>CM048593.1:11572500-13972500 GCA_026413675.1 Populus pruinosa
TGCATGTTCTGCTCCAGTACTCTGAAATATATAATATTACATTAATGGCCTGAGATTCTCAGATGACAGTGATATATGTATCATAAACAGCCTGCCACATCCACCTGGTTCGCACCCAGAGTAAGCATAGTCTTATTTCCCCCGGTTCCTCTGGAGGTTTTGACATCAATGGAAGAGAGTGGTCGCAATGATTCAGATCTCAGCCCCCATGATGTCCATCATTGCCGCTGCTCGTTGCTGTCCAAAAAGAAAAGGCAGAAGATCAGTTTTCAAATGAAAAAAATATATATTTAAAATAAAAAACTAAAAAAAGACTAAAAGCCTATAAGTTTTAAGGATAAAATTATAAATGCTAGTCTTAATATGGGATTAGGGATTCATTTTAATTTTTTCAATCAAGGTTAAACCTTTCAATTCCAAATCCCTTTTCTTTGCCTAGTTTTACCCACTCCTGGGACCATCAATTGGTTAAGCTTTTCAAGTAAATCAAGTTTATTCTTTAATTTCATTTTCTTTTAAGGTTATTTCAAGTTTATTCCTTGATCTTAATATTATCGAAAGCATATTTTTATTTTTATTATTTTTTAAACAGACGTTGAAAATTATAAAATAGATGCTGAGAACATATTTTTGAGTTTTTCAGGAGGATATCAACTAAAAAAAACAGCAAAAAATCACAAAATAAAGTGAAAACAACCAAAATACATTAAAAACATATATATTTTAGTTTCTTACTTTTTTTATTTTTAAAATAAAAATTAAATTATAATAAATACCACTCATAAAAAAACAAAAAGTAGCTGCAAACAGCTCAAAACCCAAAACATAAAATATCACCCAAGAAAATCAAAACTATGTTTTTTAAAAAATACAACTAAAAAGAAAAGGCCAAATTGACTTGCCTCCTATTTTGACTCCGCTCACACTATACACCAAAATCTCTCTCTGCGTTAGTTAATGGCTTCCCTACAACCCTTTCTCTCAGTACCCTTTTCTTCTCTTTCAAATCCGAGCCTCGTCATCTACCCCTATCAATAACTGATTTTGGAGTGTTTAGAATGGGAGGTGTGTTTTTTTTTAATTTTGTTTTTTATATTAGTATATTAAAATAATTTAAAAATATAAAAAATATTTTTTTAAAATCTAAATTTTTAACTAGATGGTATTTGATAACAGGATACTATTACTTTTTAAAATGTTTTTTTTTCTGAAGCTTATTAAAATAATATTTTTTATTTTTTAAAAATCATTTTTAATATTAATATATTATAATAATATAAAAACATCAAAAACATAATAATTTTTTAAAAAAATATTTAAATTTCTTTAAAATACTTTCAAAAATTATTGCAAAACACTGCTTGCTAGCTGCTACATTCCAAGCGAGGTTTTCACTTCATGGTCCACAACCAGTGCACAAACTACAGTCCATGTGCGGTCCAACCAACCCTGCCCAAAAGGTGAGTACTTGGGATCTCTAAGCCCGATGGGCCTCATATTTGGATTACTCTCTGTGTGACTGAAACGGAAATCAAAAGCCTAGTCAGAGAGCAGGGGTTTCGTGCAGGTTTGATCAAGAAAAGGGAAGAAGGTGGGCGATGTTGGGGGTTTGCCTCTTTTTCTTGTTGTTGAGGTCTGGGAGTTTTCAGGGGAGAGGGAAGGTGGTGGTGATGGCGGCTTGAAGCAGTAGATGTCGTGGAGTTTTGAAGAGGCTGTGGAGGACAAGATGTCCCGCGCGAGGGAGAAAGGTTTTTGGCGGCAGAGATGTGTGAGGAGCAGCATGGAGAGTAGGGTTTCCTGGTTTGTTTATTAGTAGGGTTTAGGTTAATTTAAAAAATAATAATAAAAATAATAATTTTTTTAATTTTTTAAATATAATTATCAAAATTATTAAAAAATATATCAATTTAATATTGTTTAAAATAAAAATGATACTGGCAAAGGAAAATGGTCCAGAGGTTATTTAAACTCTCTAATCATTTTTTTTCAGCACTAAACATTTTTTCTTCCATAAAATTTCTCTCTTCTTTTATTATCATGCAATGAAAAATTATTATTATTATTATTATATTCAATGCGAGCTGTAATAAATTTTTGAATTAGAAAGATAAATAGTAATCAATAAAAAGTACACACATTCCTTATTTATAACTATTTTTATTTTTAAATTTCATCACATCTTTTTCAGACATATCTTTTACATTTGATACATATTAAATATCAAACTTTTTTAATCATCATACCTTTAAAGTTATATAAAAAACCACAAAGAGAAATCAAACATTAGCTGTACACAAGTGTGTAACTAAAATTAAAATTATAAAATCTTACCCCGTAAACCTAATTTTTTAAATATTAAAATAATATTTTTCCAACTATTTTTTTTTAAATAGTTAATTGGTTGAAAACCAAACTAGATTGATTTAGATTTTTAAGAGGTCAGATCAAATTATTTATTTATTTATTTATTTATTAAGCTTGAATGAGCATATCTTAGATCAGGTAGTTTAAATTTTATAACTAATTAAAATTAAAAATATCTTTATATGACTTGCGCTTCATAAGTTGGTGCAGCACCTACTGTATTTAAGTATTTTTTTCGCCGACTTATACAAAACCTCATTACTTTATATTTAAGCATAATATATATATATATATATATGATCAGCACGGAAAGAAAAAAAAATATTTTAATTATAAAATTACAAATGTTAGTCTTAATATGGGATTAGGAATTGATTTTAGTTTTTTCAATCAAGGTTAAACCTTTCAATTTCAAATCCCTTTTCTTTGCTTAGTTTGACCTACTCCCGAGACCAACACTCGGTTAAGCTTTTCAAGAAAATCAAGTTTATCTTTTAATTTTATTCTGTTTATATAAGGTTATTTCAAGTATCTTTTTTTCTCTTTAAGTTCAAGTTCGTATTTGTTTAAATCAAAGACCAAATCTTGGTTATGAATCTAAGCATCAACTTCTTTCAGTCCTGGGCCTAGCCTGATGGGGATGTCTTTCTAAAGATAAACTAAAGCCTTTTGCATTGCTGCAAGAAAAAAAAAACTAAGGGCCATCCCAATTAAACTGTCTCTTAAGGAAACTTTAAGCCAATATCCTAAATTCTATTCTCAAATGTTGAAAAAGTTTGAATTGCTTGAATTGGAATTCAAGGAGGGTCTTGATGTTGTTGGCACTTTGTTTTCAAGCAACTTCTCCTAATTTGACAATGATCTTTTAAGGTTATATATCATTTATGTCCGAAGATTTCTAGTTTTAAAAATCATCTGTCGTTTCCACCGTGCCAAATAGATGGTGTGGCAGAAGCAGGTTAACCAAGACACTAGCTTACTGGAGTGTAAGAAAGTTTATGGATAATACCATCCCTCAGCTGATGTGCGGCCATTTGAGATGTTATGCCTCACATCGACGAATCAGGATGGCAATCAATGCTACAATTTGATTTCTTCCTTAATAATATTTATTGTAATCTGTGTATTTTAATCAAATCCCGAAATACAGGCAATTTTAATTTATTTAGGCCAGGAATCCTATTAGGTAACTATATTTTATTTTATTTACTTTCCATGTTTAGCAGTATTAGGGTTTCTTCATTTTCTAATATAGGAACTCTCTTATGTACGGTTCTGAGGGTTTTGGGGATTGATAGCATACAAAAAGGAAAAGGAAATGGTGGACAAAGTCCCTCCAAAAGAAGCAATCCCAAACTGAGCTATCTATGACATTGATTGACGAGAGAATAAGAGCACCATAATTTTGTTTTCTTTCTTCTAAGGTTTCCCAACCTAGTACCTCGTCAAAAAGAACTGAATAAGTACACGTTTCTGGTTCTTATCTTCTTTAAAGCTTGTTTCAAGTGCTGCTATTGATACACTAAATTACAAGTCCTGAAGAGAGGCCTTAGTTGAGGATAATATTTGCACCAAGACCTTAATTAATCCTCCCAGCAACAGCATGTCAAGGAAGAAATTGATTATTCCTTCCATTCTTCTTTCAAATGTTCTAATCTTCATCTTGCTAGGTTTTTCTGCTGCAACTGAAGATGAACAGAAGGTTTAGATTTATCTCCTGCATAATAGCCATCTCTATATATGTTTCCACTTTCTAACGTGTGATTCATCTTCCAGTGCAATAATTCTGAATCTTGTTAAATGAACAGGAATTCTTTATTGTTTATCTTGGAGATGAACCGGTGATCAATAATGTCTCTGCGGTGCGAACACATATTGATGTTCTGTCGTCCATCAAGAGAAGGTAAGTCCACTTTCTAGCTCCCTTCAAACTGCTCACTCTTGATTGTGCAGTAAATACATGGCCTTAATTGTCTGATATTCGATTTGAGGGTGGAACAGCCATACCTCCAGATGATTATTCTTTATATGTGAAACAGTGATCTGGAAGCTAAGGAGTCCATCATATATAGCTACACAAAGATCTTCAATGCATTTGCTGCAAAGCTATCTAAAGAGGAAGCCAGAAAGCTGGCACGTATGTATAACGCTCCATTCGTGTATGTTTCCTTGGTAATATTATAGATTCCAGTCTTGGATTTTGATCCAGTTTATTCCTGGTGTGAATATTAATGTTCAGTACTGGACGAAGTTCTTTCCGTGTTTCCAAATCGGTATCACAAACTCCACACAACCAAATCATGGGATTTTATTGGGCTTCCTATCACTGCAAAAAGAAACCTGAAAATGGAGAGGAACATAGTTGTGGGTCTACTGGATACAGGTTTTTGAATTTTCTTGATGACTGAAGTAACTTCTGTTTTAAGTTTCTTTTCACAACTGCAAAACAGTTATTACTATATAAAACAAAAACTCCGTTTCTTGGTGTGTATACCAGGGATCACTCCGCAGTCTGAGAGCTTTAAGGATGATGGTTTTGGCCCTCCACCTAGAAAATGGAGAGGCACTTGCGGTCACTATGCTAATTTCTCAGGATGCAACAAGTAAATTTCTGTATTGTAAATAAAACAGAATTGTTTTTCCCCCCCTCCCACACGGATATTAACTTTTAGAATTCGTTTCGGCACTTCTTTCAATCTTTGATGATCACTAGTTGATAGGAGTTGCATTGGTTTAATCTCTGAGTTCTTTCTTTCTTGTTTTTTCCCCACCTCATCTCGGATCTTAAAGCAAGCTTGTAGGAGCTAGATACTTCAAGCTCGACGGCAATCCGGATCCCAGTGACATCTTATCTCCAGTAGATGTGGATGGCCATGGGACACACACATCATCCACACTAGCAGGAAACCTAGTTCCAGATGCCAGCCTATTTGGGCTAGCAAGAGGGACTGCTCGTGGTGCAGTGCCAGACGCTAGGGTAGCCATGTATAAAGTGTGTTGGGTCAGCTCTGGCTGCTCAGATATGGACCTACTTGCTGCATTTGAAGCTGCTATACATGATGGTGTTGATGTTATATCAATATCCATTGGTGGAATGAGCGCTGATTATGCATCAAATGCAATAGCCATAGGTGCATTCCATGCCATGAAGAACGGAATTATCACAGTGGCCTCAGGTGGAAATGATGGACCATCTTCAAGTTCCGTGGCGAACCATGCGCCATGGCTCTTGACCGTTGCAGCTAGTGGCATTGACAGGGAGTTCAGGAGCAAAGTTGAGTTAGGCAATGGGAAGATTGTCTCGGTAATGTTCAGCATCCCAGAATACTAAATTCAGATTTGAATATATTTCAGACAACAGAATATAATGATGTTTTTGCATTTAATGTGACTTAGGGTATTGGAGTGAACACATTTGAACCAAAACAAAAATTATATCCAATTGTCAGTGGGGCAGATGCTGGTTACTCTAGAAGCGATGATGGTGCAAGGTACTGTTTGGAAAAAAAATAAATGCTACCTGTCTAGTTCACGTAGCCACTTTATTCTATATAAATATAACATTGTAAATTAATAGCTATTAGAATAAATCGCATGTGTATGTACATTGCATAGAATAGTATTAAATTAAATAAGCACAAAATTAAATTCTTTGATGTATAGATACAAAATTGTAGAACTATCTTGAGCATAAAATCACCAAACGACGTATAATTATACTTATGCAATGAAATATATACCAAATGTTTATATTGTATCTACTTGTTGATGAATTTTGGATGAAATAACAAAATTAAAAGCAATATTGTGAAGAATTAAAAAATTATCTTTAAGGCTACAAACAATTTGTATGCAACCAATTAATCTCCTAGAATTACAACGACATCCCCAGAAACTTCAAAAACACACTAAAATTCCAAAGTTCTATTATAGACAGTAAGTAGGAAAGGAAAATTGAAGCAATGAAAAATCTGTAGGTAGCAGAATGGTTTTGCTATGATGTTTAGTAGATACATATACCCCCTATAGCACCTATTTATACAAGAATTTATTTATTTATTTTGGGGGGGGGGATGATATATGAATTAATTCTGTTTTTTTATGAATTTTTTTGATGTATGGATTGATTCTGTTAAATAGTATTTAGTTTCACTATTTTAAATCTTTAAATACTTGCCATAAAATACAAATAAAACATAACACTTTCCTTTATAAAAAAGGGGGAAGTTTAGGTAGTGGAAATACAAATAAAACCTAACATTTTCCTTTTTTTTTTAAATAAAAGTTTATGTCATGGAAATTAATTTTGATTAGATTAGTTACTTAATGAGCTGATAAAAAATAATTTTTTTGAGTTAAAAAATTATTTTACAATTAACATAAATTTAAGCTTGGTGCCTACATAGCCTAAAGTTGATCTCTAAAAGTTTTGTTGTTTTATAGGCCTAATTTTAACTTCTCAAGCCAACATTATCTAAGCCACATAAATCTTATATTTTTTTAAAAAAAAGTGAGATTGAGGTTTGGCATTTGAAATTTTTTATCAATTAAAAGTTATTTGAAATTAAATTTTTTATTTACTCATAATTAATTTAAAATATGTGAATATTTTATGTTAAAATATTTATATTAAGGTCAATTTTCAATAAATACTTCAACAAATGTAAATGGATCGATCTCACATTTAGTTTAACCTCAAATAAATATCTCTGACCAACCGTTTTTTAAATCAATTTGCTACAGTTTCTGCTAGTTAGTTTGTCAAGCAATATGCAGTGAAAGATTTATTAGGTAATGGTTCTAAACTTCATCACAGGTTCTGTGCCGATGGCTCGTTGGACCCTAAGAAGGTGAAAGGGAAGCTTGTCTTGTGTGAGTTAGAAGTATGGGGTGCTGACTCTGTTGTTAAAGAAATTGGAGGAAAAGGCACTATTCTTGAGAGTGAGCAATATCTTGATGCTGCCCGCATTTTTATGGCACCAGCAACCGTCGTCAATGCCACCGTCAGCGACACAGTCAACAATTATATACATTCCACCAAGTAATTCGTATTCCTATTCTTAGTTCAATTCCCAGTTTCTGTTATATTGTTCTCAGGCTGACAAACTTCGATAAAAACAGATCTCCGTCGGCAGTGATATACAGAACCCAAGAAGTAAAAGTCCCTGCTCCTTTTATCGCTTCCTTTTCGTCTCGGGGTCCAAATCCAGGATCAGAACGCATTCTCAAGGTATATTATAAGGGGAAAAAAACTCAAACAAGATTGATTTCTATAAATACCTGACGCCTAAGCTTATTGTTTGATTAATTTTGAGTGACACAGCCCGACGTCGCAGCACCAGGAATTGACATTTTGGCATCATACACTCCCTTGAGGTCGCTCACCGGGCTGAAAGGTGATACACAGCACTCAAGATTCTCTCTTATGTCAGGGACTTCCATGGCTTGCCCTCATGTTGCTGGGGTAGCCGCCTATATAAAGTCATTCCATCCAAATTGGACCGCAGCAGCAATCAAATCCGCCATCCTGACAACAGGTAAAAATATATTCCTGCTTCAGTAGTTCCCAATTCTGTTATAATCAACTGTCCTGCTTACACTTCCATCCAATCTTTGTGAAGCAAAACCTATGAGCTCAAGAGTGAACAACGATGCAGAATTTGCCCACGGTGCTGGTCAAGTAAATCCTGAAAAAGCTAGAAACCCCGGCTTGGTCTATGACATGGATGAGATGTCTTACATTCAGTTCCTATGTCACGAAGGCTATAACAGATCCTCCTTAGCTGTTTTAGTTGGTTCAAAATCCGTAAATTGCTCCTCATTGCTTCCTGGAATTGGCTACGATGCTCTCAACTATCCGACTATGCAACTTAGTGTAAAAAAGAAGCAGGAACCGACCGTAGGTGTTTTTGTAAGGACAGTTACCAATGTAGGTCCTTCTCCTTCCATCTACAATGCAACCATCCGGGCTCCTAGAGGAGTAGATATCGTGGTGAAACCTATGAGCCTCTCCTTCTCTCGTTCCTCGCAGAAGCGAAGTTTTAAGGTTGTGATCAAGGCAAAACCGATGCCAAGTTCTCAAATGTTGTCAGGTTCACTCGTATGGAAAAGCAATCGTCACATTGTGAGGAGCCCTATCGTTATTTTTAAACCACTGGACTAATACTCAAACACAAATCTGATAATGGGAAAGAAGTACTCTGTATTAAATACAACCATACGAGTTTGTGTTTGTGCTTGGTAAATTAAGTCAAGCTGATATATTTTGTGGATGATTGCCTTCGTATTTTGGTGTACATCCGATTCTAGATGAATTGCCAGTTCTTGGCGTGCCAATTAATGATAAGCTGAAAGTGATTAAGAAATTGCATTTACTCAGGAAGGCTGAAATGATTGGCTTAATTGTATAAAGGGATTAGGAAATGGATCTTGCTTAATTTCAACATTAGTGGAAGGGATTAGATTAAAGCAAGGACTACCCTCATCTTACAGAGCAGAGTTCAATGGAGAAGAAGACAGATTACTTCCTATATGAAAGAACAAAGGAGGTTAACCGTTCCTAAAAAAAACCACAAAATTATTTTATTTGGAAAAATCAACAAGGCTTCGTGTTTCGAAGCCTTGAAATAAAGAAATATTTTGGTAAACAAGATAGTTGGCACCATACTCCAAATTAAGAACTCTCTGCATCTCTTGTCACGTTCCAGGCTGGCCCTTCTTAACAAAAGCCATTTTCATTCAACACAAACTATTTTTTTTTTTCCAAATCTCAAGAGATAAAAACTAAGGGCATGATCTTCATAGAGCCTCAACTACGATATTTCGCAGATTTGGTTATATTTGATATGTTGTCCATTGCATGCGGATCACCTCATAGAGAGGAGAAGAGTGTTTTGCAAACGATCATAAAGAATTTAGCCATTAATTGTGGGTTTATGATGGGAGCTCTTTTGATGTTTTTTGGCATCATGGACTTCAAGAAGATCTTGGAGCAAGCCAAATCCCCACAGCGACACGCCTCAGCTACGTTCTTTCTGGTAGTTTTCGCCTTTTATTTTGTCATTTTTGTGGTTTTTGCAATCATACAATGCGTAGATGCCATCAGATTTATCTTTACTTCTCACAAGATTTCACCCTTGGAAACTGCGGAACCAGAGACCGGGGCTCAACCCCAGCCTCGACCATGATTATCTTGATTAAATCCTGTTTTCTTTAATCTTGCATGCTACATTGATTTTCTTCTCTATGCTTTGTACGAAAAGCATAGTTAAAGCTGCTCGTTTGTTGCTTAATTCTGTAGTTTGCTCATCAAAATAAGCAATGATTTAGGTTTAACTTGCCTGCAATGAGACTCTTCATGGAGAGATTGTCTCTTGTACAGTGGTTGTTTCCATAGGGGCAGCCTTGTCTCTTGCTTGTATTTGTTCTCCTTATTCTTTGTTCTTCTTCTTCTTCTTCTTCTTCTTCTTTTTGTGTCTATATATTGCTCTTTTCACTAGCCAAAGGAGGAGTTTTGTCTGTGAACGTCAATCCACAAAGTTACAATATGATCATATATCCATTTAAAAGAAAATACTATATCTTTGTTTCCAACGTGCACAGAGTATACATGTTTAGCATTGTCGTGGTTTTTACCGTTGTGGTTTGAAAAAATTAAATTTATTATACTTTCTTTAAATCTAATTTTTTTAATAATAATTTAAGATGAAAACAAGTTTAAATAATGAAAAACCAAACAATTTTTAAAATTATAATTAATCTAAAAATATCTCCACCCACACCATACCACAGTACCAGATACATCCGAAGTCAATCTCCCTCTTAGATAAATCAAAAGAAGGCTTGAAACACACAAGGAATGTCCATGAAAACAAAAGCTCGTGGCAAATAAGAGCTCTGCTCTAAGTTGCAAACGCATCACCAATCGCACTCCACCAAGCATCACGTCCTGGAGGGCATTATTGCAAGCTTCGATCGTGTCTTCTAAGAGATTTGTTTTTATCTCAGCTCTAATTATCTTTCTATTCCTTCGCTGTGTACTAAACTAACTCTAGTGTGAAAAGAAACCTATTTTTTTTATCAATTTAGCATGTCTGAACTTGATGCCATCCACTGTTTGCACATATAAGCATAAGGGTATATGTACATTGTTTTCCTGATGCCAAATCTAATAGATGTTGTTGATTCCTTAAGAACAACTTCCTGGTTGTTGAAAAGGTATATTTCCTCTCGTGATCATATGGCTTAAAGTCCAAACTTGTGGATTTCACCATGCTACGTACACCGAGAAATTGTAACCCAGGAGTTTCAACTCATGACTAAAAAGGGACTTGAAACGAACAACTATCAGCAATTGATCGAAAGCAAGAGAGGGTTTGGACTAGAATCTGAATCTGCCTCTGTTGCTTTAAGAAAAAACTAAAAAGAAACAAGCAAGGTGCTAGATTGATGTGATTTTTATAATTCAACACCATTGAACGAGGCATGAACTTCTTTTTTTAATCATGAGAGATGGAAGACCATTATCTGTCCATTCACCATATCCTGGTTTCCATTTCTTAATCATTCATCTAAACCAGTTGACAGTCGATACAATTTTCTCAAGGATTCCATACTGAAGTTATCAAATTAATCATGCAAACGCTGATTAGGTCAGTCCCACAACCCATCTTTCTGTCGCTCGTGGAAACGTACACCAGCTCTGCCCAATCACTTCTGTTCTCTCCAATCCATTTGAAGGCGTGCGCTTTTGAAGGATAAAGGAAAAACCTCCAGATGGAGGCGGAATATAAAGATAACAAACAAATATAAAACACACAGGAGATGATCTAAATTCATAATCTTATTCTCTCTTAAAATAATGCTTAAGAAGTCTGACTCAAGGTTTACAAAACCTTAATTAAATCAGAAACTGTGTCTTAAATAAAAATATATATATATAAAGAAAATAATAATAAAATCCATAATAATGCATGAAATTCAAGGAAAATAATAAAATAATCTAAAACTAAGACCCAGTGCGAGGTTTTTGATGTATATAGTACGTGTAGCACCAATGAAGCTTATATAAAAAAAAATAGTCTCTATAAACTTCCATAAAAATTTAAGTCTGATTTAATAGTGAGATAAAAAATTAAAATTTTTTTAAATTATCTTTCTAGTATGTTTAAATATATTTTATTGGTTTATAAATATATCTGGCAGATTATTCATTTAATTTTTTTAGAATTGATTCTCATCTAGCTGTCTAGCCGTGAGAATTAATAAGAAGCTCATAATCATCTATTATCTAAGAGCCAACTACTCTAAAAAAAAACTAATAAATAACATTTACTCAGCTTCTCTGCACCTACGAAACAGTGACTTCTGGTTTCGCTGCCAAGCTCTCCACCAAACAAATTGAGGCCTTGAGCCAAGTCAATGGCTTTGTCTCTGCCAGAACTTATGAAATGATAACTCTCCATGCCACACACACCCTCAGTTTCTTGGACTACAGAGTGGAAAAGGACTCTGGAATGCTCAAAATCTGGCTTCAGATGTGATAGTGGCATTTTTTATGCTGAAATCTGGCCTGAACATGATAGCTTCCAAGACTCGGGCATGTCTGCAATACCCTCAAAATGGAAAGGCAAAAGCGAGAGCGGCACAAAATTCTCACCATTAAATTGCAACAAGAAGATTATTGGTGCAAGAGCCTTTCCCAAAGGGTACGGGGCTATTGTTGGAAGAATTAATGAAACAATTGATCATCGATCCTCTCGAGACACACAAGGCCGTGGAACACATACTGCAGCGACTGCTGCTGGAAACCTTGTAGACAAAGCAAGCTTTTATGGATTGGCGAATGGTTCAGCTGCTGGAATGAAGTATACGGCAAGAATCGCAGCCTACAAAGTTTGTTGGCTATCAGGTTGTAACCAACACTGATTTATTGGCTGCCATAGACCAAGCTGTTGCTGATGGAGTTGATGTGGTATCACTCTCTTTAGGGGGTTTATAGTGATAATTGTAAAATAAACATTTCATCCTAAAAGTTTAAGCTGTCACATCCAAAAGGGGTTTTTTGTTTCTTGCTCTACTGGTAATTCAGGCTGGTAATTCAGGCCCATCTATCTCCTCGGTTGCCAACAACGCACCATGGATCATGACAGTAGCTGCTAGCTACACTGACCGAAGGTTTCCAACAACTGTCAAGCTTGGAAATGGACAAACTTTTGAAGGTGCGTCTATATACTCAGGCAAATCAACAACACAATTACCACTAGAGTATGGAGGGACTGCAGGTGGCGAAGCAGCTAAGTATTGTATTAGTAGGTCACTGAAAAAAAAGTCGGTGAAAGGAAAAATTGTTGTTTGGGAGACGGGGGTGAATGGCAGAGCTCAAAAAGGAGAGCAAGTAAAATTCGCGGGAGCAGGATTTTAATCAACCCGGTAACTGGAGGTGAAGAGCTTTTCACAGAGACTCACATTCTGCGGCAAGTTCTTTAGGAGCGTCAGCAGGTATGGCTGTCAAAAAGTATGTGAACTCGGTTAAGAGGGAAACTGCTTCGATTGCCTTCAAAGGGACAATATATGGTGATCCTGCACCAATGGGCTGCATTTTCATCTAGAGGGCCTGGTTCAGTGGGATCAGAAGTGATGAAGCAGGACGTGACTGCACAAGGGGTGAACATTTTAGCAGCGTGGCCACCAATGACCAGCCCAACTCGACTTAAAAGTGACAAAAGAAGCGCATTGCTCAACATAATTTCAGGCACTTCAATGTCCTGCCCTCATGTTAGTGGCCTCGCCGCACCACTTAAAGTCAGTCCACAAAGAATGGTCCCCAGCAGCAATTAAATCAGCTATAAATGACAACAGCATGTGTCTTACAGACAACAGAAAATCTCCAATTGCAGATGTTGGATCCAGTGACTCTGCATCATCTACCTCCTTTTGCTTTTGGTTCGGGTCATGTTGACCCAGAGAGTGCTTCAGATCCAGGGTTGATGGATGATATTACCACGGAAGACTATGCGAGCTATTTGTGCAGCCAAAACTACACATCTTCTCAAATAACTCAAAGTGTCCAGGAGCACTGTAACTTGTCATGATGATAAAGTTCTCCAGCCTGGGGACTTGAACTCCCCTTCTTTCGCCCTGAATTTTGAAGGCAACGCACAAAATAACAGGGTGACATTCAAGAAAACCCTGACAAATGCCGGGTTCCCTTTGAGTACTTAGTAAAAGTGAAAGAACCCAACGGAGTATCAGTGATATTGAAGCCTCAGAGTTGAGTTTTGTAAAATTGGGACAGAAACTAAGCTATAATGTGACCTTTGTCGAGTCAGGAGGAAGAGATAGCGCAAGTAGTTCCTCTTTTGGATCTATTGTTTTGGTGTTAGGAAAATATAGTGTTAGAAGTCCCATTGCGGTAACCTGGCGGTAGTTTTGGTACATAGAATAAGAGTACTTTGTTTTAGGTGCAGACAGCAGACCAAGCAGAAATATTCCAGAGACTGAAAGTTCCTAATTCAAGTCCTATGTAATGCTAAAAATTAATTAATTAGGAAGCTTATTTTATATGATAAAAATAAAACAAAGATGCTTCGCAGCCAAACAAATTTCCTAGTTTGTTAATACGAGAGCCTAAGTTAATCCCTCCTCTAAGAAATTAAAGTTGTCGGATCTGCAATGGATGAAGAAGTATTGACAGAGTTATTATCTATACGAAAAGATTTCCTTGAGGTGGTGTCTAGTGCTTCAGAATCATATGCGCTGAAAGAAAACTGGAAATTCTTGTTGCAATTTCCAAAACCGGTGATGGCCGTGCGGACCTTGCTTCAAATAATCATTTATACAATCAGCAAGTGCTGTATAAATACTGATCAGCAAGTCGATTATTTTCATGAATACAATCAGCAAGCGCTGTATCATTTATACATCAAACATAGTAATGCCATCCTTTGGTAGTGTAAATATGTATATTCATCTATTTATGGATATGGATATGAATATTCATATATGTATGGATATCAAAAACAGTAGTATGAAAATGAAAAGGGGAAGAGAGAAGAAGGATGACCTCATGCATGCAGCGGTGATCTGAGGCCGAGTGGCAAATATCCTCCTGCAAAATGAGAGGTGGTTTTGTTTTGTTTACAGATTTGGAACCATAAGCAGTCTGTATGAATATAGGAATAGTCTTTGTGGCTTTAAGAGAGTGAAAGAAAATTAGAAACAATATTCTGGGTGTTCAATTACTGTAATTTACACAGTGGGAGAGAAAGTTGCAAGTTGATTATCCCGATAACAATATCATGATTTCCATTTTTTAACCGTCCATCTAGACTAGTTAGTGCAATTTCTAATGTATATATCCGTCACCAGTGTTCTATTATAAAGGAAATCTCAAATTGATCTTGCAAGTGCTCTTCTAACCATTTCTCTGTAGTTCGTGGAGGCAGATACAGATTTGCTCAATCGCGTGCAACGATATTTGTGTGATGTTATCAGGTTTAGTATGTGATATCACCATAGAAGACTATGTAGACTGTTCGTGCAGCCTAAATTATACATCTTCTCATGTAGCTCAAGTGTGAAGGAGCACGGTCAGTTGTCCTGACAGGACAGTTCTCCAGAATGGTAACCTGCATTACCCTTCTTCTGCAGTGGATTTCAAAGGCAAAGCTAAACTAACAGGGCGACATGAAAGAGAAGCTTGACAAATGTCGGGGAACCTTCGAGTACTTGATCTGTAAAAGTGGACGAATCCGATGGAGTTTCAGTGATCATGGAGCCAAATGGTATTAAGAAAGGGGACAGAAACTATAGTTTGGGTATCAGGAAAATATAGAGCTACGAAGTTCCATTGCAGTGACTTTGGGACTGTAGAATTTGTGAGTGAAATTAAATATTTATACCTAGTTATATATTTAATTTAATGCAGCTCACAACTAAACTTTTCGACAACTCCAGATTTGAAATTTGGACGGAAAAAAATGAAAAATATCGCTAAATTTATTTGTAAAAAAAAAAAGAGAATAATAAATCACAAAACTGTTTTATTTAATTATATAGCAATATAATTATTTCTATAAAAAAGAAAATTTAAATTTAATTAAAACAAAATAATTTTCCAGTATAATTCTTGCTTTTATTATTAATTTTTTTAAACAAAAAAATATAGTTTTCTGAGTGATATTGTTTATTTAATAAAAACTGAAAGCAATTAGAACAAAAAAAAAAGAACAATTTGAAATAAGAATGAGAAATATATCTTTGTAATTAAAATCCCTCCATCTTATAATTGCATCCCCTTTTATTTTTAAAATAATAACTCATTAAAACCATCAAATAATTTAAAAATAAATAAATTTTTTGTTATTTTGACACGAATTATATAAAAAAAGAAGTAAGAATGATATATTATTCGAACCCTATCACATGGAACTCTTTGAAGTTTGTTTTTTAACCAATCATATGATGATGAAAAAAAATATTTGTAGGAAAAGTAAAAATAATAAAATCATGAAGGAAAAAAGATTAAAGAAAATTATGGATCTTCTTCTGAGTAAAAGTAAAGGAAGTTTTATTTTACTTGAATTTAAAATGGGATCATTCCAAGGTTCACGTATAATAATTAACAAAATAATTGTTGGCATTGTAAATAAAAATACAATGATTTTATTTAAAAATAAACGCAAAATTAGATGGTGATTAATGAAATTATAATTTAAATATAAAATTAATAATTTTATCAAAATAAATTTTGAAAACAAATTAAAAAATTAATAATACTTAATAAAATAAAAAAATACATTGAGTCTCCTATAATTTAGTTGTTTTTTTCACTTTGCCTTCATATTTTTACTAAAATTAGACTTTATAACTAAAAAACCCTTACAATAATAATATTACAATTTTACCATTGAATTAAAAGAACCCTGGCCGCCACCCGCAATATGGTTTTGTTCTGGTTTGGGTTTAGCTCTTCCATCGAGCCATGGAAGATTTACTTTATCCATTCATCAAGGTTGAAGTCCTTCGAAGAGAGCCCTTGATCTACCCACTCTCTCACTACATTTCCTCCATCCCCCATCCTTTCTTCGAGTCCAGACCCATCACTAAGTTCTAGCCTTTTGTCTCTCGTCATCCACAAGGAATTTACCTTGGACTCCTTCAAGAAAAACAAAAATTAAAAAGGACTTCATAACTGCTAGCACCACAAAAAAGAAGAAGAAGAAGAAGAAGAAGCTAATCGTGCATGGCTGAATATTTATTTGTAGTTTTTTTGGTTAAAGTTCGTGGATAAATGATGTATTGTCTCTCCAATTAAAAAAAAAAAAATAGTAGATAATGGGTCACCTACAGCAGTCACAACAAGCAATAAATTATTTGTGAGTTAAGCTTTAGTCATCTCAAATGGCTGAAGATTAAGGTTTGTTTTTTAAGACAAAAAAAATTTATTTTTAATTTTTTTATGTTTGAAAACACCTAAAAAACATCTTGATTATATTAAAAAAAACTTATTTCTAACATCAAAACAACATTTAATTCCTTAAAAAAGATAAATCAACCTAAATAAGGATTTATTGGGACTTGATTTACCTTTCTTTTTTAATAAGATGAAAGGTAAAAAACACGTTACAGTAATTGATAATTTTCTCTTTTTTTCTCTGTTTTTTTTTTTTTAAGCTCAAGGACTACAAAGTAAATAAAATAAAGTTTTGAACTAAAAATAAAAATGTTAAAATAAAGAGACCAAAGAAAAAGAATCTGGATATATATGGATTAAATTGTATTTTGTCAAGAGAATTTGAGATAGGCCACATAAGTTTTCTTAATAATAAAAATTTAATCCACAATTTTATAAAATAATGTACTCATGAATTAGTTTTTTTAATTACTTCTTATATTTTTTTAAATTAATACATTAGATACTTTGATTAAAAAAATATAACATATATCCTTTTATACTTATTTATGATCTAATCCTTGTTTATGATTTTTGATAATAAAAAGGTGTTTAAATATTATAATAGTGATTATTTTTTTAAAGTGTTGTTAACTTGAAAAAATATTAAAATAATAATATTTATTTATTTTTTAATCTATATTAATACATCAAACAATTTAAAAATACTTTAAAAAATTAATTCAAAGTAAAAAAATTTAATTTTAATTAAAAAACATATTAAAACTTATTCTCAAATACCTCAAATACAGTAGCTAATAGTAGTTTTTTAGAAATCGGGTGTTAATCTAATAATTCACTCTAAGCTTGCTAAAAACTTAAAAGTAAATCTTGTGTTTCAATCAAAGTCATAATAAATATATAAAAAAATCTATAAAATATTTTTGAAATGAAAAAAAAAAATAAAAATGAGTAAGTTGGTTTTGTTAATGTAATATCACCCAATGTAAAATTACCACGTGGAATTGGAAAGTACCAAAATTTTACCTAAAATAACGACAGCTTGCTGCAACCTGAAAACGCCGGAGACTTACCGTACAGTATGCGTGGTTACTTGCCAACAAGAACAAAAGCACCTCTAATAAAAGAAATTTTTTAGCTCTTCCAGTTCCTGTTTCTTTCATTCTTGTGCTTCTCAAGGTTCCAAGAAACTGACATTTCACCTTCTGTTCTTTCACAGATTCTAAAAAGGTAACTCCTCCTCTCTTTGGCTCACTGTTCCTTAAAATTTTGAGACTTTTTGCCTTCCCTTTTCTTGTTCAGGGATTTCTGGTCAAGAAAAGGGGAAAAAGTTTGAGTCTCCGAGATCTGTTTTGCATGTTTTGGTTATGAACAATCTTTCCCGTTTTAGAGAATCACGCAGTTTTTTCTTTTGATGTTTGATTGTTGAAAAAATGGATAATGATCATGGCTCTCCATACCCTTATAACAATCCATATCCATACCCTCACCATCCTCCTCATCCTCCAAATTATGGGTATTCACCTTCAGATCCATACTATCCTCCTCATCCCTATCCTCACGGGCCATACCCTCCATACGGTGCTTACGCATATCCACCACCACCACACTCACCAACCCATTCAGGGCCTTTAGATTATTCTCACCAAAATCCTTCAGCGCCATATCTAACAAGCCATTCAGGACCTTTAGACTATTCACACAATCCTTCAAAACCACAACCAACTAGTCATTTGGGTTCTGTAGACTATTCTCAACACCAACCACCATCACCACATCCAATAACGAATTCGGGACCTTTAGATTTTAATCGCCACTATTCTGGTCCTTTAGCAACATCACCATATGCTGCATATCCACCGGTACCTCATGTTTCAAATTCAATCCTTCAAAATTGTGGAAGTTCTCATAATTACCCTTTTGCTCAACCTCAGTCGAGCCAATATCCTTCTCCTGATTGCATTTCACAATCGTCCTCTAGGGCTAATAGCTTTTCCGGTATTCATAGACAAGATAGTTCTTCATCTTTAGGAATTGGATCATCTTCATCAAATCCCGATAAAGTTGATGCTGCTGTTGCTGGTACTTCTTCTGCATATCCACCTTTGGATGATTTAATAAGTAATTTGCATTTGAATGATACGAATAATCATCCTACTGCCCCTGCTCCCTTACCAGCTTCTCCAGTGCCTTCAGTGCCTTTTTCCCCTCAAAGCTATCAGGGCTCTAGTTTTGGACATGCCCCCCCACACGAACTATATGGTTATCCTAATGACTCATTTTCAATTAATTGGGAGGAGAATTATGCGGGCAGAGTTGATTCGTCTGGTCACTATCCTGCTTCTCCTTATGCGCATTCATCCTCCTTTAATGGATCAAAGCATGGCCAAGGTATGGAGGTTGTGCCAGTGTCCAGTGGTAAAGGGTCGTCTTTGAGGGTTTTGCTCTTACACGGGAATTTGGATATTTGTGTTTATGATGCAAAGAATCTCCCAAACATGGACATTTTCCACAAGACTTTGGGTGATATGTTCAACAAATTACCTGGAAGTATAAGTAGCAAGATTGAAGGACAAGTGTACACCAAGATTACCAGTGACCCTTATGTTTCAATTTCAGTAGCTGGTGCTGTGATTGGGAGGACTTTTGTGATTAGCAATAGTGAAAATCCTGAATGGACGCAGCATTTTTATGTTCCTGTTGCGCATTACGCTGCAGAAGTGCATTTTGTTGTTAAAGACAGTGATGTTGTGGGGTCGCAGTTGATAGGAGTTGTGGCAATTCCAGTTGAACAGATATGTTCAGGGGCAAGAATTGAGGGAGTTTACCCTATTTTGAATAACAACGGAAAACAATGCAAGCCTGGTGCTTCTTTGAGAATTTCAATTCAGTACATGCCCATAGAGAAACTGAGCATTTATCAACATGGTGTTGGTGCTGGTCCTGATTATCATGGTGTGCCTGGTACCTATTTTCCTCTTAGGAAAGGTGGAACAGTTACTCTTTATCAAGATGCCCATGTTCCTGACAGGAGCCTTCCAAATGTGCAACTTGATAACGGGATGCCTTATCTGCATGGAAAGTGCTGGCAAGATATCTTTAATGCTATACGTCAAGCCCGGCGTTTAATTTACATTACCGGGTGGTCTGTATGGCACAAAGTTGCTCTGGTCCGTGATGGTGGTCAGCATTCAGGTGTCACCCTTGGGGATCTTCTGAGGTCCAAGTCCCAGGAAGGCGTTAGAGTTCTGCTTCTTGTTTGGGATGATCCTACTTCAAGGAATGTCTTGGGATATAAAACAGTGAGAATCTTACCTATATTTAATTATATAATTGTAGTTTTCTGCTGTAGTTTGTGGTCAAAGACATGTTCTTGGAACCACTACTTCTGATTGTTACAATCCTTAACAAATGATTGACCTATCTGGGATTAGTTTTGCAAATTTGATTTATGCTTGCATCTTTGATTATTGCTATTATAAAAAATGTTGCTTTTGTTGTCTGTTGTATCTACTTGTGTTCATTGTGATCCATGTATGTTCTGTCTGGGCTCTTGAGGAGAGCATGAGCACTGTGTCTATTGGTCAATTATTTCAAGGAAATGCCCTGCTAGATCCTCAAACTGAACTCTTAAATCATGCTACCTGTTATTATGTACTTTCTCTTTCAACGGGAAAGCTTCTTAACTCTTCCACTAAACCTCCTTACAATGCAGGATGGAATTATGGCAACCCATGATGAGGAAACTCGCCGCTTTTTCAAACACTCATCAGTTCAAGTGCTGCTTTGTCCTCGCATTGCTGGGAAAAAACATAGCTGGGTCAAGCAAAGGGTTAGTTATCCCATAATACTACTGTTCTTTGCATTGTATCATTGCTTAAAGCATTGCTAGTGCCTGGCAAGTGCCAAACATTCTTGATGTTGAGCATGTCAGTTTACCAGCCATAACAAAAGCATTTGCTACAATTGTTATTAACTGCTAAAAGTGTTCAGTCAATTATACATAATTCTTTCATAAGAGATTGCAATTGCCAAGTATATAAACCTTCACTGAATTGAGTTTACTTTGGGCCAACAGCCCTGCGATGATTAATCAGTATTACAAGCTGACCATTGCTTGCTTTTTCTGGCAATAGTAGTTAGGAGATTTGTAGCGTATATATTCTTTTCTTCTTAATTCTCCTCCATGGTTTTAAAAGGGATTTTTCTGAAATTTATTGCTTCATGTTGGTATTTTTTTTATGTACAGTATGGTGAAGCAGGGGACTTTATATCGATCATCAATACCTGAGAGCTTTGTCTTGTTCCAGCAAGTTTTCTTTTTTTGATTTTTGTAGCAGTGGAGTAGAAATTATAACTGAATTTCCTCTGCTGTTTCAAATTATCAGGAGGTCGGAACGATTTATACACATCATCAGAAAACTGTAATTGTTGATGCTGATGCTGGCAATAATAGAAGAAAAATCATAGCCTTTGTTGGTGGACTGGATTTATGTGATGGTCGATATGATAATCCTGATCACTCTCTATTTAGGACACTACAAACTGTGCACAAAGATGACTATCACAACCCTACTTTCACTGTAAGTCTTAAGTTTTACCTCTGCAATTGCACACTTGTGATTGGCTACATGATTCAGCTGTGGAAGTGTTATTTGGCATGCTATTGATAATATAAAAGATAAGCTGGCATGATCTTGTTTTTTAGATTTGAGTTTTAGAAGTGATAAAATCAACTTCTTCTTTCCTTAATTATGAATTTGTTTAAATACTGAGCAGGGTAGTATTGCAAATTGCCAAAGAGAACCATGGCATGACTTGCACAGCAGAATAGATGGTCCAGCAGCGTATGATGTTCTAACCAACTTTGAGGAGCGTTGGATGAAGACTGCAAAACCTAAGGGCCTTAGAAAACTAAAAACATCATATGATGATGCTTTACTCAGGATAGACAGAATTCCAGACATTATAGGTGTTTTTGATGCTCCTTCCATTAGTGAGGATGACCCTGAAGCTTGGCATGTTCAGGTAATTTGTCCAAGCCTTGGCTCAAGTGATCATGTGCTGAGGTGTGATTCATTTGAAGGGGTTGTTTTGGTCTTGGAACTGAATATAGTTTTGCTGCAATGAAACATGGGGTTGGGCTTGCAAATGAAATTGCATTTAAAGTTGTCTTATCTAAACTGCAGATTTTTCGCTCAATTGATTCGAACTCTGTGAAAGACTTCCCAAAGGATCCGAAGGATGCTCCGAAAAAGGTGAGATGTTGTTGTTGTTGTTGTTGTTGTTGTTCTGACAATTACAGACAAGGTAAGAGAATATCTGGCAATCCATTGCCTGTTGCTTCTCTTTTGAGTCCGTGCAAATGTGAGCGTGTTTGTGTCCATGGCTGCATGTGGAAGTTGACTGAATATTCTGCTGTAACAGAACCTGGTGTGTGGAAAGAATGTGCTCATTGACATGAGCATACATACAGCATATGTGAAGGCCATTCGTGCTGCCCAACATTTTATTTACATAGAGAACCAGTATTTTATTGGGTCCTCGTACAACTGGAGTTCATATAAAGATTTAGGTGAGGAACCTTTTTTTTTATTGTATGAAAAAAATCATGTTAAAAGATGCTGCCTCGAAGACTGCATTTCATTGCCTTCCCTGCTTTCTAGCCAACATGAAAAGCATTGCAGTTTAGTAACAAAGATTGTAGTCAGTTTTGATGGCATAAAGATGTAGTGGTACCTGATTCCTCCCTCCTTATTTATTAATCAGTCATTATCTTCTTTAACCAAAATGTGACAAAATAGTTCGGCATGTAGTTTAACAGGACTCAGTTGTGAAGGATGGAGAATTGAAGGTACTAGAAAACTTGAAATGAAGGCTAGTGATAAAGTAACATGCAAGAGTATTAGCACAATTAAGGAACAGTAAGAATTAAATAAAATATAAATGGTGGAAATCTCAAATTTGATTAAACGATGCTGAAGGAGGATAGATTAATTAAAAGGCACAACAATATTTATACAGAAATCTCTATCAAATAAGAAACTAAATAGAAAGAAAATAACTAAATGAGGAATAACAGAATAATTAGGATATACACACCAAGAGAGTCAAACTCTAAGACAGGCCAGCGACCTGATGAATTTTCTAGTCTTTCTGCATCTTCGATGTTGGCAATCATGATTGTAGATCTATGTAGCTATGCTTCTCAAAATCTGCACTGTCAACACCCTCAACTCCTGGAGTGATATATTCTCTTACTTTTTTGTCCTCTAATTCAAATTATTGAACATAAGTTGCTAATCCTGGATCCTTCAGGCATTGCCAGAAAAAAAGTTCTACATTTTATGCGTTCATTGGGTGACCTGCACGACTTTAAGATAGATAATTGACCTTTTTACGCTGTTTATGGAAAGCAATATGGTGTTCGCAGACTTCACACTTGCTACTATTTCCAACAAAAATTTCCCACGTCTGAAACATCAGCTTTTTCACATTTTTTTTTGTTCTTCTCTATCTCAACTAGATGGACTAATGCTACAAATATCTGATTTCTATGGTTCCAGCAACTATTTTTATCTAGATGCTGAACTCTTGTCATGTTGCCTTCTTGCAGGGGCTAATAATTTGATTCCTATGGAAATTGCACTAAAGATTGCCAATAAAATCAGAGCGCATGAGAGATTTGCTGCCTATATTATTGTTCCCATGTGGCCAGAGGGCATTCCAACTGGTGCTGCTACGCAAAGGATTTTGTTTTGGCAGGTAGGCTCCAACTACAGATTTGGCAATAGAAACCTATAACATTTTTTTTTACGGGGAAAGATGACAAGCAAGTGATATGGATGATAAAATACTATTTCCCCTTTTAAAAACAGAAATCTTTATAGAAAAAATCAGTTTGTAAAAAAGTTATTGTTAACTGTGATTCAGGGGATTGCATCATGTGATAACATGACCTACAAAATCTACTAACAAGCTACTCAAACTTGTTGGATATAATTAGTTAACTGCTGATGTCACAGCTGACATCAGAACTAATTTGCCTAATTTCTTTATCTGTTGCATCTTTTTCTGCTTGCTAGCTTTTAGCATCAACCATTATAATATTGACTAGCTTAACTTCTTGTCCTATCATATTTACTCCTTTGAGTTTCTAGACCCAAGAACTGGACAGCCAAATGGAACTAACATCTGTCATGAAATAGAAAATGTTTGCATGGTATGTCGGTACTGTGTTTTGTTAATCTGGGAATCTTGATAACTGCTGCAGCATAAAACTATGCAAATGATGTATGAGACAATTTACAAGGCCCTAGTGGAGGTTGGACTTGAGGATGCATTCTCTCCACAGGATTTTTTGAACTTCTTCTGTCTTGGTAATCGTGAAGCTGTAGATGAATTCAACTCTTCAGGGATGCCAACTCCTTCAAGTTCTCCCATTCCTCAGGTATCTTCATTCTTGAAATCAGTTGTTTCATTCGTGCTATGTATTTTGCAGTACTTTGGGAAATGAGAAACCTCCTAGTGCAAAATCACGTCCTTTATAAATCCTATTATCCTACTGGTGTCGTGAAAATTTGAATTTCACACATAGATACCTTACCTCTATTTTTATACATGAGATGGCTTCCAATGCACAGCATGAGAATTTGATGATTTTGCCACTTGTTTTTTTTTTTATTTCCTTATCTGCTTCTGTATGAACAGGGTCAGATGTTGGTTCATCCGTGACCATCTAAGTTTTCCAGATTCTCCCCTGCCTTTTCTCTCCTTAATAACGTGCTGTATTGTGGCATTTCCAGGCACTTTGTCAGAAAAGCCGGCGGTTCATGATTTATGTTCATTCGAAAGGGATGATAGTTGATGATGAGTATGTAATACTGGGATCTGCAAACATAAATCAGCGTTCCATGGATGGCACTAGAGACACTGAGATTGCAATGGGAGCCTACCAACCTCAACATACCTGGGCAAGAAAACAATCTAATCCACGTGGACAGGTAACCTTCAGTTAGATAATACAAAAACCACATTTGTTTCTGTCACGGTCAAAAACAGAAACTCAATATTTGATAATTGATAATTGATAATTGATTCACAAGGAAAAGGAGTTGCTGCTGGAAAAATGGAGAATTACATAAAATAGCGGAAAATTTTAGTTTAAAAGAACAATAATAATTAATGATCCATTGGCATGATAGTGAATGGCAGTATTGAAATAGTCAGCCAATGTATTCAATTGCATAAAAGCTAAAGAAGAATTGTTTATTGGTGCTTGAAGAAACGTTTTTGTCTGTGTATGTTTGCATGAACAAATTAAATATGAAAAAAAAAATTAGTATAAGAAATAAAAAAATTTCAAAGAATATGAACTATTGTGCTGCTCAACAGCAGGACCAGCTTTTCATGTCAGTCTGTCCTGTCAACAATACATGCATGAAAAGATGACAGGAGAGATGGAAATTTTATTTATTTATCCTTTGTCTTTGCCTTGGAATGTAGTTAGAAAACCTATATGAGAAAATTAGTGTCATTGCCAGGAAATATTACTGTCCTAAAACAATGATGAATTTGTTGTAGATATCCCTGGAAATTACAAAAGTATATTTACATTAGACAACTTGTTTTAAAATATCCAAAAGAACATGCTCATTTTATTTGACATTTGAAACTCCGAAATTTCTGGTATTTACCAATATGCTGTTTCTTGAACAAAATGCATCTTTTATAGATCCATGGATATCGGATGTCTCTCTGGGCAGAGCATACTGGAGTTATTGAGGACTCCTTTACAAACCCTGAGAGTCTTGAATGTGTTAGGAGAATTAGAACAATGGGGGAGATGAACTGGAAACAATTTGCTGCTGAGGAGGTATCAGAGATGAGAGGGCACCTGCTGAAGTACCCAGTTGAAGTTGATCGAAAGGGTAAGGTGAGGCCTATCCCTGGATCTGAAACGTTCCCAGATGTCGGAGGAAATATAACGGGTTCGTTTCTTGCAATTCAGGAGAATCTGACTATCTAAATAAATTTTTAACGTGCAGTTTCCACTGGCTATCAGATCAAAATAGGATGAATATACATGTAGGATAGTGAGTACACAGTTTTGAAATATACACTATCTTTACTTGTAAAAAGCGCCAATAATTGTATGTTCACCCTCACCCTGTTTTGTGGGCATTGACATGATAAATTTTACAAAACCCCTTGCATGGAGGATGGTACATCTTCAAGAAAATAATTCTTGCGGCGAACTGAGATTGAAGAGCTTGGTTTTATATATATATATATATATTTGTGTAAATACAGCTGGTACATAATATTTTACCTTGAATGTTTCACGGTTGGAGTTTTTTATTTCAACTGATGTTTGTGAGCATGGATAGGCTGTGATTGCTGTTCTTTGAATGAAGGAACATGCATTCATATTTCACAAGTGAATTTATTGCCATATGCCCTTCCTCTTCTTCATCTCCCAGGGCGACTATGCTTGGGGTGCGGTGCTTTCAGGCGTTATAAGCTCACACTTCACCATATTCCTTTCAACATTTGGAAATTCCAAAGCATGAGCATGACAATCAAAGAGTTCACCCTACCAATTGTTTGAAATAGGATGGAAAGGGAAAAAAACACCTCAACAGGCCAACATTCAATTCAGTAAAACCTTTTAAGAAAGGCAACACAAATAAAATAAAATAAAATAATTTTAATATTATTTACTGTGGTTTTTTATAAAGAAAAAAAAAAGTTTCATTTATTTTTAATTTGATTTTTATTCTTTTTATTTTTATTTTTTATTTTATTTTTTTATAAAAATTTTATTAGTTTTCAATTTCATTATTCCATTCAAATTTATAATATATTATATTTTTAATTTAGTTTTTATTTGTTTTCTTGTTCTTTTGTTAGTTTTTTTTTTTAGTTTTATTCTTCCATCAAATTTTCTTCTAATTTATTTTTTTTATTTTTTTATTTTTTGGTATTATTGTTATTTTTTTAGATTTCATCATTTTATTCGGTGTTTAATTTGATGGGAATTGAGTGTTATGATTTTTTTATATGTAATATTTTCGATCTAACGACCTTCTGAAAAGTTAACTATAGTTGATATATTTTTTTATTTTTTTATTTCATCGTTTAATATTAATTGTTTTTAAACCAAATTGGCTTTGTGGTATTTTTTATTTCTTTTTTTATCGGATTATCTTGACTTCATAACTTGGAACATGGGTTTAACAAATTAACTCGAGTTAGCTTTACTCTTATTTCTTATATTACATGTCTATCATGTTAACTCGAGTTGGTCTGGGTTAGTTTTTTTATTTTTTTTATATCCAATTTCATCCTTTTATATTTAAGTGGTTAATACTTGAACCACATTATTTTTCCGCTCTTGAAAAAAAGTTTTTTTCTAAAGTTATCATGATTTTTTTTGTTTATTTTTTATTTTTTATTATCTGATTAAAATAAAATTAATTTATTTTATTAGTTTTTTAAAAAAAAAGATGCTTAACATTAGTTTTTAATACACATGCATAGTAATAGAGAGTTTTCACATAAACAGTAAGATAAATTAGGAGTTAAATTGTGTGGAATACATTTCAATGCTTAACTTGATCATTTTCATACCTTTTGTGAATAAGAACTAAATATCCCAAGCTGTCTTACAAATGGAAAATTCAGACAGAATACCAGACATAAGATGGAGATGGATTCTATAGACTGAATACATGCTGCTGTGTCTGGTTCAATGCCGCACCAAATGCTAATAAAAATACGGTACATGTACGATGTTGGTTGCTGTAAGAGTAATCTGCATGCAAGAAAAAAACAGAAAGATATTGTGCAGAATGCATTCAGTGCTCGTGAGAAAAAACATGAACGTGTTACTCCACTGAAAAAGGCCACGCAAACAAGCTCTGGAACAAAATATTAAAAATAATTAATTTAAAATAAAAAATCCTAAATCTTAAATTTTTTAAAAATATTTTTAAAACGTAAAACTACACTAGTTTTTAAATTATCGTTCATCAGGTTTTGCAAGAAATCATGGAAGAGAAGTTAGTGAAAATACTTGTCTGCTGCTCATACAACGCCTTCCACGACAAACTATAGCACATATAATCGCGCGTATGTTATGAATCAGTAAACATTAAAGAATTAATTTAACCTAACAATTTAAGTTTTTGAATAAAATTTTAATATATAATTTTATATTATTTTTTAATATATTTTTTCAAGTAAAAATTATTTAAATTTGAAATATATATAAATTCATTTTATCTTATATTTGATTTTTATCAAATAAATAAAAATAATAAAATTTGAACTCATGACCACTTAACTATTAAGATTTTAATATTGTGTGAAAGAAGTCATTTAATTCAAAAACTTAAAATTTTAAATAAAATTTTAAGATATAATTTATAAAAAAACATCAAGAGTGGAATTTGCTACTCCTTTTAGAGAAGGCAACAGGAATGAGCTTGAGCACTGAAAAACATTTAACAAAAGCAATCATCTTGCTATCCCTTCAGATATCGGATAATGAGATGCAAAATTGCAGAAAGCATCTAATGGCTCGTAAGGTTTTCCTCCCTCGTATTTCTTACTACACTCCCTCTGAGACGGAGGAGCAGACTGTCAGATCATTCTAATTATGTACCAGCCTGACAAAAATCCAAATCCTTTGGAAAGAATTCCACATGCAATCTTTCCGGAAACTAGCATTTCCCAGTCATTGCAATTCGCATAAATCAAAGGTATTTTGTATACAAGTCGCGTCAAAACCTTGAATTATGCGGAAATGCATCGCATGGTTCATGAACACAAACCTGCAAAAAGAATATCCATACAAGTCCTGTTCAAAAAAGACGAGCCCAACTTCACATGCTATAGTTATTGAAAAGGAATTCATTAACTCCTCTAGCGTGAAGCACCCGCAGGAAAACATGTGGGTGATGAATTAAGACTGATGACAAACAAAACAAAACAAAACAAAACATTTTTTATGACAGAGACGTGAAAAAGACTAGTGTAGGTATGAAGGAAGCCGAGCACCGATCAGAAACTAGATTTAGCTGAACTATGGAGCCCAAAGGATATCGAACTGAGTTTTGTAATATCTCGTTAGCTGTATTCTAGGAAGTAATATAAGCGGAGTTACCACTTACTGGATTAATAGCACTTTGAAAACGAGAGAAAAGAGGCATCATCATGAGATATTAACATGCTTTGCACGCTGGGTGTTTTGGTCCACCTCCGCTCCGAGACCAAGTCCAGCTAGCTCAGGCAGATCGACTGACCCTTGAAGCTCCAGTTCAGCACCTGCCTGTTTGTTTTTGGATTTCCCATCCAATAATTTCCTCGTAAACCACATGCCCCACTCCCTTAAAATGGCTTATCTTCTTCATCTGTAACCCCCTGTTGCAATCTCAGAAGCCTTGCTCGTTGAGAGAAATATTTTTTAAAAATTAATAATAATAGTAATAGTAATTAAAATATTGCATGTTTTCTTCTTTAATTTTTAATGCTTAGTTTTTGAAATGAAAAGGAATGATAATTAAAATAATGATTTCATTAATAATGGTGATTATAGTAAAAATAATAAAGATAATTGTAATGGTGGAGAATAAGGAATATAAATAGATGGTTATAATAATAATAATAATAATAACAATAACAACAATGACATTAATATTATTAATATTAATAGAAGTAACAATAATCTTTTGAGACATTAATATTAATAATGGTTGTGATATTAATGGTAATTGAGATGATAATTATTATAATTAATAAAAATAAAATATCATTCAAATTCTTGATTCCCCCCCTTCTTCTTTCATGAAGTAAAATTATTTTTAATTTTTATTCTCATTTTTCATTCTCGATTTCATCCCATTCGTTCTAGTCAAACATTTGTAAAATGGAATACAATTTCATTACCATTTCAACCATTCTATTTTTTTTTTTTATTGTCAAACATCACCTAAAAGATAGAAAAAGCAACATGCCACCTGGATTCTAAACTAGAACATTAATTCGCGAACGATTGCATATATGTCATTTCAAATATTTTTTTAAAAGATGAAAAATAATTATCTTGCATGTTTTATAGCAAAAAAAAATTTAATCATAAATTCAAAATAATACATATCACATGATTTTTTTCTTTTAAATATTATCAATTAGATTGCTTAAAAAAAATATTAAGATAATGATATATTATATTAATCTTATAATTTAACATGTTATATATGGTATCCAAGTGATGAGACCTTGATAATTTTATAAAAAAATAAATTAAAATAAATTGTAAATTTCAATTTCAAATCGACTTAAAAGGTGTTTGAAAGTTTAGTAACGATTACATTTTAAAATATTTTTTGTCTAAAAATATATTAAAATAATATTTTTTATTTTTAAAAAAATATTTTTGACATCAACACATCAAAACAATATGAATATATATATATATAAAAAGAAAAAGCAAAATAATTTTAAAATTTCATGAAACGTGGTTTATATCATGTTTCCAAACGATATCTTATAATATTGAAGGATGAAATTAAAAAAAAAACATTCAATTAAAAAATAACAAAAAAAACTCAAATCAATCTAAGTTAATATATCAAAATCATGTCCTGCATCATGAGATCAAGATTACTTAATAGAAAAAAAATATTTCACAATAAATTCAATAAAAAAAAGATAAAATTAAATAAAAAATAACTTAAATCAATTTGGGTTAAATTATCAAACCTGTGACTTAAGTAATGGAATTGAGATAACTTTATAGTAAACAAAAACAATTATGAAACTTAATTTCACTGAACTCAATATTGAAGTTTGAAATCAAGAAAATAATTAAATCTATAAAATCAAAATAATTTTATATAAAAAATTATAAAATTTAATTATTAAACAGATATTAAAATATAAAATTTAAAATAAATAAATAAAATTATTGAAATTTTAAAGGGTTGACATCTGAAGAAAGAAAGAAAAAAACATAGATTCAATGGATGGTGGTTTATAAATGTGGGTACAGTGATTTATTCATACCTTTTTAAGTTTTTTTAATTAATTAAATATATATGTATTAAAAAAAACAGTTCATTTAATAATAAAGAAGACACTCTATAACTTCAATTTTTGTTACAATTAAACCTCCATAAAATGTTATTAAACCTTCGTAGAATCTTTGATTCCTTGAAGTGATAGTTCTTAAATCAAGGGATAGAGAAATCAGAAGTGCATTCCTCTTCCTCTAGGGATTCATCAGAAGAAATATTTATAATCTCATTTTTACGTGAATGGAATAAGCATTATCATGAGTATTTAGAAACCCTGTTTAACCAACGAGACTTGATGACGTGGCACTTGGACTCTTCCACTTTCACTTATTATTTTTTTTGTGTTTTAAAAAAAATTTAATTTTTTTATTTTAAATTAATATTTTTTAGTATTTTTAAATTATTTTAATAAGTTAATATTAAAGATAATTTTTTAAAATTTAAAATATAAAAATTATTTTAAAAAATGATCGAACCGCACTCCATGCCTAACCTGAAACTCCAACGGGGACCCTCACGGGCCTAGACAATAAGGAGTCCCTAAAAGGGTGGTGGGCCACTAAATATAGTCAGAAATCATTATAAATTAAGGGGGGTTATAAAGACTTTTTAAAAAAAATATTTAAAATTATATTAAAATAATATTTTTATATCAGGATATTATAATAATTTACAAATAAAATAATAATTAATTTAAAAATAAAAAATAAAAAAACTTCAAAAAAAACCTGTAATGTCAAACCCTATCTATCAAAGAAATCATTAGAAAAAAGGTTAATTCAATATCAGAAGAGAATATTCTTCGATTCCTATAGTTTGATGCCGTACGACTTTATCCAATCTTTGTATCGGTGAGCCATTTCTAAAAGTTTGTGCGCAGCAGGTAATGTATAGAAGTGTACAAACAGTTATTTTTAAAGTATTTTTTATATATAAATATATAAAAATAATATTTTTTATCTTTTAAAAGTAAAAGTAATGTTTTTAAATAATTGATTGGATGGAAAATTAAATAAATTTAAAAATCATAGTTCAATTCTTCGTGGAGCCAAACAGGAAAACAAGGAAATTGAGCCAAAGCACAGTTCAATCCTGCCCCAGCCAAGAATAAAGCTTTACTGTTTCCTACCGCTACAATACAATTATCATAAAGGAAAAACCACCTTCCAAATGAACCCTGTCTTTTCGATGTAGGAATAAACCGTGGGTGCACATGTCGTGGGATTTGGGCTCCACCTTCCTATTTAGATAGTGTTTGTAATTTGAAAATATGGTAATTGTCGTTTTTTAAAGTATTTTTATTTAGAAATATATTAAAATAATTTTTTTATTTTTTAAGATTTACTTTTAATATAGAAAATTAAAATAATTTAAAATTTTATAAAAGAATTAATTTAATATAAAAAATTCAAAAAAAAATTAAAAACACAAAATGAACACACTTTTCACGCCGTCGACCACGACCCCCCATTCAAATTCAAACCGGCGAAATATAGGATTAGTCAACGAGAAACAACTAGCATGTTACTTGGTCCACATACGATTGTGTGTAACAAAACAGATGCCATCATCAGATTGATCAGAAAGAAGGGGCCCGGTATATATATATATATATATACACACACACATATTAAAAAAGGACCCACGTGTCAGTTAAGAAAGGATGGACCCCACATTACAGATAATCGAAGACACGTGTCGTCATTCCAGTCTAATCATTTGCTTCCCCACTCTCGATCGGACCACCAAAAAACATTAGCGGGGACCACCAAGTGGCTGCCTTGAAAACAGTGCAAAAAAGAGACGGTCCCATTTGGAGCCCACGAACCTGTTGGGGCCCGATCATGCAGGCCCCACTTAACAAAAACAAATGGGCTTCTCGACTTGCACGGTCCAGGGTGCCCGTCCCTTTTTACTTTTTTAAAAATAAAAATAAAAGTGACCTGGATGATGCAAAGAATTTTCCTTCTTTCTCACAATGGCTGATCATGAAACAACAATTAATTAGGTTAACCTCTGAGGGCAGAGTCACCTCCTCCTTTCTAGCTGTGAGTGTTGACCCACCATAAATGTGGACCCCGTTCTCCGCCTACTTCGACCCCACTCTACACGTGAGCACGTGCTCTCTCCTGCATCCACAAATCAAAGCAACTTTTTTTTTTTTTTTTAATCTTAATTCTTAAGAGATACGTAGTCCCAAGCTCGAATAAACTTGTTAATGGCGGACGCACCAAAATCAATGAGAACCCAAAAAAAGTGACCAATGAAAACCATCAATTTTTATCATTGCTTTCAAGATCGAGACATGAACTGTAACTCTTGTTTGTCATAAATCTCTAAAGAGAAGTCTCTAAGCATTTGAGGAGTTCTATTAGTAGTTGTACTTGTAGTACTGACAGTACAGGCAGAACTTGAACTTGGTGCCATCATTGAAATACCTTTCGCAGTCATAGAACCTGAAACTGGCACAGCCACTGCCATATTTGATTGCATGGAAGACACAAAAGATGAAATTGGCCTTGCCGAAATATTTATCAGAGGGGTAGCTGCGGCCGGGAACGTAAATATCTGGGGCTGGTTAGACGGTCCTGCAATGGACGGTACCATAAAGAACGCCCCTGGAACGACAGCATTGGATGGTATGGCCCACATGGGCACTAAACCCTGTGGCACTGCCGCAACTGTTTGTTGTGGCTGCGGTGGTAACTGCGGCTGTTGCGTTGTCACGGGAACGAGAGAAGCCGAGACAGAAACGGTGTCGTTGACATCAACGTACTCGCTATTAGCGGGTCGTTTGCGATTCTTTGTAGCGTTCGGTTGGCCAAGTCCGGAGCTGGAGTTAGTTGTTGTTGGGATTTTGAGGGTTCCGTTAACAGACATGGCAATAGCAGGGACTGTGCCGGTTCCTGTTGCTGCAATTATGGCAGGTTCAGCATGTTCAAGCAACCACCTGATTGTTTCACCGTCTGATTTATGGCCTAATTCTCGGGTTAGCTGGAAGATCCGGGCAGCACATGCTGCCGGCATTCGGATCCTCCGGCCTCGACCCTCCACCTTGGTGTGTCGGTCTTTTGTTGATGGCCGTTTTAGTGGGGTTACTGTGGTTAATGGCATGGAGACTGCTGCTGACGGCATGACACCTAAAGGTGGTGGAGGTGATCTTTCCTCTGTGCTTGGCTCTTCCTTGAGTGCTGCCGACATGTCGTTGCAGTCTTTCCTGTTAGTGGGGCATGCTCGAATGTTTGGTATTTCTCTGCTGTTGATTCTAAGATCAACGGTTCTCATGTCTTCATCTTCCCCAAGCTCTTGCTTTTGTGTCGATGCCATGCTAAGAGACGTACCACCGTGGATAAAAAGAAAAAAACGAGCAAAGGAGGAGAGGTTGGGAGCATGGAAATGGAGGGGTTTGGGATTAAAAACACATTCGAGCAGGAGGGGTGAAAAAGGGGTTATATATAGAGGCATGGAAAGGAGATTTGATTGCCTAGTGAAGGGCGTAAACTTTGATAGTTGAAATCTACGGTTACCTGCCAATCATAAAAAGACATTGGACTCTCCGGATGATGACACGTGGTGGGTCCCATACCGTGATGCTTACTGTTCGGTAGGGTCACATGGTGGTGATCCTGTGGTGCGGTGCCTCCGATGAGGTCAGATTACAAGTCCTTGAGACCCCATATGTGCTTTGTAGTGCCTTGTGTGTTGAATTTCATTTGCGGTGCCATCTTCCAAACTGTTACAGGGGCGAAGTCTTTCCTTTTTTTACACACACTGAACTAATCTTATAAATTTTAAAATTAATAATTATATAAATTTTTAATAATCTTAAAATTTATGAGTAAGTTCTTTTTTTATTTCATCCAAGTAGCTATATAATCAGTTGCACACCTTGTAATTTTTTTGTTAGTCCCTGTGTTTTGAAACATGGGGTGAATTAGGCAAGGAACAATATGCTATGAAAATCAAGCACAGATTTACATTTCTTACCTTAAAAAAATGGAGGTGAATAATTTTTTATGTTATCATAATTAGTTATTTATAATTTAACATGGACTAGCTAATTGGCCTGGTTTGCATCCAAAGTTTTTTTTTTAATAACAAATGAATGTTTTTATAACCTTTTTTCATAGTGATATTAAACTTATTTCATCGAATCAATTTTGAAATCTTTTAATTTAATTTTTTATTTAGAATAGATTTACATTAAATAATATATAAGTTACTCTAACATGATTCAGCCGACTTGGTTTTAAAAGATGATATCTCTTATTAAAAAAAATATTAAGATAATAATATAACAAATTATACTAGGTTTAATAACTTTTTTAACTATTTTTTATTTAATTATATGATAACAATAATGATCGCTTGTAAATTGAGTATCAGTCCAAATCCAAGATGTTTATTTGATATTACAGTAACCTTAAAAAAAAAATTGAAGCAAATAACAAAATCTAATCCTTATTTAACCTGAGTTAATCTGTCAAAATTAGTAATCTAAGTCACTGGGTTTAATAACTTTTTTCAAATTATTTTTTATTTAATTATATGACAACAAAATATAAGCTTATAAAATCAAGTATCAGTCTAATATTAAGATGTTTATCTGATATTGCAATAATATCATATAAAAAATAAATAAATTATAAAGTTTAATTCTCAATCAACTTAAGTTAATCGACCACATATATAACGTAGGTTATCTATCAAGTTTAATAATTCTATTTAAATTATTTTCTATTTAATTATATAATAAAAAATGATATTTTTTAAAATTAATCATCAATCACATTTTAGGATATTTATTTGAGTGTATGATAAATGTATAAAAAAATAAAAATAAATTATAAAATTTAATTTAAAATTAAATATGAAGTTAAAAAAATCAATAAAAATCTTTTATAAAATAATAAAAATAATAAAAAAATCAAAAAAAAAAAACGAAGCAAGCTGGCCTTAAAAAAACCGGACAGCCCAGTACAACTAGCTATATCTTTTTTTTAAAAAAAAAAAAATCCTAGGTGTCTGGCGTTTCTTAAATTTCTGCCCCTTTTTTAATGGGAGACAATTGCCCTTTAAAAAAAAAAACAAAAAGAATTACAGCTAGTGACGTGTTGATTGTTGTTCCAAATTCCACCCATCATAGGTCTCGAAGTCGAGCTGCCAATAGGCCTAAAACAAACTCATTTTTATCAATTTTTTCAATCAAAAACACCAAAAAAAAAAAAAACTATAGAGATCTAATCAAACAAAAAGGAAAATCATGGTTCTCTAAAATGAATTTAAAGTTGATGATGTTCACTATTCCTCTTCGTATAGCCACAAAATGGAAACGGTGGATCTAATTGTAAGAGTAGCAGAACACACAAAAAAGAACTGAATCTGAGCTGGTGTTATTAATGATCCACCAGCAAATATAGCAATTAGCAGCAATCGTGAGTGTCAAGCCTACCTGCGGGCCTAAAGGGCACGTCTAGTGGTGAGAAAGATTTCGGGTCGTCTGGTTAACGTCGATGGTTGAGGGCTTCAAGCAGGAACACGGTGATAGAGGGAGTTAGGTCCCTAGAGCATTAAGGAAGACGTCCGCCTCATTCACTTGCCCATTATTCTTGCATTGCGTCAATGGAGGTTGGTTTGTTCACGCATAGTGTCTCTCCTGCCTAAATAATGTGCTGTGAATCCGGCGGCTCCTGCATTGATATTTTCACATCCAGTTGCGTCATTTATTCATGATTTATACTTCTTGTTTTCTGTATTTTAAAGACATTTTATAAAAAATATTTTTTTATTTTAAATTATTTTAATATATTAATATTAAAAAAATATTTTAAAAAACAATATGTGTTTATGAAATAAAAAAACTACAACCAACCATGTAATGATGATTAGGATGCATTAATAATGCTTTTGAAACTCTGTAGGAATTAAGGATATACATGTTTGAGGTTGTTCTGTATTTATAAATATATAAAAATAATGTATTTTTATTTTTTAAAATTTATTTTTAATATTAATATATTAAAAAATATGTAGAAATAACTTAAAACAAAAAAAATCAAAATTTCAAGAAAAATCAGTACAGCCCGACAGGCAAAAATCACACGGCAGCGGAGTTTTTTTCGCTGAGCCAATTTGCTACCAGATAAAAGCCCTTGGTTTGGATTCTTCAACAAGTGGGCCCGGTTAAATTTTAAAGAAGGAAGGAGGACTCTCCGTGGGGGAGGGGACCCTCATGACTTCGTGGCCTCATCTATTTGAGGTGAGGGACCCCGCCACCTTGAGAAGGCCACAGTGGGGGACGTTCACTGGCCCACTTGCCCTAACTGGTCCCTCATTTCACTGTTCAGTTTAGGGATCCCTGCCACGCCACCAAAGTGTGGATCCCTTTGCGTGGGGTACATGGACCCCATTATACAGTACAACTTTTGCATAGTACCCTGCTACTGCCAACCAGTGCCCTTGTATTGTAGTAAAATATCGCACGGTTCTTTCCCGATGGGCAAATGCGGTTTGGCCCCATTCAAAAACTCTGACCATCCTTGTGTCTTGTATTGCTAGCTAACTTTTTTTTACGCGGTGGTGTGTTTGGTTTTTAAAATATTTTTTTATTTATAAATATATTAAAATAAATTTTTTTATGATATTAGTACATTAAAATAATTTTAAAATATTAAAAATATATTAATTTAAAATAAAAAAACAATAAAAATATTTTTAAATATTTTTAAAATACAAAAATAAAAAGGGAGTTAGTCATTGTATGGAAATTGTTTTTCATAAGACCATTTTATGAACTTTTTCATTAGAGGAAGGAAATGTTTGAATTGGATTTTGAATTTGGTCATATAATATAAATTACTGATAAATAAAAAAATTTAAATTTTTTTAAAATATTTTTGAAACATAAAAATAAACATGAAATTAGTCATTGTTTTTCACAAGATAAGACCATTATATTTTTATTTTTATGAATTTTTTCATCAGAGGGAGGAAATATTTCCAATAATATATATGTATGTGTGTGTTTGGATTAGATTTTGAATTCTGTCATATAATATAAATTACTGATAAATAAAAATTTTACATATCCATATTCAATTCAAAATAAATACTAAAAAAAAAAAATCATTTCAAAGTCGATTCAGATGGGATCCTAGCCCTGTTGGATCATAATTCATAAATAAATTACACTACTTCTACATTCAGCCTCCCATGGCCTACGCAAGCCCAAAACATTTTCTATTCACTCTTCAGCCGCCCGATAGCCTCTCCTTTGATTTCCTCACCGACGACGTCTCCATCCAGACCAGCGTCGTCGTCTTCACTCTTTTCATCGCCACCAACACCTCTTCCATGGTTGAATTAATTGGTGAGTTATTTGTGTTGGCTAGTGTTTTGGTCGATAGAGAGGCATGCTGATGTGTTGAATTAATGTTGTTGACTCACCATGCTATTTGGTACGTTGGACAAGACATAATAGAACATAACAAAAATAGTCACATTTTACTTTTCAAACAGATTCGGAATGTTGTTACATAGGTAGACGAATATCAATTCGTTTGTAAATTAAGAACTGCATGGCACAGGAGTATCGTAACAGGATAATTTTGTGAAATAAGAGAACTACAAACATAGCTTGGATGGCAGAGGGACCGGAAAATTTGGAGTTCCATTACAGGACAGTAGATAAGACATAGATTTCACGCGATGACCCTTTTTTAGATTGCAGCAGCAGGAGTTCTCTTCCAGTTATGGAAAAACCAACATTACTTGGAAGAAAAGGATTCTGTTTAATTTGGTTAAATAAACAACGAAAAGCGAGATTTTTCTCGATTTATAAAGCATCTGGAAGCATGAATACTCGAAACTGTAGTACTGCAGTACATGGCCGTGCTAAAGCATATCACAGACCTCCCAAAATCATAGCTACATAGTAAGATCAGCAAAGCATTCACTTATTTAGAAGAGAACGAAACGCATATCTAAAAAAAACTGTTGCTGATTTTTATGGAAAGCTTTTTGTTGAATTTCTTGTGATACAGATGAAAGCAATGCCAATTCGAGTCTGGCAACTGACGCTTATAACTGCATCCGGAGTGAAAACTATAGACAAGACATAAGAGGACAAACTCCTCCAAAGGAGAATACTTCACCTAAAATCAAAGAGACTCGGAAATTCAACTTCTAGTGCTGTCCATTACGATCCAGACATGTATGTGTACCGAGTCTGAGCACCAACAACAAGCTCAACAATTTTCGCTGCATGTTCAAGAGACATTGTATGGAAAATATGAATATTTCAGAGACAAACGCGATCATCAAGGTAGAAATATGATGCAGCCAGAAAGAAATAAACACCACGCACCTGTTAGAAGCCCAATAATAGGAACAGGTTCCAGTAGCTTTTCAGTTCTCTGAAGTCTCTGCCTGAATGGATAAACAAATACAGTGTTGAATCTTAGATTACTTTATCTTGTGGAGATTGCAACTATGAGACACAATAGCTTAGCAAGAAATTTAGGAAAGAGAGCCTTACCTAGTGTACTTGGTAAAGAAAGGATCTCTCATAAGGTAAAGCGCCCATAACAATTTTCTTCTTTTCAACTGATTCAAACATGATATCAACATCTCTTTAGCATCAAATCCATCAGTTAATGAGTATTGCATTCACAAAAAGGACAAAGAGGGGGTTGGGGGGGTTGTCAGAATCATCGTGAAAGTAGATGAGCTGGAAGCATATGCAATTTGAACAGTAAAAATCTGGAAAACTCCAACCTCGTCCTGTTCAGAAGCAGTAAGGTGATAGCGTTGCTCTTTTCCACCATCCCTTGATTTAGTAACCTGTGTTAAAAAGACTACACCACCAGCATCTACAGCCAGCGAAACAAACCAAGGAATCCATGACCGAATTCCATACTTTCTGATGAACAGCACATAAATAAGGGGTCTTATAATAAAAAGGACCTCTCCCATGAGAAATAATGCCCCCTGGACACCTTTCTCAGATAAAATCATGGAAAGTGTTGGCCTCTCAATCGCTGAAGCTGTCAAGGTATAATTGCAAATATTAGTCGAGTTGAATTATAGTTGTTTATTAGTGATCTGACCCTGAAATGAAATTATTAAGAATAATTATACATGGAGGCTCCATAATAGCTTGCTGATGTTCGGCCCTGTGCAGCCATACAGGGTCAGAACTCATCCTGGCATTTTCTCCAAACCTGCTCAGTGCAGATAATGCCCTTCCTTCTAGATTCCACGGGTTAAGTCCATTAGGACCATGGTGAAATCCAGGTCTTGGGAAACCCCCAACATTATGCTGCGAGCTTGAGACATCTGAATGCTTTTCAATATTTGGTGTCTCTCCTCCATGAAGAAGCATCTTATATCCACTATTCCGGAACAAAATGAGCCTAACTAGCACCCTGAGTTATAGGAATGCAGAGTAATCAGGCAAATATCAACAAAAAAATACAATTCTAAAAAGCCCAACTGAATGAAATAGTGGCAAACAAGACAAATGCTGTTTACTTGGTAGCTTCTGTAACAGCAATGAAATTCCATTTCTTATTGTCACCAAAATAATGTTGAGCTGCAACTTCAACCAATGTTTCCAAATCCTTCATAGCAGATATGCACAACGAATACGGAAAAGAATTAGGCTCCATAGGACCAACATGCATCTGGGTTGGAGTAGTATCGATGATATGCTCGTTGATAGCAGTGATAATGCCCAAGATTGCAGTTACTGCAGATAATTAATAACTTTCTCAATATAGCAGCATTTTTAACTTTTCAATGTGTATGAATACAAAAGAAAAGGAAAAGGAGTCTGAGCAGCTAGATAAAAACGCCCATCGTGTTTGGTTAGTGAGATAAAAACCAAGGCTAAAAAAACTGAAAAAACTCAAATTTTGACAGTTCAATATATTATTATGGAGCCTGAGAAAACAATAAAACTCCAAACTGAACCTAAAACAACTGTGTGAGTTTGACTTACTAGTTCTCATTAGTTCAGGATGGAAGCATCGGAAAACATAAATTTTGATGTCTAAAATTAGTTTCTTCCCACTCCCACCATTTTCCATGATTACTTAATAAGGAAAAAGAAATCCCAAGCAAACAAGAAGTAGCCAAAAGTTACCAAAGTTTCACAAAACCTGCTTCTGGTCCTATCTCTGAAGCGGAAAACCGTTCGGGAAGAAGCCACGTCAATCCCTGTGCAAATTTTGAAAACTGGATCAGACAACATTTTTGAAATACAGTCACATCCGAACCCAATTCATCAGAAATCTCAACATTCGGATGCCACTGCCCAGTGCCACCAGAATAAACTATCCATACGATGAAAACAATCAACATGGCTAAACATATTCATCTAACAGTCAAAGAATCTTAACTGGAACAGCTAAGACAAAAACCATAATCATTACATACGTAGAACAAAAGCCATCTCTGTTATCTTAACATACTTCCTGTCCATGATCAATATTTTTCTCATATTTTCATTTATTCGCATCCACGAAGGATGATATAAGCAAGTCTAGACAGCAAAATATGCAAGCATTTTCATAAAGAGAGCTTCTTTAATCGATTTTCTCCAAGAAAATAACGGTCCACTACCCAGAAGTCATAAGAAAATGCAACAAACTTAAATTCATATCCAAGCACAGCTCAAAGTCACCTTTTTGCCAAGATATACTCCATTTTTAAGCTACAATGGATGATAAAAGGAACCAAAAAGAGAACCCGGAAAGCCAAAACAATCAAATATTAAGATTAGACTTACATTGGCAAAAGACTCCAATGAGTGAACATAATCTTTATTCCTTCTAACCCATTTCTTATAAGTCTCCATGGGTTCAGAATCTCAAAGAAAAACAAGAAAATAACAAACAGGAAGAGTCAGCTCCCCAAATAACCGAATGTAAACGCTGACCTTGCCTCACTTGAATCTAACTCTCTCTCTCTCTCTCTCTGGTGTTTTAGGACCAGACCCAGATGACGAAATACCGAGAAAAGGAAACCCTTTTAAGTAATTCGATCTCAAGAGTCAAGGCGTGGAAACGACCAAGAATGCTTGTCATAGACTAGTTGTTGTCAAGGAAGAGGCAAAAATCAGAGGTTGTGATGGACTTATTGATATGTGGTCATTTGTTTGGTGTCAATAAGGAATTTAATCCTAACCATTGATCCGGATAAGAATTTGATGTGGCTGACCATCCGATGCAAGCATTATATTTTTTTTAAAGTATTTTTTAATTAAAAATATTTAAAAATATTAATATATTATAATTTAAAAAATAATAATTTTATTTTTAAATTAAAATAATTTAAAAATATTTAAAAAACGAAAACTACCACAATAAAAACTAATATAAAAGTTAAATACCGGTACATGTATAATTAACTATTGAACTTTAATGTAGTTAATTGTTTATGTTATGGAAATGTTGTATTGAATTTTCATTTATTTTTTAGTTTTTAAATTCGAAAGTGTTTTTTTTGTGAAAAAAATAATTTTTTTATATTTTTTGATCATTTTCATATGTAGATTTTAAATTATTTTTTATATTAATATATTAAAATGATCTAAAAACATAAAAATATTAATTTAAAATAAAAAATTTAAAACAAATATTTTTATAAAAATACTTTTAAAACATAAAATAAACATGATATAAATTTGATGTATTTCAGGTCACTATACTCAATGTTTATTAATAAATTTAAATTTCAAGGTTTCATAAAAGCTGTTGAATTTTTTTTTGATAATTATGCAGTTTTATATTATATTAAGTTAATATAGAAAAAAAAATTAAAGGAACTTGTGTAGTTTTTTTTTTAAAAAAAGTTATAAATTAAGTATAAAATATCCTTCAATGCACATTATTATATATAATATTGAAGTTTAAAATAAAAAATAAAATCAGCGTAAGCATTCTTCCTTGTTTAGGATCTTAAAACAAAAAAATAAATCTTAACTTGTTTCTATTAATGATCAATCATCTCTTCTTAAAATGGTTCATGCAACCTTCCCAATTCAAGGATGGTGCTGTTAAAACTCTACTTACCAACACATTTACAATTCCGACATAAACTATTGGACCTCAGGCATTGTTTGGATATCATTCGCTTTCTACGATGAACCCTCATTTGCCATGGTTAATTCGAATGAACCACCGCCATCGTCCTCCATCACTTACATATTGTTTTTTAACTACTTTATCAGCATTACAATTTAGCAAATGTGGGTGTCGCAAAGCATAGCTCTTGCTACTGTCTTCAATACAAGTTGTGGGACCTTTTATTATTCTTCCATCTCCTTTTGGTTCTCCTCCATCTAGGCTTGTAGCTGGCTTCCTTGGTCATTTTGTTGAAGGACATGCTCGTTGTGGTTTCTAGGTTCCTGCTCTTTTATTAATCGTTTGGTTGCATTCAATTTATATTTGATTCAGTGAGGATTCATAATGTGAATGTTAGCCCTAAGAATGGAGAAGACAAGGTGAATTGTTTGTTTATTTATTTTAGTGAGGAATGAAATTGCAGATAATAAGAAAACAAGGGTTGTGCTCATTTTACATGTCTTTTTATGCCTTTTACAGTTTACTATGAAAGATTTGCTTGTTTGGGTTCGTACGAATTTGATCAAGGAGAGGCCTGAAATGTTCATGGAAGGCCGGCGATTCTGTGTAAGCTTTAAGCTTGTCTTTTATTGGCATTTCTCTTACTTAGTTTATTTTAAAGTTGAGAGCTTTTGCTAATCCGCTGCTAAATGAGGCAAAATTGTCCATAAAAAAATACAGGTGATGATGAACTCGGCTCTATTTGCTGAAGACTTAGTTATATTGATTGGTCTCATTAGTACTTATGTTGAGATTGTGGTTGGTTATGCAGAAGACCTGGTGTTTTAGTTCTTGTGAATGATTGTGACTGGGAACATAGCGGTCAGCTTGATACGAATTCGGATTTGGTGGTTTTTATTTCTACCTTGCATGGTGGTTAGCATGTGTGCTTGTGATATATGTTAACTTCATTATTAAAGAAGTAATGTGAAAGAAATTTCAGCCTTGGAAAGGGGAATGGGGATTTTGACTTTGTCATCATCTTCTTATTTCCTATGCCCCAGCGGCAAAATGTATGTTCTGCTGATGTTACTGTACTATTTTCATGATAAGTTACTGATAATGTGATTTTTCAATGCGAGGATGGGAGATTATGCTGCTTTTGATGTGGATATTTCCGAGCTTCACTACACTTGAAGCACCTCTGGAGAGTGGAGATAAATGAACCACTTTTTTTTCGGTGCCGGTTGCCGGAATATATCGAAGAGAAATAACTAGTATATAGGTTCTTCTAGGTAACTTAACTAGACGGGTTCTCGCTGCTAGTCTAATGGCAACCGATCCCTTGCTATGTCCCAATCTCTCGGTTGTCAGAACCGTTTCCTATCATTAGGTTACAGTTCTCGCACCCCAGTAACGAGTCTAATGGCAAGGACTTTCCCAGGATTCAACGCAAAGATGGGAAAGAAATGGCTTTGATTGTTTGCCAACCACAACCAATTATCTGTGAAGCTTGAACAAATATTGCTACAGCTGATCAATGATGACGCTATTGTAATTTTACTCTCTCTTCAGTGCTTTAGATGCACACTTCGCATGCACTGGAGAAAGTAAAAGAGAGGATTTATAATCTCTCTACACAATTTACGATTCAGGAAAGGGATGTGTGCATGGGGGTTTTTTTATCTCAACTTCTTGTTTTCCATGATCTGATGATGCTGCTGCACCGTCTTACGAAAAGAATGAAGAAACTATCATGAAAACTGCGAGGCTCTAGTAACTTGGAAGAGAAACACTTGAAGGCATACAGAAAAAGGCCAAAACTGCATTTTGATTGGTCAAGGCATGATATTTCTCATTCACCATGGCAACCTTTTCTGCGCTGAATTGTAACAGAAGAAAAAGAAGTGTTGAGAGTGGGATTTGAACCCACGCCCTTTCGGACCAGAACCTTAATCTGGCGCCTTAGACCAACTCGGCCATCTCAACATTTGTTGACGGCGTGGCCTCAACATTATATATACTATGTAAGTTTAGCTGTAACCAGAGAAAACAAAATCCTAGTAAAATTAAAAACATTTGGTTCACGTTAAGTTTCATACTTTCATGTGGTTTCGAGGGAGAAAAATTATCATTTTTTTATTTAAACCTTCTAAAATAAACGATTAATTAAAATATTAGTACCCAAATATTACTTCATTTAAATCTAAAATTTAGTTATTTTAGATTAATATTACATTTCACATACATTTTATGGTGGGAAATTGGAAAACAATTAATATAACAAATCCACAAGCGCACTCAAATATGCTTATGATTCTTCGTACAAAAAGTATGCTTTCAAATTTCTCATTATTTAAAACTCTCATTAGTTCTTCTTCTTCTTCTTCTTCTTCTTCTAAGACAAGAAATGCATTAACGTAAAAAAGTTGCGTTGGCCTTGTGCCAAGACGTCTTGGAACAAAATAGTAAAAAGTTTTCGAACTCTTTACTAATTGATCTACTCTTATTGTTTTGTTTTGTTTATGACTGTACACAGTATTTAAATTCTCCAAAAATTCTTTCGTGTATTAATCATCATCAAGCTCTCAAAAAAAAAAAAAGTTAACTAGCAACGAGAATCTTCACAAGAAACTCAGAGAAAACTCCTCGATTTCAAGTGATCAGTGGAGCAAAACAACACCCACTGATACTATCTCCTCTACAGATAAAAACGAAACACCATCTCGTGAAATATCAAAAAAGAAAGTTAGTTAATTCTTATGGATATAATTTAATTGATTAGGTTTTATATTTATTTCTTAAAAGTTACAAAGTTTGAGTGCTACAAATTTCAAGGTTATTGAAAATTTACGTGGTTATTAATTTTAGAGTTCTGAGAGATTAATTATGACACATATAAATTAATCCGAATACTCTCAATTATCAAAGAAAAGAAAGAAAAAGATATCAAAAAAAGAAAAAAAAAGAAAAGAGTTGTTCCCTAGACACTTGAAATTCAGAACATTTATGTGGAGAAGATAGCAAATTTCTCATATCTAAGGCTCATGAGACCGTTGTTCCTTTCAATATCGCTGCCACAAGCTTTAATTATTTCATTCACATTCCAGAAAATCGATGGTCGCCCACCGTCAACCACCCTATCGTTTCTGCATCACCACAATTTCCTGACGGAGAATGCAAACAAAAGCCTCCAACGCTCCAGGCCAACCCCACCACGTCATATTGCTTATCCAAATCCTTTTAGCAGAGGATTTTGTTCAACATGTGCACAAAACTAGCAGCAAGAAGCAACCGATAAAATTTCTGTGGAACCCAAATCCATTTGTCATAACGCGTTGGTGTAGAACGTGCTACATGATTTTCTCAGGACCCTCCCATCTCCGAACAGACTGCCGGATACTATCCATCACACTCCGGTTACCCCCCCCTCCATGAACAGTCAAAAAAAGCACACGCCAAGTTTACCTTCTTGTTGTTTTTTTGGGACCCTGACTCTATTGTAGACCAAGTTTGAATCACAAGTTCTTTTTATTCATATGAATTATATAATATCCAAAGGGAACCCTGAGAATTCTAAATACAGACTAGTTTTCGTTTTCCCCCCTTTCTTCATTATCATCCATCAAATCTAAGTGAAGGAAAAGTCACTATATTGTTGGTTCATGCAAGCATAAATAAAGCAATACTCGCTGCTGTGTTACAATTCTGTTTTGCCATTCGAATAAACAACAAGGCTGACTGCAAAAGATATTTTTCTATCATCACCATTATTCAAAATCAAAGCATCGAAATCATCTAAATGACAAAAAAAAAAAAAAAAACACCTTCCAATAGTTGAAATGGCTAAAGCATGAATATTATTAATGAAAAACCACACTTATTGCACGGTAAAGGTGCATAAAAAAATGTTCATGAATAAATTAACCTACCCAAAGCATCATGCGGAGCTTCCATAAAGCATGACTTTAATTCCAATCAGCCCAATATGACATGACTGGACGCAATCTAATTGTGCACTATTACAAAATGGTTGAACACGCATCATTTAGACCTTTTGCTTTCCTTTTTGAAGCCTGTCTAGTTCTGCTTCAGCATGTTCCAACTGCAGCTTTAAGGTAGATATCCTTCGTTCTAAATCTTCCACAGCATTTCTGCTGGTGGAAGGTTGATATGGTGATGTAAAGTGACTTGATAAAGCTCTGAGAGCTTCAACTCCAGTAACCTATTAAATAGGAAATCTAGTCAAATGGATGATTAACTAATAAAAATAAAATAAAATAAAAAAGCATCAGAGCGGCAAGAAGCCAAGTGAATGACAGAAAATTCACCCCTTCAACTCCAGAATACACTGAGGTAGAAAGTATTACAAAAACAAATTGCATTCAATGGAAAATAAGCTCCTTAGAAAACAGTGGCATATGTTCATCCTAAAATATTTAGAAGGTGAAAAAAAAAAATAAAGGAACACAATAGCTAACTTATTTTAAAAACAGTTTACATTGCTTTAAAAACACAAAAGAAGCAAGAAGTTCCTTGGCAAGTCCTACAAGCTATGGCACAAATAGCTTACCTCTTGTGGCAACAAAGGAAGTTTTGTAATGTTGAAGTCATCATACAACATATAGAACTGATCAAGGTACTTCTGTTGCATCCGCATTCTCGCTTTGAGTAATTTGGATTCAACATCTACAATAATAACACCAACAAATAATGGTTAACATGTTTATCTAAAGCATGAATATATATGAAGTATAAAGAGAGGGGATCATGGGACATGTTAATAACACCTTCTTCATCATAAAGGACTTGATTAATGATAATATTATGTGTGTCAATCTCAAACTTGGTAAGCTCCTGAACCAGTCTCTCAGTTTCATAAAGGGATAGGAACTCGGGAATGCAAACACAAACAAAGGTTGTCAAGTCCTGGAAACAAGAAATACAAGTGCATTAAATAATTAATTATAGTCAGATGAAACGAAAAGAAAAGAAAAGACAAAAGTGATAAGGAAACTAGAATGTTCAACTGGAAAATAAAAGTACCATCTACAGAATGAAAATTTTCAGTAAGAATCAGCCCATAAAGAAAAATTGCAAGTCATAGCTTCCAAACTTACAAATCTACGGTATCTTAGGCCATCGATGTAAGAAACTATTCGAGTAGATGAACATGTCAGTCATAATACACATCCTTACACCAAACCTTAATAGGAAAGGGCCAAAAAATAAAATTTAGTTATGCCCTCAAAAACTATATGCAAGACACCCATGATACGAAAAAATAAATTAACTTCAATCCAATTTAACAACAACACTCCACTGCATGTCATTAACTACAATAATTCCAGACACATGGAGAGATAATGCAGCAACAATGAGAACTTCCTAAACCCATACTTATTTAATTACCATTACCACAATTCAGGCACCTTCATTGAATATGCTACAAGAGGCTCAATCCTCTAAACAAACTCTGGCATATATACAATAATAATAAAAAAAAAAAAACCCTGCAACTGAAACATAACATAATTAACACTTAAATGTATGCAAACACAATCACATGGATGAAAGATCTTACTGGGTCTTTGAATTGCTTATTGACTTGTTCGATCACATCTTTCATGCCTTCAAGCCTTCCCAAGATTGCATCCTCACCAAACTCATCATCGATGCCAAAGAGACGAGTCATCTGTCACAAAAAATTCCAAGAATAGTCAAAAGACATGAGAATTAAGGATGCAGAGGCGTGAAATTTAATATCACTCAAATGTACGGGAACAGGAATCCACTACTCAGAGGCTAAACTTTATTCTCAGTCATCAATGGGTCAAAACGGCAAGAGTAATACATCTGCACTTCGTCCAAATGACTAGAAGTTATAGTGACTAAAGATAGCAGACAAACCCCTAATATTATTATCTTTTCTTCTCTTTGTTCTCTCAGATAAAAAAACCTAGTATTTCTGGATTCAGCTCTTTAATCAGAAGCTTCAACCATACAAATACTAGGCAGAGAATAAGGGAAAAGTAGAAAAAGTACTACCATCTGAGGTCGATCCTATAAATGGTCCACCAATCATGGATGGTTCAGTATGTTTTTGGTCTCACCATTCCTGCCTAATGTATGAATGACTGCTTGAACTAAGATAACCAGGGAAATGAAAGGACAACACTGAAAGAGAAATAAAATTGCAGCACGGGCAAGAGGCTCAAATATCGAACTGGCACGTTGGAGATTGGATGATCATTCCACAACCTAGAATCAACTTGAACATTTGATAAATGCAGAAGGAACAGAATTAATTAAGTTTCATGCTATGGTGGAAGACAGACAAGGAGCACCGGACTGATCAATGCCCTGTGGGTATGAAACTGTATAATAAGTCACAACTTAGGAACCCAAACAACCAAGGATCGATGTGAACTGCATTTATTAAAAATTTTCCAAAATAGAAAACAAGATATCATAGAGCACCATATTTTTATCTCCTAGCCATTAAGCTAAGGTAAGTAGATGTTGGAAGGAAAGGAAATACAACTGCTCAATTAATAGAGCATGCTAAAATAGGAATAGAAAAAATAAGTTAAAACAGGCATCTGAACAGTTCGAAATAACTTATAACATAAGCATCACCTGACAAGAAAAGAAAAGGATAAACTTCATTTAAATAGCTGTTTCAACTATCATATTGTAAAAGACACGCCAACAATATGACCCCCATTTGAATTGAAAGGCTAATACTTGATCACAATGAAGGACATACCTGACCAATTAAGCCGCCAAATTTACTTTTCAAAGACATCACCTTCTGAAGCCCCTTCTCCAAAGTTGATGGAAATTGTAATAGCCGGAGTGTATGACCAGTTGGAGCAGTATCAAATACAATACAGGAATAATCCATCGTTTGCACCAGTCTGCAGGAAAATAAGTTGAGCAGAAACCATTCGATTCTTGATAATTAAAAAAGTAAGTTGATTCAACTTGGTCAAGCAAAGGCGAGAGTGAAACCACCATGTGTCTCTCAGCAGAGCTTTGGCAAGGAGATGTCAGTTTAGGTAAAATAGAAAAAGCACTTCACATACAACAACACAATTCATTCACTCATTCTAATTACATTTATAGAAATATTACAAGAACTGAATATGGTAAAAGACCATATCAAGGACATGCTCAAAACTGTTTGATCAAAGATTCAAATGATGGAAACAAATAAATAAAACCCACTAGCTCAAAACATGTAGCACAGCTCGAATAACATGCAAGAAGCCCAGTTTGTCAGTAGGAGTAGTCTACTCAACTATAGCTACTTGACAAATAAATTAACTTAAAGTTAACCCTTGATCAGTGCTTGTCATCGAAACAAAAGAGCAATCCTGGAACTAATAATGTCATAAATCTCAACTTCTTGCAGCTTTGCAAACCTTGAAGAAACCCGAGAGCAATCCTCAATAAAGAAAAAGAAAATAAGCATAGCATCCCCGCCCATAAAGTCAATCTAACATCAAGCCATTAGATCATAATATTTATTGATCCACTAAATGCTTTTCAACATTGCAAGTGATCAAGATAATGGAAACATGGTTCTTACTTCAACATCTCCGCGAAACTCATGGCCTCATCAATGCCAGGAATTGCATTCGCAAGCTCAGAAAACAAACTATCCATTCCTTCGCTTCCTCCAATATCATCGTTTTCAACGTTAGGATCCACCTCCTGCAAATCACCATTACCCAAACAATGCCACAATTATATACTGAAAAACAACATTATCAACCAATATAACAACTCTCCAATACAATTAACAAAGAGAACTCAAAATCAACCTCTTCAAAGAAAAAAAGAACAAAACTTCATCAAACTTTACACAGATGTTTCACACAACGAACTCAATTTCTGAATTCTTCAAAAACCAACAATCAAAAACTTAAAAAGAACTAAATTCACAACTGGGTATTCTCAAATTCAATAAAAAAATACAAAATTCCCTTTAAATCCAACAAACCCACAAACCCAAAACCAAAAAAGATCCAAACTTTTACCATAGCATATAAATTGCTGAACCCATTAACCAAAGTAGGAGTCTTCGTAAATCGTTGCTGAAACGCGTCACTAAGGTTATGAGCTGGATCAGTAGATATGATTAAAACGGAAGATCTGACTTGAGCCAGAAGAATTGAGAGAATCGAACTGCAAGTCGTTTTGCCTACACCACCTTTGCCTCCAACAAAAACCCACTTTAGAGTGTCTTGGTCTAGTATGTTCCTTACCGTTCCATCTGGTATATCTGTTGTTGCCATGTTTTTACAATGTTTTCTTTCTTTTCGTGTGGCTGTCTTTGTTTTGTTTTTGTTTCAGCTTTGGGTTTTCTTTTCTTTTCTCTAAACAGAGAACAAATCGGAGAAGAGAAGTAGCAGGCTGGTCGTTACGGTGGCGTTTCTGGGTTTTTCGTTATATTTTAAGCACATAAGGTGGCATCATGGGCCAAGCCATACTGTTTTTTGGGCTATAAATGAGTTTCCGATATGTCAAGATTCCGAAGCTGCCCCGAACCGCAGATCTCCGATCCCTAGAATTTTATAATTGAAAATGATAATGTAGAACCACTAGCTAAGGTACCCGTTTAATTACATAATAAATCATAGTTAAAATAACTACTTATAAGAAATACAGTAATTAAGATAACAGAGAAAAATGTATTTTTTTAGCTAAAATGATCTTTTCTAATTTAAATAACTTTTTTCTTATAACATGTTTTTTTTATTAACAGCTTGTTTATTGAATAAAAAAACTAATAACAATTAAAAAATATATATTAATTTGGATTAAAGAGGAAAAACTTTTTCTGTTATAAGAAAAGCAGTAGTTAAGATAACAGAGAAAAAAAACTAATCGTATAATTCTTTAAATATCACTTTAATACATCTATTTAAACAAAATTTGATTTAAAAAATTAAGAAAAATAAAATTTTTAAAAATAAAAACCTAAAAAAAATTTAAGAACTATTTAACAAAAAGTCATAAGAGGCTAGTTGACTTTCTACTTTTTACTTGAATAGATAAAGCATCATCTATCTACCATTTCCAATATGTTTCAAGATAAAAATCATCTTCATTGAATTTTTATTTTTAAAATGATTTTATTAACATTAAAATAATTATTTTTTATGGTCGAAATATGATTGACTAAACTTTTTTTTTTTTACACCTTTTGGATGATCTTCCTTAACCTATCTTAAGAACTAGGGACTAAAATATGACAAAAAAAAAATTTAGAACAAAAATATAAAAAGCTAAAATAATGTCGTGGTTGCACAACGACATCGTCGACAACAATGGAGGCTTTTATGGTGCCTCCAATAAAATAGTGTTGGAAAGGTTTTTGAATTTAATCATAAAACTATAATTAATGTTTAAGAGTCAATACCCACTATGAACATATGGTCTACGAGAATATAGGTAAGGCACTACTTGTGCAAGATAAGCTACATTATTGTTTGATTGCTTTTCTAGGTTAGGTTTTTATTTGTTGATGTTTTTTAAGGTTCAAAGCAGATTTCTATTAATGAGAGAGTCTCTACCTCATCGGATTAAATTCTAACCATTCTAAAGTCTGAATTTTAGCATCATATTTATTTACACATTGTATCTTTAATATCTGATGGTGTACTTTATCATGTAATTTTACACACAACAGATTTAAAGTCTATATCTAGACCCTATAAAAAAATTGAAAAGAAGTTTTTAATATTTTAGCCAAACCCTAATAGATGATCATTAACTAGTTATGATATCTGTTTTTTCTTGGATTTTCAAAACATGAGAAAGATACAAATTTTTGTTTTTTTATGAAAATATGTTTGGAAAGAATTTTAGAATTTGACTGTATGCATGAAAATAATTTTTTGTTTCCTTTTTTTAAAGGAAATTAATTTAAAGGTTTTGATACTTAAGAAAATCACGATTTTTTGAAATAATTTTTTTATTTTTTTAGATTTTTTATTTTTTAAAATATTATAACATATATTATATAGATAAATACATAAAAATATATGTGGGCTAGGCCGGCCCATCTAATTAGGTCAAGCCCATGAATGTTGGGTTGGGTTGTTCATGACCCAACAAATCTTTTTTCTTTTTTTGGGGTTAAGCCAAACCCAACCTAACCATCTAAGTTCGACTAGAAACATGTCCAACCCATCCCTATAACTATTGTTGAATACCAGTAGTGTAGGATGTGAATTAATTCACGTCTTGTATGCTTTGATTGAAAGAAAAGGAACAAAAGTTGTCTTTTAGGTGGAGATAACTGACAAAGTTCACTCGGGATGAGGGTGTTGCTTGCAGCCTGACTGGTGGTGCTTGGTGTGACAGGAGAAGAAATGGTGGTTTCAAGGCGAAGCTAGAGACAAGAAGAGAGAGGAAAGGAGTAAAAAAGAAGAAGAGGGTAATAGAGAGGGGGAAATAGACCAATGATGGCTGGTCAAAAGTTATGTTGGCTTCTTGTGATGGAGCTAGTGGTGGACGAGCTAGTGGTAGCGTCAATCAGTAGCTAGAACGGCAAAGAGAAAGAAAGAGAGAGAAAATTCCAAAAATCAGGGGTTGGGGGGCTTTTTTTTGCCTACTTTAGACCTAATTACCTTCATTTTTTGCCATGAAATTCAGATTTATCTCTAGGAAGTGAAAGTGGGATATTTTTTTTTTAATGATACCAAATCATAGTCTTTGCTTCAGTTGGGAAAGATCTCAACTGTTGTTTCAAAGTATCCATTGTGAGTTATCAAATCTATAGGAAAAGGTTGTTTGGATTGACCTTTTTAGACCAGAATTAAGGCCGTTTTGTTGTCAATCGGTCTGAACAAGTCACAAGGAATTGTAGAGTAATGTCAGGTGATTATTTTGATTCATGTGTTGTCAATTTTAGAGGACATGTGAGACATTAAATGCATTTGAAAAGTAACCACTTGGATAACATTCTTGGGCAAAATCTAGAAATATAGTAAATAGTGACCAGACGAAGCTTCATTTAGTTTTTTTTAAAGTTCAATTTAGTCCTCCATCTTTCAATTCTTTTTTAATTACACTCATAATTTATCTTAAACTTTTGATTTGGTGTAATTTAACCCCTTTCGAATTTCAATTTTCTCCCCAAATGATGACACTTTTTGCACTTTCGTTATTGGTATCAGATTTATATAATTTAACTCCTAATTGACCATTAAACTTTAATTTTTTTTTAATTTCACCATTGGTATTTGTCAATTAAGCACCCATAATTTAGTACTTTTTTTTCAAGTTGGTCATTGACTGTGAATTTTTTCAATTGAACCCCTAATTAACCAAAAAACTCTAGTTTTCTTGCAATTTTACTCTCTAATTTCAATCAATCAACTTAGTGAAAAAATTAAATTTAATCTCTTAAAATTCCAATCTTCTCAATTAAGCTCAAATTATGCTCCCAAACTTATTTTTTTTAGCAATTAATTTTCTAATGAAATTAATTTGACCTATGTAAAATATAATTAAGTACTTGCACTAATTAAATCCTTCAATTGAATCCAAGATAATTCTTAAATATTATTAAAATTTAATTTAGCACATGATTAAATCAAATTGGCCTATTAAAGATTTAATTGTATCCTTGAACTTATTTTTTATACAAATTCATCAAATAATCATCTAATTTGACCTTAAATTTGTATAATTTCTCCTTTTTTAGCATAATAGGGTATAATTAGACCTCAAATTTCCCCCAAAATTGTAGTTGTATTTCCCAAGCTATTTTCTCCAAGTTATCATTTTTTATTTTAATTTTTGATATTTTTTAAAAATTGAATTTTGAATAATAACCCATAATTGGGTCATGACAAACAATAGGGATCGGTTACATATAAGTTAAAACTACATGGACTTAATTGAAGTTTTTTGTGTGTTTTTGAATAATAAAAATAAAAAAAACAACTCTATTTTGTGACAAATTCAATCCTTTTTTCTTCCATTTTTTAGTTGTGTTCTAAAATTTTATTTTGAAATATTTATCTTTAACTTAATATCAGAATATTATTTTACACTTCATATTTGTGAGAACATGGAAAGCGAAAAAAATCTCAACATATAAATCAATTTAGTTTTATTTTTATCATGAGTCTTTTATGTTAAACTATCTAATTGATCCAAATAAAATGAACCTAAAATACCCAAAAAATAAACAAAATAAATTCCTTTAAAATAAACCTAACAAGAACACCCACTAAGCTATGACCTGGTATCCTAAGCCTAAAGTACAATAGAGAACATCAATGAACATTGATTAATGATAAAAAAAAAAAAATTGGTGAATGAAATCATAAAATAATTTAGACTATTAATGACAAGTGTGAAATATATATATATATATATATATATATATATATATATTATTTAAAAATAAATATCATGTTAGGCCTGCTTCAATTTCTAATAAAAAATTCAATAGATTTTGATCTATTTTTTCAAGTATGTATATAAGAGAAAAAAACACAATCAGTTTCATAAAAAGAATCTATTAATATAAAAAGCCAACAAGTTTTATTTTTGAAAAGTAATTATTAGTCAAATTTTTTTTATATTGTTTTCAAATAACTTTTTTTTTTCAAACTTGATAATTTAAATATTAAAAAAATAACTTTGAGTAAAAATTAAAGTTGTCAAAATTAAAAAAACTACCGGGTAAGAAAAAGGAAAGGGGTTTCTAGCAAATTTAAGATTGAGCACAAAATTCTCCTCATTGTACATTTTGGTTTTTTTAAAAAATATTTTTTTAACAAATTTTACTAAATTGATCCTTAATTTGCACACGAAGACTGCAATTGAAAAAAAGAAAAGAAAAGTTCGGTAGTGAAAAGGGAAAAAAAAGGTTCGTAGTAGCTTGGATTGCTAGAAAATGTTATATTTAGTAATGTAATATGTAAAACCAATATTGATTTTGGAAAATCAACCAAGTTGTTCGAAGACATATCCCACTTGTAAAGGTACCTGTTTTAAAAATCCATGCACTGAATCTACATCTACATCGGCTACCGACCATGGACTGCTTTTTCATAATTTCAGACAAGACCGCTAACTCCTTGTTCGAGAGTAGATGGTAAGTTTTACTGACCACCCTGGTCTCTCTCATGCGCTCGGAGGAAGATGACGACACCCATGGATATCGAGAAAAGCAAACGAAATGATTTTCAGAATTTGCTCATGAATGCTAGCTAATTAGTCTTCGCGTCACTTTACCTGGGCTGCCAGTTTCCAACTTGACTACTAGGAACCAATTAAAGGTGCCATCTTAATGTCGTGCCTTGGCATAAAACGCCCACAATAAGAAGACGCAAAGTGGCCCTGTCCGTGCCTTAAACTAACGTGCCACAAAATTCATTGTTATTTAAATTTTGTTGATTTAATTATTTTCCGACCCACAACATGATATATATACACACACAAACACACATACTTTAATTATTTTTTAAGCTTTAAAAAATTAAAGCCGCAAAATGCTTAAATAATTGTTTAGTTTAAAAAATAATCCAATGTATACAAGTGAAAAATCTAATGTGATTCTAATTGATATATATATATATATATATATATTATTTCAAATAAATAACTTAAACTATTAAATCAAGTTTTAAAATATAATTTATATTATTTTATAATAAATTCTCTCTAATGAAAACTCTTTAAATTTAAAATTTTTATGGGCTTGCTTTATCTTGTACTTGATTTTTTTATCAAATAAATAAAAAAGATAAGATTCAAACTCTTGAATGTTTAATCATTAAAACTCTAATACCATATCCAAAAAATAATATCAATTTAATAATTTAAATTATTATATAAAATTTTAAAATATAATTTATATTATTTTGTTAAAATATAAACCCTAGCTATTAGATGTTACACGCTCCATTTAAACGAACGATCTATCTCTCTGCCGTATTATTTTACTAGACACATTAATTTTAACAGAAATTAGAAAGCTTGTTCGAGTTCTGCTTTTTAATTTTCATAAAAAAAGATTTCTACTTATTTTTATTACCGAGAAAAAAAATAGAGTTCTTCTTTCGAAGGCCAACAGCTGATGGGTACTTCGTCCTCATTCCATCTTTACACGTCGTTTCCTTTTTCGTAGTCTAGCTACTAGCTAGCTATTCAATCATTCCATGTTCTTTCCTTTTCCTTGTCGTGCACAGTTCTCTCCATTCAGCGCACAGACCATGTCATGGACATCTCCAAAAACAACAAAAGCTGTTTCAGCAGCACTCTCTCTCTAATTACTACTTAGTTGACAAATGGCCATGGTGTTCCTTCCTTCAATGCCGAACCGCTCTTGTAGAAAGAATGTCGTGTCAACTAGTTGATCCGATTCTTGACCAGTTTTTTTTTTTATTAATATAATTGGTTGGATTAATTTACATATAGTATAATTAAATTTTAAAGTTAATAATTATATAAACTGTTTATAAAATTTAAATTAATAATTTAAAAAATAAATTTAAAATCTGATTAATTTGCTTTTAATTGCACATGATCAATCCTTTTCTTAATTGCTTGCAACTACAAGAATAACCGTATGCTGTGTTTGGTAATTAACCTAATCAGCGCTGCTCTCGGATCATCCCTACAAATTGCAAAATTCTGAATTCGAGATAGGGTGAAGTAATTAGATGATAAATAACTTGTTTCTTTGCTCCTTGTTTGGACTCCAAGTTGAAGGAAGAATGATTTCTTTAGCCAAAATAAAGGTGACAATGTGCAGTTTCCCAAAAAAAATAAATTGATGTGCGGTATGTTTAGACAATATTATAACCAATTTTCTAATTAAACCCTCGTAGGGTTACATGGAAATATATCTTATAATTAGTTTAATAAATTAAAAACCTCTCCCTTTACAGAAGAACAGCAGTAACAGTGACACAACCATCTATTAGCTTGAAAAATATACTGCGTATATTGTCAAACTATATTCCTCAAGAAATAGTAACATTGGGATGTTCAAATCTCTTTTTGGTTCAATAAATTTTATATGCATATCTTCGAGACTTCGCTTACTACCATGAATACAAACACAATTACTATGCAAAATATTTCATGGAAGATCTACCCCCCTCCCTTTTAATTTTTCGCAACTGATGTGTACGTAAAGCCTACAAACATCGATACATGGAAACTCAACAAAACGAAGTAATCAAAAGCAGACTTTATATGGTGGCTATTTTTCACATAACACTATTTTGTATTTCAAGAAAAAAAGATAAAGAGAAAAGAGTAACAAACAGGCCAAGAAGACTAATACTATAAAGACGATCAACAAAAACTAGCTACCGCAATAATTTCCTAGACCTTGAGGGAGTAATCTTGATAACAAGACCGGGAAAAACATCATCAGGATCATGAATATGGGGATTCTCCTCCACTATAAAAGGGTCATCGCACTTATCACTGATGGTGTGAAGGGTTTCTCCTTCTTTCACAACATAAATTTCATCACACGGCCGGTAAAATGTTTGGTTGCCTTCAACGACAACATCATGGTGACGACCATCATCGTATGTGGGAGATGCCTCTCTTAAAGAAGTAAGCAATATTAGAGCAAGAAGGACAAGGGCACAGTACCATGTAGCTGCATCGGCTACGGACATCAATGTAAACAGAGGCTTGTTGGAGACCATGAAAGCCATGAAAGATGTGGAGAAAGAAGATACGGAGATGTTTGGGATTTTATAGAAACATGGGAAGTCGAGTTGATGTGGCACGAGGGAGATGTGAGGAAGAGGGTTCAGTCAGTTTTGGCGGTTTTTTATCGGGTAGGTGTGTCGTGTTGGGGAGCTCGACAAAATGGTCACGATTGTGTTGCTCTAGTCACCTTGATGAGCCAAGGAACGGCCCCCACAAAGACTTTCTTTATGCACAACGCCTTTTGTGCTTGCTTAATGTTTGGTTTGGTTGTGTTCGGTAAAGATACCCAGAAGACCCAACCAGGTTAATATTATTTTTTATTTATGAATAATTTGATGAAATTATTCAAGTTATTATTAATTAAGTATGTTTAATGTTATAAAATTAAATTAAATTTATATAATTTAAATGAATTATTTATGTCTATATAAAATTAGAAGCATTAATGATGTGAAACATATATATTATACTTAGATAAAAAGTTGTTATCTAACTTATCTATAAATCATATTAAACTATAATTAATAAGTCATGTTATTCACTTAATTATTTTGATTTATTAAATTATTTAAATCATATAAATCAGATGAAACCTAAACTATGTTAGGAGACCTAATATTGAAGTTTTATCATAATCAACTCGAAACAATGAACTCAATGAACTAAATCAAATTTTAATAAATTAAATGATAAATAATAAAATAAAAATAAATTAATTTAAAAAAAATCAACTCATGTTGATCTTTAAAATTAATGAATTTGGTTATAAGACCGAAACTAATTCTATAAAAATAAAACCATAAAAAAATAATAAAGCAAAAAAAGGGTAAAAAATTTAGCTTTAATAAAGAAAAAAACAGGCTAACCTGAGAAACCTTCTAAACCTGATTTATTCTCTAAAACTCGTAACCCGTGAAATTATAAATTCTGGTTTAATCAAGAAACTTAATTCCCAGCCAATATAATTTTGAATGATAAAATCATAAAAAAAATCAATTTTAAAAACTTATCAAAGTAAAAAATATCATAAAAAAAAAATAAGAATCAAATTTGATAGAAAAATACCTTATAGAGGATGAACTTGTAAGAAAAAAATAATCTAAAAAATTATTGCAAATAAAATAGCAATCAAATCAATGATGATCAACTTTAAAATATTAAAAAAATGGATGAAATTAAAAAATATTTATAATTTTATAGCTTATTTAAAATAAAAAAAATAGTAATTAAAAGAACATGTACTAAGTATGAAGAAGAAAAAATTGAAAAGGTTGGTATGAAATTTTAAAAACGTTGGCGCTAATTCAAGTAGAAAAGAGAAAAGAAAAAAATAAAATGGTTGTCGATCTCAAACTAAAGGACACCCTATTACTTAGAGAGTCGTGCAAAGACATTCCATGCATCATTTTTAGAAGGCGATATTCGATGATTAGACAACCTTAAAATACATTTTTTAAATGGCACAGGATTGTCCAAGTGCCTCTAACGTACTATGCACTTAACACTATAATTTTTTTAATAATATTTAATATATATATATAAATTATAATAATATTTTTGAATAATCTTTAAATTTAAAATAAAAGCAATGTTCTTGTGAAAGAGTTTATTTGATCAATAAAATTATAATAATATTTAAGGCATAGTAACTTCCTTTCCCTCTTCAGTTTTAACTAGTTTATTTGCTTCTGTTATATTGTGATTTTGATCAATTGTTTTTAATAGGAAAAAAATTATCTAATTTGTTGCTAATGTTTTCCTAGGTAGAGAAAAATAAAATTAAAAAATAGATATTTAATAAAAATATTAAAATAATAATATATTTTATCGATTTGGATATTAACCTTAATTTATACCAAGAAAATATGAGCCACTGCAGTCATTTTCTTGCCTTAATTTATTAATTCTAGTTGAAAATTCAAGTGGTTGATTATAGTAAAGATTCAATATATTGACAATGGGCCTGGCACCAATTTTCAGACTCCATTGACAAATAACACTACATTTTAGAGGCTCCTTATCGTAGAAGGAGTCAAATTCTTAATACCCTTACAGAATGTTCAACTTCATTTAACTGTCTTTCGCAATTGAAGATTACAGAACGATGATCTGTTGTATTTGGCATGAGCCAGTCTTGTCCAAGCAATTAGGAAAATGGCACTATGAACCATGTTTGAGTTTGTTTCGAGGGATACAGAAATTTCTAACCGCTTAATGATACAAAAAGTAATTTGATTAGGCTTAATCACCGTAATCATATCAAGTTAGATGAGCTAATGGAGTAGTAATATATAATTTCTCCTAAGGTCAAAGTCTTAAGATTTTTTCTTTTCTTTTTTGGAGGGTTCAGAACTCTAACAATCAAAGATACGCTAATTAACATGCCTCAGTTTTTCACTTGTATTGACCTTGCTGTGGCCTTGGCTTCCGGTGTTCAAAGACGAAACAAAAGATATATATATATATTCACTGTTAAACTAAATACATGAATGGTAACTGATAAACCGTGCTGGCAAAGAAATGGGTGGGTTAAGGTTAACGTTAACGTGGCCCTTTAGCGAAGAAGACATCCCATTAACTTGGACAGCCCACACACTGTGGAATCTAAAGGCCCGTGCTAATTCTTGTGACTGCTGCATTTCACCATTTTTCAAGCTGCTAATAAGCCTGCACCCATGGTCTTCTCCTAAAGGTCTCGGTGTTGAGCCATGTCTTTATAACTGTAAAAAAAAATACAATTCAAGCCGAGGCCCTTTCCGTTCGAAGTGTTGAGTTGTTGTATGAGACAGGAAATGAACAAGAACAACGAGACTTTGTGTATTTACAGAAGAAAAATATTGAACGGACAATATTCTGACCTCTTGGTCCTTGACAAGAAAAATAAGTGCTAACACACAGTAACACCACTATTTTTTTTTATTATTTCCTCCTACAAAATTTCATTATAGGCTAACGCTAGAAATATCCCAAAACAATGAGCATGAGTTCTGTCATTTAAGGAATAATTTCAGTGCATTTTCAGTATAATGGGTGATTCTAAGATTAGCTAGATATACACTTCTGTTGCTTCTAATCAATCATCATCAGCAAGAGATGAGATCAAGCAGCAAGTCATCAACCAAAAGACGAAGCACTCCGTTCTCAATTTCCAAAGCAAGCTCTTGTTGTTCTTCCTCAAACTTTTTCCATCTGCCTTCCCTGTCCATTTCTCTAACATAATCCTCCCTTTTATTCACTATCTCCCATCCAACCCATAACCTGTCTTCCCCATTTATCCAAGCTTTTGCCTTATTCAGTAATTCCACATCAATCCCATTTTTTCTAGTCTCATGTCTCCTTGTAGCCAATTCATCTCTAAAGAAGTTCAATAGTAGGTCTACGTTGTCGTTGCAACATTCCACACCAGTTTCTTTGACATGGTTCAATAGCTTCCATGCCTTTACTTCGACGTTGTTAATTTCTTCCTCTTCTTCGTCCTTGATCATATTTGTTTCTCTTATTCCTTCAAGATCATCGCTGTCTTCGTCATCGTCATCATCTTCTCCAGAGCTAACGTTTTCGTCCATTGACATCCATTTATCGAGGTTGACAGGTACCAGTTTGGCTACACTCTCAGATCTTCGGATCTTTTCCATAATCTTTTCTCTAGTCCCTGCATTTCGTGGACGTCTTAGAAACATTCTACCATCATATACAGGAAAAGAACCATCAGCACTAATTAATGAAGCCTCATATTTTCTTATTAATTTAATGAATTAACGCCGCCTCATTTATGCTTGCAGTGCTAAAAAATTGTGCATGATGGAGTAGGAATTAAGCCAGAAGGGAACATACTATCCAAAGTGGCAAGGCTTTGATGAAAAGACGAGCTTGACTCTTCATCTTCTTCAAAATGGAACTCAATTACTGAAACAGGAGTACGCTGTTGTTCCTCCTCGTCCTCCTGTCATTTTACATCGCTCCAAATTAGATCAATTTACACAGCAAAACAAACACAGGATATACCATAGACATCATTACAGAGACATTTGAAACACATTTGCAGTTTATATAAATCTTAAACACAACGAACTTTTCTCTAGCATGAACAATCACCTAAAATTGTTTACATACAAGCCGAGTGATTGGATACAAGATTCATCGGTGTTCTCATTGTCAACCCATGTCCAAGAAAGCCATTAATTAAACATTCAATCACATATTAGAGTAAAGCAATAAAGGGCATGTTGCATACATTAAGCATATCTTAGGCTCCATTAATATTATGTTCCTAGCATTTTCCATGTTGATAAATCTAGATGTAATATATATTTTGATGGCACTGGCATGAAATGAATGTTTGATTCCCAGCTAACCCTAGCAGCTTCTTAAAAAAAATTGTGCCGATGTGCCCTTAACTAGAGGTCTAGCTAATCTCATTGGACAAAGGGACAATGAACAGACTTCTCTTTTGTCCTATGTGACTCGACACTAAATTACACGCTCCTAGGCCTAGCTATGGAAACCGACAAGGTTAAAACACGAGCCACTAAAAGACACTTTCTCGCCGCTGGTTAAATAAAAACAGCAGACACACAAATTTTTGTAAAGATGCGATCCACTATATAATCTTACCTTGGGACCCACTTTTGTATATATTCTTGCCTCTGTTGTCGCCTGCAAAGAATCCTCGCCGACACATGGTAGGAATTTCTTACCCGCTCCTACCTCATTTTCAACACACTCGTCAAAATTACCGTTCCAAGACGGCAAATAATCCGAGTTGAAATCACTATCGCACCAACTTGACCCGCTACGTGGGGTGGTAGAAGTGGACCTGGTAGTGGTCGTGGTGCAATGATGGGGTGATGATGGCAAATCCGATGGTGGAGCTTTCTCTTCGACAATGTCACGAAACGATTTCCACCGTATAATGTCTTTTACCAGGATTGTCATTTTGACTTCATTCTCCTTGTTTTGACACTTCTTTTTTGATAGTCTCCGGGAGAGACTCCTTGGTAAAAGTGAGGGAGACTTAACGGCAATGAAATGCACGTTCTTGACGGCGTTCATCATGGCTTGAAAAGCTGAGATTGTTGTTGAGGCTACTGCTTTTGAACGACTTTTAAGCAGCTTGTAACTTGCAATATTGTTGCTAGGATTAGCAACGTTTCTTGGATTATAAATATCAATTTCGATAAGGGTTTTCATGGTGGAATCGCATGGCTTTCTTGAAAATGATTCGAACCCCCATGAGGAACATGAATATGAATCATCTATGAGAAACTCTTTGAGCATCTTAGGCCTGCGCTCTACTGAAAAATGGTTTCTTTGACTATAACTTGTGTTTGAATATGAATTATAGAAAGAACCCATGTTTTGGAAAGCACAAGAGAGACGAGATCAACGAGTTAGAAAAATAGACTTATAGAGCAAGCTAGCTAGTGAGAGTGAGAAGAGGGAGCGGAAGCAGGAGTAGAAGTAGAAAATTTGCTAGAAATGAGAGTGAAGTGGGAAGTGAGTGGGGGGAGAGGGTTTTTAAAGGCTAAAAACAAGAAAGGGGGAGGTAACCTCTAGCTGGTGGGGGTTTCCAGGTAAGAAGCTCGTGCAAATGGATAAGCTCATGTAAGTCAGTGGTAATAAAATGGGTGCGAGTGACCAAAAAAAAAATGTAGAAGCGTGGAAGCTTCTGTTTTATGGTTTTTTTTTTCAAGGGGTAATATCATAGACTGTTGTGGTAATAAAATCTTTGAGAGGGTAAGGTTAATTAATGTATTTCCAGTATCTTGTACTTGAGGCATGTCGTTAGTTAGGGAGAAGCCTGTGATTTGATTCGAATATCAGATCGTAATTAAAGAGAATCATTTTCGCAACTAAGTCCTAATTGTCAAGACTGTGTTCCTTGCCTCCTTTCTAACGACTTGGATCACATGCATGCAGCCCCTGGAGCCTACAAGGACCACTGATCGATCTCGTGATTTATGTCTACCATTTTTACATTAGCACACTGAAACCAACATTTAAGTAAACAACGCATTAATTTTAAGAAAGTTTCGGTAAAATAACACAGTTTTAGCTTGTAGGCTTGAAACGTAATATTCAATGAATTTTAATCATTATTATGTTGCTTTCAGATAAATTGCGACAGCTTAACATGTTACCTTTTGTGATATATTATAAAATTTAATTTTTTATCCAAATCAATCAACATAAATGCATACTCTCTCCCTCTCTCTCTCTCTATCTAAAAACAATGCCAGCAACCTCTCTCTTTTTTCAAAACAAACTCACGAATTACACTTGTTTTTAAAAACCAAAAACTCGAATTCATCTTATTCTCTAAATCTCTTAGGATGTTTTCCTTTAAAAAATTACCAGTAGCTATTATTGTTGTTGTCACTGGCACCCGAACACTTTTTAGTCCTACAAGCAAAATAAAATTATTATTTATATAAATTTTATATTTAATTTGTATTTAGTTTAGTTGAAATAAAATTATTGTTATTATTAAGGGTTTAAGTAAATTTAGGGGTTGTTAAATTATTGATAAATTAATTATAAATGTTATCATTTAGAATTGATTAAGTTAATGTACTTAAGCATGAAAATAACATCAATTAGGTTGGATTTTAATGAATTATATGTTGTGTTAAATTTCAGATAAGTTATCAAATTTGAGATTTTGTGTGAATTGATTGAAAGTAGCTATAAATACTATAACTTAAGCTTGGTGATTTTATGCAAATGAGCATGAAGTTGAATTCAATAAATTATATGCAGTTGCTGGGAAAGTTGTTGTTTCCCATGATCGGTAGCTTAGTCATAAAAAATTGTTTGGAAGCTCTGGTTTTTGGAGATTTGAAAATTAGGCAAACATTCAACAATAAAAATGATTTAATTAATACAATTAAATGGTGACATATGCATATATTTGATCTTGATATTTGTCCAATTACAATGTACACAAATATTGGAATGTAAGTTATATTTCCATAGGAGATACCATAAAAAATTAGATTCACATGAGTTAGAAAAGTTAAAAAAAACATGTGTCTATACCTTAACATTTATCCAAAAAACCATTATCAACTTAATTGATACAAGTTTTGTTGTTAATGTTATTTCAACACTTTTGATAAATAATCATTCAATAATGTTCATAAGTATTCAAGAAAAAATAAAATTGCATTGCAAATATAAAATATCATATAACATGAGTTGCTAAATAGAAGGTGTTTAAATATTTATTTAGTTCATATAAAAATTTGTTTGAAAAATTACCAAGGTTGTTTTTTGTAGTAAAAGAATCAAATCCTAGATTGTTTGTTTATTGGAAGCACAAAAAAATCTTGATGATAATACAATTGTAATCAAGAGAGTTTTTAAATCATTTGATCTTATATTAAAGGTTGAAATACTATAGGTCACTAATTAGTATTAAAGGCACATATTTATTAGGTGATATGATGGAAAGTTATTGATTATATTTTTTTTATAAAACATTTCTTTTGGTTTTTGCAATTATTGGTAAAGAAAATGATTACAATTGGAAACGTGTTTTTAATTTACTTATAGCAATGTATTACTAATGATAGAACAAATATATATATATATATATATAATATCAAATAAATATGTAAGCATTAAAAATAGAGTAACATAAATTTTATCATGAATTTATATGATATTATTGGTATTGTAACTGATATTTTGGTAGCAACTTCAATTATAAATTTAAAGACCCATCTATAAAAAAAGTTGATGACTAAAATTAATTCATATTTAATTTTTTTATCATGTTTTAAATTAAGCCTCTCGACTCTATTCCTTGTCTAGGGCGGATTTTAAATTAAATTATACTATGGTTGATCTCATATGATTAATCAACTTGAAGAGTTGAAAGACAACTCGTATGACCAATAAAAAACTGATTTTACTTAAAAAGATTCAAGATAAAATCTTTACTTTTTAAAATTAACGAGATGAAAAAATCTTGGATTTATATAGTTTATCTTGTTAAACTCGTGACCTAGGATCGTAGACCTGAATGAGATTAAGAACCTTGTTTTTTTAAACTATATTTTATATAATTATATGATTATAAAAATAAATTTTCATAGGAAAGCAATAAATTATAAAAATTTATTTTTAATTAACAAAACATAAAAAAAAATTAAAAAAATAAATGACCCATAAAAAATTCTCAAAAAATTGCTCGATTGAATACTATTATGTGAGTGAATACTATTATGTGAGGTGGTGGATAATGTATTCTTCACCTTGATCTTTTAGATTCTTACAATGTAATGTAATTGCACACAACTCTTTTTCCCCACACAATTTAAAAATACAATTCATTTTCAAATTTACATATTTATAAAAACTTAATTTTCAGTCATTTTTTCTTGGAGCTGTTGGGAATCAATTGATACACACTCACGATGATTCAACCCCAACTCGATTTGCCTTTTGTTCGTGAAAAAATCAAACAAATAATATGTAAAGAAGAAGGATTACGTGCGGGCTGCCACTTTATGCTTGATAACAAGTGAATTGCTGGAGAAAGCTAAGGGAGATTCGGTTTATATCATTTTGGTGATCTTCTAAGATAATCCTTGTTATTAATCTCATCTTATAAGCTTGTAATCCAGCCCAATTCGAATATCAGAATCTGGCTTTACTCCTTTTATCATTTCTCTGGACCATTTAAATTCAGAGAGAACAAACTTGCTAACCACCCGAGTACCGGAAGAAGGCTATTAGCCAGCCGTCGCACAGCTCAAACTCCGTCGGCCTTCTCAGCAAACAAAAAACAAAAGGATGGGTTAACACCCAATAGTGAACTATTTGTGGATGTTCTTGCTTTTTACCCTAGATGTCCCGCTGCGTGCTGGAGCCACCACACAATCGAAGTCGAAAAAGCAGCCAGATGAACCAACTGGTGGTCTGTAGTGGCTGACTTGGGAATGGGCACAGATGTGCGAAGAGTGGGAGAGCTAGCTAGCAGGGCCTGGTTTGAAATGTGTTTCAGAACAAAACAGAATTATGATACGGGAAATCTTCAGATTGTTACAGATATCCGAATTGTCGATTTGCCCATATTGCCAGTCATGGAGGGCATGTGCATGTGGCCACTTGCTACTAACCATTAGAACATGCAAAATCCAACTCCCAAAGGTGGCGGGTTTTGTCATCGAAGTAGTGCATGGTTGGTTCGGTGACGACTGAGTGGTCTTTTTCCTCCTTCCCTTTTTTGTTGTCTCCCAAGTCCCAATATTCATGTGTAGTTTTTATAAATTCAGTTATGTTATGGTTTTTAATTTTGCTTTTTTATTATTTTTATTTATTTATTTAGCCCTTTAGTTATTTTAATTTTCATTTTTTTTATGATTTTCATTTTTTCTTTTTGATTTTTTCATGTTTGTCTTTTATATGGTAATTTCAATTTTATAACTCTATCCACTAGTTTTGATAATAAACTTTGTTTAAGTTTGATCTTTCATATGGTCTTTTTTTATTAGTTAATATTGAATTGAATTATTAGGTCTTGAACGTTTTGATTTGTTTTCCATTCTTGACTCATATCTCAGATCATAAGTTAATTAAGTTGACTTGAATTGTTTTTTGTTTTTTTATTTTATTCTTTGTCATTTAATTATTATCCTTGAACATATTTTATTAATTATTATTTAAAAAAAATACATGATGAGTTATCTCGTGATGTATTATTTTAAAAATATATGTATCAACACGTGATAGGTTATATTAAGTGCGAGATGGTAAAGTTAACTCGCGTTAGCTTGTATTTTTTTACTAAGTTTTTTTATTTAACTTTGGTATATTTTGCTGAGTGCTTGTTTTTGAAGTATGTTTTTTTTTATAAGTTTTGTTTTTCAATTTTATCGTTTTACATGGAAAAATTTTTCCTTGGATTTTGCCATTTTTTTTTCCTGTTTGGTTTACGATAGCTGATTAATAAAATTTACTCGAGTTAAGTTGAATTTTTTTAAGTTGTTTTATTGTGCTTTTTTTTTTTCTAAGTAATTCTTTTGATTATTTTTTTTGTACTTTTAGTCTTATATTGTTGGTTGTAAATTTATTAAATTAAGTCAAGCTAATTGAGTTTGTATTTTTAATATTTTATTTTTTATTTTTTTATTTTTAACATTAAGTTATTAGATTTGAAACTTTATAATTTTTATTGTATTTTTTATAAATTATTTGGCTCTTATATCATGAGTAGGGCATTAGAAAATTTAACTTAATTTCTCTCATGATATCATCATTTAAGTATTATTTTCTCGCCATTAAGAAAATTTGAATCAGCCCTAGCAAATCATTAGCCACCAATCGATTATTGAACTATTTGCGCATGTTCTTGCTTTTTACCCTCGATGTACTGCGTGCTGGTGCTACCTCACAATCGTACTCGAAAAAGCAGCCAGATGAACCGGTGGTCCGTAGTGGCTGACTTGGGAATGGGCACAAATGTGCGATGAGTGGGAGAGCCAGCTAGCTAGCTAGCAGGGCCCAGTTTGAAATGTTTTTCAGCACAAAACAGCCTTACGATGCGGGAAATCTTCAGATTGTTTCAGATATCTGAATTGCCGATTTGCACATATTTCCAGGCAACGAAGGACATGTGCATGCGGCCACTTACTATTTGCCATTAAAACATGCAAAATCTAGCTCCCAGATGAGACGTGGACACCAGTCAAAGAAGGGCCCAACGCTGTTGTCTTGATTGCGAGTGATGGAGCCGGTGTGCTGAGTGTCGGTTCAGCCCCTGTTGACCCAAACATTCTCGTCAAAAAGCAATATCACACACACCCTTCCTTTAATAATGTTACGTGATTTCTTGAGTTTTGTTATGATATTAATATTATTTTTGTTCTTTTGGATGAATTATAACCGTCGGACCAATGGTTTATGTATAATCTTACTTATATAAACCATTCACAATCAAATTGATCCATTAATAGGAATTTATTTCCGTATTCTTATTGAATTAAACCTTAAATGAATGATTACAAAAAAAAAAAAACTTGGATTTAATTCATGTAGATTCTCGTGATAACTTCGATTATGACATTATAAATGGATAGCAATAAAATTTACTAAGCGGTTTGAAATAAGAATGCATGAATCAAATTTGGAGTGAGTAGTTCAGCTTACTGGGTTTTTTTTTAATAAAACCAAAAATCAAAGTTCAAAGGGCAAACTTCTAATTGTACCATGCTTAAATTATAGCTTGGTTTCACCTTTTCCAAAGACTTTTTTTTTTTTGAATCAATGTCGATTTAAAATCATGATTTTGGTTTCTCTCGAGCATGTTTGGTACGAGATCCTCCATAAACAGGCTACCTTTTGAAATTCCAAAATTCTCATCTTCTATAATATGCTTGTGGTGAGGAGGTTAGATTGTACGAATATCTTTCAAATAAATGTTGAATATATTTATTTATAAAGTATTTTTCTATTTTAAAAAAAATTCTTATCGTTAGAGCTTCCAAACCAAACAATAAATCCCACATTATTTCCCACATTATTTGGACCCCGACCCAAATGGGCAGATCGAAATGGCTACACCTTTACCTTTGTGGCTCGGCTCAAACGATAAAATCTTCCTCTTTTATCACTTTTTCCCCCTATCCTCCCACACCTTTTCTCTATCTTTTCCTCAACACCTAGATTGTCATGTAACCATTAGTTTAATACTCAATATTTTATTTTTTAATAATTAATTATTTTTATTTATTTATTTATTAATTTAAGTATCCAAAATTTCATTGTTCAAGGAGAAATTTGTTTTTTTTTTTAAAAAAAATTAGATATCAAATTAAGCTCAACATCTGGATCCAAATACAAAAATTCATATTAAAGCCCACATATCTCAACCCGAAACTATAATTCATGGAAAACCAATGTGAAGTATTTTCATAAATTCATCATTTATTTAACCTCAAATATTTTCTGGATTTTTTTTACCACCATAAATGTTTTCCAACTTAACACATCGCTGATAATTTCTTTTAGAAATTCAACAACTGTGCCGATAATTAAAAAATAACCATTTCGTACCGCACTCACGTCACCTGTGGGCTTAACTTGTCGACAACGGACCAACTATTTTACAATGTCATGAAAGGTAGATGTGGGCCTCGCCTTCACCATTGTTTAAAATCTAAGGCCTGGCCTACTCCTAACGTGATAAACTCATATGGACTTAAACGAGCCCATTAAAAATCCATATATATAGAACACGAAGATTCTTGTAATGGAAAAAAAAGGTAGATAGAAACCTCGAACTCTCTGCTTCTTCCAAGACATGCAAACATTTAAAAATCTTAACACTTTGTCCGTTTAATAAAACCAAACTCCCAGTTTTAGTATTGTCTTGCAACTACTTAAATTATTCAAGAAATACTAATTATGGTTGTTGGTGGCAAATTATGGGATTTACTAGAACCCTATGCGCGACATGATGGACCCGATTTCTTGAGAGAAAAAGGATCACAGTCGATCTTTCATAATGAATAGTCTAACATGAAACAGCTATCGAGGCAACCCATTTCCGTCAATCTCATCTCCGTCTCATTTTCTTCCGTACCATCAATCTGTGATCCAAGTTTTGAGCTTTTTTCAGAAACTCTTTTGATATTTTTTTTGTGGGGTTTAGTAACGGCCTTAAAGAATCATTCTTAAGTGTGATACTTATTATTATTATTATTCTGGAGATATACGTTGTATGAGTGCCCTTTTGGTTAATGATGTGGTTAGATTGAGTGGAAATTGTGAAAAAGTTGAAGATTTTGAAAGACGGTTGTTGTTTTCATTTGGATGTATGGAGAAAGCTTGAAACGTTGGAGTGTCTCCTGTTTTTGTTGTTGATGAGACTCCGTCGCCAATGAAGTCTCAAGCGAGAATAGCAAGGGTTTTTCTGTTTTCGGGGGTTGATATTCCGGGTTTGCTGGTGGCGAAAAGGGTTTTTCGGTAGAGAGGAAAATACTTTTCTGAAATGTGTTCGAGAGGGTGCGGTAAGTCGCTGTTAATTTTATAAATGTGTTTTCCTTTTATATTCATTAGTGAACCTGCATTTGGTTTCTGAGAATTGCATTCTTAGCAGTGTTTGTTTGGACATACATGAAGTTTTTTTTACTTCTAATGGGAGAGTGCTTCTAATTAACTGATTCCCTGAAGTGGTTTTTGTAGGAACTGCTTGAACTATTTGGCATGCCTGTTTAAAAAAGCCAATGGTGAAGCTGAAGCACTGTGTGCTCAGTTAAATGCCAAAGGCCATGTGGATGCTTGTATAACAGCTGATAGTGATGCTTTCCTTTTTGGGGCTAAGTTTGTGATAAAACCTCAAGCCTAATACCAAAGTAAGCTTTAAGTGTCTTGTATTCAATTTTCTGATTATTTGTGAGTTATAGGTAAACTTGGAAGTAGTGTCTGAATCATAATTTCTGCAACTTACTGCAATGCAGGGTAGTTTTATAGATCTTTTTATTGTTCTGAATGTAATAGGCAATTCAAATTGCTTCTTCCTTTTGAAACACAACAATGTCATTGTGTGCGGGAACCATTTCAATGCTACCATATATTGAAGCTGGTCTCGGGTTGAAGAGGAAACACTTGATAGCTATCCCTCTCTTGGTTGGAAATGATCATGATCTAAATGGCGTGCAAGGGTTTGGGCATGAGAAAGCTTGTTGTTTTGTCCGAAGTTCCAGTGAGGACAAGATATTGGATGCGTCCGTTTCCATACCTGTCTCCAATTTAGTTGCTTTTGTGTTCTTGAAAATAGTGCTCTGTGATTGAGCTCGATCCAACTTGTTCTCTATGCAGGTTACATGAAATTGGCAATGGGAACACTCCATTTCTATTTGGCTCAAAAGTTGTAGATGATTTAATGCTTGATCTAGATGAGAGCCTAGTAAAGTCAAACTTCTCACCGTTCCTTCTGTGGGCATCCACACAGCAAAAGAGCACATTTCAAGTAAACCTGTGAATATTGTGGCACTAGTAATATTCAGGGTTTGCTTAAGAAAGCCAGAGGGTTCTAAGTGTAATTGTTCCTCCTGTAATGAGGCATATCTTTCCTGTTCTTCTGTTGAGTTTTTTTAGCTGTAGTATGCCTTGATATGCCATTATTGAAAGTATTATATGATATTTGTCTGGTAGGATCGAAAAGAAAAGGAGCAGCAAAAACATGAAAATTGGTGCGTAAAAGTTTGCAGCAAGATATCCATGGAGCCAAACTTCTCAAATGATGATATCATTTGAATGCATTTGTGCATCAATCATGGAAACTTTACTGGTATTGGCTGTAGGATGTGGATTGCATGTAATATATATCAAATTTTGTTAACTGAGATGGTCTAATCTAACCTATCTCATGATATTTCCTTTTTTTCATTTTGACTTTCTTTTCTAAAATTATATATATTAAAAAAATTCTCTTTTGTGGGTATAATTCCACCTTTGGAACATTTCAGAAAGCCCTTTTTTCCCCTTGGGATCAAGGGCTGTGTGAATGGTGTTAGATGTAGGAGCAAGGTGGATATGTTTGTAGCTTCTTCTTCTTCTGTTTTTTGAATCTTTTATTGTGACTCAGTTTTCTGTATTAACTTGTTTGATTCTTTTTTTTTTGAAATGCACATCATTTTTCTGCTATGTTCTGGTCCCTTAGTAAGCCCTGAATTATTTCTTGTATAGCTGATGATGGCCCATGCTTATCATGGAGAAACCCAGGCATTGAGATGCTAATTGATTTCTTGGATTTTCATCAGCACTGGGAACCATCTTATGTTCGACAGGGAATGTCTTCCATGTTGTCCACCATATATTTGCAAGAAATTTCTGCGAAGCCTTAGAAAACCATGTTGTATGGGCAGTGTGTATTTGATTCTATCCAGCCTGTGAAAATAAGACGGACACCAATCTTATGTGATCAGGTGGAGAATAGCCACAGGTATAGCATGCAGTCTTATCCATACCAACTGTATTGAAGAGTCTGACAGGCCTTAAGAAGAGATCATCGAAATTGATGAACTAGTTGATCAATTGGATGAGGATGCCGCCCCCAGATTCATATTGATGATGGGTATTGATCCATGTTGAGAAGGTATGGAGGTATGGATTTTTTCCCACATTCTTCTTCTCTCCTTCTCACTTTGTCAAATTGCTGTTTCTTTTCTTCTTTTTTTGTTATAAAATCATGGATACCCTATTTTCTTATTTTCCCTTGTGATTTAGCAAACTTGATGAAGTAGAGTCATGTCTCAAAATGTAATTATCATAAATTAATATCTGCAGATTAATTCTTATACAGGAATCTCTAAGCACCCATTATCTTAGATGTTTAAGATTGATGGCCCAAGGAGAGAAGCAAGTAGGAATGGGAGAACTGGTTTTATGTACTCTTTGACCCTGATTTCTTTTTTGTATTAGCTAAAACACTTAAAGAAATCGCATCATAGTCCATACTTTATTAGTGCAAAATGCTGAATAGTGCAAATGGGAATGTTGAATGGATGATTGACAGGACAAGGACTAGTTTATTCAGAGGTGATTGTATATATGAGAAGTAAATGACAGCATTAGATACAGATAAAAAGGTGGAGATGGATTTTCTGGATGGAAGAAGGATAGCAAAACAAGGATATTAGTTTCAGTTGAAAAGGTAACGTGCCCTGTGGTGGCCCGAGTTCATCAGGGGTGCTCTGTCCTTTTCTTCATGTGCAAAATGGTTTAAACTCGAGGACTGTGGATCGTTGAAATTGTTTAGTTTGTTATCATGCTGCCTGTTATATATAAGGATCTTGGAAATGAGTTAGCCTCTGGGCCTGCCAGATTATTTACTTTTGTGGTTGAAAACTGGCAGGAATGGAGCTTCATAAAGAAGAAAGGGTTCAAGCTTAAGAGCTGAAGGGTCCGATGAAAAGTTGGAATCAAAAAAGTCAAAACATGTCCAACTTAGTATAACAGAATTTTATCGTTCTGCTAAGGTGGCAGCAATTCATGCAAAACAATGAGATCTAGCCAATAATTCTGAAAATCAACAGGATGAGCCATCAAAACAGAAGAGAAAGATTTCAAGTTCAGACCTACCAAAGTCTATGAGACGTAGCCTTTTGTTTAAGTAGGACATTTAGGGACTTCAGATATGAATATGTACACAAACTGTTAGCCTTAGAACCATTATTCTGGATAAGTGGAGGAGAATTCTTGTACATGAATGATAAGTCTACTTTTTGTTGATTTGTAGAATAGCCCGCTCTCTTTGTAGGAAATATAGCAGTTTATCTTTACAGTCCATTGATACCGGGCAGTTTTGCTGCTTAACACATTTTAACAGGTGCGCATTTAGACTACAGAGTGACCAATTCCAGGCTCTAAATATAATGTGTTACAGAACAAATCGGTAATATTGATGGGAAGATCCAGTTAGTAGGAAACATTGACCTTCAATTGGGTAATCAACCGATAGTCAATTGGCCTCTTCTCTCTAGACAGAGTCTGTTATGATCAGTATTTCTTCAAACACTCAACCTACACCTGATTTCCGTATTATCTTGCACCAATCACTAAAAATATCATATTGTAATCCTTATTTAATGTTTGGTAGTTTCCCCTACTCTTATTACCAAATACCTTCGTATGAACCTGGATATTAGGGGAAGTAAATAGTTGTTACTGATTTTCGATGGCTCTGAATTCTTCTAAAATAGTTCTGAAACTTGATTTGTTATTTTTTTATCAAGCTTGAGCTTGTTTACTAAAATAGGAAATGAAATAAATGTAAATAGTGTTAATATAATTTTGAATTACACCTATTTTTTTTTCTAAGTACTAAATATATTAGCCTCAACTTGAATGTTAAAATCATGTTAGGTGTATTTTATATTTTATCTTCCATCCAAGCTATAATAAAATATTGTTTTTATGTACTCTTTTAGATAATCATCTAAATTATATTTTATGTTTACAAACATTTTGAATTGAGTATTTAAATGTTGTAACTTTTCATAAAAAGAATTTAACTTTGAAATTGTGATCAAACTTGGTGAATGAGTATTTTATCAAATCTAACAAGAGTCGAGCTCAATTAGTTTGGTTCATTATAGAGCATTGCAAGATATTAAATAAGCTTTAAAACACTCCCTTCTATTCTGTTCCCTGTAATGAGAAGTAATAATGGCATTGGTTATCATCCCAAACACCATTGAGTTGAACGTTTATAGGTGGGTACTGTCATCACATGTTTGGTTACATTCATATGATGACAGTATGAGCAATATAAAAAGTTAATGCATAAGGGTTTTCTTATGTATTTAAATATGGAAAATTGTGCACACTTCCTAGAGAGGAAACTCATCAAGCGACTTGGAGTTCTGTATATATGGCAATCTTAGGGGTATACTGGCAACCTAATTAAACTGTGTTGACTACCATCAATTTTCAATTGACAGTTACAAGGCTAGTGCTGCCATTTTAGAATGCTCTGCACATCTTCCCAAGTGATTGTCAAAAAAATTTTATGATCATTTTGTTTTATCACACTTGAACTTTTATTCCAGATATGCTTTAATAGTTTTGTAGACTAATTTATTGAGGAGTCTCCTGATTTGGAGTCAGCATCCGGGCAAAGTTTGTTGCTATCAGGGAATGCTTTAAATAACCATCTATGCTTGTGTGAAGTAAATTTGTCCATCCATAATGTAGGGTCCACACGCCATGAACGGACAGGATCATCTCACTTTGCGTGGAGAACTGCACAAGTCTTTTCTCAAAGATTCTTTCCTCGGGAAGCTACCATATGTACTTGATTATCAGTTATATATAGGCACCTCAAAATAAATGCATACATCCTATATTTTATAGCAGAAGCATATCTATCTGAGCCTCCCTCTCTGTGCCTATCAAATTGTCCCCCTCTCCCCTGTAGGTTCTGTTCCAGACATGACTAGTGAGCAGTTTCTCTCATTTGAAGTTACAAAAAATAAAGCTAGCTCATTTGCTAAAGGTTTTAGAATCTTGGTTGTGGAAAGTGATCCTACATGCCTCAGAATTGTGTCAAAAATGCTTCAGGCATTTGGATATGAAGGTGTGTACTGGGGATTAGTTGGTTATCTTTTTATATCCGCTTCTGCTAGACTCTTAAACTATGATTGTTTTATCAGCATCCTTGATCACTAGATGCAATATTGCTTTACTGTTTAGTTATACTCACCTTTAGCATTTAGGAATGTGGTGGAGTGATGCGATATATCCTCTGCCTCTGGGCAGGGAAGGTTTTTGTTAATGCCCCGTGTACCACGTTCTCAACCGGAGCCTATGTTCAATAATAAGTATGCTATGTTAGAGCATTGTATGAAGTTCAAGGGAAAAAAAAAAAAAAGAGGGTTTGTTGCGTTGTTTGGGGGTGGGGGGGGGGGGGTGTGGAGGGTGTTGGGGCTGTTGCAGGCAATCCCTTCCTCAGATTCCAGGTAGAGTTTGTGATCCTGTTCTCAGATGTTGAGATTTAGTTGCTCCTTGTAGATAACGACACGTTTCCAAACATGCTAGTTTTTTGATCCGTGTTCCTGCTTTGGAAAAGACCATTAAGAGCAAAATCTGGTAATTTATGTTCCATTTGGTCTAAAAAAGCTAAAGTGAATCTCTTACCAGCTCCAGCCACTTGCTTTTAGATATTGACGGGGTCAAATTTAAGTATCTGTAACTTTTCATTGATAAATCTTATACATAAAACTTGCTATACTGTTGTACCTGTAGTTACAACTGCTACACAAGCCACTGATGCATTGCATATTTTATGGGAGAAAGAAGATGAAATTAACCTTATTCTGATAGAAACTCACTTGTCTGATATGGATCAATATGAGATCATTGAGACAGTGAGAGCAATGTCTTCTTCTTTGCCCATTGTCGGTAAGTAGTTCTTGATTCAACCTCAGCCATGCATCTTTTTCCATAAGATGCTTGTTATTTAGAAATACAACTTTTTAACATCTGATTTTCGTGGTTTTACTTCTATCACAGTTTTTTCAGCTGATTACAATGTGAGCGCCATGTTAGGCTGGCTGTATAAAGGGGCTGCACTTTATCTAATGAAGCCAATCGTTAAGAATGATGTAAAAAACCTTTGGCAGTTGACATATAGAAAGAAAAAAAAGACAACTGTATCTAGCGTAGGATCGAACAGCTTTCATGCTGGGTTGGCAGAGGAGAATGCTTCAAGTGTGACTGCAGGGATCCCATCACTCTTAAGTACCACGGGGAAGATTGACCAAATGGGAAAAACAAAGGAGCTAGAAGAGATAGATAGCGATGATGAAGATAATGACAATTTGACTGTTCTAAAGAAGCCAGGGCTTGTTTGGACTAATGAGCTGCATAACAGATTCTTGCAAGCTATCAGGATATTAGGCGTTGATGGTAAAAAATTCTTGACAGAAGTTGTATGATAATATTTTTCTGTTTCCATCTTTTCTGTTGACAATAATGGTACAACATTACTTAAATCTCATTATCAATGCAGGTGTCCATCCAAAGAAAATACTTCAGCACATGAATGTCTCGGGGCTAAAGAAAGAAAATGTTTCAAGCCATTTACAGGTTTGTTCTCTGTATATGGTTTGAGGGTTAGATATGCCTAGGGTGTAAGGACCTTTACTTGTTGGTAATATTTGAAGCCCGATATTTCAAACATGAGTGACAATTGGCCTGAGGATTTTACTGTCTCAAACTGACAACATGTAAATACTTGAAGCATATATTTCTTCTCCTTCTTTTTTTTTTGGAGATCTCTGCAGGACACAATTGCTATGTTGATTTTTCAGAATAATTGAACAATGTCATGTTGCTGTATACCTAGTCCTTATGCATTGTAAGATTATGAAAGGGCATCATTTGCATCTAATTATTACAAATGTTATGTTTTCAGAAATATCGTCTTTCCTGGAAGTGGGAACAAGATGCAACACAGAAGACCATGATTAGAGATCACCATCCTTCATTGACTTTGAATTTACAAGGAGAGTTTTCTCAATTCACAAACCCGCAATTCTCCATGGCAATATCTCAATCAGAACACAGAAACAATATCCAGAATAATCTCTGTAGTCCTGTGTCAATGCATTCCCGTGGTTCTGCACATTCTCTTACTCGAGTGAACACAAACTCTGATGGCATGTTGATTCCTAGCTATGGGCAACAAAGCAAACAGCTAGACCATACTTACCCCAATTGCAGTCATACTGGAATTGGGACTACTAATGATGGGAACTTGGCAAGTTTAGGACAGAAAAGAAATCATAATGTGGAAGAACATCTCAATCAAGGAACCACTTTCTCCAATGTCGGAACTCATGGCCCAACATTTCTGGGCAACTCTCAGCAGCAGCTGCAGTTTCCACTGCTACAGCCTCAACCACTTCCAGAGAAGGAAGATGAATCTGACATTCCCAATAACGTAACAGAGGCAAGGAATGAGTTTTTGGTGACGAAAAATGAGTTCCTTGACAATCCTAATAATGATCTCTGGTAGGTTAATGATTTTTGTGATCTAATTTTTAAATGCTCGCTTCATGCATTAAGTTTCTGTAGGGTAATTATAATTATCTTGATTTGTATTTCCAGTGTCATTTTTATTTTCCCACTTGTAATCCTTCTGTGAATTCTTACACAAGGCTCTGAAGTGGCCATGGAATCGAGATTGGCTTTGATGCTTTATAGAATGGAGAGCAAGATCCCCGAAAACTTTGAATCTGGCCATGGTTGACGCAGCAGAAGCCAAAGAAAGGGTGCAATTGCTGGACACATTATCTCTCAGTTTGACATTTAGTTTTACAGTTAATAAGTAGTTAAAATACCTCAATGAGGGCTCTGTTATTTGGATGCTGTTTCCTTGTTTGCTATGCCGATAAATTAGTGACTGTTGTTGTTATTTAGTTGCTCTTTTCTTGTTTGCAATGGCATAAATTAATCTCTACTGTCTGGGGAAAAAACTGAAGTTACTGGATATTTGTAGCTCCTTATGGTGTGGTCAAGAGAGTGAAATGCTACCCTCTTTATGATAACTTGTCCAGCTTCATATTCCTAAAGTTCATAGAACAGAAGAGGATGGGGTTTTTTCATTCTGTTCTCAACAGGGAAGAAGGACGAAATCATGCCTATTTCATTGGTATGAAAACTCCCTTGGAATAAGGAATATAAAAGCTTACCATACATGATACATCGGTAAAAAAAACCCTATGCTTTTGCATGTGGAATTTCTCAAAGCGAGGTTGAATGAAATCACTCCCATGTGACTACCAGGATAGTTAATGCTCGATTACCGATCTCAAAAGGATTCTACTTTTGTTCTCTGGTTGGTATTTAATTGATTCTGAATAAAATTACATACCTTGTATGCATCTTACACAAATTTAGTAACAAGCATATTGCTAATCATGGAGTGCAATTATCACTGGATAGATCAGTTGACATGGGACTGTTCTAGCTTAATCAAGGGTTTCTATTTGAGGATTGGGAATGTAGCTGCGTTAAATACTTGGTAGGTAGAGCTTTGCAGCCCTTGTGGTTCTACCCAGCTAGAATCTGGATTAGTCGGAGCTCACCTGATAATCTAACTTAAAAAAACTACATTGCCCTTGTCCCAATTGCATTTTGCATGTCTCATTGCCACTCAATTTATTCTCCACTGGTGTAAATCTTGCCAGGCCATAAAAATTTTAACAAGAAAATCTATCACATTTTATGCATGTCGGTTCCTGATTCCATAGCAAGGTCTGTGTGCTTGTTGACTTCAAAGAGTAGCTTCTCATTTATACAATTTGGATCAGCCTTCATAATTTTTCAAGCATGGATAACGACCCCACATGCCTCGGCATTGTGACTGGGATGCTTCAAACATGCAAGTATGAAGGTACTAACTACTTTGTGATTCCTTGTGTGTATTTGGTGCTATGATCATGACTTCTTCAAGATGACAACTTTTCCATATTCTTCTCTCCGTTATGAAAAGGCAGCTAATGCTCTAAAGGCCATTCAAAAGAGAACAGGAAGACTAAATTAAAAGTGTAACTTCGATAGGATTGTATATAAGAAAATTACTTAATGTAACAATTAAATGAGTTTTCATTAGTTTTTCCCTGAACAAAAAGTGATGTTCTCGAGAACTCATATCACAGCAACAGAGGCTAAAAAGCAATCCTTTTTCAGAGAAAATGCTATGACAATCTAAAATTATATAGCATGTCAAATCCCAGAATAGGGATAAAAACACGAGTCACTCATAATGCAATACATTACCTCTGAAATCCAATTTCAATTGCATCATGTTTGTGCCATACTGCCATGGCATCTCAAAATAAAGTAAAAGATGAAAGATGGAAATAAAAATATAGCCAACCAGATGAAACTCAATCATTCATCCCATTCCAAAAGCTCACTTCATCAAATAGACAATGCAAGCGAAACTCCCCTGCTCTGCCCTCTGTTTCCTCTGTTCTATTTCTTCCCAATAATAATCAGCCATGAAACTGGTAGATAAGATCCAAAGCCCACAATTCCTCCCCCAAACCCATCATCATACATCCTCCTCTCCTCCGCCACCGCCACCGTTGACGGAGAAAGAGGCCTTTTAGGCCTCTTATTCTTAATAAAACAATCTCTCATCCTCTCCTCTACCTTCTCAATAGACACCACCTTGTTGGAATTCTCTTCATCATCATCTCCAACTTGCATAGGCTCGTCTCCATTCTCGTCAGCTCCAGTTGCCGAGGAGAGAGAGTTCTCTTGTGGTGGGGGTTGAAGTGGGAAAGAAGGGAGTTGGTGGTTTTGGGAGAGGAAGGAGGAGAGGTGATGGTGGGCTTGGTGGAGAGAGGAATAGATTTGGAGGAGGTGGGTTGGGTCAGTTGTTGATGGGAGTTGTTTAGCCATTAGTGTTGCTTGCTCTAATGATAGTATCAGGTCTGGTAGAGGCGGTGGTGCGGAGGTTGTGGTGTTCATGTTTGTTGCCTCTCCTTTTCTTCTCAGCAAAGATTTTTCTTTTTATGTGTCAGTTTGCTATGTAGACGTCCTGAACAGAAAGTTCAGAAAGTTGGTTTTTTTTTTTTTTTTCTTGGACTTTGTTTTTAGGAATCTTGGTAAGGTGTTGAGGATGTCAGAATTCGAAGTCAGTTCTTGAAGTTGCCCTTGCAGTACTGTATCTGGAAAGATTTTTTTCTTTTTTTTTGGGGGAGGAGGGGAGGGGCTTTCCTCTAAAAATCAAAAGCACAAAGCATACTCACAAGTTAATTTAAATTTTTTTTATAAAAGTAGCTAAATATAAATTTAATATTATGATAATTTAAAAAAATTATAAAAAATATTTTTAATTAAATTAATTTAGTATTTATATTTATTTAGTTAAAACTATAATTGAAATAAAAAAATTTAATATATTTTGTTAAAAAGATACTTTTTAAATTATATATATATATATTAATGATTTTTAATTTAAATATTATATATTTAATTATTTTTATTATATCATAGAATAAATAATACTTATATCAAGTATTTTTATTATTTTATTAAACTATTGTTTAATTTATAATTTTATTATGTATAAAATTCATTTAACTAAGACTACGATTTTCTTGGTTTTTTAAATATATAATAATATTAAGTAAAATATCATTAAGAATAAAATTAAAATTACAATTAAATTCTATAAATGTTATATAATTAAATAAATTTTTTTAATTTTTCAAATAAAATATAATTAAAATAAAAATAAAAATTAATTTTTTTTTTACTAAATTAAACTTAATTTAATACATTTAACTTTAAATCGAACAGATATATTTTACTGTCACATGAACATTAAAGATCACTCTACTATTTACTTAAGTGCACAATGAAGAGTTTTTACTTAAATGAACAGTAAAGAGTGAAATTCTTTACCGTTCGCAGGCATGTGAAAAGCAACTCTCAGTTGCTTTTCACGAAGGTTTTAACAAAATTTGAATGGATTTTACATTAATGGCAAGCTATATTTTATCATTACTAAACATTTAACATCTGCGGTTTGCTTTAAAAACTACCACAGCTGCATAAAAACACAGACACTAAAAGCCCAAGAGAACACGGGACTACTTGCAGACTTTAAACTGCCCTGCTCTGTATTGGTCTTGTATTAATAGAACATCCAACCAGAATACCTGGAGACATAGATTAATATCTAAATTAGCCAATCCATCTGCACAGCTATTAGCCTCTCTAGAGGTATGAAGAACTTCAATCCTCCATTCTCCAAAACATTATTCTACTGGGTCCGGGTTCTTTTAAGCAATAAACACACCCTCCAACCACGGTTCACAGTCTACTATAGCTTTAGAGTTGAGACCTGAATTCACTTTACAAATTCAATACAGCCTCGTTTTCCAGTTCCCTTTTCATTTCATCTGTAAACAAATTTGCTACACATAATGAGGAGGGAATTACAATCTGGCAAGCCATAACATATACTTTCAAGTATTTTTCAAATCATACAAACTTACATGCGTGTAATACAATTCTTACACTCCTAGCATCAGCAGATAATCATCTATTATTGACATTGCTGATGACCGATAACTGGAACCAAAGAGATTGTAATGATTCAGGTAGTGATACAGCAAATAGATCTCTCTCCTCTTCTCAAAGCCTGGTTGTTTGGGCATCACCTGGTAAAAAAGGTATGCACAAGAATGTCACTGGATCCTGCATAAGACTGCGGGTACAACCCATTGAACATTTGAGCAGGCCAGCACACTTCTAAGCATTTTTTAGTTTCAAAATGTAATGTTGATGCAACTTTTTCCTTATCTTATGTGATCAATATAGGACTGCCTGGATTGCATGGTTGTGTCAGGGTATCGCATCTATTTCCTTGACATTGGCATGGATGTAAACATAACCATGACATGCCACTATTGATGTGTACCAATGGGACAAAGTCAATTGTTACTGAGCCCCATGTTTAGGTGGATAGTTTTTTGGATATGAAAGAAAACCATAATTTTGGTACTCATATAGCTCGTATCTCTATGGAAGAATTGATACCTCAAAATAAGCATTGTAAAATGATCCTCCAAAACCAGCACACCATGACATTCCAAATTCTGCTTCATTGTGTCCATCTGAAATAAAACTCAACAAATAACGTGCAATTAGTGGTTTAAAAAAGTAATCTCTACATGAACTTCATGCATTTAGCTAGATAATGAACGACTTAACCAAGCCATGAACTTCAGTTCTCAACATTCTCGGGTTAGAATTTCAAGCCATGAGTCATCTAAACAGTGTTTTCTTTCTTTACATATTGTCTACAGCAGAAACATAATTCGGTCATATATACAAGTGCAAGATATTTTCAAAGAATACGAGCCCAGCTGCTACACAATGATTTAGCAATCAGATTATTTTTAACTTACAATAGCAAGCTGGGTCTAGTATAACAGGCTCGCCATTCTTGTCAGAGCTAATATTCCCACTCCACAAGTCTCCATGAAGTAAGCATGGCTCTATGACAATGTTTTGAAAGAGAGGTGCCATGTTCTCCACCAATCTTTTTCCTGTGAATAATGTGTCAGATAAGTATCCCAAAAATATGTCACTTGCACAAGCTACTGAGTAACAATTGACATTTAAGTTTCACAGATCAAAGTCTTTGCTTGTCTATGAATGCTGAAACCAAATAACAAGTGTGATGAGAAGCACTCAAGCATATGATATCTGAGTTATTCAACATTAGTGATTTAATATGATGAGGTTCTCCTTAGAAAAGAGAGGTCAGGCAGTCTTCCCATGAAATATGCTTTTAAATCCAAAGTTCATGGGTTGGAAAACAGAATTAAGATCTCAGAATGACTTAATGCAACAAGGAACGTGGAAATAATGCTGCATACAAGAAGCACGAGAATAAGCATTTAACTACTGTGGTTCTAGTGATGCAAACTGAATTGCAGTTTCAACATTGCACAGCTATACCAAATGCATTCATGCTTATATACCCAGCATCATGTTTTCCAGTACATTTGCTAATTTTGCCATCTATTAAATTTGCATTTTTCACAAGCAAAGACATGGAATGGATAAAATAAATTATCACAAGGATGGGATATGTAGATAACCTTTTTGATAAATGGTTGAATCACCATATTGATCTAATACCAACTTAAGTTGGTAACCCAATCTGTGCTTTCCGTAAAACTCTATCCAGTCTGATGTCCAAGTGTTTATCTGTGGAGTACTACAAATTTGCACATGAATTTCTTAGGATTGAGCAAGAGCCCGGATTCATTATCAATTTCAAAGTCAGTGTGCATATGACAATTGCATCAGAAAATAGAGGACAAAGATGACAACAACAGTTTCCTGAATGGTTGCACCTGCCAATGGTATTATCAACATCAAAACCAAAGCCTTTTTCAGATTTCCCAGCTTTATGCATTTCAGCAAGCTGTCTCCCTAGAACAGACTGAAGAATGGGAAACTGTTCAGACATCAAACTGTAAAGAGCTATTGCCAACATCCAATTATCCATTTTCTTGCACCCTCACCTGATTGCCTCTAGATGCCCCAAATTCAATAAACTCCATGATGATGTATGATCCACCTGTTGGTAGGGGTCCAACCTACAATGCTTAGCAAGTAGTTACAATCCAATCATAATGCCATGTGAAAGTTTATACAAGTTGACATGTTCCATCAATAAGAAGCAACTAATAGAAGAAAAAGCTTAGCCTTCTCACCTTAAATGGCCTAGGTACCCGGATTGTTCTGGTTTCATACATGGCACCCAGGCCAAGAGCCTCTCCCTCAAACATGGATGGTCCTATACCCCTAATCCAGTATTTGAACAGTAAAAATCTTTAATCCCTTTAGACATGTTAAAATAGAAAAGCATAAGCCTTTGAAGTTATTTCACTGACCTAGAGTCAAGTTTCTTTATTACCTGTTTGTTTTTACAAAGAAAGAACCAGCATCAGTGTCATAACGCCTTGCATTGTTGATACAACCACCACCAATGGGACTAGTTCGTGTTATCTGGGTTGCATTTCCTTCTGACAAAATCCAATCACTGATTGGATCATCGCTCATTGCAGCTGAAACTGGTAGATAACCAAAGCTCATGTACAACCAACAAATTCAAGTAAAACCCTGCCTACAAGAACTTGTGGCATAAAGAAATTTTTAAGGCAAATGAATTTCCCATAATGACAAACATCATAATTTCTTGAAAGAAAGGCTCATAATCTCCCAGGCAAAAAAAGAGTTTCTCTACTGTTGAAATCAATAAAAGCTCCGGTATTTTAACTATATCTACATGTCTAATGTACCAAATCTCGAAATGCCAAGATAATGATATTCTACTGGCATTCAACTAAAAGCTAGAAACGGACAACAACAACAACAAAATACTTTTACAGTTTAAATGAGACATACGAACATTACTAAAGACTCCACAAAAAATGTCAGATGGCTTCAAACTGCATATTGAAACTGTCACGGGTCAAACAAAGTGAAGTTGAGACTGAAGAAGTGAATGTCTTGTTCCAAGAACACTGAATGGAAATGGGTATCTCTCAAATAACTAGTTGATGTCGAAGGACTACAAGGCCTCGTAGTCATACCCCAAAAATTGAAACTTTACAGTAGTTACTATAGGCATCAAATAAGCCCATGGTCATTGTAATGAAGGGTATTCACTAAAAACAGACAGAAGAAAATTAATTAAAACTAACTATCAAGTAGAGATTTATACTTGACAGTACAAAAACTAATGCTATAAGCATCATCAGAATTCAAAGCAACATGCCATTAAATAATCGATTCCTTACCTGCAAATGGTTTGCGTTTAGCAAAGCAAGGTCGAGGAGGAAAACAAGAAGAATTGAGAGATGAAATACCAATGTATGACGCCACCATTTTTTTTTTATCTCCTTTCCTTCTACTCGTCTTTTCTTTGTACGCTTTGCCACCGTGTTTTTTAGTGTATCCTGTTTCTACTGGATGTGTATTTGGTGACGCAAGGCATGGCTCGCGGGTCCATATTTTTTATCATGAAAAATGATATTTAGATCCGAAAATACCTTTCAAAAACAATTAAAAAAATCAATTATTTGGATTATAGTAATAACCAAGTTTAATAAATTATTTTTATTTTAATTAGATAATAAAATATTGGATAACTATAGTTAACAAATAATTTTTTTCAAAAAAAATTATGATACCTTAAAAAAAAATACATAAGAGTATAAAATTTAATAAAAATAAATTTTAAAAATTAGTTAAAGTCAACTCAGGGCATTGCAATGGACTTAGAACCTAGATAATGAGATAGTGTGATGGATATAAAATCTAGATAATAAAAAGCAAATCAACCTAATCTAACTTTCCAAATTTATAGTCAATATCATAAAATTAAGATAACTTAATATAAAGTTTTTTTTTAAGAAAATCACAAAGATAATTTTTTTAAAAAAATAAACTAATATTGAACAATGATACAGGAAAAGAAAAGAATGTAAACTTTCATTAACTTTTTAAACTCATGATCTTGATCATTAAATCGGAAGCATTATATATGAAAAAATAACAAAGCATAATTCATAGAAAATTAAACGATGAAAAATGAAAAGGAAAGAAAGATTAACTACACAAAAGAATATTAAATTAAAAAAATGTTAATCAAAAGAAAAAGGATAGAAATTAAAATAAATTAGAGGGAAACTAAAATCTTGAATGAAAGTTTAAATTAAAAAGGAAACTAACAATAACAAAAAGAATAAAAATTTAAAAGAATAAGGACTAAATTATAAAAAAAATCATAAACTTGAATTGAAAAATGGAACTGAAACTAATAAAACTTTTATAAAAATACCTAGAAAAAAATAAAAGAATAAAGACTAAATTAAACAATATAATATATAATAAAATGAAATTAAAAAACTAAATTGAAGGAAAAAATATTACACACAAGGACAAAATAAATAAATTAAAAAAATGAAGTAGAAATATAAAAAATAACAAAGATCAATATGTAATTTTTAAAGTACGAGAGATAAAAGAAGAGTAGCCTACTTTTCAACAACACAAACTCTATCATGAGAACAAAATACAGCAATGGTACATTAGGGAAACGATGGAAGCTCAGGTGATACCATTAAAAAGCTACTTAAAGTATTTAAGTGTTTCTTATACGCATGTAAGAACATACCAATAAATTTTTTTATTAAAAATTAAATAATTTTGATTAAAAGACTAAACTATCCTTCAGAAACCAATAAATATCAAAGTAAACCGATTTGAAAAGACAAAAATAACCATGAGAAACTTTTTTACCTTAAGGTCATTTTAGTAACTTAACTGTGAATGCGAGAGTGAAAATTTGAAATTATCCCGCCTAAATTTTTAATATCTAAGGTTATTTATGTCATTACGCCGTTCAATAATAAGAAAAAGACTTTACTACCCCGCAACCAGCCCAAAGTTTTTGTTTTTTTGATCGAGAGAGGCAAAATATAAATTCACTGTCACAATTCACAAATTCACAGCAAATCGAGGTATAGCATTAGCTACTGTTCAAATGACCCTGCCCTTTTAGTTTATTCTTGTATGTATTTGGCTACTGTTTGAAGATAAAACATGGCGTGGCGTGGCCTATTCCAGGTACAGAGTATTGCCTGCCGCGGTTAGCACAAACAAACATGGCATGCCATCTTCCGAAAAACCTGGATAGGCTTGGCTCCAGCAAAGTATTGTTATATATTTTTAATTATAAATAACTCTTAAAAACACGCTATATTGCAATAACAAACACTAACTACGTGGCAGCTCCCAGCTCCCAGCTCGCGCTCGCCTCTAGCCTCTTACCTTTATTTGCCGTCTCCAAGAAAACAGAATGGCGGATCCAGGAATCCACCACGAGACCCAACCCATTAACCAAATCACCATAGACTACACCCCAGAGGCATGCACTCACTGCCCGGAGTCCAATTCCATCACTCTCACATACGACCACCGTGGGGGCGCACGGTGGCGCAGTACCACCCGCTTTCTTTACGGCACTTTCAGTTCTCTCATCCAATGTCCCAAAGGTAACACGAGTGGCCTTAACTTCAACATCTATCTTTGTTCTCTTGAAGGTGACAAATCCCAAGATGAGATCGACTTTGAGTTTCTTGGTAAAGACAAGACCATCGTACAAACTAATTACTACGCTTCAGGTAATGATTGTTAATGACAAGACTGGTTCTTTTTGTGGTTGTTTTTTAAAGGAGACTTGATGATTGTGTGCAGGGACTGGGAACAGAGAAGAAATTCATGATCTGGGGTTTGATTGTTCTGATGCGTTTCATGAGTATGTAATAAAGTGGTGTCCAAGTTTCATGGAGTGGTTGATTGATGGAAAGGTGGTGAGGAAAGTGGAGAAAAGGGAAGTGGAGGGATTCCCTGAGAAACCCATGCTTTTGTATGCTTCTATTTGGGATGCAAGCTACATTTGTGACGCAACTTGGACTGGACCTTATATGGGGTGTGATGCACCTTATGTTTGTCTCTACAAGGACATATGTGTGCCTGTTGGGACTGCGGTGGAGTGTTCTTGTGATTCTTGATCCTGGTTCTTCTTTTTCTGGATTGGCAATCTGTTTTTTCTTTCGCGAGGGCATCAGCTTGCCAACTGTGACCAAATGCTAGTAAATGGTCATTCTTCATGACCTGACCATCTTTTTTTTGTGTGTTCTATGTGTTTGAGTATTTGTCTCATATCTTTGATTCTTTTTTGACGTGATCTTTTTAAGTTGTAACGCTCCTTTTCACTTAAATAGTCATGAAATGTGGATCTGTGATGATTGTGGTGGACATTCTTCTTTAAGAACGACTATCCTTATTTCATTTTGTGTTGATTGTTTGTATTGTGACGGTTCTAGAAGGAAACTATGTTACTTTGAGATGGATAGATAATTTTGGCAGGATATAAAGTGAACAGTCATCACTTGCACAATATATATATTGTGTTTGAGAGATGGCAGAAATTAAGCTGTCTAGTTGTTTTTTGTTCGTACCCTGGCAAAGTTCAGAAACAGCAAGATTATCCTTCCGCTTTATGGTCCAGTTCAATCAATTTTTGGTTTCTTGATTGCGCATTAGCGGTCCAACTCTACTCTCTATTTCTATCTCAGTTTTTATAGGGGTAAATTGACAAGCTTTATGTAGGTTGAGATTCTACTAGTTTATGTTTGCTGCCTTTTGCTTTGTGGGTTTTCTCTGTATATCTCGTTCATGCTGGTTAGACTAGCCAGATTTATTTGCATGTTTCTTTGTAGAGTCCTTTAAGATTGATTTTGCTGTCCTCTACTAAGATAATAAGTAAACAAAATGAATTGGTTTCACGCAGCCCGAAGATGTTATATGGTAGCTTCATTCAGAGGCATATGACAGGGGTAAGTGGTTACTAGTTATCCTCATTACATAGACTTGGCATCTGTTGGTCGTAGAATATTAGATCTTGCTTTTGTGGGATCCGTGTAATAAAGTACACCCTTACCACCAGATAAAACCGTAATCGTCATTGCAAAGGAGAAGCCTGCCCAAAGGCCTCTGCTGTGTTAGGGTCTGTGGAGTGTTAAATGTCAACATTAATCAGCGAGGTATGTATTGTGTACCGGTTCAACAGAGGAGCAGTGTCGTATTTTATATTTGATCCTTCTGATACGGGTCATAAGAGTGATTCTGATTAGTGGGGAATCTTCATTCAAAATATTTTCTCCCTAACAGCAGTTCATCCCTGTCCATTCAATAGAGATTGGATGATGCTTGAAGGACTAGAAAAGAACCTTTTGCTTTTCTATATCTTTGCTGCTTTATCATGTATTTCAACTGGAGAATCATGTGATTGACTAGTATGGTGGTGCTCATTGCATTCAATCGAACTGTTCGCCATTGTATAGTGTTGAGTCTTCAGGGAATGGATCACATGCCTATCCTCTACTGTATGCATGCATTTGGGGAAAAGTATAGAGAAGCACGGGTCCTAGGTTTGTTCAAAATATTAAGTTTGTTGTCAGTGGTCAAATTGGCTTCCTCAATTGGAAGATTTTGGTATGCTTTCAAGGATGATGCAAGGGTGGAGATATTTGCCAGTTTGAATTTATCAGAGAACTTGCTGATTATATATCAAATCCGCCGAAGAGGGCCAATGCCATAATCAAAACCCTCAACGAAGAGGTTTCTTGGAAGTAGACGGATATCATTCTAGCGAAGGTGTTTTTCTGAAAAATCATCATCAATTCCTCTTGCAGAGGAGTCACTCTCATGTTGACAATGGTTCCCTTTTTTGAGTTCATTTTTTTGGCGATTGCCAGTGTTCCATGAGTGGGCCATGATGACCAAGCTCAGCAAGCAACTCCAGGTGATTTTACAAAGGGATTTCTAATGAAGTGGGTCATTAATGTTGACGAACAATGTAGTTTTGCCCTTGTTTAAACAATTCACAGGTAAGTATTATTGACGTGTTATTTGGTCCAAGACCAATCACCACCTGATTGTTTTTTACTGGATTATTAACGTCTGCCATTACCATCAAGCATTAGTGAATTATAGGTAAAGTGCACGTCAAGAAGGCCGAGTCCTTGTCAAATTTTCTCTATTCAGTGACAAGACTCAAATCAACCCCAAATTCAAACAATTTCCTGTTGCTTGCAAGGTGGGATTTTGCACAGTGTTATATACCCTCATTAATGTAATCCCCAGAACTTCAGTATTCTCAAAGAAAGGTTATTCAAAGCATGAGCATCAATTTTATGGAACAAGTGGCTTGACAGGTAAGCTAGTATCCTTTCTTCTTTGTCGTCGAACTAGAAAACGAGCAAATAGACCTTTTCTCTCCCCCGAGGAAAAAAACAATAATTAAAGTTCCAAGCTCCAATCACTGGGAACTGAACTAGGCCTTATCTTAAATAAATTTAAATCCATGTTGTAAGAAAAACTACAAGCAAAGACAAAAAACCTGTTCACCTAAAAAACTCAGAAGAAGGTAGCTCAAAAGAAATCTTTCTATATCCACTTATTACAGTTTAACGGCACTGTTTGCCGCCAAAATATACTGTAATCTAAAAGTTATTAGATGAGTTTTTAAAATATAATTTATATTATTATTTAATATATTTTATTTAAGTAAAAACAAATATGTTTAAAAAAATATTATTTTAATCTAAAATTTTAAATATAATTTATATTATTTTATAATAAGTATTCAAAACCAAAACAATTGCTAATAGCAAGAAAGCGAAGTGTATCCTTTTTTTCATTAGTTTGTTCAAATCATCACCATCCATTCAGTGCTTCCTCTCCTTCTCTTCTAGTCTTTAGAATCAACTTTGAGTCCACCTAAAGCGATTAGGATTCCAAATGGGTAGTTTTTCTTTTTCTACTTTGGTTTGTTTTCACATTTTGGCATTGGATTATTCAACTCTTGCCATTTCTTGAAGAATCCTGATCTGGGGTCATTGTTACTCTCCTTGTTTATATTGTTTCTTGCCGTCTTTTCTTTAATTTTTTTTTTGTTGCTGAAATTAAGTGGTAAATTCTCAAACTTTGAGTGAAATTCTTGAATATTTGGTGTTGGACTTGGTGTTATTTAGTTTTGAGGAACCGAGTTCCAAAAGTCAGAAACTTGAGAGGTGGTGCAGCTGGGAGATGTTTGGTGCAACTATGAATTTAATCACAACAGTTATTGGTTTTGGTATGAGTGCTACTTTTATTGTGTTTGTTTGTGCAAGAATTATATGTGGGAGGATAAGAGGTGCTGAGTCCAGGCAAATGTTTGAAATTGAGTCCAGAATTGATCTTGAACAGGTATTTTTAATTCTTCGTAACATGTTCATGTTTGGTGAGAATTGTTTTTCTGGATACAGACATCACTGGGATTTTAGGTGACATGCTGTCTTTCTTTTGATTTAGTAGCTTTTTCTTTCTTTTGTTATTTGGTACAATGATTTTGTCGTGCATTGAATTTCTCCATGTAGCATCTTTTCACATGCTCACATGGCAACTGGGATGAAAGAGTGGGCTGGCATTTTATTTGTGGCATAAGTTTCGATGCATGCTTATAGCCATTTATTCACTAAGTTTTTGAATATTTATATGGATTCGATTGCGAAAATACTTTGCTCAAACTGAGATAACTTAGATTGGTAGAAGAAAGAATTCAAAAGATGGAGTAAAACAAATTCTGAGATTTCTCGATTGGTATCAATTTGCAGCTGTCACTAAATTGGGAAGGGAGAAGAAAAAAAAAAAAAACTTTGAATGAACAGCGAATTTCATTTATTTCCTCCCTAGAACAGGCTAGCCGTAACAGTAGGAAATTCAGAAGACACACAGAGCAAGCCAACACGCTGTGAATTAGTATTTCTCTTTTCTACTTTTTGAAAGTTAATTAAAACTTGAAATCGGAGCATTGGGTTTTTTACCTACTATTTTTCTGGCAGCCAGAGCATCGTATTGGTGGCCTTGAACCAGTTCTGGTTGCTGCAATCCCCACTCTACGGTTCACCCATGAGGAATTCAGTTCTGCAGAAGATGCACAGTAAGTTTTGGACACATTAAAATGGCCTATCTTTATAGGGTTTTTGCTATATTATGCAGAACATGCAGCTAGTTTGAGATTGAGGCTTTCTTCTTCTTGTTCCATAACAAGCAAACATTTTTTTTCCCCTCTAATCGATCACGAAAATTTTGGTTCTTTGTTAGCCTCATATGTAAACGTAAAACATACCTCCTCTTAGATCGGTTTTCATAGATGTGATGAAAACCAACAGACTTGAGGCTCTCCGCTTCTGCTTCCTTTTTCCTTCTGTTGTTCCCCATTAGATTAAGATTCAATTATGTTCATGTGTTGTACTCTCTTTACTTCCTGATTGACGAAGTACAGATAGAATGTTGTCGTTGTTGTTATCAAAGTTAGTGCTGCTAACTCTACGGCTTAAAACTTGAGAGTATTATCAAAGTTGGTTTTGTGCTTTGAAATCCCTCCACCAATAGAGCCTTAGAGATCTTTTCAACAATTGAATACTGTGTTTTCTTCCTCGCGCCCTGTTTCTCCTCACATTGAAGCTCAATATTAGGTGGACATTGCTGTCGCTATTCAGCTGTTTAGTTTGCTTCTATTGTGTTCAGTCAAACCTATAAAGAAAGTGAAGTCCTAATACTCTTGACTTCGGTGTACCATCTGATCTTCTCTGAATTAATCATAGATGAGACTCAATATTTCTTCTTTCAACAGGTGCTCCATATGTTTAGGGGAATACCAAGAAAAGGAAGTATTAAGAATCATGCCCGGATGCGGCCACAACTTCCATCTCTCTTGCATTGATGTATGGCTAAGAAAACAGTCGACATGCCCAGTCTGTCGGTTCCCAATACAAGACTCTTTGGAAGCAAAGCCCATGAGACAGACAGCAATCAGTATGGTCCAATCAATTGATAGTCATGATACTCCAAGTGAACAATCTCGGCAATGGCTGCTGCCCAGCTATCAGGGTTCAGCGGGGAACCACAGTAATCAAAGGCATCTTGACCCTGTTCCTGGAAACCCTGAAATTGCTCCTGGAGAATCACAAACAAGCCGTTCATGAACCAAACAAATTGTGAGGAATGCTTACATGTGTGCTTTGAGCCAACTTATATACTTCGAGACATTGAATTTCATGGCGGAACAGGTATATACGACTTGAGATTTTGTATATTTGATTGGTACATAGCACTTCTCGTGTCCTTTGCAGTAGAGTTACTCAGACTAAGTCAAATTCATTGTAAGAGAAATTCAATAATCTTAGAAGTTCAAAAAGGAAGCTTGCATCATCTTTAGCTTTTTTTCCCGCACATACTTTTCCAGATTTCAACACGTAGAATTTAGGAACTCCATATATATTGACATGGATGACTTCATACAGTCGCAATTTTATTGCGGAACTTTCTCCAACCTTTAGGTTTGTTTCTGAACTCTCCTTCACTGGTTTGACTCATATGTTAAAGTGTTGCTTTATTTGCTAGTATTTTAATTATTAAAAATAAATAAATAAATATTAACATCCTCATAGAATTTATAGGCACAGAGATTCCATAGTTAAACGCAGAAACCTGCTCCAATCACCTGCAGTTACAGACACAAGGTTTCTTTACAGTCTGAGTTGCAAAAAGGGGAACTACTGGTTAATGCAAAACTAACCGATTTTTACTGTGCAATAAAAGAGGATGTTCTTCTCTTCCCTTTCCATGTCAAAGAAGCTATCTGTCAGCCTGCAACATTACTTCAATCCAATTTGAGATGTCGTACAATCTCTTCAATCACAGCACAAATCTATTTATGAGGCTCAACTCAACACTGCATTCAATGTAAAATCATCCGTCATTACATTTTCATTCTGCATTATCAAGCAATTACAATGCATTGCAATGTACAAGCATCACCATCCGTGTGAGAACATATTGGAGTCCAGTCTAATGTTTCCAAGCTCGAGTTGTCTAATAGAAAGCTCTACATTGATCGAGCATGTCAACCAGAGCCGTGGAAAGCACAGCAAGACTGGCATTTGTCAATATAACATACTTTACTATCATAAGGAGATGAATGCATTTGCTCCTAATCAGGACATGGATGTGAGAGAGTAATAAAATCATGGATTTTCATCTAAAATTTTAAGTTAAGGTGAAACTTTAAAATGTAATTTATATAATTTTTTAATATACTCTTTTAAATAATAGCTTTTTAAACTTGAAATCTATTTATACTTATATTTTTTTGTGTTTAATTTAAGAGTAGAATGATTTACATCATTTAGAGTATTTAAATTCGAACTTATAATCGTTTGGTTAATAAAGTTTTGACACTATATTAAATAATCATTCCACCTAACAGTTTAAAATATTAAATTAAATTAATTATTTGATATAATATAAAATTTTTAATAATAAAATAATTATGAGTTCAAATCTTATAATTCTCGTAATCTATTTTAATTAATAATATAAAATAAAATAATATAGATATGTATAAATTTCAATCCTAACGAAATTTATTATATAATGGAAACAACTAATACGAATTGATAAAGTGATCAACAAACAAAACATATTATTTAGAACCATTTTGGTCAACAACTGGGGCAAGACCCCATTCGCTAGCATACAAGTATTCAAGTGAAGAATTAATGGCTTGAGAGTGGTGAGTTGGAGAAATTAATTTTATGGGATTTATTAATATGGCATGATATGAAGGAGTTGCTAGACTTCTTGAAAAACGAAGAGATAGACTTGCAGCTACGAAGATGTTGAAAAATCTTGATGGAGGGATCGCCAAGGTGGTTATGCCGAGTATCAAGAAATACTCGTGTCCCAGTAACTAAGGCTGAGATCAGAGCATGCTTATTGGTATCAAGAGCGGGAAGCAGATAGACACTCTCAATGCAGTCACCTCGAAGCATTTGCACCCCCGTGATAAGATCCTTCATTAGAAAAAATTCAACAGATACTCAATTATTCTTGGTAAATTTGTGAATGCTAATTAGATTTCTTTGAATGGATAGCACACAAAGAGTGTTATCAATAATAAAAGACCTTCTAGGAGAGGAAAGACGCTTGGATCCAGTGTGAGTAACATGCGAACCTATTCCATCTCCAGTAATAACCTCATTTTCCCATCATATTCAGATGAATAACGAGGTTGGAGGGATCAGATGTTATATTATGAGAGGCACCTGAATCTATAAGCCACCTCTTCTTTTAACCATTTATGGCAGCGCAATTGGCGACCGCATCAACAGGACGATACTCGAGACATTGTTTGGCTATGTGACCAGTTCGGTCACAGAGTTGACAAATTAGTGTAAGACGATCACTGCGCTGCTGGGATTTTTTGTTAGGAGTTTTGCGATTGTTGGTTTTCTTAAAAGAATTACCTTTGTGATAGAAGTAGTCGCGGTCACCAGGGTGGAGGAGGGAGGGTATTTCCAGATGCTTGAGATAGGCTTCATGCCAATAAGAAGATCATGAAGTTCCTTAAAAGTGAGGGATGTCTCCCGAGCCCGAATTCTGGCTACAATGTCATCAAATTTAGTACCAAGTCCATTGAGGACATGAAGAGTAAGATTATCATTGGTTAAAGGTGTGTTGATGAGAGCAAGTTCATCAATCGTGGCTTTGATAGAATGCAGAAACTCAGAGACCAAGTGAATACTATGCTGGCTTAACACGAGTTCTTTCTGCAACTGCATAACCCTGGTACATGAACAGTTGGCAAACAGACGAGTTAAGGTGCTCCAAGCATCTTGGGATGTGTCAACTGTGGCCACAAGAGGCATGACAGTTTGAGACACAAACAAGAAAAATTGCATTGAGAAGTAATTTATCCTGGCAATTCCAAAATAAATATGCAGGAAAAATAGAGGCGGTGGAAATATTGAGGAGGGAATTAGGAGCAGTTTGAGGTGGGCAGGTTAAAGAACCATCCACTAAACTAAAAAGATCATAATTGATCATGAGTAAGGAGGTAAGTCAAGCATGCCATGAAGGATAATTTATGGTTGTTAATGGCTTCCGGGCCGGAGCTGAGACGCAGTGTTTATAGCAGCGTGAAATTAGATGAGCTTAACCAAAAATTTTAATTACAGACAAATTAAATGTTAAATAAAAAAATCAAATAAAAAATATTAATTTAAAAAATCTAACAAAGAATAAAAAATAAGAAAAAAATATAATAGAAAAAAAATGGAGAGTTAAATCACAAAAAAATCAATTCTAAAAATTATCTCAAAATATATAAATAAAAATTAAAAGAATAGAAATCAAATTTCACAAAGTAAAAAAAATCAACAATGCAATGACAAAAATACTATTCTACAAAGGATTATGAAATTAAACAAAGGGAAGTTATGTTTTTTAAATATGCTAATCAAATGAAAAATATGAAAACACTCCCATTGTTAGGTTTTTTTTATATATTTTTTTTTACTATAAAAGGTAAATACATTATTTTACCATTTATATCTTATATGAAAGTACAAAAATAACCTCAAATGACAACATAACAAGTTATTATTTTGAGGGTATTAATGTAAATCTATTATTCTATTAGAACATAAAATATCTGTTTTTAAAATTTCAAAATAATCCCATTGCAAAAACAATTCTATCCTCAACCATTAGTCTATAAATTTTTATTTTTTTTCATGACCGAGAAGATAAGAACACTATTTTGCCCGAGGTGCAATTTATCTAGATCAACAGTGTTTTCACCTTATTTTTTCAGTTTGTTTTTTAATCATTGAGCCCCCATAATGAAGATCTACTTCGTGCTTAGCATAAAAGTTACGGACAAGGTGTTAGAATTGTGGAGCCATCCAACTAGCTGCGAGACAGGTGGCCTATTTGTGCACGAACCATTTCTGAACCTGTGGTTAATTTTAACCTTAGTATGAACCCTAGTAATGAAATGGGCCCAGTTGGCCAATGGGGTGAAGCCACATGATTATCGTACATGACACGTGTGTCCATGGAGAAAATCCAATCACAAGCTGACAACTCCCCCCCTTCCACACCAGGAGGAATGGAGGTTTTGGGAATCTGCAGTCACCCCTGTGGACCATGACGACTGGAGTCCCAATCCAAGGGCCAGGCGTTGGTCATTAAGGACAAAAACTTCTGTTTCCCAACCCACTTAGGCAAAAAACAAACAATTAATTAGGAATCAAGCGATGTTAAGTATAATTAGAATGGGACATGATGGCGTGGAATAAGAACAGACGACAAGATGAAGATATGGGACCCACGGTTCCTTCCATTTCCAAGCGCTAAATTCCAACGGTATTTTAATTAGATAAACTAACTTCCCGCGGATTTTAAAAATTGGTGATCCAACGTTCCAGATCCGGTCTTGATTTACAAGCTGACAAATTAGACCGCCTTTTCTCTGCCGGCTTCTCTCTGTACCTTTTGCTGCGTCATTAAGCCACTTGGCTCGGCTTCTTGATTAAGCCCCTAGTTTGCTTCACAAGTTCTAGGTCTTCGATGGAATTGAAATATGAGTGGGATAAAATCAATGGGTTTGATGTTGAAAAACCATTATGTGAAATATATACAATTTTTTTTATTGGGAAAAAATTTAGATATAGAAGATTAAAATGTAAAACATGGAAAAATTTCATCACCAATTTAGATTTTAATTACAAAATTTATTTTTATCTTCTTACTTTCTTTTCTCTTTCTTTTCTCAATCTTCACAGTCCCTATTATTTTTCAAATTTAATTTTGATGTAATTTTTTTTAAAATTTATAGTCTCTATATTTAAAAGAAAAGAAAGAAAGTTATCAAATTTCAACAATAAAAAAAATATCAGCCAATATAAATTATGAATATTAAAAAAATTAATTTTGGTGTTAAAATGTTTCATTAAACAAGATAAGTTTAATAATGATTGTTTGAACCTCAATATTACTTAGAAAATATGTTGAAGCCGGGAAATTTTTTTTACTTGGTTTGATTTTGTATTATTTGATTGTTTATTAGGTTTTTAGCTCGATAAAGTAGTTTTATTTATACTAGAAGACTATTTTAGAAAGAAAAAAAAGGGTTTTAAACCCAAAAATCAATTCATAATTTTTCAGCCACCACTAATGACTAAATTCTAGGTAAGATTAGACAACATATCTTCTATTTCACTTTTTTCTATAAAAAATTCTAAATACACATATCTAAGCTGGTGGTCCATGCACTTGAATATTTTTTAAAACCCAAATTAAGCTTGTGTGTAGACCTCTTTTTAATTTGTTTTTGTTCTTTTAATTACAACCTTTTACTTTTTCTCTATTTTTTTATCATATAGTTAGCTAAAAAATTAAATTAAAATTAAATTATTAAGCTTAACAAAGTTTATGATTAAGTTGTGAGTTTAACAAATTAAGCCACGAAACCTTGGTTTATTCAATATATTGTCACCAATTTTTTTTTCTTTTAATCTTATTTTTTAACTTTTAATTTTTTTTTTAAATTTTTGTTATCATAAACTTAAATTAAAAAATAAATTAAAAAATTATTTAACTTAATAGGATCTAAGACCAAAATTAAAACCTTGCAGGGTTAAGCCATAAAATGAAAGTCTAATGATTGTGGGCCTACAAAATTAACCAGGCACGTGATGTTAGCTTTTATTTTTTTTAATGTTTAAGGACTAATGACATAAATGATGTGTTATGTGTTGCTCTAGATTTCAATGAATAGAGAGGTCACTAAAAAGTTAGATAATAGATTTTTTGGATTTAAAGTTCTATTTTTAACTATTTTTATCTAAAAATACATAATAAACATTGTAATAACATTAATAAACTAATTTCAAATCTCAAAATGCCCTTAAATCAATTAATAAACATGGAATTAAATTGAATAAATAAATTCTTCCTTAACTCCAATTCATTTAGGGAAGCTCAAAAGCACTTTAATAGCAATTCTCATGTGAAAAAAATTTATTGATATCAAAATTAACTTTTTTCATTACTAAAATGTGGTCAACCAGCTATTTTCTCTCTCTTATCTTAATTTTTAGTGACTTTCTTCTCTCCTATCAAGTTCTAGGAACTAAAATATAAAATAAATAAAGTTTAAGAATAAAAAGTTAAACACTCAAAATATAAAGACAAAAAAAAAAACAGGGATTAAGTTGTGCTATTTCACGCCTCATGAACAATAAAAAAAGAAAAAAAAAGTTATTGTGTTTGCCTTTATCTTATTCCATGTTATTTTAATAATTTGAGGTTTAAAATTATGTTATCATAGCATGAAAGGATGGAATTGAATGAAAAAAATATTATGGACCAAAATGAATAACCATGAAAGGACTAAAAAGAAAGACAAAGAAGAAGAAGGAGCAACCCAAAGGCATGATAACAGTCCATAGCAAACCTGGGTTTATTTGAACTATAGTTTTTAGACTTAGCTCTGTCCAAAGGCAAGGTTCTGGGTTTTGACTGAGTTGTTTGGGTTAATTTTTTAAAAAAATTAAAATGATATCGTTTTAATAAAAAAAAATTAACGAATTGTAATCGGGTTTTTGATAGAATCTTACCAAGTCAACCGAATTACACCAGGTTTTTTCTTTAACCCAACTCAATTCTAGTTTCAAGTTGACCGGATCCCAGGTTAATTTGTCATGCCGGATCAAATTTAAAAACTATAATTTGAACAACAAAAAAAATAAGAAGGCAAGGCTCTCTATATAAAAAATATATGTGCCATTTCAAAGATAAAATATTTCTTTTATTATGTGTATAACTAGATATATATTTGTTTTCAAAAATAAAAGGCATAATTTAAATCAGTATTAATATTATCAAAGTCATTTTCTATAATCAAGCAAAGTGATTATTCTATATCAATATCGATTCGATCTAAAATAAAAAAAAAATATGTAAAAGTTGGTAAAAGAAACAAATCTTTTGTACCATTTGGTTTTAAAATATGGAAGTTAGTTTTAATAGCTGTAACATCTTAGTTAAATTATTGTTAGTAATTTATTGTTATTGACTTTATTATAAAGGACAAATTAAGCACGATGATATCAAAAAGTTTATTATTTTATGATTTTCATTTAATTACTAAAAATGAAAGGTCTATTGTAAGGGGAATAACATTTTAATTTCTTGTTTGAAACAAATGAAATTTGAATTTTTAATTCCTTGTTTTTAAATTGAGAAAAAAATGATTACGAAATATTTTAATCAATCGTGGCTGTAGTAAAAAATGATTAGTGGTGGTGGGGAAAAAAAAGAATATGATAGTAATAATAATAATATGTTTTTAAAAATTAATGCAATCATCACAATCACGAGAGGAGACAATGAAAGATAAGTGGCGGGGAATTAAGGTAGAAAAAGTAACGGCGACGGCCATGATGATAGAAAAATGGTGGTGTAAACATAATAATAATAATAATAATAATATTTATAATAATAATATTTATAAGAGAAAAATGTTACTTCCATCATCAATGATGGCGACGGCAAGTAGTTTATATATATAGTGTTCCATTGTATAAATTTACAATGAAACACTAAGTTGTTTTTTTTATTTTTTGTTTTTTAATAAATATTTTTTTACTTAATTTTTTGTATTAATATTAAATTTTCATGACACAAGTTTCAAATTTGTTAAATTAACCTAATTTTTTTTTATTTTTTTAATTAATTTTTTTGAGTGCAATATACAGTGAAACGCTTAGCTATTTTTTTTTTTTGCTTTGGTTTTTTGTTTTGCCTTTTGTTTATTTTAAGCTGTTTTGTTTTTTTTTGTTTTTTAATGAATATTTTTTTGTTTAATTTTTTTCTTAATATTAATTTTTTTTATATTTAGTTATCAAATTTTTATTACACGGGTTCTAGATTTGATGGGTTAACCCTGATTTTGTTTCTGGTTTTTCTTTTTAATTATTTTTTTTTAATTTAGTTTGTTAATGTTAAATTTTTTTATTTAGTTATTAAACTTTTATAACATGGATTCTGGATTTGACGGGTTAATCTAGCTAATTATAGGTTAACCTATAATTTTTTCTTATTCAGTTATCAAACTTTCATGACACAAATATCAGATTTGATGGGTTAATATGGTTTAAAGGGTTAACCCAGTTAATTCTGATTTTTTTTTCTTTTTCTTCATGTAGGTTTTTTTTTAAATAATATTTTTTTGTTTAGTATTTTTGTTTTTTTCCTTTTCCTTTTTTCTCCTGTTTTAATTATTTTTTTAAAATTTAGTTTTTTAATATTAAGTTTATTTCTATTCAGTTATCAAACTTTCATGACATAAATCCCAGGTTTGATGAATTAACCCAGTTAATTTAGATTTTTTTTCTTCATTAGTTTTTTTTTCATCCTGTAGGTTTTCTTTCCCTTTGTTTTTTTTTCTTTTTAATTAATCTGTTTTTGTTCATTTTAGTTTATTAATATTAATTTTTTTCTATTTAGTTATCACACTCTCATGACATGAATACTAAGTTTGACAGATTAACCTGATTTGGTGGACTAACTCAGTTGATTCAGATTTTATTTTCTTTTTTTTATTAGTTTTTTTCTTCCAATTTCATCTTTAAAAATTGTAATTAACTATAATTAAAAGACAATAATCTTTTTTCTTTTAATTTCATGACACAAATTCTAAGTTTGACGGGTTAAACCAGTTGATTCAGATTTTTTTTTTCTTAATTAATTTTTTCTTTCAATTTCATATTTTCATATCGATTTGATTCAGAATTAAACTTTATGATTTGTTTTGTTTACTGGTCATTAAATTATTGTGATCTCATGAGGAGATTTTACTGTATCTTTCCTTGCAAAACACTATTCATCAAAATAATGCTTTGCTTTATTTTTTTTCTTTTCAAATAATTTTTTTTTAATTTCATTATGTAATATTAATTTTTTTTTAATTATCATACTTTTAAAATAAAATCTTGCAACTAGATTCATATCAAAAGCTCCGGGTTTGATATTGCAACCAAACTCACTTAAACTTGAGTTATGCAAGTTTAATATTATTATTTATATTATAAATATAACTTTTGGATCAAGAGTAATAGATAGACCAAATGCTCTTAGTTATAATTTTATAAAAAAACATAATACTCTTAAATTTTAAATTTTTTGATATTTTTAATACAAAAAAATTAACCTGCGACATAGCGCGAGCCACGTTTCTAGTAATGAATAAAAATGATCACATATCATTTAAAATATATGTTTTCATTCATTATTTTTATTATAACCTCTTTCATGAACATAAAATTATATTTAGTTTTCATTGTAAATATCATTCTTATGTTTATTTTTTTAACTCAGAATAAAAGTTTATGCTCATATATATTCTTACTTACCGGGATATAATTCTATCTTACAATCCCCCAAACGTGGACAGCCCAATCATGACCCCACGAGGATGACTTCTATATATGAAACAAATAAGAGGTTAATAATTGAAATATTAAATTATTGTTTCTTTTGAGTGATAAGCACTGATTAATTAAAATTAGCGCATGATTAATTAATTGTATGAGATGAAGCATCCAGATGGATGGATTAGTCACCAGCCGAGTCATTAAGCTGAAGCCACTGCTTGAAGCACTATGCAAAGTACTGATTAGAGCTAAAATCTAATGCAAAAAAAAAAAAAACAAATAACTGAGATGGGTAACTGCCTACACTCACAAACTTATTGGAGCCATAGCCACCTTTATATACATGGTGCTAATCACTACTTAATTGTGGGCTAATACCCTCTATGTATTTTCCACCTGCAACATATACATGCAGTGCTACAAAAGACCTAATCACGGCTCAGATAAGTTTAGCCTGTTTAACCTTGTTATAATTTGCTGTTAATGGCAGAGCCTGAAACACTGAAAAACCCTACTACTGCGACCACAAACAAGGCACAAGCAACCAAAGGCCTTACAGCTAGGAGATTTGTTGGAGTCAGGCAAAGGCCATCCGGAAGATGGGTAGCTGAAATAAAGGATTCATCTCAACGTGTAAGGTTATGGTTAGGAACGTATGATTCGCCTGAAGAGGCAGCTAGAGCCTATGATGAAGCTGCTCGTGCCCTACGGGGGGGGAATGCCAGAACCAATTTTGCTGCTGTTAATCCTAGCTTAAACCAGTCTGGATCATCCCTTTCTAATGGTGGGTTCAACATGCCAGAGTCTGATGGGAGGTACAGCCTTAGCTTCTCGTCGTTGAAGGCTAGATTGAGCAAGAATCTACAGAGTATCACGGCTAGGACGACAGAGAATAAGTCAACAAAAAATAGAGTGAGTGACCATTTTACCTTTGCTAATATATTCCACTGTAGGAGCTACCAATACCAAAACCCGGTGGACACGAAGAACATTGAGAAAGTTGTGCAGCCAAGCATCGTTGTGCCCCATGCATCAGGTCATGAGCCTTCTTATTCCTGGGAAACATCTAATGTTTCAGATTGTAGCAATGGATGGATTGAATTCAGACAACATGGGCTTGATTCAGATGGATCTGATACTGGAGAAGTCATCACTGTTGATGCTGATCAAATGATGGGTTGGATTGATAGCCCAGATGCCAGTACTTGTTGCGGAGAGTGTTCAAGGAGTAAGAGGTTCAAGGTTTCTTCTTCTGTTGTCGTTCCTCCAACCTTTAGTGGGTCTCCATCCTTTTGTGCGTCTCCTTCCTTCAGGGGCTCTGCATTTCATGGTGAGAACTAGTAGCATATGGAAAAATGGACGTCGGATGGTAACAGCTTCGTTCAAGGAATGTGATGAAGATGCTAGAGAATATAATTTATAATTAATTGGTTGCTGTGATATTAATTTTATTTATATAAATATATTAATTTTATTAATAAAAAATTATTTATTTTTAATATTTATTAAATATTTTATTAATAAATTTAATATTTTATTAATAAATGTAGAGTAAAAATAAATTCATTAATATAAAAAAGCTTTGTAAAAAAAATATAAAGTTATTATAATTACATGATTTTTATTGCATTAAAGTATTGTTTTTAAATAGTTATTATTCTATTAAAACTAAACATTAATTAGAATTCTTGAAATTGATACATATCGTGTTTTTTTCTTTATAAAATAGAGTAATTATTTTCATAAATTAAGGTGAGAGGAATATTTAGAACTAGAAGCTTGTAGAATGACCCATATGAAAATTTTATATGAAAAAAGATCATTTATATTTATGAAAAGATTCACAAGTAATTTTTAAATTAGATATCACTAATTTATTTTATATAGAGAATATTATACTTTGATTTTATTACTCGTTATCTTAATTAAGAGTAATAAATAGAAAAAATATTAGATATAACATGAACTTTATAAAAATATTTAAGTAATTAAGAGAGAGTTTATCATCTTAGATGAATTAAAAAAAATATTTTATCTTTTATTAAATAATATTAATTGTAAATCCTTGTACAAAATATATTAAAATTTTAAAAAAAATTCAAGACTTATTAAAAAAATCTATGGCTATCAAATATTAAATAATAATTACTTTTTTTAAAAAATATTTTTTATAAATTTCACTTTATAAAAAAACTAATTTTCAGCTAAGACTAAGAAATAAGAGGGACAGAAGACAAAGCCAAATTTGGTAGCCTCTGTCTGGCTTCTTTTTTCTTTTCCTTTTTTTTTAAAAAGGAAAGTTAAATTCTGAAGCGTGCATGTATGGAGTTTAGAATACGTCAGACCTCTGTTTTTTTATACATCACTGTTGAGAGTGTGCTTTGTTTGTTTGAAACAAGGATACTGAAGCACGCATGTTATATATATAGATTATAATTAAGTAGGTGGCCTCGTATATTCATCCCCCTTAAAGAAAGAATATGGAAACAACAAGTGCCTGCTAGCTTTTCCCTGTAACGAAGCTCGTACGTAGTAATCTCTCAATCAATCTCTCTTCATTTTTTTTTTATGTAGGGATGTGATTTTGCTCTGTTTAGACTATCCCAGAAACGAAGTGCAAATCTTCAGAAATTATAAATAAGCACACACATTGCTTTCTGCTGCTCAAAAATGGTCATCGCAATCTGTATCTTTGTTGACGGGGAAAAGGATAATTCTTACAAATGCTAATTAAGGCGTAGAATTTAGGAATCCTTTCGCCTTCAAAACCAAAGTTTAAGAATGTTTAGAATTGCATAAGTTTCTCTTAAAGGTAGCTGATAACCCATCTCGTTTAAATAAATGATATCTCCTTCTTGACAATAGTTCAGTTAATTGTGGTTATCGTTCTTTCTATATTCTTTTAGCTGAACCCTATAATATAGTGATCCTTTATTTAACATCTGAGCAATCTTTTTTTATGGTGCACATACGAGAGCACTCAAGGCAAAACAAACCATAAAACATAGAAGCATGTCAACATAACCTTGGAGCATTATAAAAAAAACAAAGAAATAAAGTTTAATGACCAAAGTATAATATGTTTTCATGAACAGTGGATGCACCATTTTTTTCCATTCTTGAGCAGCTTTTTCGTCAACTGTATGAACTGCTTAAGAACTAAGCAGCATTATTTCAATGTGCAACTTTTAGGCCATCCAAAACCAGTATGTTAACGACATAGTTTGTTTTCCGCACGTATGTTTTGTTTGATGGGCATAATTCTTAATGGGATCCACACAAAAACTCCATAAAGATAAGTTTTTTTTCAAGGCTGGTGGATGTAATCGGAGGTTTGGAATGCAAGACTTGGGTAGCAAGAACACTTGAAAACATACGTGTTATGTTGGGGCTTTAGAGGCTATGTTTTCTGCATATTTATAGGGCTTAAAGAAGATGATTGTTGTGAAGATCATAAAGATAACCTATAACTTAAAAAAATTTAAAAAATTGTTGTGAAGATTATTTTAAAAAATTTTAAAAATCATATTGGAACATTAAAATAATACAAAAATATTACAAAATATTAATTATTAAATTTTTTAAAAAATAATTTTAAATTGCTAAGATGAATCTCAAGAAAAGTGCGATCACCGGAAACAGTGAGCTTCATAATATACCCTAACCATAAAGGTTGCGATTTGCACTTAAAGTTCTGGTTGCCGGAACGAGCTTCATGATCCATAATTCTCTAGGCTTATGTGTTTTGCGGACATTGCCTCGTGTTCCATATCATGGGCGGCTAGGTTATCATAATTCTGTTTTCCATCTTGATGAATAATTCAAATGTACACGATTTATTTATAAGAGTTGTTATTATCACTAGAATTAAAAAAAGTTTTGAGGCGGAAGAATAAGAACAAACAACAAAGAAGTATAAATTTAATTAGTTTTTTAATAAAAAATTAAAAATATCTATTTATTTGTTAAAAATGAAGTTGATTTCTTATTTTTTGGTTACATCCAGATAGCAACTATTTTTCATAAGAAAATCAAAACTATAATCTATAATAGTGATCTTAATATATTATATTCATCTTAACAAAAACTAAGAGCCTTGCTTCGCAGGTGCGTGGAATGTGGGATTCCGACCGAGCACATAGAGAGCCAAGACATTCGGATTTGTCCATGAAAGATGGATGAAGTTCAAATCGATTTTATTCATGAAAGAAAAGAGAACCTCCACAAGATCCGTCGCCGGCAATATTATTGTAAGACTATAAGCTCCATTATATACAAAGTCTGGACTTGTCGATGCTAGCTCGCTCAACCAACAATAATCATATATATATATATATATATATATATATATATATATATATATATATGGCCTCACCAATATCACACATGCATTAATAGAATTAGCAAATGTGGATGCATTATTTTTTGTTATATTTCAGTGCAGTAAATCTCAAGAAAGGAAGTGGTATTTTGGAGTAATTGTTTTTTAAAGTAAGTTTATTGAGAAAAATATTAAAATATTATTTTTAATTTTAAAAAATTTATTTTTGATATCAGCAAACTAAAATGATAACAATATTAATTTAAAATAAAAAATTAAATTTTAATAGAAAAAAAAGTTAAAATTTACTCCCAAACAGTACCTTCATTTGAATTACTTCTATTCTGCTGGGTTTTGACATCCAATAACGCCAATTATAAAATTACCGAGATGATAAGCATAGGAAAATCTCAATGCTAAAAATATTACATCCACATGATCGTCATTTTTTTTTTATTTGGGATTGAGTAGTGCTATTGTACTATATTTTTTAAAATATTTTTGTTTTAAAATATATTAAAATATTATTATTTTTTAAAAAATTAATTTTGAAATTAGCTAACTAAAAAATTAATAATTTTAAATTAAAAAAAAACTTAAAAAACCACGCGGCCAGACAGGCTCAGGGGCAGACATTGACCTCTTCTCTTTTTGAGGAGAAATAAAGAAACTCTCGAGTTTCAAAACAAAAGAAAATGACGCCATATTTCCACGAAAACGCTGTCGTATTGTTGCCCTTTTGTTCCCTTGAGCATCCAGTCTTTCTGGCTGTCTAGTGTCTATGCTGCCTATCTTCAATTTCTGATTTGCAGTTCGTCCAGTTACGCTGCCTATCCTAGGGTTTCTCTTCTGTGTTTCTGCCTCACAAAGACAACCAGGTACTCTCTTGCTGCGTTTCTTTACTCCAGTTTTGTTTGCCTGGTTCTATATTTCTATTTATTAATTTCTTTTTGGCCTTGGACGATAAGCTTTGCTCCAATTGCCAGGGAGAATGAAGGCTATATTTTGTGGCAATCTTGATTACGACGCGCGCCAGTCTGATGTGGAGCGTCTTTTTAGAAGATATGGGAGGATTGATAGGGTGGATATGAAGTCTGGTTAGTCAATTTTATTTTGTTTTTTTAGTATAATGTTGCTGCCTCAGAATAGATCAAAAAATAAAGTAACTGGAACATTTTGCTGGATGTTGTTTGATATGTCATTTACTTTTCTTGATGATGGAATGAAGTCTTTGTAAGGCGTGATGATCATCTCGCCTGCCCACATGAGTCATTGAACTTTGCATACTCAGAAACTAGGGCAAAAGGATTTACTTGTGTTTCCTACTCTGGACATCGCAAAGTTGCTACGGAGGATGTAAGGCGCAATGATCCTTTCAACTGGCCACGTGAGGCATTGGGCAGCATGGTTTGCTCCCTATTTCTAGGCAGATGCCTGTCCAGGCCAAATGGAAAGATCTCAAGAGCATTTGGATTTCTGAGACTGTAATTGGAAGACGGAGCTGGGACATGTTAGTGTTTTGAGTTTTTGTAGATCAACCTATGTCATATTCTGTGTTTATCACAAGCCCTTTAAACTATAGCGACCACTATGAGTGTGGCACACTAATTAGCCCGCTGCTTTGCTGCATTTGGAGATGGCAGGACAATTATGGTAGAGTTTATGCGCCATCATGTTGATGTCCTGTTGGGAATGTAGTGCTTATTTTCCTTGTATAAACAGTCTAAAAGATGTGAGCTACAACTGTGAATTCTAGGTGGGGAATGAGGGATGCTGATATTTTGAACATGTAGTTGGCACTTTGGCACCAAGAAAATTTTCCTATTGGCTGAAAGTTTGAATGCACTTGAAAATCAGATTTTCCCCCTTTTTTTTATTCTTTTTTCATGCCACACACTCTTCCCATAGCTGTTAGGGAAAGGTCTTGAACTGATGTCTAAAGGGTCAAGTTGTTCTTTGGAGATAATTATTTTTGGATGCATTTTAATTTTTTCAATGGAGAACACAACACTTTTTTCTTCAGCATGTGAACCCAATATACTCAAAGATTTCTTTGACGCAGGATTACTTGGAATGTCCATGCTCTTCTTGGATGGATATGCTCCTCTGCATTTCTTTTTGTGGCATGTTTTCAAGCATCATCTTCTTCTTGTCTTTTTTCCACAAGAACCAACCTGATCCACCATGGAACTGTCTTCCTTCATTCCCTGAGACACCATTGGCTTAATTACCTCATGAGTTTTGGTCAATGTTCTGATTTTGGAATCATTCAGCATAGAAATCATGATGATCTCAAAGCCAATGACAGGTGTCATATTACCTCTCAACAGGTCTTCTTTTGGATCTATTTTTAAAAAACTAAATTTTGTTGAGGTTTTCTCATGGTGTATAATGTCTACATTAAAGGATGCTTGACTCAAGATGATCTTTCTTCTGGGTTGTAACTGTTTTTTCCTGGTCACTTGACACTCTGATTTTGTAGGATTTGCTTTTGTCTATATGGAGGATGAAAGAGATGCTGAGGATGCCATCCGTAGGCTTGACCGAACAGAATTTGGGAGAAAAGGACGTCGTCTACGTGTTGAGTGGACTAAGGTAGGTTTGGTAGTTACTTAAGGTGTGTAGGCCTTGGAGTCTATTTGTTTCGTAGTAGTTTTGCATTCCATATCTTGGTGTGGTGGGGACAAAGGGCCCAAAACACTGTTCACACACTTGTATGATCATAGATGATAGAGGGTAGCCCAAACCGTTGAGAGAATGGGCTTAAGCTTATGATTTGATTTTATTTATTTGAACTTTTAGTTGGGCTTGATTTAATAATTGTTGGGTATTTTATTTAGTTGGTTATAAGCTTAATTATTGTTCTAGTTAGGATTTTAGTATTTATATTATTATTTTTTTTAATATTTGACAGTTTTGATGAATTGAATAAAAATTGCAAAGTTGTAGACTTTTCAATCCCCGTTCTTCTCTTCTTCAACCTTTTCTTCTCTTTCTTTGGCTTCTTCTTTTCTCTCTTCTTTAGCTTTAAATCTCTTTTACCCCGCATCATGGTTTATATTGGTATCTATATGTGTATTAAAAATGTGACCTTCATATTTAAGTTTGCAAGTATGTGTTGTTTAAAATCTCTGTGTTCTGGCTTCCAAAGAATATAAGAATGCCAGGCATAACTTGACATTTAACATTCATGAAATTTTGGTTAATCCTCTTATCCCTTTTCTCCCTCTCTTGACCCTCTCTTCATTTTTGTGCAGCTCTACCTATTGCTTCTGTTTGTTTTCCTTTACTTTCTCAAGGATTGGTTTCAGTGTTAAATGGGAAACATGTATTCACTTCATATATACATTGTTGTATGTTTTTTTCTATAATTAATCAAATCAACCAAAATTGTATTGCAGCAAGAACGTGACAGTAAGCCTGCTGGTTCAAGAAGATCATCTGCTAATATGACTCCATCAAAAACTTTGTTTGTCATTAATTTTGATCCAATTCATACCCGAACTAGGGATCTGGAGAGGCACTTTGATCCTTATGGAAAAATATTGAGCACAAGGATTAGGAGGAATTTTGCATTCATTCAGTATGAGTTACAGGAAGATGCTACTAAGGCATTGGAAGCAACTAATATGAGGTCGATTTTTTCTTAATTAATTTTCTAGCTGCTTGCACTCTCATTTAGTAGCCCCATTCAAACTTTGTCTTAGTAATTATCAATAACAGATGTGATTAAGTTGTTGTATTAGTGGTTTTGCTTTCTTGGTTAAAACAAAATAATCTAACCAAGTTTAATATGCTTTAGTGCAATAACTTGTGCTTATTTTAGTGCTTTCTATTTTGATACCGTGTTGCAGCAAGTTGATGGACTGGGTCATTTCAGTGGAATATGCTGCTCGAGATGATGATGAAAGAAGGAACGGTTACAGTCCTGAGAGAAGAGGCCGTGACAGATCTCCTGACAGAAATTATGATCGTGAACGATCCCCAAGTCCATATCGTAGAGATAGGGGTAGCCCAGACTATGGCCATGGACAGAATACAAATGCCAGACCTCAAAGAGGAAATCATACTTATGATAAAGCTGAAGGTCCTGAAAATGAAAGATACCGCAGGTTCATATTATCCTCTGCTAGTAATTCTCAGTTATTTTTGCTTTGTGCTCATTTTCTAGTTTTTCAATGCAATACCATGATGTGAAAACGCCGTGTTTACAAGCATTTTGACCATATTATTTACAATGCAGACGTTCCCCGCCATCTCAGGAAAGGTCACGGTCTTGAGAAAAAGCAGAAGGTTTGATAGTCTGTTTGTTGGACTGTCCTCTATCTTTTGACTAGTCAATTCAGGTATCCGGTCTACTCTGGTGATGTGCATTTTGTATCAGTGACTTTCTTTCTTTTTTAAGACAGTGATTTTGACGTTGATATGCTGTTGATTTGGTTAGCTCTAGAGGCTTCTCGCATGTTGACATGGTTTGTGATGTTTCATATTTAATAATTTGTTATAGATTTTGGTGCAATTTTTCTCAAGTCACATTCTTGGTCCTAGTGCGATTCTGGATGAATGCAAATAAAGCTGGGACATAGAATGTTGAATAGAAGTTGGAGAGCTATTGCTTGTAATTGTAACTCTAATTGTGTACCTGTTGTTGTCATTCCATCCCTTTTCTTGGATAAGAACAGTTTCTACCTTCGAGTCAAGAAATCATTTGTTTAGGCAATTGACACTGAAATCGTTGGGCCTTTGTTCAATGACAGCAATGAGGATTACAAAATGTCATCATGGGTTTTTGCGGACATCTTTTTGCATGCATGCAAATATTTGAATGTGTGAGCTTGCATGTGTTTTTGTTTTCGAGAGTGAAATTGCCTATTTTTCTTGTGGTGATTGTGGAAATGATGGATCAGGTTTCTGGTGGCAACCTGCATGAATTGGTTTTTGTCGATTTGGGTCAAACCCGGCCAGCCAAAGTTCCACCTTGATTTGTATACAATTCTACCAAACTTGGAAGTCAAACCTACCCAGATCCCTTCTTCGTTTTTCTTTTTTGGTGGTAGGTTTTTAATTGGTCATGATACTTTCAATTTTCCGCGAGCATGCAGCATAAATTTATACAAGGTACTTAGCCAATGGAGATTTTACTGTTTGCTTTCGAAGGATCAACGGAATATTAGAAAACTTAAACTCGATTTTCTTGCATTTGTATATTTTCAAAGCATATCAATGAAAGATCGACAGAATATTAGAAGACTTTAACTGCTTAATGTCGTTTCCTTGCGTTTGCATGAAGGAATTTATCTGTCCAAAGCATCACCGATTAGAATTTTTCATGTCGTAGCTCCCTCCCTTCGGTTTTTTGTGTAAAACCTGTTGGTCTGTTAAAGGGCCCCCATTGGCATTCTATATGAAAAGCCAGGAATCTCTCTTAAATGCATCCCCGCTGTACACACTCAACATGATATGAATAATGTATTTGTTTTAAAGTGTTTTTTGTTTATATATATATATAAAGACAGGGGTTATGATAATTGAAGTGGTTATGTAATGATTAGTTGTTGTTAATGCTAACAGCTCCTTGACCTCACATAAGTAGCGTTTTTAATATTGAGGTCAAAACATTAGTTATTTTAAATTATATATTTTTAATGTTTTTTAAATATTTTAATATATGTGAAAATTAGAATCATCTACTGTTTGTTTTTTATAGTATTTTTTATACTAAAATGTATTAAAATAATATATTTTTTTATTTTTTAAAAATTATTTTTTACATCAAAACTATTTAAAATATATTAAAAAATAATTTTTTAAAAAACATGGTTTTTAAATATTATTCTAAAAGTAACCGTGTAAAATTAAAATACATTAAAAATATTTATTTTTATAAAAAAATAATTTTTTTAAAAAACGTAGTTTTCAAACGTTATTCTAAAAGTAACCGAGCAAAAGTATGGTTTTGAAGGACATTTTCCTTCGGGCAACCAAAATTTAAAAATTCATCCCTCTTAAACCTTTGTAAAAGGATATAATTATGTAAACGGGGAGATTTGCAGATTAATAACAAGACAAGAGAAGGGATTTTATGAAAAGCAGCAGCGAGCAGTATGGTGTGCAGGTGGGCATATAAAAAGCCAAAATGTTGCATAAAGCCGACATGCACAGCGTTACGTTCCAGTTATGCATCCACGCGTCTTGGTACACTCGCTCTTGCCCCTCCACAAAAACATAAAGCTAGCTTGCTCTCGGTTCTCCTGCTGCCGGTTGTGAATGGTCACTGTTCCTTTTACAGTCCTTTGACTTCCTCTACTGCCCATTTCTTATACATACATACATACATATGTATGTATGTATGTATATGTATATGTATGTATATGTATTAAGATTATGGCTCCTCTAGGGAACTAATAATATTCGGGCTAGATGTTATAAAGTAGCTGTGATTTGGATGTTACTTCACTAGGAAAGTAGTATCAGTGGCATCACTACTTTACCTTTACCATGCATGCCACTGAGACGGGAAGATTTATTTTACTCGACAAAGCATATTGGCAGGAATATATGCCTTTTAATTATTGAGGTAACTATAGGTCATTATAATACTTTCTAGAAGATATTAGGAATGTGATTGTAGTTGTTTTTAATAGAATTTTTTATTTAAAAATATATTAAAATAATATTTTTTAGTTTTTAAAGAATTATTTTTTATATCAATACATAAAAATATTTAAAATAAAAAACACAATTTCATTCCAAACACAATTATACTCAGCGGTACACCTCTTTTCTCGTTGACAACCCTTTTGAGACAGGAGATTTGAACATCAATTCATCATTGAGCTTATTATATATGTTGCTTTGTCAGTGCACGGTGCGTGTCTGGGTATAATAAAGTTGGACAAATAGCACAAACAATCGTCGCAGTAGTTTTTAAAATAATATTTTATTTTTTAATATTTATTTTCAATATTAGAACGATACAAAAATATTAAAGAATTTAATTCTTTAAAAAATAAGATTTTAAAAAACTACTGTTGAAACGTGGGATCAAACACCCATGTCGTGATGTTTCTTTGCCTTTGTTACTTCAGAGATAAATCCCAGAAACATGCCTTCTTCTCCCGGCAAGAAAATTGTGAATCGGATTCGTCAAGTCTCTGATTCCGACCCTTTACACTTTCATGTTTGCCCTTAATATATCAGATTTTTTTTATTTTTTTTTCAGTAAAGGTCTTGATGTTTTAAGATGCCAATCTCTTTTTGAGATTTTGCAGAAAGTTGTTCGCGTGTGGAATGAAAGAAGAAGATCTGCAAGGCTTGCTTCTCGGTGCTATATATATATATATATATATATATATATATATATAAAGAGTGCAGTTGTATTTATTTTATGATTTAATTAGGACTCAGTTATCAATCCAATCCTATGATAACCTGGTGAGTGTGGTGTGCGGTAATGAAATTATTTAAATACATAAATTTAAGCTACCATGATAGTACAAACACAAGAAACACTCCCAGCAAGAAATTTGAATGTAGCTCTCATGAATATGGTTTTGGTACTCATTTTTATATAATAATATAAATTATATTTTAAAATTTTATTTAATAATTTAAATTAATGGATTGAGATAGTTTTTTTTATATGATATTAGAGTACTAATAACCAAACAATCACGAGTTCAAAATTTAAATCTCAACATTTTTATTTATTTGATAAAAATTAAACACAATGTAATATAAATTTGTATAAATTTCAAGTCTAAAAAGCTTTCATTTAAAAAAATGTGTTAGAAAATAATATAAATTATAACTTAAAACTCACTTAACAGTTTAAGTTATTGGATTAAAAAATAAAAGGAAAATGTCATTCATCTTATTTAAATAGTACTTATTCTTTAAAATTTATTTTTGATATTAATATATTAAATGATGTAAAGATACTTCAAAATTTAATTTTAAAAAAATCTTTAAATTTTTATAAAAACACTTTTAAATTACAAAAATAAACCAAACAAAACAAGTAAATATATCCTTATGCATGCACTTGAATTGAACAAAAAAAATTTCCACCCACAATATATTCCTTTTGTTTATAGTCAAATGAAATTGTGACCTGCAAATCTCACAAAATCAATGGTTAATGAAATGTCTTTTTATCTCTTTGATGCTTATTAGGGTTGAGTTCACGAGAGTTTTTTGAATTTATTAGAAATTGAGTATCTCTTAACATTTTTTATCTTTCTATTTTATTTTTTACTGTTATTATTATTTTATATTTTAAACTCATTTTTTTGTTTTCATTTAGACTAACATGTCTTGTAAATCGAAGTTTGAATATTTATAAATTTCTTTGTATTAAAAAATTAATTGTACAATCAACCTTATTCTAGGATGCATTTCTCTTTTCAATTTTGAATATTTATGAATTCAAAGAGGGAGGTGGTTTTAAGGATGGAATCCCATTTAACATGGTATAAATAATTGAATATCTCGGAATAAATATATGTATAGGTCAAGATGAATTTTATAATAACAGTATTACACATATATGAAAACATGTATGATTTTGGAGACAAAAACACTATGAGTTGATCGTGCTTCTATATATAATACTTTTTTAACTACTAATGGAACTCAAAAATATAAGCTTTGGTATAGTTGTTATTTCTTAACATATACAGTCTTTATAATTCTAGGTATTTATATTTTAGACATCAAATTTTTAGGTAAGAGGCAAAAGATAAAGTTACCAAAATGAGAGATAAAAGATTAAGATTCTGTTAGGTCAAATTTTGACTATGAAAGAGATCTATATTAATATCAAAAGGTTTTTCTAGAAAAAAAAAAAACCTCAATAAAAGTTGTTTGGGATTTTGACTATGCTAAAAGAAATATATATACTAGAATCTCCAAATTGTTTTCACTTTAGTTTGATTGATTTTAAGTATTGAGACTAATTACAAGGTGTTCAGGGGTTAAAAATTAAGTTATTAAGATTCTTATAATGTTTTTTTGTGTATTTCAAGTAAAAATAAGTTGCAATTTAGGTTGTACGATCTCATATGTCTAGATTTTATTTTTTTAATCATCAAAGATGATTAATAATTATTATAATAAATGATATATTGCATGTCCAAATAAATAATATATTATCTATTTATTAAAATAAAAAAAAGGTTAAAGCAAACAATATGCTATCAACTTGAGCTTAAAATAAAATAGTGTGTGACATTTATCTACTTGACCCTAAAAAAAAAAAAAAGAATGAATGAGATTCTTCAGGTATACTAAAGTTTTGATAACAATACTTTCAATATTATCAGAAATACTATGATAAAATAAATTTAATGATCTTTAAAAATTAATAATAATATTGTTAACAGTTAAAGATTTATTTATCTTTAAATGGTGCATATGCTTGTTCAATATTAGGTGTTTTCATTATTTAAAAAAAAAATTAATTATTTTAAAAAAAATATTAATAATATTTATTGATGTTATTCAATTCAAATAATGTTGTTATCAAAACTTAGATATGTGCCTTTAGATTCTCATTCATTCTCTTTTTCTTTATATATATATATATTAATTTTTGAAACCTTTTAAAGCATCACTACTAACCACTGTTCACGGTGATTTTTTAAAAAATCACAATTATTATCAGTGATTTCCACCAAAATGTACTATTTTTTTAATTTTTAAATGTGATAATTTTTTTCTTAACAAAAAAACTCCACCTCCTCAATGGCCTATTTAAATATTTCCAGAAATAAAAACACGTTCAAATTTCACCCACATCTCTACAGTCAAATGCCCTATTTGAGAAACAATCACAGCCGAAGGATCCATTAATCATGCTCCACGATTAACCCTCTCTATCCAGACAAAGAGTAAACTCTAATCTAGTAGTTTGAAAAATCAACAACTCCGCTGTACTTGTTTAAAGCCCAGTTGACAGAAATGTTTGAATGCCCGTAAAACTCTTATGCAAAAACTCACCTCATTTGTGGACTAAATTTATTATTTTAACGCAAAACTCATTAATAATTACTAAAATATATATCATTATCCACCTTTCTCTTAAAGAAAGAGAACAATTTTACTCAGAGCAGGGAATATAAATGAAAAACTTAAAATTATAAGCAAATATCTCATGAAGATTATACATATATTTCCTAGTTGGTCCAGGTTTCCATAATTTTTTTACTTGACATGGAATTGGTTTCAAGCTTCTTATATGAAAATATATAAAAAAAAATCAATCCAAAATTAAAAAAATTAGTGTTTTTTAAAAGAATTTTAAACAAAAATTCAAATGTGCTCACTAGCGGTTTTGCAAAGAATATTACCTAAGATTAGTCCCTCCTTTAAGGCTTTAAGCTAACCTGACTGAAGGATCAAGTTATATATTATAAAACTAGAGGGATCAATGTGATGATTCTTTAAAATACAGAATCTTAACTATATTTTACCCCCCAACAAAACTTCTCTCTGTGAAAGTACATTCCGTAGTAAAATAATGTTTTTAGCACACAGAGAGGCCTGACACATTATTTACCAGTGGCCGAGAGAGAGAGAAACAGTTCTAGAGAGAGAAAGAGAGAGAGAGTTTAATTTTTGAATGTGATTGTTATTAGTATATTTGTCATGCTCTCTTCTGTCTGCTAGTGTGTACATTCAAACTAGACCTGCTAGTTTCTCAGATTCTCCCTTTTCTTTTATTTTCTTACAATGATTTCGACCGTTTGTGTCAGTTTCTCAATTTTCAAACAAAAGCAGCTTCTGGGCATTCCTCATTCTCAGTGAGTGAGGGAGGGATTCCTTTGCTTTTGAAGATCAAACTGGTTTTAATTGTTCATTCTGGAGGCAGTACTTAATTCTAGCTTGCACGAAGTTTGAGTCTTGAAGGAAAAGTTGTTGTTCCTCCTAGTGAGTTTCTGGATTCAATCGAGAGAGAAACAGCTCTGGTTTCGATAAAGTTTGAGTCTTGAAGACAAGAGTTGTGAGTTATTGAACTTTAGAAGCAGTTCAGGTTTCAACTGAGAGAGAAAAGGAGAGAGAAGTTGAAGATCAAGCTATACAGCTGGTTGTTGCTTTCTGGAGAGATGACAAATTCTGATTCCTGAGGCGTAAAGGTTGGTTCTTGGAGTTGATTTCTTTTGCTTTTTATGATCCTATCTGGAAAAAAAAAAAAGTGATCTTTTTCCCCTTTAGCTTTCCCCCCCTTCTTATTGGGTTCTCTTATCTGGTTTTTGAAGACCAGTCAGTTCACATAATTCATGGTTCCATTCTCTTCCTGTATCATTTTCTTCTCGTAGAGACAGGAGTGGCTTTGAATTGTGGAGGTCTTTGAATGTCGAGGAAGGTCAAATCTAATTGAGGTATACCGTATATATATTTTGCATTTATTGATTTGATTTTTTTTTCTAAATAAAAATGAACTTGTAGTGGGGCTGGTCCATTGAATCAATCTTGAAGAATTTAAATACACCAGATGTATATTACAAATGTAGATAGAGACTTGTAACTTCTCTTCAAAGAAAAGTCTCTCTCTCTCTCTCTCTCTGAACCAGCTAGCTCTCTATTTATGGGGATAAAAATGGCAATACACAGCCTAGAATCCAGCTTTTTATCCAAAAATGAAATCTTGACCATTGGATATCAATCAAGATCACCTTAAGAAAGCTTAGAAGATAAATCTGATACCCATGTTCTACCTTCTTCATGGTTGAAAAGTAAAGTTTCAGAAATTTCTCCTTTCACTTCCCATTGTACCCTTCAGCACGGCGTGGGAGGAAGTGTTTGGTAATATATTACCGGTTATATTTTAAAATGTTTTTTAAATTTAAAAATATATAAAATAATATGTTTTTTATTTTTTAAAATTTAAAAACATAAAAAAAATAATTTAAGAAAAAAAAACAAATCAAAATTTTTGACAGCTCAAGATTGTATTCAAAAGGGTGTTTTGGTATTTGCACGGTGTTATGTCTTACTAGGACGGCAATATATTTTAGTCTTTAAAGAAGAAAGTTCTTTCAATTTCACGAGTCGATCCATATTAAATTACAACAGTTTTGTGTTTTGCTGGATATGCATTCTTTTAGGTTTAATTTTAGTTGGCATTTAATGATCACTTAAAAAGCCATGGAAATGATTTGTGGGAGCATCTTAAAGGGTACTTTGATTTGGTTGGTCAAGTCTTGTTTTCAGTTAAACAAGCTTTGTGTGATCACGCAAGATTCTCGAAGCCCTTGATGTTTACGTATTTGTTTTTTATTTGTGGTTTATTTTAAAGAACTAGTAACATTAGTTTATAATTTATGTATGATGACTTTAACTGCTCCACTACCGTTGAATTTTCTAAGCAAATATCATTTCCTTCCTCGTTTTTTAATGCCTGGGTCGTCACTTTAAGGTTTGGTTCTCTTTGTAATTCAGTTATTGCAGCTCTGGAGGCCAATTTGATCCGTACACATTAGAAATCATGGTGGAAGATAGAGGGAAAGAAGTTGTGGTTGATATTCAGTCAGTTGAAGACTGGTTATGTCATGCACAAGAGCTTGTTCCTGTAGCCGTTGACAAGGCCAGGGAGGTTAAGGGCTTTCCTGGTAGATGGAAGATGATAATTTCCAAGTTGGAGCAGATCCCATCGCGTTTATCGGACTTGTCAAGCCACCCTTGCTTCTCCAAGAACTCTCTTTGCAAGGAGCAATTGCAGGCTGTGTCAAAAACACTCAAAGAAGCAATTGAATTGGCAATCTTATGTATGGGTGAGAATTACTGTGGTAAGCTTAGGACGCAGAGTGATCTTGATGCTTTATCTGGTAAACTGGATTTGAATTTACGAGATTGTGGACTTCTGATCAAGACTGGGGTGCTTGGGGAGGCTACTATGCCTTCAGCAGCTGTGGCTGGCTCATCAACAGAACCTGAGGCTGCTATTCGCAGCAATACAAGGGAATTGCTCGCCCGGCTTCAGATTGGGCACTTGGAGGCGAAGCATAGAGCTCTCGACACACTTGTTGAGGTCATGAAGGAGGATGAAAAGACTGTTTTGGCTGTTATGGGGCGGTGCAACATTGCTGCTTTAGTCCAGTTGTTAACAGCAACTTCTCCTTGCATTCGAGAAAAGACTGTCACTGCAATCTGCTCACTTGCAGAATCTGGAAGCTGTGAGAATTGGCTTGTTTCAGAGGGTGTTCTGCCACCTCTCATAAGGCTTGTTGAGTCAGGCAGCACTGTGGGCAAAGAGAAGGCTACAATTTCTCTCCAGAGATTGTCAATGTCAACAGAAACAGCCAGGGCAATTGTTGGGCATGGTGGTGTTCGACCACTGATTGAGATCTGTCGAACTGGTGATTCTGTTTCACAGGCAGCAGCTGCTTGCACGTTGAAGAATATCTCAACTGTCCCTGAGGTTCGACAAGATCTAGCTGAAGAAGGGATCGTGAAGGTAATGATCAATCTCCTAGATTGCGGGATTTTATTGGGATCAAAAGAATATGCAGCAGAATGCTTGCAGAATCTCACTGCCAGCAATGACAATCTGAAAAGAGCTGTTATTTCAGAAGGCGGAATTCGAAGTCTATTGGTATATCTTGATGGTCCACTACCCCAAGAATCTGCAGTTGGGGCATTAAGGAATTTGGTTAGCTCAGTTTCTAAGGAAATGCTGGTGTCTTATTGTTTTCTACCCCGTTTGGTTCATGTGCTCAGGTCTGGATCACTGGGTGCCCAACAGGCTGCTGCATCTGCAATTTGCAGGGTTTGCACATCAGCAGATATGAAAAAATTGGTAGGTGAAGCTGGGTGCATCCCTCTTCTTATAAAATTGCTCGAGGCTAAATCAAACAGTGTTAGAGAGGTTTCTGCGCAAGCAATTTCGAGTTTGGTATCCCTTTCCCAGAACCGAAGAGAAGTTAAAAGGGATGATAAAAGTGTGCCAAATCTAGTGCAATTGCTTGATCCAAGTCCACAGAACACTGCAAAGAAATATGCTGTAGCGTCCCTTGCATCACTCGCTTCGAGTAAGAAACGTAAGCGGTTGATGATTTCATATGGAGCGATTGGGTATCTCAAGAAGCTTACTGAGATGGACATCCCTGGCGCTAAAAAGCTACTCGAGCGATTAGAAAGAAGGAAATTAAGTTTGTTCGGTAAGAAATAGAGAGACGAAAATCTACTTTTGTATGACAAATTCTCTTCCCTTTTCCTTCATGTATTCACCGTTTAATTCTCTGTACGAAACAAAGTAGTCAATGACAAGCTGGGAGCACTCAAAAGTGTGCTAATCTATGCGATCGATGTTCTATTTATAAAAATACGTAAGAAACCTCTTATGCAGTTGTGCTTCTTTTATTCTTCTTCTAGCTTCCATATTTCGCTCGTTGACAGCGCTGCAGCCATCATATTTCCGGCCCCATTTCTTTCTGTTACTCGCTTCTCTTTATGTTTGTGTAGATCAGAGATCTTCATGCCATAGACAGAGCATCGTAACTGTCATATTTTAGTCGTGGATGGAATGGAAGATGTCCCAACCGGTGATTTAAGCCTCCGCAAGGCAACGCAGCTGATCAGCTTCAGGGTTCTTTGTTGAAAATTCTCTTGGGCTGCCATCCACAACTGGGGGTCTCAAAGATTTCCCACAAAGAAAACATGTTGCATTGTCGTCCTCAATAGTTGTGAAATGATGGTGCCCCAACTATTGTGCTCAATGTACAGTGCTGTAAAGACTAATGAGCAGAACCACTCATTGATGCTTCAAATGTGCTGTCAAAGGCCCAGTTGCGCCAGAAAGAAACCTCAATGGATTCAATCGTCCATGAAGCAAAAAGGCAACGCCTTCCTTTTTGTTTTTTTGTGATTTAAATTTGTATTCACAACCTAATCCCAGAAGATAAATGCAGCCACAGATCCCACCTTTCGGAAAATATCCCCGTACTTCATTAATGTTAGCTGTGCACCTGTAAAATTGAAGATATAAATACGACCATACCAGGATCTGTTGTCGGTTGTAGACTTCAAGAGTAGATTAAAGCACTGATGTCTTGGCCCCACCACCGTGGTACCTTTTTTACTCATCACCATCCATAGTTTAAAATGAAAGGGCAGCAGCTAACATGGGATGCATTCGGGATTGCGTGAAAGTAATGCGGTAATTTTTTTTAAAATATATTAAAATAATATTTTTTATTTTTAAATTTTTTTAACACTAGTATATTAAAATAATATATAAAAATAAATTTAAATCTTTATAAAGCACTGCACAGAACACATTCGCAAACAATATCGTCCTTACTCTACCTCTAGTTTAATTTGCAAGCCGGTAAGAAAAATAATTACATGTGAAAAATGTAGTTCTCCGAATATGGTAGCTCCCTACCGACCATTGTCGCCAAAATTATATAAAGCAGCCCAACTAAGATTCAGTGGGCTTATGTATTGCCCACAAAGTTTGGAACTTCTTGGGCTCACCTTATTGCTAAAGGGCAAAATAAAAATTCAAGGCTAACTTTATCGTCGCGGGATCGTGGACTTTAGCAGAGATGAAGATTTGAGCTGAAATTAATAGATATTAATCCGGATTTGATTTGAATGTATAGATAAAGGATGAATATTATTAAATTTAATTTAAAATTTACTCTAAACTAATTTAAAATATATATTTATATTATATAAATATATTTTTTAAAAATAAGATTTATTAATTAAACATGATTTATATATATATTTTTAATATTAATAGAAAACAACTTATAATATTTATTATTTTGTTATTTAATAAAATCATACATGGTTTAAATATATATATTAATTGCTTTATTTTTTCTTGAATAATAAATTACACACTTGAATCGATAAATATTTTATAAATATTTTATTTTTTTCTGATAAATAAAAAATTATGATATAGCCCGTAATTCCCTGTTTTTAGTCAGATCGCAGACCCCTCTGATCTTATCATTACCCAGCAATTCCCATATTCGGCTGCGTGCAAAGCCACCGCACTGTCTAAAAATCAGCCTACCTGTACACATCATCATCGGTCTTCACACAAAATACTTCACTTAATGACACGTACGTGTGATCAGAGCCGTAGATGATGGATAAACCAATTTGAGAGATGGCTCGAATTTCATGCAGACAAGGAAGTGAATAAAAAAGGAGCCCAACAAATTAATTTTGTATTTTAGTCCTGGGAGAGAGCGCACCAAACATGGCCTTGTCATGGTCTATCATTAGCTGATATAGAAACTTAAAAAACACTGGTTGCTGCGCATTTGCCAATTCTATCTCTTTAAGAACGAAGTCTCAATGCTTTTGTAGAGATAGAGAGGCGGCTAAGGAGAGATTGTGAATTTCGAGGCCATATCCATCTGGGCACTCCCTTTGGTATTCCACGCACACTCGCTGTCTATCTCTTCTCTTTCTCCTTAGAAATAGTGAATTTGCGAACCCCCTGTGTTTGATTCTTGATCTGTGCTTTTTCTGAGGTCAAGCTTTGGTCTTTATTTATTAGAGTATGTTCATGTTTGTTTCTATTAGTTATTTTAATCATTGCAACTTGATTGCTGATGACTTTGAGGTTGCTATCTGTCTTAACTTTTATTTGGGTCTTCTAAAGTTGATTTCTTTTTGTTGCATTCTTGATGTGAATTACTGATTTTCATGTTCAAAAGCAAATATTGTTTCTTTCTTTAGCTTCTACTGTTGTTGTCTTTATATATATATATATATATGGGCTCAGCTAGATATAATATTTTTGTTTAATCAGGTCAGTAACATTATTTCAGGCTTGGATTCTGATTGACCGTTTTCTTTTTTATTATTTTTCTCTATACTACGAAGGCCAAAGGCATACAATCTTTGAATTCACTAGATTCCTAGAATCTTCAATTTCTAAAGAGTTTGGGAAGCTGGTCAGTTTTAAATTGAGAATTGTTTCATTAAGAGTTATGTGTGTTTGGTGATTCATCAAGAAACTATGACAGAAACTAGTGATAATCTACTGGAATTGTGTTTTTTGCTGTTAAAGAAGATTGCATGGGTTGCTTGTCTATGATATATCAAAGAGAGTAAACTTTGAGGTTCTATAAGTATACGCCTCAATTGCTCTCTATTGTGCGGATTAGGTTTAAAAGATTTCGTTTTGACATTATAGTCAAGGAATGAGTGTTCCTGATCTGATAACTGCTATCTTATGTTTATTGGATTTAGACAATTTATTATAGCTTTACTTTGTTGAATTTGTTAAAAGATTGTTTAGAGGATATTTTTTTTGTAATAAACAGCCACTGGCACAGTCTAAGAAAGGACCCCGAGAATCTCTTTCCATAGAGATGATTTTTCTGAGTTTTGTTTTTGCATCTCTTCATTTTTTCATGATGGAATGTTTGCTTTGTCCATGTTTAATTATGTTAAACTCTATTACTTCTTGAGTTCCAAGGATAGGTCATTAATTGATCTTGCAGGTTTGATCAAGAAAAAAGATGAGTACACTCGATGCAACTAGAGCAGAACTTGCTCTTATAGTTCTGTATCTGAATAAGGCTGAAGCCAGGGACAAGATTTGTCGTGCAATTCAATATGGTTCAAAATTCTTGAGCGATGGACAGCCTGGTACTGCCCAAAATGTTGACAAATCAACCAGCTTAGCTCGGAAAGTTTTTCGTCTTTTTAAGGTAGAGTTATATGATACAACATTAGATATGATTAAGTGGAATTACATCTGACTTTGTTTGTATCCCTTCAAATCTAGGAAATGTAGAACTTTTTCCTGTCTTTGTTTCTGTAACCAAAAACATGTATAATTGTTCAGTAAATGGAAGCCGAAAAGGTACTTTAAATTGGTTGTCCATTTTGTTCCTAGAAAGAACTAGTGGAATGAATGAAAATGCTGAAGGACCTACATTTGGCAGTGTTTCATGTGGTCATTCTATGAAGAGGAATGAAAGCTATTCTTCTTGTATTTATGATTTGGCAAATTTTACCACATGCTTCTTGATCTTGTCCAATTGCAGTTTGTCAATGACCTGCATGGTCTTATTAGTCCAGTTTCTCAAGGGACCCCATTGCCTCTTGTTTTATTGGGAAAGGTAAGAATGATTTGTTAATAAAATGTTTTTGTTGCAGTATCACTGTCTTCATGGTGGTGACTTTAACAATTGGATGCTTATTTCAGTCTAAAAATGCGTTGTTGTCAACTTTCTTGTTTCTTGATCAAATTGTTTGGCTTGGAAGAAGTGGCATTTACAAGGTATGAAATGCTCCACTCTATTTTAATCTTTTAATGTTTCAGAATGAAATTATATGAGAAGCATTAGTTAGAAACCTGAGAAGTCTTGATTTTTACAGAACAAAGAACGTGTTGACCTAATTGGCCGAATATCCCTTTTCTGTTGGATGGGATCCTCAATTTGTACTACTTTGGTTGAGGTTTGTAGCTTTTCACTTCCTTTTCTTCTCTGAGAAATTGAGGGAATGAACGTCTTTTTGCAAGCTGAAGATGATTTCTATGACATCTTCCACCATGTCCACATCAGGTTGGGGAGCTTGGAAGGCTTTCTGCGTCAATGAAGAAGTTAGAGAAGGAGCTTAAGGATGGTGAAAAACATCATGTATGTACATCATTGTCGAATCAGGCTGATTGTTTAAATGCTTTCATGTAATAAGGCATTCTTATTGGTGGTCCTTTTTGAGCGCAGAATGAGCAATATCGTGCCAAACTTAAAAAATCAAATGAAAGGTCTCTAGCCTTTGTCAAATCAGCCATGGACATTGTAGTTGCTGTTGGGCTGCTTCAATTGGCACCCAAGAAAGTTACTCCTCGTGTTACAGGAGCTTTTGGAGTTGTTACCTCTCTAATCTCTTGCTACCAGGTATCCATTCTTCTCATGCACTGTTTTCATTGGTAACCGGGAAATCATCAGCATATTACTTTACTTTTTTGAGATTGGCTATGGATTGCCTACTAAAGCATATCTCCTGCCAGATCCAAGATTCAATTTCGGCTCTTCACCACCTTTGCTTCCTCCCATTGCATCTCCAAATAGTGTCAGTGTAGATTTGATGCTTTTAGTTTTTAGGGAGTACACTTTGCTATTACTGAACAACCAAAAAAGAACTGCTTTGCTTTTCATAAACTATATTTAATTGGCATTTTTGAAGTTAATTATTTTTTTGGTCATCATTTCAACATGGTAAACTGTTTTGATAGCACACATCAAATATTTTCTTTAAAACAACATCTTGCCCTGACATATGATGAGGGGCGGTGATATTGGCAATCAAACCAGTTCTAACCAAATGAGGGAGAAGGGTGCTGTGATGTGTGAGTGCGCTCATCTGAGTTTTTGTGTGTCTGAGTGATAGGGACAGTTTTACCATGAATGTGCATGCATTGCATGAAGCACTGCTGGGTTGAACTTGCTTTATTTGGATTTTGTTTTTTAAAATTGAAGTTCCCTGAAGTTTTGGGAGGTGATGCGCGCGCTCTTTACTGATGGATATTCTTTCTGCCATGCAGTTGCTTCCATCACCACAAAAGCCAAAGACAAATTGAAGACACGAGCCTGTTCTGCTCAAGAAGTCAAAAAATGTCATCTCAATAATTATTTGAACTTTGTGATAAACCCGTGTTGGTGTAAAGCTTTTTAGCTTCTTGCCATCTTTTGGGTGACCTGGAAGGTTATTTACCTATTTAGTTCTCTATTATTCAGCACCCTCGTTAGTCACAATTCACAGTCCATTACAATCTATCTTGCAGTAGTAATGATAATTCAGCAAATGTAATCTCTGGTCCATATTTTACTCTACAATCATAGCAGCTGACCTCCTAATGTTTGTCTCGGGGAGGGCTCTACACCAAACTAAATTCGGATCACAGATTTGCACATATGCCTAAAGTAGGGTGGCATTTTTTTGGCTTTTCCACATGCGTTCATAATTCTCCTATAAATGATTATCTTCAAGTCAACCTACCTGGCCAAACATCATCATCTAAGCTCGGTGGTATACATTTTATGTTTGTTTCTGCGTGCTTGGGTGTTTGGTTTTGTTGATGAGGTATTTGTTTCTCGTTATCTTTGTTAGATTGTAGATTGTCCCCTTCTCCATCAGTTAGGATGCTATTATAAATCCTCCATTTTTTTTTGTCACCTAAAGAGTTCTTTTTTTTTTTTTTTAGCGTTCGAAGTTTTGCAATCATTGAAATTGTTGTCGGATAAAAACCACAGGCCCGCTAAGCTATCAAAATTTGCCTCTTTCTTAAAAGAGGTCGGCCATTTTAGTTTTTAATTGAGCCATCCATGACATTACGATCGGGGGCTGTCATCCCGGAATCACTCAACAAATTTATTTTTTTCGGTCATTTTAACCCTATTTTTGGGGGGACATGTCTATAATATCACATTCAAGTACAGCCCTAACAATGTACAGACAACAGGAAAAAAAACAAGAGATTTTGATAGGCTCTTTAACATTTCGGCAACCTTCAATCTCAGTAACGTCAGACAGTGGCATGCAGATTGATTCCTCCTTAAATCAGCCACCTTGTCTTTCCCTCTTAAACCAGGCTAGCGGCGTAGAGCAGAGATGGACACAAGCTCACTAGCAGGGGTTGTATGTGCTTAATGGACATACAAAGAGAGGTTTATTTATTTATTTGAACATGATTGAGAGGAACTTTAACAGCAAAACCTGTCTTCCGATATTGGCACATTCCCATTGTGACTAAGAACAGAAAAGAAAAATCGACACCACCACGTGCACGTAACAAGATCTTCGTGCGAATTTGTTAATCTGAGTGTAAACCAAAATGATATACATATATAACAACTCTTACGCGCGGAAGAGTAGAAATAAAAACCAAACGGAAGTCCTGGGATGCTTAGCATAAGGGTTATACACCAACTTGGCAGAAAGGACTGGCAAGGTTTCCAGCATAGTCACTCTCGCTTAGATAGATCAGGATACCAACTAGTTACTCAGCCCAGAAGGGATGGTAAAATAAACAAAGGTAGGTTATAATTATTATACATAGATGACAGGTTAGAATGCTAACTCGTCATCCACTTCATCCTCTGAATTCCAATCATATTCAAAGTCTCCTTCTCCCCTCAACACATTCATAATCTGCTCCCAATCAACACGCCCATGCAAATTTCCACCATGATATGAGGAGTCCTCATCAGGTAAGCTTGGTGGGTTACAAGTCTCGGCTTTCAGTATAAACTTTCCAGAAGGTCCAAGCATTTCAATACCAAATGCTGGTGATAATGGCCTACCTTTAACTTGAACTTGAGCCACGCTGCAATACAACAAGAAAGTGCATTAAAAACAGAAACCATACATGATAGTCAGTAGTCCTGATTCCAGCACACTGCAAACTGGTGGTACAGGGTAACAATTGCAATAGTTCTGCATTAAGGAATAGTTTCTTTAACTTTCAGATGTTAAAGGCTGACAAAAATTTTGAAAAATTTATCAATTCACAGAGTCACCAAGACAGTTTCTATTTTTATTCCCACAACAAAGATTTGGCCAACACTTGACCTCATCAAATTTTACGCACATGCAGGGAATCAAGCCTGGTCACTGAAATTAACACTATTACTTGAACATATTCAAGGAGACTAGCACACCATGAAAAGCCTCTCGCACACGCAAGGTTGTGTGTGTGTGGGGAGAGAGAGAGAGAGAGAGAGTTCCTAGAGTAGTGATCCTACTCACATAAAAGTGAGATCCACCATGATAACCATCCATAAATCTCACTATTATGTGGGTGGGGCAGCATTATATATATATATATCAACACCAAAATAAAACCACTAAAGAAGAGCGGGTTGAACAAACCATATATAGAACAAGCCATCCATTTCCTGCCTCTGAACCCTTCCCAGCAGCTCAATCTGCAAAATCCCACCAATACAAACAACTGGTTCTGGAAGCCTGAAGTTCTGCAAGCTGCTCTCCTGTTCATGTAGAAGGCTTTGACAAATTAGGAATTCTGTTGAGAATTCACTCAAAGAAAGTTGTAATGACTCAAAAGCACGTGAATAGGAGCTCATGCCCCAAGCAAGCACACATATAGACACAGACACAGAGCAGCTGACAAAGGAAATATTTAGGATAGAAATCATAGAAGCCATTAAAGATAACAGAAAATATTGTTCTCTTTACAAAAATTTCTAAAATGCAGAATCTTCTCTTGCTACATGAAGACAGCTCTATGGGGTTTACGTAACCATTCAGTGTTCCCAAAGAGTTTGTAATTCCAAATACTGTTCCTGTTCTTTTATCACACAGACTACAAAAAAAGATAAAATCAATCACTGTATATGGTTTATGATCATGTTACTTGGGATTTAGGAAACATCCTTTGGGATTGCAAAATGAAAGGTCGCTACTTGCATTTGTCTGTGAAAAACTTGGCTATTACATTGCTTAATTTACTCTCCAAGGTTTCCTGCAATAAGTAACCAACACAGATGCATGCTGCTGTGTCTACATATTGGATCCCAACTCCATGTCTACATATCTTAGATTGCCACAATTTCCCACAAAAGGATCCATATAGTATGTCTGAATATAGAATGCCACACCTGTGCCAATGTCAATCAATATTTCACTATGATCTTTTTACATAAGCTCCACTTATTGAATTGATAAAGAAACTGTAGCTAATAGTAAAGCAGTTCCGTGGCTACATTGATATAGGAAGTGTTTTAGTTAAGAAAAGAAAATAAATCACACCACCCTCATCATGACAAAGTAAAGGAAGACATTGTGACATACCTGGGCCATTGGAAACTCTGGTGAAGAGTAAGTCCATATGAACTTGTCATCAGCAGAGTCATCCAATGGTTCACCCAAGGGATCACCCATTGGGTGTATGGGATGACCCATATGAAACCGCACAGACATGGCTGAATATACAGGTGAACCCCGCTGAAAATAAGCTGATCATAAAACCATATGATACCTCAATAAATGACTACTAGAAGGTCAAAACAAATTGAGTAAATGAATTTGTTTAAGTGTATCAGAAGAATAACCTTTGAAAGGTTGTATATTGATTTCAGTAATAACACAGATATCAGCAACCAGTTTATACACAAGTTTCTCGGGCACTGCAGCATCACATTGTCCTTTACTCGACCAGTATGAAGCTCTGCTTTCAATAGGGTCTCCTTGATGCACAGTGTTACGAATGCTTTCCTCTGGATAATTATCAGTGCTAGAAGCACTTATTGCATCCAAAATGCACTTTCCAAAAGGAAATGACATGCACCCTTGAACTAAAAAGGCATACACTTTATGCTCCCTCTTCAGAGTTTCCCATTCCACAAATTTGCTACATCCAACTTCCGAAGCTTTTTCAATATCACAACCGGGTTCAATGACGCATTCAACTCTAAGAAAGTGAGGAAACATTCTCAAGCACAGCTGCTTACAAAGACCATTTGCAATCACTGTGAAGCAAACCAAAACAAATCAAAACATTTCCATAAACATAGCAAAATTCAATGTTAAAGGGAAACTTCCACCAGCCAAACCCTGCAACCATCACTAAAATTTCAATGAAGATTGTAGTTGAGAAGGTAGTCAAGACATCTTTTCAAAAACTATCAAACAATGAATTCATTATATATAGCAAGGTTTAAAACAACTAGGATCAATCTTGTTAAGAAATAATTGAAAACTGTCCCTTAAAATAGAACTTGGGGACAATTGCATGAATGAACCTCGGGGAGAATCTAACTAAATTGCAGCTACCGGAAAATTAATTAATTATAAAGTTCTATATGAAAGAGATAACTATTGTTTAAAACCTGAAATGACTAGAAAAACACAAGGAAAAAATCTCAACAGACCAAGAACCAACCAACATTCATTGCAACAAATGCCGTCTAGTTTTTTCCATGGGCAGAAACTAGACGATCACTTTGAGAGCACAATCATTCTTGCAATGAGTTTCTGTAGATACCAAAAAAGATGCAAAATGCTTCAAAGAGTTTAGTCTAAACAAAATAACACTAAATACTCACCAAAATGTCGCCAAGAACGAGAGACAGAACTAACACGGACAAGATCAGCCGGATCTTCCAAACACCTAAGAATCTTCATCGACGTGTCCTGGTCAAGCCAGTCCAAGAAATCCATACGGATCTCCATTGTAAACGACTTAAACCAATTCACTAACAGCACCGTGCTTTCTTTTTTTGAACCTCAAAAGCTGATTCAAAAGAACATAAAAAACAACGCATTACTAACAACTTCATTAAATAACATCAACAGTTCAAGTACATTCCAATATTGAAATAACCAAATGCTTATATTTAAAGCTTCAGTCCACTCTCATCTAACCCTCCTATAACAACACAAATGCCAAAAGCCCTTATGTCAAATTCAAAGTCAAACAAAATCTTGAGAACCACAAGCTTCTAAGAAGCTATCAAGGGACTGGGACCTTGTACAAGCTGAATAATTAGAATTCATTCCCTAATCACTCGCGTAATTAATTTTAACTTCAAAAAAATTAAATGAAATCACTCACGAAATTAATTTTAACTTAAAAAAACTTAATTGAAATCATTAAAAAGAGCAAAACCTCTTTAATTTTTTCAAAGGGGACCCAAAAAAAAGAGACAGAAGAGTTTCGCATTAAAAGACGAAGAATTCAAAAGGGTTAGTTTAATTCCATTAAATTCAACCAAAAATACACAATCAGGATTTAAAATAGTAAAGGTAAAATCAGGATTATCAATGATGAAGATGATGATGGCAATGATCACTAAACATAACAAAAGAATAATAAAAAAAATTCAATTAAATCAATGCTACTGGCCATTTCAGGATGAGCCCATGAAAAAAAAAGTTCAAAAATCAATCAGAATCAGAAAAGGAGTGATTTTTTGCAAATTGATGGGAGAAAAACAGTGAATGCCAATTTTTTTTTTGAGAGAGAGAGAGAGAGAGGAGAGGAGAGTAGGGAGAGAGTAAAAAACTGAATTTGAATTTCTAACCTTTGTTGATGAAGAAGAAAAGTGTGCCTCTTTGTCACAAACCCTAGAGAGAGAAAGCTAGCGAGAGACTTTGTTTAGAGATAGAGATAGACTTGGTGGGGATCACGGTAACAGAAAGAATCGTTGTGTTCTGTATAAATGACAGACACAATTTGACGCTTCTATCCGTAATTATTATTATTATTATTAATTGGGTTGGAGCGGGTATCTTACGTATCCCCCTTCTTTTTTAACATTTTTTTTAAAATTTTAATAACATCTCCAAATTTCAGATAACTAAGTTTTTGTCGGTCCAGACCCATCAATTTATAAAAATATTTTTTTATTTTTTTAAATTAAAGATATTTATGCACTAATTATTGTATAACTAGTTAGATGATTCGTGCTATATTATTGTCTTATCTTTTATTTTTATAAAAAATTTGGATCTTGATGCAAGCGAACGCAAGTCATTTTAGATTCTATACAACCAATAACTTAGGGTTATTTTAGGTTATGCAGCTACAAAATATTATAAAAAAAATAATAATATATTTGATATGAATATGTACAATTATAAGAAAAATATTCATATTAAGAACACAGTAACAATATTTTGATATGAATACATTGAATTATAATTAAAATTGTAATATTTAAAACACAAATAACAATACAATGAATATGCCACCGCAAGCCAGTACAAACACCACATGTGCACGATTAACTCAGCATATAGGCATCAGCTCGAGCATCACGTGTGCGTTTGATCTGCCTAGCATACTGGTAGTCAGCTCAAGCATAATGAGTGCACTTGGTTTTCCTCGCACACAGGCAGACAACCCAGGCATCCAAGGCTAGAAAAACCGAGCACCAAGTGGTTGTAACTTGAGGAGCAGCGAGCGAGCATAGCCTGCCCGTGCTCAGGCCTGAAAAGCCAAGCGTCAAGTGTTTGCAGCCCTAATGGACGCGAATTTAGCCCAATGCTTGGAGCCTGTTAGCTACAGCCTTACACATGTCTTTACCAAACAATATAATTCATAGTAAAAAAACACTTATAAAATTATTACAATGTAAATTAATACAATCTACAATGAAAATATTGACAATGTATAATAACCTGCATTGTAATAAAAACATTAATCAATTTTAATTATATTTAAATATTCTATCCAACATCCACTCTATAATCTCTTGTATTTAAAAAAGAAATACATCAAATATTAGATGTGGAGTTGCAGAGTCGGGGAAAGGAGTAATCATTTCCTCTAAAAAATATGTACAATAAAAACTATAATATAAAATGATATTTTACCAATTAAAAATTTTAAGAATAAAATTAAGTTTATACATAATTATTATAACATCAATTCGCATACATTGTCAAAGCAACCATAATTCTTCTAACTCGTTCTTTATTTTATTTCATTTTACTTTTTTGCAATGGCCTTTTTTATGAATTTGTATTAAATTGTAAAAAAAAAAATGAGTAATAAATATTAATAAAAAAATTTAATGGGATCATATTTTGTTGGGATAGATACAACTAACATTCAGCAGCGCTATATCGCAGGGTCAAATTATTATTTTTTTAATAAAAAATGATGTTCATAAAAATATTAAAATTTATTTTTTAAAAAAGTGATCCCACAAAAAAGTCGAATCAACCCCAAGTAACCTATAAACTCGCAATTCAAGTTAAGTAATTGGGATAACTTGATAAAAAAATAAAAAAAACCACAAAGTTCATTTAAAAAAAAAACTAATAAAACTAATATCAAATGATGAGTTGGAAAAAAAAATAATATCAACGTGCATTAATTATACCCAAACTCATAACTTCATCATTAAATTAGAAAAGCCTCATCTAGAAAAAAATAATTAATTTTTGACCAATTAAATGTTGAAGGATGAAGTTAGAAAAAAAAACCATACAAAATGATCCAAAACAAAACAAAAAATATCAATTAAAAAGATCAACATTAAAATAAAAATAATAATTAAAGGACAATTACAATTTATTGATTGAAGGGTGGAATTGAACCAATGAAATATTGAAGGATAAAATTAAAAATAAAAATTATACAAAAAGATTTAAAATAAAAAATAACAATTAAAAGGACATGGAAATAAAAAATAAATCAGAGGATAACTATTTTTCATTAAATGATGAAAGTGAAAATAAAATCAATTTAACAAAAAAATAATAAAAAGAATAAGGTTCAAAATTAAAATAAAAAATAAATTAGAGGATAAATACAAAAATATTATTGAAAGATAAATTTGATATAAACTTGGTGGATATAAAGATCCAGAATTAAAGTTAAAATTAATCATAAATCCTAAAAAGCTAAGATCATGTTTGGAATTCAGCTTGACATAATAATAACATATATAGATATACCAAGATTATAATAACCAGAACCTCACCCAACAATTATAGAGAATAACATATGAGAAATAAGAAAAATGCCATGATGATTAGTTAATTCATTGACAAGTTAAGAGAAGTTTTTTAAGGAATCAAAACAAGAAAAATATCTCACGATACATAATAATAATTATTAAAATCAAAGTTTGTTTATTTTTATTATTTTATTAAAAAATTAAATACATGCTAAATAATTTTATTTATAATAAGTAAAAAATCCTAAACAATACTAAAAAAATAAAATAAAAAACTCTAAATAAAATAGAAAAAAATATTAAATCAATTAGGGAACAAATACAAATCTTGTACCATAGCTTTTGAACCTTATCGTAAGTTCTTCTGAATGTTCAATTGACATGAAATTTTAATCAAATATAAAATAAGACATCAAGTCTTGTAGAAAAATAAAGAATTTACTAGTAAAATTTTAGTTTAATTCAATAATCAGATCAAAATTTACGTTCACTAACATAAAATTAAATATTAATAAAATAAATCCAATCCATATGTAAATAGAAAAACAAGTTAAATCCTTAAGTTTTTTAGAAAATAAAGTTTAAATATCTTGATTAATCCATTGAATATCTCTTTAACTTTTTTTGAGTTCACAATCTTATAATAAGCCTAATTAGCATATATAATTAAGAGTGAGAAAAAAAACAAAATAACCGATTAGACTAAGGAAATTAAAACAAAATTAATCTAAAAAATCAGACTAAGAAAAAAAGGAAGCAGACCCAGCCAATCCGAAGAGGTGCTCAAAGAAAAAAAACTTGATGGCATGGGTGTGTGTGGAGGTGAGCGAAACTCGAGCCTTCCAGGTGACGTGTGACTGTGCCCAAATGTTGATGTGATTGTCCAGGACGAGAAAGCAAAAAGGCCCAGCAAAATGACAGATCCTGTGTGCAAGCCTTCAACACGTGGCACTTGTTTCATTAATCAGATCTGATGATATTAAAAGAGCTCACAAATCATGAGGTTGAGTCTAGCAACGTCGATGTTTATTTTCGGTTTTCATTCGTAAGAATTAAGTTTACATCTCCGTACAGATTTAAGACTAGTTTAAGCCCGTTTAATTGCTCCGACTCTAATTGTTCAATTCTCTTTGTTTTTTAATTTAATTCCCCAGTCTATCCCTGTAAATCTAATTATTATTTTTTATTTTTAAATTTAATATCTTTTTTTTTTTGCATTCAAACTTACACTTATGTATAAAACTCAAATTCCACCTCATTTGTTAACAAAAAAAGAATATATATATATATATATATAATTAATTCCACATGACTTTTTTTTCAGATATATTTCCTAATAAATCAATTTAGATTTAAGTTTTTCATGTAAGGATACCTTCGTTTATTAGGATGAGAATATATCCCAAAAGATTAGATTGGACAATAATCTTAGCTAATAAATAAGCAGCAAATAAATTTATAAGGACGTATTAGAAACTAAACCTTAAATATAAAAACAAATTAAGCTAATTCTTCCAAAAATTAAACCCTTCGGAAGTATGCCAACATATTAATTAGGGCATATACTTTAGGCATGGTAATGAAAACACATTTGTGCTTATAAACCTACAATTATTAGTTATTAGGGATGACAAAGGTATCACAAATTGATTTTCTATTACATCAACGTCGATATCCATTCTTATATCTAAGAAAAGATATTCACACTCTATCTATTATTCATCAAATAAAAAATTTAAATATTCACACTCTTATATTGGATTTTCACATGGTTTATTATTTAATATAATATAATAATAATAATAATAATAAATGTTGTGCGTGTAATATTAATTTGGGTTAGCTTAAAGTTAATCCTTAAGCAAAAAACATAGCTTATTCTAAAATAAAAAATAATTAAAAGCATAGGGAATAAATGTAAAAGAAAAAGAAATTGAAGGGGTTATTTTGAAATTTTACAGGAGTTGGGACAAAATTTTAAAAGAAAAGAGAGAAGAAGAAAGAAAAACAATAGTCATTGCCGATAAAATGCTATCAATATTGAAAAACACGTAATGCCACCATGTATAAGACATCAAGATATTCTAAACATTGCTCCTGAAGGCTACTTTTGGTTGCTGAAAGGCTCCACAAGCATTGCTTACATAGCACGAGACTATTCACATATCGATGAGTGCAAGTAAGTTTTTTTTAAATAATATTTAATATATGATAATTACAATAGCATCATTGAATAACTTCTAAAATTACAACAAAACAAATGTACAATGATAAAAAAAAAACCTTATGAAAGAGTAATATCTTTTTTGTCTGGAAGGTTACTAAAGTAATTGCACTATTCCGAATAAAATGAAAGTATTAAAATACTCCAAAGACAAAGGCATAACTAATTTTTTATTCCAGTGCTAAAATAATAATTTTTTTGTGTCAGAATTTTTGAAATGACAAATCTAACCCCCCATAATATGTTAAAAACAATTATATCATAGCAAAAATATAATATTGTCCCCAATGCCATGTTCAATAGTTTTATTTTACAAAGATAATTTTATAATTTTACTATTATAATGAATAATAATATATGTCTTGGGGCACAATAACTTCTTTTTTAGTTTTTTTTCTAACTAGTTTCCTTCGTGCTATATAGGTTAGATTTAATTAGTTTCTTAACTCATGTCATGTTGTGGCTTAAATTTTTAAAAAAAATTAATGTAAACAAAAAAATATTCAAGTTTCAAGTAACTAATTTGTATTCTTATTAAACCTAATCCAATAAATCAACCTAAAATTCTTTCAATCTTACTTTTTGCTTAGCTTTAGTTTAAAATTAATTCATGTGGAAGTTATTTTAACATTATTCATTTGACTTGTTAAGTTTAAAAACAACACGAATAACTAGTAAAAATACATTGTTTGACTTTAAATTTTTCTTGAAGATTATATGTTTTTAGATATTAAGATGACAACATATTAGATTAACTCAAGTTTCATGATTAACCCGCCAAGCCAACAGTATGGATCATGGACTCCATTGAATTTAAGAACTTTATTTTTTTATAAAAAAACTATTTTTGTACTTGATGATGGGATAACAAAAATAGATACTTGTAAAATTTAGTACGAACAAAATATCGAGTTATTTGTTTAAGACCGCGATAACTTCATTGAAAAAAAACTAAAATAAATCATGAATATTGATTCAAAATCAACTACATATTGAAGGATGAAATTAAAAAAAAAAAAAGCTAAAAAGAATTCAATCAAAAGAGAAAAAAATTGAAAGATGAGATTTTTTTAAAGAAAAAGAACTATTCAACATTGTTATTAAATTCGACCTAGTGGATCAACCTTGAAACTTCCTATCTCAACTCCTTGCCTAAACCAAATTTAAAATTAACTTGTATGAAAATTATCTCAACATGATTTAGTTAGTCTTTAAAGAAAAATATGATTTAACTTTAAAAAATAATAATTCAAGATGACTTTTTTTTTTCTAATATTGAAACGACAACATATTGAATTGATCTAGTTTTTATTATTTAACTCGTCAAATCCGCAATCCGGCATCATGAACTCTATTAAGTTTTTAAAAATTATTAATTTTTTTATTTATTTAATTTTATGATAAAAAATAGACGTTTGTAAAATTAAATACCAACCAAATATTAGATTGTTTGTTTGGAATTATGATAATTTTATAAAAAATAAATCAAAATAAATTATAATAAATAATTTAAAATTAAAAAAATATTATTATTTTTAAAAAATTTTAATTTGTTGACTTTGAATCGAAATCAACAAATTGTCCAAAAAAAAGAAATTTAGATAATTATCCAAAATAACAATATTCCACTCGAATTATCAGAATGCTCCTACCTGTTTCACGAATCAATTGGCGCGTGGGTCCTCGTAGTGGTGGTCGCTAGTGAGAACTTGGGAAGCAAGTTTACAAACTATTTATTTTTGTATTTTAAAATTTTTTTAAATTTTTTTTTTATTTAATATTTTCAAATTGTTTAGAGCATATCAAAAATAAATTTTAAAAATAAAATAAATATTATTTTAAATAAAAAAACTTTAAAAATCATCTATTATTATAATTCCAAACACGTTATTTGCCTAGTGAAAAGTGCTTCTAACAGAAGTAATAGAAAGGAACCAACCCCTTTATTCCCTTCAGCTTGCTCTGAAAGGAGTGAGCAGTGACCATTTCTATTTATCAATCAATGGCCCCATTGGTGGACTCTCCATGGACTCTATTGGTCAATAGAGAATGTGATAGCCAATGTAAATAACGGAGGCAGACACGCGCTCACTTTCCTCTGATAGCCATCCACCTCTTCTCCTTGTATAAATCAATCGGCCTCTTCTTCCTTCCTGTCTTAGGAAGACGAGTCAATAGCAATTTCTCATCCGGTGAGTCAAGTTTCACTCTTGAAACGCTTTGGTAGTAGGAGTTTTTTTTTTATTCTAATTTTCATTTGGCTTTTTTGTCTAGGTTAGTCATGGCGAATCCGAGAAGCTCAGTCCAGCTCCAGCTTATGAAACCAGTTGGATTTAGATTTCATCCAACCCATGAAGAATTAATAAGTAATTATTTGGTGCCCAAAACGCGTGGTGATAACGTGAAGGACTTGCTACTCATGGCAGAGGTGATCCTTTGCAAGCATGAACCATGGGATCTACCTGGTAATAAAAATTGACATCTGTATATCTTGTATGTTAATGTCAGAATGTTTTGTTAATGTTGCTTGCACTCATGTCTGCGTAGATAAATCGATTATGAAGTCAGATGATCAAGCGTGGTATTTCTTTTGCCCTCGCGAACTCAAGAATTCGAACAGAAAATTTTCTAACAGAAGAACGAAGGCGGGATTCTGGAAATCAACCTGCCAGGGAAAGCCCATAAAGGCTAAGCATACCAAGAAAGTGATCGGTATAAGAAAGACCTTGGTTTTCCATGAAAAAGCTGGGCCGAAAGCTAAGAGGACTGGGTGGATCATATACGAATATGATATCACCGATTCTAGGCTGTCTAAAGAAGTAAATGCCAACTTTAATCTCCATGGTTGAAGTAACACAGTGTTTGATGGATCATTTGGGAAATTGTGGTCTAAATAGTTGCTTCACTTTTGTGTTTTGACATTTTCAGGGGCAATATGTTCTTTGTAGATTGAAGAAAAACCCAGATGAGAAGACCAAGAAAGGGGAACAAAATCACCACATGACTACAGTCTCAGATAATGATGCTGAACCAAGTCAGAGTGTGGCTTCTAATTCTGAAAGTCAAAATGGAAGTGCGATGACGGTGAATTCAGCTTTTGATGCAAGTGAACTAAGCCACCATGTGGCTACTAATAATTTTGAAACTCGAAACTCAAATGGGCTGATGAATTACTCAGATCCTCAAGTTAGTGAATTAAACCACTACATGGCTTCTGATTTTAGAAATCGGAACTCAAATAAGGTAAAGTCTAATTCAGCTTATGCTGGAAGTGGGTCGCTCCACTCCATGTCTTCTAATTCTAAAACTCTATACTGGAATCAGCTGACAGTTGGTTCAGATTATAAAGGAGGCAAAAGTCACTATAAGGCTTTTGATCCGGAAACTCAAATTTCAAACAACATGATTACCATGCCAATTAATGAGAATTGGTTGATGGCTTATGAGAAATGGTTAATGGCTTCTGATTTTAAAAATCAGGAATCGCCCTCTCAACCTGAAGGTGAATGCGGTCCTTCCGTGGTGATACCTTCTGTGTTTATAAATCAATCAACTAATGATAGTGAATCCAGAAGCCAAATGGCTTCTGAATTTATAAATCAAAATGCAGACAAGGAAATCGATATACCAGCCTTCGGTGAAAGGAGTTCCCTCACAGAAACTCCTTCGGATTTTTTAAATCAAAATCCTTGTAAGAAGACTGATATGTCAACCCTTGAAGAAGGTTATTCGAGTAACTCGACGACTTCTATTTCAGACAATAATCTAGGTGATGGCGCGCTTCCAGAGGTGAGTTTTAAGTAACATGCCTTGCAGATTATTTTTAATTTTTCTTATGTGTTTTGAGTAGCAAACCGTAGCTTATTCTTACCCTACAAGATACTTCCTGCAGGTAATCCGTGAGAAGTTGGAAATGCTGGAAAAGTTTCTTGAGCTATAGAAAACAGCCTTAACACTGCACTTCAGCTGCCAGTATGCGTGGAATACAGCCACTACATGCGCTTTGATACCTGTGCATCTACTTAAAAATATCAGTTCTCTAGTCCTACACCCCCTTCATTTCCTATTTGCTATTTGAACCAAAAAAAAACCATACCGAACAGTCATAAGGAGTTTATTATTTATGGCTTAAGAGGGCAACTACTAATGCTCCTCTAATCATCCAATTAGGGTGACTTATGTCGCTCTATTTGTTTGGATCCTTGAATGCTTGCTGATCTATATATTCAGCTTGCTTAAATGATGATGTTGCTTAGTTCGGCTTCATGAAGCTGCAATCCTTTAAAACATAGCCTTGCTGTCCAAATCTGCAGCTATATCTACAGAAAGTCTTACTACTATTAGCGGACATTGCAGCTTTGTTCTATGATCCTGATGCGATTGTTGTCCCTCAGTCCTAAAGACATTATACTTGCAAGTAGTGTGCAAGTTCTATATCTGTACATTTACTTTCTTATTATTCTTATGTGTTTCTGGGTGTGTGAAGGTGAAATCGTATCTAGAGCAAACATCTCTTGTGGATTTTGTATGTATCAGTGTGTTTCAAAGACGTTGAGCAAAACTTATGTTTAATGGATATGTTCTAGCTCTCTTTTCTTATCTTTGTTGAATGTTGGATTGCTAATGTAAAGTGAATGCAGATTGGCACTAGAGTGTGGTGATTATGTTACTGAAGGTTTAGAATGACGTTAATGTGCTGATCAACATTGGATAGATGTGATGCAACTTTCTGTCCTGGTGAATGGCGATGATCCTATTAAGATTGATTGGTAAATGCTAACTGGTTAGATGTACTAGTAGCGTAACAGAAGGGATTGAAAGCCTCTTGCTGACATGTTACTGATTCAAATTTGCATCTCAGAAGCCAGCGGCAGTGTGTGTTTTCCCGTATCAAACTATGTAGCCTGTCATTAATCTTAAAACAAGACCAATTTCCTGTATCATTGAAATCCAGCATCATGCACAACATCCAGGACAGAAGTACTAAAGCACTTGAAATATCCAACCCTGAGAGCGAGTGATCGTATGAAAGAGATGGCAGCGATGTAAGCATTTAGCAGAAGAACCAGGGAACAAGCAAGGAGAACAGGAGCTCTGCTGTGTCATTTTAAGCGATCAAATTAAACTTGTAGTCAGATGACTAAGATGTGAAAATGAAGGGACCGATGGAAACCAAAAAATGGTTCAGGGGGGCGAAAGTGGTGGGATCGGACAGAAGAACTTCGGAAACAAGTTTGAAAACAAATCTCTAATAGCATATCAAATTCCCAACATGCATACGACTGATGTCCATTCTGTATGATGACTTATGGTTTCCACTTTCCAGCAAGTCCCTGTAGGGTCCAAGAAAGAAAGTCCTCCCTTCCCTGGGGATTGGATAGATCTTGTAGCAAAATCCAAGGCTCAAGCTTTAGTACTCTTTCCGTGTACACATAATTTAAGGACTAAAATGAAAATGAGTGAAAAGTCACATTATACCATCGCAACCATGTAGAAGAATACAGTAAAATTAAATAATTTGTATAGCACAAAGTATCCTGTAGTCTTCGTAGAGCATCAAAGATGTCTACGAGTGAGCCAGTGAACATTCCAGATTATTGTAGAAGAGGGGCAGTGGCTGGGGGTAAAAGCTTGAGTGCCAAACCTGCCCTGTGGAAAATGCTGTTCATAAAGTGTAAAGAGAAAACGCGTTTCCAGTAGAAAACTACAAATGTGGAACTTCGGAGTCCAGTGCCTTCAACTTCTTCTCGACAAAGTAGTGAGTACACAGGGAATGGACATTTTCTATCAATCAATGGCCCATCACTAGGGGCGGAGTCAAAATATTTTATACGAGGAGATAAATTATTAATAAATAATATATTATATAAATATTTATTAAAAGAATTCATAAAATATATATTAATTTATATCAAATAAAATTAATTTAAAAATTCATATCAATTTATCAAAATCAAAATCTATTTCAACTCATATATATATATATATATAAACACTCGAAGTATATTGTAGATATTTAATTAAGGAACAATGCTTAGTGTATGTATAAGATGAACAATGATTGAAAAATATTTTTATTTAATATTTTATTTATAAATAAATTATATAAAAATATTAAATTTTAATAAATTATTTTCAATGTAAGAGATGCCAAAAATAATGGTTTTGCATGAATATTAATTTATTTTTTTATAATAAAAAATACTTAATGGATTAAATTAATAAATTTAAATATTTATTTTAAACATATTTATATAAATTTTTTTAAATTATCATAAATTCTAATATTTTTAATAACTAATTATAAAAAAATTAAAATTAAAATAAAAAAATAAATTTTTTTTACCTAAAACATAAAGCAAAAAACAAGAAAAATTAATTGATGAGTTAAGCAAGAGACAGGAACGGCAAGTGAACAATATTTGACAGGGGAAGATAAAGAAAGAAAAGGAAAAAAATGGGGAAAATTAGGGCAATGATGTGTGTATATGTATTTATTAACATATGAGTTTAATATATTAATGTAAAAATATATTAAAAAAAATAATTAAGGGGGCCGCCACTGCACATCACTACATTGGTGGACTCACCATTGGTTCTATTGGTCAATTACTTATAAGAAGAGAATCTCTAGCACTTGGTGTAAATATTTTATCTTAAAAGCATGCTCACACTGTCCATCCACTCCTCTCTCTTGTTTCCAACTTCCCGCTGAAGTGAGCACTTCTCCATTCTTTCAAGACCAGATTCCTGTTTTAGGAAGAGTAATGAATTCCGATTTCTCATCAGGTCAGTCAAATTCACCCTTTCAACACTAGTCATCTTCATCTCCAACGTAGTACACTACTTGGTTTTGTTTATTATTTCTAATCGATCGGTTATGGTTATGGTAGTCATGGCGAATCCAATAAGCTTAATGCAATTAATGAAAGCTGGATTTAAATTCCAACCATCCCCTGAAGAATTAATAATCAATTATTTGGTGCCGAAATCACGTGGTGGTATTGTGGAAGGCGTGCCCATGGCAGAGATTAACCTCTGCGAGCATGAACCATGGGATCTACCTAGTAATAACACACGACTATAGTGTTTTCTCTCTCTCTCTCTATATATATATATATACACATATATCTGTCAGGATATTTTGTTGATCAAGATGGCTGGATTTATTCCTTGCAGATAAATCGATTATAAATTTAGCTGATCAAGAGTGGTATTTCTTTTGCCCTCGCGATCTTAAGTACGAGAAGAAGAGCAGACTTTGTAATAGAAAAACAAAGGCCGGATACTGGAAGTCGACCTGCAAGATAAAGCCAATCATGGCCGGGCATACTAAGAAAAACATTGGTGTCATGAAGACTTTGGCTTTCTATAAAACAGCTCGGCCGAAAGATGTAAGGACTGGCTGGATGATATACGAATTTGACATCGTCACCAATTCTAGCCTCTCTAAAAAGGTAAATTCATGGTTGAAGTAACACTGTGTTCGAATGATGAGTTGGGAAATTGCGATCCAAAGAACCCGTTCACTTTCTTGTTTTGACATTTGCAGGGTCAATATGTTCTCTGTAGATTGGAGAATAGATCAGATGAGAGGATCAAGAAAGGTGAACAAAATCACCTTATGGCTTCAGTCTCTGTTTCTGAAGCTGTACCAGGTCAGAGTATGACTTCTGATTTTGAAAATCAAAACTCAAGTGAGATTGTTGTGAGTTTAGCTTCTGATGATAGTGAATTAAGCCACCATGCGGGCTCTGATTCTGGAAACCAAAACTCAAGTGAGCTGACCCCAGCTCGCCAAGTTAGTGGATTAAGCCACTACATAGCTTCTGATTTTAGAAATCAGAACTCATGTCAGTCAGGGTCTAATTTAGCTTACGATGGAAGTGGTTCGTGCCACTCCACGGCTTTTAACTCTGAAACTCAATACCGGAATCAGCCAACAGTTGGTTCAGTTTGTATTGTCAACAAAAACCATTATATGGCTTTTGATTTGGAAAAACAAAACCCAAATGAACTGCTGACAGTTGATTCAGTTTATACTGTCAGCAAAAACCATTATATGGCCCCGAATGAGCTGCCGACAGTTGATTCAGCTTATACTGTCAGCAAAAACCGTTACAACCCAAATGAACCGCTGACAGCTGATTTAGTTTATACTGTTAGCAAAAACCATTATATGGCCCCGAATGAGCTGCCGACAGTTGATTCAGCTTATACTGTCAGCAACAACCATTATATGGCTTTTGATTCGTATCAAAACCCAAATGAGCTGCTGACAGCTGATTCAGCTTATATTGTCGACAAAAACCATTATATGGCTTTTGATTCGGAGTATCAGAAGCCCAATGAGCTGCTGACAGCTGATTCAGTCTATGTCAGTGAAAGTCAGTACATGCCTTTTGATTTAGAAAATCAAAATTTGAACAATATAAATTCTATATCAACTTATGAGAACTCGTTAATGGCTTCTCATGGTTTTGAAAATAAAAATCCACCCTTTCCACCTGAAGGTGAATGTGGTACTTCCGTGGTGATGCCTTTTAAATTTATAAACCAATCAACCTATAATGAAAGCGAACTAAGTAGCCTTTTGGCTTCTGATTTTGGAAACCAAAATCTAGACAAGGAAATTAATTTATCAGCCTTCGATGAAGGTGAATGGAGTTCTCTCACAGCAATACCTTCGGATTTTGGAAATCAAAATCCTTCTAAGAAGGCTGATATATCAACCCATGAAGAAGGTTTCTCGAGTTACTTGATGGTCCCTTTTTCAGAAAATAACCTAGCTGATGTCTCGCTTCCAGATGTAAGAATTAAGTAACATGCATTACAGATTCTTTTTGGTTTTTCTTATGTGATTTGAGTAACGAACCCACGGTTTATTCTTACTTTACATGATACTTTCAACAGGTAAGCCCTGAACTTCTACCAGAGGCGCTGGAAGCAATTTTTGAGCCCCAAAAAAGCCCCAACACGGTACTTCAGCCGCCTGAGTGCGTGGAGGCAAGCCACTCCTACATGGACTATGATACCTCCACGTCTACTTGAACATATCTGTTCTGTGGACCTATACATCAGCGGCACGTTCCTATTCTGCTATTTTAATTTAATATAAACATCCATCCTAAACAATCGATGCAGTTTATTATATATGGCTTAAGAGGGCAAATACTAATGCTCCTCTGATATGCCAACGTGAATAACTGATGTCGCTCTAGTTGTTTGGATCCTTGCATGGTTGCTGATCTGCATATCGTGCTTACTTTATGGTGGATGCTGCTTAGTCCGACTGCATGCCAGCCCGCGCAGCTTCAAGCTGCAAACATCTAAAATATAGCCTGTGCTGTCCCGAATCTGCATGCTATATTCATAGGAAGATTTCACTACTAGTAGCAGAAGATGCGTCTTGTTCTGTTGTCCTGATGAGATTGTTATCCCTAACTACCGAAGTTATTAACTCGAAAAAGCCTGCAAGTTCTACATATCTACAGTTGCTTGCTAGTTATTGTTATTTGTAGCTGTCTGTGTGAAGATGATATGTATCAAGAGCAAAAAGCTCTTATGGACCTTGTATCTAAGTATCAGTTATGTTTCAAAAATGTTAAAACAAAATTTTCTGTTCAATTTATAAGTTCTAGTTCTTCATATCTTTGTTAACTGTTGCTTTACTGATGTGTGAATGCAGAATACTAGTACTAGAATGTCTTGATTATGTTATAGACAGTTTGTAATGAAGAAATCTATATTCATTAATTAGAATTATGTTAATCGACACTGGATCAATTGGATCCAAATTTCAGACCTGGTAAATGGCCATGATTAATTGTCGAATGCTAGCTGGTTAGATGTACCATTAGCATAACAAAAGAAGGGATTTGCAGCCTCTCGCTAACATGTTACTGATTCAAAGTTGCATCTCATTTTTTTTTTCTTTATTATTGAAATCCCGCATCAAGCTCAACATCCAGGACAGAAGGACTAAAGCATGGGAAACATCCAACTCTAGAGTAAGGATGGGAATGGGCAGGGCGGAGCAAGAAAAAAAAATTGAGGAGGGCAAAATTAAAAGAATTATTTTAAAAAGATTTGTTTTATTGAAATATATATTAAATGAGGGTCAAGGGAGGGGCTGGGAAAATTTTTCTTGCAGGGGTCGGGGCTCTATCAGCCCCTCCTGCCTCCGCCATTGGGAATGGGTATTTAAAGGTCGTATTTCTTGATGTATATCTATATTTTGCTTATTATTTATTAGATATTCATAAACCATCAATGAGATTTCAAATATTAATGATTATCCATTATCTGTTATTATTTATTAATTAATAAAAAATAAAATAGTTAAGATATATATATATATATATATATATATTTGAAGTGTGTGTATGTATATTAAATAATAAAACAATAAGTATTATTCATATTGTATTAAAAAAATCAAAATATTCTACAAATATAATTATATAACATAAATATATATTTCGAGTTAGGTTTGTGCAGGTTTGATAATATTTATACCCTGCTTATTATACATATGGTTCAAAAGATTCATAATCATTTAAGTCGAGTCGATATCCATTGGGTTCGGATTATTGTGATCCCTACTCTAGTCATATGAAAGCAATAGCAGCGTTGTAAGCATTTAGCAGAAGAACCAGGGAACAAGCAAGGAGAACAGGGGTTGTGCTGTGTCATTTTAAGCATTCAAATCAAACCTGCAGTCAGGTTGAAGGCGGATTTGAAAATGAGGGGACCAATGGATACCCCCAAAGCAAAATTGGGGGACAAAAGTGGTATGATCGGAAGGAACCTGGGAAACAAGCCTGAAATCTCCAACAACATCTCAATTTTCCAACATAAATAGCTGAAATCTTTCAGGTGTGACGACTTATGGTTACCTGCTGCAGGCAAGTCCCCTGTAAATACGATTTAGAACAAATTCTACAAAGCCATGGCAAATAGTTGCGAAGGAAACAAGTTTCAACGCCTCCTTTTTTCCAAAGACGAGAGGAAGCCGGATCCACATTGCAATAAACCTTGACATGATTGATAAAACCTGTAGCTTCATGATTGAAATGAAATCTTTAGACCCAACTGGTAGCCTACAAGCAGGAAGGAGAGGATTTCAATGCCTTTTCACATAATTTTTGTTGTGTTTTGATAAGTTTTGATCCCATCATGCAAATTTTGTACAAGCTTTCTGTAATGTAGATCCAGTAAGGTCGTGTTTGATGAGAAAAGAAACTGTATCTGGTTACATTCGACCCCGAATATTTCAACGTAGATCAAGCCGTAAGTTAGCGTGTAGTTTCTGTGATGGTTCCAGAGAATTCTCGCTGCAGTTCGTGCTCTCCAGTCTTTAACTTCTCGAGGAAGTGATTGTGACTTCGCACAATCTTCTTTCCTGTGTTAATTTTATATAAAATGTATTTGTCGTCAATTCTGCCAACTCCTTTTGTTTTTCCACTTCACTTGGAGCATCTTCGACGAAAAAGCCAAAAAAAAAAATAATAATCTTTTCTCCCATGATTTTGCAGCTCCAAGTTCATAACCAAATGAAAAACTAAAATGACTTTCATGTGCACAAAAGAGTCATTTCTACATGTCTATTAAAATAAATTATTTAAAGATTGTTTTTTTCATCATCACAACTTTTCTCAATGTTTTTTCTTAAAAATTAAAAATTAAAAAATATTAATATTAAATATATTAAAATAGAAATGGATTGTTAAAACGATTTTTTTAATTGAAATACACATGAAAAAAATAATATTTATACCATTCAGAAAGCTCTTACATATATGTTATTCCCATTTACTACACACATGCACAAACTTCTTGTATCCATGCATTGCTGTGGGTTACTTTCCGAAACATATTTTCATTTAATTTTATGATAATAGGAATTTATATTTTAAAGATTTTTAACAATTTTGTTGACTATTTATTTTGTCCACAATGAATATCCGTAAAAGCTCAAATGATTTAAATTTTAATAAAAGAAGATATATTTATCTTGTTGAAATTCCTTTTTGTTATTTTTTTTAATTTTGATAGAGTTATTATTTATTAAAAATACATAAATTAAAAAAAATCTTTCAAAACTGAGATTATTTAATTAAGTAATGAAAAAATGCATTTCTTTAGCTATAGATTCATTTTTCCTATTTGTCAATTTGTTTTTAATTTTGCTTTTGGGTATCATAAACTTTTTTTAATTGGAAAACCAAAGGGTGCTGCTTCTGTTTAATGAAATAGATTAAAAAATAAACAAAGTGATAAAGCAAGAAGCTGATATTTATAATAAAAACAAAAAAATATAAGCAAATGTTTTTAAAAATCATTGAGTGAATAATGAATTGAACAGAGTATGTAATAGCCTGGTTCAATATGTATTAAATTATTTGTTTTGAATTTTATTGTCATTATAGTTTTGTTCTTGATAATACAAGTTTATTTCTAAATCTAACACCTTAATATATATATAATATATTAACAACAATCACTACTAATAAAACTCTGAATGCTGGCTTCATATGGGATATCACAGGGCAGATGCGACATTGGCCAAAGCACAAAGCAGAGAAACAAGTGAGCCCTAATTAAAAAGACAGCTGGTTAGGGTGATATAAACATTGGCATGAAAGTATATTTTTAGGAGTGAGTATTTTTTCTTCTTTGTTGCGTTCGATTGGGCTACACTCAAGGCTTGCCAATAATATTTTAAATGGCCACTTGGTTCTTTTACCTTTTGCACTTCGATCCTTCCTTTTCTTTTTAATTCCATATTTCTTTAATAATTTCAAAGGAATTGATCATCGATTTGGGGAAAGAAGGATTCAAAGGAATAGAAAAGGAAAAAAAAAAAAACTTCGATAATAAAACAGTCAAGAAGGGCAAAAAAAAGAAAAGAAAAAAGTGAATGATGCCTATAATGATTTCATGATATATAAACCTATTTTGCTTTAGTGTCTATTTGGTACTATAACTGTGATTGTTTTTAAAGTAAATTACAGCTTGTAAATATTTAATTAAAAAATTAATAATTTACTATATATGGACCTCACAATAAATTGAGTATAAAATGTAAGAAGAAAAAAAATAGTAAATTGCTGTTTTTCTGATAGAAAAGAGACCATGCTACATTGTTGAGTGAACAGTGAAGCATGTTATAATAGAGCATAGCTCCACTGTTTTGGCATGACCAAGTTCGATTCAACGTGTAAAATGCATTGAATTGGTTTGATCTAGTAAAATAAAAAAATATTTTTTATTTTTTAATTATGTTTTATTTATTTGATAACGTAGTATTTGAATAATTTTATTGCAATTTTAATTTTGTTCTTGATTATATTTTACAAGTTATGTTAGCGCGTTTAAGAAATCAAGAAAATTATCGGATGTATTTCAGATGTATTGAAATTATAGATAGTTAAATAGAATAATAAAAAATATTTTATATAAAGTGTTATTTATTTTATAATTTAATAATAATAGTTAAATCTATAATATTTAAATTAAAACCCATCAATATATATATATAACCTCAATTTTAACCACACTTTTAACCAAATGTATATTTTTCCAACTCAATCTCAACTAAAAGTACTTTTTACAAAATAACTATTTTTAAACCACAATCACAACAACAACCGCAATACCAAACACACCATTAATATTGTTTGTTAATTTTTAATACGTAAAAGACAAATATAAAAAATAGTAGATTATAAACAATTGACACGTCATCAACTTCAACCAATATCACCAATAAAAATATAGTTAAAATATTTTTAATTAATGAGAAATAATAATTAGAATAAATTAAAAAACAAAGTATACATCTCTTTCTTTTCTACAATATAACCTACGAGAATTATATTTTATAATTAAATAAAATAAATACAAAATTAACATTCTTCAAAAAACACTAAAACAACTCAATCAATTACTTCAAAATGAATAGTTGTTTGCTTTTAATTTTAATTTTTTTTGATAATCCACTTGAAGCCTTAACTATCATATATAATTGTGAATCACATCAATATAATTTTATTCTTCTTCCCCTGTCAAGCCTTGAGAGGCACTCCTTTAATTTGCCAATTTCACATGCCATATGTTTTTTTTTAATTAAATTAAGCGCGTTTTCTGATCAAGAAAAATGAAGCCCTTGCAAGCGTAACACAGGACGAACAGAGTGTTTAGAGATTATTAGTTACTTGGGGTCAATTATTGGGAATGTGTTTCAAGAAGGCTGTGCTAGTTTTGAAGGAGGTTTGATTCTTCCGTGACAAATTACATCTATGTTTCATATAGCATGTTAAATAAATCATTATTTATTTTTATATTTTAAAAATATTTTTAAAAGATTTTAATATTTTTTATACTTTTAGTTTAAATTAATATTATTTTAATGTATTAATGTAAAAAAATTATTTTGATATATTTTCAAATGAGAAATATTTTAAAAAATAACTGTAGCTATACTCTTAAATATTTTTTGTATATAATAGATCAAGTTATTTTTTATTTAAAAATATATTGAAATAATATTTTTTTATTTTTTAAAATTTATATTTAATATTAAAATAATATAAAAACATAAAAATCAAACCCAAAAGAAAAAGGTTTTATGCTGCTCGAGTGACACCACTAAATGACTGAAGAGGAGAAACATATGAATTTTGGTGCATGCTTTGACTTGCACGTGACTTTTCTTCAGCGTAAGCGAATTTTCTGAGAAGGGAATGAAGGAGGTAGTTAGTGGAGCCCAGCGACCTTGAGCTGGAAGTTGTGGGATAAACAAGTTAATTTGTGCGAAACCCTCGGAAAATGAATTTCACCTTTTCTTTTCTTTTCTTTTCTTTTTGGTATAATCTTTTTGCTAATTTAAGCATAATTTGTTTTACGTTGAAAAAGATATTTTATTAATGTTTTCCAATGATTTTAATACATTGAGTCAAATATATATAAAAAGTTATTTCATCCAATTCAAGAAACTTTTACCGAACACGTTTGCATCGTAATACCGAACTCATAGGCTCGCGAACAGGTATAGCATGCTGTACGGACATAAAGACACAGTTTGAAGTAGGCCCCACTTAGATTAGAAATCAATGCCTTCGAAACGACGAACTTCTTGGTGAAGTAGAGACTTTTAGGATGAAGCGGATGCTTGGATGTTTGGGCTTTACGCTGAGAAGCACAAGATTGCCTATATATACACACGCACACAACGGCTTCTTGTGCTCATCACAGATAGATAGACGATTGATCTTACACATTGTCACTGCTCCATAGCCTCCTTTTCTTATTTATTTGCCTCCATCATTTTCGATTGCAGAATATTGAATTTCTTCTATAACATCGGTGAAGATTTATCTCTAATTAGTTTTGATAATGTGATCTTGTGGCCTTGCTCTAAGTTGTAAGTTGTAACTTCAGTTTCTTTCTCTCTCTTTTTTTTCTCAGTTACGGACGAAGTGAGTGACAAGGTAGATGACAAGCTCAACAACACCTTTCCGATCAGCCCCAGTGGGTTTTGGATTCCATCCAACCGATGAGGAATTAGTGAACCATTTCCTCAAGTTAAAAATGAAGGGTGGCTATGATCTCGAAGTCAGCACAATCGCCGAGGTTAACGTGTGCAATTATGAACCTTGGGAACTACCAGGTACTTGCACATGTGCATGCATGTTTGTTCAATCTTCTTTCTAATTTGTAATTTGCTAAGGAACAAATTTCATGTTGATTGTGCAGCTCTATCAGCAATTCAGTCAAATGATCCAGAGTGTTATTTCTTTTCTCGTCGCAATTACAAGTACTCCAAAAGTCAGAGGGCTAACAGGACTACTGGGGTTGGATACTGGAAAGGCACTGGTAGGGATCGTACAATCACGGCTACGAGCACAGGGGAGCAAATTGCTACGAAGAAAACTTTGGTTTTCTACAAGGGTCGCGTTCCTAATGGAGTCAAGACCAATTGGATCATGCATGAGTACAATCCAACTTTCAGCTTCCCTAACAAGGTACGCTCTCTTTCGAAGTAATTTTCTAGAATTTATATCTCTTTCATTTGATAAAAAAATTTGTTGATACCAGCTCTTTTGATCAGATTATACAACCTGCCTTTTGTTCTCTAGTTATTATTATTATAATGCATTGAAATGCTACTAAAAACTTTTTTTTGGTCACCTTTGTGTAGAGGGACTTCATTCTCTATAAACTCAAGAAAAATCCAGATGATTTGCCAGCACTTGATGAAGGTGAATCAAGTGCTTCCAACCTGGATGAGGTGAGAAATAGCACGAATTACAGGCAGTTTAAATTTCAAATTGTTTCTTATAAGCATATCAAGAACTTTCCTTGACCTCTACAGGAAGACTCTGAAGTACGAGCACAACTGGAATCATTCAATGGGATTGACGAGGGAGATTATAACCTCAACTCTGCCCTACACTTTGCAAATTAATGGGAACTTGTAGTGAGAAATCCCCCCTCCTAAAATGGGTTTTCTATCATCCACGTGTCAATCTTTGCTATTGTGTTGTAGCCAACTTTATTTACTATGTTCCTATGTTGGTACTTTATCAGCGTATTTGTCCTAGATTTCTTATCTATTAATTCGGGTGTAGCTGAGTCCTCAGGCCTCTAGTTGTATTTATGGTGTTTCTCCTTGTTGTTTTGCCAGAGTGTGATTTAATGCATTTGGAGTATTTAAGCTTTGTGACTCGTTTATGATAACATAGTAAATTGCTTAATTAATACTAGTTTGTGGGAGATGCTGAATAAAGAAGGAAAAAGAAGAAAAAAACCGGTATTTCTACGGCCTCTTGCTGACACGTCCTGTTTATGATAATTTTCCTAGAGGCTGGAGGCTGGAGGCTTGAGAGCACTGCAAACAAGCATGGTTTGCTATAATAAATCTAATCTTCAAGTAAAATCCCACAACTTGCAGGCAGCACATCTGTTCATTTCGAAAAGAACATGATTCTATACAGGAAAAAAAAGCATACAAGCACAAAATGCTTTTTAAAGATACGGCCATGGGTGTAGAGAAATTCAACGGGAATACTAGGAGATCGTCTCTAATTCTGTAACCCGATTACCCAAAATCTAACACTCCTTGTTCCTAAAACAAAATATGAAACAAAATGGCAACAGAACTACAACACACATAAAATATAAAAATCTCAAGTCAGATGCAAATTTTTGTACAAAAAACAGGATGCCGTTCCCAGGACGAGAATTCCTTTATCAAAAGAAAATAAAAAAATGAAGGCGATTCTGTCTCTGTTTCAAAAAATTGACCAAAGGGTAAGTAGGCTTTGGGCAGGCAATACAGCAAGCTAGCGGGACCATAACGAACAAGTGCTACAAAACTAGACCATTGAAGACCTGCAGAGTTAGACGAACCAAGCATGTACAGTGACTGGGTGAAAACTCTGTAAACCCCAACAAACCAGCCTCAACTTTCTTCTTCAATGCTGACCAGCATGCTAGTTCGTTATGGTGTGCATGAGGTCAATCTAAGTCATTGAAAATTTCTTCATTAATTCGTTACCTTGACAATGAAATCCTCGTAAACCCAGTTCCCAGGATTGTTCAGAAAGAATTTTGATGGTGAACAAAAATCACGTTTAATTGACAGGATTTTCCAGAAAGCATTCGGATTCTGCTCGTTGACCATCAGAAGTTGTTAGCTGGAATCGTACAGGTTTTATATCCCAGCCATGGATGCACAACGAATTACTAACTCTACGGCCCATTCTCTTCGAGGACCTGCCAAGCTGGAGTCTGAAGAATAGGCTATACGTCCCTTTGGAAATTCGAACTCAAACTCCCCATCTACTACAAACCACCAACTATCTTGAACATATGCAAAACTGTGTGGAAACTAAATCCAGAAAGAGGAATAATATATCAGTCAATTGTTCCTTCTAAAATTCAGAGTCCAAAGACAGAGAGACAACCATAAGCAAGATATAGATCCAGAGTTTAGATGGCCCTAAATAAACAGAATTCTCTCTTGCTGGTCTGTTGTTGAATGAAATTAATAACTCAGAATGATTCATTAGCGGTAACTCAAACCAGTAAACTAAAATAAAAAAGTGGATATAATGAACATACTTGTAAGTGAAGGACCAGCAAAATGAAATTGAGTTTACTAATCAAAGCATTTAAAAGGGCAAGACGTATAATCCATATAAGAAGTTGAGATTTGATCACACAGAAGACATCATTGCTAAACCACCAAAAAAGGCTTATGTTCTAAAGTTTTTCATTAAACAATATTTCCACTGTATCCCATTGTATCTAACAATCTGAAGAAGAAAAGAAAATATATTTGTGTTTTATGAGAATTGTATCTCCCCTTCAGGGCGGAATTAAGGGGAGGCTAGCAGAAGCTCGTGCCCTGCAAATTTCTTTTTAAAAATATAACAAATAATAAGCTTTTTAATACTAAATTATTATTTTATTAGTTATGTTTAATTTTAATAGGCTAAATATCGATGCCTCTCTATGCAAGTGGAAAACAAAAGCTTTTTAATTATTTTTTTTGTTTTACTGTCTCTCTCCTTTTCTTTTATGCAAACCTAGCTGAAAAAATTAACAATACAAAGCATAAAAGTTAAAGCAAAGCTGCTGCCAATTAATTCATAGAAACAAAAAGGATAATTAATAATTTAATTTTTTTATATTTGTTAAGAATTTAATGAATATATATATAATTCTGCTATTTTTTTTAGATCTACTAGTTTTATCATTTTTTATTTCTTGTTATAGTGAATGTTATTTTTTCTCATTAATTGAATATATTTTATGGGTTTGTTTGTTTCGATTATGCTTGGATTTTTTTTATATTTTACTTTTAACAGAGCCACTAAAATTATCAATTTTTTCTCACGTGTAGCTTACCATCACCAGGTCCAATATACAATTAGACACGGTCTTTCTAGCCAAATTGAGTTCTTTGAAGAGCGTATACCTAACTTTAATTCAATAATCCCATTTTTTTATGTTAGATATGCTTTTATATATTAATTTATTTTTTTAATATGTTAATTTTTCTTTCATATGTCAGTGTGGTTTACATGTAAAAATTTATTTTTGGTTCTGATTATTGCTTTAATACATTGTTATTTGTATTTATTTTTTAAATAGAAAACAATAAAAATTTATGATGTTTTGATTTTAGGTTGAACCATGAACAAAATAAAAAGAATTTATTTCTTTTTTGAGAAAAAAAGGAAAAATATTGATAACTCACAGCCTAGTGAATCAACTCCAATGTGTAATGTTGAAGTTATGGTTGAACAACCCTAATGTGCTTCAGTTTATAAAGAACTTGTATTGATTAATGAGCAGCCTTCTATTAGAATTGACATTGCTCATTTGATTAGAGATCCAAGCAATCGTCCTTAAATTTAAGAATACTCAGTTAATCAACAAGATGAAATTAGAAGGGCATACATTAATTTGAGGTCATATAACCTTTGATGTCTGAATATCCGCTAACTAGTAAAAAACATCCTCGTCAATTTTAGTCTCATTGGTTCAAAAGTTATCCATGACTTGAATATTCAGAGAAAAATACTACATTTTGTTTCCCTTACTATCTATTTTCAAGTAAGTCATTTGGAAAGTCAGAATTAGACACATTTACTATTAAAGAATTCAATTGTTGGAAGAAAGTTAATGATAGGGAACAATGTGCTTTTTTAACTCATATGGGAAAATTTCCAAATTCAACTAATAGATTTGCTACTAAGTGCTTGAAAAATTTGAAAAATCAGTTATATCATATTGAGAAGGTAGTTAAGAGGCAAACTACTCAAGAAATTCTAAATAATAGATTGCATATTAAAGCTGTAATAGATATTGTTAGTTGGCTTATATTTCAAACATGTGCTTTTAGAGTACATGATGAATATCCAGAATAAAAAAATCAAGGTAATTTTCTTGAAATGTTGGAACTTTTAGCATCATATAATGAACAAGTAGGTGCTTTTGTTTTGGATAATACTTCACAAAATGCTAAATACACCTCGCATCAAATTCAAAAGGAAATTTTGCATGTTTTTGCTAGAAATGTTCAATTTTCAATTCGTTATGAGATTGGTGATGCAAGATTTTGCTTAATTGTTGATGAAGCTCGAGATGAATCCAGAAGAGAGCAAATGACCCTTGTTATTAGGTTTGTTGATAGAAGTGGATTTATACGAGAATGATTTTTGGATATAGTTCATGTTAAAGACACAACTACTTCAACTCTTAAGAAAAAGATTTTTTTTATTTTATCTCATCACAATCTTGATGTTTAAAATATTAGGGGTTAATGGTATAATGGCGTTAGTAATATGCATGGAGAGTGGAATGGATTGCAAGCTTTATTCATTAATTATTGCCTTTATGCATATTATGTACATTGCTTAGCTCATCAATTACAATTGGTTCTTATTGTTGCAGTTAGAGAAATTTTTGATGTTAACACTTTTTTTCATAACTTGATTTTTATTATTAACATTGTTAGTGTTTCTTGCAAGCGTAATGATGAATTATGGGCTTTTCAAGCAGCTACAATTGAACATTTAGTTGATATTGGTGAGATTGAAACGAGTAAAGAAGTTAATCAAGTAGGTGGTTTACAACGACCTGGAATTAGCAGATGGAGTTCACACTTCAAATCCATTTGTAATTTGATAAAAATATATGGGGCAACTTTCTTAGTTCTTGAAAATATCGCTTTAGATAGATCTACTTATTCTCAACGTGGTGATGTGGCCTTTTCATTTAAGTTGCTAATGTCATTTGATTTTGCATTCATCTTGCATATAATGAAGAATGTTATGGGAATTACTAATGTGCTTTGCCAAGCTTTGCAATAGAAATCTCAAGACATTTTAAATGTTATGCATTTGGTGACTACCACAAAGACTTTAATTCAGAAGTTAAGAGATGATGGCTGGGAAACTCTTTTAGAAGAAGTGACATCATTTTGTAAGCATCAAGACATTGAAGTTCCTGATACGGATGCTTGATTTTCTAGTGTGGGACGATCTCGCCATAAAACAAAATCAATAACAGTTAAGTATCATTATCGAGTTGATATATTTACAGCTATTATTGATCAACAGTTGCAAGAGCTAAATAATAGATTCAATGAGCAGACGATTGAGCTTCTTAAGTTGAGCGCAACTTTAGATCCTAAAAATAACTATAAATTATTCAGTGTTGAAAATATATGCTTACTTGTTGACAAGTTCTATCCTGAAGACTTTTCTGACTAAGAAAAAACTCATTTGAGATTTTAGTTGCAGCATTGCGAGCTTGATGTGCCCAATCATCCAAAGTTAAAGAATATGTCATCGGTTGCTGATTTATGTCAATGATTGGTCGAAACAGAAAAATTAATAATTTATCCATTCATTGACAGGTTGATTCGGCTTATTTTAACTCTTCTTGTTGCGACAGTAACAACTAAATGAGTTTTTTCAGCGATGAAGATTGTTAAAATAAGACTTTGCAATTAGATGGAGGATGATTTTCTTTTAAATTATTTGATTGTCTATATAGAAAAAGAAATTGCTAAAAGATTCACAATTGATATGATAATTGATAATTTTTACTCCATGAAAGAACGATGAGCACAATTAAATTAAATATGTAAGAATCATTTTTTATTATTTTTTATTTTATTTTAAATTTTTATCAAACATAAATAATGTATCGCTTTAACTAATGTTTCTTATATATTTTATATATTTATATTTGATAGGTAAAAAGTCCAACAAAATTAAAATGATGAATATATTATGAAGATAACATTAACCTCATAGCTTTGACTCAATTTGATATTGCTTTAAACTTCTTATCTTATGCAAAGATTGTCATATGCTTGTAGTTATTTTTTTAAATAAAACTAAATTATATAATTTTTTTATTTTTACAATTTATATATAATAAATTAAAAAAAATATCTTTTTATATTATTTTGACTCCTGTCAAATAATCCTACCTCCGCTCTTGCTCACCTTACTCAGTTGAAATGTGGTTCCAATGTCTTCTGTAATCAATCCCAGTAATGGCTAACCCCTTTGAAGAAATCGAAACAAAAACCCACCAGTATTTCTTATCGAGCCACATCTCCTGTGAAACTGAAGAGCCAAACCATCTAATCCTATATATTCTAATATTAAAACATGCACAGGAATTCAAACACAACCTGAATATTGCATAATACATCTTTTAAACACCATAGTTTCGTAATAATTGGTTTTTCTTGTATTATTGATAATTATTAGAATCTTTTATATTAAAAAATTTACCCGTATAAAACAATTAAAAAGATAAAAATTATACAAAAAAATTTCGGATCTTACACACCCTCTATGTTTTTTTAAAAAACTAATGGCTTAGGCGGATGATGCCTTGTTTGTCTGCGTTAGAAAAAACCCAAGCACGTGATCCGGATATTATTTTAGGCCATTCATCTTTTTTTTTTATTGTTTAATTTTATAATAAAATTATTTTTAAATAAAATTATTAAAATAACATGTTAAAAATCATTCGATTATGCCACTTAAAAAAAATTATGGTTTCTGAAAAATAACTAATAATATTTTATTAGTTATTTTCTAAAACACACTTTAAATAAAAAAAATATAAGTAGGATAAAGAAATACTAAGTGAATATATCCTATTATTTTTTATGAGTTAATAATTTTATTTTTTTCATTTATTTATGTCTGTTTCGTTCATCAAAATAAATAATAAAAAGTAACTTAGTTAGAGTTTTTTTATAATATTAAAAATTACTTTATTGTTAATTAATTATTGTTTTATTTTTTTATATTCTCGCATAAAAATAATTTAATTACTTTTTTTCTAATTTTTTCTAACAATAATGTTAAGTTCTTAACTATGTTTTTGATAATATATATATAAACAAAAATGAATAATAAAAGGAAAGTTTTGGTTTAAGAAATACACTTTCTTATTAAATTTAAATCATTAGAGTTTTTATGATTAATTATTTTAATTTTACTAGTGAAATATCCTGAAAAGGATACGGCGGGTTTCATAAATGGACGAAAGTAAAATATGGACGAAGAATCCGAACCTTAAAAACCACACAAATTCCATTAATTATTACACGCTTTGCAGATGAGTTCCAGTAACAAACAACCATTAAACTACTCACGGGGGGAGCGCGTACGCGCGTGATCCTCAATCTCCCTCCCCCATATATATACTCTTGTTCTTGGTCCTCCATTGACCTCCCCCTAATCCCACCTCTTGAAACGTTTACTCGTCGTTACTCTTACGTCGAATCTTCTTCTATCCCTCTCTACAAAATACAACTCATTTTTAAAAATTGTATATATTCACAGATACACACACACACACACACACACCCCTCCTTGATATCTTGCAATTGAGGGGCTGGTTTTGTTTTGTCTGGTTTCAGTTTCAATGGCAATTTTATCTCCTTCTTATCTCACATTCAAAGCCAAGAAACTCAATCTCTACAAAATCACAATAACCATAATCCTATGTACAGTCTTTTATTTGGCAGGTTTTTATCAAAACTCTCGTGGCACTATCTCTATTAAGGCAACATCATCATCATCCTCAAGCACAGCTTTCAGATGCGCCCCCACAAATCACAGCACCACAACGCTAGATTTTGGAGCACGCCACTTTGCTCAAGACCCAAAACCTCCGGTGGCGCGTGAGCATCACTTCCCGCCATGTGAGCCCAAGTACAGTGAGTACACCCCATGTGAGGACGCTGAACGTTCGGTGAGATTTGATAGGAATAGAGTTATATACAGAGAGAGACACTGCCCGGAGAGCCATGAGATCTTGAAGTGTCGTGTACCGCCTCCGTACGGTTATAGGGTGCCTTTTAGCTGGCCGGAGAGTAGAGATTGGGCATGGTATGCTAATGTGCCACATAAAGATTTGACGGTTGAGAAGAAGAATCAGAATTGGGTCCGCGTTGAAGGAGAGCGGCTCAGGTTCCCGGGTGGTGGAACCATGTTTCCTCGCGGTGCTGATGCTTATATTGATGACATAGGGAAGCTGATAAATCTCAAAGATGGGTCGATAAGGACTGCCATCGATACTGGTTGCGGGGTAAGTAACCTCTTCACTCTATCTTACCCTTGTGTTTTTCACTGTTTCTTGAAGAGATGGATGAATCGGGCGGTTTTATTGTTACTAAAACGTTGTTTCGATAGAGTTGAAGTCTCATCTTTATTATTTTTTGAAAAGGAATTAAAAATACGTTGTTTGCTGGTACCGAGCTGGCTGAGCATGTTTGCTTGATTTTCTTTGTTTTTATTTTTCTAATCAAGTAGCATTTGAAGAATTCTAGGTTTCATGCAAAGAAGGCGATCGTGAGTTTGCATATTGGACTAATTTGATGTTTTTCCTCTTTTATTATCATGCATGGTAAATCTTGGGAAATACTGTAGGGTTGTCCAATTTTCAGTTCGGGGCCTCATAATTGAATAATATGTATGAGGTTTAACCTTCATTAGTGCCCTTCCAAGAAAGAAAAGCCAGTAGTTTCCGGGAAGAAACTGTAATATTATGGGTCTTACTTAGGAGCAGATTTCCATGTTAATATTATGGGTCTGTTTTCTGAAAATAATTGATATCACACTGGGTCAACTATCCTCGAACTAGAAAGTCTGCTGGGTTAAACCCGTCGCCAGGCAGCTCACCAAAAGGGTGCTTTTTTCTTTATATTATAAAGCCCAAAATGGACTTGATCTTTCAGTGGGTCAAGTCAAGGAGAGCTCAAGTGGACGAGATTAATTTTAATTTTTTCTTCATGAAAACAAACGTAAAGCACAGTTTAATGGCGCAAGGTTTCTTAAAAGGCACCTAGTTTTGGAGGAGATCGAGTAAACAAATAGATGACAAGTTTGTGTTTGTTTTCTTTTTTAAAAATCCTTCAATTTCAAGTAAAGTGGTCAGCAAGGGATAATAATTTGTTTGATCCCAGGGAGTGCCTTTTGCATATCTAAGTTACCCTAGTAAACAATCATTAATTAGCAAGTCTCTGGAAACGTATTATTGCATTGTTCTTCGAAATGTTGTTTTTAATGTATTAAAATATTTATTTTATTTTTTAAAATTTATTTTTAATATCAACACATCAAAATAATTTAAAAATACTTAAAAAATATTAAAAAAAAACAAATCTCAAAAAACAATTATCTCAATGTCAAACTCAGGTTATGTTTGTTTCATGAAAGGTGGTTTTCTGAAAATTATTTTTCAAATTTTTTTATGTTTGTGTATTATTAAAAATGTTGATTAATGGAAAATATTTTTCAATTAAAAAAATTTAACTTGGTTTTCAAAAAAATATTTTTTTTATTTTAGATGAAAAACACTTTCTAGAAATTATAAAAAATTTAAAAATGTTATGTTATTTGGAAATTTTAAAAATTTATTTTGGTTTTTATTTTTATAATTATTATTTATTTTTCTCTTTCATTTTCTTAATTAAAATTTTTTTACTTGTTAGATTTGATCTTTAATATTTTGATTATTATTTATTTTATTTAAGATAATTTACGAAATTAAATTATTATTATTTTCAATTTTATTATTATTTAATTTTTCAATTTATAAAATTTGTTCCTCATTATTTTTATAAACTTGAAAAAACATATTAATAAGTTATGTTCAATTTATTTTTATTAATATTTAAAAATATTTAAAAATTTATTTTTAACAATACTAATAAGCATTCAAAAATAAATTTATTTTTAAAAACACCATCCAAAAGTAAACTGCTTTTGCCTCAATCTACAACTCAAATTTCAACCTTCCTACGTAATTATATTAGTCTTCTTTTCTTCCACGGCATATGTAATTGAGTTTGATTTTTAAGAAAGGCAGCATAGAAATAATTATTTCACCGAATCAACCTGCCGCCCATAATAGTAAACGAATAATTGGAGAACCGTCCTCTCCCTCCTTTAATTTTTATTAGCTGTGTCAGGATTTTTTAACAAATTAATCTGATCACTGTATAATCAAAATTATTTTAATACACGTTATCATGCATTTTTTTCACTGCTTATAATATGTATTTATGTTGGCCATGATGATTCCCTTGTTCAATCATTTGACATTTCTGTTTGAAGAATTCAATCCCTTTAATCAATTATCGGAAATGAGCCCTCTTCTCTTAATTCATTGACCTCAATATGTTGCAGGTTGCAAGCTGGGGAGCTTACCTTCTCTCAAGGAACATTCTAACAGTGTCATTTGCACCAAGAGACACCCATGTGTCTCAGGTGCAATTTGCTCTTGAACGTGGAGTCCCTGCGTTGATCGGAATTATTGCCTCCATTAGGCTACCTTACCCTTCAAGATCCTTCGACATGGCTCATTGCTCTCGCTGCCTCATTCCCTGGGGCCAATATGGTAGTGCAGATGCTACAATTTACTTGTAATTTACTTGATAATGTGTTTTACATGATTTGATCTATTAATTTCTTGAGAAATGTTTTGAGCAGACGGACAATACCTTATTGAGATTGATAGAATTCTACGTCCGGGTGGATACTGGATTCTGTCGGGGCCGCCGATTAACTGGGAAACTCACTGGAAGGGCTGGAACAGAACACGTGAAGATCTTCGAGCAGAGCAGACTCAGATTGAGAGAGTAGCCAAGAGCCTGTGCTGGAGAAAACTGGTTCAAAGGAATGATATTGCTATTTGGCAAAAACCTACCAATCACGTCCATTGCAAAGTTAACAGGAAGGTGTTCAAACGCCCACTCTTCTGCAAGTCAAAAAATCCTGATATGGCATGGTAAGTAGCTTTCAGTTTGAGTTGACTCTTGTTTTTCCGGGGTTCTGATGTCATGTGCCTCAGAAAACATTTGATTGGAGTGGGTTGGGTTAGGCATATGTCATGTCATAAAACACACTGTCCCTTGCTTTTAATAATGAATTTACTTCTGCAAGCAAACAGGTAGTGACTCTTTAGTTGCGATGCTCAACATATACAACCACCTAAACTCTTCTTTTTGGGTGGCATTTTTCTTCCCTGCCTTCTCTTTTGGGCACTTTATGCTTTAATTTGGTTGCTGAGACAAGTAGCGAATAGGCGCTTTAAAAAAAAAAAAATTTGCCCACTAATTTCCTATAATGCTCATTTTCTTTTGCACTGTTTGATTGGCTTTTTTGTATTTTCGTTTTATAGGTATACCAAGATGGAGACTTGTTTGACACCGCTGCCTGAAGTGGCTAGCATTAGAGATATAGCTGGTGGGCAGCTAGCAAAATGGCCTGAGAGGTTGAACGCGATCCCTCCTAGGATTAGTAGTGGAAGTTTGGAGGGACTTACAGCAAATAGTTTCGTAGAAAATTCAGAGTTATGGAAGAAAAGAGTAGCATATTACAAGAAGATTGACTGCCAGCTAGCGAAGACTGGGCGGTACCGTAACTTGCTCGATATGAACGCCCATTTAGGAGGCTTTGCAGCTGCTCTTGTTGATGATCCAGTGTGGGTTATGAATGTCGTCCCTGTCCAGGCAAAGATGAATACTTTGGGGGTCATTTTCCAGCGTGGCCTAACTGGAACGTATCAAAATTGGTATGCTTTTTAATCTCATTTCAATTAGGTACTAGTAGTTTGACTAAGGGACCGGTTAGCTATAATTTCACATAACATGATGTGTAAGAAATTAAGAATGAAACACTTCACCAAGAGTTTTTAAGGTACTTCCACTGATTAAAGGAACATGCATGTGGAGTGTTTGAAAATACGATAAAAATGGTTGCTGCCTAAAGTACGTAGGGCACCCTAGAAAAGGAGCAGGTAAACCACCCAGACGCACAACCACTTTTTGGTGGTTGCTTTTGCAGATTGTAGTAAACTCCCAGATCAGTCTATTGTTGGCAGGACTTGTTTTTGTCAGCGCTAGTGACATCAAACATGCTAATGAATAATATTTATTAATGAAATTATTGTTCTCACATGATTTACTATTATTAGTCCATACACAGCGTCCCTATGCTCAAGCAGCCAGGCTGGTTTAATCAAGTTGAGGTTGTTACTAGCTCTGCTTAATTACTGATTTGTCTCTTTCCAGGTGCGAAGCCATGTCTACTTACCCAAGGACTTACGATTTTATTCACGCTGATTCTCTTTTCAGCCTCTATGAGAACAGGTGAGATTTCTGTGTTGTTTATGCGGCTTTGACTGTATTCTCCTTTGCACATGGTGAATATATTGATCCTCTGAATTTATCCACTGGTGCTTGGCACTGCAGATGTGGTGTGGAAGATATTCTGCTAGAAATGGATAGGATCTTGAGGCCGGAAGGTAGTGTTATTATCAGAGACGACGTCGATATCCTGCTGAATGTCAAGGCTATCGTGGATGCGATGCAATGGGATGGCAGAATTACGGACCATGAAAGCAGCCCTCACGAGAGGGAGAAGATTCTTTTTGCAACCAAAAAGTATTGGACAGCACCACGTCCAGAACAAGATTAAGGAGGGGTTGCTGCTTGGAGACGGAATTTTTTTTTTTGTTTTTTTTTTTGGAGTTTTTCAAATTTATAATCACAAACATTCTTTACACCCTTATGGCTTATATATATATATATATATATATATATATATATATATATATATATATATATATATATATATTATATGTTCATCTAGAGAACGCTTTTTTTCTGTTTCCACCATATTTCATTATAGTAGGTAACTTGGCTTTTAAAATTCAATAATTCAGTGTTGTTTAAATGACGTAGGGCATGTTGAAAACAGAAGTTAGGGTACTAGGATTACAATTCTAATATTGTAGGGCAATTAAAATCCAAAATTAATTGGAAAAATAACTAAAAAAATAACTTCTAGATTTAATTAACAGTTTTATGACTGACAAAGTCAGTTCCAACTAGGAAATTTTTTTATCAAAATACAGAAATTACATAGAATTATATAAGTGGTTATCTATAATGTTAGAAAAACAGAAAGGAAATCTAGTATTAATGTTAAAAATTATATAAGTGGTTAGTTGTATTCATCATAACAGAGAATTAAGGTAATCACTACAGAGATAATTTTGGATATAAATAAATTCAAATTCCACCCCTCTTGAAAAAAATTACTAGGCACTATTTATGAATGAATTTCAACCTATTTTTTAATTAAATTTTAATTTTTTTAAAATTAATTTTTTTAATGTTATTTATTTTTTCAATATGTTGATGCCAAAAATAAATTTTAAAAATAAAAAAATTATTTTTATGTTTTTTAAAGCAAAAAACACTTTGAAAAATAATCGTTATCATACTTTTAAACACGTATGAAATCAACTAGACAAGGCATGCACTAATTTTTTTTTAAATATCTTTAGGTGTTTCTAGTATGTTTTAAAGAAAGAAAGAAAGAAATCAGGTTATAGTTTTAACTACCCAATTAGTTATGTAAAAACCTAGTTAAATATTTTTTGAAAAACAAACAATGTTATTTTTACATCATTTATATAGTAAGAAAAAAAAAATTGAATCGAGTCAACTCACTTGAATTGTGACATGTGACTTACTCTGAGTTGATCCCCGAGTCGGGATTGAAAAGTATATGATACGTAATTTTTAAAACTCATGATACAGATTGTTAAAATGAAAGCATCGTATATGAAAAAATAAAGAAGTTAAATCCTCAACAAATCAAATGTTGAATGATAAAATTAAAAAAAAAATCAATTACATGAAAGGATGTAAGAAAATAGTAGTTAAAAAAATAAGAATAAAAATAAATAAATTAAAGGGAAAAAATAATTATTTGATTGGAGGGTTAAATTGAAAAAAAAAATAAGGACCAAATTATAGACTTGACCAAGTTGAATAAATAAGTTTTATTTTAATGAGACAATAAAAAATTAACAATGATGGTAAACAAATGACTTTTAAAAAAATAATCACGATAATCTAGAATATAAAAACCTCAAAGAGCATGTGATTGAATAAAAAAAAAATAGACAAAACCTGACTCAAACAAAATTGAGGTTCAGTTACAAACATGTAACCTAAATAATAAGGGACAGACCAAACTTGAGCAACCCTTAATATCAATAGCCTAGGTAATAAGATAAAGATAATCTAACAAATCACTTATTTAAAACCCGATCTGACCTAATTGTTTGACCCTTGACTCGAGTAATTTAGAGCCTTGTCTAGACTGAGCTCTAATAAAAATAAAGGGAGGATTGATCTGGTATAATCCGATCAAAAAACAAAGCTGACCTGCAACATTACTCCTAAAAAAACTATCAAAAACCTTTGGATCTTATTTCTTTTAAAATTATGTCATTTTTATATGTTTTTAAAATTAAAAAAAATAGGTTCACCTAACCTAAAACTTGCCTTGAGCTGACCTCAAGTCAAGTTTGAAAGTCATGCTATAGATAACTTTTAAAATTTGACATATGTCATTACACTAGAATCATTATACATGAGAAAATTAAGAAGTTTAATTCTTAACAAATTAAATGTTGAATAATAAAATTAAAAAAAAATACAATTGTATAAAAGGATCTGAAAAAAATAGCAATTAAAATAATGAGAGTGAAAATCAAAATAAAAAAAAATTAAAAAGCAAGAACAATTCTTTAATTGGAGGGTTAAATTGAAAAAAAAAATTGTTAACAAGAGGATAAAAAAATCAAAAGTATGAAGATCAAACTAGAAAAAACAAAACACAATAATTTTGGATTGAAGGATGAAAATAAAAACCTTCAAAATCTTAACAAAAAGTCCTAGGAAAAAAATTAAAAATTAAAAAAAAGTCTAAATTAAAAAAATTATATATAACAAATTAGGATAGAGGATTAAATTAAAAATAAACAAAACTTTCACAAAAAAAGATAAAAAAAATCAAAAATTAAATAACAGAGATCAAAACTAAAATATGTATAATTAGAATTGAGAAACTAAATTAAAAAATAATAATTAAAGGATAAAAAAATTAAAAAATAGGATTGAAATAAAAAATAAAAGGAGGAACTGCATAACTTTGCTGATTAAAAAATAATATTTTGAGAGAGAAAGACCAAATCACTCTATGTTTTTTAGATTTACCATAAAAACTATTTGAAAAGACAGCCCCTATATTCATGGATCATATTCCCTTAACCGCCTGGGCAAAGTTGGCTTTTTAATTTTTTTTTAATTGAAGGTGATTAAGTCATTTAATTATTTAAAAATAATAGAAAAGTTATACATCGACATAATGAGACGAGTAAAAAGACTAATATAACCTCCAATCCCAGCCACATGATTTTTTTCGAAAGAGCAAGATAATCATAACATGTCTGTGTGTGTGTGTGTATTCCAATGGACCCTGTGCTAACCTAAGCAAATGGGCTTTAAGTTCATAGATCCTGTTACATGAAAAAACAATTAGATATATAGATTTGAGTTGTTTTTTCATACAACAGTATCAATGAACTTAAAGCCCACTAGCTGAGACAGGGTCAATTGGATGAGATGCTTGGTGCTTTGTGTAATTTCCCGAGAAACAATTGAATTACCTGTGCAGCATTTCCTCGGAAAAGGAAGTCTTTTTTTTTAATCGATCCTCGCGGCAAGGTTGTTTCTTTAAAAAAATTCTGATGCACAAACCATGTCAAATCATCTCACCTCAGCAATTATTAATATTTTCAAGTTTTTTCTCTTTTTTTTTTTGGCTTTCCTTACATTATTTTGGTTTCGACTTTTACTATGGACTAAAGAGAAACGACGCCGACTTTAGGTGACTTTAGTCTAGGCAAGCGTCCATATAAAAGCCACCGTCCAGGAAGATAAACCAAGCAGTAGTCATTCAGCAACCCAAAAAAACCCTAACCCACAAAATTCTTATTCAATGGAACCGGACGACGAGATCTACGCCAACGGCGAAGCCGACAGCTCAAACAGCCGAAACAGACCAATCATAAGCAGCGAACAACTTGACATCGAAGCATATGCTGGACTGTACACAGGAAGAACGAAAATCACGCGGTTACTGTTTATCGCGGACCAGTGTGGTCAGAATAACAATACGGCGATGCAGATGGAAGCGCTTCGAATGGCTTACGAAGAGATCAAGAAAGGAGAGAACACGCAATTGTTTAGAGATGTAGTGCATAAGATTGATGGGAGGTTGGGGGATAATTATGGGATGGATAGTGCTTGGTGTGAGATGGTGGATAGAAGAGCCGATCAGAGGAAAGAGAAGCTTGAGAATGAACTTAATGCTTACAGGGTAAAAAGCACTGATTTGTTTTTTCTTTAAAAAAAAATTATGAGCCTCTTTCAGTGATTATTATTCTTTTGGTGATTTTCGGAATTCATAGTATGTCTACATTTACGCTGTAATGCAAGTATTAAACATTGGTTATGGTTTTTGTTGTGGGTTTGTTTTAGTGATGATTATTTTGTTAATTTAATGCTGGTTGCTTCTTCTTTTTTTCTTTTTTTTAAGATTGAGCGACGTTTGTTTTGGCTTACTGTGGCATGGTGGACATGTATCTGCTATAAAAGGAGATTATGTAGTTGTATCTCTGCCACATTTTTATGATTATCCTTCTGATTATGACAGTTGAGACTTGGTGTAGGATTAAGTAAATTTCTCCCCTTTGTTCATTTTTATGATGACTGTCTTTGCTGGTGTGATTTACTTTTCTTTTCTTTTCTATTTATTGTGTTGTGCAGACAAATTTGATAAAAGAAAGCATAAGAATGGGATATAATGATTTTGGAGATTACTATTACGCTCACGGTTCCCTTGCGGAAGCCTTTAAAAGTTATGTTCGTACTCGTGATTATTGCACTACATCAAAGCACGTTATTCATATGTGTATGAGTGCAATTCTTGTAAGCATTGAGATGGGTCAATTTACTCATGTCACGAGCTATATCAACAAAGCAGAACAAACAGCGGATGCCCTTGACCCTAATACAGTCTCAAAACTACGTTGTGCTGCGGGATTGGCTAATTTGGATGCTAAAAAATACAAACTCGCTGCTCGAAAGGTTTGTGTTGTGAACTTCCAATTTATTCTGTTTAGTATCAATATGGTCTCTCCATTTTTTCTCCTTTCCTTTTAACTCGTGCATTATTGGTAATTCTGCATGTTTAGCATTATAATTACATAGGATGCAGTTAAGATAAGTGAGAATTGGACTACACAGCTGATATTTGCTTTCTCTCTGTGTGTGTGTCAAAATTATCTAAGTCACTTACTGGTTGTGTTCAGGTACCTTTGGTTGCTTTGTGTGAGTTGTATTTCCTGTGATCTTTCTGGCTGTAAAAGAACTCACAGCGCCAGATTTTCATCTTAAAAGTATCTTTTGGAATTATCAAGTTTATGATTATACTTTCAGCTATTTAAGAATCTTTTTTCCTGTTTATTGATGGAATATTGTCATTTATTGCTTATAGAGATACTGTATCTTCTTTGCATCCTAAGTAGGCATTGGTCAATGTTTCGTTTAACTGTTGAAAACTTGAAGTTGAAGGGTGCTTGTTATTTTACTGAAATTCAGCTGCTCAGCCATTTTGATGAATCAAGTATCCTTTTTTTGCGCTCATTTTCGATATTGTTTAACTTGGATGGGCTATATTCTGGGCATTTAGAGGTAACTCGCATCTTTATTGTAATTGTGATCGTACTTTGTGCATGATATCTTTCTATGGGTGCAGTTCCTGGAAGTGGGTCCTGAATTGGGAAATTCATACAATGAAGTTATTGCTCCTCAAGATGTTGCAACATATGGAGGACTTTGTGCACTTGCAAGTTTTGACCGGATGGAGCTGAAGGTGTATCTTCTTCTCCTTCTTCTCAACTTCTCCCAGTAACTTGTTATTCTCTGGCCGATACTGTACTTCAGAGATAGTTTCTAATCAATGCTTTTTTGTGGTAGAACAAAGTCATAGACAGCATCAACTTTCGTAATTTCTTGGAGTTGGTACCTGAAGTGAGAGAGCTTATTCATGATTTCTACTCAAGGTAATTCATTATGATAGTACACTATTTGATTTGCATTTTTAATTCTTTGACTTCATGATGATATATTCTTGCAAGATAGAAATTAGCCATTCTGCTCTATATTGTAAAATTCAAGAAATCATGTGTTGGTAGGATCTGTTATTTTTCTTGAATCAAAGTCCTGGATTTTGATTTTGAGCAAATGAGTTCTTTAACACTGGGAAGATTTTCAATACTTGGTCATTTTTTCCAATAGTTTGTCTCAATTAATAGATCTATAATCTCTGGGATCAACCTTTCCAAGTTCCAAAAGAAATCTTTTTGGGTTAAGCTCTGTTTTCCTGTAGTCTTTTTTCTACTTAAAGCAGGAAAAAACTGGAAAAGAAGGAAAACTTGGTTCCTTCTCATTTCATCTTGCTTGTGTCAAATTATCGAATCGTACAAGGCTGCTTGGAGAGTTTGCATTATAATGTCAACATTTTGATATTGAACACCAATTGGTAGCCTGAGACATCAGTTGCCTTCTTATAAGGCTGCTTGGAGAGTTTGCATTATAATGTCAACATTTTGATATTTAACACCAATTGGTAGCCTGAGACATCAGTTGCCTTCTTATTTTAGTGTCTTTTTCCATCAGCTGAGCTTACATTCATATTTTTAAATTTATCACTGTTCAACTCTAATTGATATCCTGGAGTTTAGTTCAGTGCTCTATTTTCTTTTTCATTGTCTTTTCTCATATGCTTTCCAGCAGTTAAATCTTTGATGCTGGGCTTGAGGCGTGTTATATAAACAAAATTTTCTCCTTTACTCTGTTTTCTGTTGCAGCCATTATGCTTCATGTCTGGATTACCTGGGAAATCTTAAAGCAAACCTGATGCTCGACATCCATTTGCATGACCATGTCCAGACACTGTATGATCAAATCCGCAACAAAGCTCTCATTCAGTATACACACCCATTTGTGTCTGTTGATCTGCACATGATGGCTAATGCTTTCAAAACAACTGTTGCGAGCTTGGAGAAAGAACTTGAAGCTTTGATTACTGACAATCAAATACAGGTTTGCCTTGAAATTTGCATTGCTATTTCTCCCTTATATTGTCCAGCTTACGGGCATGTTTGGCATTGCAGCTAAAACATCGATTGCCCAAAATTTGAATTTTTTTTGCTTAAAATTATTCTTTTAATGTTTTTGGATCATTTTGATGCACTAATGATGCCAAAAATGAATTTTTTAAAAAAATGTTATTTTGATGCATTTATAAGCAAAAATCATCTCGAAACACAACCTTTGTTACACTCCTAAACAAGCACTAAATAGCCTGAACCCTTCTTTTTTATTCCAAAAAAAAAAAGAATGAAATTTCTAGTCGTAGGAAATGATGGACCCTTATGATGGTGGTTTTGACCTGATCATTTTTCAGTATTATTGGGCATGTTCAGTGATTGTTTTCTGGTCTCACTGCCAAACCTTTCATACCATTGCTCATTTTATTTCAATATCTTACTGATAAAAACATCATGCATCTGCAGGCACGAATTGACTCACACAACAAAATTCTATATGCACGGCATGCAGATCAAAGGAATGCCACTTTCCAGCGGGTACTGCAGACAGGCAGTGAGTTTGATAGGGATGTTCGGGCTATGTTGCTGAGGGCAAATCTTATCAAACTTGAATACAAGGCATCTAGGAAACCTTAAATGAATTTCCAGTCAACTAGGACAATGAGAGACGTGGCCAACACGTTGTCTCTATTTGTTTCTGGGAAGTCCCCAACTTGGGTCTCCTACTGCGGTGAATTGGGGTTTTAAATCTTCAAACAAAATTGGTTTCCATGGAGGAGCATTTTGGAGGAGCGCAAGATTCTAATTCACCTTGCCAATTTCTGGCTGATGTTTTTTGTATATACTTGGATTTATTCAAGAAGTCGCGGTTACTAATTTTTTGTCGCACTCCTTTTTTAGCCTCTTTGCCGCTGTTTCTTGTTTTACACTATCACACGACTACGTATGGAAATATGAATTGAATGTGGGGAATCAAATTTGAGTGTCTGTATCGTCATGAGTGGATGCATGATAAACTAATGTGAGCGCAATTGAACAGCGGGCAAGGATTCAAGGCCCTTGAAGGTCAGGAGTTGGGTGATGTGATATTTGTGCAAGTGAATTGCTGCAGCAACATGCTTGGCCATGGGAAGAGCTGTACACTGTAGCTGTAACTTGAATGAGTTTGTACTGGTTTTTTCCTCGTTCAGTAGAGATCTTTCCGCAGATAATGATCCAATTTGTCACCACAACAGTTGTAGAAAATTTTCAATCGCAGAAAGTAAATTCAATTATCACCACAACAGCAGTGTTCACTGATTTTCCCTCCTGTTCTCATACTACTAGGCAGCCACCTACGTGGTAGGAGATGACTGGGATCATCTCCATGGAAACTCGGTCTAATGGGAAGACCTTCCATGCCAGAGACATGCTCGGTGTGTACGAACACTGTATTGCTAATTTTTTTATAATGTGGTGTACGCTGTTAAGATTACTGGACCTGGCCGAAAACAATAGCAAGGTTGATTGCCTGGTGTTTCTTAAGCTCAATTACACACAACACCTCATATGTCGCCTGTTAGAAGATCTCATATGTGGCTAGTTAGATATATATTTTTTTAGGCTTTCAGCGTCTAGTTAAACTCTAGGATATTGAATCTAGCAACTTGTAACATGGATATCTACTTAGATTTAGTACTCAGCAGAACTCAAGAAAGCAAGCTAAATCCATGTCATCTAGGCCTGATATTCTGACTCATAAATATCAGGTTATCACCCTCCTTTCACCCTTTTAGATATGGTCTACAGTCTACACTGTCCCATCAACATGGAACCGAGGAGAAAGATTCACACTATGTTGATAATTTGGGAGATTTCCGGCAACTGAAACATTTCATAGAAAGAGAGAACCTTTCCGGCAATTATTAGTATTCTTTCAATATAACCTTTCCGGCAATTATTAGTATTCTTTCAATATCCCTTATACAATTGGTTGTTAGAACTCATTTTCATATGAACTTGATACAAGTCAATCTGGGATGAAATGTGATACTCATTCTGGGAAACGAATAAGCAAAATACTATGGAGAATGGAACTATGCGTGCCCTGAGTTTAGTAAAGAATCCAGGAAAAATAATGGTTTTGCATCATGTAATGGAAGTGGAGGCAGTGATTTCTCGTGTTTCTTGTTTTATAGCACAATCAACAGCACGCATGAGAGTTGTGGTAGTGAATGGCTTTGGTAACAATGATGGCGGGACTACTAACCATCTGAAAAGAAGTTGTGCTTGAGACAGAGCTTGTGATTGTGTGTTTTGGAGAATCTTGATGAACACAGTCAAACCTAATTGCGGGCACTCAATTATGCGTAGCTGCTTAATTTTTATATTGGAAGGTTGTTTGCAGAGCTTCACCTATCAATTACTTTTTGTCCTGTATTTATCTCAATTATTCAGAATCAACCTAATGTTAATAATTTGTTCAATAACTTTGTTTGTAAAATTCTCTCAATCGTGACCGATATTTAATTACCATCCAATTGCTATATTAATCAGGAAGGACACAAACAAACTATTTCCATGTTGGTTGAAAATTGAACCCATATACTAGTTGTACAGTTAAATAATATAAATATTTTCTGAGAGAATATTTATTCATTGTATTAAAATAAAAATTGGGTAAGATAAATGTATTATTCTCATTACAATGTGTTTTTCTATTTTGTCTAATATATATCGAACATAAAATAAAATAAATTGTTCAGTCCAGTTCAATCTTTATCTATAATTTTATTATGTATATAATCTAGATATTATATTCACAAACTATATAGTTGATGCATGAATCTAAAAACATTAATTGAAAGCACTTGGATTAACTCAAAACACAAAATAAAGAAACCATAAAAAAAAATAAAAAATCACAAGCCAAGACAAGCTATTGCACCTACCATCTTGCGTGCATTTTATTCATATATAAAGACATACAAAATCAAGCTAGGGATAACAAGAGTACATGACTTTAACATGTTTTGCAAACTATAATAATATTAATGAAGAAATTTCAGGACCATGAAAATACAGGAATCCCTCTCTGGTGTGGTTTTTTTCCAGGTTATTTATAAGCTCGGTTTTTCCTAATTCAGATTTATTTAAGGGTTTTAGATCTCAAATAACCTGTTAAATTGGGCCGGATTTGATAATGGGCCGGATTTGATAATGGACAAAAAAGTAATGCTTGTGGGGACAATTAATAGATGCGGGTGGGCCTAAAAAAGAGTTTTCACGTGTATGCCCATGCAAGAGCCTACCCACCCATGCTCAACAAGGTCCCTCTCCTTTGATAGGACTGCCAACGGAGGCGGCATGATCAACAAGGTCCACCCCTCTCCTATGATAATTATTTTAAAAGTATTTTTTATTTTAAAATATATTAAAATAATATTTTTTTATTTTTTAAAAATTATTTTTAATATTATTACATCAAAATAATATAAAAATATATTAATTTAAAATAAAATAAATAAATTTTGAAAAATCACAGTGCCAAATATTGTCTTAACCATGCTACCATGATCAGCTCAAGCTGATATAGCTGGTTGTTAAAATTAACAACAGAGGAGATGGAGGCCGATAAATTCAATTCATCCTCTCTTTAACTCCTCTCCACTGCAAGATGAGAGTGGTCACTGGCCTGATACCTAGGGGTTGTAAGTATTTAATATTTTGGCACAGTTTGGTGAAAATTTAATAAATTTTATATAAAAATAAATCATCTTATTATTGTTATTATTATTATTATCCAGTCTTATTATTATTGTTGTTACTATTATTATTATTATTATTATTATCCAGTCGATCGTCTTGGAATTTGGCACGGATGATCTTGTAAATAGCCAATTAAAATCAAAATAAATAAACAATTCTGAACGGCTGAGTAAATCTAAGAGATGGTACCCCGTGGTAGACGGAGTTGGATATTTTATCATATTCTCAATCCAATTTATATCGTCCAATTCGCTTTTTCTTGGCTATGAGCTAAGAAATTCTTCCATCCTTGTACTTGAATGAGTTGGAAGCGTCGATCCAATCCTTAAATATTGTTGGTGAATTTGGACAGGTAGATGATATTTCGTCACTCCATCTTAACTACTCCCCATGTTCCCATCACACGGGGGACATTGATGAGATGAAGAGGTTAAGCTGTCCCCACGCCTCATGGGGTGATCTTTCAACAGAGAGTTCTAATGAACTATGGACTTGAAACTTTGTCAGGACCATTACTTACAGATGTGATCAGGTACGATCCTATCTTCACCAAGAAGATTTATACACAGGCTTCTTTAATCCTGAGATGCACCAAAAGCAGGAGCTATAGTTTGCGTTGGTGTAAAATTCTTCTTCTTTTTTCCCCGGTCCGATGGGCGAGCTTGAAAGTGAGATGATGGAAGGAAAAGGAGATATAAAAGGCAGATTAGTGGTTTCATAAATAGCTCCTCTTTACAGGACCTTATTTGATGGCCATTTTCCGGAATAGAAAAGGAGAGGTGGCCGCCGGTCAAGCTTTAATGTAAAGAGGCTTGAAATCTGGCAAATGGGTTATTAATGCCGCAGCAAGAGCAAGAGCAGATGGCTGTGTGGGCCTGATGCCTCCCTGCTGCAACTCTCTCACTACTAGGATTCATAGAATTAAGTCTAAGTTCAGATTACAACCACCATGAGAGTGAAAGGTCATGTGGGGGTGTGGGCCTGTGGATGGGAACAGAACCTTCAACCCACCTCTGCTGGGTCTACTATCCTTACATTCACACAAGAATTCTTGGTTATACTCTCTCCTGCTAGCTAGACAGCTTGGACACTTGGACTTGATTTCTAGTTGGGACTTCCAAGCCTTCAAAAGAAGTAGAAAGTTTATGCGAATTTGAGTAAATATAGCCCTCTCCATTGACTTTATGATCTTGTTCATTCATTGAGCACGTTTCTGGTGTTTTCCCAGATTTATGATTCATGCATTTGCTTTTTTATCGAGAGAAGGCTACGTATTTCTTCGGCATGCTTTCGTCATATACAGAAAAGACATCTAAAAATGCCCCATGGACCATAGGCATGATGCAAAAATTAAGCAAGTTGCTGGTATATAATAGTTACCTTGCGCAGCTAAATTAGTGTTGTTTATCCGCCATCTATCTGGTCTCGAATTATGTGATTTAAGCATGTGCTGAGTTTTTATGCCCCCTTCGCTGTATGATTGAGAAGCTTTTTCCTTCGTAGCTTTAAGGAAAGTTTGCGAGTTGTTCAAACAAAGTTCTAGTTTTGTTTTCATGGATTAACTTTCTTTACTATTTGCATCTTTTCTTCTTCATGACATTATATAATTTATTGAGGGAGGTCTAGATTATTGCACACAATCTCTTAAACTTTGTATTGTTCTTTTATGCTTTATTATTTTTTTTCAATACCTTGTAAAATATGAAGTAACTTAACTAGAAGATATGGAATGTCTAAAAATGAATCCAAAAGATCATAGTGTTTTTTCTTTAAATAAGGAGAAAGAACAAAGTCTCCCATAAAACTATAAAAAACCTTTAAATATAAATTAGATTTTTCATGGTTACGTCTTGGATTGTTGTTGTAATTGGACTAGCCTCTAATTAATAGGTTTGACATGATTGTTGGATGATCACTTATAAAACCAAGTTTCTTGAAGAATAAAAAACTTTTTAATACTTAAGTTAATAAATATAAAAGAAAAAATAGTTACATGAAAAAAAAAATAAAGTTATAAAGAGCATATATTTGGGTGTTGATTACCTTAATATATATATATATATATATATATATATATATATGATCTATCTAAGTAATTTTTTTTTATTTTTTTATTTTTTAGTGTTTGATTTAATAGGATAAAACTTTGTGATTTCTTTATTTATAGTGTTTTAGTTTAATGAACAGGTCATGTATTTAAAAAATTAACACAGGTAGATTTTTTTAGCTCATTTTTTTTTAGATTCATCATTTGATATTATTTTTTAAAAATTAGCTTTATAGTTTTTTTAATTTCTTTTCTATCATATTATTCTAATCTAATGATCTATATCATAAATTTTACATGTTCACTTGGGTTAGCTCATTTTTTATTACTTAGGTTGTATATTTATCACGCTAACTCGAATTAACATGAGTTATTTTTATTTTTTTAATCCAATTTTGTATTTCCATGACTTTTTTCAAGTTATCATAATATTTTTTTATATATAATTTTTTTATTTGATATATTTTTTTATTTTTTATTATCTATTTAACATGAATTCTAGTTTTTATTTTTTTTAATTGATACATTTCTTAAATATGTCTTTTTTATTTTTGTCTAAATTAATATCCCTCTTCTATGATTTTTTATATTGTGTGTGTGCTTAATCTTTTTTTAATAGATATATTTTAAGAAATTTTTTTATGTGTATTTAATTTTTAAAGATGTTATTATAATTTGTCTATGTTTTTTTATGTTATATATATGAAATTTATTTTTAAAAATAAAAAATATTTATTTTTAGATAATATCTCTAATATATGCAGCCTTATATGATATTTTTTTTTATTTTTTATTTTATTCAATCAATTTCATATGTGTATTTATTTTTATTATCGTTTAATTAAATAAAAAATTAATTTTAATAAATAAATTTAGTAAACACAACCTGATAAATATTATATATTGCGTGATCAAATATTTTGATTTATATCTATTTTTTAATTTTATTTTTAGTTATCATTAGTGATTTTTTTTATTTATTTACATAAATAGTTATTAATTTATATAATTAGATGCTTGGATGAAATTTTAGATATGCACATTTATGTAAAAAAAATGCATCTAAAACACCTGCATATCTAATTTATTTAAAAAAAAAAAAAAAAAACTTTTCACAGAGCATCAGTTAGCTAGCTGTAATCTCAAGTTTCTCTGGCCATACTAATTTTGGCTATTACAATGTACTCATTTCTACACTCCTCTCCTTGAAGAGGAAGTACTGGACTCGGTGCCTACGCCGAGTGCCAGACAATTTTATTTTGCTTAAAAAATGATATTGAGCTGCCATAAATGTGTTTTATAAAAGGAAGAAAAATACAAGACTCGTGTCACCGCGTGGAAAAAATTAATTTTAATTTAATTAGAAAAAAATAAATTAAAAATAATAGTGAATGCATCAAATTTTAAAATAAAAATTATTAATGTTACTTGAGAGAAAAAATATTTTTTTTAAAAAAATAATATATTTCAATTTACAATCCATTAAATATAAAAAAATATAATATAATTTAAAAAACATAAAAAAAATACTTATCCTAATTAACTAAGTTAACATAACAATCACATTCAACTAACTCAAAATATTTTTATAATATTAAAATAATTTAATAAAAAAATTATAAAATCTTTTTAAAAATATATTTATATTAATTTTTTAAATTCATAACTCGAATTATTAAACCCAAAACACTCTATTTAAAAAATCATAAAATCCAATTCTTAATCAAATATTAAAAATAAAAATTAAATTTTAAATACCAAATAAATTTTATATTTAATTAAATAATAAAATTAAAAAAAAATTAATTTGATAAAAAGATAAAAATAAAGCAAAAATTAGGAAAGATAAAAATAAAATAAAAAAATAATCAACTACCTTAACAAAATTGCTTCTTAGAAATCAATTTCAAAAGGCATGATGCAGTAGCATACGAGTCTTGCAATGCATTTAACCAAGCACGTTTAATAATAACATGTTTGAAGAATGGAGATTTGAAGAACGACACGTTGCGGAATCTTACATTGATCTTCCTTTGACTTGCTATGAACAAAAACGTCCACTAACAACCCAAAATAATTTGAGCGAAACAGATTTGATAAATCTTTCGTCCGTTACATCAAATACTGCATGGAAATGTTAGAGACTTGGATGGAGATAACAATAACTCTTATCATCGCCTGCTCCTTCCCTTCGATTTTGAATCAAAGTGGTGTGCCTTCAATTTCTTCTTGCGAGGCTGAGCGGTAGCACCACCACCACCACCACCTTCTCTAAATGGCATACCCATGAGAGCCAAGAGTCTTTGCGCTTCTTGATCGGTGTTAGCTGTGGTTGCAATGCACACATCCATTCCCCTGGCTTTACCAACCGCATCAAACCTAATCTCTGGGAACACACTCTGGTCGCGAATTCCAATGCTGTAGTTGCCATGTCCATCAAAGCTGTTTGGGGTCACACCTTGGAAATCCCTTGTCCTAGGCAGCCCCAAGTTAACAAGTCGATCTAAGAACGAGTACATCAGCTGAAAAATATAATCACAGATACAAATTACGAAATTTCCATGTCAAATTAAAAAGAATGCAACCAACAAAATGCACCAGAATACAAAATTGGTAATGAGATGCACCTGTTATGATCTGATCTAAACAGCAAGTAAAATCAGGATATGAGCAACAAGATCGATAGCCGACAAATTACATGATGTGTTTATTCAAGATCAAAGTGGCATGGAAGAGTGTACAAGTATAAGAATGCCCTACTCAGAAGCACAGACCATCGTGATAAAAGACAGAAAACAAGTTCTAACATTTTGCTGAAAAGGAACAAATTTCCCACAGTAGAGTAGTGGCGATCATCTCAAGACTACCTATGGACCATAGCATCATCTCTACTGTGTTTCTTCTAAAATTTTCAATGAGCATTGCCATCATTGAAGTGAATGATCATACTCAAAGAATCGATCATCTTGAGCAATCACTATATCTCCCACATGCAGAAGGGAACACCAAAATAAATACAAAAATCCACATATTATCATTCAAAACTTGACAGTATACCTCAAATCCTGTTTAGGATTGGAGTTTAAAAGCATGCTTTCGTGAGATCAAACAAGAGAAATCCCATGCTAGAAACTTCCCTAATCGCCAGTATCATCCAGTATCATCGGCTAAGCTAAATGCCCCACTATTAATCTACATGCTACTAAAAGCACACATCATCGAATCAACCATTACAATAATTATCACAAAAATATGCATCCTGGCATTTCTTCTCTATCTAGAAGGGAGCTGGACATGCAGTATTTTTCACTCTTGCACCTGTAACTTCAACTATACCCAAACAGCTTCTCCTGACAGAGCCATCTTCAATATCATTTTCATCAAAGCCCCTTCAAAGACTACAACACCCTTCCAAAACACAAAAGAAGAAATCTTGCGCTATGATGGCCAAATAATATATAGCCTCTAGAGTTTAGACTCCTAGCTAACTTTATCATGAAATATGTAGCCGCGGCATGAACATAAACAAGAAAATTCGATAAAGAGAAAAAACACAAATGCTCACGTTTCCTCTGAGTGTAACAGCAATACCAAGAGGTTGGCCTTCCCTAATCTTGAAGGTAGCAACCGAATTCCTGGCCCGCGTCTTTACGGGTCTTTGGCCTGTGATAAGAGCCAAATCATTTATCGCTGCGTCCAACCCCTTAGCATTCTGCGCAGCATCTCCAATCCCACAATTCACCACAACCTTCTGAATTTTTGGAACCTAAAGAAATGAGAAATTCAAATTTCAGCAAATTGCAAATTAGATTAACTTTATCAGTAATTTGGAAAATTTATAAAGAGTCACCTGGTGAATGTTAGTGTAGCGGAACTCTTCTATCAGCAGAGGGACAATTTTTTCAAGGAATGTGGTTTTGAGCCGATTGCTTTTCTCTGCTTCTGATTTGTCCACCAAAACAACATCTCCAGTAGCTCTCACTGACACCACCCCATTCCGGCTCCCGTACGTTACTCTTGCGTTTGAAGGCGGCGGGAGAGTGGGGAATCGGCCGTGAAACGACGCCGCCGAGGAGGACAAGAGCGAAGCAGTGGCCATCGTTTTTGTTTTTTGGAAGGAGGGGGTTGGACACAGCGTTTCTGTAGATGGGGTTTGGAGATCGGGATTGTGAAATGGGTTCGGAGGTTGAACTTATTTACGTAGGTGCCACTTAGGGGGGTGCCGGTTGTGAGGGTGAGTTGTAAATTTAGGGAGTTGTTGGTGGCAGGTTGTGAAGGAGAAAGGATAAGAGGGACGGCAAATTATTGCCTTTTTCTTTAGGTGTTTTCCTGTTTTTAAAAAATACTTTTAGTTTTAAAAAACAAAATTTTAATATTTTTTAATGTTTTATTATGGTTTTAATAAAAGAAAATATTTTAATATATTTTTAATTAAAATTTTATTTTAAGAAGCATTCTGCTGTGAAGTGCGAAACATCGTATTCTGCTAACATTATTAGAAAAGAAAATACACATAATAAAGTTGATGCAAGTTGAAGGAATCTATGGTAGAGTGGTTGCTTTGTATTATTCAATAGTCAAAGCAATAAGGTGCCATTTATGTAACAATTAATTCATGCTAGGAGTGCATGACATTTTATTATTAGGGAGAAATTTGGCTCCCTCGAAAAAGGATTGGGGGGGCTTTTTATTGGTTTGAGGTATCTTTACAAATATAAATGTTTTGCACGTAAGAGCTTTTCTTTTTTTTTCAATATTTAATAGATAATGACGTTCAAATTTAGGGTGATGGAATGAAAATGATAAAATGTGGCCATGGTTGAGGATCAATTTTCTGATTTTTTTATTAAAATAATATTTTTATTTATTTTTATAGCCTAGTTAAATGAAATTAGGTTCTACGTTATTATAAAAAACAAAATTAAAAGATAAAAAAACTAAAATATAAAATATGATAAAAATACATGATCAATTTTAAAGAGGTTAAACATTATTTTTAAACATCTAAAAATTTTAAAATTATTATTTATAATCATCTTGATCTCTCCTTCTTATCCTTTCTTAAAACAACAAAATCTTAAAATCACAACAGCATCATTTTAAACATCTAAAAATCCTAATCTCACGGGTTATTGCAACTAAAAAAATAAAAAAACCTTTTTTTTGCTCTTTAATAAAAAGTCATCAATATTTTTTATAAAAAAAAAAACTCGTATCGACTTAGTTTATGCTAACAATAAACACAAACTTTCTAGACTAACTGTGTATTTAAAAATATAATTATAATTATTTTTAAAAGTATTTTTTATTTAAAAATATATATAAATAATTCTTTTTACTTTTTTAAAATTATTTTTAAGATTAATACATTAAAATAATTTGAAAATATCAAAAATATATTAATAAAAAAATTTATTTTTTTAAAAAATACTTTTAAAATATAGTGCCAAATATACCCTAAAAATATAAGCTTATTCTTGCATGTTTTCCTCTTTCGTTGCCAAGGTATCAACTGTATGCATTGCTTCATGTTTTTTTTTTTCCCTCTTTTTTATTGATTCTTAGGTGCCTGAGTTGGGTAATTACCCATTGGTTTAGTAGAATCTTAATGGTAGTACTTGATATACGTGGAATTTTAATTGAAAAAAATCAAAAGAAACCCCAACATAATTCCCTACTATTCTAGGTATTGCCTCTGGAGTCATGTAAGGATATAGTTAGGGAAAAATAATCTTGAATCCTTAAAAAAAAAAAAAAAACATTATCATAGTGAATACTGTAGCATTGCCTCTGAAGTCATGTAAGGATAAGTGAATATGCTCTTGAGATATGTCTATATACAAAGCTAAGAAAAGTGATTAGTTTCACCTACATGCCAATGCTTTTACGGCTAGTTATGCACGTGTTTGTCAGCTTGCTCGCATGCCTGCGAGATATTGTTTGGTTTAATACACGCCAACATGAATCATTAGTGCAGCTATCACAAGGGTTATTGAAAGTCATCAAAATTAATTGTTTTGACATTTTTTATATTACTGGTTATATGATAACTAATTAATCTATTTATTTAAAGTGTTTTCACTTCTAATAAGCCATTTTTTTTTATTTGAATTTGGAACCTTTCATCAAAATTCAAGTCATTTCACTTATTTGTGGACTTTTGTACTCTGACTTTAGAAACTTGGATGTTTGGAAGGCTTATATAAAGACTTGAAAGTTTGGTGATTATATTAAATTTAGTTGTTTTATTGAATCATTATGAAAAAAAAATATTTTTTTTATAAATTAAATAGAACATAGCTACCGTATAAAACCAATTGTGAAACATGGTTTCAACTAGCAAATTATTTGTTCAATTAATGAATCTTTAAATTAACATCCTCATCTCGAGTTTAATTCTAATAACACCAGTTTAAGTTATATTTTTTACTGTGGAATATTTTATGGATGGTGGGTAATTAATGTGGTAAAAATAAAAAAATAGATTACAATAACATATTATAATGATGTAATTGTTGTACAGTAAGGTGGAGGTGGTAACATTGTTTTTGATTTTGTGATGGAGAGAAGAAGTAGCAATAATAAAAATAATGATATTATAAATAAATTATTTATCATAAAAATATTTTATAAGACTTTATGAATTAACTATTTTTTAACAAGTAAATTAAATTTAAAGTTTTATTGGGAGATATTTTAATAGTTCTCTCTAAAATATTTCACAAAAATAAAAAACATAAACACGAATTTTTTTTCTAAATAACATTTACAAGAAACAAACACCCTCTTAGATTTATGCAATTAGGTGCACGTAGTCAATAAAAGGCAATCCGTTTGCGTCCATATGCAAAATGTTTACGCGGGGAATTACTTGTTCGCCTAAAAAAATGAAAGGTGAAAACTTAATACGCCGCATGTCTATGAAGAACCTCTAAGGAGCTTACCTGGTAATTAAGAAATATCATTGACTTCTTGGGTTCAAATTTAAAGCTTATATCTGAAGAAATTTGTTAAATTTTTCTAAATACACTAAACTGACATGGATTGCCACAAAATAGCTCGGAGGTATCTCTTATGGTCAAATGGAGAAGAAATCATGCCCAGCTAGATTACATGCTTGGTTCAACAAAAAGAAGAGAAGAAGGCTCACTTCACTCGATTAACCACTCAAATCAACTCCTTGAGTTAGAATTGGGACCAATATAAAATCATTATCCATTTGATTAGAAATATATTTTCAGTATATTCAACTCCTGCGTTATACACCAGTAAATGAAAAATACACTTTCTGAGGCCAGATGAGGTTGTGGTCAGCTTCTTCCTGCTACGATGCATCTAAACAGATCCCCATGACAGGATTAGAAGGAACAAAAAGAGAAGAAAAAATCTCCCGAAGGGCACCACCGAATCCGAGTACTCTGTGAAAGTAAATTTGCTTTTACTCTTTGACTCTTACACTGTCATCTTAAAAAGGGTTAAAATCTAAATCAGAGAAATGCTTATTTAAGATAAAAGGAGGAAAGATAGTCAACCGACTCCTTTGGAGGTTTGTATTTGTAAGGCTTCGAATACTCCACATAATTTCAATTCATCTTTATTTATTCCTGTGGGGTTTACTTGCTTCTCCTCTCTCCTCTTTCTTGTCTGTGCAAAATCCTTCTTAGGGCCGCTCGTCTTCTTCCTTCTTCCTTGTTTTTTTATCTTTTTGAAGCCGTTCTCTCTCAGCGTCAGTCAACATGCAAAGAACCGGACACTAATACTTCCACACACCCCCGGCTCCCCCCCCCCCCCCGAAAAAAAAAAAAACTAGGGTTTCCCTTTCCGAGTTTTCTCAACGCCAATTTAAGGCCTCTTGAATGTTAGAGTTTCGGACATAAACTTAAAAGGGTTTTTAGAAGGGGAGAGAGGGATAGAGAAGGAAGCCCTAAGCAGCAAAGAAGATAACAAAAAGGGTTTGCTTGCCTTCTTTCTCTTCCTTTCTCTCAGTTTTCAGAGAGAGGGAGTTGGAGACATTTGGATAGATATATCCTTGTGTCTACTCTACCTCTCTATCTTCTTCCCTTTTGTTTCTATTTTCTTATGATTTCTTTATTCTGGGGGAAGTTTTAATTTTCTCTTCATTTTTTTAAAAAACCCATTTCAGGATTTCTTGTCTGGCTATCTGTGGTTTGGTTTTTGAATGATAATTTCAAGATTCAAACTTGGTTATGCATGGTTTCTCGTGAATCTAGAAAGGGCGTTTTAAGTCTAGTGTAAAAATAGAGTAAAAAAAAATAGGCTTAAGCTTTAATGAGTTTTGGGGGTTTCCTTGAAAACACTAGTCCTGGTGGTGGTGGCGCAAGAATCGTGGCTGATATACCTTATAACAATAACAAAAACATGCCCCCTGGTGCAATGGCTCAGACTCGCCTTGTCTCTCCTTCTCTCACTAAATCCGTGTTCAACTCTCCTGGACTCTCTCTAGCCCTTGTACATATCTACATCTTTCTATTTGTTCCTTTTTTGGTTGGCTACTAAGTGACTTGGGTTGTTTGTTTGGTGAGGTCTTTAACCTTAACGTCCTCGTTTGTGTTTGATTCTTGATCAGCAACAGCCAAACATAGATGGTCAAGGAGATATAACTAGATTGGCTGAGAACTTTGAGACAAGTGCGGGTAGGAGAAGCAGAGAAGAGGAACATGAGAGCAGATCTGGTAGTGATAACATGGATGGCGCGTCTGGTGACGATCAAGATGCAGCTGATAAACCTCCAAGAAAAAAGAGATACCACCGACACACTCCACAACAAATCCAAGAACTTGAAGCGTATGATATCTATCACTAATTTGCACTTTCAACAGGATTTGTGGAGTGATATTGAGAGAGTGTTGCTTTTGTTTGTTTTACAGCTTGTTTAAGGAATGTCCTCATCCTGACGAGAAACAAAGATTGGAGCTTAGTAGAAGGCTGTGCTTGGAGACTAGGCAAGTCAAGTTCTGGTTTCAGAATCGTAGAACCCAAATGAAGGTGATGAATGATAATTAACAAACCATGGATGTTTTCCCTTTTGGGCTGGATTTTTATGGATAGAAAGTTAAAATGTGTTTGATTGTTTGCTGCAACAGACTCAACTGGAGCGCCATGAGAACTCATTACTCAGGCAAGATAACGACAAGCTTCGAGCAGAAAACATGTCCATAAGAGATGCCATGAGAAATCCATCGTGCTCAAACTGTGGTGGTCCTGCGATAATCGGTGATATTTCACTTGAAGAACAGCATTTGAGGATTGAGAATGCTAGATTAAAAGATGAACTAGATCGAGTTTGTGCACTTGCGGGCAAGTTCTTGGGTCGCCCCATATCTTCGTTGGCTTCTTCACATGGCCCTCCGATGCCGAATTCAAGCCTGGAACTTGCAGTTGGTAGTAATGGTTTTGCTGGTTTAAGCACCATGGCTACAACATTGCCTTTGGGACCTCATTTTGAAGGTGGGATTTCTGGTGCTTTGCCTATGGTAACTCAAACTAGACTAGCAACAGCTGGTGTTACTGGTATTGATAGATCATTAGAGAGATCCATGTTCTTGGAGTTGGCTTTAGCTGCCATGGATGAATTGGTGAAGATGGTTCAGACGGATGAGCCTCTTTGGATCGGGAGCTTTGAGGGTGGTAGAGAAATACTGAACCATGAGGAGTACTTGAGAACCTTCACTCCTAGCATTGGAATGAAGCCTAGTGGCTTTGTTAGTGAGGCATCTAGAGAGACTGGTATGGTAATCATAAACAGTTTGGCCTTAGTTGAGACACTGATGGATTCGGTGAGTTGTTCAAAATCTCTCCTTATTGGTGTCTTATATATATATATATATGTATGCATGTATGTATATATAAATTTTCGTTTTTGGACTGTTTAATATATATTTTTTCTTAATTTCATTGGAATTACTTTTTGTGTTCTTTATCTTTCCTAGAACCGATGGGCGGAAATGTTTCCTTGTATGATTGCAAGGACGTCTACCACTGATGTGATAGCCAGTGGAATGGGGGGGACTAGAAATGGTTCACTTCAGTTGGTAGGCTACTCGTCTCTTATTCACTGTTAGTAAGATTTCTACTATTTTTGGTGGTGCTTGTTTAGCATTTTGTTTAGATCTAAATCTTTTCTTAATCCATCATATTTAGATGCATGCCGAGCTCCAAGTCTTATCCCCATTGGTTCCGGTGCGTGAGGTAAATTTTCTCCGATTTTGCAAGCAGCACGCAGAGGGGGTTTGGGCTGTTGTTGATGTATCCATTGATACCATCCGAGAAACTTCCGGTGCACCCCCGACATATGTGAACTGCAGGAGGCTTCCTTCTGGTTTTGTGGTGCAAGACATGCCCAATGGGTACTCCAAGGTAATAATATAGAAACTAGTGCACGTTTTTGGTCTGTAGCATGCCCGGTCGGTACCCTTTTCTCTTTACATTTATTGTGTTTCAGTTGAGAACATTTGATCTGTGGCAAAACACCAGGTCAAAAATCATGAGCATTTGCATTCCCAAGCCACTTACAGAGCTCATGCATCTAAGAGTCTTGTTTGTCAAGTGATTACCCACTGTTTCCCCGTCGCAATCTGAACCTTCCTAGAGTCTAATAATAGTCTTGGATGCTTCTTCTGATGTCAAAACACTGTTTAAATTTCAAGTTTCAACAACTAGGGTTGCTTAATTTTTTTATAAAAAAACTCCATGGTACAGCAGCAAATCGAGATTACACCACTTATTTTATCAAATAGAAGTCTCCATTACTTGAATTGCGGTGCCTTAAACGCATTGATTTCATATCCTTCATTAGTAAATGCCTAGTTATCCTCAATTTTGATTGAATAAACAATATATTTGATGCTTCTATTCCAATGATGCAATCTTGGTTATCTTCATTATTTTGTATTTAATCATATGCTACAGCGTATGACCTGGTTCCAGCCTTGTGTTTTATTTATTTATTTATTTTTAACTCAATGAAGAGTCATAATTGTCAAAGTCCAAGACTGATTATTTTGTTTCCATTTGAGTATCCAAGCTTGTATATGTAGACCATAGTACACATCTCGATGTCAGCTTCTACTGTGTACTTTGTTCCCTCAAATCTTGCAAAATCTTTTTCCATTTCATTATTTTATGCAAGGACTGCTTGATTCCATTTCTTTCTTTGAGCCCAACCTAGAGCCCTTTCCCTAGATTTGCCTTGTAAATTAATATGGAAATTTGCTTTGAAAGTCTGAACATTGACTCAATATATGTAAAATATTATAAAATGACACAGAAGAAGGTTGATGCTTTACAGTAATAAAATACGAACCTCCTACATCCTTTTTGCTGTTGTTTAATCTACGAACTTTGACTGACATTCAGCCTTTGACTGACATTCAGCCTTCTTCCATGGAACTGGCATTTGATCTTTTATATTGTGTGGCTTTAATTCCTAATCATTAGCTAAGTAAAAAGAACATGTAGTCTTTTTTCTCTACAAGAGAAGCAATCAGTTCGCATGGTAGCAATCATTAAACAATAATGAATATGTTAATTTTCCAACTTGAGCAGTTGGTGCAATTAACCATATCATAGCTAACAGAACTATTAAAATGCAGGTTACATGGGTTGAGCATGCAGAATATGATGAAAGGCAAATACACCAGCTCTATCGGCCGGTGATAAGCTCCGGCATGGGCTTTGGTGCCCAACGATGGATAGCTACCCTTCAACGTCAATGCGAGTGTTTAGCCATCCTCTTGTCTTCCAATGTACCTAGTAGAGACCACACAGGTTAATATCAATGCTAATTTCCTAAACAATGTGGTATTCTTTGTAACTTGCCAAAACAACCTTTGTTGACATGTAAAGTGTTTGTTTAGCGATAACGACAAGTGGTCGCCGAAGCATGTTGAAGCTGGCGCAAAGAATGACCGATAACTTCTGTGCTGGGGTTTGTGCCTCCACAGTGCACAAGTGGAACAAGCTGAATGCCGGAAATGTTGATGAAGATGTTAGGGTTATGACCCGAAAGAGTGTTGATGATCCTGGTGAGCCACCAGGCATAGTTTTGAGCGCTGCGACCTCTGTCTGGCTACCTGTTTCTCCACAAAGGCTCTTTGATTTCCTACGCAATGAACGACTTAGAAGCGAGTGGGACATACTCTCCAACGGTGGACCAATGCAGGAAATGGCCCACATTGCTAAAGGCCAGGATCACGGCAACTGTGTCTCTCTCCTACGTGCTAGCGTAACCTCTCTTCTCTTCACAAGTATTTAATATTATATATCAGTTGCAATGTCTCTTCTTTTTCTTGCATTCCTGCACAAGATAGATATAAAATCGTTCTGGGTCAGGAAAATAAGTTCATGTTTGTGTTTGGTTATAAAAGTATTTTTTTTAATTCAAAATATATTAAAATAAGATATTTTTTAATTTTAATGTTTTTTCGGGAGTTGAAAAAAAGAAAAGGCACCTTAAGTTACAAGGGTTTCTCTCTTTCTCTGCTAGATAGGACATGAGTTTTTTGGAAAATAGTGTTATGTGGGGGATGATTTAATTTTCTGGCGTGTCCCTTGGGTGTGTCAGGTCGATTAATTTTTGTCGTGGCTAGATAAAAAGGTGAAATACAGAGGAATTTGGAAGTATCATCTGTATGGTCACAGATAGACATGACCAGTTTTTAGGCACAATCTCTATCCTTCGTAAGCCTCAAAAAGTCAAAATATAATGAACACCTGTCACCGTTTATGTAAAAAACCTGATCTGTCATGACACTCGTATATACGTTAAAGAAAAGGTTAAAACGTCATCTGATCTAATGTAAATCCAAGTCAAATTCAGGGACCACTATTGTGATTCACCCTGTTCTGGTTTCTCCTCCTTTCCTGGCAGGCCATGAACGCTAACCAGAGTAGCATGCTAATACTGCAAGAGACCTGCATGGATGCAGCAGGCTCTCTTGTGGTGTACGCTCCCGTTGACACTCCGGCCATGCACGTGGTGATGAACGGTGGTGATTCGGCTTACGTGGCGCTTCTTCCGTCAGGTTTTGCTATCGTACCGGATGGGCCTGGTTCACGTGACCACCAAACGACCAACGGCGGCCCAAATGCTAATAATATCGGTGGCCAAGAGAGGGTAAGTGGGTCCCTTTTGACGGTGGCCTTCCAAATACTGGTGAATAGTCTCCCTACGGCGAAGCTCACAGTAGAATCTGTGGAGACAGTCAACAACCTTATTTCATGCACAGTCCAAAAGATCAAGGCTGCTCTCCAATGTGAAAGCTGATTATGCAATGCGTGATTGAGCTGTCCTATTAGTGAGTATTTGTTAGTTTACAAATTTTATAATGGCTGTGTTGGTCTGTTAATTTTATGGCGTCACAGAGAGAGAGAGAGAGCTCGCTTGGTAAATGAGTGGGGAGACTGGAAAAACAAAAGTGAGCAGTCATCTTGTTGATGTTTGTGGGTGTTGAGTCAAGAACGAACCGCGCGTGGAGACTCCTTGCAAGGTGGTGAGGATTTATGGGCCAGTGACTGCTAGCCGGGTTGCAGCTGGTATGCATATTGCAAAGAGTGCTCTTAACACGAGGCAAGGGTGGTGGTTCGGGCATTGACTCAAATCGACCCCTGCCTCAATTATTACTAAAAAAAAGAAAGAAAAAAATGGGTCTTTCTGATATTTAAATTAATATCCAGATTATATATATATATAATCTGTTTTTGTTGAACTTGGAATGACTAGTTCAGCTTGTTGATGTTTGTTAACTCGTGGGGTTTTGTATTGTTTAAGATATTCTAAAGTTTACTAATAATAACCCTTTTTTTGGTTAATGGACTTGTATTTTCTGTCAGTTCACGGGTCTGAGTGGTTGGGTTTTTAAAAAAATTATTTTCAGTGCTGTTTTAAAATAATATCATTTCTTTTACCCGCTACACATGATTTAGGTCTTTTTTAATTATTTTGGTATTGTAGTGGTGTTGATACTACAATAATTGTTTGGTTTAGTAGCATCCCATAGGAATGAAGTTTGCCTGATAGGGATTTGGACTCCCTGTTCGAAAAAAGGATATTTTATTCGTATATAAGCTCAAAAGTGACAATGATTATGCTTTTTTAAGAAGTATTCAATAAAGTGTTCGCTGTCCGCCCTTGTTAAGTAACTGTTAAGCGAGAAATTAAGAGCCCTAATTAGGTTGTAGTAACGCGGAGCTGGGATTGTTACTGGTTAATCTGTTTTTTTTTTCAAAAAAATGTAAAAATATTTTTCTTTAAATTATTATTTTTAAATACTTTAAAAAATAAACTGAATCTCTCTGACAAACACCTCCTAAGCGAGGACCGGGAGAAACAGATGTCTGAGAAACTGCGTAGGCAATGAATGAGAGGGCAGAAGCCGATGGGAGAAGGTGTAGCTATTATTTAATGCTAAGGGTTTGTCTTTGCAACTGGCTTGCGTGTACAGCCAGTGAAAAGTTGACACGTATATATCTTGGAGGTTTTAGGTGACCATGGGGAGGATGAGAGGGGATGCGTGCATGAAAGCTATCTTGATTATTTTATTTTATAGTTTAATAATTGTGGTTAGTCTTATATGTAAATATACACACACAAATGGATTTGCTGCAAAAAGCTAAATATTTCTGATTGCGAGAGAAAGGAAAGAGGCTTTGGAGGTTAAAGTTACGATAATGACACTTGTGGATGATACACTTTTGGAATGAAAATAATACCCTCTTTAGCTCTCCTCATTTTCCCTGAAAGAATAAAATTATGATAAAAATGAAATTTTTGTATTCTATCTAGATTATTTTATTTTATAGTTTAATAATTTCTTTCGCTTTTAACTGTGTTCTTAAGAAAACAACAAAAAGAATTACATGGCACAAAAAAAAAATATTGGATTACTTACAAATTTGCTATTATATTCAATTTAATAACTCAAAAATCCTTATTGTTTTATTAAAACAACAAAATCACCACTAAAAAACTCTTTTTGCAAAAAAAACAATGAAACCTAGCCACCGGCTTGAATTCAGTCATATCATCCGCACCCAAGAAGGCCACAAATATTGCTACTTGTTGCTTTTTTCCCTTTCAAGTGATGGTGGCTATTCATCTTCTCTCTGAGTACAGGATAAATTGATATTCTTTTTTGAGAGTGTTTATCCACAAGCTAAACTTATGGTTGTGATTCTCTTTTTCTCTCATTCTCGCACACACATGGGGCCTTCCATTAGCTGTATAATGAAATTTGTGGAAAACTTAGAGAATTTAAGTGGAGAGTAATGTAAAATGCTGCACCAACAGGTTGTTCATTATTTCTTTCTTCATCCCTTCTGCTCGTTTATTTTTCATAATACAGGCTGGAGATAGCACCCAGTGAAGAGAATGAAGACTCTAAAGAATTAAACCCTAGGAAAAACCTTGAGGAGGAATATCATCAGAGTCTGGCTAGTTTTGATGTTTTTTTGTGTTTTTAAATCTTGGAGGTTTTCTTATGTTAGATTTCTTTATGTGTTTATGGGTTTAAGAGGACGAGATCGGTTTATTGCTGGGTGGTTCCGGTTAGTGTCGAGAGGGTTATAGTTTGAGGAGATCGCGTCGGTGGCTATGTGGTTGGGTTGGATTTGTGACTGGAGCGAAGTGGTTGAGCGACGGTGCATTAGGGGGTTGCTAGGTCGTGCTGTGGTGAGAGAGGCAGATGTAGGGAGGCTCGGCAACAATAGAGCTTGGGTGTTATGGCGAATCGGGATCGTTGGAGTAAGAGACTGTTGAGGGGAACAATGGGTGATGTGTTGGCGGCAGCACTAAGCTTCTGGCAGTGGTTAGTGGGTATGAGAGGAAGGAACAACAACTAGTCTTTAATGGTTGGAAAAGGTGGTTTCCGATGGTGATTGGGCGAAGATTAGGCTATGATTAGAGTTCTGTGATAGAAGATGTAATCTAGTTGCGGTGGTTTGGCCAGAATCTAGCGAGAAAATGTGGAAGGGGCGACTGACGACTCTTTGTTGGTGTTTCAGCAAAATTTAGTTGTTTATGTTATTACATGACGGTGGATTTTTTTTTTTAAATCTAAGTTTAAAAATTAAACTGGACTTTAATGTAAATAGTAATTTTTAAAAGAATATATATGGATTGACAAATTATAGAATGCCTGTATAATTTTTTAAAAAAATTACTTTTAAAAGAAAGATTTACTTAACTCATGTTTGGGTTTTGTTTTTTCATCTTATTATTTCAATTATAATCAAGTTCACAAAAAAAATTAATATTTTAAAAATTATAAAATATAAATAAAAAACCAGAAGTGATCGTGCTTACATTAGGACATATAATGCCCTATTATATTCAGGCAATGCGTGCGCTGACTAACAACGGCTAGAAAAAGGCTTTCCTTGGTTTTATAGAGTCGTCTTAGCGGATCATTCATCCTTACACAATGTATGTTGCTTAATGACATCCGGTCTAGTAGTAGAGGTGTTTTTTTTAAAAAAAAACAAATTTTCACACCTAACCTTTTAAATTTTAAAAGTGATTCTTCATTTATTTATTTTTAATTTTAATCTTTATTTTTTTAATTATTAAATATTTTAATTCTAATTATTTATAAAAATAATTTTTTAATTTTATCAATTTTTAATTTTTAATTTTTTATCTATTAAATTTAATTCTTATTTTTATAATTCTTATTTGTTTTATTTTAGATAATTTTTAAAATCTATTTATTTTAATATTTTATTCTCCTTATTTTTTTTCCTATTAAATTTGGTCCTTTCTTTGTTGTTGTTATTTTACTTTGGAAAATTTTTAAAATTTATATTTTTTTTATTTCATTATTTTATATTAAATTATTAAAAAATAAACTTCTTGATTAAATTAGGATTTAGAATTTCACAAATTATAAATTTAAAAGATTATCTTAAGTTATTGAGATTTGCTTGTTTTTCTTTTTATTTTATAAACTCGTGTTTCCATCCTTGATAATTTATTTAATTAGATATTGGGCTTTGCTATTTATTTTATTTGATTTCAATAGAATTTCTCATTAATTTTGCAAATAACTCAAGTTATCTTGGATTTTTTTAATTTATTTTGCTTAAATTTAACTTGTTATAAAAAACATTAAATTAAAATAATTAATTAAATATAAATATGAGATGCTCACTTTATAATATTATTTTTTTATTTACTTTTCAAGTTGTTGCTCTAATAAGAATTCAATCTTTTTCAGTATTATCATGAAACCATCTATAGTATTATTAGAATTGTCCAGGAGAGTTTATTTTTTGGTGTCCATGATACAACAATATTAAGTCTTTAGAAAAATTTTTTTATTGATCTTGATAAAAAAAAATTATAATTTTTTTATTAAATTTACTTATTATTGTTATTTGTTTTTTATAATATTATTAAATTAACCGAGTTTTTTTAATACAATTAAGGCAGTAATTCAAGTTTCAATTTTTTTTTTAATTTCTTAAGAACACTAACTTCATTTGAGCATTCTTTTTATATATTAAAAAAATCGATCAAGTTTACAACGCATCACTAATCACTAACCACCAATCTATCTAGGATGGTTACTATTCTTCAAAAAATTGTTCCGTATCCTGTAGTAGATTCCTTTCCATGCAATGAATGGCTTGAGCTTGAGTACCTATTTCACGAATTTTTATTTCTTTCTTAATGGGTAAATTGCACAAATTGATTGTGGATCAATTAAAAAAATTATGAAATTCAAGTTGTGGTGTCCATTATTAATATTATGGAGGATAAAAATCTTGTGAATTGTAAAGCCTAAAATTAACCATTTGCTAGCTTTAGTGTCCATTTATCTACCAAAATATTACTGTTTTTAAACTATTTTTAGCTTGAAAAAACATTATTTTTTATATTTTTTCAAATTAAACATAATTTAAACTATATAGACAAACATAATTTGAAGTCTCAAACTTTACTCGATCCATTTAATGGCAAAATCATTGAGAGAAAAAAGCAAAGAGAGGCAAAACTAACATTGTTCCTTGAAAATTACAGAGTCAATTTATTAGAAATAGCGTGCTTTTGTCCTTTGCTGATCGTCTTAAAATACTTTTTTATTCTCAAAACTCATCTAGTCAAAAGATTTATGGTCCTCCTTTTCTATTTTGTTCCTGGTTAAAATTTATATCGTTGCACCTTTTATTTTATTTCTTTTAATTTAAAAAGATTACGCTGTAAAGTCAAAAAAACAAAAAAATGTATTGGCAAAGCAATTATCAGCTATACTTCTGCTATATTTAGAAATATGTTTGAAATCTTTTTTATTATTATTATTTTACTATTTTTTATATTTTTATATTGTTTTTATATGTTTTTAAAAATAATTTTTTAAAAATAAAAAATATCATTTTAATATATTTTTAAATAAAAAATACTTTAAACTATAACTTTAATCACAATTTTAAAATACCCTTGTCATTTAATGAAAGGTGATACAACCTCCTCCTGGGAGGAGGGAATAACTAGAAATATAAAGGCAATATACACTGATTACAAAAATATTTTTAACATGATATTTATATATTATCTAAAATCATTCATGTTGAATGGGAAATAGACTGATCGTTCTTTGTATCTAATTTTGTACATTGATTTTCTGCAAATTCAATGAATTATCATTAATTAATTCTAATTATCTTGAACTGATTTTGTTTCATTGAGGCTTTTCAAGTACATTGTTTCTGCAATTCAATAAACTTTTAGGAATTAATTCTAAGTAGTCTTAAATTAATTGTTTGTCCAATTCAATGAATTGTAAAGAATCAATTCTACAGCCCTAGCCTTTTATATGTGATTTTTATTAGGATATTCTGATTTCACCATTTAGATTATAAATTTGTTATGCTAACTTGATGAGTTAGATCAATTTTTTTTTTATCTTTTAAAAGATATGTAGCTAGGTTTTTTCTTTAAAAAAAAAATTGATTTAAAACACACCTGCAGTGCTTTGATATTGGTTTTTAAGTTATGAAAAAAATTGATGAACCACCTATTTAGGATCTAAGTGGGACATGTTAGTTTGCATGCTGTGCAAATGTGATTGTATTAGATTATTCTCCCTTTCTTTTAAGAAAAAAATAGATGAGATACGGAATGTCGGATGTTGTAGAATATTATTAAAGTTTTTGTTTTGGGAAGATTGACATCATAATTAATACGCATATCGTCTCCTAACTTTACTATCACACTCGACTCGAATATCTTGACAATTAATTAAAAATTAATTTTATAATAAAAAATAAATATTGAATATCTTGTTTTCTAGTGAAAGGTTTATTTTAAGGAATCGTCATATATTTTATGATTACTAAAAACCCTAACTGGTAAATAAAAATTCTATGATATGGGATTGGTTACAGAAAAAAATGCTTCCACCTTTCAAGAGTCTTATTTAAGACAAGCTGTATTGTTGATTTTGTTTAAATTGCTAATTATTTGTTTTTTTTTTCTTTTGTTTTTTTTTTCTTTTCATGTTCCTAACTCTGACATCAATGAACAATTCTTACGAATATTTTCAACTCTAGTGTTAATAAATATCGTACAAATCTAAAAAATTATAATATTCTTGATTCTGGTGTTAATGAATAATTTTGCAAAACATAAATTTGAATAAGAAATTTTCTATGTTATTTTTTTTTGTTTATCCTTTATTATCTTTTGTCTTTCTTAGATGGAAATAAAAAAAGCTTTGCATAACAAATTTGTATTTAACAATAATAATCCACAAATTGAATATGTAGCTAAAAAATACAAAACACAAAGAAAAAAATAAATTAAAGTATGAGAGGCCATAAATAAATCAACAAAAATCCTTAAATAGGTTGAACTAAAGTTCAAATCTGACCCACTTTTTTTTTTTTAGGGGGGCTGGATTTAGCCCAACCATATGGGTTGGACCAAACCCAGCTGTTGGCCTGTTTAATGTTTTCAAACCAGTAACCTAGTTCGTTTACTTTCTTTGGCTACAAGTGTGTGTGTCAAATCACTCACGCTTGCTACAAGGGCAGGGTAATTAAAAATACAAAGTAAATAGCTTCTAATGAATGAGAGTTGGGGTGGGGGGTTGTAGAAAATTCGTGTGACATTGTTGATGCTAGGTGACGTTCGTGCTTTTAAGTTTTCTCTTGTTCCTTCTGTTTTGGTCTTCCTTGTTCTATCTTTTCCTGTTTCTCTAGTTGCTTTTTGGCTTTTTTTTTTCTTGTATATTCTCTTCTGTTTTTTTTCTTTTTCTTTGTGTTATGTTTTCTTCTGTCTTTTTCTCTTGATTTTGCTAGCCTTTTATAAGCTTCTCTCATGCAAGGCTTATCCTTATCTTCCCTGCACGTTGATCTTTATGTGTTATGTTTTCTTCTGTCTTTTTCTCTTGATTTTGCTAGCCTTTTATAAGCTTCTCTCATGCAAGGCTTATCCTTATCTTCCCTGCACGTTGATCTTTATATGGAGATAAAATTTAAGACTCCGTGTTTTGGTTGGATTGGGACACCAACAGTCTTGTCATTATTGGACTGTTGGTGGTGGTTTCCTTCACGCTTTACTGGATTGTTATGACAGCGAGGGACATAAAAACTAACCGAGAAGCTAGTGATGGAAGTCATGTGCATCTCAATGTATCTAACGATGTTTTGCATTTCCTTCGCCGGTGGTCTCCTTTGTTTCTAGAGAAAGAAGATGAAGAAGAGGCATAACCAAACGACGTTGGAACCGTGGGTGACCTGTTTTCTCAATTCGGTCTTACAAGTTTTGAATTTTTACATTCAAGTCTCTAATATTTTAAATTTAAGATTTATTTTTTAAATTAAATTAAAAATAGATAAAAAATGAAATATAACATTTATCATAAAAAAATTAATTGCTGAACTGTTTTAGAAGTTATCGTACGTAGATTATTAAGTAGGCGTTTGGCTCTGCAGCAACTGCTGCTTCTTTTTCAAATTCAGTGATATAATGTTTGGTTATAAGTTGTGGTTGTATTTTTGCATGTGGGATCCATAAAAAATAAGGTGATACCGTGGGTTCAGCTGAAATAATTTTTTCATGCTTCTTCCTGCTGCTGCTTTGCACAGTGAAAAGTAAACTTTGGAGAGTGAAAGTGAACAGTGAAGTCATTTTTTATTGTTCTGCGAATTCAGGTTTTGAAATATATCAAGTCAGGTTTGATCTAAAAAAATTAATTTTTATTTTTTTATTGTGTTTTATTTAAAATATTAGAAAGAGATCACTTAATGATATAATATTTACAGAATTTGATTATAATCTCAATTTTATTTTTACGAAATCTAACCTAGTTAAAAAAAAATTAGAAGAAAATCACTTAATTATGTAGCATTTGTAGAATTTGACCGTAACTTCAATTTTGTTCGTGATGATATCTTATCTGATATTGTTATGTGCTTAAAAAATCATAAAAAATATAGTTCTTGTTGAATATATTTTATACGTTATGAAATTGTATATAATTTAATGAAACGATAAAAAATATTTAATATTAATATTATTTATTTTATTATGTAATAACAATAGTTAAATCTACAATATTTAAATTAAAAATTATTAATATTAATAAATATTTTTTAATTATTTTATAACCTCAATTTAAAAAATATTCTTTTAACAAAATATATTAAATTATTTTTTATTAAATCTTAATTTTAACTACAACTTTAAACAAACATACATTTTTCTAATCAATTTCAATTAAAAATAATTTTTATAAAAATAACTATAATTATAATAATTACCGCACCAACTCAGACACTCTAGATCACAACTATTTTGGGGAATGAAAATATTCTTTCTTTATTTGCAGGCGCACGTAGGGAACATCGATCAGCGGTGTCTGTAGATCAGGAGAGAAGTACTGGGGACGCAGAAAATCAAAAGTCGAGGTGATGGGAGGCCATCCGGCGCCGAAGGAAATGGCGGTGCAGCTGATCCTTTGCATGTAAAGGCTTTTCCGTATCTGGTGCTTTATTCTTCATCTTTCTCCTCCTCAAATGTCAATCCCCCATCCCTTCGACCTGCTATCATTATTTCAAAAAGTACCTCCGCCGAGACAGATTTCACTAGTCCCTACCCTCAGAATCACATGCATCTGGGCTCCACCTCTTCCCCACCTTCGAACCAATTCAACTCGAGTTGATGGTGGTTGTAATCCTCCACAGTCCACTGCATTATTAGTCGTGGGCCACACCGGACTTGGACTATTGAGAGTTGATTGAAGTAAGCTGTGGCTAAGATCATTTCATCTCATCTCCGAAGAAGACTTAAAATACATCAAATCAAATTTTTTTAATGTAAACAGTTATTTAAATACCACTAATGTATTTTTTAATAAAAAAGTAAATTATTTAAAAATTAATTTTATATAACTCGATTAACTTTCAAAAACAACTTATATAATTTTTAAAAATATAGTTTAAATAAAAAAATCTCAATATACTGGATTGTATAAAGAACTAATTTAATTTAAAAAATTTTAATTATTAAATAAGATCTTAAAATATAATTTATAATTTTTTAATATATATACTCAAATGAAAAGTTTTTAAATTTAAAATTTATATAAATACATATTATCTTATATTTAATTTTTATTAAATAAATAAAAATAATAAGATTTACTTAATTATTAAAGCTCGGAAGTTTAAGATGCTGAGTCTTCGACGTCGTTATTATTTATTTATTGCCTTGATTGCAACGAAGATGATGCATGCAAGAAAAACCTTTGTGCTATGAATGAGAGAAATTGACGGTATGTAGGACCATAGATAAGTAAATACACCTTTCTTATCTGTTGGCTGAGTGTAAAGTGTAAGCATGCTGAAATATGAACATAGGACACAGTTGATATGTCTGTTTGTTATCTTCTTTTGTTGAGAAAAGAAAACTCAGAGCTCGTGAGAACCGATTGAAGTGAGTAGAAACAAAAGACTTGACATTCTATGATGTTACTTGAAGAGATTGTTCCTTTGTCATTTGGTTTGTGTGAAATAGGGCTTCAAGACATCCATCTTCTAACCTGCATCGACTTCATTCCTTCATTCAAACGATGATAGCTAGCTACGTGGTGGACCATTGCAATCTATGGCCATCGTCGTGCCTGGGGAGAGGATGCGTGGATGTGGGTTAACGAGATTTTCAAGAAACAAGAAAAAAACACGTGAATCTGCTGAAGTGAATCCCTTTTGAATATAGAAAATTTGTCTGCATGTTTTTTTTCTTCTTCGAATTGCATGATTTTTTTTTATTTTTTAATTAATATAAGATGTTTGAGTGAATTTATATATATCTTAATAAATTTTAACGCTATCAATATTAATAATTATAAAACTTAAATTTAAAATAATAAAAAACATATTTTTTTAACCTCAAACTCTTATCATTGTACCATCTATTAATTAATTAATTAATATAATCTTTGATGTAACACGAGAGCACATTAATTTTATATATATGTATGTTTAACTATTATTATTTGAGTGGATTTAACCTTCCCTAATTAGAGATTAAATTAACTATGAATTACATAAATATTAATATATTTTTTTATCATTTATTTTCACTTTTATTTTTATAGTAAATTTTAGATTTTTTAAAATTTTTATAGTTATTAATTTTAGAATATATAAAATGAGTTAAAATATATTTAAACTGATTTGAAAATTTATATTAATAAAAAAAATTAAATAAGTGAAGACGTTCTGCTTTTCGACTCCGATATATTTACATGCTTTCCCTTTCTCTATTCATACAAATGCGGACATTGAATTTTGACTAACAAAAAAAAAATCAAACTTCATGGAATCTTAGTGTCGTGACTCGGATTATTACTCTCATGCTTGATATCGCTTGCCTGTTCGACGGAGTTAGCTTATTTTCATGATTGAGATCGCGTGTCTAAGAGGTAGCTCTAGTTTTGTTTTGTTTTTGTTTTTTTTTAATATTAAATTAATTAATAATTATATTTTATAATTTATTTTAATTTTTTATGGGGTATTTCTTTTTATAACTCATATCATTAATTTAATATATTAACTTGAATTAACTTAAATTATTTTTTTTAACACTATATTAATTAGAAATTGAAATTAATTATTTCTTTCAATTTGTTTTAGGTTATTTTTTTGTTTTTATTTTAATTTTTTTTATTGAATATTGAATTTATTAGAATCTAGACTCTATAACTTATTTTAATTTATTTCTTATAAAGTTATTATAATTCTATGACCTGTTATACCAATTAACTTGTTAATTTAAGTTAATCTAAATCTATTTAATATAATATTATTTTGATATTTATAAAAAATATTATTATTTTAAATATTTATTTTAACTTGAACCCTTTATATCTATTGGTATACTGATACAATCCACACTCATAGTATGAAAACATTTATTAGAAAAAATATTATCAGAGTTTAGAGATTATCCACTCATAGTATGAAAACATTTATTAGAAAAAATATTATTAGAGTTTAGAGATTAGTTTTTATGGTTTTTTTTTTTGTTTTTGCCTGAAGTGGAGTACGATTTAGAAAAAAGAAAAAAGAAAAAAGAAAAAAGAAAAAAAGAAGAAAGGAAAGAAACGAAGAAAAAAAACGAAGGACCTATCAAGTGGAACTGGTGCAGGCTCATAGCCTGCCACCAGCCAGAAAGGCCCAAAATGCTGGCGTAAAGGCAAGAGCATTCTGGGCTAGTAAGTGCATGACCACAGCAATAGCATATGATTTCCGCAGAACCAGTTTTACGAAGAAGGCCTTAAACTCCATGCCGTGAATGAATTCTTCGTCAGAACAGAAAGTCGCCCGCAAGGCCTCCAAAACAAATACATTCAGTGCCATCTTCTGAAAATCAATGCTCGTAGGAAAACAAAACTGACAAAAACTAAAAGAAGTCCTTGAGATTCTGCACCTCGCGACCATGAACCATGGCTGTAGCTTGATTGCTACCTATCTGATAATTCAGCCCGACTTCTTCAAAATCTGTTCAGATAATAAAATGTTTCTTGTACTAGGGGAAAAAGTCTCCCGAAACCAATTTTCTTCTCGTTGTTTCGAATCAGCCATGGCCAATATCCAGTACCTTTGATTTGAACAGGCTTATACACGACTACTTGCCAACAGTACTCTGCTTGGAAGATTGCATTAAAAGTAGAAATGACACGACATGTGAATGGTGGGGTCTAATTGCACTCAGCTCGACCCTTTCACTGGATTACGGCAAAAGAGAGACCGTTTCTATCGTACTATTAGAATTCACGTACACGCTGATAGATCCTCTCAAACTAGCAAGCTTGTCATCAATGATAGCTTTGTTATTTAAATTATTTTTTATTTAAAAAAATATTAAATTAAATTTTTTAGATATTTTTTTATATATATATATCAAAAATAAATTCTAAAAAATTATTATTTCAATATATTTTCAATTAAAAAACACACTCCAACACCTCACCAAACAAACTTAAAGTTCATACTCTCCATCTTAAATTCTTCACTAGGCATTTCAAAAATGTTTCACATAATGTATTAAATGCAAGAAGATGATTTGAATTTCTAACATTATTTATCATATTGCATTTAGATATTTTTAAAAATACATTATCATTACATACTGGAAATGACAAACATTACCTCAAACTTAAAAAGATAAGTTTTAGATTGACTACATAAGTCTATATTATCCTAAATATAAACTTGGGCTTAAACTTTATAAGACCCGCCACCTCGAGCTCAACTTCTTGTAATTGAGATTGGGTTTGCGATTGGGCTTTAAAGACCCACTATCCTGAGAGTAGGTTTGGGATAGGAGTGCTTCAATTTATTTATTTTTAACAAGTGGTGAGGCTCAAGATCTTAAATCTGAACCAACTCATGCTCTCCAACTTTTTATTTTATAGATATTCAACATTTAATATTAATGTGATATTTTTACCATAACTGTATTATAACAAAATATATTTTTATGTTACAAAACAGTGTTACAACATTCTTATGTTAGGATTTGGCCCACGAGAAAACCTTTTTTTTTACACTCTATAATATCACCACCAATCATTATAAGTTATTATCTTATATGATCTCCCTGTTATAAGCTTGTTTACTCATATACTAGGACACACAAGAGACATAATATTCCTCTACAACTTTTGTATTAATCACCATTATTCATTATTCACGTAACAAATAGCATATAGCATTGAGTGACACACTCCTTTTATATATATGCTGACTTAAACATCATAAGGTTTTTTGTATACTATACAAAAGACTTGTTTTAAAAGAGTTCCTATACTACAAATCAAATATTTCACCTTCAACTTTCAAAGGTCATCAACCAACCATGAAAAAACTCAAAATCCCTTTAAACTTGCTCCAGACATTTTTTTAGAATCTTATTAAAATATCTATGTACATGGACTAACAAACATATAATTGCTAATAATCAAGAATCATATCACCATAACATGAACCAAGTTATCTTCTCACAATGTGAATAAGAGTTTTAATTTTTGTATGGTTTTTGAAATAAAAAATCAAGTATTTTATTTTTAATAACTAGTTTGACTCACACCATTGATACTCTAGTTTTGTTGTTAACTAAAACCTGGGTTTATACTTATCTTTTCAAACATGCATGAATTAGATATACCTCCAAGTTACTAAACTTGGGTTTAAACTGAGGTTGGTCTCGACTGTACTGGAAAGAGGGCTTTCTTGTGCAACCGATTTTGTTCCTCAATCAATCTTGTTACTTTTATGGTATCTACCAACGTATAAGGTTGTTTGATTTTAACACTCAAACGAATCTCATCCCGAAGCCCTACAATAAACTAACCAATTAAATTTTTTTATAACAAACCTTCTACTTGATGTGAGAGTCTCTTAAAAGTCTCTTAGTATGTTGTCACCATCATGTTTTGCTTAGGACTAGTCAAGGCTCCTAATGGGTCCTTATAGCTAGTTGGACCGAATCGTTATTGTATAGCTTTCATAAACTCATCCTATATTAGTGGTCTCTGAAACTTGGTTAACCACTTATACTACTATAAATCAACACCCTTTAAATAAAAAGAGGCCAATTGAACCTTTTGGTCCAACATAATATTTTAAAATTCAAAATATTATTTTCCCTTGTAAATCCATCTAATTTGATCATCTCCATTAAATTTTGGAAAGGATAACTTGAGATTGTGGTGTTGATGATTATTAATGGGGTAAAGGCGAGTTAGTTGTTGCTATGAAGACTCTTCATTAGCAAAAGAGTTGATTTTAGAAGAATTACTGTTGAGTTTATGAGTAATACGAGGAGCTTGAAAGTTTTGTCAATACTAATTGTAAGGTAACATTAACTTGATCAAAACTCAACTTCTATTAAACTAGGATTTCATTGACTTCACTGCGAAACTAGGATTTCATTGAAAGTTTTGTCAATACTAATTGTAAGGTAACATTAACTTGATCAAAACTCAACTTCTATTAAACTAGGATTTCATTGACTTCACTGCGAAACTTCCCATTTGATTTGCCGTGAGTATCCATGGTTAAAACCAGGAACAACTAAGCCCTAACACCACTAATAGGATTAATTTAAGAAAAAAAAGAATAAAAATAAATGAGGGTTTGTGATTAGAATTATTTTTTAGCATAACTCTATTAAAATATCCTTTGGCATTTATAGCCACACAATACATAACGATATTAACAAATAGAATGACAAAGAAATAACAAAGAGATGCACCATTATTTCACTATTACTGAACCACATTGTTATCCACCCCAAGGTAGTGCAGCTACTACATGTTTTTATAGCTTGATCTGTAGCATTAACCCATGTTTTTATGCATATCTTTTAGACTTGATCTTTTTATGCATATCTTCTAGACTTAATTTTCTAATTACGTTGATGGCTGGTCACATTCATGTATATATTTTATGATTATAAATATCAATATTTATCACAATCCTATTATGATTTAGAATTGTGATTATCAACCATAACATTATAAAAATATAATATTTTACTAAAGTTTTTTAGTGTTGTGTTAATATATTGTTTATTTGGATTTTGCATGCTAATTGTTTAATATATTTATGTAAGGATATATTTTGGATTTTGATAGCAATTGCCATTTAAATGTTTTTTCTTAGAAATATAATAAATATATTTTTTTTATTTTTAAAATTTATTTTTAATCTTATCACATTAAAAAATTAAAAAATATAAAAAAATATTTTAAATAAAACAATTAAAAATTTAAAAAATATAGTTTACATCGTGTTGGAGAAAAAACTGTCCTGATCTTGTCCAGCCCGCCAAAAAAAAATCATCAAAGACCAGCCAAACCTACCCGAACATTCCGTTCAACATCGATATCTGCCCTCAAATCCCTTTCCAGTCATTACCGAACAAAGTCCAGGGCAATTTAGTAACACCAACCTCTAACTTTTAAAAAACTTCTCGAGCAAGACCGCCCAATTATTCCTAACAATTACCGATCAGCGGCTAAAAATACACTTTGACTGCCGTACAAGAACTGATTGATTTGACCAAGGAAAAAAAAACAGATACATGGTACAGAAAGAGTTTATGGTTGTTGTTGCTCATTGTTTTTCTCTTTTGGGTTCCCTTCATTTCCTCTCACCATTTTCTTCATCTCTTTGTTTGTTGGTGGAGAGAAGGTTGAGTTTGTGTCTTTTTTTTTTAATATTTTTTTATTTTCTTAAAAGGAAATTTAGGGTTTGGTTTGTTTGTTGGTGAAAAGAGAAAGGCAACCATGAATGTGATGCGTAGATTAAAAAGCATTGCTTCAGGTCGAACTTCTATATCATCCGATCCTGTAAGTTTGAATCTTTTCTGTTTTTATTTTGAAAATTCTTGCTTGCTTGGTTCTAAGAAAATGAGGTAAATAAATGAAAAAACAGGAGCTTTAATGTCTACGCTCATACCTTTTGGATTTTGAGTAAATTTGGTCAAGAAGGCTCTTGCTTGCTTTATGGTTTCCTATGGATGATAGCTAAATTTGAAACAAGGGGGTTATGTGTTTCTCTTTTTCTTCCATTTCTTTTCCTGCATGTTTCTCGATTTTTTTTTTGTCGAGCTTGACCACTTTTTATTGAGTTTGGACCGATTCCTGATTGGGCTTATGTTCTATTTTTTTTTTTAAAATGCTCAAAATTCCGTGATTTTTCTTATTCCTTTATGGGAAGCACTGGGTCCAATCTGTTCTTATTTTGTTTTTTGTTATAGAAGGAGATGATATTTAGTAGTTGGAATTAGGCTTTCTTACTTTCGATGTGGTTTTAACTCGTGGGGCCATATATTATAGCAATTCCCATTCTTGGTGTATCTTCATTTAATCCTGTGAAGAGGTTTGATTGGTTGGCTGATCTATGTCGGTTAACATAATGTTTGTAGCTCAGATGTAACATCAGATTCTATTATTACCTGATGATGATTATATTACTGTGAGCGCTATTTTGATTGTGTACCAACTATGATTGTAATTTCTAGCAAATGTTACAGGATCTATTTAATGCTATTTGTTTATTTGGATGCCCAATGGTGAAAGTGAAGTTTACCGGTTGTTTTTTCTTTAGTGTGTTGCTGTTGTGGTAGGTGGCACGTCATGCTGCAATTCTGGGTTCTTTTCTGAGAATGGTTAATATGTATCTTTATCAGCTTTTCCTTTTTGAAATAAAGGTGAAGCCAAGATGGAGCGCTAGAAGAAAGTTATTCACATAAGATGCGGTGTCCTTTTATGATGATAACAATGAAATCTTATGATAGATTCGCACTTAATGATTAAATGCCTAAATAGAATCCTGGTTGATATTGAGATTCGTTGTATTTCCAAGTGCTCACTCGAAGAAGCATTAATTAGAGTGCGACATCTAGTTAAATCCTTGAATTTTGAGTTTTTGGATGTATCATTTCTGTTTACTTTGGTTCTACCTAGACTGAATTTCAAGTAGTAATGCTGGATATGTGTTTTAGTAATCAAGTTGCGATATTGACCTGTCTTTAGTCTAATTATTTCGGTTCTACCTAGGGGTAAGTTTAAGCGGTCATATTGGATGTATGTTTAAATAACCAAGTTGCCATATTGGCCCCAAGCTTATGAAATTATTAGCGGCCGAGGTATTTATTTTTCTTGGATCATCTGTTGAGTTTTGAGAGTAGGCGCTTCTTGTCTTGTCCTAAAATTATATTTTGCAATAAAATCTAATTATCATAAATGGATATGAAATGGCTGTGCAATAACTCTAGCAACTGAATGTGAGATGCAATGGGATATATGATATATTCATCTGATTTCTCGTGGAAAACATGATATTTTTCATGTAGGGTGGGGATTTTGGAACAAAGAGGGCTAAGGTTGATCAAGAAATAGAACGAAAGGTTGATCAAGAATCTTATTTAGTTGAAAGAAGTGTCACAGATCAGGATCAGCATATGGCTTCTACATCACAGGAAAATGCTGCGAGCACATCCAACATTACTTCGTTGACAAGAACAGAAAAATCAGGCTATGATCAGCTTCCTAAAGAGATGCATCAAATGAAGATAAGATATGAAAAAACCACTTTTCATGATGAAAAGGTAAGTTTTTATATATAACTAACCCCACTCCACCATAAACACCCAACACAATTGGGGAGATCTCAGTAATATTTTTGTAAAATGATGTAGGAAGTGGAAGCTGTCATTGTGAGTGGCAATGGGACAGAAACTGGTCAGATTATTGCAACCACAGTAGGTGGTCGGAATGGACAGCCAAAGCAGGTTATTTGACGACCCTGGTTGAATGTTCTTACAATTTATGGTTGTTGTTTCATCACATATTTTTTCATGTAGTTAGGGGGCATTCTGAGTGTTTTTATTTGGAACTTCATTGCCATGGCTGTTTTATAAAAGTAGATTTTTTCCATGTCCTGAAGAATAACGCATTCTAGATTTCCTCTTGCATATGCGGAGATGTAATGTTTAGGCACCATACCATCCCTCCCAACTCTCGGGTCCAGCAATACCATGCTAAGGAAGCCTTTGAGAAAGAATGTTGTCGACCCTCAACTTCTCTTTATGTCACACTTCAACTATTTTAGATTCTTAGGGTTACGTGTTAATTTTATACATCATATGGGTTAGTTTTTGACCATTCTGCTAAACATATCTTCTTTTTCCCAGACAATCTCATATATGGCAGAACACATGGTTGGCACGGGTTCATTTGGTGTTGTCTATCAGGTCTGTGGAATTAGCCAGCATCTTGTGTGCAACCACAATCGCTTGTTGTTTAGGATCTATTGTGTTAATAATATCATGTTCTGTTATTTTACTTTTTTTTTTGGTCGGCAGGCTAAGTGCCTGGAAACTGGTGAAGCAGTTGCAATAAAGAAGGTATTGCAGGATAAGAGATACAAGAACAGAGAACTTCAAATCATGCGCATTCTTGACCATCCTAATGTCGTTCAGCTGAAACATTGTTTCTATTCAACTACTGAAAAAGACGAACTATATCTTAACCTTGTTCTGGAGTACATATCTGAGACTGTCCATCGAGTTTCAAGGCACTTTAACAGGATGAATCACCAACACATGCCCATTATATATGTCCAACTTTATACTTACCAGGTAAACTTTGTAAATATTTTTTTTAACATGCCTTTTCTTGGTTTATTTTGGATACACTGTGATTCCTATGGTGTTGTGCTCTGGATGTTTTTCTAAAAAATTATGATATACTGTTTCATGAGTCAAGTTATTCTACTTAATGGCTTTGTAGATTTGCCGTGCACTAAATTACTTGCACCATGTGGTTGGGGTGTGCCATCGTGACATTAAGCCGCAGAATTTACTGGTAAGTTTTCTTTCTGCCATTTTCCCCTTTGCTTTGGCATCAACATGAAAAATGATAGAAGTCTTACAATCCTTGGCTATTCATAACCGCCAAAATTAAAAAATTTCACCCGTCTAGTTTAGTTTCCTTCATGTGAATTCTGTGCTGAAGATTACAAATCCTAATGAATTGCTTGTTCACCAGTAACAAATGGGAGAATATGCTGCCACAGTCCAGGACATGTTATGTTTTTTGGCTTTCCTGCAATGAGACTATAAAATATTTCCTTTTAAAGGGGAGTTGAAAGCAATTGGTCATCACCTCATCTTCATGCCTCTGAATGATTTATGCAATATATATCATGGAAGCTTTTGCAAAAATTATAGCAGCTATGTAATGTTTTGTTGTTTATATATGTGGTAAAGGATTACTTTTTGAGGTTTTGTTGAATTCTGCAGGTTAATCCCAATACTCATCAGCTAAAAATCTGTGATTTTGGTAGTGCAAAGATGCTGGTATGTTAATTATGTTACTTTCTGTAGTGGATATTAAATTATGCCAGTGATGTGTTAAAAACTTAGTTTTTTTATCTTCAGGTGCCAGGGGAACCCAACATATCATATATCTGCTCACGGTATTATAGGGCGCCAGAACTTATATTTGGTGCTTCAGAGTACACAAGTGCCATTGATATCTGGTCTGTTGGTTGTGTCTTGGCTGAACTTCTTCTTGGACAGGTGGGTCTATATGACTTTTTTTTCCTGGTAACTGGTGAACTTGACGGCAAGTTATAGAATATTCTAAAGAATAATTTCAAATGCCTCTCTGCTCATGTTAAAAATTCCCATGCCCCTCCAATACTACTGGTGTGCGTGTGGTTAGGGCTCTCTGTTCCTGAGCACACATTAATCACCATATCTATATTCTCTTTCATGCTACTTAGCTGACGGCTTCTGAATTCTTTTCTACAATTTAACATTTCTTTCTGGCTATGGAATTGAAGAGGGTTTACTAATCATGTAATGTTTGCCATTATTCACTTTTTGCTTATTGATCACTTGAGTTTGATACTGTGATTGTCAGGTTATTTGCATGTTGGTTCAATGAATTATTCTTTGAATGCCAGTGTACACGATGATTTCTGATGTTTACTCAATGTTGCATTTTGCAGCCTCTTTTTACTGGGGAAAGCAGTGTCGATCAGCTTGTGGAAATTATTAAGGTATGCTATACCACCTTCAAGCCCTTTGGTTTTATGTTATACTTATCTACATGTTGGGTCCAATTTTGAAGTGTTCTTTCCCTTTCAATGGTCATAAATTAGGTCCTGGGGACACCAACCCGTGAAGAAATTAAGTGTATGAATCCCAATTACACAGAATTCAAGTTCCCTCAGATCAAGGCTCACCCATGGCACAAGGTCTGTTCACAATTTTATCAAAAGGTTCCTTTCATTGTGATATTTGGTGTATAGTTATTGGTGGATAACAGATTAATTCTCAAATTTCAGATATTTCACAAACGAATGCCACCTGAAGCAGTGGATCTCGTATCAAGGCTGCTTCAGTATTCACCAAACATGCGGTGCACTGCTGTAAGTGCTGATACTGCTTTAGATAAATTTAATCAGTTTTGAAACTGTCCAACATTTTCTTTCTATCTACTGCCTTTTTAGTTTGAATTGCTATTTTTCCTTATAGAATTGCTAATTTACGCCCTACAACTTCTCTTTACTGGCTGTCAGTTGGAGGCATGTGCACACCCCTTTTTTGATGATTTGAGACATGCAAATGCATGTTTGCCTAATGGGCGTGCGCTACCTCCTCTATTCAATTTTACTGCCCAAGGTAAACTAATATAGTATTTTGGTCGCCAGTTTTTTCACTAAAGATTCTCTTTGCCTTTCTCATGCCTATTCCTAATGCCTTTGCAGAGTTGGCTGGGGCATCAGCGGGACTGCGTCAACGTCTCATTCCTGAACATGTATGAAAAGGAAATTGACGATGGGTACACGGTCAGAATTGTAGCCAAATCAGTGCAACTGGATTTTGAATGCCTCAGTCACCCATGCAAGCATCCTGCCTGCTCAAATAATTCAGACCAAATCAATTTTCTATCTTCACGTCGTTAGTTACAACAAAGTGAGACCTTAGACAAGGTAGAGGGTGATGGGAGGTAGGCTATGCCAAGATTTTGGATTGAGCTTGAAGCATAATTATTTGACGGGGGCAGGATCTCTTGGCAACGGGGTTCCAACATTTGATATATTTAGATCCTGATTCTTTCTTGTAAAGTGATTCACCGAAAATTACTTTCAAAACTTTTATGGGTTTGTTTACTAACCCTAAAAAGAAAAATTCCAGTCAAATGAAAATTTTGTAATTTAGCTTAATTTTTTAAAGTGTTTTTTTCATTTTATTTTGGATAGAAGTGTAAAATTCAAAATTATCTGATTATATTAAATTTGATTGTTAATTTTTTTTATTGCTATATATTTTATTTTGAGTGTTTTTTTCAACTTTATTTTTTAGAATTTTGTTTTTATTTTTAAATGAAATAATTTATAAAATTATATATATTTATTTAATTTTATCATTCTTATCTGAAAGATTTGATTTTTATCTTTTTAATAAACTAGAATGTGGTGTGCTAAATGCTGCAAGGCATGAAAGACAAGGTATTGTGATTCCCCTTCCATGCTCCAGTTTCCCGTGTATAGTTTGCCAGTGTTTGTGGAGAATTAACTGGATGGATAGGGTTACATGAGTTAGGATGTCTCGGTGCATACCTTTCTTGCTTGCCTCCTGTATCACAAAGAAATTCAAGTTGATGAGAATTTCATGGTTCTATTTACTACGTCTGTCTTTAGCTGATTGTTCCCAGGGTTTATTTATCAAGCATTGGTTTGGTTCTGCTGCACTGGGCTCGAATGTTGGCTTGTCCTTTGTGGTGGTTGCACGATCTGTATCTGAGAAGCCTGGAGAGATGGTGGGTTAAGGGCACCTTGTGGCCGCTGTTTGTTGAAACTCTGCTCAACTTCTACTCTGGTTCGAGCTGTGAAATCCTGTGCAGTACACATTTCTGTTTAGTTAGTACCCAAAAGTGGATTGATGCTAAGCATTAACCTTGGAGGGCTGGAGGGGAAATCTTGCAAATAGCTGGACTACTCTATTAACCCCTTAAAAACAAATCTAAGGGGAGAAAATAATAGATAATCAAGCCTTCTACCAATAATCTCCACAAGAGCATCTTCCTTCTATGAAATGATGGAAACAATTTGAATCCCTCAAAATGATATGACGAGCATATACTTTGGACGTGTATTTCATAGCAGTATGGCAGTCGCCGCAAACACGGAGATTCTTGAAAATACGAATTGGTGCTCCTTGTGGCACAGTGAGAAGCCCAAAGGCAACAGCTAGCTTCTCGCTGTGATAAGCTAGGCCAAGCTCCTTAACTTCATCGTCTGTGTCATGAAGTGCAAAACTCATGTCTGGCACATAACCAGCCTCCTTGATCAACATAATAATTTCATCTATCTTTGAATAAATCTCATTTCTCAATGGATGGCTTCTATCTTCAGACAGAAAGGTGTTCACTTTGCTGTTTGTCTCAATCCAACTGTACCCAGGTTCCTTCCATATTCCCCTGGACCTCATCAGTCGTCTGATACTCGCAGCATCTTCCCATTTACCAGCTGCGGAATACATATTAGATAACATAACATAAGGCATGGAGTTCATGGGTTCCAATTCAAAAAGGTTCTTAGCTGCCATCTCTCCCAATTCAAGCTCCTTATGTACCCTGCATGCAGCAAGCAGGGCCTTCCATACTACTGCATCTGGTGCTACAACCATTTGATTCAGTAATCCTTTGGCCTCAGAAAGTTTTCCTGAGCGCCCCAAAAGATCAATCATGCAAGCATAGTGTTCAGGACCTGGTTTGATCCCATATACTTTATCCATTGCTTCAAAGTAGGCACGGCCACTTCCCAAAAGACCATTATGGCTGCAAGCAAAAAGTAAACCTATGAACGTGATGTAGTCTGGCTTTGTTCCAGTGGCAATCATTTGATCATAAAATTGTAGAGAATGCTTTCCTCTGCCATTTTGTGCATATCCGACTATTAGAGCTGTCCAACTGATGACATCCCGAGTTGGCATATTGTCAAAGGCACGATTTGCATCGACTATACTGCCACACTTGGCATACATTGTCACAAGAGAATTATCAACTGACAAGGATGACCCAAGACCAGATTTAACTACGGTCGCATGAATCTGCTGTCCAAAGTCCATAACTGTCAGTTCTGCACAGGCACTCAAAACGCTGGCAACAGCAATTTGATCAGGATATACACCTGAAATTCTCATTTTACAAAATAACTTGATAGCTTCCTCATAAGAGCCATTATGCGAGTACCCTGTAACAAGGGAGGTCCAAGAGACAACATCCTTATCTACCATCTTGCTGAACACCAAGATTGCACAATCTAACTTTCCCTGTTTGGCATACATGTCAATAAGAGCATTATTGACAAGCTTATATGCTTCAAAGCCAGTTTTGATTATCAAACAATGGACAGAAATTGCATTTTGCATAACCTTCATGGATGCAAAAGAGTTCAAAACAGATGGCAACGTATATTCATCAATCTTCATATCTCTAGAACGCATTTTTTGGAAGAAAGATAGAGCTTCCTCTTCAAATCCCTCCCTCACACACCCCAAAATCAAGGAATTCCAAGAAACCTCATCATCAAACTCCATATTCCCCAACACCCTCTTTGCACTATTCAAGTCCCTGCATTTTGCATACATGTCAACCAGTGCACTCTGAACGAAAATGTTTGCACCAAAACCAGTCCTGACTATGCAACCATGTACTTGAGACCCAAAATCACATGCCATAACCGCTCCGCAAGCTCTCAAAATACTTGGAAAAGTAAATTGATTAGACTCAACCCCTTCAGTTCTCATGTTTCGAAAACACTCAATCGCTTTATACCCATAACCATAATGAGAATATCCAGCAAGCATAGCACTCCAGACTGCATTGTATTTGCAATCAGCTACCATTTCAAAAAGACACTCAGCTTCAAAAACACATTGGCACTTCGCATACATGTCAACTAAACTAGTAACAACAAACACATTCCAATCAAACCAAGTCTTTATTGCATATCCATGAATTTGTTCCCCCTTTTGAAGCAAACCATTTGTCGAACACAACCCAAGAACACTCCCTAATGTGTATTGACTTGGCCTTTGTCCTTCAAGCTGCATTTCCAAAAACAATTCAAAAGCTTCATTTTCAAAACCATATCTACAATACCCCGATAAAAGACTCGTCCAGGTGATCGAACTCTTCACTGGGGTCTCATAAAACAATTTTTTCGCTTCAGTCAATCTCCCTGAATTGGCATAACCAGCAACCATTGTATTCCATGAAAACTCATCTCTGTCAAGCATTTTATCAAACAAATTCCGCGCTTCATCAATTCGACCCCGTTTTGACAAATCCTTGAGAACCCTGTTCGATTCTAGTCTTGAATAACTAAATCCATTTGACTTTGCAGCACTGTGTAGACAATCACGAGAGAAATTTAAAAATCTTGATTTGTGCATAACCGCCAAAATTAAGAGTCCTTTCAATTTGGGTGATTTCAACTCACAAACCTTGGTAGCTACCGTACAGGATTGGAAGAGGAAAACGGTAGAAAACAAAGGAAGGACAAAAAATGGCTGAGAAGTAAATTAAAGAGCCTAACCCACCCTGGAAAATCACTGTACATGTGCATTCAAAAAGACTGTATCTTGAAACAGTGTAGTGAACTTCTTGCCTGTACTCTTCAAAAATTTAACAATGGTTTTGAAGGGATTAAAATATTTTCACTTAATTTTTTTTTGTTATTTTTAAATTTATCATGAATAAATAAATATTTTTTTCATATTAATTATACTGTTTAAATACCAAAATACTTTTTGAAGTAGAAAAAATTAAATCTAACATAAAAGGAATATTTTTATATTTTTAAAATGATTTTTCATTATTATAATTTAAGTTGAAAAATAATTTAATATTTTAAAAAATATAATAAATAATAAATAATAAAAATACACATTGAAAAGACCAAAATTATTGTAAAATTAAAAAAGTTAAACTTGAAATCAAGAGGATTTTTTGTCCTTTTACAATAATTTTTGTACATATAAAATTATAAAATCAAGAGTAATTTCATATTTAACTAAATAAAAAATAAATATATTTTTATGACATTCAAAGAGCATGAGAGGTGCTGGCGCATTCTAGATGATAAATATAACGCATCTCATCAATCAAAAATATATTTCCATCGTGCCCTTTTATATATATATATACACATATATATATTTTCTTTAAAAATTATAATTTGATTTTTTTTATTAATATTTTAACTTCAATTCTTATTTTTTATTTTCTAATTTTTAGTCTTAGGCTTTTTATAAAACTATTATTTGTTTTCGATTTCAATTTTAATATTCAATTTTAATTTTATCAAATGTCATATTTTCTAATTTAATCTTTATTATTTTGATTTCTAACTTTTTTTCATTAATCTTTCGTAAAAATTCTATTAATTTCCAGTTTCATCTTTCAATTTAAATAGATGATATTATGTTTTTTAATTTGATCTTCATTGTTTTGATTTCTATTTTTTTATAAAATTTATTATTCTTTTTAATTTTACCTTTTAATCAAAAAGTTGTTTTTTTATTTTTTACGTTAATTTTCGTTGTTATTATTTTGATTTTTTTCTTTTTACTAAATTATTTTTTGTTAATTTCATCTTTTAATCAAATAAAAAACTCATTTAATTTTTTTTATCTTCATTCTTTAATTGCTATTTTTTAATTGTTTTGTATAATTATAATTTTTTTTAATTTTATCTTTTAAAATTTAATTAATTGAAAATTGAACTTCATTGTTTTTCTAGATTAGACACTTCTAATTTAATGATTCGGATCACGAGTTTTAAAAGTTAACATAATTTTTTTTAAAACAAAACTTTATAATTCTCTGTTTTTTTTAACAAGTTATTCAAATCTCATGATCTAGACTTCAAATTTGGCAAAATATCTTAGATTGGTTTGACCTTAATTGCTAGGGTTATATGTTTATCATGCTAACTCGAGTTGATAAAGATAAGTTTTTTTATGTTATTTTTTTATTCTATTTATTTTTCTGTATCTAATGAGTTGTGGATTTATCTACTGTTGTTTTATATTTTTTATGTCTAATTGAATTAAATTAGCTTATTCAATCTAGCCAGGTGTATGACTTGATTTATGTATTTTTTTTAAAAATGTTTGCGACATCTAAATATTGATTTTTACAAAAAAAAATAGTTTTATCTTGCAGTGAAGTAAGAAAAGAATAAAGCATGTAGTAAAAAGAAATATATATTGATTGTTGCAAAGAGACCAGAGCAAATAAATTGGGATTGGGATTGGGATTTAAAGTGGCTTTTATACTTGAACTATGATTCAAGCCAAAAACGGTTCTTTTTGTATAAACATTTCTTTACCTGCTTTCTAATTTCTTCCCTCTTTTCAATAGCTAATTTGGTAAGAAAATTTATCTAAAATAAATGAGCAAATAAAATTTACTTATATGTAGGAACTTGTTTTTTTGGACAATCATCTATTCATTAGATAAATTAAAGGTTAAGGGATATCATACTATACTAACTCAAATAGGATGTAACTATGAAAAATTTATATTTTATTTAAAAATTTTTTGTAATTTTATTAGTGATATTGTTTATAAAAAACTAAATAAAAACTAGTTTATTTACTCTTGCCTATTATATTTTTTTTTATAGATATGAGAGAGTAATTGATCTTCTCATCATAAAAATCCTGATTGCTTTAGCTCTAATCGTACAATAATATTGTTCTAGTGGTACAAGAATAGCTTTATACTTTTTTCATTCCATGAACAAAAATACAGCACTCAACTCCATTACATGCACAAAAACAACTCTAGTTCTATGAAAAAACAAGATAAAATAAAATGCAATGTATACACAATACTCTACACTCCTCCATAATAAAACCTATTGCATAACTATCTTAAGAATGCACAACACTTTGATACTTGAAAGTTACTGGGTGTATTATTATTTTATAAAAATATAAAGAGAAGTCATGTTTGATTGGCTTTATTAATAATGATTATACAAAAAATCAAGATAATAAAAGAATTGCTTTTAGGTTTGTTTTTTTAGGTCGATCCATAGTTATGTAATGATCTTCAAACAACCAGGTAATTGTTTTATCAACCATGGAATCTGGATTTATGGTTGGGACGTTGTGTGTATGTCACAGTATGATTGATAAATATTTTGAAAGAACTTAATTTTTAAAGACTAAGATCCATGATAATTTTTTGTGATAACAACTCAATAATTAGATTCTCTCAAAAACCCAGTTTTGCATGTTAAAAGCAAGCATGTTAATGCAAAACTTGATTTCTTAAGAGATCTCATAAATAATTAAGATGATTTATTGTAAAAGTGAAGAACAAGTCACTAATATATTCTTCAAATCTTTTAAATTAGAATCATTTGTGAAGCTCAAATACTCCTTAGTGTTTGTATTTAAGAAAACCTTGTTTAAAAGAGAGTTTCTTATTAGTAAACTAAATGTTTAAGAACATCAATTTAAAAAAGAGATTGTCAAGATATTAATTGAAATTCTACTCTAAGTAGAATTCATTGATAAAAAAGATTATCATGATACTTTAAACTTGTAACTTTTATATGACTATAAAAGTCTTATATATAAAGTTTATGAGGGTTAAATATATGAATAATAAAAGGGAGATTTAAAATTATGTGTTTAGTTTTCAATAAGTTAAACTTTGTACAAGTTGGTAAAATAATAGTTAACAAGCAATGAAAATCATTTTTTTTCAAGTAGACCATTAAAAGAAAAAAAAACTAAGAGTGTTAAGTTTCTTAATGTACATCCATATTTACTACACTATGAATTGAAATGGTGTAATAACTAATTTTTTTTTGAATAAAAATCATTAAACTGGTTATTAAAGGTAATACAACATTTTGATAAGATTTATTAGTCGTTATCGTAATTCTATAAGTTTTTTTGAGTTTTCACTTTTTTAAAGCATAGTATAATTGCCAAAATGATAGTGAATAGGCAATAAAAATTAATTTTTTCAAGTAGACTATTAAAAGATAAAAAACTAATAGTGTTGATTTTTTCAATGTACACCCATACTTATTGCATTATGGATTGAAATAGTATAATGATCATTTTTTTCCTTTCACGACAAAATCGTTAAACTGGTTATTAAGGGTAATACGGTGTTTTTATAAGGTTTATTGATCATTATTAGAATAATTAAGGACAAATTAGTCTTTTAATATCTTTTAAGCATGGTGTAATTATTCTTAAGAACAAAATAAAAAATTGGCATCTAGGAGCTTTTTTGAGTTTTTATTTTTTAAAGAATCGTAAAATGACTAAAGCACAATTTGAAGCAAAAATTCTTGAATTGGTATCTAGAGAATTTTTATATTTTCATCTTAAATTTTTTTAGTAATAATCTAGTTGATATGAGCACAATTTGATATTTTAATAAATATAAAATATTATCTGTAAATCAAAAATGGATGATGTGTGGTTGAGATTTGCCCTCTTTGTTCGAGCAATATGTGTGGCGTCTCCCAGCACCTAAACATCAGTTTTTGTAGAGTTGTTAGGAGTGATGTACCATGCTCTTTCAAGTGCATGTGTTGATGGAAGATCGACGAGTATAACTCTCGTGTACTATTTTTTCTTCTCTCTTCTTACTTTGTGTTTTTCATTTTCCCTTTATAAATTAAATGTATCTCTTCTTAATTTGTATATGTATTAATTTTTGTCATTATTTTTTTTTATTACTATTTTTTTTATTTTTAATAATTTAGAAGCCAAGTGGTTTAATTATTTTTAATTATTATATTATTTGTTCTTAAGTTAATGCCACCTAATATATTATGTTAACCAAACTACTATAGCTAAGGCTAAGAGTAAAATGTTTTATGAAAAAAAATAATACATATCACCATTAGACATAAATTCACTAGACATTTAATATCTTATGATGTTATTTCTTATATTTTATGAGGTTTGAAAACAACATTGTTAATCCTCTCATTAAATGTTAGGTGCCCCAATAAGTTATTCAATATTCGAGAAAATGGAACTGATGTCTTTAAATTAATCACCAAATAGCTGAAATTATCTTTAAATATATGTTGATCCCATGAATGAAGTTCAATAGTTAAAAACAAAAATTATTGGGTGGTTAGAGAACGCATAAACATTACATATATACTTTGCATGGAGGTTTAGTCATATGATAATGTGTTTTATTATAATAATTAGAAATAATTAATTTTTAAATGAATTAAAAGGAAAAAACTATTGTTCAATAATGCTTTGTATTTTTAAGAAGAATAAAAAAAATATTTTTTAAATAAAGATTTGGCATGGATTTTTTAACCATTGTTGAAACGTGTAACATAAAAGATAATTTTTTTAATATAATTTAAATAAAAAATATTTTAAAAAATAATAATCATCAAAAAATCTTATCTTCTGGGCCATCATGGTGCAAGTTCAAATATTGCAGTCGACATTTCTGAATTTTCTTCTTCATAGTTCATTTCTTTTTCGTTAATTCATTATAGCTGGCGATTGAAATCAAGAAACCACCATCAAGGCCAAGAACAAAAGAATAATAGCGATGCTTTTGCTTTCTTATGAGCTCTTCCTTCTCTGTTTATATATATTATTTGAAACACAGATTTTTTTATCTTATTTATTTTTTAAAATGTCATTTTTCTGAAAATACCTCTCATTTTACTTGGATTTGGTGAATTACGGTGCATCGAATCATGCTGTCCGCATTTCTTGATTTTTGTCTTCGTGCTTCATTTTTTTTAATTCATTTAAGCTGGAATAAGATTAATGATAATATAATAAAAATTCTCGAGGCTTAGATTTCTTTTTTTTCAAAAAAAAGAGTTGTTTGGGCGAGGGAGTGTAGAGCGTGGAGTTGACAAGTGGCAGCTGCCTTAAGTTTTGTTGTTGGCTCAAGAGATTGACGTGGGACGCCTTCTTTGGTTTATTGCAGGGGCTGAGAAGCTCGTTCTCCGCTGCTGAGGTGTCCTGGAAACCCACTCGACGTTTTGCAATCATTCTCTTTTGTTTGGTGTTAACGTTGCCTGCTTAAAAAACGAAAAAAACATGGTAAATTTCTCTGTAGGATTGGCTGGCAAATTTTTAATTATCAATAATTGCTTTAGGATATAGATATATACTTAGATTGGTGGCTCCAACGATTCTGTGGGTCGTATAAAAAAAATTAAATTAAAATAAAATTCATGAGATGGTTACATTTTTGAAAAAATAAAAAAACTTAATAATCAGATTAAATTTTAAATTAAATTTATAATAAGATAAAAAAAATAATATTGCCCCGGGTAAAGATAAGTCATGGGTAAAGATGAGTTATAGGTAAAGATGAGTTACATGAAAAGCTAGGTCGGGTGAAGTTATAATAACCCTACATAAAAATAATATCAACAATATTCATTATAAAAAAACACTTGAAAAAAAAGATCTAATACATTCCCGTCTAATATTACAATCCAATGACATGAAAAAAAAATCAACAAAAAAAATATAAATAAAATAAATAGTAAATAATAAAATAAAAATAAAATTTAATATAAATAAAATGAACTGAGGGGATGTAATTAGAAGATAATTTAATTAAAAAAATAATTTTAAAAAATCAAATTTAAAAGTATAAAAATCAAATCTGAAAAGTGAAAAAATTAAATAAGAATTAAATTGAAATAAATTTTTAATTTTATGGATAATCTAAAAAAATAAATATCAGTAAAAAGAAAAAAAATTTAAAAGAATAATAAATCGAATGATTGATTTAAAAATGTGAAAGGCTTGGCTATAGAATTGAGGAGGACAGGGGATTTAAACGTCGTCGTGAAAACTAAAGTTTAGCCGCTACATTCCTTCATGTACACCATTTGAAAACTACACGAAAACCTACGAGCGCCCGCTCCATTCCCCCATTTTGCCGCTTTTTTTAGATTGAATAATATTTTATCTATCCAAAAATACTAAAGTATCCGCGCTCAAACTGGATAACAGTTGAAAAAAACCAAAATGAAAATAAAAAAAGCCCTTAATCCAAGAGGAAAACAATTCTTATTGAAGAAAAGTGCAGTAATTTTAAATGTTTATTTGATGAAAAATAATTGTTTTAAAAAATAAATTATTTTTTAATATTTATTAGTGAAATAAAAAATAAATTTTAGTACTTGATTATATTACAAAGAATGAGTTAAAAATTAACTTATTAATATTTTATGTATTCAGATTTATTAAAATAATAATAAATAAATCTTATAAATTAAAAAATTGAATAAAAATGAAATTGAAAAAATATAATTATATAAATTATTTAAAATAAAATAAATAATGATTGAAATAATAAAGATTAAATTTAAAAAATAAAAAGATGAAGAAATTAAAATAATAATTATTATTATTTTATAAATTATTTAAAATAAAATAAGTAACAATCAAAAAAATAAATATCAAATTTGATAAATAAAAAATTTTAATTAAAAAATTATAAAAAAATAAATAAAAATTATAAAAATTAATATCAAAATTAATATAAAAATTAAATTATAAGAGATTAAATTAAAAAAATATTTTAAAAAATATATATAATAATTAAAAATTAAACAATTAAATTAATATAATTAGTAAATAATATAATATTTTAAAAAAAATTTATAATTTTTTTTAAAAAAATTTCAATTAAAAAAATGAGAAATATTTTCTTGAGGTTGATCGATGACCGTTGATCTTGAGCTTTGAGGGTTAGAAATTAGAATAGACGAGTACAAACGACAAACCCAAAACATGGGATGGACATATTCGGAGGCAGAGAGATCCTTTTCTTTCGATATCCAGCGAACAATAATTATTACCCTGACTCACAGCGCTCTCTCTCTCTCCAAATATACGAAAAGTTTTTCATTGCCTCAAAAATTTCAAACAGCTCAAGGAAGTACATCCCCTCGAATTCAAAAACTTGTTAAAAATTAAGCACACCTTTCTTTCAAATTCTCATTTTTCGTACAAATTAGAGAGAGAGAAAGAGAGAGGGGGGGGGGGGGGGAGAAAATGATGCGTTCTGCAAATTCTTCACTGACATCACCACAATCCGATGCCATAGACTCTTCACCACTCCTAGCCCATTCAATTGCCAATCACCTCCTCCGAAGCCGCCGCCTGTTACGCCGTCCACCACAACTCCGTGGGGCCGCCGCCCGTATCCTCCGTCGGGCGAGCAGCCGCCGAATGATGCTCCGAGAACCGTCTGTTCGTGTTCGTGAAAACGCGGCAGAGCAGCTTGAAGAGAGGCAAAGTGACTGGGGTTACTCGAAGCCGGTAGTTGTTGTTGATGTTTTGTGGAGTTTGGCGATTGTGATAATAGCTGGTGGTGTCCTGCGGTTAAGTTTGGAGGAGAAGCCAAGGGTGCCTTTCAGAGCGTGGATTGTTGCGTATATTTTGCTGTGTTTGTGTCATGTTGCCTGTGTTGTTGTTGAGTATAGAAAGAGAAGGAATTTGGGGTTAAGAGAGAGTGGGATTTTGAGTTCCGACTCAGGGGATTCGTTGGATTTCATTACTCAACAAAGTGAAAATGATGGTCAAAATACTAGGTAAGCATTCGCTATTTGTCATTGTTTTGATCGTGTGTGTGTGTGTGTGTGTGTGTTTTGTTTTAGTGTAAAATAGAACAAAAAGGTTTGTTTTGGTAGAAATGATGGTTTAATTAGCTTGCTTCGCTTGCAAAGTTTGTTTGTTCGTTCTTTTTTTTTTGTGCATGGTTGTGCGATGTGCGGTTTTCAGCTTTATTGTTAATGGAGTTATTTTGGGACTTGGTGAGAATTGATTTTTTGATTCATGTTATTTTCTGAAAATTGACAACAATCTTGCAAGATGAATAAACTGGGAGCAATTCTTCTTCTTCGCTGTAAATTGCTTAACTGCAGTGCATTTGATGATGCTCTTTTATTGTTATTATTATTATTAATATTATTATTGGAATGTGAAGATTTGAAGCCCATGGATTTTATGAATTCGTAGATATGCGAATGCTTATGCTCTATTCTTACAGTGTTGCTAAGCGTGTGGAATCTGCAATGACGACGTTTTCAATTATATGGTGGATTATTGGATTCTACTGGGTTACGACTGCTGGTCGCCAAAATGCGGCAAAGGATTCACCTCAGCTTTACTGGTTTGTTTGAACATATTTTTCTTTGAAGTGTTTTAGCTTATGGCTCTCATGCGTTTATTTATGCTAATTGGTTTTACTTGTTTTGCTTTGCAGGCTTTGTATTGCATTTCTTGCTGCTGACACGCTCTTTGTAATTATTTGCATTGCTGTTGCATGCCTCATTGGTATTGCTGTTTGCTGCTTCCTGCCTTGTATAATCGGCATCTTATATGCTATGGCAGACCAGGTAAAAAAATAACCTGAACAAAATTTGTATTAAGTGAACTGGCGATGCAATAAATAAATCTATAGGGAGCTAGAAGCGAGAGCAGAAATATCGTTACTCTCTATTTTTTGACATCATAATTTTGCAGTTTAGGACTTGGAAAAACTCGTCTTCTTTTCTCAGCCATAAATACAAATTAGATAAAGCTTGGTGCTTTAAATCTTACCAGATTGAGTCCCACCTCCAAACTCCCTTTAAGTGATGACAAGTGATGAATCTTTACCCTTGCTCTTTTTTCTCAACCTTTAATGCCTCATCATGACTTTGTCCCTTTGATGAGGTTGGACCCTTTAGACTTAACATTTCTAACTTCCTATTGGTGGGAAGCTGGAGCAGTAGAACAACATTGAGGTTGAGAAGAATGAGCATATGCTGCTCCAACCTGCAAAGCTTTAAAGTCTGGTGTGTCGGCTTGAAGAAACAGTAACCTGGTGCACTGTTGATTATGATGACGACGAGCACATTTTGTGTGAATGATGTCTAATTAAGTTGCATTGTTGCTTAATTTTGAGGATTTTTTTTCTTTGTAGACCATTTTGATTTGTTATTCTTTGTGATCTTTAAAATTAACTGGAATAGGTGTCCATTTGAATTGGATAATACATATGAATTATCTTATTGGGCAAAGTTTAGAATCAATGCCCATCAAAGGCCTCATGTCCGGGGAGTGACATGGACAAGTGTAGGGACATCATTGTTGTCTTAAAGCAATATTCTTTTTACCTTTTTTTTTGTTTTTTTTTTAAATCCGGTGATGTAGATATATTAAAGTTTGAACCGTTGCTTTGGGTACTGGGCAATGGCTTTGCTTGCCAATTGTTTTTGGTCATCTGACCTTTTTCTTGAGATTCAGAAGGCATTGCCCTACCTATGCGCAAAGAGTTGTCATTTCTGTTTGCATTTCATTCGTAGATTGCATCTTTGGTCCTTCAATATTCTATGCCTAATCTTGCATTGCCTTTAATTTGAAAACAGGAAGGAGCGACTAAAGAAGAGATTGATCGATTATTAAAATACAAGTTTCACAGGATAGGGACTTGTGAGAAAGTTAATGATGAAAGTCAAGAGTCTTTTGGTGGGATAATGACTGAGTGTGATGCCGACGCACCCATTGAACGTGCCCTTTCCGGTGAAGACACGGTAAGTATCCCAACGATATGGTAACTAATGGCTGGATCTCAATTTGCAACCTCACATGGTCTCCTTCTCTCAACGATATGGTTACTTTAACGTTTGGGGTTGGTTCCCCATTTTCAGCTCTTTATTCTTGATTCACTTCTGACATGAATATTTGTTATAAACCACAGGAGTGTTGCATTTGCCTTTCTGCCTATGAAGATGGAAGCGAACTACGTGAACTTCCTTGTGGTCACCATTTCCACTGTATGTGCATAGACAAGTGGCTTTGCATCAATGCAACCTGCCCTCTCTGCAAGTTCGACATTCTAAAGGCTGACAGTCAAAGTGGCAGTGAAGAAGCATAGAGATCAGCCGTTTGGAGTAGACATCTTCCCTAGACGAATCATGTGGCCCTGTAGTGTGGAGCTGCTTTTCTTTTGGTCACAAGCAGAGCATCTGCTCGGTGCTTTTGATAAGAGTGACCAAGCAATCTGTGCATTATTATTATTATTACTATCTCCGAGTTCTGGAGGGTTTTTTTTTTTTCTTCTGTGTAAAGATGCAGTTTTCTCTACTTCCCCTCTCAGTATGTAAGTGACAAAATAAACATGCTCAATTAGATGGTGGTTTCTCGTGTGCTAAATGATTGCTCTTACCTGGCATATGTGAATGGTTTACGCTTTGCATGGATCCTTAACGCTTAGCATCGATGTAACGTGTGAATTTCATGTAATGTAATCGTATTTACTGTTGCTTTTCCAAATACTTTTGAGAAATGAAGATCACCAAATTGCTTTTACACCTATAAATGATAATAAACTATCAACTTTTACAATCTCATTAATTTTTCTGGCTCTATTATTTCGTGGAGGCAAATAATTTTATTTTTATAATTTCAAAAGAAATTAAAAAAACACAAATATATTAACTGATAAATGAAAAAACAAAAAACTTGGTGCACTTGATATAAATCATTAATCAATTTTGTTTTTGTTTATATATAATAAAGAGGTGAAAGAAAATACAAAGAGCTCAGCAGAGCCAGTATCATCTGGTAATCAGATGCTTGCGATGGACCCTACCAACGCTATGGCACAGATTTCATCATTGCTCTTCAATGCACCAGCCGGGAATCGAACCCGGGTCTGTACCGTGGCAGGGTACTATTCTACCACTAGACCACTGGTGCTTGTTGATATCCATTTCTTTTATAGTTTAAATACATTTAACCACTTGACCCTTCCTTCGCTACGTAAACTAATTCTATATTTTTATTTCTCCCCTGATCCCTGAACTTCTCCATTTTTTTTTTTCAATTTGAACATCACATCTATTAATAATGAAATTTTCTGATTTTAACCATTGATGTATCTTAGTTAATGGCGTTACTGTTAAAATAACTCCATTAATATATTCTAAACTGAATTAGAAAAGAATTACTATAGATACTAATTTTATTATTAACTCACCAACAATAGAACAATTTCATTAATAAAAACACAAATGACATTATATATTGTTTTTTTTATGACATATTAAATTTATCAATGGAGAAACTAACAAAATAAAATGAATAATTTTTTTGGTATGTTTTTTTCTGTAAATTTATATGTATATTTATTACTAACAAACTTATTAACAAACCATAAATTACAAATAAAATTTTTTAAATGAATTATTTCTAATCATAAATTCATTGATAATATATATTAATAAAAAATTTTACCAATAAAACTGTTAAATTTAATAATGAATGTCGGTAGCAAATAAACACATCCACTAAGGTGGGAAGACACTAATAAATAAATAAATAAATAAATAATTTCGGCTGGACTTAAATAGATTGAACCAGAAAAGCTGCGGTTATACATGCAATTCTCCCACCTAGAATTGAAAAGAATAAACCGAATAAGTTAAAATAACACCCCCGAAAATCAAGTAACAAAGAAAAAATAATGAATAAATTACTGAAAGTTAAACAGCTTCTTAATTATTCAGAACTGATATTTTCTTGCACAAACTTTTCCGGGAAATTATGCATAGAATCAACGTCCATGGCAAGCTATTTCTCTTATTCAGTTTCCAAGCATTTTCGATCCATACTAAGATAGATAGATAGTTCTTCAAGTTTGGGAAAGACTTTGATTGATCAGCTCGAAGGTTCGGATAGGAAGTTAAATAGAAAGCAACGAGAAACAGGCATGTTGTTTCCTGTTCTCCTATAGGGTTTCGCACCCCCGCCACGCGCGTGCTATTCAAGAGCGTGCGTGCGTGCAACCATGTATGAAGGAGAGAATTATTACGACGTATTGACTTGAGATTGGAATAGTTTAACATTCAAAAGTCAATTCTCCAACTAAAAGTCAATTTATGCTGGCAAACAACCCTGACCAAGACTCCACGTTTATATATATATATATAAAGAGGAAAAAGATGGAGTAAAAGCTTGTGGAAAACAATCCCCGGCATCGCGGGACAACTCGATTGACCTAGTTCTCGAAGGTTTGTAAGATAAGGTGGTAAGCAGCTCTGAAGTTTATCAGAGGTTGACTGCGGTGTTTTGAGCCTCGGACGCTACTGGATATAATAACAAGTGCTGTATTTGACCAAAAACTCTACCATAATTATGTGTATAATCTTAATTGAAAAATGGATGGGGAGAATGCTGCCTGCCTGCTGTTTATTTTATCACCAAAGAATATTTTTATCCCCTGATTATCAACTAGTTCTCGATTTGATCCCCGGAAAAAAAAATTATTCATTGATTTGCATTTACTGGACATCACGTAATCAACCCTCTACTTAATTTTTTCCTTAAATAAAAAAACTAGGGGCCTAATTTGTATTAAACAATGTTTTTTTTTTAAATCTCAATGGTCCAGTTATGTACTGGGCAATGCTTGAAAGATGAGAGATCAAATTATGAATTCTTGTTGTTTGGGGATCCAATTGAGAATTATATTGTAGTTGAGAGACAAATGAGTCTCTTGTCCTATTAAATTTCTTTTTTTTTAATTAATAATGGATTGTCAAAATTAGAATTCCACAACATGATGCGCTTTGTCATTGTTGAAGATTCAGGGTCCTTTATTTAGAAACTTTTCGATGGTAATTTTACTTGCATTATTTATTGTGCTCATATATATATATATGGATTTGAATTCTCTCATGTTTTAAAAAATTGAAATGGGTTGTTTTTAACTCCATCTAGATCATTCATTTGCAACAAATGCGCTAATGATCTTGTTAGATTTCAAGGATATGTCAATGCCTCGTGCATAATATAATCGCAATTATCACTATTTAACATTTATAAACTTAATTTATTATATAAGTTGGTATATAAATAGATTTTGAGGTGTGAAGATAATTATATTTAAAATATTAATTATTTTTATTATATTTGTTGTAGGCTTAAAACAATATATATTTAGAATGCAACAAAACCTTAAATTTATAAACAATAAATTTTATAAATTTATTAAGAATTTCTGTTTTGTTTCTAATAAACATAAACAAAAAGTTTGTAGAAAAAAAGGAAAGAAAAAAATATTTTTTAATTGATTTTTATTAATATCAAATTGAAATTTATAAGAAAAACAACACTTTTTCAAACCGATATGTATATAAAATTTAAAAACTTACCTCTTTAAACCAATATTATTGTAGAATTCAAAAGACAATTGTTCAGTTAAATTAATTAAATAATTTGATAGGAGATGTAATCCATAATTAAGGAGATGTAATGCATAATTAATTAACTAATTCGAAATTTAATTAATTAACTCAAATTAATTAATTCCTGAAATAAAAAAATGGCTTTATTTCAGTGATTATCCCATTGGATTGAAAGTCTGAAACTACGACACTTCCTAACAAAAATAAGAAGAAACGATCAAGCAGGTTGTGGCTCAGTGGTGTAGGCGTTGCTCCTTTTCTTTCGAATTTCAGTTTGAATTCTAGTGGCAGTGAAGCTGAAGAGTGGTTTCCTTCTAGTCTCTACTGGGTCTTTTCTGTATGGTACGCCTGTTATCCCCGCGGTGCTTTACCTGTTCACTGGGCTTGCAGGATATTCAGTGGACCGTGGAATTAGTCGTGGTGCGCACAAACTGACCCGGACACCCACGTTAATAAAACAAAAAAACAAGAAGAAAAGCATGTTGTACCGGTCACAATAATGTTTGCATGTAGACATCTTCTACTGCCCACTAAAATTTAGCATTCCAAACAGGTAATACCGTTCACAACCGCATCATACATAATTCTTTCCATCCATTACAGGCAGCGCCGACGTACGCAAGTTGTGATGTTGAACATTTGTTTTCGGGCACAAAGCCAAAAATATTCCGGCACTCTTAGTCTCACCGACACATTAATGATACCGTTCTCAAACCCTTTTGGGACCTTCATTAATCAACTAATTATGCCTTGCTTTTCAGATAAGATTTGAAATTTTTATAGTAACATTGTCAATTAGTTTGTAAAAAACAATTATATGACTCTAATATACATAATATTTTTAAAAAAATTGTTCATAAATATCTAATAAAAATTTATTTATTTTTATTTACTTATGTTAATTTTTATGTTGTTTTAAAACAGTAATCATTGTTTATTTTTTTATATAGTTGAGCTATAGTTATTTCAACAAAATAATATTTGTCAATTGACAATTTCTTTTCATATAATACTAAGTTTTTATTTAAATTGGTATTATTCTTGTAAAAATATATTTTTACTAGAAAAAATTCATGAATAAAGAATGAGGACTCTGGATAAAAAAATATTTATTTAGATTGTGTTAGAGTTTTATTTAAAAAATCATGCTATTTATAAAAGCAAATGTTTTTTTATCAAAATAAAAATGAAATGTTTTGATAAGAAAATAATATTTTTTCTATAAATGAAATCCTTTCTTTAGAAATTAAATAATCTAAGATTATTTATTCTGGATAATGTGCAGATTAAATAAGAATAAGTTACGAAAATTGTGGAGCTCACGGTCAGGTAGGAATATAGAATTTTGCATTTGCCTGTCCACCGCATTCAATTTGTTGTGCAGACAACTCAATTCAAGTGCTAAAACCAGTGTTAGGAACCGACCATTAAGGATTTTTCCTACAACATGACAAAAAGGTGTTCGGTGGGAGCTTCTAGACCCATACAGCGTTATTGGCGGCGCCTTTATTAAAGCCGGCAGAGATCAGATCTCGCGCGTGTCAAGGGATCTACCAAACGTGGCAGCCAACTGGTCGTTTTGCTCTTCCGTCATATATTTGGTGCTGTTCCACTTGTTTTATTTTGCGGACAACCTTTTTAAAGGTGGGGGAACATGACTCATGCAAAACGCAAAAACAATGGTCTCAGATGGACTAAATTAATCAAGTAAATCCTTATTCATGAATTATAAATAAATAGAAAGTTCAAAACCAGTTTTGCCACGTCCACCCTTCCTCGTTTTTTTTTCTTTTATTTTTTTAATTAACATGAATATTTACACCAACTTACGTCCACCACAACTAATTTTACCAATCCTGATTTATTATAGTGATAATTACCAACCAAATTCTTTCTTTGTTAATTAGGTAATATTTATCTTATATATACTAAAAAAATACAATAAGAGAAAAAAAACAAATAATACCATAATATGTAAGCTTTATAAACAAAGTTACCGACATGATTAATCCAACAATAAAATTCATTCGTGAATATCTTGATAGAAAACTTATATCGATATATACCGATAATATTATGAATAATATTATAGTGGGATGGAAGAAGATAAACCGTATGGTGACCTGATTTTTTTATCACCAAAATTGTTGACAGAATTATTATCAGAATAATTATGTTGCACTATCCGTCGATGATCTTTAATTTATGACCCGCCGCTCGACCCTCCTCTTCCTTTGCCCTATTTCTACTTTTTCCTTGTCTATTTTTTCTACAACAAACAACCACCCTCCTTCAATCTTAATATAACCCAACCTCTCGTAACTTTTTTAGTATTACAACACTTTATTTATCAACATTTAAGTTTCGATTCAAATTTTATTGAGAATTCTCTACTTTAAGCAAGTAAATTTATCATTTAAAAGAAAATTGAATACAATTTTAAAATGTTATTTTTTTTTGCATAATTTTTACAGTGTATATTTGTTGTGGAGTGCTAACTTGTTTTATATAGTTTTTTTCTCAAACAAACTTGTATGAATTTAAGATTTGTATATGTTATGATTTGTTTTAAATTTTATAAAATTATATTTGTTTGTAAATTGTTAAAACTTATGTTCAATTATTAACTTAGGAGTTGAGAAAATCACGTTGTAACTAGATAACATAAAAATCATGATAATTTTATTTAATTTCTAATATTAATTTTTTTTTATCATTTACTAATACATAATTTGTTTGTAACATATAGATTGCATGATTTTTGGTACAAGGCACAAAAAAATCTAAAAATTATGGGAAAGAAAGTGATCTTCCATGCTGGAATGACACTGTTTGGAAAGATTTCAGGTCGCCATACATTTTAGAGACTATACAAGCAAGATACATTCAACAAGTGATGTATAAGCATTTCACGTGACGATCATAATTTGGTGCAGGGAATTGGAGTCGAAAAATTCAAGATTCTGTTACCATGCACATTAACAGCTTTGTTTTATTATGCAAAATAGACAGTGATATTTTTTTAATTACACCAATATTTTAATTTTTTTTCTTATAAAAAATATTTAACTGATAATATTTTTATCTTGCAAGCTACAACTCTTAGACATAAGCCAAGCCTAATGAAGCTTTTTATGGTAACACATGTGCAGATTGATGATCGTTAAAAAGAGATGCAACAGTTTGTTTATAAATATATTTAACTGATAATATTTTTATCTTGCAAGCTACAACTCTTGGACATAAGCCAAGCCTAATGAAGCTTTTTATGGTAACACATGTGCAGATTGATGATCGTTAAAAAGAGATGCAACAGTTTGTTAATAGCCAATTTTAACACTTTGTTGTATATTGGTTTTCAACCTTTTCTATTAAGTTATTATTTAATTAAATTTGATGATTTTATTTTTTATTTTCATGAGACATATAACTAGTTGAATGAAAGATACAAAGATGAATTTTTGACCCACCCGAATATTAATCTGGATTTGTAGTTGGAGGCAAAATCGTTCGAAAGCCCTAATAGAAATCATGTATACAAGCTCTCTAACACTACGACCGAAAACTTATGGATGACTCGTAGTGTTTCAACCATTGAGTGTTCACAATGAATCTCGAGCATTCAGTATCCGGAATTCACGGCCTTGTTAGATCAAGAAGTACAAGAACATACCATCCATTTCAATGAAAAATATGAATGACTCTCTATGAATTATGAAAAATCTCATCAAATGATCATGGATATAAAATAATAGATAGGTATTATATGTGCATTGTTTTACTAGTCTCATAGTCCTAAAGATGACTAGCCTTCAACTCTTTCTCCAGTGTCGTCTATATTCTAGTTTCTTTGTATTTAAATATATAAATTTATAATAAATATTTAATTTTTATACTAAGATAATTGATTTTTAAATATTTAAATTTTATATTAATTTAATTTTTATATTACAATAATTTTTGACGGTTAAATATGGTAGTTTTTTACAAGTAAAAGATATAATTTATTATACTTACAGTAATGTTCAAAGACAGATAAAATGATAGCTAACAGGTAACATAAACGAAGCTAAGGATATTAAATCATTCGTAAAACCGTTTTATACACAATTCTATAAAATTATTGCATTAATGATTAAATTGGGATCGATAAGTCAAATAAGTAACAACGCTCCAAATTGAATGAAACAAGAAGCCTCAAAAAACCACTAGAAAACTAAAATTAACTCCAAATAGGAACCCCAGTCACAACTCCACCGTAATAGCTCTTCTGGTGACCGGCAGGCACCCCCAGCGTAGGCTGCTGCCACGACGATGAACACCCATTCCTCATCGTATTCTTTGTCATTGCCAGACTCATGGACTCTACCTGCACCTTAACTCTTGCCGAGACATTAATAATACCATTCTTCTCACCTCTGGAATCCCTTAACCGGTAACTCAAGAAATGTAAGTAACTCTCCGGTGTATAATCACCCGATATGTCAGAAATTGGAAGGCTTGCTGTGCCAACAACTCTGTCACCTGAGCTAGTCTTGCATTTCACTTCAAGGGTTATAAAATGAGTCTGAAATGGCATTTCTAGGGTAAGCTTTTCGTTCCATGAAGGGTTACAGCCTCCTTCAAAATCAGCTTTAGTTGATCCATAGTTAATAGGGTCGATTCTAGCAATAACGTAAGCATTCTTCTTCACGGATTTGCGATCGAGGGTTAGGTTTTCTGCTGATAAGATAGTGATTTCTAGAGTGCGAGAAGCCTTGTGACCCTTGTCCATATTGAAGAAGATCGCTAAAGATTCAAGAGGCACTAGGCGTGTAAAAGCAACTGTGTGTGCTTTAGTGCTTGGTTTTGGCAGCTGAAACAATTGTTGATGGAAACTGAGGGACATGGGAGGGCTTTTTATAGGAGTAACGAGTAAGCTCGGTAGAAACAACACCGAAGGAGGGGCGTTTCTTCTGTCCACTATTGCAGCCGTTTTTGAAGAATGGTCCACCTAAACCAAAACGACTAGTAAAACAACGTGGCCTTCTACGCTCCTTTTATACGGAACCCGCCTGCGTTGGTTCCTCGCCGATGCGTAGTATAAGGTCAGAAAGTAGAGGACAATTATGGGATAATTTCTACGGGTGCTCCATTTAATGGTTCAATGGGAATCCATTTAGTTTTTTAACCTAATTCTTATTTTATGGAGTTGTTATTTTATTTTTCAAGCTAATTACACGGAGCCTTCTATAATTTGCTCATGATTTTGACTGACCTCCACCTTGCCTTTATTCTTTCAAACATTGTATTCTAAATCCTTAGGTTTATAAAATCATAATATTTTACATCTCACCAAAATAAAAATCAATATAAATATTGAATTAATTACAAAATTATTATTATATTTTATTTAATAATTAAAAAAAACTCTTATATTAAACATCTCAACTTTTCCATTAAATTTTTTAAACAAAAAACCTAGCCGCCATCGGCTAACTTCTTCCCTGTTCTTTTCAATTTTCAGTAAGCCCACAAGAAATAACCGAAGCCGTGACAAAATAATCCCCACCAGCTCTTTTCTTTTTTCTTTCTATGTGCCGACGACCATCGTCTAGCCATCACAGCCACCATTGAGAATTCAAGGCATATACTTGCAAAGATCAGTACTTCGTGCTCGCTGAGCTTGGAGATCGGGGACTAAACCTTAAACACATAAATTGTATAAGATCGAAATCCGAAATCACAAATCATGTTCAAGAAAGGTTTGTTGTTATGAGCTCTTCTCCTCTTTCATATGCTATCATCTATGAAGATCCAAAGATGTTTTGGTAGAAAGGGAGAGAGGGTTGTTGCATGTTAAGGCATGTTTTGGTGGAGAGAGGCTTAGAGTATTTGGGGTTATCTCTATGTAATCGAGGTTTTTTTTTCCCCTCAAGAAAATCAAGTTTTTCTTTCTCAATTTCAATCCAATGTTTTGGGAATTTTTTTGGTGTTGATGACGGAAAGTAAGAATTTTGCTGGCTGGGTTCTTAGCACGTTGTTCATGCCTAGCCGAGTAGAGATTTTCAGCATGTTGGATGAAGGAAAAGAAAAGATAGACCTTTACACACACACCACCAGTACACACACCGTCAACAACAACCACCAGTTCTTTCTCTCTAGCTCTAAAAGATCCCAATCTGTTGATAGAAGGAGGCTTGTTACTTCTTCAAGGCCACCAATACCAAACCCTTGAATGCCCCACTGAAATGTCAGCTGCAACGAAGACGTTGATTACTTCAGCGAGTTTATCGATTTCTTTTCTAGAAGTTTAATTTCTTGTCGGAGATTACTCTTGTTCTAGAAATTGGTGAGAGAAAAACTTCAGCAAACAAAGATAACATTTGCTGGGTAATTACTAATTTGGACACTGGAGTAGCAATCAATTAATATTACTGCCCCTGTTACACATTAATTACTAGAAAAATTACCACAAATCGCAACCTCAATCTCTTCTTAAGGCCACGGTTCTGACTTCAAAATCTAAACAAATCATGGAGCTAGCCAGTGGCTTGGCCTGGAGAGGGTACCTTTTGTCCTTCATTTTATTTGATTTGAAATTTCAGGTTGATTATAATTTTTGGGAGTATGAAGGCAAGCAATATAAAAGACAAAACTATAACAGGCTCGTGTAATTAATCCTATTAAATATAAATTCTTGTTTTATTTTTTATAATATATATATATATATGTATGTATGTATGTATGTATGTATGTATTTACATGTTGCTTGTAATCAATTCTTTATTGTAATTAAATTCAGTTATAATATATGATTTAAATTTACGTGTTTAAAAGATATAAAATTTATTTTATTTATTACTTTCATTTTATTTTTTTAAAAGCCTTTAAAAAGAGAGAGGCCTAGATGAATCAAATAAAAAAACTAGATCAGATCGTGCATCTACCGAGTAGAGAAATTCCTTCATCCAGTTCAATCCATCTGGACGGGAGGTGGGGATGGATAGTGTATTTAAATATCCCAGATTGGCGATGAGCAGACAAGATCAAACGCTTGCTAATCCATTGTCATCCCTGCCGTCACCAACCTCTCATCTGTACAAAGAATTATAGGGTTAACCTCCACACGTAGCTGGTGGAGTCCTCTTTCTAAGACGTTGACCAATACAATGCATTAATTAATCCCGTTCCAATACATTCCTTATTTTCCACACTTTCCACACCCTCATATTGTAAAATTGGATACGTAATTTTCTATATTTTATGCTTCTCCGTCCAATTTGTCAATTGTTGAGGTTCACTAAATTTCCCAATTATTAAACTGAAATCAACATCTTATTGGTTGACATATAATTAATGGAGATTATTTAATATAGGAAAATAAAAATAAAAACAAATTTTGAATGAAATAGAATTGCGAGGGATATTGAAAAGCGAATTAATGCATGGAAAGACTCAAGAATTACTTTAACGTGTAATTTTCTTCAAACAATAAGAGTATTGAGATGAAAATTAAAAACAACTCAATGCATACGTTTATACCAGAATAGTAATAATCGTGTGAGAAGCTTATCGAGTACATATAAAACGACCGTCGTTCCACGGGTCAATATTGAAAATTACTGTTGTAATTCATGAAAGCAACGTTGCACCAACTAAAAATAATTCAGGAAAGATTTAATTTTAAAATTTTAGTGAATGATTAAAAACTAAAACATTGCTGGTTCAAAATATCTTAAATTATAGAAAATAATGGAAGGTCATTAAACCTGTGTTTGACTGGGTAGTTGAATTTGTTTTTTATTAAAAGTTTAATTTTTTTTAGATTAAAATTATGTTTTATGTTTTTGGATCATTTTCATAATGTTAAAAATTAATTTTAAAAATAAAAATAAATTATTTTAATATATTTTTAAATACAAAACAATTTAAAATAAAATGAGTACCAAACTTTTAACTTTTAAATATTTAAATGACACTTAAAAACAAAAGGAGAGGACAATAAAAATAGAATAGTAATAGACCTGGTTATCACTTAAGAAACGACGTCCACTAGCAGCCCGGAATAGGCAGGTTAGTCATTGTTTATACATCCCGATCCTAAAATTCTCCACCTCCTTCATTCTTTCTTCTTCACAGACCCCTCCCTCTTCTTTTTTCTTTTTCCAATTTGATTTAACACAAGATTGATGAAGCTAAACTCAAGATTTCAAACAAACTTGAGAATAATACGCACCAGAATAATAATCTTATTTATAAAAATTAATAACTAGTTTGGTGACATGCGTTATATTTACTAATATATAAAAAAAATACTCAATCAATACTAGTGTTTTTAATAATACAATAAAAAGAGATAGTTGTACTAGAAAAATAAAACAAAAAAAAAATAATACGTAACTATAAAAATTGAGCCGCCAATATTATATTCATGAAGAGAATAAAAAAATTTTCATTTAAAACTTATCATCACGAACATAATTTTATCGCTAGAAAGAACTCAACGAGTTGATTCTAACACTTCTATGAAAGGCTAAGTAATAATATCAAAAAAGATTGCACAAGTTGCTTGAATAAAGACTTGAAATCTGAACAAAACAAAATATCATTGAGCATTTATTGTTTATATTTAATTAATTAATTTAGTTTAATTAAAAAACAAAATCTCTTTAAATAAAACTAAATTTAACATATGATAACAAATAAAAAAACTTGAGATAACCCAAATAATTTTCAAAACTATTGAGAAATAATATAAAAACAAAATAAAAAAAACTCAATCTCTAATTAAATAGATGTTAAAGAATGAAACAACAAAAACATGAGCTTTAAAAAAGAAAAAAAAATAAACTTGAATAAATTTTTTAAATCTGAGTTAATTTTTTAAATTCACAACTTGTGAAATCCTAGATTCGAACTCAATCAAGTATCTCAATTTCTAACAAATTTAATATTGAATGATAAAATTGAAAAACAATCAATTTTAAATACTTGCTAAAGTAAAACAAGTAAAAATAAAAAAAATAAGAATTAAATCTGATAGAAAAATAATCAAAGGATAAATGATAAGAAAATCAATTTTAAAAATCATGTCAGATAAAAAAATAGCAATAAAAAAAATAGAGACCAAATCTTACAGATAAAAAAAATTAAAAAAGGATGAAGTTGAAAAATAATTCCAATTTTATAAATTATTTTTTAATAAAATAAATAAAAATCTAAATAATAAAAATCTAAAAGGTTACTTTGATAGTTTAGAGGAGTCACATGCAAAAATCAAGGAGAAGAGATAAAAGATAAGGATAACAAAGTCGTTAATACATATCTAAAGATCAGTAAACTACGTATGCCACCTAAGAGCATCTCCAACGGGAAATGCTTTTTAGAAGAGCTATATTGATAATATGGCTTTATAAATAGGGTAGATATAGCTTTTTTGTTGATATGCATTCCAATGGTAAAAGCTATATAGAAAAGCCATTTATATTTTAATATATTTCATGTTAAATTAATTTTAATATAATTATATAACTAATTTTAATATTTTATATATAATATAATTATGATGTTATTAATTACATAATTAATATGAATAATTTATAAAATTAATGAAGTAATATAAAAGATAAAAAATATAATTTAAAACTAAATTTAAAATTTATTTATATCAATATTTTTAATTTTAAGTTTTATATGTTATTGTTAAAAATTTAATTTTTAAAAAGTAAATTCAAATTCAAACTTTGAAAAAATCAGCACCAAGATAACCGCCAACATTAAATTTTTAAATTTTAAATTTTGAAAAAATAACCGCTAATATTTTAAATTTTGAAATTTTAAATTTTGAAAAAATAACCGCCAATATTTTAAATTTTAAAATTTCAAATTTTAAAAAACTTACCGCCAACATTCTAAGATTTTACAATTTGAAAAAATAGTCCATCTATAAATATTCTCATACATCTTAACATTTTTTCTCATCATTTTCTTCTCTCCAATCTTTGTTATATTTCATTAAAATTCATCATGAATCATTCTAATTTTAATTTTTATGATGCTTTTGATTTTGATGATGACACTCCTGTGTTGGCTTTTCAAGTTACTACTGCTGTAGTTGCTGAAGAAGAATCGAATATTCAAGGACGGAGAACAAGGTATCGTGGCTCTATTCCTGGTCACAACATTGTCAATCGTAATAGAAAGGAAGGTGAGTTAAGGTTATATAATGATTATTTTGCAGAAAATCCTAAATTCACCGAAAGTCAATTTCGAAGAAGATTTAGGATGAGTCGTCGTCTTTTTCTTCGGATCACAAATGCAGTGGAAGCTCATAATTCATATTTCAAACAAAGGACAGATGCTCTTGGTGTTCTTGGTTTATCTTGCCTTCAAAAGATAACTGCAGCTCACAGAATACTTGCATATGGTATTCCTGCAGATCTTACTGATGAATATCTTCGAATTGGAGAAACCACTGCAATAGAAAGTCTTAGAGCTTTCGTCAAAGCAATCGTAGAAGTTTTTGGTGATTGGTATCTAAGGGCACCAAACGAGGCTGATATTTGTCGATTATTATCAATTGGAGAGCAGCGTGGGTTTCCAGGGATGTTAGGGAGCATTGACTGTATGCATTGGAAATGGGAGAAATGCCCAATTGCATGGCATGGGATGTATATTGGTCATTGTCGTGAACCAACTATAATTCTAGAGGCAGTGGCTTCACAAGATCTTTGGATATGGCATGCCTTTTTTGGAATGCCTGGATCATTAAATGATATTAATGTTCTTGATCGGTCACCTATTTTTGCTGCATTTGCTGAAGGTCGTACTGCTCCTGTCAATTATACAATTAATGGGCATGAATATACAATGGGATACTATTTAATAGATGGGATTTATCCTAATTGGTCAACCTTTGTTAAGACAATCCCAAGACCATTAGGAGCAAAGAGAAAATATTTTGCAAGCAAGCAAGAGTCTGCAAGAAAAGATGTGGAGCGGGCATTTGGGGTGCTCCAATCTCGTTTTGCAATTGTACGTGGACCTGTTCGATACTGGGATGAAGAAACGCTTGCATATATTATGAAAGCTTGCATAATAATGCATAATATGATTATTGAGGATGAAGGAGCAATGAACCTTAGATTTGACCATGAACATGAAGTCAATTCCTTTATATCAGTGTCACATTGTGAAATACCAGAACTACATGATTTTCTTCAAACTCATAATCGAATTAGGGATAGAGCTACTAGCTCTCAACTACAAGAAGATTTGATTGAACATTTGTGGGAACAATATGGCAACGAGTAGAATCTTTAGATTTTAACTTCTTATATTATCATAATTTTCAGGTTTTTTTATGTTTTTTTTTTCATTATGTTTGTTATTTTTTAAGTTAATTAATCCTACTTGTTATTGTTAAATGTTAGAGAAACTTTAAAAAAGTATTATGAATTGATATCAATTTCATAACAATGTATTTAAAATAACCAAGAATTTTCTACATATTTAATTAAAAATACATTACATTACAATAAATCAATCAAAGTTAATTAAAAATCAAAACCCCTCTTTTGCATAATTTCTAACTTTCTATTTTGAAAATACGCTGCAGAAATTGGATCCAAATTAGAAATATCCATTTTCATAATTTGTTCTTCTTTCTCAATCCTGTCGAATTCTTGTTTCTCTTGACTTTGTTGAATCATCATGGCTTGTTGCTCTAACATAATTTTCCTGTCTTGTTTCTTCTGATCCTCAATTTCAACTAGAGTATCCCTGAATTGTTGTAAGAGATTCGTTACAGTTACATCCCCAACTTTATCTTTTCCTTGTCTACGTTTAAGTCGTTCCTTTGCAGCCTTCTGACCGATTGGTCTATCTTGATAAATCAACGGTTCACTATCTTCTCCTAAACTCACAGCATCAGGGGTGGATGGAGTTGATGAAGCTGGACTTGCATTGACATGACCTTTTTGTTTCTTATTTGACCTTTGATGTTGACTTGCACGCTCAAATTGCCATTTGGGTTCTTTTCTTAAAATAACCCAGCAATGTTCTAGTTGAAATCGTTTGCCAACGCAAGAAGCATACATTTGCCGAGCATCATTAATCTGGTAAAAAAATAAATTAATTAAATAATATTAAAATATATGTTAAATAATTTAACATAAAAATGAATATAAACTTACCCTTGATTCTTCAGTCATTCCACTTTGCTGACGATTTTCAATTTGAGTAACAAATCCAACGAATTTACCGACTTCTCTATTTATTTCTTGCCATCTACTTGAGATACTTATTTGTGAACGATTATTCAAGTTTCCTCCATTATCTACAAAGCAAGCATGTACACGAGCCCAAAACTGTTTTGTTTGTTGTTCAACTCCTGTAATTGGATCCTTGCTTGTATTTAGCCATGCAGAGACGAGTAAACAATCCTCCTCTGGTGAGAAATTTTTACTTCTTTGTGATTTTTTTGCCGAATGGACATTTAAATTCGAGCATGTTAAGTCATCAATTAATTGATTAGAATCACTTGGTTGAGAGAGAATATCTTCTGACTCACTCATAAGAAAGTTGGTAAAAGAGCTTGGAAAATTTGAATCCATCTACATTAAAAAAAAACTCAAGTTAAAACTTTACAAGAGAGTATAAAAGAAGCTCGCATTCAATGTCTAATAATTTTGTAGTTTTCATACATGCGAATTAATAATAAGCATTGCCTCCTACTTGTTTTAATAATAATTTGACCATTTTTTGGAACTAAAATAGAATCGATATACTAGTTTAATTGCATTTTCAAAAGGACAAAATAGAATTGATCTCAAATTAAGACATACAATAAAAAATAAATTTTAAATATGTAACTCAATCTTTTTATCAATATCAACTACCATTATTAATTCCTCTTAATTTTATCAAAGATAACAACATAAATATAAATTGTCTTTCTTAATCCATATTAAAAACATCAAAGAATAAAGAAATAAAACTCATCACAAATATTAAATTAACAACAAAAGGTCTAAAAAATAAAGAGATATAAAAAAATAAAAAAACTTTTAAACAAGCATACCTTTTAATTTCAGCTAATTAACACAACCGATGTTAATAATTAATCGGAGAATAATTGATTCTTGTTTTTTTTAAAAAAATTTGAGAGAAGGATGAGGCACAATACAAAAATTTAAAACTACAAATTTTTTCTTCATGTATTTATAGAAGATTTATTCTATATTTTAAAAAAAAAATTATTAGCCAACGGCTATAAAAATAGCCGTTGGCCAACAGCTATAAAAATAGCCATTTCTACAGTTAAATGTAGAAATGGCTGTTAACAAAACAAATAGCCAAAATGGCTATTTGTTTAGCTTGGCCGTTGGAACATGAACAGAAACAATTAAATAGGCAAAACAGTTTTAGCTCTCCGTATGCCTCGTCCGTTGGAGCTGCTCTAATAAGAAAAGGGTCATCAAGATGATTTCAATAATTCTAAAACAACTTTCTTTGGTTGTTTAAATCCAACGCATGTGTTATTTGATCATAATGAAGTGACGAATATACTAGCACATGTGATGCACACACTATTTTTTTTAAAATTATATTTATTAAAATATCAAATTCTATCAATTAATTTTGTTATACCTAACTAACCAAGATAAAAATACAAAAAAGCTTTTGGATTTGAGTTAAATAAATTTTATTTGTAAAGATAATTTAGTTATTTTTATATGGTTTAAGAAAGTAAAAAATTGAAAAGGCTCTTAAAAGCCAACTAAATAAATTTTGTTTATAATAATAATTTAGTTATTTTATCATGCTTTAAAAATATAAAAAAATTAAGTTATCCTTTATCAATTTAATAATAATTAAAAAACCTTGCAGAAATACCACATTCCCCTGATAATTAGTCCAATTGTTTTTTTGAGAAGGGTAAAATTATTATTCCACTGTTCTTATTCAAAGTATAATGAGTTTATATAATACAACCTTCATTCCTTTTAGTTTTTTTTTTTAAATGGGAACAACAATCGTTATCTTCATATAATAACAGTGCAGCAACAACTGAGCATGTGAAATGTTGTTAGTACTTCTATAACAATGAAAACCATTAACGTGTAATATCGAATCTATCAAATTAATAAACAATCATTAAAAACTATGATCCAAATGGATAGAGCTTTACCAATTATATAATGGAAGAGTAATGAAGTTTGGGAAGAGATTTTTAAAATTCTAATAGTTAGAGTATTTGGTACTATATTTTAAAAAAATTAAATTTTTTTAAATTTTAAATTAATATATTTTAAATATTTTTAAATTATTTTAATATACTAATTTTAAAAATAATTTTTTAAAAATAAAAAAATTATTAATATATTTTTTAAATAAAAAATATTTTAAAAAACAACAATAATCACACTCTCACACTCACTTAATTTATATTAATCTAATTTAACTTGCTAGTAAATGCTAAAGTAAAAAACGATCCGGCCTTCATTTAGCGAACCCTAATTCAAGCCTACTAAATCAATCTCTCTAAATATGCACCCGCAAAAACAAGGCATGGTCGTTTTATCCGGGGTATATTTGGGAGGGCAGGTTAATTATTAAAAAAAACACGTTATTTTTTATTCTAAATTATTTTTTTTGTTTTGATTTATTGATATAAAAATAAAAATATATTATTTTAATATATTTCTAAATAAAAAATAAAATAAAAAACAATCTTTACTGCTATTCCCAGCATTTTCTAACTTGACAACTGTGCCCATACTGAAATAAGAAAGTAACATTGTATGATACATGGATACTAATCAACCATAGATACGTGCCAGGAAGAATCCTTCCCCCACGTGGACATCATATGCTCGGATAAAGGATTGGATCGTGCCCCCTTTTGGATTATCAGTGGAAGCTCAATCAGGGCAAAACCTGAGAAGGCCCTTGACTATAAAAATTCATTTAAAATATATTAATTTAATTTTACTTCTAAATGAAAAACAATTTGAATAACAGGAGCTGTGAACACTCCCGTGTGACCTGAAATCATGGGTGGCATGCGAATTGACCAATTTGCCCAGAATCCATTCAAGCCGCGCGATCGTGGAACCCAATGGTAAAGAAAGATACGCGCATTTGAAAATGTTATTCAAATCATCTTCTTTTAAAATTTAATTTTTTTTTATTAAAAAATACTTTTTTACATCTTTAAATTGTTTTAGTGTTCTAATTTTAAAAAATAAAAAATACTTTAAACTAGATCAAATTCAAACCAGCTAACTTTATTTATATTTTTAATAACAATACTTGGACCGTGAAACATTAAGAAAATAATAATAATAATAACAATCCCCTCGCTTTATGTATAGAATACTCGGTGTGATCCGAAGAAGTTTTGAGATAGGTACCATTACTAGTTTTCATATTGTCGAAGTAGCATCACTTGTAAAACATATGTACGACTTTGTCTCAATTGACCTTGTTCCAGAGAACACGTTCCTCGAACCAAAAGTACCGAGGATGGCATTTTCGTCACGCAAATTATTCTCGGTCCATGCGGCCAATGGATTTTACTTGGTCTTCCCCCGTGTAATTAAAGTGCATTAAATGATAAGAACACCTCAATTATATATTTAGAAATGATAACTGCGGATTTCCTCGTTTGATTCATTCGACTTGATAATCTAATTAATTAGGAGCTGTGTTCCTCAAATCCGCACCTCTCGCAATCGGGGTTAAAGCCTTGTATTCTGAGTTGATTATATCTAGGTCCCTATAGTTTAATGAATGTATAGTTGGCCTTTGTTATTTTAAAAAATATTGTATGATCCTTAGGTCCATTCTGTGGGCTTTCCAAATTACTTTTTTGTTTTCTTCTTTTAAGAAAATATAAATAGAAAAAATAAGTGGGAGACAGGAAGATTTGTCTAGGAAAGATTTGGAAGAATGTGGAGGATGATAGTCAACATTGATCAAGTAATTATATAAGCTCTTGAAAATGTGTCTGTATGGAGTGACTGTCAGTTACTGTAGAAACCACAAAGAAGACTGTTGTAGTTAACTTCACATATGTTTCATGCAATAAAGATGATGAAGAAGAAGAAGATGAGGCACGCCTCCTTAATTGCGTGCAGTAGTGGAAATAAAGGAGAAGACACTGACCTTGTCAATACGTGATGCTGACGTTTCCCCCTTTCTTTGCCTTTGAACAGTGAATGGATGAGTTCTTGGAGCATTTTACACATTTTTTACTTCCCAGCATGCAGATGGATCATGGATGAGGATGGGGCGACTGGAGATTTCCAGGAAAGGGGGAGTTGAATTTGGATTCACAGGTTTCGTCTCGCAATTCTCCATGGTAGTTGAGGCCACCAATGGAGGAGCTAGACCTGAAGCTTCTTGGATGGATTCTTGGGTGTTAGAATTTGACTTTCTCATTGTGAGAGGAAAATGATTTGCTGACGACTCTCGATTTTGTTTGTGCCGCCATTGCAGATGCATTCATTGTATTTATCTATTTGTAAAGATTATTCTCGAAGCAACTTCACACGTGTCAATTAAATCCACTTCTTGAGTATAGTTGATGGTAGTTTGTTTATATCAAGATTAGATAACGTTTGAGAATTGCACTTCTTGATTTGAGATTTCAACTGTAGTAGCTAAGGAAAGAGTGTATACTCTCTTTACCAATTAGTTATTAGCCAATCTCTTCAAGAGAAAGAGAAGGAGAATTTTAGATCAATTCGCAATAAAAATCTTGAATTGACCTTCTTCAATTAAATTAATTTTATTGAACATGTATTGATTATATATATATATATATATATGACGGGCAATTAAGTTATAAAAGTTTTTTTTTTAATAATATCATTTAATTTGCATTTATTAAAGTTGGTAAATGTGATGGGGGGAAAGAAGCAGTGATCAGGAAAAAGAAAAGGAAAACAATGGTGGAGCTTTCGAAAATAAGATTATAGCTTATGGTTATCACATCGTATCACATCATGTTTGTTATGAATGTTGTCAGTTGGATTTAAAAAATAATATAAAAAAATTAGTAAAAAAAATATTTAAATAATTAACTCTATATAATTTAATAAATAAGATCAATTTTAAAAATAAAATTTTATTAAATAAAATTAAAAATATATTTTTTAAAAAATATTAAAACATCAATATATTAAATTGAAATAAAAATATTATGATTTATATAATAAAAATATAATAATTTTATATAAAATAAATTAAAATAAATTATAAAATTTAAATTTTAATAAATTTAATATTAAAAAATAAAATTAAAAAAAAATAATTTAAGTTAATTTATAACATTTATTATAAAGTTTTAAAATTATAATAACTTTGTAAAAAATAAATTATAAAATTTAATTTTTAATTAATTTAAAATATAAAAAATAATTTTACATAACTCAATTCAAATTAACCCAATTCAAATTAACCGATTAAACCCATAATTTTAATGATAAAATCGGGATAACCTCGTAATAACTATAGAAGAACAAGAGTTCATAAAAGAAAATCATTGCGATTTGAATTGTAATGTTTTTCTTTTCTCTTTTGGTTTGTAGGATGCATCGAAGAAGAGTGTGTTGAATTTGTTAGAGAAGAAAGGGAATAAAACTGAATTTCAACTAGGATTCAGGTTTTTTTTTTTTGGTATGTGATGACCCAGTTTGGTTTTTCAATCTGGAGCTGTTATGGTTTACGCTGTGTTGTCAGGAAACCGGCTGTCGCTATGATAGCTGGTGTTGATGGAGGTGAGAAGACAACATCCCTTGCTAAGTCAAGAATTTAGCTACTAATTATTGGTTTTGAATTGAATTTTGGAAATGAGGTAATTGTTTTGAGTGGTTGGAATATTTACCAAAGCCAATTTAATGATTGCCAAATTTTTAATGGTTTCTGGTAATATACATATTGAGAGAAGTGTGGCTCCAAATTGTGAGGAGGTTTGAGTTGTAGAATTTGACTTGGAAGCTTAGAGAGGCTTTATTAGTTCATTGCCTTTCTGAGAGGTTTTAGGTCCGCCAAAATACAGTCTCATGGACTTGTGTTCTTGAGAGACTCTCTCTCTCTCTCTCTCTCTAACCTTTCTTTTTCCTATTGGTTGCTAAAGAAATGTGATCTCATTCGCTGCTGATGCTGCAGGAAAGCTCGCATATAGATTGAAGAAATCAGGGGAAAGGTGAGATTTTGCTTGCTTTTGTTGCATTGTGATAGATGCCTATACAAAGAGAGAGTATTAGGATATTGAAATTTGCATTATCTGTAGAGCTGAATTAAAGATAATATTGATCCAAGTTTCTGGCGATTGATTTAACATCCCAGGGAAAAAGTGCTCATTGTGATGAGGACTCAAAAGGTTTATGAATATGTTGTTGAGTTTTGGCTCTTGACGATGCTGTTTTACCAAATACCAATACTATACGTTGATTCTACTGGTATGGATTAAGATTTAGATTTATTTTGGAGAATTTGAAAGTTGTAGCCTTTTCTTGGCTTGCAATTAAAGTGCATGGTCTATGTTTCAGAAGGACTTCCTTGTTCCTCCACACAAATTCCGTAATGAGTTGTGGATGTAGAGAAATGCATGCTGTATGATTTTTCTTGAATATATATAACTATCAATTGTATGGATTAAGAAAATTTAGAACGGCCCTTTATTTGAATGTTGTGTCATAGATCTGCTGTAAAAGCATTGTATCAATTGCTTGAATATATATAACTATCACAGGGGCTTAGTAAATTGCTATTGACTCCTAGGGATATGAATAAATTGATTACTTTGCAAATGTAGAGGGTGCACCAGCGAGTGCAGTCAGAGGACATAGTTCAGGGATCTTACTGCAGTACTTGTGCACATGTGATTATTTTCTTTCCATTTTTTCTCGTTTAGTTTATCGTTTTGTCCTTTCTGAATCTCCCAAAAAGAGGTTGTCTCGTTCACAAAAGGTCTTTCCTTGGGCTTTTGCTATCATTCCAGATACTGCTGGCAGCAGGTGATACATTAAGGGCAGCTTCCAGTGACCAGTTGGAGATAAGGGCTGAAAGAACTGGGTGTCACATTGCTGTGGCTGAAGGAGAGAAGGCCTAATCATCATCAGATAGACAACTACTTTAGCTTTTTGCCAATCTTTAAAAGTTTGAATACTTGGCATAGCTACTAACATATGATCTTGAAGTGTTTTTCAAATAGTTCTTTCTCAGGCTGTAAAGAAAGGGAAAGAACAAGAATTTGATATTGTTTTGTGCGACACATCTTGATGTATGTCTGCAGATATTCCATGATTAGCTATCTAACTTCTATGTGCTTTCTACCTGTTATGTCTTAACTGAAACCTATATATATATATATTTATCAGGTCTCCACACTAATTACAGCGTCATAGATGAGTTAAAAGCATGTAAGAAAGCTGTGGGGAAAATAGTTCGCGGGGCACCTGATGTAAGCTGTGATCATGATGTTTTATATTCAAGTCATTGCTTCTATACCATTTATTTCTGTCTCCAACACCAGCTTTCATGGTCAATTTACACATTCCTAATCTGAAAGATTTTGCCAGAAATTTTAATCCTTTGAGATCCCTTGTTTGGTGTTTTATAGTTAAAGTTCTATCTGGATTTTTTACATAAGATATTGGTTATAATCATCGGTTATGGAAAACTCGTTTTAGGGATGAAATATCATCAAGCAGTTGATAATTACTCTTAAAAATTGCTTTGCATTGCCAAAGACTAAGCTTGAACAATTCTTGTAGAATGGATCAGCAAAATATTTTAGTGATTGCCTCTTCATTTATATCGTGCATGTTCTCAACGTTTTTGTTGGCATTATTATGCCCGTGGTAATTTTTGGAAGAAAGGAACATTCTTAGAACATCCAAAGGATTAATCCAAAAGGAGGGAAGGGAGAGAGGCCACCTTCTAAACATGATTATCTAGGTGCAGAAACACGACCTAACAACCTTTTTGAGGAATGAACAATTAGGCAAGTTACTGGCAACACAATCACCTATTGCTTTTTTCTGTTTTTCATTTATGTAATGTTTCCCGATTGCCACGCTTTGATGCTATTATTCTTTCTTCAAGTGTTAAACATCTTGTTCAAGTCTTTAACATGCAACTGTGCTAACAGGTTGTTGGAATAACTGGTTTCATTTTGACAAAACTCAATGGTTCTGCTAGAGGCGGCTGTGTGGTATGCTCCAGTTTCAATGAATTCCATTTGTTTCATGATTTTGGTGATTAGTGAGGCTAATTTCCTTATGCAGGTCAGTGTGGATGACGAGCCTGGCATCCCTGTAAAGTTCGTGGGTGTTGGAGAAGGTGCGGATGACCTTCAACCCTTTGATGCCGAGGCTTTTGTTAATGCCATATGTTCTAAGGGACGTTCATGTCCCAGATGGTGTGAATATGCAAGTCCGATTTAATAATATTGCCAGAGATGCTTCATCATTTGAAAAGTGATTGCAGTTGGCCATGATGCATATCTAGTTTCCAAGCTAGGAAGGAATCTTATAATTTCTATCCCTGCAAACTTATCAAAGATGCATGCATCTAAATGCACAACATTACAGAGGACGCAATGGCAACGGCAGCCGCTGCTGAACGTAGAAGTGAACACAAATGACCCACAAAAATATTAAATTGGTTTTCTAAGATTATTATGTCCTGTTTTGAGTTCAAGCACGCCCACGCACTCGCACACTTTGAAAGGCACATAAACATAAACTATCAGATACCTGCAACAGGATATCAGAATACTGCAACGAGCACCTCATTCTTATTGAACAAATTAAAAGAACTCGTTAATGTTTGCAGGCAAAGCATTCAAATAGATAAAATAACAACATATTTCGAATCACAGAAATTCATAACTTGGCAGGAGGCATGTGATAGATGGTAGCGCGAGAAATGTAGACCAACTTCCTGGTTTTCTTGATTCTGAATTCGGATGCAACTACAGTCAAGTTCCTTCCAATCCTCGCCACGGAAGCTTCAACAACCAACACCTCCTGCCAAGATAAATTTTTTAAAAAGATTGTATGACTGTAGTATATCGGATAAGAATCCTCAGGCATGTCAAGCCAATATAATCAACACGGGAAAAAGTCATTATACAGAGTTATGTACCGGATTGTAAGCCAACGAATTACGAGTTAAACTAAACCATAAAATAAATGCAGATGAAGGAAATTGAGTTGGCGGGGTTCTAAACTTACACAATTAATCTTGAGGCTTTTTCTATATTGCAAACGAGACAAGCATAAAAGACACCAAAGGAAAAACTCACATTTAGTGTTGCTGCAGAGAGATAAGAGATACTTAATTCACCAAGAAACAGCTCTTTATCACCAGCCACTACCGTTCTAGCACAAGCAATGGACACTCTCTCTGCTATAGCTCCAACAGCGCCTCCGTGTAGCCCATTGAAGTAATTCTAGAACAGTACATTAAAAGGACGGTTAAACAAAAATAAATCATTTTCAATCCCATTTCTTCATGAATTTTTAGAAAGCAACGAGTGAGAATCTTACACCAACAGCTGGTGAGACAGAGAAGATACAAGAGACGCGCCCACGTAGGACATTGTCGACTTTAAGGAGATCGCGAATGAGATCAGAGTAGAAGTCTTTGGAGAAGGAGTTTTGAGGGAGAGAGGCATGGATTCCGACGTCTGCAAAAAAACCTTTGACTGCCGAGACATAATCTGAAGGCAAGTCTTTTGATATGGTTGTCGTGGAAGAAGAAGAAGAGGTTTCTGTCATCTCTCCCTGCCTCTGCGTCTGTTTGCTCCTTCAATCCCACCTAATCTTCTGGGTAGTTATGCTCATAATTTTTTTGTTTAAATCCTAGGACTGGCTCAAATAGCAAAATTCAACCTCGTGTCTAGGTCCACTCAAAAATTTTTATTAGGGGGTGATGGAAGAAAAGGGGAGGGAAAAAATAAAGTTGTTGGTTAATGATGTCCGCTCCTTTTTATTACTTTTTTTTTAATTTATTCAAAAAAATATTTTTTTAATTTAATATTTTTTTAAATGAAATTCCATGAAATTAATTTTTAAATTGTGAAAAATGAAATAAAATAAGAGAGAAATGCAATGTAAAATAAGGAAAAAAAACCTCAAAATAGATACAAAAAAAGATGCCTTTTAATTTGTAATTTTTCTTTTAAAATTTTAGTTTTGATCTAAAAGTTTATTTTGTTTTCCTTTTCTAATCTTTAGTTTTTAAAGGATGAGAGAGAAACTTATTAAAAAATAACATGAAAGAAAGAAAGAATATCTCGTAACCAAAAAAAAAATCAATCTGGATATAGGTAGATTTCATTTGACAATATGAGATCCATTGAGGTACTTTTTTTAAGCTAGAAAAGAAAAAAAAAATCTTAATTTAATTTTGTGTTTTTAGACTATTTTTATAGATATTTTGAGTGTAAAACGTGAAAAAATAAAATCTTAGAAGCCATAGGTGATAAGTCATGACATTAAGTTAGAGATTTTTGTTTAATTTAAAGCGAAATTGCTGAATTGGGTTGTTCTGAAATTGTGTTGTAACTCATGTTTCAATAATATTACGAAAGTCATGTGTTGAATAAGTGATGGAAGTATAAAAGATTAGATAAATGGTATGAAAATTACGTGATTGAGAATAATGATTGGAAAATTGTATTAAATTTGATGTTTCAAATGGATACTTGTGTATTGGAATGAGGAAGGCATGGCGCTGAGTAATTCATGTGTAATAGATCGTATAAGTCGTGGGTCTTATGGCTAGATGAGTAAGAGAAGAAGTACCAAAATTATTTGGAAATGGAATTGAAAGGTTATAAGCTGGTTTGTCTTGAATTTTTCTGTATATGGCCGAAAATTTATACTTGTGAAGATAGAGAATTTGGAAAACATGAATAGATGATGTGATTTTTGTGTTAATTGATGATATGTGAGTTAATTTTTATAGAAATTAGAGTGAGTTTGGAATTATTGTATGATTTGATAATTGTGACCACGATATTAGAATATTAAATGTTATTAAGGTTATAATATAGATTACGAGTTTACCATGAGTTTCAACTCTTGTAAAAATTTTATTATATAAATATTTTTAGATTTATTTATGAATGTCAAAAAAAATCATCATAAATGTATACGGTCAGATGATGTTGTTTCCAAATATGAATTTTGTAATCGTAACGCTCTATATGTGTGATGGTCAGCCGTGACTCAAAACAGGTCAACTCCCCAAATAAATAAAACAAGATCAGACAGATCATTCCCCATATGTAATTAGCTGGAAAAAAGTTGGCAATCTCTATAAAAAAAAAGAAGCTGATTCATGTATTTATAATTTCTAAATCCTCAGAGAATAAGAAAAACATAATCGTCTGATTCTCCATATCTTCTCTGTAATTTAGTGCTACGTTTCTGGTCCTAAAAGAATAACCAGAGTTAGCAAGATGCCTGAAGGGACTATTCAAGTTCTTCTTGTCGGAGCCAAAGGTCTCGAGAACACCGATTTCTTCAGTAAGATTCCTCTCCGTCCTTTCCACCATAGTCCTAAGATGTGTTTTCATAGATAGTTGCATCTCGAGTGTGCTTTATGATCAAGGAATTTTTGGTTTATCTACAAATTCAATTTCACACTAACCATATGATTTCTTTCAGTGTTTTCTTTGAGTTTTATGTAAGATCTTGCTATGATCGATCCAGAATATAGGGTTCCCTGCAGGGATGTCAAAACATATCCATGTAATCTAACACTAACCATATGATTTGTTAGCGATCAGATCAGACAAGTCTCAACTTCTCAATTTCTAGTTGATGATTTTGAAAATCTACACACAATATTTTATTCGTTAGTTTTGTGAAATTAACCTGGTAAATTAATGCATTGATTTACATGTTCATGAGCAGCCAATATCGATCCATATGTGCTTCTCACTTGCCGATCTCAGGAGCAAAGAAGCAGTGTTGCTTCAGGTTCATTTCTAGACCCCTTTCCAAATATATTTTTAGGCATCGCACATTCAAGATTAATTTGGTTGAATAACAGAGGATGCCATAGATTTTTATTTAATTAGCGTTTGTTTCTGAGATCAAATTAGAGGGATATTTTCCTGATCACAACACATGTTGGTCAACGTGTAATGTATCTGTTTAAATCGTTCAGGAAACCGCAAATGACTAAATATATATATGTTTTCAATTGAATAAGTGACTGGTTTATGCAGGACAAGGATCTGAACCAGAATGGAATGAAACCTTCGTTTTTACCATTTCCGAGGGTACTTCAGAACTCGTTCTGAAGATAGTGGATCGTGACACTCTCACGGATGACGATTACCTTGGTAAAGCAAGGTGGGTCACATTCATTTTCATCTAATTTTAATTGTTTTTTCACCAGGAAGATCGATATACCAAAATGTTTGTGGATTTTATCAAAGAGGACCGTACTATGCTGTTAGTTCTGTATATGCATAATTATTTCTTTTGCATTAGAACATGCAAGGACTAAGATTATCTGCATCATATTCCATGTTGCAGCATTCCTTTGGAGCCACTGTTCATAGAAGGAAATCTGCCAACAACTGCATACAATGTTGTCAAGGACGAGGAGTACCGTGGAGAGATCAGAGTTGGCCTTAGTTTTACTCCCGAGGTATTTTCTAGTTCTTCGGTTCTCCTACATGTAGCTCCTTTAGCTGGGTAATATCGATTCATTTCATGATCCTTTTGGGGCCTAGCTGACTCCTGTGACCAAGAGCTCTACGATTTGTCTCAAAGCCATTACTTAGCAGTAAAATGGTCAAGTCCCGGAGAGACGGTAGATTCCAAGCAAGAACATGGACTGATATTTTAACTGTAGTATGTGAAGAACAAGTATTGTTCTGTTCATTTTCTGATATAATTACTGTTTTCTCTCTGTGATTTCATAACCATGACACTTTAATGTTTTATGCTAATTTTTCCCTAATCGCAATATCTCCATCCTGCAGCGTCGCACTAGTAGGGCATTTGATGCTGGGGAGGAGAGTTATGGAGGCTGGAAAGAATCAGCTTACACAGATTGATTTCATGTCTTCAGGGCAAGCTCATCGTTTTCAGATACTTGGTGTTGAAAGTGAAGGGAAAATAAACACTTTGATTTGTTTTGGGAATTCCAGTTTGTGCGGGTTTGCATTAATAAACCCTTCTAGTCTTTCTTCACGGATAAAATTGTTGTAGAGACCTGTGTTTCCTCACTTTGCTACCCATGGTTTAACCCAGTGACCAAGGATAGTTTTGAGATAGGAATTTTATACACCACAGGGAATCTGCATCACTGTACTCATTTTCTACCACTGGGCGATGGTTAAATATATTCAACAGCTGAAACGCAATGTAAAACAGCCTTTTAATCCAAGTGATAGTGCTTATGTTACTATCATGCCCATATCACAGTGTATGTATATTAGGAACAAGTACAGCAAAACCATCACCAGCATTACCAGAGAAACCTCCAGATAAAATGGAGTAGATTTTGAATCCGTGTTCAAGTCTAATGCAAACTGCAACAGGAACAGATTTAGGAAAAAGTACCTAACTTCTGAATCACAGGTACAAAAACATTTCTGCAGAGGCCATTCCCCCTAGAGGCTCGAGTTCGTTCGTTCTATATATGTTATTTTCCCTCTTTGCACAGGTGTTGTTGCCCTTAGAACCCTTTTACCCCTGCTAAAAACTGGCTGTTGCAGATGAGCTGTCTCGGCTCGGATAGGTACCTGCTTCTCTTCAAGCTCAGCCTGAGAAGCTCCGAAAGGTTCTGATGCTGAAACGAAACCTTTCTCCCTTGATCAATCCCCTTCCAAAGTCAATTTTTTTTGTTGCGAGGCCAGTAGTGGATTAAAAAGTATTGTTAAAAAGAAAAAATAAAAAAAATTCAAAATCAATGACCGAGTAGCGGTAACGTTAAAATGTCATAATTTTAGCATGATCTCTGTCAACATTATACCTTGCAATATCCCACAGAGTAATGCTCAAATAAAGGCTTTTAAAAAAATTATAAAATCTTTAAAAAAAAATTATTTTAATACATTTTTAAATAAAAAATAACACACATTACAGTATCAAACATAACATAGCTCATTTTTTTTTCATAATTTGTTTTTAGTTTTTTTCTTGTTGTGATCTCATTATTTCCTCTCAAATCCTTATAAATGTTATGATTTCAGATTAAAAGACGTAAAGACCTAAAAAGTCTCAAAAAAGAAGAATTAAAATAGCAATATATTAAATTGTTTGGAATAATATTCGAAACTTTATGAAAATTAGAAGAATAACATCGAGTTTGCACCAAGATACATTACAATAAACAGTGTTTCCTAATCTCTTTTAAAATATTAAAAAGAATATAAAATTATTGTAAAGATGGATGCAGGAAAGAGGAAAAGATAAAGGATTGGGACAATTCTGCATGAATGAAGAAACAGAATCAAGACATAATCCAGGGAACAAGAGATACCTAAATTAAACTTGGATGATGGATAATTAGATGTACGGGTGGTTTCTATTTCTTTTGTCTTGTTCATAGAAATAGAATTTTTTTGAATGATCTGCTATGCAGTAATCACAACTGACTCTAGGATTTATGAGGAAAGATTTTGGATGCAACGAACATAAATAGCCTAGATGAGTAACATTGTTTTGTTAGAAGTTGGAAATTTATAGCACCTGTTTGAACTGCTTTTGTGTTAGGGAATCCGACCGATGATGTACTAATATTACTCATAGGAGGACAAACACACTGAGACATGGTATTTTATGTGGTTCGGCAAACCGCCTACATCCACGGGAGAAACCATTGCATTATGTAGGGAGAGTACAAGATTTACAACAATAGAGGAGGAGGAATCATCCTCTCTTTGGCAACTCTCAACCTCACTCTATTTCTCTCTTTTTAGTGCTGCAATGGCAGCCCACTCTCTCCTACATTTCTCACATCTTGGCTCTACTTCCTCTCTCATTTTGCTCTCTCATATATGCCTCTATTTATAGACATTCATGGAGGCTCTTCTTGGTTTGTTGTCAACATTGGTGGCCACCAATTCTAGCTCATTCAATAATGGTGGCTACCAATAGTCAATGGTCAATGGTTGGTGCCTTACATGAAATGGCAACCAACCTAACATTTTGCACCTTTAGATATGGTTGAGTAGTCTAACATGGATTATTCATAAGCTTAATGTTTTTTTATGGTATACTTTTCCTGTTTGCTTATCTGATACAAGTTTCTTGTATCAACGCTTATCTCTGGAACAACATTCCCCTTCGAGCGTATCAACCATGCTCGATCCAGAATGATTTATCAAGCCTCACATCAAGGCTTATAACACCCCCTCAAACGGATATTTCAAGTGAGACAGTTATTATCTGAGTATCTCAATATGATCATAAGCTCACCACTCTTCCAAGAGTCTACTCATCCAGGAGTTGCGTCTGCCCTCTGTTCTATCCTAGGAACCACGCCTTACTTCTCCATGAGTCTCCCACTTTTAGTCTCAAGAGTCCAGGTAGCTTTCCACCTTTAACCATGGGGGTAGCCCATAAAAGGTTGATCCATATCTGTCTTTATACTCTGAGTATTACAATGCCATTACTGAGTCAACTTGTTCCCGGAACCTGCGCATACCCTCTGCTCCTTCATAGCAGTCGCGTCTTAATGCTCCACAAGTCATCCACTTATTGTCCAAGGCAAATGTCTTCTAGCTCATTGATCTTTAGCATGGGGGCAATATCCATGAAAGTCAATCCTGCATTTGTCTCCACACTCATCATAGCCTTTTTATTGGCTATCCATCTGTCCACTTATACCTAGCCATCACATTGGCTCTGGGGCGTTCTGAACTAGGCTCCTTCCACGACCCTCACACCTTCTCTTGAGGTGTCTCCGCTCGTCGTCATGCGGCGGTCTAATCATGGGCTCATCTCATAGCCCTCGCACCTTCTCTTTAAGGTGTCTTCGCCTTTTATAGGCGGTCGCATCCTTCTTCAGCTAAGATGCTTCAAAGTGGCTCCATAAATTCTTTGCCACTAATTACATAGAAAGAGAAAGTTGCGGTATACTCCTCGCAATCCTTCACCTCAATTTCTATGTTTAGAGCTTCTACACCTTTTCTGCTTAACAGCTCTACCCACACCAACTCCCTTTGGTGTCTTCGCCTTTCATCATAGGCGGTCCCCTTTTATCACAGGTGTTTGCACCCCCTCAATTAGGTGTATCTGCAACAACTCATCTTTCCATCCTTGCATGCATTAGAAAGGTCCTTGCTTGTTGCCTTTATCAAGAGCACAAGAGACTTTTGTTGTACAACTTTTTCATAGTCCCTGCTCTGAGCTTCATCTGGGAACTCTTCTTCTCCTTGTACCTGTTGTCTCATTATAGTACCTCGTTGGATCCTCCGGGTACTCCTACACAATCTTCGTGTGCTCTCGTGCAATTTTGGTTCTCCAGATTTCTCCCTATTCCTTGCTTATGTTTGACAGCAGCTCATCCTATCACAACATCTATCTAAGTCAAAATATGGTGCCAATCTTTATCCCTTTGCTGTATTTCTTTTCCATTATCAGGGTCTTCATCAATTCTCCCTTCGAGAAATTACAGTCACCGAATCTAACTTCCTTGGAGAAATCACCACTCCAATAGATCCTTGATCATACGAAACCTAACTGTTCCTTTATGTCGTCATCCTGCTAGTCTTCAACAGTTTCATAACAAACTGTCACATATAAGAAAATAGTACCGTATGGATAATCCTTCCACTAAGCAAGTTCCCAGGAAAGATTGGAGGGGTCACAACGGTCCCGTTTAAAACCCAATCTCCTAGCCAGAACTTCTTAGACCATATCTATCCATCGTACTGTCTTTTCGTATATACAACCATTTGCTAGCTTTGTCGCGGCTTTCCTTTACAAGTGATCTGGGTTAGCCTTGTTTTATACCTGATTTCTCAACATCTGGCGAGACTACTAGTGCTTAGATTTGTCAAGATTGGTTTTCATCAAATTTTACTCTCCACCTTAAATTGTCCAAATGATCGGGAGTCTAGAGTGTCCCAATTTTACCTTCCTTCAAGGCAATTAAAATTCCCCATATAATAGTTCATCACATGTAATCGGGCAAACATGTGTGATTTCTTCTTCTTCAGCTCCATCGACCACCATGATGACCATCAGATGCCTCTTAATCGGACAATCTCTCTTTAATAATTCATCACTGCCATTTCTGATCTTAATCTCAACGATCGGACCGTACCATTGCATCCGAAATCATCCAAATCACACTTCAGACAGCTAAGATTTGATCAAAATAATTCTGGCCTGATAAACGGCCCAGATTCAATCTCAGAACCGGTTGCACGTAGACTCCGCCACATAGAATCCAGTCCCTCGGCTCGGCTCCAACTCAGCTCGGATTGGCTTCGAATCTGCAAAATCTAACCTTACAGATGTGTCCGGAATGGCAAAAAATGTTAGAAACGACACTGAGATCACCCGAATCGGACTTCGGATGGCTCAGATTTAAACAATCAAACTTTGGGATCATTGAACGCTGCAGATGATGCCACGTGGCAGGAGGAATAGCCCCTGCACCACACTGGATCAAAACCCAGGGATCTGACGTGGCAGCCACGTAGGACATATGGGGTCACCAAATCTGATGTGGCAGTCCCAGGTGGATTTTTGATGACGTGCCCAATGACATGGCAGTTTGACTAGTCAGGGTGCTGATGTGTCTGATGACTGTGCAGAACTGCTGACGTGGCTACTGACGTGGACAATCACCCCGCCGGCGCGTGCGGCGGTTTCCGACATCCGATTTCAACACAGTTTTCACCAGTGGCTTCGTCTCTTCCTCCTCTACACAGTGGTATGGTCAAAACATAATTTTGACAACTTTCATTTTTGAGCAAAATCAAACATCACTTTAAACCGAAAGCTCTGATACCAATTGTTGGGGAATCTGACCGATGATGTACTGATATTTACTCATAGGAGGGCAAGCACACTAAGACACGGTATTTTACGTGGTTCGGCAAATCACCTACATCCACGGGAGAAGCCATTGCATTATGTAGGGAGAGTACAAGATTTACAACAATAGAGGAGGAGGAATCATTCTCTCTTTGGCAACTCTCAACCTCACTCTATTTCTCTCTTTTTAGTGCTGCAATGGCAGCCCACTCTCTCCTACATTTCTCACATCTTTGGCTCTACTTTCTCTCTCATATATGCCTCTATTTATAGGCATTCATAGAGGCTTTTCTTGGTTTGTTGTCAACATTGGTGGCCACCAATTCTAGCTCATTTAACAATGGTGGCTACCAATAGTCAATGGTCAATAGTTGGTGTCTTACATGAAATGACAACCAACCTAACATTTTGTACCTTTAGATATAGTTGAGTAGTCTAACATGGATTATTCGTAAGCTTAATGTTTTTTTATGGTATACTTTTCCTGGTTGCTTATCTGATACAAGTTTCTTTTGTTCAAGTTTTACAGGCAAAATCTATCTATTGTGCCCTTGATATTTTTCAGTAGCCACCTCACACTGAAAGAGAACCATTAATGCTGGCTGTCGAACTTTGAACTCTCCTCTTCTTCACAAAGTTTTATCTGAAGGTTCTGGGTTTGAAAGAATTTTTTATTTCACAGATTCCACACTTGAGACCTGCTGAATACAAGAGGTCTAGATTGTCCAGGAGCCACAGGACTGTGAATCGTGTCTATGGTGGTGTGTTGTCGATGTGGTTCTATAATTTCTCTGGCTCGATTATGCCCGAGATCTTTCAGGTGGTCAGGATTTATTATTTGCATTCCAGCGTCCCAACAAGTGGCCTTGTGCTTACAACGTCTAGGATTGTTTCAGTGTTTAGAATGAAATCATAGGCCCATTAGTGTCTTTCAAACTGGAAGTTTCTGGGCTCATTATTTTCTGGGCTCGGGCTCTACTCATGCTCTACACCTTGGGTACTGGGCTTTGCCTCGTCTCTTGTGATGTTGGGCCTGGGTTGTTAGTATAAATTCCTTGACCCATCTTCTACTACGATCTTCCGAATCATCTTCTCTTTTTTTTTAACCGCCCCGGCAAGGATGACGTGCATCAAATGCTCTGGCATTTATCGAAAAATCGATGAAGATGTATAAATCAACTGAAACTGGAGTCACAGCAAACTCCTCTGTCAGCCTTATTTGTTAAAGCCTTGCTTGTGGCCTCAACAATTTTGCCCGTTGCTAATGCTTCTGCTGTCGTTTAGCAAACCACGTTTGCGGTGCTTGCATTCAGGTACATTTTGAGGACATCTATGGAAGTTCTCCATAAGAGGAAAAATATAAAAACAATAGAAAAGGTGGAATTTAATATATTTATTAATTATATTTTAATATTTAATTTTTTAAACATATTTTAATTAAATCATACTTAATTTAATTTATAATTAATAATTCTTAATGTAGGTGGCTCTAGGTTTCTAGATGTTAACTTGGATTTAAATTATAATTATAATTATAATAAAATAAAATAATTTATTATTAACTAAACAATTGATAAATTTTTATTTGAAGACTATCTGAATTATCTAGTAATATGTTATAATCCATCAAATATTAAAAAAATTATAAGTAATTTAATGTAATTTTTTAGTATTTGATTTCTTAATATAATTAATATTATTTTATTAATATTATTTTCATTTAATATTAGAGCATAAAATATATTTTTTATATTAAATTATGTTTATTATTTATTAAATATTTAATATTTAAGAGACTGTCAACGAGAAACATTTTAGAAATAATATTTTAATGTAATAGAAATAATGTTATAATTTTTATGAATTTTATCTTTATTTTAGATAATAACTTTATAATTTTTATGAATTTTATATTTATTTCAGATCTATTAATTTAATATTAAAAATAAATTAAGTATTTATTAATAATAAATATATTTTTACTTAAATATAATAATAACCAAGAACACATATTGAATCCAATTCAAGCCCAGTCAGCTTCTTTTGCCTGTCTCGAAAAAGTTTAATAAGCTCCCTGTAGCTTTTGCTCCATGCTATTTTTCCAATGTAATGAACATCTATGGGTCTACCGGGTCTCGAGCCTGCCCACTAGATTAACCAGGTCTTGCTAGGCTAAATTTATGGTAAAAATTTGTCCATCGTTTTTGCATGATGTCAATAATTAACGTAAACTAGAAGTAAGTTGACGGAGAAATCACATAAAAAAAGAGTTTTAGATTAGAGGTGCCTTGTTAAAAAACAAGAGTAAGCGGTCCATATCGAGAAACTTTCAGGAGAATAGGAACCAAACAGTACGATTAATCAAGTTGTTGAATGTTGGAAGTACTTTGGTGGCAAGAACCATGTTTAAACCGCTTCCTTTGGTCTTAAAATTCTCTGATTATTTACTTCTGGAAGCATAAATAACAAAGAATTGAAAAGGAAGAGAAGGGAAGAGAAGAGCATGGAGTGGACTGGTAGTTTTGGCTAACCATAAACCTCCCTAAAAAACACCACACCCCTAACAACATATCTTACAAAATTCAAAACTCAGATTTTAGCATTTGGGCTCTCAAGATTCGGAAGACTTACCAGGTAAAGCTAAAATACCCTCTCTTTCCACTCTCCTTGGTAATCTAAGACTTATTTCAAGTCTTTATTTTCGACTATTTGGTTGCTTATAAAAGCTCTAACTGCATCGATTTAGCTAAGTGCTTCAAAATGAGAGTGATTGTCTAATTCTGAACAATATTGTTATGAACGTTTGATGTAAAATTTTTGGGGTTTATTTCTTTTAGCATTCACAGCTGTAGTTTAGCTCTAATTTTTTTTCTGTCGTGTTTTTGGATCAATCAGTGTTATTGAATTAGAGTTGCGAATGAAGTTTAATTTTGAAGTTTTGTATTCTCAGAGAGCTTGAAGCATGATTTTGGAACATACTGATGGTTTATCAGAGCTTGGGTCATCAAGAGATCCCCTAATTGCCTCTCCTGAATCAGAGTTGAATGTTGAGGATGACGAAGAACAGATGTTGTATGCAGCTTCCTTCGAAGAACTTGCGAAAAATCATGTTAAATATGACACCATTATATGGATTTCTATATCATTGTTGCTGGTTTTAGCTTGGGGGATTGGCATCATTATGTTGCTCTGTTTTCCCTTCAGAAGATACATGCTTCAAAAGGATATTTCCTCGCGCAAACTGTATGTTACCGCTAATAAGATAGTTTACAAGGTACTCATGTGTAGTGTTTTTTTTTTTTCTTCTGGATAATTACAAGAGAGAATTAGTAGCATAGATGCAATTCTTACATTCAGTATTGTTTTCCTTGTGTGAAGTTTTCAAGGCCTTCGATACTCTTTTGGCGTGTTACAACAATTGAGAAGTGCATTCCTCTATCCCTGGTGATTGATATCATTATTGAACAAGGTATTGATGCAATATCAATAGATTTTTGTTGTGACAGATTTCCATTGCTCTTTTCCTGTTCGCTCTTCCATTTGCTAGATGGAGTTTATAATTTGTGTGTTGCATGTATGATAGTTTAGGCTATATGTATGTATGTCTTCCTCTCTAAATCCCTGTTGCCCAAGGATATGGCCTAAAGAGAAGAATAGGCTATGCAGTTTTTTTTTCCTGCCAGGCTACATGATTGTAAATGCTATTTTCCTAGCTGTTTTCCTGTTGGTTGGACAGCTGCTATGCTTTTTTTTTTAAATTATTTTTCTTGGTTGCTCGTAAGTATTCTTGTCAAAAGTCTGGCTAGCTAATCATTGAATGCACTGCAAATGTGCATATTTTTTTGTCTTTTTGGATGACTCGTGAATTGTATATGCTTCTTCTTCAGTGAAAGATGAATGATTTAATCAATTTTCTTTGTATGCTAACCATGTCCTCTTGAATGATCGCTTCATAAAGACTGGTGAGATTAATATGTTCTGATTCTTCATAGGTTGCTTACAGTCCCTTTTTGGAATCCATACATTTAGAGTTGAAAGCATTGTGCATGGAAAAGCCGCACCTGTAGATGAACTCCAGGTTCAAGGTGTTTCCGACCCTGGAGTTTTGAGGAAGGTATTGCAAACTTGATTGGTTACTTTATTGCCTTATTTCACTGTGAATGTTCTTGCTTTTGAAACAAGATGAGCAGGATACAAGTTGGCTATAACAATGCATTTCTTGCAGGTGATAATAACAGAAGCTTCAAAGAATGTACAGGATTTTGGGAAAGGTTGGAATCCTACTCTTGCTATTGAAGAGGAAAGCCTGTCCAGAGTAGGATCATTGAACGAGGGACCATCTGTCTTTAAATCACCATCCAAAAGCTGGAAGGTAATTTAAACTTCAAGCTTTTTCTACTTATTCTTTAGAAGTTGTTTCCAGTTCTTTATTTATGAAGGCCGACACATCCTTTTCCTCCCATTGAAATATCCTTACTCTAACAACTTCAATCTCACTGTAGTAACACATTTGAGGTTTTTATGCCTTGTTCTAGCTGAATTATTCAATTTGTAAGAGCCCGAACCATTATGGATTAAGTTCTTATTTTAGCTACCTTATTGTGGAGAATGACCCTTGGATGCCGTGGTTCTTATGATACACATTAAGGTTCGAGTCGAGTTTGGTGCAGCGCAAGTTCTATTCTCCTTTGGTACCTTAAACTGATTCTGCTTACAAGACATAGAGGTTCTTTGACTTCTACTTCCCTTGCAAAAGTGAAGTCCATTTCATTTGGATATGCATTCTAAACTCTCAGGAGGATGGATGGTGGGTGCGGATGTGTTACTGCATTCATCAAATTGATGTTCCTGAAACTGAGAGATACCACCTATACTTTGCAGATGACAGGTTCACCACGCTATACTTCATCAGAGCATAGAGGTTCGCCACGCCATGCTTCATCAGAGCATAGGGGTTCACCACGCTACACTTCAATGGAGCATAAAAGTTTACTACAAGGGGAAATGCTGCTAAGTAAACTTGGAGAAGTCTGTGAATCAGTAAAGGTAAGGACATTTATCTGGTCTTGGCAAATGCAAATAAAGAAAAGAGTTTCCGGTTTCTTCTGAATTTTTTTTTCATGTGTTCATCCTTGAATGAAGTGGTAGGCATTCCGTGAAACACTTGCCCACTTCCTCGGAACATTCAAACAAATGATTTTTTGAGCTGCCCATCCTTACAAGTATAACTTTCAAGTAACCTAGCACATCATGCTCTTTTTTTTTCACCTTGGTTTCCTTGACAAGCCGACAATAGTTGCTTCTGCTAGTATACTCATTTGTTTTTGCAAGTGTCCCTCATTTCTCTCTTTTATTTTTCATACCAGAAAATGGAGTCTCTTATTGAGAAGTCCGAGGCTTCCCCGGAAAACAGATGAGGTGGAACAAGGCTCTTTTGGACTGGATCATCAAAGCACAAGCGTATTATACAGAACTGCTTGACTAACCACCCTCCCACCAAAGATAAGGGCGGAAAGCATTGATTGCGAACCGTGGACTCCTTCGCGGCTCGTTTTGTTTAAATTCAGCAGGGATTTTTATTTTTTTTTCATAAATTGTTGACCTCTGGTATTGTTCAATGGATTTTTATCGAGACTGATTAGCGTGATGATTAGTAGTCTGACTTTCCTTCCTCTGAAGTCTGACATGTGAATTCATTCATGACTCATAATGATAACTTGAGTTTAACATTCAATTTCCAATCTAATAATGATAACAAAGGAAAAAAAAAACATAATTCTTGACTCTTGAGGCTCAAATTGGAGGAGATCAGAAATTGGTAAAAATTATCGGTCACGGTTAAATCAGAAACACGGACCAAAGGTTTATCTCATCATATCTCCCAGTAAATCGCATTGAGATTAAGAAAATATCCACATTACTAAACATAAAATTAATAAGAAAAGACAGGGCAAATGGAATCATCAGAGACTTAAATACAAGTAATCACGAAATTAATCGATCATTTTGTTGCAGTTTTTTTCTTCATCCCATGATTTCATTTTGTCCCTCTAGTTTTAAAAATCAGATCAAATTCCCAGAAACAAAACCTGATGAATTTATACCTACAGAGAAAGCAACTTAAAATCAGAGAAAAAGAGATACACGAGCAAAAGCACACGCCGATAAATAGAGAGAAGGTTGAGGGGGCTTGGTGAGGAAATGAAAGAAAGGGTCGAGCACTGAGGGATGCGAACGAGTGTGCATTACCCTAATTCAACGCGCTCCAGTTTTGCAACTTGTTGGCGTTTAGTTGAACCGTTCGATTTTCCTGTAAAATATTCACATCGACGGTCCTTCTTTGTGTTTTTCTCCGTATATGAGAAAAAAAATTTTAATTTAAAATAAATTTTTTAATTAAAGTTATTACAACTTTTATTGTTAAACTTTAAATCTATATGTTAATTTCAAATTAAATTTTATAATTTATATTAATTTATTTTTTATGAGATTATTTTAATTTTATTATTATAGTTATGAATTTAAAAGGTTAATACAAATTAATTTATATATATATATATATAAAATTATTTTGATTTTATCATTCAAGTTATAATTTTAATTGATTGACTCATACTATTTTATATATATATATATATATATATTTTTAAGTAATTTTTTTAATTTTTTTTAATAATAAGCTAATTAAATATTAGAATTCATAATTTGTTTTAATTTTATTTTTATGAGATTATCTACATCTTATAACCGGTTTGTAAATCTAACAAATTAACTAATACTGTTTTTTTAATTTTTTTTAATTGATTAATTTCATGGTATAAAATTAATTTAATTGAGAATTAGATTTTATAATTTATTTTTTATAAAATTATCATAGTTTCATAATCTAAATGATATATTCATTGGATTAATTTAAATCAATTAAATATATTATTATTTTAATATTAAAAAATATATATCTTAAATTTTTTAAGTTAAATTATAATATAAAATTATAATTTTATAGATTATTCATATTATTTTTAAAGGTACAAGATTAAAAATTTCACCCGATCAGCAGCGTCATAGTGGCCAATGATCTAGACTTTTTAATTTTTAGAAGGGGATGGATTGTAATTATACATGCTCCTAAGAATATTTCAAATAAAACTAAAAGGCATCTTTATTGTGTATCGTGCACAATGCAGCTTCCAGTTAAAGACACTCGAGGGTAATTTTGTATTTTACATATTTATTGCATGATGTAATTACTTTTGTGTCGTTGAAAAAAAGAACACAGTTAATATTTGAGGGGTTTTTTCAAAATTTTATTTTTTATATAATCTAATTACTTCATATCTCATGAGGTTAATTATTTTTTTTTGCAATTATCGTGGGCGTCAAAACTGTTATAATCTTTTTATAAATAAAAGAAAAGGTGATTAATTGCACGCGTCAACAGGTGAGAAACACCAACACCTCCTGATAGCTGTTCATCGCCTTCAAGAACAGCATCCAAAGGGGCGCCACCCTTTACATGGCTGGAAACGTTCTCCACACACATCTGAATTGAAGTTGAAAGACATTCAAGATGTAAACTTTTAACTCATTTTTCTCAGATTGTACGAAAAATGCAGTGTATAAATAAATGTATGGTGAATTTCCATCTCTTTGCTGCTTTGGTCAATGGCCATAAAGAACATACTAGTTGTCTTCTATTCTTCGCTGTTGAGCCTTTCAACCACAGATTTTCATGGCCTGAAGAGAACACCAGCCATATGAAACGTGGCTCTAGCAACGCGCTTGGGTACTGAGAGGAGACGTGCTTGAAAAAATTAATTTATTGTGATTTTTATTCTTAAAAAACCCAGAAAGAATTACCAAAAACAAAAGAAAATTAGAGTTTAAAAAGGACTTTAATTTCAGAAATGAAAACTGCGAACATTGCGTAATGGAAAGGAGGCGTCGGTGCTAAAATGGGAGCACAAGTACTCCTACTTTTTCGACCCATTTTACGTCGTCACGTCTGCAAGGACAAAAATACCCTCCTCCATTCCAAGACATCAAGACCAAGCACAAGCACGCCGTACGCCTACTCCACAGCCCACACTTGGCTGGAAAGACCCCAACAGATTGAACATCTTCATTTCCAACTCTATCCGATTGATTGGTTATTCACCTGTCATCATCGTCTCTCAGGTAAACTCAACTCTCTAATATTAGCGTTTCGACATTCGATCGAAGATGGGAGGAGGAGGAGCAGATCATGGACACGGAGCAGAGGGGGCCCACGGTGACTTTAGGGCGAAGGTTTGGAGCATGAGTGGAGGTCCATACTGCAGGCCTAAGCACTGGCGCCGTAACACCGCCATCGCCATGTTCGGCGTCTTTCTCATCTGCATTCCCATCGCCATGAAATCAGCCGAGCTCGAGGTAATTTTATGTTCTTAATTGTTTTTCATTCTGTTTGTTTGGTTGCCGAGAAACTGTAGGAATGGTAAGGTGCTTGAATTCTGGATCTTGAATCCTTAAAACAGTGTAGGGGACGGCGATTTAGTTAGAGAAGTGTAGCGTAGGACTTTGGAAGGAAATGGATTCTGGATTCAAAATTGTTGATTGGATTGTTTGGTTTTAGTGAAACCTAAGTTGAATTACTTTGGTCTAGTTAATCACTGTAAGGGAGTCTAATTAAGTTCCTTTAATCTTTTGATTTTCAGTATTTTCTCAGTTCATACCTATACTAATGCTTAGTAAATTATCTACATCCAATATTACTTATCATTGGGTTTAATTAAATTCAAATTCCTAATCAGTGTTAGATAATGATGTCTTTCACTTGAAAGGATCAGCTATAATTGGGATAATTGACATTTTTCCTCTTCTTGTTTGTCTTCTTTTTATTTGCCAGGATCCCTTAGAGTTTTATTATTATGCATTTTATGTGCAGTTTATAAGACCTTTGTGGCAATTCTGATAGTTTCTGTACATGGGCGGATACGTCTTGGTGCCTACAATAATTGTTTCTTTAACACTTTTACTCATAAAAAAAGGTGCCAACAAGTCTGTATTTAATCGATGATTAGCTATATCAATAATGGACTTAGCGGTGGTTTATTACTAATGTAGTGGATTCCTTGAATTTTTTTGAGATCAGTATTTCAAATATGTCCATATGTTGTGTAAGTCTATGAAATTGTGGTTCCTTTTGTTTCTGTGTGCGGGCCATGTCTTGTGGGGGACTGCATCAGTTGTTTCTTTAATGCATATTGGAAACTACATTTGTTGTTTCTTTTATGCATATTGGAAAGGATTAGCTATATTGATGGGTAATCTTATACTCCTGTTTCCAACATGTTTCTGGGTTCCTGCCATCACCAGCAATGCCAGTGTAACTCATTTATTTTAGCTCCTTGTTCTGCTAATCATCCTCACAAGTCCTCCAGCAACTGCCACTGTAACTCAATTTCTTGCTCCATTTTCCATTATCCTTGAACAGATGGACATGTTACAAAATGTTGTTGCTCAAACTTCCAGTGTCCCTTCTTGCTAATGACAGAGGTTCAAATTGATAACATCTCACTGGATTCTAACATTACTAGCTTAGATGATCATTTCAGCTTTCTCAAGCCAAATGTGTTTCTTCTTGATTTTGTGGTTACCCGGATGTTATTGTCCAAATCATATTTCAGATCACACAAACACTGTTCTAACAAAGGAATGTATACATTTCTTTTATATGAAAGGAAAATATATTTTATGATTGAAGTCTTTTTTAGTCTTGGACTCTGGTGGAGTTGAGTGTTTGGTAAAATCTCTACTAAGCCGTTCTGTTTGTCTCATGCTTTTCCTTTTTAAAACCCAGGTATTTAACTTTTCAAGTGGTCAAATTTTGGCTGTCTCATTGTTCCTAATTTAATAATCTCTACGCCCAGTTCTATTGTCCATGTTGCTCTTTTTACATTTAGAAATAGCCTATAGATTCCTGAGCTATTTTTTTTAAACCATGTACTTGTTTTTATCAATCTTGACGAATGGAACATCCCTTCCCTGGTGTATCTTTTTGATCTCACTCCTTAAAGGTGAGAGGAATCAGGTGGTCCCTGAGACATGCTTTGTGAATTGATTGAATGTTGATCTATTCTTGGAATGCCGTGACTCATGAGATAGTACAGAGGTTGCTGTATATGCTGATATGGAATGGTGGGCCATTCCTCGGTTTCTCCTGAGAGACTGCAACATGACTGTTATGGAGATCTCTCCCTATCAAATGGACATGAAGCTGATGATTTATTTTGCGGTTCCTTCTTTGGTCTCATATTGTACTCACTTCATTTAGTAATTATTTGTTAATGGATGAGTATGATTTAGACATTATATGCCGAGCTTTTCTAGCATAAGTCCGGTTCTCCATTAGTAACTTAGCAGAGTAGGGAGCTAAGAAGAGACGTTGCAAGCACTTGCTTGTCTAATTTATGTTTGGTTTTGAATTCATAATTTGGTTTCGCTTAAATGCCTAAAATGATAATTTTACTGCAGCAACGGCCACATCATCCTGTTCGCCCAATTCCATCACAACTCTGGTGCAAGAACTTTGGGACTAAAGATTACAATGACGTGCAGTAATTTTGGAGCTTCTGTTGCTGGAAGTTTCTGCCTGGCAAAGTGCCTGCTGTATCTTTTTGGTTGCAGGTTTGAGAAAATTGAGACTTGTTCTGGTAATATTACAATACGATTTTAAATCGTACGATTTAAGGAGTGGATTGTATCCTTGGTGATATTGTTAATAAATTGTTGCCTGTCTTTTGCCATCAAGAAAATGTTGAAACTGCTGCTTGAGATTTCAATTTTGATGCTATTTTCCTTTCCTTTTCATCCGAGTCTTATGACATATGAAGCAGGAAGAGAACTAAAATAAAAGCAGAAACGCTTAGAATTAGAAGAAAGGGGTTGAAGGAGGAGAATTTGGGGTTGGAAAACTAAAAGTCGGTAATATTTTTACATGATCATAACGTTAAAAAATTACAAATAAATAGTAAAACTCTAATCATAATTAAATTTAGCTAAAACCCACCAACTAACAGAAGTCCAACAAAAGAATATTAACTAAATTTCAATAATAAAACTAAATAAAATCGTGCCTGAAAGAGTATGGTTGTGTTAATTACGATTCTTGGTTACCTCATTTGTGGTTAAAGAAACCCAATCCCATCCAGTGTAGTTTAAGGTTGCTTTGATAATATTCTTGAATATTGTGATTAAGTTATTGTGTTGTTTCTCCTGCAATTCAAGTATTATTTTAATGTGGTAAGTACTATTTTAATGTGGTTATATAGCTCATGAACCAGGATTTACTGAATGTGAACTTCATCATCTCTAGTAAAAATTCATTATCCCTGATAAAAAAATATTATGAATTTAAAATAGCATTAATATGTTTATTTTATGTAATGATAAGAATAATAAGAGACATGAGTTTTAAAAGGATCATTATGGATATGTTTTTGTGTTTTATATATAACAAAGCTTTTTCTATTAAAAGTAAAGTTAATATCAAAGTTTGATGAGAATTTAATAACATAATTATATAGTTTAATAATTTGTAATAGTTTGAATAGTCTAATATAATTTTTTACTTTTTTTATTGGTTTGTGAAGGACATTATTCATGTATAATCTCTATTTTAAAATAATATCTAATAGTGCATTATTATATTTATATAAATCAACTTGAAATTTGCATTGTTCATTATTTGTTTAAATTTATTTTATAATTTTAACATGCAAATTATAAATTATTATATATATATAAAAGACTCAACTGACTCAAATATTATAGCTTCAAGAGATATGAGAAAATCTATATATATGTGGTTTGTACTTAGTCTAGCAAATTTAGATTATTTTAATCTTTCTCGTAACTTTTTGAGGTCACTGTATTAAAGAGTTCACCATGATGCTTAATTCTATTAAATTTTGGATGTCAAGCTTAGGAAATAAAGAACTTGAAAGCTTAGAAGGATACTAAATAGAAATTCTTTTAACACTGCATTTGCCAGCTCAAGCGATTCGGGTTTTCTAAAACTTTCTCTAAAACTAAAATGAATACATTAGATTCTTCTTTAACTTCATTCTCAAACTCATCTAGATTTGTTATGTTTAGTTTTTTTTCTACACATTATTTTTATTTAAATTACTAAAATCCTTAAAATTAGTCTCGTACACTTGATTACTATAATTTTTTCTCTGTCTATATATTCTTGTTTTCTTAAATGATTATATTTGATGAAAATATAACTGAAATCTTGACATTTAACACGTTTAATCTTTGACTTCATCCAAGATATTTTATTTATCTTTTATTGATAACTTATTTGCTCTCATCTTTATAAATTGGACACTATTAGAATTAGGTTTATAAAGTGAAATGTCTAACAAAGAATTAAAACCTAACAGAGACACTATAAGGGTTCTAACATTTTGTTCATTTACTCTCGTAACTCACTCATAGTTATGCAATAAGATATAAGCTTGGTCAAAAATGAAAATACATTGGATTATAAACTCTATTCAAATATCATCTTCCAAGTATCAATGAAACCTAGTCAGAGTTGTGATCTGGTTCTCTCTAATGACACATCAAATTGTGCTATATATTTGCTATTAGACTTGTACATTTGCCTGACATTGCTCGATGGTGATTGGCTTGATTTGTGGATGTGGCTGCGGCAATAAAAGAGTTTGAGTCGAGCTATTGGTGTATCTCTGGTATATGGTTGTCTCTAGCATGGTGGCTGGTGTGCCGGGGGAGAAGGTGAATAGTGAAGAAGAGAGAATGGACTCGAAGAAAAAGAGAAAAAATAAGGGTTGAAAAACTGACAGTGCTTGTATGTGTACAATCTCCGATAATTAGTTGAGCTATGTTTTTGTCATCTTTGTTTGTACACATTCGTAATCTATGCCACGAGTCCCCCATTAACATGACTTCAAATTACCAAGGTTTGACACTGACAGGGCAAGAATTTGCAGTAACGAGAGAATGGTGGGAAAAAAACTGATTGACTTGTGTCTTTGTGTGAGAAAGCTTGTTAGATAGTGTAGTTGCCGGATCACAGCAGAACCCTTCTAGGTTGGGCAGACTCTGAAGCAGCAGGGGTTCCAAGCGGCCCCAGTAAAGTAGCATGGAGTCTTCATTTTCAAGCATGATCTGAAGACTTGGTAGTTGGTTCCGTTAGCCAGATTCATCTAAGACCGAGTTGATCTAGGACTAAAACTAGATTGGATTTAAAAAAAATAAAAAAAAAAGGTTAAAAACTCATTGATTAAACAAGTTGATTCAGTAACCCAATTTTAATATATTAATTAGTTATTTTTTAAATTAAAATAATATCATTTTAAATTATCAAAAAATAAAATTAACCTAGTTATTCCAGGTAAAATTTGTAATTTATATCTTGAACCCGTCAACCACCGTTCCGTGTTTAAAAACTCTGTTTTCAAGGGCAGGTCACCTTCTCCTCCCGTCGCCCACAAATGAAAAGGTAGAAAAAGAGATGAACGACCTTTCCAAGTAAAAAAAGGAAAGCATCAGAAAACCAAGGACAAATGAGCAAAAGACATCAGTTCGCCGCAACTGGAAAAAAGACCAAAAAAGTGTGCTTTCAATCTTCTAGACAATGGAATAGGCATCGCATTTCAGATGGAAATATGGAATCGATACCATTCGATTGTTTAGAATTTACAAGCTCTGGCCAGGATTATATAAAAGATGAATTATGGGTATCCAATTCTCTCTGGGTTTACAAGCACTGCTCAAGATTATGAAAAAAGTGAATTACTTAGTATCATGTTCTCTTAGAGTTTATTCTTCGGGAAGTATCTAATCACTGTTAGCCATCCATCCATATGACCCTTCACCCTTCAGTTGATCTGTACAAGATGAACTCGTGATATTCTCCTTCGATGCACGAAGCGAATAAGAGAAGCTTTTTGCTGTGGCCATTCTCCTTCGAGCTGCAGACTTTAAATTCTTCACTGTTACTTACAACTTTGGAAACCAATTTGCAATGTATTTATGGAACAAGATGGATTAGAGCAAAACCAGCATGCTGTATATGACCAAAAATGTCCCCATGCTTGAAATAATTCCAGCTGCGTCACTTGGAGGGTAGAAGAAGTGTGAAAGGAAAAGGAAATATGCGGAGAAAAGTCAAGTGAGGGGTCATGGAAGATGACATATTCATTCGATGGTTTTTGTTCTATAATTTGATGGTTTCTTTGTATGTATAATGAGGTGTATAAGGTATTTTATGTTTGAAAATATATTAAAATAATTTTTTTATTTGTTAAAAATAATTTTAAATACTAAAATATTAAAACAATAATAAAAATAAAAAACTAATTTCATGTATAAAATAATTTATATTATTTTTTAATATATTTTATAATATAAAAGTTTTTAAACTTAAAATATATATGAAATCCATAATACTTTATGTTTAATTTTTATAAGATAAATAAAAATAATGAGATTTAATTTCATGATCATTTAATTATGAAGATTTTAATACCCTATATAAAAAATAAATTTAATTTAGAAATTTATATATTTAAATAAAATTTTATTATATAATTTATATTATTTTTAAAAAATACGTTAAAAATATGTTAAAAATATATTAAAATAAAAAACAACACATCAACCCTGTTCAACTTTTTTTACACGGGATCCACACGATGAAACCTCCCCAGGTACAGCCAAGCTCTTTATAACTTTATGCTTGATTTTATTCTTCCAACATCATGAACATCTTCCCTGGAGATCAGAATGAAAGACTTGAAAACTAAATTGCTCTGGTCCTCCCTTTGTCCTGATGTTGATTCATGAACTAGCACTGGCATTTTATTTGATTGGACAGAAGAGAAAGATAAACGGAATAAACCAAGATCAATGTTTGCACCACAGATTGCAGTAAGCGAACTCCTCTCTCTCCTCTTATGCTCGGAGGTTTTTTTTTAATTTTAAATCCGCCTAAATCGTTCTATCGAGAAGAGTCAGCGGTTCTCAGTCTCCCTTATTTCACCTGTATTTATTTAAGGCAAAACGAAAAGCTGTCCCCTCTTTACTAGCTAACCTAATTAATTGAGTGCTTTCTTAGTATTGTGTTTCCGTCTTTAAAGTATATTTGTTTAAAAAGGAATATTATAAAATTATACTGATATATTTTTAAATAAAAAAATACTATTTATTATATTACCAAATAATTGAAACTTTATTCATCATTCTTCTCATTTCCGCCCTTTCTTTTCTCCTGTCAGCTATCTCCCTTTGATCCCTCAACTTTGGCATGAACGAGTTTGAAAACAAAGGGAGCGTTGGTTTTTAAGGTTGTAATTGCTTTTTGTTCGGGAAAATATTAAATTAATATTTTTTAAATATTATTTAATGTGTTGATATTAAAATAAAAATAAATAATTATATTGATATATTTTATATTAAAATAATATCATTCAACTACATTACTAAACACATATTAAATAATTTTTTAATACAATCCTTTAAATATTAAGATAAATTAATAATGTTAATATTTTTTTTGTAAATAAATATGATTAAGACCTACCACTAAATTTATGATGATTAAGATAGTGATATAGATATTTTTATTGGAGCTTTTTTTATTTGAAAATATATTAAAATAATATATTTTTTAATTTTTTAAAATTTATTTTTAATATAAATATATTAAAATTATTTAAAAATTAAAAAATAATTTAAAATTAAAAAATTAAAATTAACAAAATAATTATGCAAAAAACTTTGCTTAGGATTTAAAAGTATAGTTATAATTGTTTTTTAAAATATTTTTTATTAGAAAAAGTATTAAAATAATATTTTTTATTTTTTAAAAATTATTTTTGATGCTAGCATATTAAAGTAATCTAAAAATATTAAAAAAATATTAATTTAAAATAAAAAATTAAATTTTTTTAAATATTTTTAAAACATAAAAATAAATAATCTCAAATTTCCTAAATATCCATTCATAGCATGAAACTCCACCTAAAACTGTTCGTAAATACGTTACAACTAAAATAAAAAAAAGAAAAACAAATCTTCCAATCAAGCATGAAAAAAAAAAAACCGCTGTCAAAACCCGAATAACTTATCCACGTGGCAGAAATTGAAGACACCTCGGCTAAAGGGACTCCATAACCTACCTGGTTCAATTTCAACCCGTCCTTGAGCTATTATCGGGCATCTTAGCCTTCTTTTCCTTTAAAAGTAACAGCTCCAACAATGTCTGTTTCAAACCCCGATAAAAAAATAAAAATAAAAATAAAAATAAAAATAAAGTGAGAGAAAGTGAATTCATTTTAATATTTTTATTAACACACTATAAATTGACCTCAAGCAGTGAGCTTAGTTGAATTGTCATCATTACTGGTCTGTATTTAACATGCTTTGAAGCCTTCTGTAGATTTTTTTGATTCAGCTAACAAGGTCTGGTTGGTTCTAGATTTGTTTGTGTCTAAGGAAAAAATAATGTGGAGATTAGCGCGGTGTGCATCGTCGAATTTGAGCAGATCGTTGCGGAGGCGATTTTTCTCCACGGCGGCGATTCCAGGTCCTTGTATTATTCATAAACGTGGCACTGATATTCTCCATGATCCATGGTTCAATAAGGTTAACAATTCTTCATCTCTTTCTCTCTCTCTCTCTTTTAGTTTTTGTAACTGTATTTTCAAGATAGCTGTTTCTGTTATTCTGTTACTTCTTGATTGTCTTTGCAAGAAAAGAAGCTGTAGGATTCGTTAGTTCCTCGTGAATTGCAAGATTCTGATTTTGTTGAAATGTACTATATTGCGATGCATTTTGAGTTTTTTGAATAGGTTTTCTGCATAGAGTGAATTTATTTGCTCTGAAATCTTGCAATTTCTTTGTTTTTTTGCACATCTTGAGTTGAACTTTTTTACGTAACTACAAGACTTCGAAATCCTTGGCTTTTATATTTTCTTAACCCTCAAAATAATAATATCTGCTCAAAAACTGATTTTTTTTTTAATTTTTCATGGTTTCTATTTTTATTTAAGAGCAGGATACAGGATTTCCTTTGACTGAAAGAGATCGACTAGGGCTGCGTGGCCTGCTTCCACCTCGTGTTATATCCTTCGAGCAGCAATATGATCGTTTTAGTAAGTTTAATTACGATCTCCTTGAAGTTGTCAGTTTCTGCTTTTTGCTCAAGTAACACAAAGCTAAGCTAACGCGCTTGTGGAATTGAAAATATAGAATAAGTTGAAAAAATAAAAACTTGATGAGTGCATTAATTAGTTAATCCTCAATAAAATTGCCTCTGAGATCTAATAATTCTGGAATTAAGTAGGCAGTTAATTAGTTAGGTTGTCAAAATACAAGGTACAGTAACTTTTGCAAAGCATGTTCATTGGAATAATTTTATGTCTCGTCTTTATAAATGCCTACGGTCTTATCTCTTCATAGTCCATTTCTTTGATAGAAATTGGAATTTTGAGGAAAGCTTTCTGTGTCTTCTTTATCATGTAGTTTTCCTGCACTGCCTCTTTTAAGTGAATGGTCTCTCTGTCGGTGCTTTAACTAACATTAATAAGCTTTGGTTGTTAGTGGAATCGTATAGGTCCCTTGAGAAGAATACCCAGGGCCAACCATACAGTGTTGTATCTTTAGCAAAATGGAGGATCTTGAATCGACTGCATGACAGGAATGAGACATTATACTACCGAGTAAGTTCTGTTGCAAATTTCATCTTTAATATGTTAAAATACGTTTAAAATTTAACTTGCTTTAATTGACTTTTTTTGTCTTTCCTCGCCAGGTCCTCATTGATAACATTAAAGATTTTGCTCCAATTATATACACTCCAACAGTAGGGTTAGTATGTCAGAATTACTCAGGATTATTTAGACGCCCACGTGGAATGTATTTTAGTGCAAAGGATAAGGGAGAGATGATGTCAATGATCTATAACTGGCCTGCTCAACAGGTATTGTGTGAATCTCGTTTCAGTGTGGCAGATATGACAACATTTTCCTTTTGCCTCTCTTCCTTATTGGAGCTTTGTTGCTGACAGAGTAATGAAGATTGTGTTTTATTCTAGTCATGATACTGCTTGTTTAAATTGCTTTTTGTGTGGTGCAGGTAGACATGATAGTGCTTACTGATGGCAGCCGTATTCTTGGCCTAGGTGATCTTGGAGTTCAAGGAATAGGAATACCCATTGGAAAACTAGATATGTATGTTGCTGCTGCTGGTATCAATCCACAGAGAGTATGTACTCTTTTTCTCCCTGCTGGTTTCTGTGTATGCTTTTTAGCTCTGTTTAAATATTTAGAGATGGAATTTTGTTACTATGCTTGTTTTTTATCTACATGTACAAAAATATATAATGAATGGCTTGGCAGTGCTTGCTTGAAGATCTGGAGTTTCTGAAACTTTGGAAATTAAATTTAGTTCTACTCATTCTCATATATTATTGGTTTTGTAACTAATTCTATTACCTCTTGTATCACTGAACCCATGCTTATGGCTAACAGATACTCCCAGTTATGTTAGATGTTGGTACTAACAATCAAAAGCTGCTTGAAGACCCTCTTTGTGAGTAGAACATACGTGTTTAGACCATCCTGTTTCATTTGGATCGTAACAATTTCTTGTTGTTGCAGAGAATGAATGAATTGTATCAAGTGCTTTTGAAACTGCTCTTTCTAAGAAAAGACCTTGTGACTTTCATTTTCACAGATTTAGGACTTAGACAACCTAGGCTGGAAGGAGAAGAGTATCTATCAATTGTTGATGAATTCATGGAAGCTGTTCATACTCGCTGGCCCAAAGCCATTGTACAGGTATTGCCTTTACTAAGATTGTCATATTTTTTTCCTTTTCAATTATGGTAGTCTCATTCATGCCATTAACTTGATGATTGAGAAAATCTGCCAGTTTGAAGACTTTCAGATGAAGTGGGCATTTGAAACACTGCAAAGATATCGTAAGAGGTTTTGCATGTTTAATGATGACATACAGGTGAGTACTTCATACTTGCTGCAGTATGCCAGTGCATTTACTTGGAATATATAATCTATTGCAGAGTGCTATACACTATCATGGATGATCTGCAATGAATGCAATTGTTCTTGCTTTGGGTCTTATAGGGAACTGCTGGTGTTGCACTTGCGGGGTTACTGGGAACAGTGAGAGCCCAAGGCCTACCATTATCTGACTTTGTTAACCAAAAGATAGTCGTAGTGGGTGCTGGGAGGTAATTCCAGACAATCATTTTGATATATTAAATTACAGGCTTTCTCGTCTTTTTACCCCCTCCCCTCCCAAAAAAAGAAAAGTTAATGCATTTGCAAATGATTTTTCCATGCTTGCATGTGCTTATCCTTTGTATTATTTTTCCTTTTCTTTTTTTCCTGCTTACAGTGCAGGGCTTGGTGTCCTAAACATGGCAATACAGGCTCTTTCAAGAATGTCTGGGAACAATGAAACGGCTGCAAAGAATAAATGTTATCTACTTGATAAAGATGTAAAATGCTACACTTTTCTCTTCGACCACAGCATTTTGTGATATCAATTTTCTATGTTTTTCGGACATGCCAGCGAGTTCTTATCCTTGATAAAATGGATCAGTGATCTGATGGATATATGAGAATCTATTTTACCAAGTGGTTCAATTATTTTGTGCTAATGATCAGCATAATATTGACGGGGTTGTTTTTTAGGGGCTAGTGTTCAGATTAAGAAAATGTTATTAAGATCAAAGGATATTTATCGGCATGTGATTGAAATATCATCTGCATTACTGGGATCATTCACAGAATTATGTTTGAGAAAGAGACTTGTCTCGCATGCAGGGCCTCATTACAAAAGAGAGGAAAAATATTGATCCAGCTGCAGCACCATTTGCTAAAGACTTGAAAGATGTTGAAGGGCTTAGGGAGGGAGCTAGTCTAGTTGAAGTGGTAAAATCTCCATGAACTCAAGGCAGATGTTTTATGATCCATGAAAAGAAGCATTTACCTTTTACCTGTTCAACCTTAGAATTATATTTCTTTGTAAGAGTTATAGATGCTGACAGCTAAATTTTGTTCAGGTTAAAAAGCTGAAGCCCCATGTGCTTCTTGGTTTGTCTGGGGTTGGTGGGATCTTTAATGAAGAGGTAAAGTCTTTGGCTCTTTGTTGTCTTTCATAGTTCCTTATAATTAGTTGTTACTGACTTTTGGTGCACTATTACCTTCCTTACTGGTGGGGAGTTCTACTGCATTTATGTCATTACTTTTTCAACTGTGTTCAGACATAATGATTTCAACCTGAAATAAAACAGAGTACTGAATGAATAATATTACATCCCCATATTCTTTAACCAAGAACTCTGAACTACCTGCAAATATGGCCTTTACAAGGATCGTAGTTAGTTACTTTCCATATAGTCCCCCAAGTATAACACTGTGAAATGTTGCTGTCAAATAATATTATGTTCATATTTACCCTTCCATCAATCTTACTATTGATTGCAATTTGAATCAGGTGCTCAAGGCCATGCGAGAATCAGATTCAACTAAACCTGCTATTTTTGCTATGTCAAACCCCACAATGAATGGTTTGTTCTGGCAATTTCCTCAAACTTCCTCAGTTTATGATGGCTGTTAGATTTTTTCTGTTTATACGCTGTCTGTTTTTCGGTGGAACAGCTGAATGCACTGCTGCTGATGCTTTCAAGTATGCTGGACCAAATATAGTTTTTGGAAGTGGAAGCCCATTTGAAGATGTTGATCTAGGTACGCGACTTTCATATTTATGTTTTTTGTTTCGAAGTCTTTTGACAGAATACAACAATGATCTAGAAAAGTTTGTCCTGTTACTGCATATAATAATACACTTAATGGTTGTTTTTATTGCCTTCAACAACCTCATAGATGTTTGCAGGAAATGGAAAAGGAGGACATGTAAATCAAGCAAATAATATGTACCTGTTTCCTGGGTTCGTGTGTCTCTGTTGTTTTACACTTTGAATTTTTTTTCCAATCAGGTGTAAATGATGAAGTTTATGTATAATTTTGTTTCCCATTTCAGGATTGGTTTGGGAACTCTTCTCTCAGGTGCACACATTATAACTGATGGAATGTTGCAAGCAGCTGCTGAATGGTATAGACATAATTTGCTCACTTGCCTCCCTTCTCTTACCTAAAACTGTTTTGATTTATTTGAATGAACTATAGTTGATGCTGTAGAAAGCTCATAAATGTTTTCAATGATAGCAGTAGTTTACTCACTATGATGCAAACTGACACATTGTCCTGAAAATTATCAATAATGAGCTGGCTACCAAATTTTGGGTGATATTAGGTGTTACCCATGTGTCTTATATTTTTGGATTGATAGATCTGTAAGTTGGTTATGAATTTTGCGGTTGACAGTTGTCACATCTTTTTGCATTAGGATATGTATGCCTTGATAGTTTTGTTAAGCTGTTCAATAAGATTCATGCCCACCTAAATGGCTTGCAGAATTATATATTTATTTTATGTTCTTAGACATCCACTATTGGTGAACAAATTACCTTCATGAAAATGAAACATAACATATGCCTTTCAAAGGTCTGCAAGTATCTTTAATATTTAGTTGATATTTTTTAAATGTTTCTGATGATATCACTTGGCTTGAAGTTTGTTTTCCCTGTAAATTGCTGACACGAGTTAATTTGTACAGCCTCGCTTCATACATGACAGATGAAGAGATCCAACATGGCATTTTGTATCCATCTATTGATAGGTAATGTTTCCAGTTGTAGTTGATTACAATTTCTTTTCTCCTTTTGGGAAGTAGGGGATATCGGACCTGCATTTTGCTATTTGAAATATTCAGTGTTGCATGACTAACCTGCATTCTTATAGCATTGATATAATTTTCAGACAGTACAATTGCTTGATGAACCTGCTTCTGGCCACACACATTATCCGTCTGCAAACTATAGCACTATCTTTATTTTGTTTCATTTTATGCCAAAAATGTCATATTCTACGTCTTGCATATCGCATATCGCTGGAATTTGAGCTGCCAATCATTCCTTAATGGAAGCGGATAATCATTTTCTCAAGGATCATGATTTAGAAAAACATCATTTGATTAGACTTAGAAGGTAGATTGGCAAATGGATATTAAAATTTATTTTGTAAATAAAGTGTAACGTATTTGTGGTTGATACCCACTGTTGTCTTGCCTTGCTGGTTAGCTGTCATCGCCACAAAAAGAGGCACATTCCACTCTACTTTATTTTGGAGGCTCATTGTTGACTGATGCCACTTTGTTTATTTATGCAGTATTCGGCATATTACAGCAGAGGTAGGAGCTGCTGTTCTGCGAGCAGCCGTGGAAGAAGACGTGGCAGAAGGACATGGTGAGGCAGGTCCCCGGGAGCTCAAGCACATGTCAAAAGTAAGTAGCTATTGTAAATGCAATACTGATGATGAAAATACGTCCAATTAAACACAAATTCTATATTGATGGAAGCAATACAATTAAAGGAACCTCTGTTAACTTGAGAGGTGTTAATAAATAGAGCAAGGAATATGTGCAAACATAAATTTCTTTTTCTTTGTTGATTGAATAAATAAACACATAATAGAATCATTATGCACGTTTTCTTTGTCAAAGTAATTGGGTATTTGCACTGTGGAGCAAGATAGCTGGAAGACATGACACAAGGAAATTACCATCTAGTCGTTACATATCTCGCATGCATATACATCAGTTGAACCAGCCTTCGCTTGTGTAACAACTATAAGAATTATCTACTCGTTTATTTTATCGTGTGAATTGCTTAAAAATGTCTACTTATTTTTTTTCTGTGATTTTGGGTGCAGGCGGAGACAGTAGCATATGTGTCACGGAATATGTGGTTCCCTGTTTACAGCCCTCTTGTTCATGAGAAATAAGGCTCGAGTGACCTTTCCTAATACTTTCCACTGGGGCCATTTTCTTCAAACTAGGTCAGATCCTGTAGCCCAACCATTATATTTTATTTCTGCATGTTTTCCTGAACTCATAATTTGCCAACTTCAGAAATAGAAGGGCGGGCGAGTAATGGAAGCAGGAATTTAATATTCTGGCTCACCCACCGGAGTTCTGATTTGTTACATGTAACGGATTAGTTTATGTATAATATTGAATTCATTTTCCGGGGGTAGTGTCACAATTAGTCATTTTTCGTTTTGAGATAGTGCCAGGTTTCATAAAGAGAAAAATATTGTGTTTTTCCTGCGCTATGCTTACATTGAAAAGTCAATTCGCATCCTCCGTTTCGCTTTTGGTTAATTGAACTTAAAATTACCGGTCCATGTGAATAACGTCCTTTCCTTCTGAATTGATTAGCATTCCAGGATATAAAGTAAAAATGTGTATTGAATTGGGAGATATTTATCCACAAATAACACGTGCAAATCTTGTGTTCCCCCCCTCAAAAAAATAAAAATAAAAATAAATCCATTGATCATGAAGACATTAACCCGAACTCCAATTACCATAATGAAATCATTACCAAGAATTCAAATTCTAGAGGGGTGTGAAAGACTGAGGTGGGCTGTAGCGCAGGGAAAAAAAAAAATCCTCATATTCAATGTACAAAACTTTAATTCACACACAAATGCATATAAATGCAGCAATTAATAGCTTAAATAAGTTCTGAAAAAAGATTTTTTAGTGCTCTAATAATTCTAAATTAAATTTTTTAAAATGTATTTTCATAAAAAAACCTGGTTTGACATTAATATTCTCATCTAATATTACTTAAATATGCAAAATAATTCTTAACAAACAACCAGAATGTATAAGTATGTAAAAACCTCATTGAAATATTAAATTTTTTATTAAGTTTTTATATAAATAATCTATTTTTTATCTAACAAATTGATAAGAATATCTTTATGCAAAAATAATTAAATTATATTCTTTTCTTTATCTTTGATATTTTAAAAAATATAAATTCATTTTGATTTCACATACATAAACTAAAAGATTTTATTTAATATATATTATTATATTAAAAGCAAGATGTTATTAAATATATTAATTTTGGTTCGGTTAAAATTTAAAAAACTAACCAGTTTTCTCATAACATCCATTAACTAAATCTTATTAATATATTTATTAAAATTTAATTAGTTGATGCGGTAATTTATGAGCTTTTACAATAAATTCTCTTACAAAATAGAAAAGAAAAATATTAATTGGAAAAATAAAATTATTATTAGTAATTAACCTAAATAAGATACTAGTGAAATCCTAATTAAGAAAATTGAAATTTCTTCATTAAATTTAGATATGAATAGTTTATCTTTTATTAGATAAAAAGAAAATATTGTCTTCTTGAAAAAAATAAAGAATACTTCTTGTGAACTTGAAAATTGATTTAATTATATTTTATTTTTTACCAACTAATAAAGCATTGCTTTAAATTTAAGAGATGTTAGATTTGATTTTCTCCTTATATAAATGCAATATGTTTACATATAATATGAGATTGACGTATCATATATGAATGTTTTGTATAACAAAGTTACAAGTGATTTATATCAATAATAAAAATCAGTGATAGTTTATCAACATTATCATTATGATATATTTAATTCAATACTAGATTTCTAGTTGGAATAATTAAATTCTAGATTCAGTGATGAGACAATAAAACTCTTTGTATTTAGGTATGTTTTAGAACCTAAAAATAACTTTAAATCATTTAAAATTGATGTTATTTGCAAGTTTTCTAAGAAATTTTATTATAAAGACTTTAATAAATAGAAGATGTATTATTTAAGATCTCAGATAGAGCATTATTAGATTAATCTAATTCATCATAAGAATTTTTAGAATATATCTACTATTTCTAAATTATATTGAGGATTAATTAAAATAAATAAGTCGTAACACTATCATTTGATTGACAAGTTGATTCGTTTTATTTTGACTTTGTTTATTTTCATTACCATCATAAAGTGAGTATATTCAATAATAAAATATGTTAAAACTGTGTGTCAAAATAAAATGAAAGATGAGTTTTTAACATATTTTATGATGAATTATATTGAACGAGAGCTTGTTGAAAATATTGATTCGGATTCAATTATAGATAAATTTATTTCACAAAACATGGAAGGGTGTAACTTTGATAGTGTAATTTATTATTTTTTTTAATTTTATATACTTTAAATTCAAATTAAAACTTTATTGTTAACTTCATAAATTTATATATAAGTTAATGATTGATCTTGAAAAATAATTTATGTATATCTATTTAATAGCCCAGAACAAGAAAAATTCCTAGTTCTGCCCTTCACGGTAAATATCTATTTATTTTATTTTTTTCCTGTTTATATTCTTTTAATGCCATTTAGATGTTTTACTTTTGAACTAGATAATTAATATAGGTTTCATAGATAACAAAAGTCTGTATATAGATGTTAACCAGATAAGAAAAATGACAAGAGGGATGAATTAAAGATGGGTTTTTTTTAAAAAAAAATGTGTATTGAATTGGGAGATATTTATCCACAAATAACACGTGCAAATCTTGTGTTCACCCCCTCAAAATAAATAAATAAATAAATCCATTGCTCATGAAGACATTAACCCGAAATCCAATTACCATGACGAAATCATTACCAAGAATTCAAATTCTAGAGGGGTGTGAAAGGCTGAGGTGGGCTGTAGCCCAGGGAAAAAAATTAAATCCTAATATTCAATGTACAGAACTTCAATTCACACACAAATGCATATCAATGCAGCAATTTTTTTAAATGTATTTTTATAAAAAAAAAAACCTGATTTGACATTAGTATTCTCATCTAATATTATTTAAAAATGTAAAATGATTCTTAACAAACAACCAAAATGTATAATTCTGTAAAAACCTAATAGAAATATTGAATTCTTTTTATTAAGTTTTTATATAAATAATCTATTTTTTATCTAACAAATTGATAAGAATATCTTCATGCAAAAATAATTAAATTATATTCTTTTTTTATCTTTAATATTTTAAAAAATATAAATTCATTTTGGATTTCACATACATAGACTAAAAGATTTTATTCAATATATATTATTGTATTAAAAGCAAGATGTTATTAAATATATTAATTTAGGTTTGGTTAAAATTTAAAAAACTAACCAGTTTTCTCATGAAATCCATTAACTAAATTTTGTTAATATATTTATTAAAATTTAATTATTTCATGCAGTAATTTATAATCTTTTACAATAAATTCCCTTACAAAATAGAAAAGATAAATATTAATTGGAAAAATAAAATTATTATTAGCAAATAACCTAAATAAGATACTAGTGAAATCGTAACTAAGAAAATTGAAAATTTTTTATTAAGTTTAGATATTAATAGTCTATCTTTTATTAGATAAAAGAAAATAGTCTTCTTAAAAAAACTGAAGAACTCCTACTTCTGAACTTGAAAATTAATTTAATTATATCTTATCTTTTACCAACTACTAAAGTATTGTTTTGAATTTGAAAGATGCCGGATTTAATTTTCTCCTTATATATGTGCAATATATTTGTATATAATATAAGATTGGCATATCACATATGAATGTTTTGTATAAAAAAACTACAGGTGATTTGTGTTAATAACAAAAATTAGTGACAATTTACCAATATTATTATTATTATATATTTAACTCAATAATATATTTTTAATTGAAAAATTAAATTCTAGATTTAATGATGTGACAATAAAACTCTTTGTATTTAGATTTTGCTTTAGAACCTAAAAACAACTTTAAATCGTTTAAAGTTGATGCTATATGCAAGTTTGCTAAGAAATTTTATCATGAAAATTTCAATAAACAGGAAATGTATTATTTAAGATCTCAGATAAAATATTATTAAATTGATGTGATTCATCATAAGAACTTTTTTGAATATGTCTACTATTTTTGAATTATATTAAGGAATAATTAAAATAAATAAGTCGCAACACTATCATTTGATTAACAAGTTGATTCGTCTTATTTTGACTTTATTTATTTTTATTGCCACCATAAAACAAGTATTTTCAGCAATAAAACATGTTAAAATTGTGTTTCATAATAACATAAAAGATGAGTTTTATCATATTTTATGATAATTTACATTGAATAAGAGCTTGTTGAAGATATTGATTCGGATTCGATCATAAATGAATTTTATTTCACAAAATATGGAAAAGTGCAACTTTGATAGTGTAATTTATTTTTGTTTTTTTTTTAATTTTATATACTTTAAATTTGAATTAAAAATTTATTGTTAACTTCATAAATTTATATATAAATTAATGATTGATCTTGAAGAATAATTTATGTATATCTATTTAATAGCCCAAAATAAGAAAAATTCCAAGGTCTGCACTGGGTGGTGAGTATCTATTTATTTTTTCTTCCTGTTTATATTCTTTTAGTGCCATTTAGATGTTTTACTTTTCAACTAGATAATTAGTATTGGTTTCATAGGTAACAAAAGTCGGTATCTTGATGTTAACCAGATAAGAAAAATGACAAGAGGGATAAATTAAAGATGTTTTTTTTTAAAAAAAAAATCTTTGAATTAAAAATCTGTATAATATACTTATTACTAATTAATTTTATTTTTATTAAGTGAAAGATTATATGATAAGCTTTCATTTATGACTACATGAAAGATGTTTTTTTTTTTAAAAAAATCTTTGAATTAAAAATCTGTACAATATATTTATTGCTAATTAATTTTATTTGATCAAATGAAAAACTATTTCATTTAAAATGTATATTGTATATTGTATATTTTTCATTGAACATAAATTAAGAAAAATTTATATGATATTAAATCAATCCATTTTAATTAATACTTTTGAGTTGTTTATTTTTTTTAATATAAATGATAAATCATGTTTCTCTTATTATCTTCTATTTAAATTCCTTCTAAATTAAAACATAAAATCATGCAATATAATTTGTAACGCTTTTTTTTTCTACTCACAAGTACAATTCAGATTTTCAAATGAACATGCACCACGTATATAATAATATCTTACATGTGCATTTTTTTTAAATATTTTCTTTTTACCTATAATGATGTTAATTGTTTTTCATTCAAATTTAGTAAATAAAAACTTCTATATATAGTTAATCAAATTGAATAAATATATATGTTTGGATAAGTAAAATATAAAATAGGTAGAAGTTGGTTGTTAATTACTTTGAAATTTGGGTGAATTATTTTACTATAGTGTCTCAAATATGTATGAGCACCTAATAATACCAACTCATATACTAAAAACCGAGTTACCTTGCAAGTAAGGTTTTAGTCTAACGGTGGGAGAGGCTTGTTCTTTTTCTTCGTATCTGAGTTCAAGTCTTACCATGCACGCCTGTCATCTCCGTGATACCTTACCTGCTTACTGGGCTTGCCGGATGTTCAGTGAGCTATAGCGATTAGTCATAGTGCGCGTAAACGGACTCGAACACCCCACATAAATAAAAAAAAAAACTGAGTCACCTTGTAATGGGATGTAGACAATTAGATCAACAATATATGATCTCTAATGGTAATTTTTAAACAATATACGATCAATTTACAAATTAGGAACTTCTCCTTCAGTGATATGGATTACGTAAAAAAGAATATACAAATCAGAAAATCCGTATCCTTGAAGAATTCGGATTATATCCGCACTATAAATACAGGATACCTGAGGCGATTTATCTCACAAATCCATTCAACCAAGCCTTAGAACTCTCTCTCAGTGCTCTCTCTCTCTCTCTACGCACCAGCTTTCTTGCAACCCATATTCATTGTCTTCCAAGCGATCATGGATAGTTTCTGGAAAACAATACTGGTCGTTTCTTTCTTGACGACGGCTCTTTGCGGAGTCTCCATGGCTACCGTTTATCAAGTCGGTGACTCTGCTGGTTGGACAAGCATGGGTCAAGTTGATTACCAAGATTGGGCTGCCAACAAGAATTTTCACGGTGGTGATACTCTTGTCTTCAACTACAACAACCAATTCCACAACGTCAAGCAAGTGACGCATCAGGGTTTCGAGTCATGCAATGCAACATCACCAATAGCTACTTATAACAACGGCTCTGATACAGTCACTCTTGGAAAGCAGCTTGGCCACTTCTACTTCATATGTGGTTACCCTGGTCACTGTCAAGGAGGACAAAAGATTGATGTCCTGGTCGTCCCTGCAACAGCAAATTTGAGTCCTGCTGCATCACCTGGCAGCGCTTCATCGTTTTATTCTAGCAACCTGTCTTGGACTTTAGGTGTGCTAGGATTCTGTCTCCTGGGATTTGCTTATTAGGAAGGTTTTCAAGTTGCCTGTCTTTTGCCAACCTCGAGGGGTTTTCTCGGTTTCATTGATGCAGTGCTTGCTTTCTTTTTTCTTATTTTAATTAACAAAGGGATGATTAATGACAGGTTAAAATTGTTTTTTTATTTCTTTAATGGAGATTCGTCATCAATTACATGAATACTTTGAATAAAAATACTATTCGTCCATTATAATTGCTGCCGCTTATTGCACTTTATAATTAACCACCTTCTTTTTACCCGATCTGATTAGCAAGAAGTTGCAATTAAAATTAAAAGAAAAGAAAGGAAAAAAAAAAAAAAAAAACAGAGGCTCAGTGTTTCACCATGTACCAAGAATAATTATACATCGCACTGCTACAATGGAATGGCTACAGTCGAATGATAGTTTTGCCCTCTACAATAAGAGCCAGGAAAGTGCAAATTTAGGGGCAAAATGATCTATACCAACAAATTATGGAGTTAATGATCAAGATTTGATGCGGTAATAGCTAATAGATTTGGCATTGTACTTGTAATATATTTTAGCTATACAATAAGGCAACTCTTCCACACAACTTTATATTACATCTCTTACAATTTGAATGTAATTGATTTTATTTTTTTTTTAAATTTCATTTCATCTTTTCTAAAGATTTCACTATTAATATTATTTATAACTTAATAAATATTTTTTTAAAATTTATATAAGGTGATGAATCATCTTTTAATAACTCAAATATTTTCATATAATACCAAATATTTTTCTGTTTGTTATCATTAATTAAGACAACGTATAGTCATGATCAGATATAATACGTGATTTTAAATTTAAAAATCACTTACTTAATTATCACACAAGTTTTTGTACAAACATATTTGATTTTTCTACATAGAATCCTTATACAGATTAGTTCATTGTACATGTTGTTAGATAACACCTACATTTCACAACGAAAAAAAATATAATATGTACCTAATCAATATCATCTCTTAATAAAACATTGACCATGAATATTTAAGAATAATATTTTGATGAAAAAAATATCATAGTTATAACCATTTTATAATTTCATTTGTAAACCCTTTTTTATCCTAATGGATTTATCTTTACTATAGCTTTATTAATCAGACATAAATGAATTTTAAAAATAAAAAAAATATTTATTAATAATACATATATATTTTTGAATGAATAAAGATATTATCATGTATAACCAACTGATTAACAATAATGTATCTATACTAACAATTTCTCACATGCACTAAAATCAATTCCTATTATGTCTAGCACCATATTGCTCTACATGACTATCATGTTTATGCTAGGATAGAGCCTTGCTAAAATGATTTATATGATTCTTTTTAGTGAGTATTTACTTCATATGATAAATTTGATTGGAACAATGCGCAAGACACTGTTTTGAAGAGGGTGTGGAAAAATCATGCGGTAACTAGGTAACATCGAAAACAATACAGGGTCTTTATATATATTTTATTTCTATAATTATCTAATAAAATAGAATTGTTTAAATACATGTTTAGATTATTAATAAGATATTGGTTACTTTGCTAATATAATGGCTTCATTGTCATCACAATATAAGACTACAAGATTAATAATGTTAACAATCACACCTAATTGATCCAAACGACTTCTTTGTTGCCTTAGACATAGAGATGTGTTCAATTTTAGTTATAAAATTTGTTGTGATCTTTTATGTGGAACTCTTACAACTCATAGCACTATTATTTATAGTAAAATATATCCAAACTAAGATTTATTAGCATTAATAACTGGTTAAAAACTAGGATCCAAATAATGATGAACTACAAAGTCATCTCTCCTTCATAAACTAGATATATATATTCTTAATTACTTAATAATACTTTTACCTATCAATCTATGACCTTTACATGAATTAAATTGATATATAATTGTTATGCTTAAAGAAGATAATTTGGTATTGTATATAATATGATGGATTCTATAACGGAAGCATATGAATTTCTTTCCCTCCTATCTCTCAAGATTTGTGTCTTAAGGCTCATGCCTTTAAATAAATGTATCCATATGAATTAGATTGGTATATAGTCATGCTAGTTATGAAGTTCTTCAGGATTGTGTGCTCGCGAAATAAACTCGGGATTAGCTGAATCCACATGTATGAATGAGACCAATCGACTCTCAACCAAACAGGTGAAGAAGCATCAAGCCGGCCTAATTGAATTCTAACGTTCAATGATGCAAGACAACTTTGATGATGGGTAGGATTACAGGTTGTAGATCAAGGGCTGGGGTTGATGGGTGTGTGTGTCATCAAATCCTTATATCAAGCCCATGAAAAACAGGTGCTGCTAGTCGCTAGTCAGGAGAATATGAAGCCAGCCTTATGCAGCTACTGAACGAACTAAAAATGATTCACTGTAATCTAAAAATGACAAGAAGAGCAAACATAACATATAAGAATCTGGATGTTTGTATTAATAGTTGAATGAATCCTTCTCTGTTAGTGCTGAGGTAGTTTTACGCGAACAAGCAATACAGTCCAAAATGTTTTTAGATGTTTCCTACTCTGTTTCTGTTTCAATCAGCATAAGATTAAGAAATCGTCAATGATCGCAATGGAGATTTATATGGACATCAGCGAAAGATACCAGGTAGTTTTTGGAGTAGTTTAAAGAAATTTAGCATAGAATGATTGAATCAATCAGAAGATATGGCAAGACAGTCCGTTCTGATTCATCTGTTTATCATCCATGTACTCTTAAGTTCTCTGATAGTTGAAAAAATTGGAGTTACTAATGTAACTCCAATTTGGTATGACCAAAACTAAGAAAAAAAAGTGTTTTCATAGTATTGTAGTTTCAGTTATTTTATATATTTTTAGATTTTTTTAACATATTAATATTAAAAATAAAATTTAAAAAATAAAAAATATTATTTAAAAATATTTTAAAAAATAATAATTATCACCGCATAAGAAGGTTGAGTTAATAGAGAGAGAGAGATTCAATGCATGAATCTTTTAAGAAGGTCCAGTTCTTACAGTACGTAAGTTGCTAATTTTCTTCTAAGCACCGGCATTTTGCATGACATGTGGACAGAGTTTGCTCCGAATTTCCTAGCATTCACATGTAACATCCACACAACATTTGAATTTTCAGATCCCTTTCTGATGGGATCTCTATGCCATCCACACCAGACCACTCTCTCCACACATCTCTATGCCATCCCTTTCTGATGGCATCTCTATGGCATCTATGCCATTTGATCCAAAGTCGTCTGAAATATGCAGGGCTAGAAACCAGGCAACAAAATCGATCCATTTTCTGCCGCGCTCATTAAAATGTCAGAAATAGACTGTTGTTCTACCAAGTCAACATTAAACTGTGAATGCTAACAGCTTGAGATGAAAAGAGAGGTCTTCGGGCTATTGAGAAACTGAAACGGTCTGGTCTCTGATCATGTGGTCTTTTTACAGCTTGATGTGATGTACCCTGTACATTGCATCTGCAGATTTTATGAAGACCAGATACAGAAAACTTGATATTTGGTATGGCCGAGACTCCATTTCTACAGAACCAGTTGGTGAGGTTCATGTCAGTTTAACCAATCTTTTTGAACAGGATACAAATCATATATGCACTCGACCATTTTTGACATTTGCATATGAAAAACTGGTATGATTAATGACATATTAGGCTGCTTTTATACCCCAACATAAATGAAGGCCAGCCTCTTAGCTCTCATTTTAGAAATCAGTAGAAACTGACAGTCATGCAAGTTTCCCATCAGCATTTTCGTTATTTCTCTCAAGGGAAAAAAAATGAAACTAAATTCAATGTAATGGACAAATTCCACAAGACAATTGTCATGGACACAAGCCCATTTTATTGATATTCCCCAAGAAATTTCTAAAATATTAGATACAACATTTGATAAAACGAGAAGAACATCCGAGACCAGTGCTGAAACGATTGCTCAGGATATGCAACCAACAATGTAACAGTCAGATTACATGCCTGGATGTGTATGCTAGGCTAAATCTGGAAAGATTGTGGACACTTGGATCAATCTATAATATACTCCAAGCTATTTTGTCAAATTATCAGTATCACGAACAAGCTTCATCGAGGGAAGCGCAATTGCAGCCACTGGTTTATTCTCAAATCCACCACCTTCATCAATAATCAATCTAAGACCATCAATATGAAGTTTCCCGTGGTGGCCGCTAACCACAATGATCGGTTTCTCAGTTAATTCCTATGTGAAATTAAACATCAAACATCCACACTTCAGTTATATATATATAAAAGAACAATGATATATAATGTCTTGAATGTGTGACGCTGTCAACATCCGAGTCCTTTCCCACTAAAGAAAGTAAGTGGCTATAGAAATTAGTAGATTAGGATAAAAAGTTTCAGATAAAAAAATTAGTAGTAGGTATCAAGCCATCACCTTTGGTATATCCCAAACTGTTTTCCTCCCACTAAGAGCCTCTATCTTGGGGACATGAGTCTCCTTAGCTTTCAAAAATCTCAGTTGTTCGCCTACATTTTTCCCTTCCTCTAGACCAGCATGCACGGCAATCAATTTACAGTGTCTAATTCCTTCTTCATCCTCTATGCACACATCATCCTGGAAGAGAAAATGTTAATAAGAGGATAATATAAAATTATTCTTGAGATTTTATCTAACAGCTTAAGTTTTTTAATTGATATCTTAAATTTTTCAGTTGATAGCTTAAACTTTAGGATTGAAATAATTATTTGACATGATTTCAAAGTTTTTATAAACAAACGGCTATGAATTCAAATCTCACTTGGTATTAATGAAGAAATGATTATGAGTTCAAATCTCATCATCCTTTTCTAACAAATAAAATTAATCACAAGGTAATAATATAAAACCATTATCGGGGCTTCGCTTAATAGATTATGCTCTTGGGTTGGGTTTTTTGACAGAAAATTGCACATTATGAAACCCACCAAGCTTCATCCATTGTCACTACTGATCAAATCAAACTTCAAAGTATGGAACTCGCGTTATGTAATATACTCAGTTGATCAACTTTCCTTTTCAGCAACTTACACCACAACACTAGTCAAAATCATCATTGATCAAAGTTCTAAACGATAAAGGTGGCAATGAAATAAACTTCACCTCTTCATGGACCCAAACCATATCAGCTAGAAACTTCTTGTGATCATCAGGAACTGCCTTCAATAAGTCTGTCTCGATACAAAAATTTACACCAATAAATCACACTATTAATTGTATTGAATTCAGAACCATCTCAAGTGTAAAAAATGCAAGAATCTAAAGATTCCAATGCTCCATTAATGATTATACTAATCCAAAATATATTATTTTTACCATCTGACATTAAAAAACTAAGAATCAAACAACTCAAACACAATCTACTCAGTTCAAAACTGATGGACAACAATAGCCTATTTCATATTTAACGACTAAAACCCAAACAACAGCGATACATTTCAAAACAAACATGGAGACGTAATTAAGCTATTGATAATTAAAACTTCAATCAATGAAAGACTAAAAAAACAAGACATACCAGAAGATCCATGAGGGACACCATAGGAAGCGAAAGTGGGACCAGCATCATAAATAGAGCCCTTGTATTCAGTCCCTTTAATGGTATTGAATCTCACCTTAATATGACCAGCCCACCTTCTCCCTTGCAAATGCATATTCTCATACCCGTCTCCTTTATACCACCCTTCCCTGTCCTCACTCTCTTCATACTCCTTCCATCCTTCCTTAAATGACACCCCATTTTGCGGCTCAGGCAGGACACCAACAAAAGCAGCAAAAGCAAAGTCATGATTTCCCGAAAGAAACACATGCTTTTGATTTGGATACCTTGAAGGTAATTCTATCAAGAAATCTAGGACTTTCTTGGTATCTGGGCCTCTGTCACAGTAATCGCCTAAGAAGATAATTGTTGCAGCGTTAAAGTGTTGGGGGTCGAATTGGGTTTCGAGATTTGACCACAGATTTTGAAGCTTTGTGATGTAGCCATGGACGTCGCCTATGCAGACGACTAATCTGGGTTTTGTGACCGTGCTGTTGTTGCTTGGCTCTGCCTCTGTCATTTTGGGTTCCGTGGAGGTTCTGTTCTGTCCTTCGATTGATAAAGAGAATGCTTTTGGGTACATATATTAATATTGGTCTGGTTTCGAGCTTGATTTTTTTTATTTTTTATTTTAACTAGAGCGTGAAAGAGAAGCTCTTCTCGCCTTCTTGGCTGGCTGGTAACGTCTCTTTCTGTTGCCAGTTGTATCATAGGGATAGGATCCCCTCTTCGCCATACCCAAGCATCAACCATCATATATGAGTATTGGTTGATTATGCTTTTTCATTTTCTTATCAGAATTTATCTCAGTTTTTATTGGTTTTTATTTTATTTTATTATTTATTAGTAATTTTATTAATAATTTAACTTCATGATTTAACTCAGTAATTCTTATTTGAATAATCAATTTAATAACTATCTGATTAATAGCCCCACTCATATACCAACTCATAAAAATTATGTTAAAAAGATTCACCATTGTGAATGAATATAATTTATGTATAATTATTTTTATTTACATAATAGGTGGTAGTTACCATCATCACGGTTAATTTCTATTTAATAGTGATTACTGTCATTACATTCAAATCTCAATTTATATACTCGGTATCATTGCTGTGGTCAATTTCTAAGAATATTGAGAGCAAACAACGTTGATGATATGTATAATAACAAACCTGAAATTTGTTTCCCAAACAACATCTTATTATAATCATAGCAATTTTTAATTTAAAAAATAATTTTTTAATAACTTAAATGTAAATGAATTTAAAATATATAAAAAAATAAAATGCTCATGATTTATCATTACAAAGTTTCTTTGTAATGTTAGTGACCTGACCCTACAGTTCAATCTAGAGATCTCTTGACCAAATCTCTTTCCTTGTTTAAGTTTAAAATCAAATAATATTGTAATTGTTTTAAATTAATCTCTTTAACTTGATGTTATTTGATTTTTAAAAAAATATTAAAATAATAATATTTTGAATCGATCCGAGTCAATTTGAGTTAACCCGTTAAATCATAATTTGTATTCTAAACCTTATTAAATTAAATAAATCTATTTTCTAAAGTCTTTTTTATTCAATAAAAAATAATAAAAATATACATACATAAAAAAAAAAGCAACAACAAAAAAAATTAGGAAAAAAGATCATAAAAGGTTGTTAAAAAAAAGTGTTTTCAAATCTTATAAAAACATTGTCATGATATAATTCAAGAACTAGGTAAGGAATTAAATGGAATTTAATAAACAACATCCCTACAATATTTTTGTTTAATTAACTTTAATAAAATTTAATTAAAATAATAAAAAAAACATTCTTAAAAAAAATTCATAAAAAGCTTAACAAAAAAAGTTTAAATGACTACACCTCGGGCAAACAAGATAAAACCATAACAAAAAAAACAAAATACTTTTGAGCTTATTAGACCAAACTCATATGCTTGATTATTTTTTTTAATATATTATTTACTTTTTAAAAAAAAAATAAACATATTGTTTATATTGACAAGTGACATGTCATTTATTTATTTAAAGTGATTGAGAGGTTGACTTTGCTTTTTTAAACCTAGAAAACCCATTTCCTTTCCTTTTTCTCACTTTAAAACACCTAATACATATTCCATAACCATTCAGAAGTCTATACATAACTTCAAACCAACTTTTTACAAGCTAAAAAACTAAAAAATTACCTCAATTGAGACTCAATTTATATTTTCCTAGTATAAAAAGGTTAAAATCATCAAAATAGAACTTTTTTTATCAAATAAAACTTATTAACATCAAGATTAATTTTTTTGTTTCTTTATAAAAAGTTTAACAATAAAATATATAGACAACTAAACTTAGGGGTATATATATCTAACTAATAAGAAAAAAATGCAAGACACGCGAGGGATCTACAAGGTAAGATCATTTGGTTGACTATTTTTTTTAATACATCCTCCATTTAAAAAATAAATAAATAAAATGACATGTTATTTGCAATAAAAAACAATATGTTGTTTACTAGTATAGTTTTTTGATCACCTAAGATGATTGAAAAGTTGAGCTCTACCTTATTTAACTAAAAAAAAATCACTTTTTAACCATTTTTTCACCTAAAAAATTCAAATGCATAATTTATAAATCTCAATAAATCTATATGTAACTTCGAATGAACTTTTAACATGTAAAAAAACAAAAAAATAACCTTGTGTTTAAAAAAACTTGAGCTTTTATTTATATTTTTCCAGCAAGATAAATGATCAAAAACACCTTAATAGAGCTCCTTTGATCAAATGAAATTTATTAATACAAAGATTGATTTTTTTTGTTAGATCATGGCTAACCAATTACTATCTCCTTTATTCATCATTTTTTAATAATATTTTTTTAAATGCAATTAAAATGATGTTTTGGATAAAAAAAATAAAATTCTAAAACTAAATGTACCAAAATAGAAAAAAAAATTGGGTACTAATTTTTATAAATCCACACCTCATGCATAATAAAAGAAATTAAAAAGAGGTTTATTATTTCATTGCCAATTTTGGTCCTTAAAATTTCTATTTTTTAACAATAAAATTGAGTTCTATTATGCCAAATCAAGAATTAATCCAATGTTTAAATTTTTTTAAGGCCATACGAAACCTCATAAGAAAATAAATAAATAAAATTATTAGCTTTAAATCCTATTAAACACACCATTTAAGGATAAAATTAAAAAAAAGCAATCAAATTAGAAAATTCTTCAAAGACGGAAAAAAGGAAACATTGTTGAAATTTTCAAAAGCCCTTTGTTTTGTTTTTATTTAGTAATTCAATATTGGTTGGTATTTATTTTTTAAAATATTTTAATGGTGATTTTTATTTTAAAAAAGTAAATTTAAAGTGTTTTTATATGGTTTTTCAATTTGTTTTCAATGATTTTCATTTAAAATTTCAAAATCATAAAGACAAACCATAGGAAAAAATAAATTTAATATATTTTTAGTAAAAAAAAATACTTCAAATAAAATTTTAATCATGTTATCAAATATAATTCAAATTTTGTTATCAAAGAGTACTGATATCAGGGCTAAAAGAAGAGAAGAGCAGGAATAAAAGGAAATTAAGAAAGAATTAAAAGCAAAGAGGCTAAATAGACCTAATAAAAGGAAATTAAGAAAAAATTAAAAGCAAAGAGGCTAAATAGACCTTCAGCCTGTTCGCCTGCGATTCTAGAGCAGTCTACTGCTAGGGCCTAGGAGGGTTATTTAGATCCCATATCTTACAGGCCCAATCATTTGGAAATTGGGCTTTACTAATAGCCTTAGCTCCCAAAGTTGCCACTTTTAAGCGCTGCTACTATTTCTAGACATGGACTCGTGCACATATGAAGTGTGTTTTCTTTCTTGAAGGCCCTAATTTTTATTTTTTTTTATGTTTTGGATTTAATATGAATATCATTTTTGTCCATTGAAATATTTTACAATAAAAAACAAATTTGAAATAAAAGAAAATGATTTATAATTTTGAAGAAATAAAAATATTTTATAATATTACTTTAATTATTAAGTGATTAAATTATATATAACTCAACTTATCAGATTTTAAATTTGTTTTTTAAAGTTTATCACTTCGATTCTTATAAATCTCAAAATTATTGAAGATTTATATTATTATTAATTATAAAATCTATAAAATTAGTCGAGATGTATCTAAATTTTTAATAATAAAAAAAAACTAATTATTTTATCTTTTTTCTTCTTAACACTTATTTTTCATATATATCAAACAGTACCCAATAATTATTTTTTAAATATTTTTTATTTACATAAAAAAACAAAGAATATTTTTAATATATTTTTTTTTACATTCAAAAGGTTTTTTTAATCTAACCAGTAATGTAATGCTGGCTTAGAAACTAGTATTATAGAGACTCAAGAAATCAACTAACTTGAAAAACAACTGTGCTAGAATAAGGAAAGGAGGCGTACACCGACCCTTCAACTATAATCTCACCTTGTTTTCTTTTTATAATTGGCCTTCTTAAAGAAATATATATTTAATGAAAAACTTTATATATGTCAATGCATGGCCAATTTTGGATGATAAATTAAGTGGACATACTTGAGAGGACAATGATATACAAATAAATAAATAAATAAATAAATAATAAAAAAGGGTTCCTTTTTTTTTTAATTTTAATGCTTCTTGCGTGAAGGAAACTCTTTCTTGCAATAATTAAAATGCAATGAGATAAGTATTTCTATTGCATAAAACATATTTTCAGTTTTTTCATGTGCGAGAATGATATATCGTAATCTATGCAGATGAATGATACGGCACCAACAGGCAACAATATTCCTCTTCCGCTCGAAAGCCAGCGACAGCCATGCAGAGGCATCACATAAAAACAACGAAGCATGCTTGTTATTGTAGGACTTCGAAATGAACCACAACCTGCTTTCATCAAATTCATCAACACATCATTTAATTGTCATCTTTCTGGCCAGCTATTGCTATAATGATTTTGAATCAACCATTGCGGCCTAAATAAATTCGAAGAAAATCACCTTTAGATTTGTTGTTTCTTTTTAATTTGTATGACAAAGAAATCAAGTCTATTTTATATTTTTTCTATAAAGAAGTTTGATTTTGGCACCTTCTTCGGCTGATGTTTTTCCTTTGCCTAGTAGGGCCTGGCACAAGGGATAGTGCCGAATATAAGAATCGAATCTATTAAGTAAGAAAGCCATTAACTCGTGCTTTCTTTCTAAATCCATCCGATATCATCTTTCACACCATCAGCCATGGCTCAGGAGTCCACCACTCTTGCAAAAAAGAGGTAGCTATATGCTCTTTCATTTTTTTTCCTTGAAGAGTTGTTAAGAGAATCATTACGTTCTTGAAGTATTTCTGTCTCAGGTGTGCAGTTGTGACAGGAGCAAACAAGGGGATTGGATATGAAATATGCAGGCAGTTGGCTTCTAATGGGATTTTGGTGGTGTTGACAGCCAGGGATGAAAAAAGGGGTCTTGAAGCTGTACAAAAGCTGAAAGATTGTGGCATCTCTGATGACCTTGTGATTTACCATCAACTTGATGTGGTTGACCCTGATAGCATTGTTTCCCTTGCTGAATTTGTGAAAAATAATTTTGGAAAACTTGACATCTTGGTATGAAGTAATGAATTTCTTGGGCTAATCCTTCTATTTATTTATTTATGTTTATCTGATAGTTTCTTGAAAATCTTGTAACCTTGTGCAGGTGAACAATGCTGGGATTATTGGAGTTGCCCTAGAGGCAGATGCTTTTCAAAGAGCCTTTGAACAAGCTGGTGAATTTGTAAGTCTTTATACTGTAATGACTACAAGAGAACGACACAAGTCATAGATAGACTAATCACTCGGAAGATCATTGCCTGTGCTATCTATATTTACGTAACCCTTTGAGAGACCATGAATCAGGCAATGGGGCTAATTATTGCTTGTAATCATCATTTAACGGATATTGATGTTATTTTGAGAAGTAAATTAAGTAGATTTTCATTTGTTCCCGTGGATATGGTCTATGAAGTGTTGCAGAGGGTCTAAAATTCTCTTGTTCAAATGCAGCCATCTGGGGAGCAAGTGTGGGCTGAAATTGGAACCCAAAACTATGAGATGGCAGAACAATGTGTGAAAACAAACTACAATGGTGCAAGAGGAATGGCCGAAGCACTTGCGCCCCTCCTACAGCTGTCTGATTCACCAAGAATTGTAAATGTCTCTTCGCTGCTGGGGCTCTTAAAGGTACACGACTGTCTTTCAAGAATGCAGTCTTGGAATTTTGGTCCAGACTGAAACTAGCAGTTGTCTTATCTTGAAATTTGGTCGAGTTATTTGTCCTCTTCAAGGAAACCCAAATTTGACTTCTAGACTGGTTGATGTGCGGTAACATTTATATGCTTTCTTATTCTGAATTATCGTACTTTCGTTATGGTAATGTCCAAGAATACAACTCCTAGAAAACATGATTTTTCCTATAATCTCCGTTTGTCATACAACTCCTAGAAAAAATTGTTCCTCAAATGCAAATTCGCTTCCTGTGTTAGCTCATAACAATTAGCGTTACAGGAATAGTCTTGTATTCATTGTCCTCTGAATTTGTGTTTCGTTCAGCTCAGATTAGTACTTGCAGCTTTTCTATAAGCAGCCTTACCAAAGTGTTTTTTTCATGTTATATGCCTTAGAACATACCCAACGAATGGGCCAAAGGATTGTTGAATGATGTTGAAAATCTCAATGAAGATAGGCTAGACGAGGTTGTGAACAAGTTTCTTAAAGATTTTAAAGAAGAGCTGTTGGGATCCAAAGGCTGGCCACCTTATCTGTCTGCCTATATTGTTGCAAAAGCTACCATGAGTGCCTATACAAGGATTCTGGCCAAGAAGTATCCAAGCTTCCGCGTCAATTGTCTCTGCCCTGGCTATTGCAAAACTGACATAACTACCAACACCGGCCCCTTCACCGCTGCCGAAGGTGCTGAAAATGCTGTGAGATTGGCATTGCTGCCTGATGATGGGCCTTCTGGTTGTTTCTTTTATCAGAAACAAATGCTACCGTGCTTTTGAATGAAAATCAAACATGATAATCATGATCTAGAGAACGGCTACAAGGTTTTGAAAATTTTCTCGTCGATTTATTCTCATCCCAGACAGGTTAAACTGAAAGATATTGTCTAGATGTGTGAGAAGTTGCAGTTTATCTTCCTCTTATATATTGAACCAGATTCATGTCCTGTGGAATAAATTCTGGCAATGCTTCAATTATGAAATCCTGGAATACTAAGCACCAGGTCACATTTGATAATGATGGAAATAGAATTTTATGTTGATCTATGTGAAGGGTGCCGGATAGTTGTTTTATTTATTTATTTATTTTTAATTTTCAGTAGTTTAAAGACGTAACAATCAATGCAATCAATATATATAAATATATATGCGCGCAAGACAGACAGCTTCATGCATCAGCAGATTATTGCTATGCGGTGTTAGGTTTTCGAGCTATGGAACTCGGCGAAATAGGCAGGACAAGAAAGAAGAAACAAAGCTGACCTCTTCTCAGTCCTCCCATTAGAGTGTCAAGAATATACTGCTGTGATATTAAGCTAACCAAAAAACCAAATAAAAATGAATTCGTAATGCTCATATTTCAGTACCTCGTCATCTATTGAAGAATCAACAAACAGGGAAGAATCATTACTTGTATCTCCGACACTTCCTACATGGCTTCTAATGACGTTAATCTCTCTTTGCTGACCACATTTTTTCTGGGAAAATTCTTTTGCTAGGTATGCAGTTGTTCCAGGAGCAAACAAGGGGCTTGGTTGGGGAATCGTAAAACTTTTGGCGTCTAACGGAATTATGGTAGTACTAACAGCTAGAGATGAAACGAGAGGTCTTGAAGCTGTTGAGAAACTGAACGAATCTCGTCTCTCCGATCATGTGGTCTTTCATCTGCTTGATGTAATGGATCCTGCAAGTATTGCATCTCTTGCAGATTTCATCAGAATTCAATATGGAAAACTAGATATTTTGGCACGACCGAGAGCCAATTTACACAAAACCTGTGGTGCTAAAGTCAGTTTAGCGTTAATCTTCTCAGTTTAATGAATTGCCAGATGGAAAAGTAAAAGTTCGGTTAAGTTTAGAAATTGTCTTCATCTTGATTTTCCTGCTTCCGTATTTCTTCAACGTCACATTCAAACGAGGAAGTGGTTTAGACAGCAAGGTGTCGCAGTAGAGGGTTCAGTAAAAAAATTCAAAATTGCTATGCTAAAAATTCCATTGTTATTTTTCTTTGTAAGTAAATGCTGAATGGAATATTAATAACTGATAATCCTTGAAACATCAATAAATAACTATACAGTTACTAAGGTCAAGGGATATAAGGTTCTTGAAAATAGTGCACACGAAACTGATACATTGTTCTTATTACTGAGTTCTGTAATGTGGAAGAACTAAGACATGATGGCTGCTTGAAACATATGCAGGTGAACAATGCATTTATCCGTGGAACCACAATAGACTCGGACGCTTTAGCAGCTTCAAAAATTAATGGTACGGAATTAAGTACTTTCGTCAGGATTTATCTCAGTTGAAAATAAACACGAGTTTGGAAATGGGCATGAAAAGCACTTTTATTTGCAGAATTAAGCTTAGAAACACTTTCATGGAGTGAATAATATGTTACTATTTAATTTCTTTTCATCAAGTGCGGATTATTAAAGTAGAAATGGTTAAATAGGCATGCCTTAAATTAATCCCTATCTTACAAAGACTGCCGATGTTCTTTTATACCGTGGCCAACACAAGGCTGAGGGCGCAGGGAGATTTCAAGTACTGGATGCCGTACCTTTTCCTTGTTTGAGTTAAGGATAGCATCATAACATTAAGAAATTAAATTACTGGAGAATTTTTTTAAAAAATAAAGAGTTTCTATTTTATTCAGGACGATTTGCAGAATGTTTGGAAGAAGGTATCGATTCAAAATTATGAGTTAGCAGAATAGTGCCTGAACACTAACTACTACGGTGCTGAAAAAACAGCTGAAGCTCTTATTCCGCTCCTCCAGCTATCCGACTCTCCAAGGATCGTCAATGTTTCCTCCTTCTTGTCAATGCTGAAGTTAAAATACTAAAGCAACTCTCATGTAAAAATAAACCTTTAATTTGTAGTGGGGGTCAGAAAAGGGAGGACTAGGATAATTCTTTAATTTGCTTTTAACTCACTGGTTGGTTGAGCTGAAAGCAGATGATTCAACTTTAAGTTAATATCCATAAAGATGTTCACCTTGCGTCATTTGTCACATTTTTCAGAATATACCAAATGAATGGGCTAAAGGAGTGTTCAGTGATGTTGATCATACCTTTACAGGGGAGACAATAGATGAACTATTAAGTGTATCTCTAAAAGATTTCAAGGACGATTCTTTAGAAACCAAGGGCTGGCCAGCTTTACTGTCAGCCAATGTACTCTCAAAAGCATGCAGCCATGAATGCTCACACAAGGACGATACTTGCTGGATGATGAATAAAAAAATAAGTATATAATTTATATTATTTTTTAATATATTTTTTTAATTGAAAATTTTTTAAAATTAAAATTTATATAAACTCTCTTATATTTAATTTTTATTAAATAAATAAAAATAATAAGATTTGAATTTGTAACTGATTGGTTATCGAGATTTTGATACTATTTTAAAAAACAATCTCAATCTAATAACTTAAATTATTAAAAAAAAATTTAGAATATAATTTATATTATTATTTAATATCATGTACATTTTCCTTCCAGCAAGATTAATGTAGAAACTCGTGACATGTTAATTCTCTTTGTCAAGTTACCTCGGAGGCTCATAATAGAATAATAGAATAAGAGAGGGAATTAGCTCGAGAGAAAAGGAAGAAGTTGTCATGGATTATAATCGCATGTTGCTGTCCTGTATTATGTTCCAAAATAATCAATATGTACAAGTATGTATAAATATATTGGGATTGATTCCACTAGTCCTATGAGTTTTGTACAGTGGATCCTAATATCATAAAAATAGTACTATTAACACAACAAATAGCAGGGTCTAGAGCTATGTTTGATTATATTGCTTTAATACTCCCCTGTAAATTGAACGAGGTAGCCACCGCATTCAAATTTGGTTATAGAAATATAAAATGAGATAACAAGAGAGGTTCATTGAGTGCATTGATAATCTAAGATTGTTGTGGGTCCATGATATTTTCATGTGGTTTTAATCAATTGTTGGAAGTTTGTTGGTCATTAATGTAAAATTATAAAGGCTTAAAAGGAATGAAATCTTCACAATCGATTATTGGTTTTATACCTTCATGGTTTGATAAGTATTTGTCTTGGATTGTTGTTTCTTTGAAGTTGAAGTTGTTAAATAATCAATTTAATTTTAAAATTTTAATTATTAGATAAAGTTTTAAAATATAATTCGTATTATTTTTTAACAAATTTTTTTAAATAAAAGTTATTTGAATTTAAAATTTATAAAATATACTTAATTTTTATTAAATAAATAAAAATAATGAGATTTGATTTTATGACCGTTTGATCATTAAAAATATAATACTATATCAAATAATTAATATAATCTAAAATAAAATTTTATAATATAATTTATATTATTAGATAACATACATAAATTCTATCAATTATAAAAAAAATGAAGAAACTATATTTGAGTGGTTTTCTATTGTTAAAGCAAGTCAAACTATTAGTAGCTAGGTATAAATTATTAGAAAGCATGCATCTGAGAGGGAGTGAGTGCTGAAACTTATTACATCTCTCTCTTGTTTAATTCTGTAGCAGCCATCAAACATTATAAGGGTCATGAATCCCTTGTAATATACTATTCACATTTTATTATAATCATAATCATAATAATTTTTAAATAAAATTTATTTTTTAAACAACATCTTATCATAATTATAACAATTTTTAATTAAAAAACAATATCTTAATAACTTAGATGTGAATAAATTCAAAATACAAGAGAAATACATTACTCATATTATATCATCATGGAAGGCTTTTATGGCAATGTTAGTAAATCTGATCTAATGATTCAACATGGAATCTCTAACAAAACCTTTTATTTTGTCTAAGTTTAAAAATGGAACCATATTAAAGTTATCTTAAAATAACTTCTTCAACAAGTTTGAACTTCTTTAAAAATATATTAAGACAACATATTTTAAATTGATCTTAGTCAATTTGAGTCGACCCATCAAACCATAATTTGGATCCTAGACCTTGTTGGGTTTAATAAATTTATTTTTTATAGTTTATTTTTATTTAATAAAATAATAATAATAATAACAGACATGCATAGAAAAACAATAAAAAAATTATAAAAAATTATAAAAGGTAGTACAAAAGGAATGCTTTCAAATATTATAAAAACACTATCATGATATAATTCAATACTAAGTAAAGAATTAAATTAATGAAATTTAATTAAAATGGTAGAAAAAAAGTTTTTAAAAAATACATGGAAGAACTTAACAAAAAGAGTTTAGTTGCCTACATATAAGGCAAACATGATAGGACCGTAATAGAAAAGGCAAGATTCTTTTGAGTCTATAAGGCCCTAACCATTTTTTTTTTATCATATCTTTCATCCCTTTAAAAACAATTGAACCAAACATCTTTTACAGTGTTAGACGATATATTATTTACTAGTGTAATTTTCAATCACCTGAGGTGATGGAAAGGTTAACTTCACCTAAAAAACCCGCTTCCATCCCTTTTTCTTACAATAAAACATCTAATACATACTATATAAATCTCAAAAAATCCATTCTTAACTTCAAACCAATCAAGGGTCAATAAACTAGAAAATCACATCAAATTAAAAAATCTTTTAAGTCTCAATTTATATTTTCCCAACAAAAAAATGTTGAAATCACTCCAATAGAAATCTTCTTGTCAAATGGAATTCATTAATACTAAAATTAACTTTTTTTATTATTTTTTTTTATGAAAGGTTTAACAAAAAAGATATAAACAACTAAACTTGGAAACAAATACATTTAACCCCCAACAAATGAGGCAAGACACAAATGGGCCTACAAGGTAAGACCCATGTGCGTGGCCATCCTTTTTGTAATGCATCCTCCAACACTTTAAAAAACAAATAAAATGATACGTTGCTTGCAATGAAAGATGACATATTCACTAGTATAATTTTTTACCACTTAAAATACTGAAAAGTTAAACTCTGTCTTATTTGGCTTAAGACATCAAATTTTAACCATTTTTTAACTTACAAACCTTAAATATACAATCTATAAACCTTAATAAACTGATATCTAACTTTAAATGAACCTTTAATATGTCAAAGAACTGAAAAATCACCTTACATTAAAAAAAACTCGAGTTTTTATCAATTTTTTTTCCAGTAAGATAAATGATCAAAAACATCTTAATTAAGTTCCTCTAATCAAATAAAATTTATTGATACAATGATTGATTTTTTTGTTGTTGCTAGATCATCGTCAACCAATCAATATCTCTCTCATTCATTGTTTTTAAATAACATTCTTTTGAAATGCAATTAAAATGATGTTTCAAATAAAAAATAAAATTCTAAAACTAAATGTAAAAAAAATAAAAAAAATCAATTAGGAACTAATTTTTACAAATCGACACCTTATGCACAATAAAATATGCATAAAATAAATTTAAAAGAGGTTTTTTATTTCATTATTAATTTTGGTATTTTAAGTTTTAATTTTTTAACAATAAAATTGAATTCTATTATGCCAAATCAAATATTGATCTAATAATATAGAAATATTTTTATAGACACACTATTTAAAGATAGAATTAATTAAAAAATTGAGAATCTCATAAAAATTGAATAAAAAAAATTAGCCCCAAATCCTATTAAACACACTATTTAAAGATAAAATTAAAAAAAAAATTATCAATCAAATTAGAAAATTCTTCAACAATAAAAAAGAGGAAACATGGTTGAAATTTTCATAAGCCGCGCCTTTTTGTCCTTTAGCAATTAAATATTGTTTTTAAAGGTAATTTTTATTTTTAAAAAATAAAAATGATTTTTTTAAAAGTGTTTTTCTTTGGTTTTCCAATTTATTTTTTATGATTTTAATATAAAATTTCAAAATCATAAAAACTAAAATTGAAAAAAAATCAATTTAATATATTTTTAATAAAAAAATACTTTAAAATTTTTTTTAATCATATTATCAGAGTAAATAATCATAAAAATAATTAATTGAGAGGAGGAGGAAATCAAGACTAAAAGAAGATGACTGCAGGAAAAAATTTAAAGCAAAGAAGCCTTAAAATAGACCTTCAGGCCGTTGGCCTGCAATTACAAAGCAGTCTACTGGTAGGGCCTAGAGGGGTTATTGAGATCCAGTAGCTTACAGGCCCAATTAATTGGACACTGGGCTTTCCTAATAGCCTTAGCAACTTAAGTTGCCACTTTTAAGCGCGCTGTTACCATTTCTAGACATGGACTCGTGACACGTACGAGATCAACCCTATATTTCCGGAAGTATGTGTTTTCTGTGTAGAAGGCTCTAAACTAATTTTTTCTGCTTTGGATTTGATGTATAGCAGTTTTGGTCCATTTAAATATTTTACAATAAAAGATAAAATAAAAATAAGAGAAAATGATTTACAGTGTTCAAGAGATAAAAATATTTTAGAATATTAGTTTGGTCACTGATTCATGGACCTATAACTAATTATTTTTCCTTTTTTCTTTTTAACACTTATTTTTCATATATATCAAATTAATTTTAAATATTTTTTATTTACATAAACAAACAATGAAATATTTTACTTTTTAAATCTCTTTAAAATAATATATTTTACAAGAAGGTTAAATCTCTTTCCAAGAAAGGATTTTAAGCAAATTAATTCACAAAAACTATTTTTACATTGAATGAGTAGTTATACTGAAGGATTATATTATACATTAAAATTAATTTAGTTGGGGTAAAATTCACTTGTTTTTGTATAAACAATGAAGAAAGGTCCTTTTTTTTCCTCCCTTTCCTTTTCCTTTCATTGTATTTTTTTTATATAAACCAAATATTAGGGTTTGTATTGAGCTTTTTTTAAAACTTTATTATTTATTATTTAATTGATTTTAAATTTTCATAATTTATTTTAATTTTTTTTTATGAAGTTATCGCAATCTTAAATATACATTTCAATATTTGATTTATACTTAATTTTACGAGCGTATAGATTTTTTATTTTATAATTAAATAAAAAATATTTAAAAAAAACGCATTAAATCTAGTAATTAATTGATTTTGCTTTTATAATTTATTTCAATTTTTTCCCATGAAATTATCGCAATCTTAAATAAACATCATAATATTTGATTTATATTTGATTTTGCAAGTATATAGTTTTTTAATCATATAATTAAGTAAAAATTATTTTTTTTAAAAAACAACGCATTTAATCTAGTAAAGTCCATAACTTAAGTCACTAGTTTGATAAATTAAATTATGAAACATAGGTCGATTCAATATGTTGCCACTTTATTATTAAAAAAAATATCATTTTTAATATTTTTTAAAATCAAAATATATTTTTTACCTATGATGTTTATATTACATTTGAATTTGTCAAGTTGACTGCCTCATGTAGGTTTTAAGATTGAAGTACTAAAATAAATTTAATAATAATATTAAATAAATCTCACATACATGAATACATTTGTCGTTACATTCAAAAGTTTTTTGATCTAATCAGTAATGTAATGCTGGCTTAGAAACTATTATTATAGAGACTCAAGAAATCAACCTCCTTATAAAACAACTTTGCTAAAATAAGGAAAGAGACGTCCACCATCCCTTCAACTATAATCTCTCCTTTTTCTTGTTTTCTTTTTATAATTGACCTCATAAAGATATATATATTTAATGAAAAACTTTATATATGTCAATGCATGGCCAATTTTGGATCATGAAGGGACATTCTTGATAGCACAAAAGATATACAAATAAATAAATAACAATAAAAAGGGTTCCTTTTTAATTTCAGTGCTTCTTGCGTGAAGGAAGCGCTTTCTTGCAATAATTAAAATGCAATGAGATAAGTATTTATATTGCATAAAACATATTTTCAGTTTGTTCATGTGCGAGAATGATTTGTCATAATCTATGCAGATGAATGGCACGGCACCAATATTCCCCTTCCGCTCGTAAGCAAGCGACAGCCACGCAGAGGCATCACATAAAAACAACGAAGCATGCTTGTTCTTGTAGGACTTCGAAATGAACCACAACCTGCTTTCATCAAATTCATCAACACATCATTTACTTGTCGTCTTCCTGGCCAGCTATTGCTATAATGATGTTGAATCAACCATTGCGGCCTAAATAAATTCGTAGAAAATGACCTTTAGATTTGTTGTTTCTTTTTAATTTGTATGACAAAGAAATAAAGTTTATTTTATATTTTTTCTATAAAGAAGTTTGATTTTGGCACCTTCGGCTGATGTTTTTCCTTTGCCTATTTGGGCCTGGCACATGGGATAGTGCCGAATATAAGAATCGAATCTATTTAGTAAGAAAGCCATTAACTCCGGCTTTCTTTCTAGATTCATCCGATATCATCTTTCACACCATCAGCCATGTCTCAGGAGTCCACCAGTCTTGCAACAAAGAGGTAGCTATACGCTCTTTCATATTTTTTTTCCTTGAAGAGTTGTTAAGAGAATCATTACGTTCTTGAATTATTTCTGTCTCAGGTGTGCAGTTGTGACAGGAGCAAACAAGGGGATTGGATATGAAATATGCAGGCAGTTGGCTTCTAATGGGATTTTGGTGGTGTTGACAACCAGGGATGAAAAAAGGGGTCTTGAAGCTGTACAAAAGCTGAAAGATTGTGGCATCTCTGATGACCTTGTGATTTACCATCAACTTGATGCGGTTGACCCTGATAGCATTGTTTCCCTTGCTGAATTTGTGAAAAATAATTTTGGAAAACTTGACATCTTGGTACGAAGTAATGAATTTCTTGGGCTAATCCTTCTATTTGTTTATTTATGTTTATCTGATAGTTTCTTGAAAATCTTGTAACCTTGTGCAGGTGAACAACGCTGGGATTAGTGGAGTTGCACTAGAGGCAGATGCTTTTCAAAGAGCCTTTGAACAAGCTGGTGAATTTGTAAGTCTTTATACTGTAATGACTACAAGAGAACGACACAAGTCATAGATCGACTAATCACTCGGAAGATCATTGCCTGGGCTATCTATATTTACGTAACCCTTTGATAGACCAGGAATCGGGCATTGGGACTAATTATTGCTTGTAATCATCATTTAACGGATATTGAGGTTATTTTGAGAAGTAAATTAAGTAGATTTTCATTTGTTCCCGTGGATATGGTCTATGAAGTGTTGCAGAGGGTCTAAAATTCTCTTGTTCAAATGCAGCCATCTGGGGAGCAAGTGTGGGCTGAAATTGGAACCCAAAACTATGAGATGGCAGAACAATGTGTGAAGACAAACTACTATGGTGCAAGAGGAATGGCCGAAGCACTTGCGCCCCTCCTACAGCTGTCTGATTCACCAAGAATTGTAAATGTCTCTTCGCTGCTGGGGCTCTTAAAGGTACACGACTGTCTTTCAAGAATGGAGTCTTGGTATTTTGGTCCAGATTGAAACTAGCAGTTGTCTTATCTTGAAATTCGGCCGAGTTATTTCTCCTCTTCAAGGAAACCCAAATTTGACTTCTAGTCTGGTAACCTTTATATGCTTTCTTATTCTGAATTATCGTACTTTCTTTATGGTAATGTCCAAGAATAAAACTCCTAGAAAACATGATTTTTCCTATAATCTCTGTTTGTCATATTCTCCCCTGCTTGGTACTTTCATGTTCACATTGATCCGCAAATGCAAATCCGCTTCCTGTGTTAGCTCATAACAATTAGCATTACAGGAATAGTCTTGTATTTATTATCCTCTGAATTTGTGTTTCATTCAGCTCAGACTAGTACTTGCAGCATTTTTATAAGCAGTCTTACCAAAGTTTTTTTTTCATGTTATGTGGCTTAGAACATACCCAACGAATGGGCCAAAGGATTGTTGGATGATGTTGAAAATCTCAATGAAGATAGGGTAGACGAGGTTGTGAACGAGTTTCTTAAAGATTTTAAAGAAGATTTGTTGGGATCCAATGGCTGGCCAACTTATCTGTCTGCCTATATTGTTTCTAAAGCTGCCATGAGTGCCTATACGAGGATTCTGGCCAAGAAGTATCCAAGCTTCCGCGTCAATTGTCTCTGCCCTGGCTATTGCAAAACTGACATAACTACCAACACCGGCCCCTTCACCGCTGCCGAAGGAGCCGAAAATGCTGTGAGATTGGCATTGCTGCCTGATGGTGGGCCTTCTGGTTGTTTCTTTTATCAGAAACAAATGCTACCGAGCTTTTGAATGAAAATCAAACATGATAATCATGATGTAGAAAACGGCTAAAAGGTTTCGAAAATTTTCTCGTCGATGTATTCTCATCCCAGACAGGTTAAACTGAAAGATATTGTCTAGATGTGTGAGAAGTTGCAGTTTATCTTCCTGTTATATATTGAACCAGATTCATGTCCTGTGGAATACAATTCTGGCAATGCTCCAATTATGAAATCCTGGTATACTAAGCACCAGGCCACATTTGAATATGAGTAGATTCTGATGGATAAAGTAATTTAACAACATCATGTATTATTGGATTAAAGTCAGGTTTGAGCTAAATCTATGCATATGAATGAGACCGATAAGCAGCGTCCTTTATTAATTATTATGCATTTTCACATCAAGCTAACCTTAATAAAATTACAAGGATCATCCAAGAATTTTCCCTATCCCTGTTATCCTATTTGTATGATCAAGGAGTACTCGCGCATTGAAAATAGGTATTGCAAGTGAGGAGAAAATGGAGCTGTCCTGATGCTTACCCAAACAAATTTCAATATGCCAATTAAGCAGTTTCTTTGATTCGATTGTAAAGAGCATGATTGGAAGTAACTTAACATATTATGATGAGATTTGGATTTATATAAATTGCATATTGTAAAATGCAAACACATTCTTGGATGCTCACACTCTGGCTTCATCTTCGTCTTGTTTTGATTTGGATGTCTGAGAATTGAAATCTGTTAATGATGGAAATAGAACTTTATGTTGATCTATGTGAAGGGTGCCGGATAGTCGTTTCATTTATTTTTAATTTTCAGTAGTTTAAAGACGTAAAAATCAATGCAATCAATATATATAAATATATGCGCGCGAAAGACTGACAGCTTGATGCATCATCATATTATTGCTATGCTGTGTTAGGTTTTCAAGATATGGAACTCGGCTAAATAGGCAGGACAAGAAAGAAGAAACAAAGCTGACCTGTTCTCAGTCCTCCCATTAGAGTGCCAAGAATATACTGCTGTGATATGAAGCTAACCACAAAACCATATAAAAATGAATCCGTGCTGCTCATATTTCAGTACCTCATCATCTATGGAAGAATCAACAAACAGGTAAGAATCATTACTTGCATCTCCGACAATTCCTACATGGCTTCTAATGACGTTAATCTCTCTTTGCTGACCACATTTTTGTTGGGAAAATTCTTTTGCTTGGTATGCAGTTGTTACAGGAGCAAACAAGGGGCTTGGTTGGGGAATAGTAAAACTGTTGGCGTCTAACGGGGTTACGGTGGCCCTAACAGCTAGAGATGAAACGAGAGGTCTTGAAGCTGTTGAGAAACTGAACGAATCTGGTCCTCCGATCATGTGGTCTTTCATCTGCTTGATGTAATGGATCCTGCAAGTATTGCATCTCTTGCAGATTTCATCAGAATTCAATATGGAAAACATGGTATTTTGGCACGACCGAGAGCCAATTTACACAAAACCTGTGGTGCTAAATTGTCTCAATTAATCTTCTCAGTTTAATGAATTGCCAGATGGAAAAGTAAAAGTTCGGTTAAGTTTAGAAATTGTCTTCATCTTGATTTTCCTGCTTCCGTATTTCTTCAACCTCACATTCAAACGAGGAAGTGGTTTAGACAGCAAGGTGTCGCAGTAGAGGGTTCAGTAAAAAAATTCAAAATTGCTATGCTAACAACTTCCATTGTTATTTTTCTTTGCAAGTAAATGCTGAATGGAATATTAATAACTGATGATCCTTGAAACATCAATAAATGACTATACTGTTACTAAGGTTAAGGTTCTTGAAAATAGTGCAAAGGAACCTGATAAATTGTTCATAATGCAGAGTTCTGTAATGTGGAAGAACTAAGACATGATGGCTGCTTGAAATATATGCAGGTGAACAATGCAGCGATCCGTGGAACCACAATAGACTCGGACGCTTTAGCAGCTTCAAAAATTACAGGTACGGAAGTAAGTACTTTCGTCAGGATTTATCTCAGTTGAAACTAAGCACGAGTTTGGAAATGGGCATGAAAAGCACGTTTATTTGCAGAATTAAGCTTAGAAACACTTCCATGGAGTGGATAATATGTTACTATTTAATTTCTTTTCATCAAGTGCGGATTATTAAAGTAGAAATGGTTAAATAGGCATGCCTTAAATTAATCCCCATCGTGCAAAGACTGCAGAAGTTCTTTTATATTGTGGCCAACACAAGGCTGGAGGCGCATGGAGATTTCAAGTACTGGATGCCGTACCTTTTCCTTGTTTGAGTCAAGGATAGCATCCTAACATTAAGAAATTAAATTACTGGAGAATGTTTCTTACAAATAAAGAGTTTCTATTTTATTCAGGACGATTTGCAGAATGTTTGGAAGAAGGTATCGATTCAAAATTATGAGTCAGCAGAAGAGTGCCTGAACACAAACTACTACGGTGCTGAAAGAACAGCTGAAGCTCTTATTCCGCTCCTCCAGCTATCCGACTCTCCAAGGATTGTCAATGTTTCTTCCTTCTTGTCAATGCTGAAGGTACATTACTAAAGCAACTATCATTTAAAAATAAACCTTTTGCAGTGAGGGTGAAAAAAGGGAGGACTAGGGTAATTCTTTAATTTGCTTTTAACTCACGAGTTAGCTGAGCTGAAAGCAGATGATTCAACTTTAAGTTAATATCCATAAAGATGTTCACCTTGCGTTATTTGTCATGTTTTTCAGAATACACCAAATGAATGGGCTAAAGGAGTGTTCAGTGATGTTGATCATACCTTTACAGGGGAGAGAATAGATGAACTATTAAGTGTATCTCTAAAAGATTTCAAGGAAGATTCCTTAGAAACCAAGGGCTGGCCAGCTGTACTGTCAGCCTATGTACTCTCAAAAGCATGCAGCCATGAATGCTCACACAAGGATTCTAGCCAAGAAGCACCCGAATTTCTGCATTAATTGCATCTGTCCAGGGCTTGTCAAAACAGATATGAGCAATAACACCGGCACCTTATCGGTTGATGAAGCTGCAGTGTATCCTGTGAAATTGGCGCTGCTTCCTGATGGAGGACCTTCTGACCTCTTTTTTATTCAGGATGAATTATCTAGTTTCTGAATGCAAACAACCCCACTATGACCTTGGATAAAATAACCTTGCTGAATGGAAAATGAATAGAACAGCAACCTGTTTTATGCATTTTCCTTTCAGCAAGATTAATGTAGAACCTCGTGACATCTTAATTCTCTTTGTCAAGTTACCTCGGAGGCTCATAATAGAATAAGAGAGAGAATTAGCTAGAGAGAAAAGGAAGAAGTTGTCATGGATTATAATCGCATGATACTTTCCTGTATTATGTTCCCAAATAATCAATCTGTACAAGTATGTATAAATATATTGGGATTGATTCAACTAATCCTATGAGTTTTGTACAGCGGACCCTAATATCATAGAAATAGTACTAATAACACAACAAATAGCTGGGTCTAGAGCTATGTTTGATTATATTGCTTTAATACTCCCCCGTAAATTGAACGAGGTAGGCACCGCATTCAAATTTGGTTGTAGAAATATAAAACGAGATGACGAGGGGTTCAGTGAGTACATTGATAATCCAAGATTATTTTGGATCCATGAAATTTTCATGTGGTTTTAGTCAATTGTTGGTTCTTACATGTAAACTTACATATTCATTTAAGTATAAGTTTGTTAATCATTAATTTAAGATTATAAAGGCTTAAAAAGAATGAAATCTTGACAATTGATTTTTGGTTTTCATTTGTTTTTTTACCCCACCAAATCAAAAGGTCAGGACGATTGATTTTTTGTTGCAATAATCCATCCTTAAAATTTTGCTTGAACAATGATTTTATATATGTTTATGCCTTTAATTTTGCAAAATTTGATTTGAAATTAAATTTATGATTTCTTGTTTTATTTGTGGCCGAGTCTACTAAGCCTAGGCTATAGTTAACCCATGAGACTTTAAAATCTTGTTTAGCTCATTATAATTTTATAAAAAAAAAATTATTTTTTTATTAAAATATGTTTAGTAAATATAATCTTAGCTATGTATTTTTCTCCTTTATATTTTTGATTCTTTACAGAGAAACCCTAAATGATTTTCAAAAATAATGAAAAAAATTCAGGAATAATTTTAAAATTATTTATGAAATTCTTGTATATTTTTCAACTATTTCATTTAATATTTATACTGTAAACTTATACAATAAAATACTGACTCCACATTAAATATACATGTTTTTTCTTTCAAATTTTAAAAAATAAAAAAAAAATCAAAATTCCTTATTTAAAAAAAATACAAAAACAATTTTTTGTGCGTACTATAAAACTTTTCATGCATATTTTATAAAAAAAAATAATTATCATACTTTGAAAAATACAAAAAATCAATTAATAATTATCTTAACAAGTTTGTGATTATCCATTAATATTTGGCCAAAATCTAAAAAATACTGTAAAACTTAATTTGTTTAACTAATATTTGGGGTATGAATTTTATAATGTAATGCATATTCACATTATTAAATTAAATGAATTAACAAAAATAAAATGTTAGGAATTAATTATAGACTTTAATATTTGGAATATAAAATTACACTATAAAGTATATCCTTGAGTATTAAAGATACAAAATAAAAATAAATGCTCTATTAAAATTATTAGATTTCAACTTGATAAGATAAAGACCTTCTTACTAAAAAGGATCTATCTTAAGCCCATAAAAATAGAGATCTTCTTATCAAGAGGATTTACCTCAAATTTATTAGATAAAAATTTTTTTTATTGAGGAGAATCTTTTTTAAATTTTAGATAAATCAATAAATAAAAATATAATTTAAAAAAAAATTAATCAATAATATAACTTATTATAGATAAAGTGTATTGAAAGTGATATGTTTTTATTATTCACAACTAGTTTTTGCAGTAATATTCTTGTAAACTAATATGTTTTCTAATGATTATAATATTAAATAATAACTTCAAAAGCTTTTAAATTATAATTTTATAATTAATCCCAGCACATTTAAATTACTCTTAATTGAGAGAAAGATCCAACATTCAACAACATGCATGCAACGACATTGTGCACTAATAATAGTTATTTGAAATATACTTGATAGCTAACTGTTGTTTTTGGTTTGGCCATTGAAGTGTGCTTGTTGATTTTTGCTATATAGCACGGCACGAATTTGGTGAACCTATTTAATAACATGGTGATTTTCTTGCATGTATAGCTGTGGATACTTCGATATTACTAGTTATGGCACTTGAATTCCTGCAATTTTTAATTTTATTGGCTGCTATGGCCTATGGGCGGACAATTCACGCTACTTGCACATAAATATTGTTTTCAAACCCACTTTTTATTTCGCTAAACCAGTACTGTCAAATTCTACGAGTTGAGTTAATAATAATCTAATAATTTGATCAAATGAAGATGATCCAATGAACCTGGTTGGAGTCCAGCCATGTCAAAAAAACAAAGTGAAATCCTTTCTTCTCTTTTCTTTGTGTTTCACTAAGACCATTGAAAAAAGCTGATATAAGTGCACCTAATGACGTGATCAATTATCTTGATTGGATCAAACAGTTTGATAATTATGCATTCAACCAAGGACCCACTAACAATATATATATATAGATATATAGATATAGATATGGGGCAAGAAGAACCTCCCACTTTTAGACTTTTCTTCAATCTCTTCGGCGCTACTGAGTCCAGAACAGATGAACACCCCAACGCAATCCAGTCCACAGTAGATATAACATCCATACCTAACACTCGCATAAAGCCAGCCCTGTGTTGTGATTTTATTTAAAAAGGCATGGATTTTAAGTGAGGTGATGAGAAAGTTGAGCCATATGAGCCATCGCCATGTGGGGGGTTTCGTGAGGTAACGAAGGCGTGTAGTAGAGGGATTAGGAAGTGTAGGTTCACCGCTTAGCTAGTCTTAGCAACAAGGAACAAATGAAAGGTTAGCAGATACAAGAAATCGATTGCACACGTCTACTATGATTGAGGTTTCTTGTTATAGAGAGACAATGGCATGTTGTTGTCAATCTCTAGATGTAATCGGTGCATTAATTCTTATTTAGGCTTCTGGAAATAAGATCGATGTCCTTTTGTCGTGGTTACATGTGGCCCACGCACTGCAAGGATTTCCTTTTCTTTTTGTAATGATATTAAACCCAGGAAATCGTCAACATTTTTACCCAATGATACGATCTTTGAATTGTACTAAGTTTTGATGTAAATTGATACGAAATGGGGCTCGGTCAAAATTTAAATTAATTTAAAAATATTAAATTGACTTTAATTAAATATTTTTTATATAAAAAATAAAATAATATCATATTAAATTAATCAATATAAAATCAAATCAACTTGTTTAATTTATAATTTAGATCATGGTTCTTATTAGATTTAATAATCTTATTTTTTAAAAATTTATTTTTTATTTAATTATATAATTATAAAAATAAATATTAAAAAAAAAAACAATATATAAAATTATTGAGGAACAATATAATTCTTCAACCTAAACTTCATTTCCTTATTGATGCATCTCTTGAGTGTTTGAAGGGAAGCATTTTGTTTTTTCAACTGTGAGCATTAAAACTTATCATAATCTTAAAATTAATTTTTTTTAATTATTATTGTTATTATTATTTTAGGAGTTGAGGCCCCACTAGCCATCTTGTCTTCACTCCTAGCTACTATTTATTTGTAAAAAAAAATGGATGATTTTTTATCTGTTAATTTAAATTCTAGCCATTAAAAAATAAGTGGTTTTGAATCCAAAAATCTATTTTTAACCTATTTTAAAGTAAAAATATTTAATAAACACCTTTACTATCTCAATAAACCAATTTTCAAATAAAAATATCCATACAAATTTTCTTAATCACAATCTATTTTTTCTAACAATATATATATTAAAAAAGTATCTTAGTGGCACTCATCTCATCAAGAGAAAAACAATGACATTAAATTTAATTGTTTTGCTCATTAAATTTGAAAAATCAATTATTTTTTTCCCACCGCTTTCTAGAGACCCTTTATCTCTCATATGTCAAATTGAAGGATTGGATGTGAATAAAATAAAATTTTAGATTAAAATATAAAAGTTCAAAAATAAAAAAAGATCAAAAATAAAATTAGAAAAATCTTACTGGTAATTGAAAAAAATGGATGAATAGTATCTAAAAGGAAAAAATATCTTTTCTTTTTTCATTGTCAATTTTAATCCTTGAATTTTTAATTTTTTTTAGATAATAAAACTGAAATTTTCATGTAAAATCGAGCACCTCATAATAAGAGGTAGAATAATAAAATTAAAAAAAAAAAGTAATAACTGAAGCAAGAAAAAAAAATAAAAGATAAAAAAAAATTGAAATCCAGTGTCTTTTTATGAGGTGGTGAACAATGAAATCACCTTCTATTTTAGATATTTTTTAATAAAAATCTTTAGATTGACCTGAAAGTTCTAATAAGTGGACATTGTTAGTAGCAGGAAGAAACAATTCTGGATACGAGGGTTTCGTTTGATTTTGACGACCTACCTGAATTGGTTATACAAATCTTTTAAGTTTTAACCTTTTCCATTCGACTTATTGTATTTCTTTTTACGGAGAAATGATTTTGGGAATTTTATCTACCAAAGATTTCCAATAGATATTTAAAAAATTGATAATAAATAGAAAATAAATAGATTGGTTTGGTCTCACGTGCATACAAGAAAAACTTACTAATTAATTCATGTTGCCACCTGATGCTTCGCTTGAGTGAGTTTATCCAAATACGAGTTGACTCGGTTACCTTCTTCTTCTCTACAACTTCTCTCACCTACTATATACTCTGTACCATGGTTGGACACTTGATGCACCAAACCTACTAAACTCCTCTCCCTCCCTCTCTATAAACTCTCTGCAAAAGCAGTGGTGCAAGGACCGAACATTCACAAATGTCCGATTCAGGACATTCAAACATGTCACAAGGAAAAGGACTGCCACCCTTGAACCATAACAACCACCAAATGGAGCTCCAAAATTATCCTAGAAGATCCAAACCATCTCTTTCTCCCACTCTTGCCGAGCTCCTAAAGCGTGTAGACGATGCGCAAAGCGACACATCCAATTACAGCACTCCAGTCCATCAGCATCAAGTCCTTGAGCTAGGATATGCTTGTAGCTCTATGCCACCATTAACTCCTTTTGTCCTTTCTTTTAACAACTTGACATACAGTGTCAAAGTTAACCAAAAACTGTCGTTTCCATTCTGTGGAAAGGACACTTCACTTGGTTCTTCGGATACATCTAGCATGAAGGTTTTGTTGAATGATATTTCAGGAGAAGCAAGAGAAGGGGAAATTATGGCCGTTCTTGGGGCTAGCGGGTCTGGTAAATCCACATTGATTGATGCACTTGCTGACCGAATTGCGAAGGAGAGCTTGAAAGGTTCTGTGAATTTGAATGGTGAGGTCTTGGAGTCAAGGCTATTGAAAGTGATATCTGCTTATGTTATGCAAGATGATCTTTTGTTTCCTATGCTTACTGTGGAAGAGACGCTAATGTTCTCGGCAGATTTCAGGCTTCCTCGCTCCCTCTCCAAGTCGAAAAAGAAAGCAAGAGTTCAGGCCTTGATTGACCAATTAGGCCTGCGTAATGCAGCCAATACTGTGATTGGAGATGAAGGACATAGAGGCGTGTCAGGAGGTGAAAGAAGAAGAGTTTCTATTGGAATTGACATTGTTCACGACCCAATTCTCTTGTTTCTTGATGAGCCAACTTCAGGGCTTGATTCAACTAGTGCTTTCATGGTTGTTAAGGTCTTGCAGCGCATCGCACAAAGAGGAAGCATTGTAATCATGTCCGTACACCAACCAAGTTACAGAATTCTGACCTTACTTGACCGTCTGATCTTTCTTTCACATGGACAAACAGTATATGCTGGCTCTCCAGGAAGTCTTCCAGAATTCTTTTCTCAGTTTGGACATCCAATTCCTGAGAATGAGAACCGAACTGAGTTTGCTTTGGATTTGATTCGTGAACTTGAAGAAGCTCCAGAAGGAACCAAGACGCTTGTTGAATTCAACAAGTCATGGCAAGTCATGAAAAACCCCAAGAACAGAAACTTCAACGCATCCAAGCTTTCACTTAAGGACGCAATAGGTGCCAGCATTTCAAGAGGCAAACTAGTCTCTGGTGCCCCAAATAATTCAAGCTTGACATCTTCAGTTCCAACCTTTGCCAATCCACTTTGGATTGAAATGATGGTTATAAGCAAAAGATCGTTACTAAATGCAAAAAGAATGCCTGAATTGTTTGGAATTCGCCTTGGTGCTGTTCTTGTTACTGGTATAATCCTGGCCACCGTTTTTTATCATCTTGACAGCTCTCCTAGAGGTGCGCAAGAGCGATTGGGCTTTTTTGCTTTTGCCATGTCCACTACTTACTACACCTGTGCAGAATCTATCCCTGCCTTTCTGCAAGAACGTTACATTTTCATGAGGGAAACCGCCTACAATGCTTATCGTCGCTCATCTTACGTTATTGCTCACTCTCTAATCTCGATTCCCTCTCTGGTTGTACTTTCTATTGCCTTTGCCGCAACAACATTCTGGGCTGTACGACTCGATGGTGGGTTTTCTGGGTTCTGTTTCTTCTTCTTCACAATCTTGTCTGCATTTTGGGCTGGAAGTTCTTTTGTTACGTTTCTTTCAGGAGTTGTCTCTCATGTTATGCTGGGTTTCACCATTGTGGTTGCCATTTTGGCCTACTTTCTTCTCTTCAGTGGGTTCTTTATATCTCGAGATCGAATTCCTTCGTTTTGGTTATGGTTTCACTATATTTCTCTAGTGAAATATCCATATGAGGCAGCTTTGCAAAATGAATTTCAAGATTCAACCAAATGTTTTGTCAGGGGCGTGCAAATGTTTGATACCACACCTCTTGCCGCAGTGCCATTGTCAGTGAAATTGAACATGTTGAAGAGCATTAGCAACACTCTGGGCATGAACATTACAAGTAACACCTGTGTAGTCACGGGAGCAGATATTCTTAGGCAACAAGGGATAACAGATATAAGCAAATGGAACTGCTTGTGGATCACTATCGCTTGGGGGTTTTTCTTCAGGATTCTATTTTACTTTGCTTTGTTGTTTGGTAGCAAGAACAAGAGGAGTTAAATTATTCTCATGCTAGTTATTGATTACTATAAAATCCATTGATGGTTCTTGGCTTCTGTACCAGGAAAAAAAAAACCCAAGGCATGCTCACTGCTTTCCTTTTTCCTCATGTTCTTAGGAGGCTTATTTTGTATCTGTTCATTTATCATTCAGAAACTATCTTTCTCAAAATTCATGATCAAGTTTGATGTAATTTAATCAGTAGAGAACAATTGACTGGTCATGGACGATTCGGTACATTTTGGAATAAATCATGCTACCCATCAAAGTATTTTGAAATATTAATAATGACTTTGTATGATTACTGAGGATATGGATTCTTCACATGACTGGAAATAAACTAATGGTTATTGATAGGATTTGCTAAAGCAATAGCAATAGTCAAATGTAATATGCCTGCTGGAAATCTGTGCAGGTGAACAATGCAGGGTTCTGATGCTTTAGCAGCCTCAACATTTTCTGCGGATGGGGAAAGGGTGTCGGGGACTTGAAACTAGTTTAAATCAATTACATGAAGTTGCATATCTAAACGTATTGAATTATCATAAAATCTCTACCTTGATGTTTCATCAGTTGTCTACACTACTTGATGGGCTTTCCCACTGTCACACTTGGTCAGTTTTACATTATTGCTTAGAATAGTCACTGTCGCCCACAGGTATACCTTAACTAGACCGCCGCCATCATCTGAGTCCAATCTCCTTGCCAACGACAACAAAGATCCTCTCCTCTCTGCAAGAAACTCAACCACAACAGTCCTGAATTCCAGTCACCATCCTCTCTGCTGGAAATTCAGCCACAACAGTACTGAATTCCAGTCTCCATACTTCTGCAAATCCACTTCGAATTCAGAGGCAGCGCGTGAGAAGCATCCTCCGCCTGAGTTCAATCAGTCAGTGCGTACACTCCAAGCGCCGCTACTGCCCCTTTCGGTTCCACCCAATTCCAGCGGTTTTCGGTCAAGTTCCAGCAGCTTTCAAGAGGTTAACTTCAATCCCATGTGATTTACCTTTTTTTTAAGATTTGTATCGAAATGCAATATTTTGACGGGGCTTTGATAATTGACGCAAGTTTAAATTTTTGTGGGGATGTTGAGGTGTGAGAGTGCTGAGATTTTCTTATGTACAAATATGTTTTGATCTACATGCATCCTGCATTCAGAGTTTACATATGGTTGAAACTGCAAAATAATTGTCATGTGTGAATAATGTTTTGACAAATATGGTTACAATCATGAACTGCATCTCTTCGTGCATATGTTTGTGTATAATTTAAAAAAAAAAAAGTAAAACAGGAGGGGTGTTTTGATTTCATGTTTGTTTGTTTGTGCCTGTAATTGTTTGTTTCTAATCCATGATAAAAAAAAAAAAAAAAACAAAACAAAACAGGTTTTTCGTAAAAATAAATAAATTAAGAGTCTTTGATTTTGTGTGCGTGTCTTCATGTCCGTAATGAATAAAATGATTTTTTAGAAGTGAATCCGAATCCGCGAGGTGATGGATGCCTTGCAATACCTTTGCAACTTGCTTTTTCTATAGATAATGACTCGTTATACTACCAATAGAATCAATTTTAAGATGATAATATTTAAAAAATAATAATTTAATAAAACAAAAAAAGTGAAAAATATATATATTTAAATATCCTTATATTTTATATCTTTTATTTTATGTTTATTTTTTATTTTAGAAATAATGCATGCTGGAATTTTCTTTTATTTATTTATTTATTCATTCATTCCTTTTTTCTTTTTCTTTTTATTAGTTTCTAAACATTTTGTAACATACTATTGATTGATTTGGACTAAGTCTATGCGACCTTAAAAGTCCATTAAAGATATGCAACCTTAAAAGTCCATTATAAATGAGTGATAGCCTATGATCTAAATATTCATTATCTTTCAAGAATACCTGTAATTTTAAAAGTTAGGATTGGACCTTATCTCATCCAAATTTTAAATTATTTTTAATAAAACTTATGTTTAAGTTTAGGCAAACAATTAAAAAGGCATGATATAATAGATACAAATAGTTTATTTTAGGTATGATATTTTAAAATTCTATTTATTTTTTTTATTTTAAAAGTATTTTTAAAAAATTTAAAAATTTGTTATTTTTTTGCTTTAAATTAATATTTTTTTTATATTTAAAATCATTTTGATACTCTAATGTTAAAAATAATTTTTTAAAAATAAAAAATATTTTAATATATTTTTAAATAAAAAAATACTTTAAAAAATAATAATAATTACCCTCTCAAATAACAAACACCAAGAGGCAAGAGTGTATAATATTTTAAAACTATAATTTGTTTTTTAATATAATTAGCTACGTAGCATATAATATTTAAAGAATAGTTAAAATTTTTAATTATTATAAATTATTTAATAACTCCCTATCAATTTGTATAATTTCATTATGATAGTCTCACTTCATTGATGTAACACAAAATCAATCAAATATTCTTTCATACTATCCTTTCGTAATCCACTAGGTCTTATCACAGCCTCTAGAATCTAGATCTGTGAATTATTACGCAGTCTGATTTGTTTTATGGGGCTACGTTCATCTCTCATAATCCATTCATTAGTTAAGTGGTCCTCATTCCAGCCAAGACTTGTCCAGTATGCGATTTTTTCTTCTTGTTGGATCATAATTTTGAAACGGGTCTGGCCTGAGAGGTTAATCCGGACATGGTTGACTGATTTGATAAGTTGATTATATTTAAAAAAAAAAAAAAAGAATTGAGCTAGTGGTTCGATTAAAACCCAGCAACTCGGGTAAAACCCGCAACCCAGACCTTGGGTCGGATCAACCACTTTCCGGGTTTAAAAACTCTATCGGACTATAAGACTTGGACCGGTACTACTTGATGATAGTATAAATAAGGCAAGAGGTTACCTTAACCGTGGATCAAAGCTGCATAACCACTACTGTGGACAAAGAGAGTTCAAGCTTGTGTCTCTCTAGTTGTCAAATCCTATCATCAATGGCAGAAGCAACCAAGAGGTATTCTTTCATTACAAGTATAGCCTCAATAATTAATTAATAGCTGCTGCTTCTTGGTGACATTTTTTTTTTATTTTTCAGCTATGCAGTGGTTACAGGAGCAAACAAGGGTATTGGGTTCGAGATTTGTAGGCAGTTGGCTTCTAAAGGGATTGTGGTGGTCTTGACTTCCAGAAATGAGAAGAGAGGCCTTGAATCTGTTCAAAAGCTCAAGGAGTCTGGGCTTTCAGATTTTGTGGTTTTTCATCAACTTGATGTCGCCGATATCAACAGTATCGCTTCTTTGGCAGATTTCATCAAAAGCCGATTTGGAAAGCTTGATATCTTGGTATGATTAAAACCTAGTTTCTTCAATGCTCTAGATTTCTTGTTCTTCTTCAAAAACTCAAATTTAAAATTTTATTCAATATTTTATCTAGTCAAAACTCTATATTATATATATAGCAATTCTGTTTATATACTAGGAAAAAGATTCTAATCAAAGCTGGAAAAAAAAAAGTATTTTAAATCACTTAGAAAAACAAATCCTAAATCAAAAAAGAAAATATTATAAATTATGAACAATAATGTTTGGGCTTTTATTCGAAGGCATTCTCAACCGTCATGACCGTGGAATGCTAAGCCAAAAGTAAACAATGCATTTGGAATCTCTTAGCAAAATTTTATCATAACTCAACAGTCGGATCAAACCTTGTAGCAATTAATATAAAATTATAAGTTGCGGAAAGATTTCTTATGTTAGCCTCCTTGGGTTAGAAGAATTTCTCCTCGAGTTCTACTTTCTCTCTCTCACACACATATATATTATACAATACGCTAAATGCTGTGAGGAAATTACTATTCCTCCTCGTACTCGTACTGAAATCATTGTGTATTATAACAGTAATACAGTGATGTTCTTTTTTTCCCCTGACTTTCTTCTTTTTTTATCAAAAATCATTTTTTTCAACTTTTTTTTTATTTATTTTTTAAATTTATTTTTATTAATTTTACTTTTTAAATATTAAGCTGGTTAAAAATTTTATTTTATAATTTTTTTCATTTAAAATACTATAGATTTCGGCGTGTCTTCTCATATAATTTTTTTTATTTTATTTTTTATTTTACAATATTATATTATTGATTTTTTTAATATTTTAGTTTTTTAATTTTTTTTCTTTACAACATTATTGATTGCTACAATATTTCTCCGTATGATTTTTTTATGATTTTATCTGAAATTATTTTTTTATTTTATTTTTTAATATTAAACTGATTAAAAATTACAATTATAATATGTGACGACAACAGTGTGATTTTTCTCGCAAATTCTATGGATTGCTACAATATTTTTTTCTACATGATTTTTTTCTGTTTTGTTATGTTTTTTTCTAAAATTATTTTTGCTTATTTTATTTTTTAACTATTCCCCCACAATAAAATCACTGGTGATCAGTGCTTTCTTTTTTTTTTTTTCTATTTTCATCAACTTTCCTTTTTTTTTTCTTTTTTTTCTAAAATCACTTTCCCTTTTTTATTTAACTTTCTTTTGTTTTTTTTTTGTTTTCATTTATTTTTTTCTAAAATTATTTTTGTTGATTTTACTTTTTAAATATTGAGCTAGTTAAAAAAAAATTGTAATTTTTTTCTTAAAAGTATTGTGAATTTCCATGATGTTTTCTCACATAGCTATTTTATTTTTTTTATTTTACAAAATTTTATTTTTCAATTTTTTTAATATTTTATTTTTGTAAATATTTTTAAAATATTATTGATTGCTGCTATGTTTCTTCGCATGGTTTTTTTATGATTTTTTTTAAATTATTTTTTTTATTTTATATATTTAATGTTAAACTGGTTAAAAATTACAATTACAATACGTGACGAAAATACTGTGACTTTCCTCGTAAATTACTGTGGATTACTATAATATTTTTTTCACATGATTTTTTTTTGTTTTGTTATGTTTTTTTCTAAAAAAAATTTTAACAATTTTATTTTTTAAATATTAAGCTGGTTGAGAATTGCAATTACAAGTAAATACAAGTTTTTCTTTACAAAACACTATGGATTGATATAGTTTTTTCTCACATGATTATTTTTAGTTTCTTTCATGTTTTTATTTTTTGTAATATTTTTTTTCAAAACTATCTTTGTTGATTTTTTAAAAAATATTAAGTTGGTTATAATTTAAATTTCTAATAAAGCTTAATCATGTGAGGAAAGCACTATAACTTTTCCTTACAAAATATTATGAATTTCTACAGTATCTCTACACATGGTTTTTTTCTTATAATTTTTTTTTAAATTATCTTTGTTAATTTTATTTTTTTTAATATTGAGTTATTTGAGAATTACACTTACAAGTTATTACAAAGAAAGCTAAATCATGTGGGAAAACATTATAGCTTTCATCACAAAACACTGTGAATTACTATAGTGTTTCCAACATGATTTTTTTGTGTTATTTTATTTTTTTTCTAAAATTATCTCTATCAATTTTTGAATTTTGAGCTAATTAAGAATTTATTTTTATAATTTTTTCTTTAAAACATTATGAATTGTTGTAGTGTTTTCTCATATTATTTTTTTATGATTTTTTTCAAAAATTATCTTTGTTTATTTTTTTTTTTCATATTGAGTTGGTTAAGAATTATAATTACAATAAAGCTAAATCATATAAGAAAAACGTTGTAGTTTTTATCACAAAATACTGTGAATTACTATAATATTTTGCTAAATGGTTTTTTATTTTATTTTATTAGGAAAAACACTGTAGTTTTCCTTACAAAACATTATCAATTGTTACAATATTTTTCATCATGAGTTTTTTTTCCGTCCAAAATTATCTTTGTTGGTTTTTTTTTAAATATTAAGTTGGTAAAGAATAGCTTTGTAATTTTTTTTTGCTTTTTATTAACATAAAATCTAAATCATGTGACAAAAGTACTGTATCTTTTTGCACAAAATACTGTGGATTACTACAAATTATTTTGTTTAATCTCTAAGTTTTTTATTACCAACACAACTTTTCTTTTTTTATCATGAAATATTTATTTTATTATACCTTTAGTTTCTATTATTTATATAGCTCTGATTCACAATTATAATACTATTAAATGCATTTGTTTTATAAGCCTGCGATAGCGCGCGGGCATGTCATTTCATAGAAACTAAAAGATATGGAGAAATCATTGTTCCCCACACCCAATACACTGTGGATTACAACAGTAATCTATAGTGCATTCCTCTGCTTTTTTTCATGTTTGTTTTTCATTTTTTTTCCATCTTTCTTTTTTTTTATTTTTTTTTCTTTTTCTCTCAAGATTATTTTTTTTTCATTTATTTTTTTAAAATTATCTTAGTTGATTTTACTTTTTAAATATTAAATTGATTAAAAAATTTACTTTGTAATTTTTGTCCTTTAAAATTCTATGGATTGCTACGTTGTTTTTTCACATGGTTTTTTTATTATTTTATTTTATTTTTTAAAATTATATTTGTTGATTTTTTATATTAAGCTAATTGAGAATTTGATTATGTAATTATTTTTTAAATATTGTTGATTGCTATAGTGTTTCTCCATATGGTTTTCTTTTTCTTTTCTATGATTTTATTTGAAATTATCTTTATTTATTTTATTTTTTAATATTAAGTTAGTTAAAAATTATAGTTATAATATATGAGGAAAGCACTGTAACTTTTCTTATAAATTACTGTGGATTGCTATAATGTTTTTTCCAACATGATTTTTTTCTATTTTGTTATGTATTTTTCTAAAATTGCCCTTTTTATTTTTATTTTTTAAATATTAAACTAATTAAAAATTACAATTACTATTAAATACAATTTTTTCTTCACAAAACATTATGAATTGATATAGTTTTTTCTCACATGGTTTTTTTTTGTTTTTTTTGTGTTTTCTTTTTTTGTAATATTTTTTTTCAAAAATACTTTGTCGATTTTATGTTTTTTGAATATTAAGTTGGTTAGAATTAAATTTTGTAATAAAACATAATAATATAGAGAAAACAGTATAGCTTTCCTCATAAAACATTGTTGAGAATTACAATTACAAGTCATTACAAATAAGATTATATAATGTGGGGAAGCACTGTAGCTTTCATCACAAAACACTGTGAATTGCTACAGTGTCTTCAACATGATTTTTTTCCTTTTTTTTGTTATTTTTTTCTATAATTGCTTTTATTGATTTAATTTTTGTAATATTGAACTGATTAATAATTTAGCTTTGTAATTTTATTTTATTAAAACACTGTGAATTATTGCAGTGTTTTCCCATTTGATATTTTTATAATTTTTTCTAAAATTATTTTTGTTGATTTTTTTTTAATATTGAGTTGGTTAAGAATTATAATTACAATAAAGCTAAATTATATGGGAAAAACATTGTAGTTTTTTTCACAAAAACACTATAGATTTCTACAGTATTTCTCTACATGGTTTTTTATCTTATTTTATTAAGGAAAGCATTGTAGTTTTTCTCGCAAAACACTGTTAATTACTATAATATTTTTCCTCATGGTTTTTTTTCATTCCAAAATTATCTTTGTTGGTTTTTTTTTAATATTAAGTTGGTAGAGAATTATTGCACTGTATTTTTTTTTGCTTTTTATTAACAGAAAAACTAAATCATGTAGTGAAAGCATTGTATCTTTTCTCCTAAAATACCATGAATTACTACAAAACATTTGCTTAATCTCTAAGTTTTTTTTATCACCAACACAACTTTTTTTCCATCATGAAATATTAGTTCCATCATATATTTAGTTTCTATTACTTATCTAGTAATGGTTCATAATTATAATACTATTAAGTATATTTATTTATAAACTCGCGGCAGCGTATAGACATGTCATCTTGCATGTGTGTGTTGCTGCTTTTGTAGCTAATATTGTCGACCATCAAATAAAATACTCTATTACTCCATTAATATTAAATGTGCTCGCACCGTGTAGTTGGCCGACTTAGATATAGCAAACTGAGAACCAATTCCCAAATCTCACATCATTCTAATTCTTTATAATCTCATTCTTTTCTTTCCTTCCAATAAATTAGGATAAAAACAATAGATTTTTATCCTTGCTCTCACCAACTACCCACTCTCTCCTAGGGATCAACATTATATGCTTTCCCTTTACATTAAAGGTATACACATTATGTTGTTTGCCATGTATAACATTCACACAATATTTCCATTACCGCTATAATAGTTGTTTGCCATAGATAACATTCATATTATATTTCCATGACCTACCTAATAGTCGATAACATGTATTCTAATACTATTAAGTATATTTGTTATATAAACTCGCGGCAGCGCCTTGACATGTCATCTTTTATGTGTGTTGCTGCTTTTATTGCTAATATTGTCAACCATTAAATAAAATACACTTGTGCTTTATTAATATTAAGTGTGCTCACACAGTGTAATTGGCCGACTTAGATATAACAGGCTGAGAATCAATTCCCAAATTTCACATTATTCTAATTCTCTATAATCTCATTATTTTCTTTCTTTTCAATAAATTAGGATAAAAACAATATATTTTTATCCTTGCTCTCACCAACTACCCACTCTCTCCTAGGAATCAATGTTATATGCTTCCCTTTTACATTGAAGATATACACATTACGTTGTTTGCCATGTATAACAATCATATCATATTTTCATGACCTTCCTAATAGTCAGTAACATGTATTCTAACATTATTAAGTATATTTGTTATATAAACTCACAACAACACATAAGCATGTCATCTCGTATGTGTGTGTTGCTGCTTCTGTTGTCGACCATCAAATAAAATACCCTTGTGCTCCACTAATATTAAGTGTGCTCGCATAGTGTAGTTGGCCGACTTGGATATAGTAGGCTGAGAATCAATTCCCAAATCTCACTTTATTCTAATTCTCAATAATCTCATTCTTTTATTTCCTTTCAATAAATTAGGATAAAAACAATATATTTTTATCCTTACTCTCACCAACTACCCACTCTCTCCTAGGAATCAAGGTTATATGCTTCCCTTTTACATTAAAGATATACATATTACGTTGTTTGCCATGTATCACATTCATATCATATTTCCATGACCTGTATAATAGTTGTTTGTCATGGATAACATTCATATCATATTTCCATGACCTACCTGATAGTTGATAATAGGGGTATTCATTTTCGGTTCGGTTCGGTTTTTATAAAAAAAAAGTAACCAAACCGAAAAAAAAAATTTTGAAAAAAAAAACTGAAACCGAACCGAAACCGAGTCAAACCGACCGGTTTCGGTTCGTTTTTTTAAGGGAAAAACCGGTTCAAATCGGTTTAGCTAGGTTTTCTCGGTTTTGGCTCGGTTTTTCCGGTTTGGCTCGGTTTTGGCTCGGTTTGGCTCGGTTTTTTCCCGGTTTCGGTTCGGTTCGGTTTTTCGGTTTGGTTTTTCGATTATAAAACCGAAACCGAACCGGCTGATTTTTTCAAAATTTTACTCGGTTTAATCGGTTTTTTTGGTTTTTATTTTCCGGTTTTCTCGGTTTAATCGGTTTTTTGGTTTTTTTGAACACCCCTAGTTGATAACATGAATTCATGGTAATTATATCACACCAAAAACAATTAAAATATCGCTTATAAAAAACAAAACAAGGCAGTATTTGTCTATAATTACCTTATTATTATGAATAAGCCAATTCAATTTGTAGGTCATGGGATGTTTTTTCTATCTAAAGTTGCAACTTATTTACCACCTCATACAACACTTTATTCTTATAGCTATCACCATCGATGACCAGATTATATACCTTGTCTTTAATGGTATAAATATAAAATTTTCAATCCCATTATAATAATCTATCATACACAATATTTCAGGTGAAACTCTATATATATAAGAATGATTATTTATTATTTATATGAAACTTGTATAAAATATTGATGACAATATATATTAATTACTAATGTGAACTTAAAAAACTATAAGCACTCAAATAATTAGTTATTATTGGTTTAACTCAAATTTATTCAATCTAATTTAATAATACCCTTAAAATCATTTTCAATTTTCTACAAAAAATCAAATTCCTCCAAATTTACTGAAATTTCAACTTAACAATAAAATTGATAAAATGTGAAATGTACCTATTAAATAATTCATTATTGATTTCATTATAAAACACCTAAGTTACAAATCAAACTCAATTTTATTAAATGATATTTTTTAAAATCTCAAACAAACTCTTAACATGTGTAAATGATATATTTATATAACAAATTTCTATAATAAAAAAATATAAAGCAAGTAAACACACAAACAAACTACATATACTAATTCAAAATGCCAAAAAAGAAAATTAACATTTTAAAACTAGGTTACAACAAAAAAAAAAGAGGATAATTTTGCTTATTTGACATGACGAATCTTCAAAAAACAATTTAACCAGAACAAGGATATTGATAAATTGAGTATTCAAGTGGCTGGAATTGTGATAATAAGAGCTTGATTTATAACAAAATACGGAGGTGTTGTGTTTGAGGGGGATTTTTTTTGTAGAATAAAAAAGAAGAAAAAGAAATTGGGGAAGGGTAAAGAAAGGGTTATTTTTCAGGTTATAACTTAAATATTAGGTATGGATTCACTTATGGGTATTAGCAATGAGCATATTGCCTTGGTAATTTTACATGTGATAATTCATTGATTTCCAACTATAATTTTCTTGAAATTCCCTAACGGAAAATTGTTATTGAATGACAAGGGAAATAGCAAGGTAATATTCCTTCGGTAAAAGTTATTGTTATTTACAAATAGGTTTTCATCCGTCAGTATTTTCATTTTATCTGACTATTTTCTGTTCTGATTCCTTTGTCTGATGAAAATGTTGGAACTAAGCACAGGTGAACAAAACAAATGTTGATGCTTTAAATGCTTTCATTTCTGGTAACGTAAGTCTCTAAATGAAGATATTTGATGAACTTAAAAGGAAGAGTAATTAGCTTTACCGTCAATTGAGGTTAGACTTCTTACCTGTCTGAAGGGTGATGTCGAGGCTGAAACGTTTGTATTAGCCAAGACCTAAGAATTTCCTGGAATGTCCAGTCTTCGCTATACTTTCTCTCAGTAATTCATATAGGATCATGCAAGTTACTGTGATGGTAAAGATTATTACTTATAACTGTGTTTTTCATTTTCTTAGACATATGCGGCCATTAGATGTGCTGTTAAGATCAGATTTACTATACAAGACTTCTACAAGATTTGTGGGATAGGCAGACGGGATCATGTTATCACCTCGAAAATTCCTTCTCCTGTATGACTGGCAGTGATGCATATAGCTGCCAAGATGATTGAGTTTCATTTGATGCAGGAAGGTGCAAAAATCAATTGGAGTGAATTTATCACTGAAACTTGGGAGCTAGCCGAAGAGTGCCTGAGAATAAACTATTATGGTGCAAAGAGAATGGCCGAAGCACTTATTCCCTTACTCCAATTGTCTGATTCACCAATAATTGTTAATGTTTCCTCTTCCATGGGAAAGTTGAAGGTAATACCTTACAAGACTTCTCAAGGAATAATTTGGTGTTTTCATGGTGAAGAAAATCATTCGATTTGATTTCAGTTTCTGACTGGGTTAAAATCCAACTAAGTTGAAACGAAAGAAAACTTCTGGAAATACAGATCTTCATTCAACCACTGAAAATCTTAAACAGGCTTCGCTCCACTGCTAGATGTGGTAGGAGCAATCATTACAGACTTCTCTTTTGATGTCTTTACAGGGTGTATCAAATGAATGGGCTAAAGGAGTGCTAAGTGATGCTGAAAACCTTACAGAAGAGAGAGTGGATGAGGTTTTGAGCAAGTATTTAGAAGATTTCAAAGAGGGTTCTTTGGAAACGGAAGGCTGGCCTGCTATGATGTCTGCATATATACTCTCGAAAGCAGCTATGAGTGCCTCCACACGGATCCTGGCCAAGAAGTACCCAACTTTCTGTATCAACTGTGTCTGCCCTGGTTATGTTAAAACAGATATAAACTTCAATACAGGCATACGTCCTGTTGAAGAAGGTGCTGAAAATGTTGTTCGGCTAGCTCTGCTGCCTAATGGTGCTCCTTCTGGGTGTTTCTTTGATAGGATGGAGGAGTCGCTTTTCTGATCGGATGCTATCCATCTCTACAGAAACAAATTAAACCTACACCCTCTTGCTTACTTTGTCAGCAATAATATCTAGGAATAAACGTGTATCTAAGAATACATGTGTATCTGGGACTTGAACAAGCCAGTTTGTAGCTATCCTCCAGAATTCGGTCAATAGTAAGTGTGACTCTTTTCCAATGTTCCTGCATGCAGCGCATGTCTGATTGGTTTTGCTTGCTGACACAATGATCTCAAATGGCAGATTAATTATATATTACCAGTATGGAGTATATACTGGTAAATGAGTTAGTCATTCACAAATTTTTAATCTAAAATGTGTGATGTTTTCAACTGGATTAAGAACTTATTTCATCACTAAAATAAATCCTAACCTACACATTATCCAAGAAACAAATAAAATAAAAACATATCAACTGAAAATTGGTGTAAAAAATGGAAAACATTTTTTTAAAAAAAATGAAAATGTTTAAAGAGAGATCATTTTACAAAATAAAATAGAAATCTCAAGGAATAAAAAAATCCTGATGATACTTGAGCATTTAAAAAAAAGCATTATCATATCAAAAATTTATTTTGAAAACTTATTTTAAAATATTTTCTAAAATTATATTTATTTGTTTGTTTAAATTTAAAATATATATATAGGTGTTTTTGTTTCTTGATTGCTCCTTTTTTTTTTCTTTGGGTTCCTCTTTTAATAATTTTTTTTTTAAATTTCATCCATCGATATTAGATTGAGTAGGAATTAAATTTTTTTTTTTTATAAGATAATCTCAGTCTTATGACCTGAGTCACTACTTTGAAATGTTAACCTAATTTAACATTAATCTTTTTTTAGATTTTTATTTTTTACAAGGGTTCTCTTTTTCAATTTTGTTATTAAACATTAATTTTATTGAAAATCGGCCTTCATGATTTTCTTCTATTTCTACTGGGTTATAATAGTTTCATGACCTAGTTGCATGTTTAGCGAGTTAACCTAAATTGAATCAAATCTTCTTCTTCTTTTGTATTTTTAAGATTTAATATTTTTTTATTTCCTTCTTTAACAATTGATTTGTTTGTAAATCAGGCTTTATAGATTTTTTTTTTATCTCGCTCACATGATCTGATTCATAAGGTTCAGTTGGCTTACTTGACTTTACTAGTGTTTTATTTTTTTGGTTTTTTTATTAATTAATTTTTTTATTTCATCTTTTTACATTTGGATTGGACTTCATTATTTTTTTTTTCATGAGGCTATTTAGGTCTTATGACCCAGATCGCAGGTTTAACATACTAAATTTGATTAAGTGGAGATATTTTTTGTTTTTTTCTAAACTTTATATACTTTAATTTTATTTTTTAATATTGAATTGTTTTAAAATTAAGTTTTAGCATTCTTTTTGTGGAGGTTATCAAGATTTAAAAAAAAAAATAGTTCATTTACTATATCATTTTATCATATAATTAAATAAAATAAATTTATTATACTTGGCTGAATTTATTACCTGATTTACAAATTTATTTTTCTATGTTATTTTTTTTTTAAATAACCTGGCCCACGGTGTAGTGCCACGACCTATTTAGTCACCAATAAACTTTTAAGTTGCAAATTACGTGCTTTGTCAATTGTGAATAATAACAATCCCTATAATGTTTTCCTGATAATTTTTTTTCCTCAGGTTTCTGTTATCTGCAGTTCAGAACAGCAAACCACAACTGGAATAGACCATTTCGAAGCACGAACTGATCTTTCGGCCAAAAACTTATTGCGACTGGATTTTAATTCCTCTGCTTCTAGATTTTCAAATTCATTAGGAAGGAAAATACAGAATCAGTGGCAGTGGCAGTCTTTGGCATTGATGAAGTGCGTGCTGAACTTCTATGAATCTCTTTTCAATGGATAAACGAAGTCCAGGTAGATTGGCTGGTATTGTGTTCTCTCCTGCACTTTGCCTTCCAGAACAGTTTGTGTTTGGCAAAAAGCAGATAACTATGCACAGTTTGATTTCTACGGCTTAGACAATTCAGGAAAACGAAAGACATGGTTTTGTAGCACTATGCTATTTGCAATCTACTATGTACGTGGCCTGGGAATTGAAATAGGGCGTACATAACATATGAATCCGATCCATAAATGCTGTCTTGTGTCGATTAGTAGACTTGTTCAAGACATCTGAACCTGGGACTGATCCAGTTCTAAAATTGATTCTGTAAGCACCCATAAATCTGGTGAATGAAAATAGCTAAAGCTGTTCAAGATGGAATGCTGGGTTTTGGATTGACATATGACAGTGATGGCCAATTCAAATGTGGTTGAACCTACAAGCTCTCAGCATTAGGTAAAGTAGGGTCTAAACTCCCACAGTCTGTTGTCCAATTTTCCTAGCTATATAGAATGTCTTCAAACTGCATAAGACCTCACTTTGCCAAAATAGATCAACTAATACAAAGGCAGCGCAGTGGCTGAAACTTTCTCCCTGAGAGGAAATGGGAGCTCAAGCAAACACCAACCTGGTCCCTGAGAAGCCACCCGTATCCTATTAAGCACTGATCTTTAAAATCTCACGATAGTCACTGGAAGTTGTGTGTCCTCTTTGCTGAGCTGAGAGTATTGGAGAGGAGCATTGCTATAGTCATAGGACCAACACCTCCAGGAACTGGAGTGACAGCTGAAGCAACTTTGCAGGCCTCCTCATAGCAGACATCTCCAACCAATTTGTAACCTCGAGGGCTTTTTGCATCCTTTAAGACATGCATGCATACAAATAGAAATGGCCAATCGCATAAGAATATAACCAGGAAAGCATGTTAAGGAAAGAAAAACCAAAGGCCACTACAGAATTTTTCTCACCTCAACTGGATTAATTCCAACATCAATTACAACTGCACCGGGTTTTAACCAGCTGCCTCTCACCATATTTGGTTGCCCTACAGCAGAGATTATTATATCTGCATGCTTTATAATCTCCTCAGGGTTCTTGGTTCTAGAATGGACAATGCTCACTGTAGCATCTTCCCTCTTACAATATCAAAAACATCAAGACGAGTTTAAAAGAGGACAGGTTCAGAAACAATACACATATATCTGATAACATCAAAAGGTAACAGAAAATGAAAAGACACTCACTTTCAGGAAGACTGAATTACCTGAAGCAATAAAGCAGCTGGCATCCCAACAATATTGCTCCGACCAATCACAACAGCTCTCTTCCCTTTGATTTCAACAGCATATCTATGCAACAACTCTATGCACCCTTTAGGCGTACAAGGAACAAACAGCGGGTCTCTTCCTCGCATTGCAAGACGACCAATGTTCAATGGATGGAAACCATCCACATCCTTCTCAATGTCAACAGCATTCAACACATTCTGCTCATCCATATGCTGGTACAAACATACAAACACATCGATTTCTAATCAAACAATCACAATTCAACACAAAATTTTATCAAATTGTCAAACATTGATCAAATTCAAAACCATACCGAAGGCAGAGGCAACTGGACAAGGATGCCATGAACTGAAGGATCATTATTGAACTCCGAAATAAACTTAATCACTTCTTGTTCGTTAGAGTCTTCTGGCAAACTTACTTCAAAAGAATTAATCCCAACAGCCTCACAAGCTTTTTTCTTGTTGCGTACATAAGTAGCAGAATCCTTCCTGTCGCCAACAAGAATCACCGCTAACCCAGGAACAACACCAATTGCTTCCTTCATCTTTAACACTTCGGCTGTTATCTCATCTTTTATTTGGTTTGCAACCATTTTCCCATCAATAACCTTCGCAGAAGCTTCCCCACCCGATTTATCTGCACAATAAATCCATCAAGCACATTAGAGTTGCATACAGCATGTTCGACAAAATGACTCCTTGAAATAGACTCACAAACGCAGTCACGGGTTTTTTTTTTTTTAAAAAAAAGGGTTCAGCGAAGGATGCATAAAAACAGAAATCATCAAACAATGTATCAGGGAGTGGTTAACCATTGATTACAGGAGACGGGTTATTTGAAGAATTAACAGAGAGGGTTCTGAGAGGGGAGAGGACAAAGGGTCTGACATTGAGAGGACCCACTGAGCGGCGAAGAGAAACGGCGCCATTAAAAGGAATGGTGATTCGCGAAAATGGAAGAAGATGAGAAGCTGTGGAGGTAGAGGAGTCGATGAAGACGAGTGATGAGGACATTTTGGTGGTAGCGAAGCAAAGTCGAAGTAACCTCGACGTTTTGTGTTCGTGCGTTTGAAAAATAATTGGGGGACTTTGGAGGTTGAGCAAGAGCAGAGACAGAGAGAGTAGTGCAGTTTTTCAAAAAGGATTTTTTTCAAGCGAAGCGGCGTCTGTGGCTTTTTACAGGGAGGAACTCGGGGAGTCGTGTTTTTCTACTTTGTTTACGAAGACGAATCAAACGTTGCGTTTTACTGCCTCTACCGTCGCATGCCCGTGTTTTACATGGATTGGATTTAACATAAATAAATCAATTTTATTACATTTGTTTGATTAATCAATGTATAGTTTTCAACTATTTTTTTTTCAGGCTTTTAAGATAATTATAACATCACAATTCACGAAGAAATATATAAGTAACCATCCAATATTTTTAGTAAACACAAGTAACCATCCAACACTTAAACAAGTTCACATAAAACACCTAACATGTATAAATATACTCTTTCATGTATTTTATTTTCTTGTTTATTATTTTTTTTTATATTTTATTAATTTAAGTATAGGAGAGTCTTTTATTCTAACAAAAATAAATATTTTGCAAGAAAGCCTGGGGAGTAATGGTAAAGTTAGTTATCGAAAACTCCAAGCTAAGATTATAAATGGGAAAAAGCTCAACCCAATTTGAAGTTTTTCATAACTTCACCGATTAGGTTGATGAGATTGTAAATAGGCTTGATTAATAGTTTTTTTTCTTGTTTTATTATTTTTCTAATATCCTAGCCCAAGTGTGCTTGTAATTTCTAACCACCTATTTATTTTATTTTTTGTTAGAAACAAAAATATTTAGAAATTGATGAGGATAAAAATAAAATAAAATACAACAATTATTTGCTCTACAATTAGTAATAAACTATACATGACCAGAAAGGACCAGAACGGCCAATAAGCTAATAAAATGAGATCATATCTTTTGATGTTTATGTACCCAACTTAGACCAATATATTATCATAAATATTTTTTTTTCAATAAGCATTATTTTATCACCTTACCTCTTAGATACCCAATAGGACTATTTAGATATTCTAATTAATTTTAACTCTGCTTAGTTATAAAAGGATAAAATTGCCAATGAACTTGTTGTTCAACCTTAACCATAAACCAATGTTAATGGACCAAGATTTATTGATATTTTTAAATATTTGTTTGAATTTTATTTATTTTTATTTTTTTCGCATAAACCTACAATATGCTTTGAGAACATGTTTTGGCCTTTATTATTATTATTATAATTACAGGAACAATAATTGTGCTCATATTGAGTGCCTAGCACCTTGTGTGGACTCAGGGGACATGCTCAAGTTCAAGTGATGGGTGTATGCCCAACATCTCATAGGCTTGGACAGGCTCGATTCTAAATATTATACATAATATAATTAAATATTTATGGAGTTAATAAACAAGTATTATGAGCTCAATCACTATTTATAATTTATTAATATATGTGTAATAAATATTTATCATTTATTAATATTATTATAAGATATTATTCTTTATTAATGCTATTAAAAAAAATAACTCTCAAGCCATCATTAAAATAAAAAATAATATTCATAAGTTATAAATACCTATTGAACTGCCTTTTATAATTTATATTAAAAAACATGTATATATTCAAAAAAAAAATCTTATTATTAGAATTTAATACTCTGTAACATATTTATTAAATTACTAATTTTATTATATGAAGTTCCTCAAATCCCGTAAGATGATTTTTTATAGGTATTATTATTTTTTGAGAGATTTTCATTTACGAGTAAAATTATTTTAATGAACATTTGATTAATTAATAATTCAACTACAAATTTAAAGACATCATCACATAATTCATAATTCAACTACAAAATTATCACATGTCCTTTTTCTCCATTTCTCCAAGAGATTTCAAGTTCATACCTTTGGTCCGCGAACAAAACAAAGAAAGGATAAAACTGAACTAGATTTTGACTTAGCATGAAACTTGCACCCTTGTTAAACTACGTTAAGCAACAACTATGACATTCTTTCCGTAAACATAGAAAGGTTGTCAGAGGTGGAAGCAGATACAAAGTTCTCATTCTTCAACACAACATCACAAGATTATCACAAACAAGGAGAATATCAAATACCCTTTTCCCCCCACATTCATTGTATAGAAAACGAAGCATTGTAATCGATAAACATAGAAAGGTGGTCAGAGGTGGACATGAGGTAACTTTTTGTTTTGGGGCTTGATTGTTCCTACAAAAACAAGTCCTCCATAAAAATAAGAATCATTTGATGATCAATTTAATAAATGAAGAAGAAGAAATAATATAAGAGAAATAGGATGAATGTCTTAGGGAGTGTGATTGAATGAACTGGAGTGAAGCTTTTGAATGAGCTTGAATGACCTTAACTTGCCTGGCTTAATTGACATATGAAATTGATACATTGCTAGAATCTTTCTATTAATGTGGCTGCATTGCAGGAAACCAATTATTTATATCAATGAAATATGAAATTGATACATTGCTGGAAGTTCCTGTTAGATTCCGAGGTCTCAGTTCCTTTTCACTGTTTCTTAAGTGAGATTAGACTATTACACAAAATTGGAAAAGTAGTAGTCTTTTCCGCTTGTTCTGTAAGAATGTCGATCAAAATTTTATCAAAAATGGTAAGTGTGCCATTGCATCTTCTTTCAGTGTATTTCTGTACAATTTATGCCAATAGAGAAAGCAAATTGCTATAGATTTCTCCGGAATATTTTTTCCCTTTGTTCACATGAGGCAAGTTTCATATTGCTAATGTTCCTTCACTGAATTGGTTTTCATCTGAAGAATCCAAGGACTGACTTTTGGGTTTGGTCATGACACGAGAAAATCCATATCCGAGAGAACTTCCACTAGTTTCGCAGAGCTGCAAGGGAAAGTAAGCTCCCAGATGTCAAACTAAGTCAAGGAATGTGGGGTAATAAAGCTCTACACTTGTGAATTGTGCAGATGACTGAATTTGTCAAGATAAAAAAAAAAAAAGAACTTAAAATAAGACAAACAGCACTGATTACCTCAGTAAGCTCAGACAAGTGGCGGGATCTAAATGCATTGATGGTTGCTGCAATCTCTGACGTGGGCAGTTTAGCCTAAATGGAAACGAAGAAACCCCGAATCAAAAAAGATTCATGAGAATGTTAAGAGGGCACTGTGGCCAAATGAATACTATAACATGCTCATCTTGCTTCCATAATTGCTATGTTATATTGTTTCTCGCATTCTTACACCTACAACCTGAATTTTTATTGCACGTGGCCAATTCAAGCAATCAGATTCTAAGTTTCAGATATTTCCATCATATAACTCATAAGAATGTAAGTTAAAATAAAGCCAACACAAAGGACTCGTTTGGACAGCATAAATGGTTATTTAGCTCCAGCTTGTTTTGACCACAGTATTTCCATTTTCAGCACTTCAAAGTAACTGTGACTAGAACAAGTGATGCGCAACTCAAGAAGCAAGCTGTTACCTGCGCAAGAACAGCAGCTGCCAACTGTAGACTTGGTTCCAATGTCTCAGGTACAACCTGTAAGTATTAGTTGTTAACAGGGTGTGATCGAGTTGTTTTATAAATCAAAGGAAACTACTAAAAAAAGATTCAGAAATATTACAGCTGTAGCCCCAGCCTTCTCCAAATTAAGGCCATGATCAACATCATGAGCACGAACAAACGTTTTCACATTGGGAAAGTACTTGCTCAGAGCCCAGACAGTTCTATAATTTGCACCAGGTGTATCTAGAGTTATTGCAGCAGCACATGCTCTTTCAGCACCGACTTTATGGAGGACCTAGCCACACAATACAAAATCAATTGTTGAACCACCACATAAGTAACTCATGATGCATTTAGCTTTACCTCTCGACTACCAGCATCTCCAAAGTACACAGGAAGATCCAGGGCACGGCCTGCTGCCACTCTATCGCTGAAAAAAGCAAACTTCTAATCATCAAGAATCTTGCGACACCTCTCCACTCATAATCACAAAAAAATAATATTCCAAGCAATATTAAGGCCACATCCTGGCATAAACAAGTAATAAGAAGGGGAATATATTTTCATTCTCTACTTGGTAGCAATTGTTTCAAAATGATTTTGTAGCATACCAAGGTAGAACCACTGTAGCTGATATCTAAATCCAACTAGCTAAATGGTAGCTAGGAAAAATTTCTAGTTCTATTAAGTCTTTGATAAAGATATGTTTGTTTAAAAGGAGCACAGAAATAATTTGTTGGGGGGGGATGAAAAAAAAGAAATTCTTGTAGACAAAAGAACTGCATCAATAGGGAGAATAGGCAATGAACCAAAAACATAAACATTCTGAAATAACACCAGAAAGTTTGCTGGTAGAATTTCTCAATCTTTGGCTTACCTACTCACATCAAGAGCAACAAATGGAATTAATCGTTCTGAGAGAAGCTGTGCTATAATCTGGCAAATCCAAATGAATGTCATGAGCATGTATATTAAAAACTAGCAAAATTCACAATATTAGCCACTTTAACATATGCAACAAATCAAATAAAATATGTATCAACCTGGCCAACACGACCAAATCCACAGATAATAATATGATCCTGCAAATCATCTGTCTGTAAACAAAATAAACCAAGAGAAAGATTAATCAGCAAGTACTCATAGTTGTCAAGCAAACCTAGCATCACAAACATCTAATCTTAAACAGATGAGAAAAATATAACTACAGGTAGCTGTTATGCTGGTACCAAGAAAATATTCAGTATCACTTCCTGAGAGAGGATAGCACCGGAAAATGATTTTTAAAAGAACTGGATACACAACACGAAGGAAAAAATCCTGGGGTGCCAATAAAAGATACATACAGATTTATATTATTTTATTTTTATCATATGGGATGCAGCTATTTGTTTATTAATGGTGATGGAGATGAATGAATGACCTGATTTTTGTAATAGCTTATACACTATGACTAATACAGGCTCACCAACATTCAAATGAGGTCATACAAATACGATCAAGAGAAGGAAATTACAGTGAAAAACAAACCACAATTAGGCCACTTATTCTTGTTGCTGTAAAACTCGAAGAGTATGAAATTTCACACACTTGAAAGGCAAAACTAACAGGTTCTAACTCAGTATGCAGGAAAAAATGGATGTTTTGAAAGCACAACTACAAAATTCATGCATTACACTAAAGCAATCAATTGAGATATTTTTTGTTCTCTCTATTCATTGCCCCTCCCATGTCACTCAAGTAGCATAATTTTTCCCAATGACAATGATACTTCAATTGTTTATATGAAAGCACCCGTGTTCAGCAATTCACCATATCTATCAAGTGGAACCCAGTCACCATGCAACAAAGCATCAAGCTCAGTAAACTACCAACAGCAAGGTTTGAACTTTGACCAATGTATCACTGAGGGCTAAAACTGTGACTCTCACAATATTAGCAATTAACTCATATACTAGTGACCTTACCTCACTCTCAACCGGTAACAAACTACGAACATCATGCTGCTCAAAGCGAGAGGCTATTAACTGGCCGCCAGCAGCCAGCCATGGTGTGAGGGCCATTGAGATCCCCACCACAAGAAACAATAAAGAGGATAGCTGAGGAGACATTATACCCTGCAGATGACAATAATTAGGCAACACGTGTACAAGAAACAAGCACTTTTAAATACTATCATCACTTGGAGTGAAGAAAAATATGAGGAAAAAAATTGCATTTCCACATCTCAATTTAACTAGTGAAAATTATTCAGTAATGAATTCTTCCTATTAAATATCATGAAAGAGATACTTCCCATATCTGAATTTTTTTGTGAAATGTAAAAAAGATATTTTGAAACAACACCAAATGCACAGAGGATATTAAACACATGGCCAACTAATTTGTGGAATTTGTATGGAACACTATAATAAAATGTTGAATCCACTGACCACAGACACATTAGATTGGAAAAAAAAAAACCGTAGTTATTTAGAAAAGAGACCTGGTTAACAGCTTCACCAAATGCTACAAATGCAAATTCTCCACCCGGAGCAAGAAGAAGACCAATCCTTATTGCAGATATAATAGAAACACCAAAACACCTGCCAACTAAAGCAACCAACGCAGTCTTGCCTCCAATTAAAAGCCCTAATGATCCCATAATGGCAGGAAAATTTGAAACCAGAAGTTTTGGGTCAATGGACATCCCAACCTGAGAAAACATAAATGGACCAATGTTAACAGTTAATGATTGAGGATCAACATATTTGCATCATCAAGAAAAAATCTAGCAAGTTCAACAATTAACTATCATCAATATTATAACAGAAGAAATGTTGTAAGTTGTATGCTAATATAGTGTTGGAAGACACAATCTTGCAGAGCTGGCCTGTTCTTCCAGTGCAAAAAAGAAGAGAAAAGAGAAAGAGCCGGCCTGAAAAGTTAATATACTGATGAAGGAGAAGATTTCACATATAGTCCTCATATGTTATGAAAAGAGCCAACAAATGGCTTCTACAAGAATTAAAAGAGAACTAAAAGTACTTAATAGATAGATCTTACAAAAGACCCCTTTTTTAAAACACCTACCGTCATGAAAAAAAGGCCCAATAGAAGCCCGCGATATGGAGCAATATCTGATTCAACCTGCAAGGAAAATTCAGTTTCTGCAAGAAGCAAACCAGCCAGAAATGCCCCCAGTGCCATGGAAAGTCCAGCCTGCTCTAGGAAAAAGATACAGCACAATTTCATTAACAACAGCAGCAACAACAATAATAGTAACAGAAAGCAAAACATGCTCAAACAATCTCCTGGAAGCATTTCCGTACCCTGGCAGTAAGGAGACTGGTCCCCAGAATAACAAGAAGTGTATTGGCTGAGAATATCTCTGCATTTTGATTTTCTGCAATTTGTTTATAAATTGGTCGAAGCAGCTGCAAAAGGCACAGGAAGGGAACATCAATGAACTTTTCAGATGACACCATGCATTGCCAACTAAAGTCAACGCCACCTTTGTAAGAAATTTCCCGAGATTTCCAATTAAGACCACAGAAATGTAGAGTTGAAGATACAACTTCAATCAAGAGAAATGACATCCATCCACTTAAATGCCATAACTCTAGAAAAAATAAGATTTACCAATCTTCCACCAGCAATTATCGCGGTGATGGCAACTGCTGCCTTAACAGCGGCCAACCCAAGAGCCTCAGCAATTGCTTGAAAACCAACCTGGAAAGCAGCATCATATCACTCATAAACCAGCATTGAGCACAACAGCAGTGGGAATGACAATAATAGTAAAAGCAATTGATGTACTTTGGTAGCTTTATTTGCATTCTACAAGAAATAGAGGATAGATTTTGCATTTTTTTAAAATCTATCAACATCAGGTGCTGTTGAAAGAAAAGGAACACACTGAAAAGTGCATGCCAAATTCCAGATCCTGCCTTCATTATATCCAGAATATTCTGTGTGGCTCACAAACTGACAAAACATGTGCAAATTTCTTTCACTTTTAAAGCAAAAGGATACCAGAAGCTCACCACCACATCCATATACAAACAAACTAGTTTAGAAAGTTACCCCTCCTTTGGATGAATTTGGTGAAATAAGTGGTATGAGTATTAGCAACACCACAACAGCCAAATCCTGAAAAGAATAAATAAGATCAAAGATTGCAATGCAAAAAAGACTACATATAACATGAACATGGTTTAAAAGATATCTCAAAGGAATTATAAGGAGAAATTCCTACTCCACAGAGGATTGGGGAACTTTTACATGATTACAGGGATAATTTTACTACAACATACAGCAGTAGAGTTTTATTCTCATCTTGAATATTATTATGATACAGATACATATGATATTCACTAAAGAAAGTGTGAGCATAAAGAACCACTCCTATGGCATGGCATGGCCAACAAGAAAGAGAAACCATGTCACTACCAAGACAAAGTAGCTTTGTTCTGAAGCTATACCACTACCAAGACATAAAAGCTTTTTTTCTTTTCTTTTATGCAAACTGTGGAGTGACCTGGAATAGTAGGACAGAGAAAGTAGCACGTCCATGGCGCGATGTGCTCTCACCTCGCTCCTGCAACACCTGCAAATTAAGACCACTATCTATCAATTCTCTTGTCCATCAAAATAAGTAATTGCAGATTTGACAGACAGGTTCATAGAAGAAATGAGCCTTGATCAGAAGCTCATTTTCAGCGGGGGAAGTATGGCACGATCATGAGTGTGCAATCACAATATGGACAGATTACATCCAAAACTGACTTTAATGAGTTACAAAGATTCTAGATATGCGATCAAAATGTTGATATTTCATATCAAAATTACTAATGGTGTTAGTTTAAATTTACCATTTTGCTGTTGCGGACAGTAGATAATGTAAAAGGATCAAATATTTTGGTCTAGGAAGCTTGTGTTTGATCCAGAAAATTATCTTTCCTGAATTGAGGGACTCTTGGTTAGAGAAAGCTGCAATGCTTAAATTTAAAGCAAAATCTGCACTATTCTGCTACCTGTAGAACAACAGCAGTAGAAGATAGTGCCAGGCCATTTCCAATGACAATTGCAGCAGGACCAGGCAGCCTGGAAACAAAATGTGTGACCAAGCCAATAACCACTGCTGTCACCAAGACCTGCATCATCCACATTAAAATGCAAGTTAATCGACACATGAATAGAAAGCGCAGAGCATAGATGGATTGAGCGATGAAAAATGTGGGAGAAAAAATCCCAAGTACCTGACCAGAGCCTAATCCAAATACATATTTTTTCATGGAACTAAGCCTTTCAACAGAGAGCTGTAAGAGACAGAAGACTGCTTTAGCATCAATAGTTTAAATTTGAACGAATGTTAAATTTCAGCCACATAGTCTAGATGTAAAGACTCCAACCTCAAGGCCAATATTGAATAGCAAGAAAACAACTCCAAATTCAGCAATTGCCTTTGTACCAAGCACATGATGGATGATGGAGAGACCATAAGGGCCAATCAAGATGCCAGCAGCCAAGTATCCAAGAACAGGACTGCCTGGAATTGCAGATCAAAGACAATTCATGAAACATGATCACACAAATTTCCAATTTCATATTGGAAAACAACCTGCTGGCATAAATATAGATAATGATCAAGTAGAGAACTGGAAAACAACAGCAAATCAATAAACTACTATGGACTCATATCAAGAAAGCATAATTGATATATAAATGGCAGGAAAAAAAATGCTTGGCAGAAGGACTAAGCTAATAATAAAAAAATAGAAGTTCTTGAAATTTCACATTGAAACTTTAAATGCATGTATAAAGGTACAAACTTATTTTTATGCTACAAAATACAGTGAGTTCACCTCCTGGAATTTTCTGAAATAAAGGAACAAAAATAACACTAGCAAGCAGCAACCACAAAACATCAAAGAGAGATGCTTCCTCCTCATTCATCTGTCAAAACAGAACAAGCAACCAGATTAGAAAGTATTACATACATGTTGACTTGAGACCCAAAGCAGAAGTGAAGGATAGTGTGAACTTATGCCTCTTGATGAGGAAGCATTGCAATTAGTTTTTTGACTCTCTTTGGGAGTTTCTGAATATGTTGAATCAGAGGCTTCGCATTTGATGAAACTTCTTCAATGCTAGTGGTGACCACTTCTGGTTTTTGAAGCATCTGGGTACTCTTCTCCACTCGATTAGAGTAGAAGGCAAATCTGTGCACAGTTTCAGTACACTGTGATAAAACAACGCAACTTCTATGCTAGATGTAAGAATCTAGTAACAGAAGCAGATAGTGAGACATGAACCTATTGAAATAGCCTTCAGAGTCCTCTAGGTCATCACAACCAAGATGTAGTTTATTTCTCTATTGAATGCCTCAATAAAAAACAATATGAAAAAAGATAAATAGAAAGGCTTTGGCAAGGAATTGTATTTTCATGACATTTCGTGAAGATACCAAGAAAGGGCTTGATAAGGATTGTATTTTCATGACATTTCGTGATTACCCTGCTGATGCATATTACAATCTCATTTTATTTATAACCTGAAAATATTTTTTCTAGCATCTTACATCCACTGGGACAGGTGACATGTCTCTTAAAGGAGGACTGTTGACAATGATGGAAATAAAATTAAAGAGCAACAGTAATACATACCCTGCTCCAAACAACAATAGGCCAAGAAGAAAATTGGGCAGTTGCTTCCTTGCAGACTCCATTAGGCCCTGAAAGACTGATGCTGCTGTCAACTCCGTCTCATCTCCACTGAAAGAGAAGAAGGATGCAGAAAAGAAACGAGAGGATTTCTTCAACAACGCCATGGGAGCACTGAGAGGTGAAGATGAACTCTCCCTGGTCAGGTCCTTCTGTAATTCCTGCTTTTTTGTCTGAATGCCAACTTTTGACTTTTCAGCTTCTGCTTCAGTATCTTTAATAGAGTCCAAACTCGATTTTCCATTCTTGTGGTCACTAGAATAATCAGAAAGATATAACTCTTCAGAACTCTGGCTGATTTTATCAGATAGTCTATCTATTGAAGGCTCGCCAACTAAAACATCACCATTTACAGTCATATCTGTTTCTTTCTCAACATCAGAAGCACTGCCTCCACGCATCTTCCCCTCCTCGACTACTGCCTCATCATCGGACACATGCCCCCGACCTGTTTCCTGGATATCAACATGAGAACTAGAGAGAGATTTCTCTGCCTTTTGTAACGCAATTTCTGCATCACTCACTCGTTGGGTAGCCTCAAGTTCAAAGGCAACAGCTTGCTCTGCTAGAAGCATAATGTTTGCAACATCCTCCTCTGCTTTCAAAGCATTCATTTGTGCTTTCTCTGCTTTCTCATTCAACGCGTCTACCTCCTTCTGTAATTCTTCCTTTATACTTTGCAAGCGCCTCAGCTCCGCTTCACAATTTGCCAAATTTGCCTGGCATTCCCTAATATCATTCTGAGCAGCCAAAATTGTCTCATAGTCTTCCTTACTATCATTTTCCACGTCACTCTCTCCAGAACCCTCCAATGAATCAACCCCTTCTTTCGTAGATTTTATCGACTCCACTGCCACCTTAAGCCTTGCCTCAGCCAAAGAAAGCGCCATAGTTGCCTTTTGAAAAGCTTCTTTAGCAACACCCTCCTTGTTCACAATGTCCTGAAACATATCAAGTGTTGAGTTAACATCATTCCAAGCACTCGATGCCTCATCTTGCAAAGCTATTGCAGTTTCTGATATACTCTGTGCCTTTTCCTCAAACATGGTACTATTAAGCCGTGCAACCTCCAATTCCCTCATTGCTTTCTGTAACAATTCCCTCAATTCATCCAAACTAAGTGCCTCTGCCGCCATTTCAGTCTCCATTACCTTTTCTCCTCTCCCATCCTCTTCTCCCAGGCCACCATTAGACCCTGCTCTCAAGTTCTTATCATTACCCTCACCAATTTCTACATTTCTACCATTCCCATCAATATATGTTAACGAATCATTGCCTTGACACAGCAACTTAACACTTCTCGATCCCTCAAACCCATCAATAAAATTGCAAAACAACGGATTACTTGCATACCCACCAACACACAAATGACTACGCATTCCACTTCCACTACCATAAAAAACACTTTTCTTTAATGTCTTTGAAGGTCTTTCTCTCGAAACAATCTTCAAATCAACAGCATTATACCCATAACTTTTATATCTAAATCTCGAATATAACCTATTTGATACCCTACAACTAGTACCTTGTCTGCAATAAAATGCATTCGTCTGCTGAATATAACTCGCAAACTCCATGCCCTATAGTAAAACAAATAATCAAACTCTCTTAAGCATTTAATCAAACAGGTAGAAGTCAATCATTAAAAAAAGAAAAAAGAAAACACGACTCAAAGCAAAGCCCCTTTGGGTGTATAACTAAAAATGAAGAGAGAGTGAAACTAACCGATCAACAGGAGTCAAAGATGAGAGAAAATCAATGGTGGAGTTTGTTAGAGTAGAAAAGGACACAACAACACTGACCAATCAAAAAGGCAGAAAGCAGGGAGAGAAAGCACGAAAGGACATGCCCACAGATAGTAATATAGTACACAGTTCAAATACTACAGTGGTCTCTATGTTTGGAAAGTGAGAAAATAAAGGGAAAATTATTGATTGGGAAAGGAAATTCAGTTATTGGTGGATTTTATTTATTTATTTGCAACACCCATAGACTACAGTTTAATATTGTGACGACCATCCATTATTACGCAGGTGGATTTTGATATTCTCATATATGCCAAAGGATATTCTAGTATTTCAGTAGACTTTAATTTAGTCCCTTCTTTTAACTATTATTACAATCAAGTCCTCTATTTTCTAAAATCAGTAGTTAATCCTTAATTTCTGGTTTCTTGCTAATTTATTTATTAAAAAAAACGTTGGTCTCTTTCTAAATACCAAAAAAATATGTTTTTGACAATTTAAATTCTTAATGTATTTTCTAATAAGAGGCAATATGCAGTTAAATTGAAAAGATATTGATTGTTTTTATAGTTTTAAAATATCTTATATTAAAATCATTAAATGCATAAAAAATATTATTTAATTTTTTTTCTTTTTAATTCGAACTCATTTTAAACATCACTTTCAAATACAGTAATGTTAGAGGAAATTTGATTTACCAGAGTTTATAGAATAGTCAAAACGTTTTAATAAGGCAGATATCACCAGGAGTTTAGGGACTAATTTACTTAGATTTTTCAAACGATATAAACTTGGAGAGTGAGATACACGTTGAAATCTTATTGGCGTAAGTATGTCCTCGGTGGGGAAATATGTGATGATAGTAAGACTGTGAACATGAAATGTCAGAAGTTTGATTTGATTGAAATCTTCAAATGGAACCCCCTCGTTTGCGGAAAGAGAAAGCATCGACACCCCCCCCCCCCTCCCCGGTGGATAAATCAAGAGTCACTTTTCGGAGGCTAGATCTGTCCACCGGAAACCCTAGTGGAAATCCAGAAACTGCATGTTTCAGCGACTTTAAATTTGGGAGCTTTGATTAATGGTGGCTTCCTCCAGGTGAAGCGACAGAAGTTGCAATTTCTCAAGTCGTTGGCTTGAAATATTGATCCTGTTCGAAGAAGCGAAGGCACAGCGCGTTCAGTTCTTCTCGGGCCCTGCTTTTTCGAACCTTAAGGTGGTACCTTCACAGAACAAGCAAAAGCAGGAGGGAATGGCGAAGGCCGACGGACAATCCAAGAACAGGACTTTAAGGCAGGAAACTCAGAACTCAGAAATAAGGCCGTCGTGAGCGTGGTCCACAGTACTAGTACTTGACTAGAATTCAAGCACCTCTCGATTCTTAGGGTTTTATCCCTCAATGCATCAAGTCAAGAGGTTTCTTGAATGTCGTGCACGAACAATTTGATCATTCTGATAAGAAATAAGCAAACACCATGATCAAAAGGCTTTCTGAAATATCATTTTACTATTCTAAAAGCGTGCGGTCATTTTATTTTGAACTCTTTTCCTATAAAATACAATCCATTTAAAAAAATTTATAACACTCATATTGGAAAAAATAGTTAGAAAATGAATTATTAACATGTTCATAAAAACAAAGGATTAAAACTTGAGAAAGTTGAAAGTGATTATTTGATTTCTCAAGCTAAGAGAAATGCCAAAAAAACTAAAACAATTTTTCAAGTGAAAAAAAGAAAAATATAGAGCCAAAAATAATCAATGTTTCTTCTACGAAAACTAATGACATGTTAAGAAAAATTATCTTAAGTATAAGATTGTATTAAAATAAATCATAAATAACTTTAAATCTATTTCACAGGATCTTGAGATTCTAGAAAAAAAATTTAAATTTATTTTTATATATATTGCATATATGTATTTCAATAAATCCAACCTAAATATCATCACTAATTAAAATTTTCTAATTATAGGTCAATTTCGTATTGTTCAGCCATTTACAAATGTATCTCTAAGGTTCTTGATAATAGTTTGAGGATATGTCTTTCCTCTCTTACTAGTTTGAACCAATCAGCATTTGTAGAAGGGAGAAGAATTGGAGATGACATTAGCGAGGGGTTATCATAGAAATACTTTGAAGCTAAGTTGCTCTTTGAAGGTTGATATAGTGAAGCCATTTGACTCCGTTAACTGGGATTATCTGTTTGTATTGGAAGCCATGGATTTTCCAAGATGCTTCCTGTTATGGCCAAAAGCTTGTATAACATCTTCTATATTCTCCATTATGATATATGACGGGTTGTGTGGCCATTTTGAAGAAAGGGTTTGAGACAAGAAGATCATCTTTCCCCCTATTTGTTTGTTTTCTCTATGGGAATCTCGTCCTGTTTGTTGAATGATGCTGTAAAAAAATGGGTTGCTTGCTTATCATCCAAGGGGCAAGTGTTGAGACCCTAAACTGGCCTCACCTTGTGAGGGGTGCTCGCGCCTTAGAATGAAAAATGGCATTTGGATGTCCAATGAGCGAGTGAAGCAAAGATGATTCATGGCAAAAACAAGCTTCTCATGGGCAAATGGCGAAAAGACAAATATAAGGTCAATAATGAAACAAATAAGCGAATGACAGTAGTAAGGATAAGGTCAGTTATTTGCCGAGTTAGTTACAAATCTAAATTTTAAGAAAAAATGAAGTTTTTTGTTGGAATCTATAAATAGTCCTTGCAGATATTCAGTAATAAGGTTCGACCAGTGAGTGTGGGGAGAAATATCGATCCTCTATGTGTTCTATGCAGTCAAGAGATAGGGATCATCTGTTTTTACTTTGCTAGTTTGCTAAAGATATTTGGAGTTCTATTTTGGGGTTTTATTGAATTCAAGGAACTGTACGAGACTGGGAATGTGTTTGTTTACGCTAAAAGAAATTTGAGGAAGAAGTGCTTTTCTTCTGTCATCCTCAGTTTTCTTCTGTCATCCTCAGACTTTGTTGGTGTGGGGTCATTATTCTGTTTGGAAGGAGGGGAATGCCAGGATGTTTAATGAAGAAAGCTCCCAAGCCACTGCCGTGGTTGCTCATGTTGTTCAATTGATTTAGTTGAGATTGTGCAATGCTAAATTCGCTAATCTTTGTAGGAGTGGAATTTTCAAATTTCTTTATAATATGGTCCTTGTTTGTTTTATGGATTGGTCTTCAATACAGGATTGTCTATTGTATTGGTTTCTGGGATTTGTAGCAGATTTTAATCCACTGCTTGGTTGCTTCTTGATGAAATAAATAAGAAAAGAATTTGAATCTTCTAGTTTATCTCTTTAATCAAGAAACTTGTATACAACAATTAGGCCAAAACTCGACCTAATTTTGTTCTTCTTCAATGATCAAAAATTTAAAATCTTCAAGGTTGCTGGAATATAAGTTTGCATGGTAGAGAGTTCAAACACTGGCATCCACAGAAAATGCAGGAAGCCATTTAAGCAAATAGCCGAGAAAGAACAATCATTCAATCAATGTTGATATCACTACTTGAGATCTTTCATATTTTCTCCGTTTGCCAAGGGTGCTAAATTTCAAGAGAAGGAATCTGGAAAAACTAGTGCAGTTCAATATCTTGTACCAAGGCATAATTTGTAACAAAGATAATCAAATCCAAAAATAGACTTTGAATACAATCCGGCAATAATATTCAACAACATGAAAATTCGAAACAGTCCTGACAGCAGGAAACCATGATGTGCTGCTTCGTTTAAGACTGTTCTTCTGACTTATCCTCGGCAGCAGCTGCTTCCTCTGTGTTTGGCTCGGCCAGTTCAGGAGGTGGCGTGGAGGTTGATCTCTTATGTGTAGCTCCTGCGAGGACATGGCTATAGGTTCCCTTTTCCATGAAGAGCTGAGCAAAGTGGACCTTGCAGTAGAGGACTCCGTCAAGAGCTGCATAAGATGAGTGTGTGAGTGGACACCCACCATGAGCACACCTGAAGCATGTCTTGTGGTAACATTCTCCCTCCATGGTAACCTATGGCATGAACGGTTGCAACACATGCTTATTCCAAATTATCATAAGCACGACTGTTAAATAGTACACTTATCAAAACTCTTAGATAGGTCCATGTCTATGATAGACAAGATGTATCTCAGAATAGTTTGTCATTCGTATAATAAACGTAGCGGTATAGGACATAGATCTTTAAGACCTGTGTATTTATTCAAGTTTAGTTTAGAGTTAAAAACAAACCTTCTCCAATGGGTACACTGTTTTGCCGCAAGTGGAGCATTTGTCTTGGGTTCCACAGAACACGGAAGAGAGTTTGCTTGGGGTCCTAGTCTGTATAATACAGAGAAAATATAGAAGCATTATAAATCTTGAAAGAAAAGGATGCAGGATCTGAAAGCTGAAATGGATTTTGAAATATCCCAGAATAATATCATTCATCAGGGTGGTTTCCAAAGGCCACCATAAATCAGTTTACGGGACATCCAAAGACGCCCCAAGTATTTAAATTAGAGATACGATATATGTGTATGAATATTATACCAGGTCATGAGTCCTCTCAGGCTTGCCTGCAAGAAAATGTCATAAAATTGTTAAAGGTGTATGGGAAAGAATTAAACAATGTCAACTTGTTGAAATACTGTAAGAGAATTGCATAAAACACATGTGAGATAAAGATATCACCTTTCTGAAAATTCTTGCTGAAATCGCCACCCTCCTTGAAAAGTTGCTCAAAATGAGTCTTGCAGTAGAGGACTCCATCCATGGATGAGTAGTTGCTCATCTGCCAAGCACAGAACAATTTTCAAATCAAGAACATTTTGTTTTGTTTTTTATTGTGGAATATCATTTTTCACAAATCCAGATTAAGCCAAAACAATGAAAATCAATGAATCACTATCCGGCGATTGACACCATTGTTGAATGCTGGCCTGCTGTTTTCCAAACCCAATTGATCCTAGCTAGCTTGTCGTGTATGAAGATTACATAAATTTTAGCTATGCTATTGGCCTTCAATTAGAATCCATTGCATGTTTTTTAAGATGATTCCCATTCTAATAACACTAAGATTATCAAGAAAGGCTGTGGAAAGGGAAGATCAGAAAGGAAAACATACCACAAGAGTTCCTTTGCAATGGGAGCATTTGAAGCAGGATTTATGATAAGGCACTCCTTCAAGAGACATCATATCAACAACATAAACAGTCTTGTCACAGGCCTTGCACTTATCCAGGGTTCCAGTGAATGCCATTGCTTTCTCTCCTTAACTCCTCTTTCCTTGTCTCTTCCAAAACGATCCTGGAAGTCAGGAAAGTATTTTTTTTTTTGTTCAAGTTGTCTGAGGATCCAAGAAATCTCCTAACAATAAAAGTACAATGGGATTGTTGTTCGCTCCCTCCTCAGACACATGGAAATTAAACAAAGAAGTCTTTGTTTTGTCAAAACAAAACTAACTTATATCACAAATTTTTGCCTTCTCGTGTAATGGTGTAAATTGCTCTGTGTTGAGCTGTATAAGATGGACGCGTGAATGGAGATCCCAAGCATTGTGAGATATAATTAGACTGCTAATTATGGATGTAAACCTGTTGGATTGGAGTAAAAAAAGGTCTGTGCTCTGACTTTTTCTCGAGGAAGATTGTAAGGGAGGCAAAATGAGGAAAATCTTTATCAAGAAAATGAAAAACCAACTGTTTTTTGTAATCTCCCTTGATTTTTTTTTTTTAAGTTGAAGGATATAGATATGCTATCAATTTGTCTAATGTACACACCAAACCGGACTGTTTAAATGCTGTTCCAACCCCTTCTGTGGCCCTTATGTGAATCAATGTTCCTAGTAATTAGGCATTACAGCAGTCAAAAACTCAAAAACCTCTGGAATGCTAACATTATCACAGGTTGGGATTGGTGGTCTGCTCTGCTCTGGGATTCTTCTCGTCACTTCGAGTTAATGGAATTCTTTTTTATTTTTTCTTTTTTCTTTTTCAATTTCAAAGACCCTGTAATTGAAGGGTTTTTTTTTTACCAAAAAAACCCGGTAATTAAGTTCAGGTTTTAAGATAGAGATACTGGCATGCTTGCACGCATTTCTATGTGTGGGCGCGCGCGCTCATGCAGATTAAGACAGTATCTGACTTCAATCATGGACATTCAGATTAGGATGGCTCGTTGCTCTTCTACAGTTCCATCCACCATGTCTCAACTATCTTTTTATTGTCATCACGTTTATATATATATATATATATATATATATATATATATATATATATATATATGCTGTTTTTGACTTCGAATTTAGAAACTAATTTAATCTTTAAGTTATATAACAGGCGACATGCTTTTCTTTATCTTTCCCATCCTAAAGTATAAACAAGGTTTTAACTCATCCCGCTCAGTATTGAAGAAAAAAAAAATTAAGACCAGTCGGTCTTTTCACTGTACACTTAAATTGATTAATTTATTTTTTACAGGAAAAAAAAGTCAATAAAATTACTATTGAAATGACACGGTGTTTTCCACTTGATTCATTGATCAGTATCGAATTATCAGTAATAACTTAGTTTTTTGACATTTTTACAGCATAGTAGTAAAAACAATTACACTTATTTAACCAGCATTTAGGGGCGTTTTTGAATTTACACTTTTAAAATTATAATAAAATGACTAAATTAACTATGAAAGTAAACTTTATTTAGGTGGCATCCAGGGTTTTTTTATATTTTTATCATTGTTTTTTTTTTATAATTAAGTTGATTTGAAACAATTTAATATTTTAATAAATATAAAATATTATTTAAAAAAATTATTTAACATGTACATTGCTTGTGTCTATGTTATTCAAATAGCATATAAGAAGATGACAATAAAAACTAGCACATGCAAGCCACCAAAAAAAAATTAAGAAAAAAAATCTATAAAATATCATGCAAAAAATTTTTTTGTTAATGTTATAAAAATAATGTTATAACCTCAAAAACAAAATAAAAATTAAATAGAATTTAATAAAATAATATCCAAAAAATCTCTAATTAATTTATCATAATTAATTGCAATTAAAATGGGAAAAATACTATTAAAAAAAAAAGTTCAAACGTCTAAGCCTAGGTGAGTCCATGTACTTGACCAGTAAAAATGAAAGGAAGCCTACATGCTCACCCATTCATTATTATTTTTTTACTGAAGTGGACAAACAATATTTCATCTTTCCTTTTATATATATAAATTTTTTAAAAAAGAAAAAGACCCTACCTTCTTAGTACCCAAAAATCTCTTTTTTAAAACTTTTTTTCACTTAGAAACATTTAAGAAGCATTTTATAAATCTTAACAAATTCATATTTAATTTCAAAACAATTTTTAATCGGTTATAAAATAAAATAAAAATGCCGAGATTCAATCTCTATTTTTCAGTAATATTAGAGGTTAAAAACACTCAAATAAAACTTATCTCGTTAAATAAATTAATTCACATCAACATTAACTTTTTTTAGTTGTTAAGATATCAACTATTACCAATTTTTTATTATTATTATTATTTTTCTATGGCTTCATCTCATGTCTCTTAAACTCAAGAACTAAAATATAAACAAAATAAAATTTTGAATTAAAATACAAAAGTGTCTAACTAAAGAGACCAAAGATGAGATTTGCAAAACTTGGAGGCAAATTTGTCAACAACAACCTATGAACAATGTTTTGAAAGAAAAAAAAAAAGAGCCTCCATCTTTGTATTATGTCAATTTTGTTCCCCAATTTGTTTTTTAAAAAGCAATAAACCATTTTTCTTGTAAAACCAAGCATAAACCCAACATTGTAGTGTATTTTTAAAATTGTGATTACACTATAGAAAATAAACTGAAATAAATTATCAAAATCAATTCCCATTAAATACAAAGTGGAAGGAAAAAATTGAAGGAAAAAAGAAAGTTTGATAACCAGAGTGGAAATAAATACTATTATAATCCAGAGAGTTTCCCTCACATTTTAGGTTTCTTGTTAATTGTTAATGTTCTTCCTTGTGACAAATTTCTGTTATACAATCTATTTATCCTCGTTGAGTTTTCAATTTCTGAGTTTACCGTACAAAATCTGAAAACCCTTCTTCGAATTTCTTGAAACACAAAAAACAGGAAAACAGATAGGAATTACATCATCAGGTGAACCGTTTATTGTATCTTATTTATTGCAGTCTTTCAGAAATTCTTCGTAGTCTAAAATTGAGTAGAAATACAATTTACGAAACAGAGTTACATTATGAATATGGCGAATTAGTGCTGCTAAGTAGATTTTCTAAGATCAGTTAATCATGTTTCATTACATTTCAGTATCCTTGTTAACATGTAAAGGTGGCCACGGGCGATTTACAAATTTATAGCAGGAGCATGTGCCTCAAGAGGTCAAACAACGCTAGGGGAATCAAGGATCACAATCATGGAAGCAACACAACTTTCTGACACAATATAAGATCTGAGATGGTCTTTCCATGCCGGTCTAGCCTACGGGAGCAGTTGACGCCACCATCTAGAATGTTCCGGACCACAATATTCAAAGACTTGATTCCCTTGACTTCATAAATTTCTACATTAACATGTTCACTCACCCATTTGTCTCGCTTCATTGTGGAAACCGAGTCAGGAAATGAGGAGGTGTTCAGAAGAGTTGAGACAACTTCCTTCACCCACTGGGGTGTTATAATTAGCTTCAGCCTCTCAATATCAGAGGGGAAGTGCGGGATGATTGAAAAATTCATGTCATTTCCTTTGTCTCCAACCCTGCTATGAGCTACAGAATAAAGAGGAATCTTCTGGCCAGATGGAGCGGGAGAGGTCTCGATTACTGGTGAAGAACTATTTGGATGAGGTGGTGATAAAGGGTCGTGCCAAATAGTGGTTTTCACTAAATTTCCAAGGTCAACTTCTTCCTTATTTGGACGCATTCCCTTCCAGCTCTTTACTCCAGTCCGCCAGAAAACACTTTCACGCTCAACCTAAAAGCATAATAAACTTCTCGATGTAAGAATATCTCCCAAAGCTGACAGAGAATTCAACCTCCCTCGCAACATGATTTGATTAAAAGACTTGCAAATTCAATGTTGATTAAAGTCATATAAAAGGAACAAAAAAGAGGGTTCAATAGCTAAGGGGAGCAATAGGAACAGAACATAGTTATAACACTAAATTTGTAGTGGAGATGACAGATGAAATGCGGTCAGATTTCCACATGACTCCAGCAAGCGAAACTGAATTGGCTAGCACATCCTTTCAAGTAATGATATTGACTAGCACATTGTTTCAGGTAAATATCAGTTGCAGATAAAAATTCAGAGGCAAAAGATGTACAGAGAGAAAGAGAGTACCAATTGCTTTCCGAGAATTATCTCTTTCTTGTGTCCAGTGCTGCAACAGTTAAAAAACAAGAATGGTCACTTTCCAGCATTAAAAGGGATGCTAGGGAAGTAAGGAAAAACTAATAAGTGGAATCTAAAAGTAATTTCCATGCAAATAAAGTCTTCAACCACGCAAACTCTGTATAAAATGTATCAAATGCCATCTTTCGCTTTCTTTGAGAAATAAAAATAAGCCATCAACAAATTCAAAACAGAATGGTTTGCCACACCCCAGGGCTATTCTATCAGTTCTTTAAGAATTCTTCATTTCTTTTCTTTTCTCTATTTTCTTTTTTAACAAATGAATTTTTTTTTTTTTTAGTTACACTAATATTGTCTTCTAGTAAAACATAAAACTCTGCATAACGTAGTCAAAATTTCATTTAGACAACTGTTGGTATTCAGTAAAACCCACACCCAGATGGGTTAAATCATTCCTAGGTTTAGAAATTTGACTAACTAATCCTAGAACCTTCTGACTTAATGATCAAAATACTTCAAAAATAAAATTAGCTTGTGCAGAGGAAAAAAAAGGCTGACACTGAGAACAAATACCCCTAGTAACAAGATTGAGTTTTCCTTCTATTGTCTCATTCATCAAGATGAATATATAATGGTTAGTAACCAAGGCCTCATTGAAAAACTTCCTGAAGTGAGCTGCTTCTGATCTTAAAAACTATAAGAAGGACGAATTCAGAGGAAACTGACCTGACACCACCACCACCAGCTGGTCCATTTGTATATAAAGCTGTAAATTCTGTTTCAAATTGGACTGCATGCTCCTTCAACTCAAATAGTCCATCCATACGTAACCTTATATCTTCACAAGCACCGCATGATATATTGTTATCATGAATGCTAATTGTCTTCAGGCTATCAAGTCCAATAATATATGAAGCAACATTACAGCTAACACCAGGAAATACTTCTTCCATCCATGACCTGACCTAATAAAATATGACAGAATTATGTTACTTCACAGACTGTAAAAAGGGAAAATAAAGAGACTTTTATAAGCTGAACTAGTCTCTTCAAAAGAAAAATCAGCATGATCATGGTCTTCAACAAATTTGGCAACAATTCAGTCATCACACAGTAGTTAACAGTGTGCTCACCAGATATTCAGCAGCTTTAGCACGTTTTACACACTCATACCCTCCATAAGATATCTCTCCCCATCCTTTCCATCCACGATCCTGTTCAAAAGAAATCAAATAAAAAGAAGAAAGAAAGCAGCCAAAAACCAGGCGAATGCCCATTTGCTGACTAACAAATGCTGAAGTACAAGCATATCATACAGCGATGATCAATCCCAGATTTAGTAACATCAATGAATGAATTATAGGATATCCAGTAACCATTCATGGTGGTTCTAACTGCATTGTCCTAAAGAAAACATAATTTCTCTGCTAGTCCTCCTACAAACTAATTTCCAGATCAGTCAGTGGCATGTATCTTTGTGACCATTGTTGGCAGTGACTGAAGAAATGCCTCTTACTTGCACACTCACATATACGCACAATAATGCTATTACTCATAAATATATGGTATTGTTTAAGTGACTAGAGTGTAAAATAATTCAGACTGCGAATGTGAAACTGCACTATTCTCAGCAAAAGCTGAAACGAAAACAAAGCAGAAATTTGAGGCTGAAGTAAAATGATAGTTACGTGTCAAAATTAATCCTTCTATTAATTTATGTTGTTCATAAATTAGAATCAAATGATGAATACAAAAGGCTACCTTTGGAATCAAGCGCAAGAGTTTATCTGGCACTGAATTAACAGATGGTTTAGCTCCAGCACAGATAACTTTATGAGCTGACAGTGAGTGAAATGAAACATTCTGGAAATCAATTACCTGCATTTCAGTACAGCATTTCATCTTTCAGTTCTTCAATACTCTCACCTTTTGCAAGTTCTCAAATATGCACGTCTAACTTACCACATCAGGGGTAATGTAAGCACCTGGATCCCCAACCTCATAAAGAAGTTGTTGAGCACAAGTACTAAAATTTAACACCCCACCACTACCCTCTGCCTTTGCTACACAAAGGCTTCCATCGAAACCTATTTCTGCATAAGGAAGTGACAAATCTAGGAGAGAAGGAAAAGAAATGTCTCGGTATCTATCACCTACAACAGAGTAAATTCAGAATATTACATCAATAGTATAAATTTGACCAGTAGCTGCAGTTCACTCTTTATGACATATTATATCAATTCAGTACTGATCAAATAAAGTTAATCATGCTCACCTGGATGCATGAAGTATCCTCCTGTGAGTTGACAACCACACTCCAGGAGGTGGCCAGCCATAGATCCTTGTGCTAGCTCCTCTAAGTCATTCCAATTCCAACCTAGTTCATAAACCTAATCATATATATACCAAAGTCAATCAGATTGCTTTCTGAAATGGAGTTAAAACTTAAACAACAGCAGATTTGACAAAACAAGAGCACCCGGGGTCTACATATGAGAGTAGCTGTAAGTCATTGACTAGCACATAAGCAGCCAACCCATCAGCCACATAGTAATCCAACAATCTAGCATTACAAATGAATACACAAATTGTCTGTGCTAGTATACTTCTTCCAGCAAAAGATGTCCGCTCAACCATACACTTGAATATCTTCATTTCCCTTGGCATTTAGTTAATCTAATTCAAAATATGCACCTCTACGTATAATCCTACTAGATGCTTAACATGCCAATGACTAAAATTTGGCCAAAAAAGGCCTCTTATAGTCATCCTTCTCGATGCAAAGATTTAGAAACATAAAATGATGTGGCAGTGTCATGGACATGCAGAAGAACTGGTTTCATTAACTAAATTAGGAAAAGAAAAAATTACCAAGCTTCTTGAAGACATAGGGAGGAGGGGGGGGGGATGAGAAGAAAAAATATACCATACCATCGGAGCTAGAAACAAGGCAGCATCGGCAACCCGTGAAGTAATGACAACATCTGGTTGATATTTCTCCAAACATTCAACAATAGGAGCTGCTCCAAGATAAGTGCTAATACCCTTCAGAGATCAGCAAAAATTGAGTTATTGTTTTGACTGAGGAAAAAATTGAAGAGAAATCAAGCTCCCCAAATTGGGTACACAGATGTCAACATTTTCTTGTTCCTCAAATTTGTAATCAATCATACGAAAAGTTTACCCCTTTACTTATATTCATAAGCAGACTGAATTGTATACAAAACCAACAATAAAACTGCCCGTGTCAGTAACATGCAATGCCAACAGCAAATTAAGCATAAAAATAGAACAGGCTTGGATATACAATATAAAAGCAAACAAAAAGTACCGGATTCTTACACCTTCCATAATATAGGACTTCTTGGTCGACGATCCTGAACCTGAAAATGAAAACATTCTTACTTCATATCCACATCCATTAAGCATTTTTACTGTAACGAATGACGATATCACCAATACCTAACATAGCAGAAGAAACCTCATAAGCCACAGCAACAGAAACGCCAAGCCCCAAACTACTAGCTAATTGTACAACCTTCTCTTGAGCACCAACCGGATCCACTAACAAAAACAAGAAAACCAAATTTATTTAAGCAAAAAACAAATAATAATAATAATAATCCAATATTTATTCAATCTATTTTAATTAATCCTCACTTGCACCCATATTGGTGATTATACAAGTCCCTCTCTCCACAGCCAAAGGCAGTAACAATCGCATCCAATCCGTAACTGCACAGAATTATTAGAAACAGAAATCAAACTAAAACAACAAAATCACATCAATCAGAATGAGGGAGAGAGGTGAGATTGCGTGAAGGAAACGTAACTGCGAGAATCAAAACCGTCGCCACCAGAAATCATTATCTGATAACGATCAGCTAGAGTTCGCTCGGCTAGGCATTCAAGAACTATGTAGTTTAGCTCTTTGACTCTTTGGAGTAATTTAAGCGCTGCGATTGGTCTGTCGCCGCCAAATCCTGCTCCGCATCCTATGTACACCTTCTCTCTACGTTTTTTTGGTTTCTCTCTCTGCATTTATATCAAATTTAAAATAAATTAGCTCCTTAATTTCATTGTCAGGTAATATAAAGTGAGAGGAGGAATGGGTTACAGAAATTAATTGATTGATTTGTTGGTTGATTAACTAACCAGTTTGATCACGCAATTGTGAATTTCATTCCCGTCTTGATCTTCTTCCATTGACAGATCCGGCAGTCAGCTACACACTAGTAATGGATAGGTTCGTTTTGAAGAGAAGCTAAAAAGGAACTGAATTGCAAAATCAAAAGCGCCACTTGGTTGTTGCTTGCAAGTGTCGTTGTCGACAAGTTTTTTTTTAAAAAAAAAATATTTTCTATTTTTTAAAATTTATTTTTAATTTTATAAGAACAAAATAATTAAAAAATTAAAATTTTTAATCATATAAATTTATAACTGAACTATCAAACACCTCCTCAACTATTAGATAAAAAAAATCATCTTATAGCTTTGTTTTTTATTTTTATTTTTATTTATTTCAATAATTAAAGTTTATTTAGTTTTAATTATATCTTTTATAATTATTTGACATTTATATATTTAAATGTATTGGATTTGTCATTGTATTTCAACATTGAATTAAAGATTAATTTTACAACACAATATAGTTTTAAATTATTTTTATAATTAAAATTAGAGCATCAAGAATCAAAATTGATACATATAAAAATAATCATATTTAAAATTCACATAAATGCTCAATTTGATCAATCAAGATGTATTTTATTTATACCCAATCTTTTTTTTTAGGTTTTTTATGTTTTGATTTGTTAATCTATTTTATTGCAATTTAATTTTTAATATTTATAAAAGAGAGAGAAAATCTTCAAAAAAAATGAAAAAGAGCTTTTGGATGGTTAAATTCTAGCCATTACTAATTATGATTTTAATATTTAAAGATTTATTTTTAAAATAAAACTCAATAAAAATAGTTTATGTGTATATATTCTTTGATTTTTATTTTAAAAAAAAAATGTTGGCCTCACCTTTCAAGTTCCTACGTGTCAGGCTTTATAGTTTTAGGATCACCATGTGTGTCGATCTCTTTAGCCTAGGTGTGCCAAGCTTTTTTTAAATTGCCTTGAATTTTAATTTTTTATTACATTTTATAATCAGGATTAGCTTTAAATAAATATATTCAAATGATATCTAAATAATTATCTGATTATATGTATCATAGTTTTTAAATGATAAAAAAAAACTTTTATGATAATATTAATCATTATTTTTTATTATAAATTCTTTAAATGTTTTTTCTTAGATTTTATGTTTTTTAATATTTCACACAGAAATTATTTATCTGTGATTTTATTTTGTTTTTTTTATTCAAACTTTATTTTAAAAGTATAATAAGTTTTAATTTTAAAAACAAGATTTCTAAAAATGACATGTCTTTATAAAAAAGATAAAGAAAAAACACTTGAACAAGAAAAAACCTTTTGACTAGGGATATGCATTTTTTTACTCCTTGTTTCAAATAAATATATTTTTTTTATTGAAGTTCCCTTAATTGTTTGTTCAATAGGCCATGTTGCAGTTAAAAAGATATTTTTTAACAAAAACTTAATATAAAAATAAATTTTGATAAAAACAATTTTGTTTCATAATTTAAATCATTATTGTTACACAACCAAATAAATTTTTTGAAAAGTTATGCACATCACTGGTCAAATATTTACATATAAATTTATCTTTTGCTTCTTGTTGATCTTTAATTAGTGTTAAAAACTGTATCTATAGTTTATCAAATAATATATATTTTAATTCATTTTATAAAATACGAACATTATCTTTTGAGTTCTCAATTAAAAATTTCATGGTGCTAAAAACATATCCGAATATGCTAGAGCCTTCTTCTCTGGCATTACAAATTAGTTTGGAATACCATCCTTAGCATAAAAATAGGTATCCTAGTTAAGAGAAATCTAAAAGGCATCAATATTTCAATGTGACATGTGAAAGATTTTTCTGTGCCTTCGCGTAGTAATATGTCTTTTTTCCTTTATTTTTTTCACTCTAGTCTCTTAATTGGTTTTTCTTTTAATTTGATCCTTTAAAATTGTATTTCTCTAATTAGTTATGGCAATTGTTTTTATGCCCATGTATGGAGTTCTCAAAATATTAAGGAAATATTTTATCATTAAGTTGATGCTAAATTTGACAAAATAAGATTTAATTTTATTGATATGTAGAAATTAAAGTCTTGGAAATCAAATTTAAAATTTCAAACAATATTGAGTTCTTTTTATTTGTTAACATTAGTGGTTGATTTGCACAATCAAGTAAAGTTTTTTTTGTCACTTAATTTTTTTTTTAATTTGATCATTTTACACTAATTTTATTTATGATTTGATTTGATTATATATTTTTGTTGTTTAAATATAGGATTTTCACAATGTCAAGGATAAATCCTAATACTTGATTTGATAAAATAAAATAAAATTAAAACAAATATAGTGGTGCGAGATAGATGGTTAGAGTAACTTGGCTGGCTCATGTGTTGCATGAAACAAAGAGTGAAAGTTGTTTATCGCACTCTAAAGGCTTAAATGGTGGATTCTAGTTATGGAACATGATCGTCCATCATTGCGCTGGATTTCTCGCGACAAGAGTTTCCAGATAAGGCTATGCATGTACTAGATAGAAGAGCATAGCGGCTTTTTTTTTCCCCCTCTCTATTTTCTCTCCCCTCTCTTCAGGATTTGTGTCGCCAAAAATAAAAGATACCTAATTATTTTGTTTTTGTTTTAAATTTAGTTATTATTAATTGTTATTTTTTAAAAAAATTAATTTTTTTCAATTCAATCCTTTAATATTTGATTTTTTTTAGTTTTTATATCAAATTTAATCTTTATTTTTTTATTTGTTTTATTTTGAATTTTTTTAAATTTTATCATTAATCATTTAAATTTATTTTTTATTAATTTTATTCTTATTATTTTTTATTTTTATTTGTTTTGTTTTAAAACCTTTCCTGATGAATTTTTTTTTAATTCCATATCTCAGCATTTCATTGATTTATAATTTATTTTTGTGAATTTTTTCAGTTTATTTTTTATTAGATAATTTTGATGTTATGATCATGAATATGAGTTTGAAGGATTATTTTAAGTTAATTTTAGTATTTTTTATTTTTTAACAATAAATTAGTTGAAAATTGAGTTTTATAGTATTTTTTTATTTTTTTATATAATCACGGGCTTGGTACTTCAAGAATACTTAAAATATTTAAGAAACTTCAAATGTTTTTTTATAAAAAATAAATAAAAATTAAATTTTAATTTATAATACTTTAAAAATACTTTAAATATTTTTTATAACAAATAAAAAAATAATTAAATATAAGTGTCAAATCCAAAGTTATAGGGTTTGGCTTCAACACTAAACTTAATATTTTGGATATGAAATTATCACTAGTTAAGAATATTAAAAATATTTTTTATATTTATTTTTTATTTTAAAAAATTTATTATTAACCCATCATTTAAAAAAAAATACTAAGATTTGTAACTTGAACGGTATCCTTGACATCAAAAAAATTAGGATTTGAGAAACATTCAAACCACAACCAAGGTTTGCCCTGCCATCCTCTCTCGTTCTTGCTTATTTAATTTATTTTTACATTCAAGCTTTACAATTAAAAAGAAAAATCCTCCGATTTTCGTAAAACAAAAAAAGGGCCGTAAGCAAAGCAACAAGGGCAACAAGCATCTTTGTGCGATCATTACAAAAATATTTCAATAAAGGTAGTGGCGGAACACAATATTTAAGAACTAGGAGGGCACCAAGTGCAAATAACAAACAATCTTGAAGCCCTAGAAGCCGTTTCCTTCTCCTCCCCGTTTTCTGGCCTTTCCATATAAAAACACAGACACAGTACAAGCGCCACGAATCATCCTATTCATTTCCTCTCAGTGTAGAATTCTTAAAACGAAACTATTAAGTTTCTCTAAAATCACTCCATTCTCTCGCTTTCTCCTCAGATCCGTACCATTCTGACCCTCGATTATACATCTCCTCCCAACGGAAACCCCACCTCTTCACTCCCTCACTGAACCAGTGATTACCTCCTTTTCCTTTCTAATTTACTATATTACCCCGTCAGATAACCCTGGGTTTTCTTTTCTCCCTCCACACTGTATAAATTTTCAACTTCCAACTTACAGAAGAAACCACCAGTCTTTAATTCTTCTAACCAAAACGCTTCCGTCTGAATCTCATTGATCCTTGTAAGTATTTTTTTTTTCCAATCGTCGCAACCTTGAAACCCTAGGCTCAGATCGTTCTTGTTTTCTAGTTTTCTGTACAAATTTTGGATTTTGAGTTGGTGATTTAGTTTCCTAGTTAGGGTTAGGCTTCTATTTTGCGATGAACAACAACAATAGAGGAAGGTATCCGCCGGGGATCGGTGCTGGTAGAGGCGGAGGTATGAACGCGAACCCTAATTTTCAATCGAGGGTTCCGCAACAGCAGTATGTGCAGAGAAATTTCGGGCAAAATCATCACCAACAACAATACTATCAGCATCAACAGCATCACAATCAGCAACAGCAGCAGCAGCAGCAGCAGCAGTGGTTGAGGAGGAATCAGTTAACTGCTGCGGATTCGAATGTTGATGAGGTCGAAAAGACTGTTCAGTCTGAGGCTGTTGACTCGAGGTCAGCCTTTATTCATTCAAATATTTACACGTGGATATTGATATTTTATTACTCGTGTGTGATTTTTTCTTAAATAAATGTTAATGTGTCGCATGAGCTTTGCTATTGTTGGAAAAGAGTTGATTGTGGAGTATTCTAAGCATGTTGTAGGAGAAGGATTTGCGCAGAGATTGTTTGCTATAAGCCTACAATTACAAGTTATCATAAAAGGATGAGGGGTAGGAAAGCCTCCTATTAATTTCCTGTTGACGTAGTTTTCTTAAAATCTGCACATTAGTAGCAAGTTTTCAAGGGTATTCTATTGTGAATTGAGATTTCTGAAATTTAAAATGTATCAGTAGCTATTGCGGGAGTATTCAGTAAAAAAAAAAAATTACTAATTTGATTACAAAATCTTGTTAAGTGCCAGTCATCTGATGGATTTGAGACAAGGAAGTGACCATGCCATCAAAATGAACCACAGATATTTACTTGGCATTGTGATTGCTGTGCGTGTTGCCCTCTATTTACAAAACGGTCTCACATGAAAGAGCATCATCGGATTGTGGGCTTTTGTTGGGATTTCTAGATTTCTTACCCTGCTCTACATGCATGGCGCTAATCTATGCTTGTTCAAGTCCAGTCCTTGAGTTTTTGTGACCATGCACTTCTTGTTGTAGAGTGAAGTCTTATTGTCTTGTATTTTTGGTTTGTTCTATCTAGTTCACAAGATTGGAAGGCAAAGCTAAAGGTACCACCAGCAGATACACGATACAGAACTGAGGTAGGGCTTTTAATCAGATATTTACTTTCTCATGGTCATGGATGCTGTATTATTTTGTAACATGTATGTTAATTTGTACGCGTAAATTTATTGTTTTCGGAGCCATGACCAATATTTTTCTTCTCTCTTTTGGAGAGGAAGCATTGTGTGTTCAGCGCCTGGCTGCATGGAAACTACAAGCTATGTAAGATTGACCATGGAGTCTGACATTGACTCTGAATTAGGAGATTGATAACTAACTTAATGACAAGTGCAGGTCATGTAAGGTTAAAGTTAAAACTTGTACCCTATGATTTGTTAACTTCATCCAGCATTCCTGTGTGCAAATTGACAAGTTTGCTTAGGAAACTGCATCACTTGTTTACTCTCATATCATCTTTTGAGTCATATCTGTTCCTTTCATGCATGAGCCATAGCAGATGAATGTCCTTTACATGCACACTTCTGGACTTCAAACAATGATGCTTTAACCTTAGGTTCTCTTTTCTTAACAAGATAGCTCTGCACATGTAAAGAGCATTCATGTGACTTAAATATTGTATGACGATGTTTGAAATGGTTTAATGTTGTAGTCTGGTAGATCCTTTGTTTTCCTTCTAAAGATCTACTTTCAAAGAACGATGGAAGTACTGTCTAAAAAATGAGCTGGTGAACTTCATTAGTGAACTTTTTTAAAAGGGAATGACCATATGAATCCCATTTCACTATTTAAATGTCTTGCAGGATGTGACAGCCACAAAGGGGAATGATTTCGAGGACTATTTTCTGAAGCGTGAGTTGCTTATGGGAATATACGAGAAGGGTTTTGAAAGACCATCTCCTATTCAGGAAGAGAGCATACCAATTGCTCTTACTGGTAGCGATATTCTTGCTAGAGCTAAAAATGGGACAGGGAAAACAGCTGCATTTTGCGTCCCTGCCCTTGAAAAAATTGACCAAGATAACAATTTTATTCAAGGTCTGATATTCACAATCAATAAACTTTATTCACTATGTACATGCATGTTTATTATATAACGACCATTGAGATTATTTAGTTGCGTGATTGGACTATGATAGCTTTACATTATGTAATCTTCTTTATTGTTGTTTGCATTGGGATATTTTCTGGTTGCCTCAAATTCAACCTGTCTTAATCCAATTATGGAAAGATGACTGTATGTGTATGGTTGGTTGCTTTCACAAGTAATAATTACTTCCAGTGGTTATCATGGCATTTAGGAGCATATTACTTTTAGGGTTTATGGATATGAATTGATAATAAATGAGAAGATAGGAATATAAGAACTGTTCCACGAGGAGCTTGTGATGATGTTTTGATTGTGAAGGAGTTCTGCTTTCCTTTTAATATACAGCCATAATTTTTTTTTTTCAAGCAATGTCAAACATGAGCTGATTCTTTGTAAACAATTCACAAATAGCAGCCTTTCTTAGCTCTTGATTTTATTTGAAGTTATTAAAATTTAATTGACCTATTAGTTTTGGATATATATTTATGAAAATTGTATTTGATGACTTAATTATGCATTTGCGTGCAGTTGTGATACTTGTGCCAACACGTGAGTTGGCTCTCCAGACATCACAGGTTTGTAAGGAGCTAGGGAAGCATTTGAAAATTCAAGTGATGGCCACCACTGGCGGTACGAGTCTAAAAGATGACATTATGCGTTTATATCAACCAGTCCATTTACTTGTTGGAACTCCAGGAAGAATACTTGATCTTGCAAAAAAGGGCGTGTGTATTTTGAAAAACTGTTCAATGCTTGTTTTGGATGAGGTGAACTTCAACCCAGCTGGTCCTTAGTAATATCACTGCATGATAGTTTTGTGTGATAATTGTTGTTCAGCTTCTATTTCTTTTTAACTTTTAAAAGTTGTTGGAATAGGTATATTGATGAGTACAGGAGGCTGGTTTTGGTTTCTTAAAGAACACAAGCTTTGTTTAGGTTTCTCAGTGTTCTGGCTGTCATTTATATATAGATAGATGACAACTGGAACACTGAGCCAAAGCCTATCAAAACTGTTTATAGACAGATGACAACTGTTTGGATTAATAAATAGATGACCACTGTTTATATATGTGCAAAATGGTTGAAGGATTGTTGTTGTTGGCTGTATTAATTAGCATAGGACATTCAAATAAATGCACAAATGATTTTAATTGACTGTTTTAATATGTAAAAGAACTCTTAAAAGTTGGTTGAGATAATATTATCTGGCTGTTTTTAATGCTCAATATACTTTTGAAGACTTTGAATTTTGGTGATGGTTGAGGGGATTTTTTATCTGTTTCATGTTGGCTGAGATACTATTCTTCCCTGGCTATTTGCCATGTAATTATATTTAAACTCGATTAGCCAACTTTATTTGTTTAGTGTTGGTTTAGTTCAGATTTGTTTTTTTTTTTTTTTTGCTAGAGAATGAAATTAACATTGCAATTTGAAAATTGAGAGCGAGGGGAGAGAGACAATGAAATCGGGGTCTTTTGTCTCATTGCCTAGCAATCTTGTTGTTGAGGGAGAAGGAAGATGTGTTTGTTTGAGCTTTAGGAAATAAATGCTTTAAAACATAAATGAAAAAAAACCTTTATTGCTGTTTTTCATTGTAAAAAATGATATATTTTGTCATAAAAAAATCTGGTTTGGTGCTGTGATATACATATAAGCTGTGAACTATCTGGGGTCTTTTAGTTTGCCTCAAATGGTAGATGTGTTTGCATTATGATGATGTGTATGTATGGGTGCGCGTTCAATTGTAAAGTGCTGTTGGACCTTTAATTACATGATTGCTTATTCTTTTAATTTTCAACTAAGAAATTTTGCATTTGCCAGATGAAGGCTTCCAGCCACATTCATGAATCTTCAAGTTCACCAATTGCTACTTGCAGTTTCTTAATCTGAAATAATGTGCTATCTAAGTATTATTAGTGCTATGATTGAGTTCAATTTTTTGACGGACAAGCATCTGAATGTTTATTGCTTCATGTTCCCCAGGCTGATAAGCTTTTGTCTCCAGAGTTTCAACCTTCAATAGAGCAGCTTATTCGTTTTCTTCCTCCAAATCGTCAGATTTTGATGTTTTCGGCCACATTTCCTGTTACCGTTAAGGATTTTAAAGATAGATATCTAGAGAAGCCTTATGTTATCAATCTTATGGATGAACTTACTCTAAAGGGTATTACACAATATTATGCTTTCGTTGAAGAACGACAGAAAGTCCATTGCCTGAACACTCTTTTCTCTAAGGTTTGATCTCAACTAAACAGTTAATTATGATTCCTGGTTTGTTTTTGAATATGATGCCATTGTGTTGTACGTGCAGCTGCAAATAAACCAATCAATCATCTTTTGCAACTCAGTGAACCGGGTAGAATTACTGGCCAAGAAGATCACAGAACTTGGCTATTCATGTTTCTATATCCATGCAAAGATGTTACAGGACCATCGCAACAGAGTATTTCATGACTTCCGCAATGGTGCATGCAGGAATCTTGTCTGTACTGGTGTGTACTTGTGTTCTTAGCACTCATGAATATCTTTTTTTTTTTGCTAGTTGACTTTCATGACTTCCTCCTTTTTGCTAGTTGAAGTAGTGGTAGTGTGTGCTTTGCATATGCATTGATCAAGTCCTGATGATACACTATGCTTGTTGCAGATCTTTTTACCAGGGGTATAGACATCCAAGCAGTGAATGTTGTTATAAACTTTGACTTTCCCAAGAACTCAGAGACATACCTTCACAGGGTATGTTGAATGTGATATTTATCCAATCAACACCATGGCAGACATTTTTATATTCTTATGTTTGTTTTGTATACTGTTTTTGTCAACATCTTATCTTTTTATATTCTTATTGTTTTTAATACCTTTTTGTTTGTTTCACTCTCAGGTTGGTCGATCAGGAAGGTTTGGACACCTTGGTTTGGCTGTGAATTTGATCACTTATGAGGACCGGTTTAACCTGTATGCATTTTTTCCTCTGCCTTCCACAGTTCCACTTGAACTTTGCATCTATTATTCGGGAGTTCCCTAACTTAGTTAATGTCTTCTTATTTTTCTGCAGGTATAGGATTGAGCAGGAACTTGGAACTGAAATTAAACAAATTCCTCCACATATTGACCAGGCAATATATTGCCAATAACCTGTGGTAGATGCCTCTGTCTTTGCATTCAACAATGGCGAGTAGCATCAGTGATTAGCAATGGTGAGTAACATCAGAAATGTTTGTTTTCATGATGATAACATATAGATCAACTGACTCTATCTCTTAAGATCAATTGCAATCAATCTTGTTCTGATTCTATGATTTTTTGCTTAAAAGAACGAAGAAGAACATTGGCTTTCATAGATCAACTTGAAATGAAACTGCATGCTAGAATATCAATTACTAATTGATGCTTTTCTGTTAGAAACAGAAAGCAATATTTCTCTGGAATATGGTGTTAGTTAAGGTGTTGGATGGAATAATCAGATCTATGTTGACTATTGATTGGTGAGTTTACCAGATGAAGCTGAATTGGATTATGGTCCATTGTTTTTCCCACCCAATATTTTCCATGTTTCAAAAGGGGAAGATCTGTTATTATGAATTACAAGACTTAGTTACACATCCTTGATGTTTTATTTGATTAAGAATTGGTTAATATAGAATTTCATAAAAGTGTTGGACCACCTCTTTTTTTGTCATAACAATGAAATGTTTTGAATCTGTCGTGATGTTTCTTTGGCCACTGGGAAATATCCCACTAGAGATTCACGTCACCTGACCTGAATGAACTTTGATGTTACAGGGTTCAAGCTGTCCAATTCAAGAGGAAATAGCTCTGCATCCGAGGGAAACTTCTAAGAACTAAATATTAATTGTGGAAGGCTTATGATTGCTTTATGCATTTAATCCTGGAATGCTCTAGTTAGTTGCTGGATGGAGTTTTAACGGATTATGAAATCCCAGATAGATAGATGCTTGGTCCAGTTCTGGTGTTGCGTTTGATTTCATTAATGCTCTGGTTTCATATTATCTGCTCTTAGTTTTCTTCCTGTTGAAATGAAGGCTGTACGCCAGGGAGATAAGATCAGTTACTCCTCTCTTGCATTCTTCTTCCGTTAATAAAGTCATTAACCTAGGAAATCCCCTGGAGCGGTTTTTTTTTTCTTTGTTCTTGGTTCTTGTGTTTTTTTCTGTCTTTGGGTTGTGAAAAGGTTTGATGATTGCTCAATGTGACCAAGTTTCTTTCACGACATGAGACGGCTGGATAAAAATAAGTTGTCAATCTTGACCATTGTTGCTCATAGGAGTATTATCACAACAGCCATTTACGAGCACTATATTTTTGGTATGTCTGGCAATGGAATCACAACACCAAGATTATTCCCCTACCCATGCTCCTGGATTTCATTCTACATGAGCAGAATCATCACTTTCATCCTTCCCCCTCAGGGATTGATATGGTTTGTGTTTGCTGCTTTGATAACTACAATCATGAGATGACAGCAGCAGCACCTAGCTGAGTCGCAACAGCAGCCAAAACCTGTTCTGGGTTTTGATTCCAGCTATATGGTATTAAAGCAATGCAGAGGTCTGAATGTTGAACTGGGAAGCGAGCGGCTGCAATTTTGCTGGTTAGTGTATTTTTGGGCACTGTGGTAGCAAGCTTCTCATTTTGATGAAAAAGAATTAAATTCATTTTTTTTGACAGTTTTGACGTTGCATGTATGAAAAACAAAAAAGAAAAATAAAAAAAAAACATAATTTTGATTAAAAGTATTTTTAAAAAAACCTCTACCATTATACACACTAATTTAGTGGGAGTGATGCTGTTCTTCATGCGCTCGTCTGAAGATGTAAAGAACGCCAAGGACTGAAAATGAAAATTGAAGTGGAGAGTTCTTTTGGAACTGAAGACTGTACTTTCTACTATCATTTAAGATGGAAGTAGAAATGTACGGGCAATTCAGATCTGCATCTATTTCCTTGGCAGGTTGCGTGTGTATGACCCCCCGTTTATTAAATGCAAGAACTAGAGGGGTTAAAAGGTGCTCTGTTAATCGCCGACATCATAACTGAAAGATTGATCACTCCAAATCTCCAATACGTAACCTCTCACCCCTCTTCTGCTAGTCTTGTTATAATTATAATTATTATTATAAAAAAATCTAACAGGCGGGAAACTACTGTAGCAGCCATTCATAATAAAAGATTGATTTTTACATTTTGAAAACTGCCCGGTTAACATTTTTTTTTTGGTAGATATTCACCAGTCATTCCGTGCTGATGGAGGATAGATTACTTTTTATATATTTTTTAATGTGTAAAATAATTATTGTTTTAAAATCAATTTTTTTAAAGTTAATGTCTATGGACGTTTTGTATTTTCATTTTTCTCAGCTCAATAAGATGATGTAAATACTCGTTAAGTAGAAATTTTCTTTAACTTATTTTGCGAGATATTTTTGTATTTTCATTCTTTTATTTATTTATTATTATTAGGTTTGATAGAGGAGTATTATTGTAATTTTACAAATATAAATATTATTAAAAACAAATATGAAAAGTGTGTTACATGGGCCAGTGTGTAATAGTTGCGGTGCTGTTTAGGCTATGTGTGCGGCATCCCCTAACGTTGAAATGCTAGTTTTTGAAACGACCACCTCTTCATTTCTGGGTAGTATATATGGTTAATGAATCTCTGTTCTGGTGTCGAGTATATTTTATTTTTCTTTTCTCTTTTCTTATTTTCATGTTTGTACGTATAAATTTTCAAAGCTTTTCCTTCGGATTTGTTCTATACTTTTATTATTATTATTATTTATTTTATTTAATATAATTTAAAAAATTAAATTTTTTAATTTTAATTTTTAATTTTTTATAAGTCGATTTAATCTGTTTTTTTTTAATTACTATTTGTTTTGTTTGAATACAATTTTACTATCTTTTATTTTTTTCTATTTGATAAAAAACTTTGTTGGATGTTACAAATTATTTTTTTTTTATTTTTTTTTTAATATTATATTGATTGAAAATTTAATTTTTTAGAATTTTATGAATTGTAAATTTAAAAATTTAACTTAAGTTTAGAAGACTCAACTACGTTTGTTTTGTTAATTTTTTTTAAACTTCTATTTTTTTTAGTCTCACCTTTTAGTATTTATTTAATTTGATTTATTTTTATAGAATTTTTTATTATTTTTTAATATCACTCGAGTTATCTATAGTTTTTTTATTTCTCATTCTTTTTTAAATTTATTTTTAATAATATTTTATTTTTAATTAGCTTAATTAATTAATTAAATATAAATATGAAATACTAATTTCATAATATTTTTTTAATTTTTTAAAATATAAATAAAGATACGAGTTTGGAGATTTTAGTATTGACCCATGAACCATATAATTTGTTTTTTCATTATTTGAACATTTTTCTTGGATGAAGAAAAGAGAGAGGAGATTCGAGGGTCTTAATTTCTTTAAACATTTATTTGAACATTTTTTTAAGCTAGTTTCTTCCGTGATTTGATGGGCACTGTAAAAGAATTTCTTTAAACCAATGGAGCATAGAGGGTCTTAATTTTTTCTCTCTCGTTTTTATTAAAATGGAAAGGCTATTCTCTTACCGGAGATTGTATTTATGTCTTCGCATATGATCCACAAATTTATGAAGACTGTACTTTCAGATTTATGATTAAAAGGTGAAATCTACACCGCACAACACCAAACAGAACCTAACTATCAAGGAAGAATTAAAAAAAAAAATGCACTCTATGTATGAGGAGCCACAAATTTCTTTACAAAGAGGGTCCATGATAATTGATGAGTACCCCCGTTAAAACCCTTGGTATCATGAACCAACGTTGTCGGAAAAAACATAGGCAGGAAATTTAAGTTTTTTAACAAAACCCATCAAAATACTGTCAGTCTCTGTATCTATCCTTGCTCAAGTTCATATAGTTTATGGTAATCAAGTCTTTGGCAGTTTGTTGTGTCCCATCAGATTTTACGATCACTTGATTTGACGTGAAAGGGGAGAATAGAAAGAAGAACAGTTCAAAACGACATTTGAGCTTGGTTTGAAGCTTGTAATGATGCAGCATCCACAGTAAGAACAACGAAGCACAAGAACATTTGTTAAGTGGAAGATATTTTGCCGTCACTCCTGCTAATGTGGAATACTGGCATCATTATTATGGTCGTCTAGTCGAGATGCTTGGAAGCGGAGATCTTCCGTAAACGCCGACCTTAAGTTTTGAGTTCATAGACTCACAATAGATTTTATTCTGAAAAGACGTATCTTAATGAGAGAAGCGATGCCAAAATCTTAGTTATCTAAACCCTCCACTGCTCAGTCTGTAAACATATACAAGGCCATAGCATTCCTGCATGTGAAGGCGCATGAAAATTCTAATTTGCGGATGAAGCACTGCAGCAGCTGTCAGTCAAAAACCAGGGAGCCATGGACCTCAAACCGCGAGACCTTTTGACTTGTTGCTCACTGTATTTATTGCAGTTCAAAGGACATGCCACAGCCCCCATGTATTTATGATCCTTTTCTTCCTCTGTTTTTCTGAAAGGATCTTTATGGTAAGGTCATAAACGACTAAAACGAGTGATAATCAAGGGCCCCACTTGTCCCTACTTAAATGCCAGGCTATCGGATAACTCTTAAATTTTGTGTAAGACGCAAAAGAAAAAAACTGAAACCCACAAACCTAGCAGCCTCTGCTAGCTAGCCTTTCCTAACAGTAAGAACAAAAAAAAAAAAAGGGAAGGTGAGTTTTCTTTTCTTGCATGTTCTTCCATATTTCGGTGCAGTAGCATTATCCGGTTGTTAAATTCTTATATTACGTTGACTCTTGTGATCGAGAAGCAATCCTGACGAGTTAACCTTGTGAGAAGATTTATTATTTTATATTTTTATATGCTCTTCATTTATGATATTTCCATTTTTTATAAGATTTAGTGTGTTTCTTTATCACCAAAAGGAGTCCACATAATAAATATCCATACGAATTTATCACACATTAAATAAAACGGGTCTATCCTAGTCAACAATCTAGCTGTCAGTATAATATTTCCATTGAATGATTAATTTATTTTTAATTGAAATTGCTTCTGCTTTGCTGTATAAGTTTAGAATCCTTCTCGGTTCATTCTTGAATCTTAGAAGGAAAAAAACTCAAACATATAATACTACAATTTACAGTTTTCAAGAAAGTAATTAGAGGGGATGAGTGGGTTAACATATCATGGTCTGTCCGTACAGTGTAGGTCATCGTGACCGCCATTATTTTTTTCTTTCCCCATAAATTTTCTCGCTGTCAAGAACTCACCATTAATGCTTTCCCTGTCACCTTCACCGTATGCCCCTCTCACTTGCCTGTTCTGTTCAATAAAAAAATGCACATCAAAAACAGAAAAGAAACCCTATGTTAATTAACTCCCTCCATTTCCCTCATAGTTCTAAGTACAAGTTTTTGGTTCAATGATGATCCAGGACCTCTCTCAAATGGGACAATATACCTGTAATTGTCATGCATAAATACTCAGAAACCCTATATTAATAAACTCTCTTCAATTCCCTCATAGTTCTTAGTACAAGTTTTTGGTTCAATGATGATACAGGACCTCTCTCAAATGGGACAACATACCCGTAATTGTCATGCATAAATACTCACACTTATATATACATGTATTTATTGCATTGCCGGCTTAAAACTTGCTGATAATCCTTTCTTGCACAACCCGCGGTAAATTATCACTTTCGATTTCCCTAGATAAGATCACTCCAGCATTTAATTTATAGCTTCTCTCTCTCTCTAGTACAAAGCTTCCCTTTGAAAAAGCCTGTCCTTGTATGCGTGTGTGGACTTTACAGGCTATTGTTTTTGTTTTTTTACATTCATGGTAAATGAAGAGTGAGTACCTAGCTTTTGTTGGAAGATTGTTGTTGTAATAAAAAGTGAAGGATTCGGTCAAGGAGATGGGGAGGACACCTTGTTGTGATAAGAAGGGTTTGAAGAAAGGGCCATGGACACCTGAAGAAGATGAGCTTCTTGTTACTTACATCAAGAAGAATGGACATGGCAGCTGGCGCTCTCTCCCTAAGCTCGCAGGTATTTCATATAGTTAAACTCTAGCCACTGCTTTCTTTTGATTTAGGAAGCTGAAGTTGCATTGATCTAAATTTTTAGCTTTCATGGAGTTGTATGTGTGTGTGTGTGTGTGTGTGTCTGTGTGTCATCACCAGCTTCAAAAGTGCTGATAATGTGTTGCACTTGGAGGGTCAAATAGAATATTTGTTGGACTTGGATAGGAGAACTATTACGGTATTGTAAAATGCTTTGAATATTCAAGTAGTTAAATTCTACAAGCTACTTCACAGTAGTTAAATTGATGTTGTCGCTGTTTACTGGGCAATGTTTATCTGGATGTTCACAACCAGGTGGTGATTGATTACTTCACATGGCTATTTAACACTCTAAACTAAAATTAATTTATTGATATCTCTGTTTTGTCTTGATCTTCGTGATTATCAACTCCTTACTTGTACGAAATTAACTTGTCTGCTAGGTAGGGATATTTTCTGTTGTGTTGATAGGAATCTGCCCACTTCCGAGGGGATATTAACCTTTTAGAAATTTTCTTTCTTGAAAACTTAACTTTCTGTACTTGAATTTCCTGCTTGATCGATCATATCTGCAAAAATAATAAGTTCCATGCAAAATCTGCTTAAGCTCAGGTAACTTGGACAATGGTACAAAACTCTCATTTTATAAAAATCTTGAAGAATATATAATGTATATTTGTTAATTATATTTTATAAAATTAAGATTACTTTTATTTTAAAAAAATCTTTTAGTAACTTGTTAGATATATATAAAAAATAATAAAAAAATATTTTTTAAATATTTAAAAGATCTCATTTATAATTTTACCTAAAACTCCATTCATCTTAAATGGACTCTGATCCCTTGTAACTCTTTTCTTTGTTTTGCAGGTCTTCTTCGCTGTGGAAAGAGTTGCAGGCTTAGATGGACAAACTACCTCAGGCCTGATATAAAACGGGGTCCCTTTACTCTCGAGGAGGAGAAGCTTGTCATTCAGCTTCATGGCATTCTTGGAAACAGGTAGTTTCTAACTATATGAAAATATATAATGCTTAAGTAATTCACTAATTAATTTAATGGACAAAAGTGGCTTAGATTAATTGTTTTCTTATAATAAAGCATTTGGATTGTTACTGAATATAGTGTGTGCAGTGAAGCTCTTTTTGGCTAACCAATTCTCTAAATATAGGTGAGCTACGAATAGAGTTATACTAGAATCTATTATATATAAGGATCAACAGAATCCTCTTCAGATTATGTTTATGACAATTTCCTGATTATAGGAGATAATATATTTGAATTTGTACTTGTTTAAGTGTGTTTTGCTATACCTATAACTCTAGAACTCCAGTATAAATAAAACTAGGGTACCACAACAAAGGCGATGCGGTGATTTCATAATCCTTTCATGATATCATGCCATCTAACACATATCGTTTAATCCTTTAGCCTCTGACACATCATTTTCCTCCTTGTCCTCCATCACCATGGTACACCTTCTAATCATTAAATTATCTTCTTCTAGCTATCTCCTTTGGAGCAGTCAAATACTACCACTATTGTAGACCTAGCATCTCTTTGGATATGTTGATGGTTTTGTTGTTATGCCTTCTGCAACTGATGCTTCTGGTTCATAAAATTCAGAACTTGTTAAGTGGCTACAAATGGACCAATTTGTGCCCAGCCTTTTACTTTCTTCCTTCACCGAGGAAGCCATATCTGTTGAGGTTGGATTACATTCCTATCATGAAGTTCAGTCTGTTGGATATCATTTTCAATCATCGTTCCAAATCTCATGAGCTTTGTCTAAAAGGTGACTTGTAACACATGAAGAAGAACTCACGTAGTGTTGTAGAATTTTATTTGAGAATTCAAAGCCACCTGTGATCAGTTGGACGTTATGGGCAGACTTGTTGATGAACTCGACAAATATATCATGGAGAATGTTAGTAGATAGTCAAATCAATACAATTACAATGATGTACTATTTTTTTTTTATTTTTTAATTGGATAGATATGATGATATAAGCTTAAGTTTTCTTTAAAATTAATATAAAAAGTAAGTATTATCAAATTAGGATGTGTTAGGGATATGAATAAAAAACTACTTTTAAAATTATTAATGGATTATATAAATGGCTAGTTATGTATTTTAGGTTTTTCAATCAAGTTTTTTAATATATCAAATATTTTTATGAGAGTAATGATAAATGTATTTAGATTATTTATAAGAAAATTCTTAATAGTATATTTTGATGATAAGGAACAAAAAAGGAGTCTTTAAATTATCTTATTCAAGTCTATATCACCTTAAAAAAGGAAAGTTTGTCTGCTATTAGTGCCTAAAAAATATTCTTTTTTGTAGATCAAGTGGTTTTCTTAGAGTTTATAGTATCATGAATGGAAGTCTCTACTAATTCATAAAAAGTCTAAGCCATAGTAGATTAACCTGAGCCTAAAAATATTCATGAGGTTCATAGTTTTCTTAGGTTTATGATTTTTTATCAATGTTTTATCAAGGGATTTAGCACCTTCACATTGCCTATTGTAGATTGTTTGAAATAGGATGAGTTTCAATAAAATAAATGAGCTAATAAGACATTTGAGGAGGTTAAGAAGAAGATAATGAAGGCCTCCTCAACTTTACTAAGATGATTAAAGTAGAATGCAATGCCTTAAGAGTTGGTATAGGTGAAATACTTAGTTAGAAACGTCACCCTGTAATCTATTTTAGTGAGAAAATTAATGAGACCAAATAAAATTATTTAACCTATAATAAATAATTTTATGCAATGGTTTAGGACCAATACTATTAGTGTCATTATTTTCTATCACATGAGTATGTTCTTTACTCTAATGATAAAGTCTTCCACTATCTCAACTCTTAAAAGAAGCTCAACCATATGCATGGTCTTTGGGTTGAGTATTTGTAAGCCTATTCATTTGTTTTGAAACATTAATATGGAATGAATAATAAAGCAATAAATGTCTTGAGTCACAAGACAACGCTGTTATCTATAATGAGTTGCCTTGTTATCTGTAATGAGTGTTGAAGATACTGGATTTGAAAAACTCATAAAAGAGCATGAATCTTGCTTAGCATCATGGGATCGCGCATTGCGATGTTGTCTGGTGACGACAGTGGCTTTTGTCATGTCTTCTGTATGAGGTGTTGTATGTTGGGAAGAGTTTTTTGATTTAATTATAAAATTATAATTAATGTTTAGGTGTCACCACTTAGTATTATGGCCGCTAGAAACCTATAGTCTGCAAGAGTTTGGGTAAGGGATTGGTTGTGCAACAGAAAGATGCATTACCTTTAATACACCCTACCTAAGGTAAGTTGTATTGTTGTTTAATTGTTTTTTAAGTTAGGTTTCTATTCGTTGGTCTTTTTTAAGGTTTAAGGTAGATCTCTCTCTTTATGAAAAAATCTCTACCTTATTGGGTTAAATTCTAATCATTTTAAAGTCTGAATTTTAAAATCATATTTATTTACACCTTATATTTTTAATACCTAAGAGTGCACTTTATCATATGATTTTATACCCCACAAATATTAAAGTCTACATATGGACCTTAAAAAAATATTGAAAAAATATTTTTTGATATTTTGATCAAACTCAGATGGATGATCATAAACTGGTTATAATATCTATTTTTTGGATGTTGAAAACATGAGAAAGATGTAATTTTTTCTTTTAGGATTTGGCTATGAAAACAATTTTTTTTGTTTATTTTTTGAAAGGGACAATTAATTTAAAATATTTAATATTTTCTAAATTTTTTTGATTAAAAAAAAGCATTTAGGAGAAAATCATATATTTTAATACCAGATTTGTATCTTACAATATAAGTATATAACCTAATATTAAGCAAAACTAGTAGAAAAATATGTGAGGGAATCACAATTTTTTTCAAAGGAATCTTAACTTTTGTTTCTAGAATTTTTAAAGAAAAAATATATAATATAATATTATATATATTTATTAAATATTATTAAACACATGGGGGGCTGGGCTGGCCCAACCTAGCTAACTAGGCCAAGCTTAGCCCCATAAAAGGTAGGCCAACATCGACCCAAAATGGTTGGGTCGATCTCGGCCTAAAATATTTTTTTTATTTTTTTATTTTTAAGCTAGGATTGGACTCAACCCAAACTCTTATGTTGGGCTAATATTGGCCCAACCCAAAAGCAATGCTAATTATTTATAAAATATGAATAATATTTTACGTTCTACATGCAACTGAAATGGTTGTAGAAAATAAAGGTTGACAGAGGATCGACTCACTCAAAGCAAGAGTCTTGAATGTGATTAAGAGGCTTAACTAGTGACTCTGATGCTGTTTCTATGAGGAACAGTGGCTGAAGTTGTTTATAAGAAGAAGAGGAAGACTTCTGCAGAAGTAAGAGAGAGAAAGAAACGATGGATGTTTTAGGCGTGGGGGTGGCCAACTTGTGGTTGGGCTAGTTAAGTATGGTGGAGCTGGTGGTGGCTGGAACAACGAAGAAAGAGAGAGAGAAAAACTGCAGAAATGAGGGGTAGTAGGGCTAATTATTGGCTGATTTTGAACTCGATCTTTTTTTTCTTAGATCATGAAATCCATCTTGATTTATAGGGGTGAAAGTGGGCAATCTTATTTGTACCGGGAAAAAATTATAGCTTTTGATTCAATTGATAAAGATCCCAACTGTTGGTTCAAAGTAAGCAATCTGCAGGAAATGACCGATTGAGTTGGCCTCTTTTAGTCAGCGCCGGTGCTGATGGGTTGTCATTCAGCCTGAACAGGCCATATAGGGTTGTAGAAAATTAAAGAGGATCATTTTTATGCAAGATTTGCCAAATTTAATGGATGTTAGAAGCATTAAATGCATCTGCAAAGTAGGTAACTAGAATAGCTTTTTAGAAAAAAAATGAAGTAGATAATGAATAGTGACAAGACGACGCGTCGTCTAGGTTTTTTTAAAAAAAATACAAAAAGATTTTGTTTAGGGTAAAATTAGTGATTTTTTGCTAATCTTCAACTTAGTTCTTTAGCTTTCAATTATTTTCAATTACACCCCTAATTGATCCTAAACTTTCGATTTAGGCCCCTATGGAACTTCAACTTTAGCCTTGTATTTACGCGCTTTTTGTATTTTGGTCTTTGATCCTGGATTTATGCAATTTACCCTAATCAACCATTAAACTTTTAATTTTTTCAATTAAATCCTTAGTTTTTGTCAATTATGCCCCTGTAGTCTAGTGTCTTTTGCAGATTGGTTATTGGCTGTGAATTTTATCAATTTATCTCCTAATTGATAAAAAAAAACTTTAATTTTCTTGTAATTTTACCCCTAATTTCAATTAATTTACATGGAAAAAAAAATTAAATTTGATCTTTTAAAATTTCAATCTTCTCGATTAAGTTTAAATTGGGCTTCCATATTTAAATTTTCACCAAGCCCCAAATAAAATTAACTTGACTTATATAAAAGTATAATTAAATCCTTACACTTAATTAAATCTTTCAATTAGACTTAAATTAATTCTTAAACCTAATTAAAATTCAATTTGACCCATGATTAAATCAAATTGGCCTATTAAAAATTTAATTATGTTCTCAAACTTAATTTTTATGTAAATTCATCCAATAATTATTTAATTTCACATTGAATTTCTATTTTCTCTCTATTTTAGCATATAATGGGGTACAATTAGGTCTTTAATTTTCTCAAAATATTACAGCTTGATTTTTTTCATATTTTTATAGTCCTCTTCGATTTGTTTTCTTCACATTGCCAACTTTTATTTTACTTTTTTGATTTTTATTTTAAAAAATAAATTTTAAAAAATAACCTAGAATTGGGTTATGACACCTAAAATTTAAAGACTTAAATGAGGATAATTGTTTTGTAAATGGATATCACCTCTAAAAAATGTATTTAGTTCAGAATAATAAGTTTCGTATCCTGAAGATATTAGTGCTTGAATTTTTTTATATAAGAGATTTAAGCTGGAGGTATTTCAGGACACCTTGAAAGAAATAATACCATTGAAGAGGTAGAATGTCAATTTTTTTTATCTAATTTGAAAAAAAGATGCAATTAGGTTGGTGGATCAATGTTAAACATGTCAACTAGCTAAGAAACAAAATAGAACATCAATCTATACATCCTGTTGGTTATTTCTATTTGTCTTTGGCAAGATGTAAGTATAGATTTTATGCCTAGACATGTACGTACTACAAAGAAGCATGATTATATTTTTGTAGTTGTCAACTCTCTTTTTAAGATGATCCATTTTATCTCTTGTACTAAAACCATAGATGTTTTCAAAGTTGCAAAATTTTATTTTGACAAGATTGTCAAGTTGTATAGTCTTTCTCAAATCATAGTCTCAGATAAAAATGTTAAATTTATGAGTTATTTCTAGAAAACCCTTTGCTATATAGTGGGACACAAGTTGAAGTTTTTTAGTGCCTACCACCCCTAAACTGATGGTCAAAATGAGGTGGATAATAGAAATTAAGGCAACATCTTGAGATGTTTAATGAGTGATCATAATAGAAATTGGGATTTGGTTCTTCTTTTGGCCTAATTTGCCTATAATAGCTATATCAATAGGTATAGGTCCCTTTGAAGTTGTACATTGTTACAAGCTTATGAAACCTTTAAACCTTCTTCCTATGTCTCTTCATGTTAGGGTGTCAGAGTTAGCTGAATCTTTTGCATGTAGAGTTAAGAATTTGCATGTTGGGATCACAAAGCAGATTCAAATAAGTAATGCATTATATAAACTTCAAGTTTATTTATATAGATGATATAAGAAATTTAATCTGAAATACTATCTTATGATATAGATTAAACCCAAACAATTTCTTTCGAGAATTAATCGAAAATTGCATGCATATGGTGCGAGGTTATTTAAAGTGCTATAATGGATTAATCCAAATGTTTATGTTCTAGATTTACCATTTGATTTTGGCATTAGCTCTACATTTAACATTAAAGATCTAGTTGCATATTCAAAACTACTTCCTATTCCAAATGATCCCTTTGAGATGCCACTTGACTCCCCTTGTGATGATCCTATTGAAACCTCTACCTCTAACCCTTTCACCTTGATTTTAGCATAAAAGCATAACACTGGTGCTATTCTGGATGAACAAGTTGTCTATAACAAGAATGGTGAGGTTCAACGATTTCTAATTCGTTGGGTTGGCCAACTTGATTCAAATTATATTTAGATTATTAGAGATATTTTGTAGCAGATTGATCTAGATTTTTTCGAGTGCTATCAAAGTCATCCAGAACTACACTTGATAAGGTCGAGTTTGTTTAACATTACAAGAGTTGGTAGGGAAACCAGAACTACGCCATATTTTTCACTAGTATATAGATAGAGACGACATATAATGACTCAACCTGTAATTATTTGGTTAGGAGACTAAGTATATTTGGTCGGGAGAGTAAGTATATTTGGTCCTATTTTATTATTTTATTTTATTTATTTGACTTATTTATGTTATATATGTTTAATTGATGGTCTGAGTTCAATAAATGGTTGTTTTAAGGTAATGTTATTTATATGTTTTGTTTTTTAATTTGTAAGATAGTTTTTGATAATTAAATAAAAATTACATACTTTTCCTTAATGAAGTTTCTTTTCTTCTTAGCTTTTGCCTTCTTTTTTTTTTTAATTATTTTTAGCTTCTTTCTTTCATGCTTTAATTATCTCTGTTCATTGATCCGCATCAATCACTCTCTAATTTCTATTACTTCTACTCATTGTGCATGAGCTTTTTTTTTTATGTTTGGCATACTCATTTAGGTCATGTATCTAATTTCATTTTTTTTTTTAAAGAAATATCATCAGTTATGTGTGACGTTATAGCTGCCCAATCCTAATGTGTGCTCCAGTTGTTAGCTTGCTCAAAGTCATTGTCTTTCCTTTCAACTTAATGATAAATGTGCTTCATCTGTATTAGAACTAATTAACTGTGATATGTGAGGGTATATATACAATCTATTCAAATCTTGGTTTTAAATATTATAATCTATTCAAATCTTGCTTTTAAATATTATGTAATATTTGTTCATAATTATTCAAGATTTAAATGGTTTTATCATTTGAAACTCAAATCAGATTTTTTTTTTAGCATTTTTACTCATTTTTTAAAAAATTATTAACGATAAAATCAAGAAATTTCGAAGTGATAGCGTAACTAAATTTACAGTTCACAAATTCCAAGACCATTTAATTCAATTTGGAATTCAACATCGAATGTCTTGTTCATATATTCCATCACAAAATTATGGCGTAAAGCTCAAATATATAACTAAAACTCCCATGTCCCCTGAAATTCTAGGTTGATGCCTTCAACACTATCACTTTCACAATTAATTGGCTGCCAGCTCTTACACTTGATAACATGTCGTCATCTGAGATATTGTATGCTAAATCACCATCTTACTCCAATTTTCATCCATTTGGATGCCAAGTTTTTCCCTACTTATGAGATTATGACTCCCTGTAGTTGTTCATGTGTTTTCTTTGGCTACAACATGTCTCATCACGGTTTTCATTACCATGATCGTTTAACTAATCAAGTCTTTTCCTTTGCACATGCTATTTTTTATGAACATAAATATCCTTTTTCAGAACTTGCCTACGCTAGATCTCTATCTAGTTTTTGTGTTAATGCATTTCTTGAGCCAAGTCCTATCATCACCAGACTCTAAGGTCCATTCCTCACAGTAACACAATTCTTTATCACTACCGTGTCTGTTTAACTGATACATCGACAAGTTTTATGCCACCATCTATTTTGCAGTATTCAATCACAAAGTCATCCTTAACACATGAACAAGACTCTAGATCCTCTTCATAATTAACTTACATGGCTTTATCATCATTGGATCCATCTCTTGCTGGCTCTATCTCCTAGGTACCTAACCTATGCAAACTTAAGCTCAAGTTGGCTTTTTTAAACCGAAACAGAAGACTCATGTTTGCACTGTTCTAGATTCTACCCTTTTTCACTATCTGCTTACCATGCGTGATCCTAAAGGTTTCAAATCAGTCACTAAACACCCAGGTTGGACATCTACGATGGATGGCGAAATTCAGGCTCTTCAACAAAATCAAACACGCGATCGGTACCCAGACCAACTCATAAAAATGTTGTGGGTTCTAAACGAGTTTCTCGAGTTAAGTATTTATCAAGAGGCTTGATGGATCGTCTTAAGTCCTGACTAGTCGCATAAGGGGACACTCAACTATTAGGTCCAGATTTTACTGATATTTTTAGCCCTGTTGTCAAGGCATCCACATTTAAGTCGTTTTATCTTTTGCTAATTCAAAATATTAGCCTTTATTAAGAATGCATTTCTTAATTGTTTTTTTATAAAAAGAAGTATATATAGAACAATTACTTGATTATATTGATTCCTAATATCCCACCCGTGTATAGACTATAAAACACTTTATGGACTAAAACAAGCTTCTTAGGCTTGGTTTCATTGTTTTAGCCCATTTCTCATGAATGTTGGATTTTTTTTCCAGTGATGCTGATTTATATATTTTTTTGAAGGGTGATAATTTAATTTATTTATTATTATATGTTGATGATATTGTTATGACTAGTAACAATTTGATTCTTCTTGATGGCTTTATTAGCATTCTAATAAAAGAGTTTGCTACCAAGGACATGGGATTCCTAACGTATTTTTTGAGCTTGGGAGCACATCAACATTTTACTGGTCTTTTTCGTCATGTTAAATATGCATATATATACAAGCTAGGATGAATTTGTGTTTCTGTTCATGCAAATTCGATTTATAGACTTGTTTGGTCCAAGTGTTATGTGAATTTATGTTTCTGTTCATGCAAATGGGATAATTGAATCCTGGAACTCTTCTTTCTTCTTATTGAGCTTGGTTGCTTATATGCGGTATAGACCCTTGTGCACTTCGTAATTAACTCTTGTGAGTGTTGCATCAATGACATTCAGGTGGGCGGCCATTGCTTCTCAGCTACCAGGGAGAACAGATAACGAGATCAAGAACTTGTGGAATACTCACCTGAAAAAGCGCCTTCTTTGCTTGGGAATTGATCCCCAAACTCATGAGCCCTTTTCATCCCGTGGAACAGTCATTAAAGGACCTGCATCCCCAGCTACTCGCCATATGGCGCAGTGGGAGAGTGCTCGGCTGGAAGCCGAGCAACGCCTTTCAAGGGAGTCATCACTCTTCCTTCCACCGATGGTGGAAAAAATTGATTGTGATCACTTTCTGCGCATATGGAACTCTGAAGTTGGGGAATCCTTTCGAAGGATCAACATGGGAGACAATAAAACTGCATGCCAAAGTCCTGTTTCTCAGGCATCTTCGTCGACAAAATGTCGATCAATTTCAGCTATCACTGCAGATATTATCCCCAGCTTATCACGGTCCCCCGCCACAGCAAGCAATCAAAATGAAGATATGGAGTGGAAAAGCCCCATATCCTATGCAGAAGATGTGCTGGCTAGGTCTGATTCAAGTTCAGCTGAATTGGAGGATTTAACAGACTCCACATTACAACTTCTGCTGGATTTCCCCATTAACAACGACATGAGCTTCTTAGATAAAAATATGGACAGCTATGCCACTTCATCTGCGATGTTGACTGGACCCTCATGATATGCCCTCTATGAAGCATGGACGAAAATGTTGCTGTGTATAATGAATCTTCTTTTGCCAGGATGTTCATAAGCTCTTTTTTGGCACTACAATTTCTGAAGCTAGTTTAAGAGCAAAGAAAGTTAAGAACCAAGCCAGCGGCAATTGTGGGTAGTTTTTCAGCCTACAGTTACATACAGATGGTGATGTTAGACTTTCCTTTCCTAGTTTTATTTACTCGGTACCTTGCTGACATATATACTTTGGGACCTAAACTTCCAGGTTTAGTTTCGCAACTATGCTATATATGCGATGCTAAACTCATATTGCCAGGATAATTGTTTCTACTATCCATTAGAAATCTATCTGCACCAAGCTGCACCAGGTTATGACTCTGTTTTGTGAAGATATTGGCATGATTATGTTAATGTGAATTTGGACTCGACGATATTTATTTAATTGGAAACTGTACAGTGTAGGAATCAGTAGTTGAAGCTAGCCCTTTACCCTGCCATAGCAATATGGTAGATTAATAGTTGAGTTCCGAAAGGGAAGGATACTACTGAAGGACCAAAACACAGCCTTTCGATTTTGTATAGACCTAGTTGTGGTGGTATAATGTTTCTGAAATCATTTTGGCAATCTATAATGGCTTACTGTCTACCGAATATAAAGGAAAAATTCTCACTGTGACTTACCATGAATCTCATCAGTCATTAGCTTTCAGAAGATACCGAAAAATATGAAAAGGATGTGTTCGCCAAGGCAACCTCACTAGTATGCCAAGAGAAGCCAACTTCACAAACATGTTAAACTTGTTTCTCACAGATCAAATATTGTATTCCTATACATAAACACACTGAATATTTAAATTTTCCGATGTTTAATGAAAGAAGACATGAAACCATGTGGGAGGGAAAAAAAAAAAAAAAGCAAGCAAGAACGAGGAGTTAAAAACACTATATGCAGAGGAAGAATAATGATTCAACTTTCCGCTTCCATGCTAGGCTCCTAAAGTTGCGCCTTCAGAAGCAACCAAAGAGCTTCTTTGGGGTTTGCCCAGTAGCACGGTATTTTGCAGCCGCCTCCCCTGCCTTTAAGACCTCTTCCCCGCGTTTGGCTTCAACAATTGCCTTCTTTTCCTCAGCTTCTTTGTGAATTAAAGCAATCTTGTTTTTCATTTTCTCTGCATATTCTGCCTTTTGCTTCTCCAGTTTTTCCTGTCAGCCACTTATTTTGTTAATGTGGATTCCAAAATGCTAAAAGAACCACAGTATAAATGGCAGGATAGTAACCCGTTAATTTCTTAATTTTAAAGCCTCTATCATCATGAGATTGTTACAAGGACGTTGTAACTGGTTGGGGCGAGGGATTGTCAATCACTTGGAAAACTAAGCACCATAGCATCAAAAAAATTTCAGAAATTAACAGAGAACCAAGATGACAAGAGTTCAGTTACCTCGATCTTTCTCAGTTTGGCTTCTAGAGCTGCCTTTTTGCTGTTCTCCCAGGCAACAACAGCAGAGAGCTTTTTCTGAGACCTGTTAATTAGTTATAGCACGTGCAATTTGTCAGCAATCAACTTCTTCCAAATCATTTAGAAAATAGAGAAAAAGTTAAACAGTACCCCTCAAAATTTGCCGCACCAGAAAAAAAACATGGTCAATTGTTTAATGCACAAAATCAGTTCCAATTCTTCAACTTTCAGTATTTTTAGGTCAAATAGAGGACTGATCCTTGCTCTACTTGTACACACACACAAATATAATGTGTATTTTAAAAGCCATACTGAAAAAGGAATAGAGGTCTAAATGTTTTTACGAGAGGTTTTCTTAATGGGATTAAATAAAGCGTTACAGTAAACCCCACTCGTACGCACAAAGCAAGCAAAGAATTCTGTAAACTCAAAGCAAAGAGTGAGAGGGACGAGAAAACCTTACTTGTTCTCGGCTTTAGATTTCTCGCTGTCTTCCCATGCCTTAATAAAGGAAAGTCTCTTTTCTTTTTCAAGGTCAGCAAGAGCTACATCTGAAAAACAAAACATCAAACGTCAGATCATTGTTTGGCGAACATTAAACCTACGCTCCCTATGCAAAATGAATTTCTTAGTTGTGTTCTTCACAAGAAGTTGGGACACACACACACACACAATAAACAATCTCAAAACTGCCCATAAGAAATTCCCAAAAGATGACAATGGACTAAAACTGGACAGAATCCCTCAGCCAGTACAAGAGAATTCAGCCATAAATAAACTCGTTCATTTTCCGAAGAACATCCTAATGCTCCATTACTCTTAGTGACTACCATGTCATGGAAGATGGGAAGAGGACTAAGAAGGAGTCTTGGCAACTACAAGTACCTCTGTCAATTGATCCGCCTGAAACCTTCTTCGGAGCAGGTTCTGTCTCTGCCAAAAACAGAAAATAATTAGAAGCAGCTAAAGATTTGCATGGATGGAAAAATTAGGTTGTTGAGGATGTGATTCATATAGAAAGAATTTTTTTTAATTTTTTTATTTTCAGTCACCGACACCCTATTTTAGTTCGAACAAGCAATATACACAATAATCAAATTACAAGGAAAAAAAGAAATTTTTCACAAAGCAACAGGGTGACCTCGTGATCAACCGTGGGATACCTTAAGTCATGAAATGTATTCTTAACACCTTAATTGGTATATAGGAAGTGCTCAATACCACTTATATTGATCCCATTCATTATTCATCATAAAATAACTTGTTTTCCAACCGAGGCACCATCTTTTGAATTAATTATTATTTAATAAGAAATTGATTCTGCCAAAAGACAACAGTAAAAAGATTAATGAGGAAAGTCATACCCAAAACAGGCAACAACTTTGGTCTAAACTATTTGCAATTTTCACATGGGAGAGTGGAGTTCCTATTCAAGATCCTGGAATTGCATGATCGATGCTACTTCATATATGCCTTTATCAAGCCATATAAAAGCATAAAACCATTCATGGGTAATAGTATATCAAACCCAATTGGTTCCTTTTTGGGTGTCATTATACCAAGATACGGGCAAATCTACCAAGTAGGGACTGTATTCCAGCTAATTTTTTTTTCGAGATACCATTTTTCTCCAAATAAAGTTAAATATTGTAATGCCACTGTGCCTAGTAGGGACTTATCCTCACAAAATGTAAAATAATTGAGCAAGCACCTTGCAAGGTTGTTAACGACAGCTAATTTCGCGAGATAGAGAGAACAAAAAGTATCAAAAAGTCAAAAGTATTTGAATTACAGGTACATACCACCAAAAGAAATATGTTTACCAATGAAGTATCCAGTACATACAGGTTGTATTGCATTTATAAAGTCTTCAAAATCAAGATACGAATTTGACACGAAAATCATATTAGCTAGGATTGCTTTGGATACCCGAGGATTAGCTCTCACGAAAAGAGATTCTCCTTTTAAAATATCAACTCAATCATGAGAGTATTCTTTTTCCTATTCTTTCTTTTGAGATTAACGATGGATTAGTTAACAAAAGGGGGGACTCAAGCTCAAAAGCATCCATGAGCTTCAATCCCGTTGGCGAGTCCTGTCTTTGATACATTAAATCAGAAAGCAAAAAAAAAACATGGTTGTAAGAAATTTAATCCCTTAAAAAACCTGTTAAATAATTCTTTCAATTTAAAAATTTAAGCTATTCAAGTTCAAGAATATTTATATTATCCCTATAATATGTAAAATAAAAGTTATTTGATCTGAAACTTGCATACATCCTTTGCTTGATTTTTATTAATTAAAATGATAGTTGTGAAATCTAAACATGTGAGGCTCTAATATTATATATAAAAAAATTATTTTAATCTAAAATTTAAGCTAGCCACGTCTATTTAGAAACTTTACTTGCAATCTTTTTGTCCTTAAAAAACAAAAGCCAAGACAGATAGACACAGAAAGCGACGATAAACTTCCAGAACAACGAGGGGGGCAAAAAACTCTATGTAGCGTTATCCAGACATAGCCATTAGAAGAAAGAAGAATCAGAATTGGAAATTGATCGATTTATTTCCGAAAATAAAGTTCAGGTCAATATCATATTAATTATACCAACTTCTGGACACAAAATCAATAAAATTAAAAACTACCAAATTCAGCCATTTCCATTCCAACCTCACTAAAAACTACTAATCACATCCATCATTTCAAGAGAAAATGAACACGAGTTTAATTTGGTTTCTCACAATTCTCCTGAAAAATAAATAATGAATCAGGGACAAAGAACTTACTTTCAACAACAGCAAGAGCTTTTGATTCCTCAGCAGCAGTAGCTGCCTTCTCTTTCTCTGCAGCCACTGGAGGTGGTGGAGCCGTAACTTTCCCATCGGCCACATCACTTTTAGTTTCCACTGGAGCTGGAGCCACGGGCGTTGCAGCCTCTGCCTTCTTCACCTCCTGCTCTGCCATCTCTTCCTCTTCAGCTTCTCTTCAACTATACAGTTAGCTCGAGAAAATCTCTATTTGGCAACGTCAATAATATTATCTCGTGGCCTTTATAGCTGCAAACAACGTGTGTCGCATCACTGCTAGTTATTTTACTGTTGATTTATGAACCGTTGATCAGAACACAAGGGTAGTGGTTTTTTCGATCAAGCGGTGGGTGTGTAAAGCAGGCATAAAGAAACATTCGCGTAGGAAGCGTGGAAAAATTGCTTTTAGGCGACAGGTAAAAACAGGTAAAGAGAGGCGCATAACAAGGAGGGATGTCGGCATCTGATACGACGACGTAGAGCGGATAAATACAAAACGGGTGAAATGATTGTCCGAGGAAGCGGGGCCCAGTTTAAAGCATAAGCCTGATGACAAGTGTCATGGTTTTATTGCCAACACATCTACTGTAGAGACAAAAAAACTATCTTCATGGGAATATATATATAATTAATTATATAAATTTTAAAATTTAATAGTTATTATATTAAATATTATAAAACTCAATCTTAAAATTTAAAAAAAAAACAAGCTCATTAAAGTTAAATTTTTATCACCACACCACTTAGTAAATATAAAAAATTTGAAATTATTTATCACTTAATAAATATAAAAAATTTGAAATTATTTAAGTGGTAATGAAGTGAAATGGTAAGCACTTGAGATTAATAAATTTATTTTTTTTATAATTTTAGATTTGAATTTTTAATTATTTATATAAAAATTAATGAAAGATTTACCTAATAAATAATTTCAAGACTCATTAATTGTAATTCAATCATCATCATGTTAATAAAAAAAATATAGAAAGTTTGATGGGATACTTTTGAATATATTGCTGGTATGCTTGCACCCGGTAGCTTCATCGCCTTCGAGGCCTTGGGTCCAAAATTCACTCTGTTGCTGCAAAGTGCTGACAACAACTATAGAATTACCCATGTAATATTTCTCCTCGTAGATTTGGTATGTCGTGAGATTAAAATTATAGGGTTTTTCAAGTGGCATGTTACCGTTTCAATCTCTTTTAGATTATTATCGTTAATCGTGGTGCTAGCAAAAGGCCACCGGATGCCTGCTGGCTGGCGACCATGTGCGGCATGGGACCCCAAAAGGGGCGGTTGCTTTCACTGCTGTCATGTGGAGGATTATGCCGATGAGTGATGACTAACTGGCAAAGCACAGCATTGAATCTGCTTTTGAAGGCCAAAGATGTTAATTTGCATGCCCTACTGCCTTGTCATGCTTAATCATCTTCTTTGATTGAATTTCCTCTTTGTTTTTTTAGGGAATATATACTTTAATTGGATTGTTAGCGATAGTCTGGGAATACAATTACCATAATCATATAATCTAACAGTTTTCTTCTGGGTAACTTCATGTTTGTCCCCGGCTTACAAATCTTTTCTCAATTGGGCTCCTAACCTATATATTTTAAACCAATTGGGTCTCAAATGTGTCCAAGGATCCCTTCTTGCACCCTTTCTTCAAAAAATAAACGGTAGATATTCTCGCTGACAGAAGGATGGAATAGAGAATCTCTTATCACATTAGGGACTCAATTGATGAAATAAATATCTTGGGATTCAATTGAGAAACTTTTATGGATTGGGGGCTAAGTCCAGCTTAGTCTATTTATGTATTTCTCTTCTTAGCTTGTCAACTAGGGTTGAATTCCGAAATCAAGTGGAGTAGATGTGGTGTTTTTTTATGCTCCAGCATGTGTCGAGTAAAATAACATAGTTATCCTAATTAGATTACAAGTGAAAGGGTACGATGGTGGAAAATAAAAGGAAAAATAAAACAATTCGCACGTTAAATGCTTTTAGAGTTCGGCGGAGAAACGGTGGGGGTTTATTGAATTCCAGTGAGCACATTGATGTGACTTTCGACACGAGTACGGTGGCACTGTCCCACTCCCAACTTTTGTTTGGCTCGACAAACTAGAATTAGAAACTTTGCACCTCACCTCATGCTCTGTTCCTATGATCGACGATACTCCTCGAGAGTCGTTGTAATTTGACAAGATTCCCCTTTTCCCCGAGGATAAACGAAACACAATTGCTTGTCTTTCAAATCTGGGAATTAAATTCCTCGCAAATGGAGTTTTAATGGTTCGAAAGACAAAAGTATCATTCAGACTCGAGAAACAACATCCATGCGCCATTTTATTTTATTTTTGGGTTTTTCAACGGTGGTTGGAGGTTTTTGTCCTCGACGTCCAAGAGTCAGGTCAGGACGAAAGAAATACATCTTAAGACACTTCGTGCCATCTACAATTGACGGCTTCATGATTGCCACTTTTGGGGGTTTTCAACGACTCGGCAGAAAAAACAAAGAAAGAAAAGTGCCGCCGAGTTTTATTTGCAATTCAAAAGGGCATCTTATCGTAATATTAAAAATAATTTCTTAAAAATAAATAATATTATTTTAATATATTTTAAAATAAAAATTATTTTTTAAAAAACTGCAATAAATGTTTGAACTTATGCCATGCTGTTATTTGTACTGAGCTTTGCGACTTAAAACTCGAACTCTAAGATACCTAACTTTTGGGTTGGACCATCTTTTATTACATCCTGGCCAGTAGGTTGATTCACGCGCTAGGGGCCCGAGAAGGATCCTCTTTCATCCTACGGTATCGGATTCAAGTTGGTCATTCACTTCTTTCTTCAGAGAGAATATATATATATGAACTAAAATGAGACAGGCATTTTTCCGTTTCAACTACCATGCACATCCACACAATACCACTATGGATTCGCACATGGTTTTCTTTTTTCTGTTTGATTTTATTATATGAGTTTTATTTGAGATTCACTTTGATAATTTGTTTTGATAGGATAAATGTAAGGCTTTTATAAAATAAATAATAACAATAATAATTTCATCGTTGAGGTATTGCTTAATTTTATATAAAAAAATATTTAATTTTTTCAAAAAGATTTAAACTAAAAAGACTACAATTGAAAATAAATAAATAAATCACCAGCCTCCCTAAAGTGTCGTTGCCACTACGTGTGGAAAGAAACTCCTGCCAGGACCATTCCAATGAAACTAATGGAGGCTGTCATTGGGGCTTGGAAGAAGTTGCACTTTCCTTCTCAATGCCCAACCCTCTTCACGTGTTGTCGTTTGGGTTTACATATACCATATATTTTTTAAAAAAATAATTAGTTTTTAACTCTCTAATAACTTTTCAATTTAATTATAAATTTTATCCACCTAATAAAAGTCAAACTAAAAAAAATAAAAATAAATAAATAAATAACTCAACTAGATTAACTTATTAGGATAATGTCATAACACAAATCATGAAGTTAGTGAATTAATTTTAATTAATTAACATCCATATAATATCTCATCATCTTAATATTAAATAAATAAATACCATCTTAAATGTTTTTAAAATTAACTCATGTTTTTACATGTCATATAAATTATCTTGGAACTCGCTAAATCAAATACATTATATTGTGGTAATTTTAATAAATATCATTTTAATATTTTTTTTAAATCAACTCATGTTTTTACGTATTATATAAATTGTCTTGGGACTCGGTAAATTAAATACCAGTAATTTTCACATTATTTAATTTGAAACTTAAACTAAATAAAAAGTTAGAACGAGATATTTTAAAGTTAACATGATAGGCCAGGTTTAATGAAATAGACAAAGAACGTCTTCCCCTGACATGATTATTTATTTTTTTAATATTAAAAAAAATATTATTTATTTTTTTTTAAATAATTTAAATTTTATTATGTATAATTATTTTTAATCATACCAAGTTTGAGTGTATTAAATACCATTATGCAATCAGTAATTATAATTCCAATGGAATCAGGCTTTAAACACTATGAAATATTTCGTTTTGCTATTTTTTAATAGTGGATGAAATTGAGAGAGAACAAAATTTGATGACCATAATGAAAATTTCTTTTTTTTTGAAAAAAACAAAAACCAAAATTGTTCATTGACCAGTGCCATCAATAGTGAAATGTGAGAGATAATACAATTAACAACAGCAAAAACAACGTTTTCATCTGGTTGTATTGCTTGATACAATGTATAATAATTACAAGTACAGTCAAGCCCTTGTGTGTATTTACAAAAACCTTAGCACCCAACCTATTTAGATGTATCATCTCAGCACAAATTAGCATGATTTTTGTTCTTGACATACCACTCCAAGGGCCACGAATTGGTGCAACATAATTGATTCAACACACTAATTTTCCAATGAGTTTTTTCATTAGCAACCGAAACAAAAGAAAACTCAGAGAGGTATTGTGTAATTTTTAATTATTTTTAGATTGGGAACCAAACCGATCTACGAGGAAATGTTTGCCAATTCTAATCAGGAAATACTTTTAAATTTGTATCACACATCTTTCATTTATTACCCGATTATTGCCTAGCACAATATACTTCTAAACCCAACGCAATAACAACGTGACATCAATATCCATGGGGGGAAACTGCTGCTGCTCATCAGCACCAAGGAGAGAAAAAACCTACATCTAGTGATTTTTTATGGTGATACACTTCATCGTTTGCAAGAAATAGGGAAGAGTATGATTTTTATAAACACTTTCCAAGCCATGAAGAGATCATCAGCTTCAACAATTCTATTTCTTTTCTTCATCATCCTCCTTGCCGGTGCTTTGTGTTTTTGGATTGACATTGTGAGTTTCTCAGTCCATTTTCCTCCCGCTCTGTCCTCATCTCTCTTATGAATCTAACATATGTAAAGATCATCTCATGTTTTTGGAATTAAAAAAATATGATAACCAATCCTATTAGATGTCTCAATTAATGGGAGGGGATTAGCTTTCAACCTATAACTCCTTTATGGAGATATTTTATAGGATGTATTTTTCCTCCTTTTTATTTCTTTTTTCTTTGTGTGTGATGCAAACATAAGCTAATACGATGACATCAACTACACAAAAAACAAAGAAAGATTTGATGAGTGAAAAGAGTTAATTACAAAAAATATAATACATGATAGTTGTCTTCTAAAAAGTTTATAAGACCTTTAAATAAACAAGAAAGCCCTACTTTTATTATAAATCAACTAAAAGTCTAAAAACCTAAAGAAAATTAAAACAGAATCCAAGTTAATAAATCTAAAAAACCCTAGAAAAAATAACTAAATTGACCAAAAAGTAATTTTTTATTCTAATTCTAAGAGATTCAACAATCCAATAAGCAATTAAGTTATTTTTTATAGAAAAACTATATATATGAGTTCGATCAAATGATTAAATCTCTTATTGACGTTTTAAGGTTTTAATCTAGTATGACACGATCAAATCTATCTCAATAATCTATAAAAATATATGTAAAGTCATTTACATGATATAACTAGATTAAATCTATATATAATTAGTGTCAGATTCTCATCAAATATTTAAAATTTTTAGTTTTGATTTACGAACCTAATTACATCAATATAATAAACTATCTTGAAATGCTAATCCACTTTTCAATCTTTACACCTTTATTTATTTATTTAACAATGTATAAAATCATCATCATGTCATGTTTTGGAAGCACAAGAATAGTTTGGTATGAAAATGAACCTTGTAACTTATCGGTACCCATGTCTTCTTCCCACCTAAAGGTTATCTTAAGTTTGAATATGTTGAATTGTGGTTTAAATTGGTGAGGTGGTTTGGGTTAGATTGATAATTATATGGTGTGTTAATATAGTCTTGCAATATAGAATAGAATTTAATTACATATATCAAATAAGAATGGAATGTGCTGAGATATTTTGTTTTTGAAAAAAAAAACATTTCTTAGAGCTGGATTTGAAGTATTTTTATTAATGAACGAAATACTGCTTTTCTTTATGTAATTGAATTTTAGGTAGTGATATATTTGTATGAATGATTGATTACCGGTAATAATTCTTATATTCGATAGTGAAGTTTTTTATGAAGTAAATTTTGTCGGTCAAATGTGTGGTTTTTGCACCAAATAACCTCTCTTATATATATATATATATATATATATATATATATATATATATATAAAAGTAGCAATCAGCTTATTTTTTTATTTTAAAAGTAACTTGGTATTAAATCCAAATCAATTTTTAATTTGTACAACATTCCTAATTTCTCATTTCATTGTGACTATTGAATCTGAATTTGTTTGTAGGGAGGCATGTTTATGCATGGTAGAAGTTTCATATGTATATAATAAATAAGACTTTTATAATAAAAATAATTGAGCTTATAAAACAGATTCCTTTTGTTTTTAATTGTTTCGATCAATGATTAGAAAAGAGTTAGGCCAGCAAGAGGCGGGATGGAGTTCTATAAAAATATTTTTCCAATGTGCTTTTTTTAATTATTATTTTTATAGTAAGAGGTGTTTGCAGACCAGTTTACATTTGTGATCAAAATTGAATTTCATTCATGAACGATCTTAAGAATGTATTCCATATCAGACTAGTACATTAAGAAATATTTATGAGCAAATAAATCTTATAATGAACGAGATTAAACCTCAGATCTTCGGATAACACAAAACCATATGGTAATTGCTTTAGTTTTCGGTTTGAATTATGACAAATGTACTTTACACATTCATCTTTCTTTGATTTTCAGTCTGTTATAGTTGCTGTGCCTCTCAGTCTGAGAAATCGTTTTACCGGAAGACCAAGGACGTCGACCGAGTTTTCACTCAGTTGTTCCAATCAAAGCACAACCACATCATGCGTTGGAGCCAATGAATCATCAGCCATGGCATGTCCAGGTTTTTTCCGATGGATCCACGAGGATCTACGGCCGTGGAAGGATACTGGAATCTCAAGGGACATGCTAGAAAGAGCTAAGAAACATGCACATTTTAGACTGGTGATTGTTGAGGGCAAGGCTTATGTGGAGCACTACAGCAAGCCCTATCAAACAAGAGATGTGTTCACAATATGGGGTATTTTGCAACTTCTCAACTTGTACCCTGGAAAGATACCAGACTTGGAGCTGATGTTTCGATGCGGAGATAAGACTGTGATACAGAAACATGATATCCAGGGCTCCGATGGCATGTCGCCCCCAGTACTATTTCAATATTGTGGACAAAGCACAGCGTTGAATATCGTCTTCCCTGACTGGACATTCTGGGGTTGGTGAGGCTTCAAACATGCTCCACTCTTCACATCTCTCCAAGCACCGTTGGACAATCGTGACCGAGTGGCACATGGAATGTCAACATATCATGCACAAATTACTCCAATAATTGAGATTCAATAATTGAATCATTTAGAATTTTTCTTCCCTAAATATATAGATTTTTTTTCCAGGAAAACGTTTTTGGAAATTAACTTTCATTTTTATGTTTATGGCAGGGCCGAGACCAATATAAAACCTTGGAAAATTGTGCTAGAAGGAATGGTTGAAGGAAATAAGAAGATTAAGTGGCAGGACAGGGAACCATATGCTTATTGGAGGGGTAATCCCCATGTCTCTCCAAATAGGGAAGACCTTATGAAGTGCAATGTCTCGGACAAATATGACTGGCTTGCTCGCCTCTATGAACAGGCAAGTTTTCTTGACCATAACCCTATGAATTTAGCCGAGTGGAAGGTTTTTAACTCACAAAAACTAATAGAAGAACATATTATGTGCTCTTTGATATGAAATAGAGAAATTATTTTGTGAAATTATTTAAGTAGACTAAACCCAATATTTAACATTAAAAAAAAAAAAACCAATAAAGCAGGAAGGCCTTTTACGTAGTTGTCTTGTTCATGCTCTCAAATTTCTTATTCATAAGCATTGTACATGTGTTTGATTTTCTTCTTGGCCCTCAAGTTTTTTCTTTATCTTCGAGCTATGGATTGATTCAATTTGGTCATTAATTTTTTGTTTTTATTCTAGGTTTTTTCGTTCTCTTGAGCTTTCATTTTTACAAATACCCGAGGAGTCGGAAATTGTTCCAGGATATAATTTCATGGTGATTTTACAGGAGAAGGTTTTAAAATGTTTTAAAAGGCAACTTAAAAAAACCGTGATTAAATTTGACATTGCGAATAATTGACAGTTTTTTCCATGTTTATTGTCAAAAGATGCTTAAATCTACACTCTAGTGCTCCTTCAATTTTATTTTTATTTTTATTTTGATCCATTCTTTTTTTTTATTTCCTTCTCAGTCCCAAACTTTATTTTTTTTGCATTTCATCTACTAAGTCTTCAAAGGGTTTCTTCTTAGAAGTTTTCTTGGTCATTTGACTCATTAATTTCAGTTTGATTATGTCTTTAATTGTCATAATAATTTAAATTTCCCGAAATAATTGTATAAAATCCCGTTATTTGTGTTCAGAACTGGGGTAAAGAAAGGGAGCGAGGGTATAAAGATTCAAAACTAGAAGAACAGTGCACCCACAGGTATGTCCCAAACTCTCTCTTTTTTAACTGTTCTCGTATTTATTTATTTATTTTCTAATCCTTCTCAAGATCACTACTAATTTTTTTTATCATTAAAAAAAATCACTACTGCTTGTTTTAATGATGGAATTTTATATTCGGTTTGTGTACCGATTTTGGTGAAGATACAAAATTTATATAGAAGGGAATTCATGGTCAGTAAGTGAGAAGTATATCTTAGCATGCGATTCCATGGCTTTGCTCATAAAGCCCGAGTACTACGATTTCTTCAGTAGAAGCATGGAGCCAATGCAGCACTACTGGCCCATTAGGGCTAGCAACAAGTGCAAAGATATCAAGTTTGCTGTAGAATGGGGCAACAACCACTCAGTTGATGTATGTATATGCATGCAAGACTCCCTCTAATAATTTCTATTAATTCATGAAAACCAGCAGATATTGATAGATCAGTCCTTTTCTTTGATTAATTACAGGCACAGGCCATTGGGAAGGCAGGAAGCAAGTTTATTCAGGAAAACCTGAAAATGGAATATGTGTACGAGTATATGTTTCATTTGTTCAAGGAGTATGCAAAACTCCTGAGATTCAAGCCAAAAATACCGGCAGGCGCCGTCGAGGTCAGTTCTGAATCTACAGCAAGTACTCTGGGTGGTTTATGGAAAATGTTCATTTTGGAATCAGTGGTGAAGTCTCCCGGTGATGCACTTGTTCCATGCACTGCGCCTCCTCCTTACGATGCTCACGCCCTTCAAGATTTATTTCAGAGGAAAGAGAATGTGAGGAGGCAGGTGGAGATGTGGGGGGATGAATACTGGGAAAACTTGAATAAGAAACAGTAGAAACCTGTCCACCCTTGATGGGAGCAAATAGAAATATAACATGGAGTCATTCCATATTGTTTTTCCCTTGTATTTTTGTAGGATATCCATCCTGCTCGGAGGTAGAGAAGCTCCTTTAATAATGAAGTTATATTTCTTGAAAGAATCGAAGGCATCTGACAATGTATGAAGTAAACTTTTAATAAGCTTGGATTTTCCATATACGATATTTAATCGGCTTCGAAAACTCTTTTGGAGAAGGGATTGGCTACTGTTTCAAAAGATATTCCGTAAAACAAGTTCAATGTATAAGATATGAGATTCTCCGGTTCCCATTTTAGTAATTAAGGATACAAAATGAATGTAATGAGGAAAAAAGAAAGATAAAAAATGTGAAAGAATTTTCTCTATGGTTGTGAGTAAATTGTTTTTGAAAAAAAAAACAAAGAATAAAAAATTTAAATGGATTTTCAAAATTATTTTGAAGAACCAAGTGAGGGAAAGAGAAATATAGATTACCCTAAATTACCAAAAGTATGTGTACATGAATTCACTCGTGCATCAATTTTTTTAGTCTATGGTCTATATTAATTAAGTTCATTTTGACTTTGATCAAATATAAATTAAAAAAATATTAATTTAAAGATTTAAAAAATCATTTTAAATAAGAGAATATGAAATTTCTTGAAATTGTATATATACTTTTATCTGAATTATTCAGAAATTCACCCATAACTCGTCTAAGTAAAGCTATGGTGTGCAAACTAGGGCTTGGTTTAGTGGTGGAAGGGGCTTGTCTCCTTCCACTGTACCTGGGTTCGAGCCCTGGCGTGCACGCCTGTCATCCCCACGGTGCCTTACATGCCTACTGGGTTTGCAGGGTATTCAGTGGACCGTGGGGATTAGTCGTGGTGCGCGCAAGCTGGCCCGAACACTCCACATAAATCAAAAAATAAAAAAAAAAAGCTATGGTGTTGTGCAACCATTTTGATAAAGCGTCGTGTATAAGATTCCCTTTTTACCTTGTTGGGAAGCTTCTTAAAAGTAAAACACCTCCCTTGTTTAATCTTTACTCTTCCAGATTTCCACACTCCAGTTCCTGATCTCAGGCAACTGGCAAGGCCTACGTGACCGGTCCTTCCTGATGTGGCTCATAGAGGATGGGAACGTTCTTTTCCTCCCTTTTCTATGGTTTATTCTATTCCTCGAAGAAGGAAACGATGCATACAGGCCAGGCCCGAGCTAGCCATGTCAGGCAAGACCAGCATCTGGTCTGTTTGTTTCTCCACCGCTAGGATTTCCATATCAAATACATGGATTGTATTGGGAAATTTTATGGCGTTTGTCGAGGAAGCGTGAGGAGTGGTTCTTTTTTAAGTATGTTTTGAAGAGAGATGTGGATGGATTATAAGGTTAATTTTGATATTTATAAAAGGTGATAAGAATATGTTTATTAAAAAAAAAAAATTTCCCCTAAAAGCGATAAATTAGAAGAAGAACAAAGGCAAAAGTGCATGCTTTCTTGATTGTGTTTTCATAAAATTCTTATAAATTTAAAATGTTCTGAGTGTTCAAATCACAAAATATAATCATAATATATTTTGGATAGCGGATTGGATGGGAGAGCCAGCATCGTGAGCAACATTTTGCTTCTTCTTCTTTTTAATTCCTGATGTCAAGCCCACTAATTGAGTTCCGTGCTTGTCAATTAATGAAGACATTTTCTATTAACTCCGGGAAAGTTGACTTGCAAAGAATATCTCGATGGAAAACTTGAACTGCGACTTGTAGTGTAGTTACCTACGAGGTTATGGGAGTTGAAATATAGTTATTTTTTAAAGTAATTTTTTATAAATATATTGAAATAATTTATTTATATTAATATATCAAAATAATTTAAGATTTTAAAAAAATTAAACAAAAATAATTGCATTTTAACTAATCTCTATTAGAATCACACTTCCAAACTAGAATATTATTTTTTATAATGGGCCTCTTTATTAAAAAATTTGGCACATTGACTTTTTATTATTATTATTCATTGAAGTGAAAATTCTAAATAGAAAAGGTAAACCATACTTGTTCTTTTTTTTAAGGGGAAAGCAAACAAAAAGAAGAAGAAAACCAACATCATAAAATATATAATACGATGCTAAGACTCCTGATCAATCCTATTATAATGATTTTAACGCACATATTTAGGAATAATTAATTGAGGGTGTTTGTTTTAAAAATGTTATTCCTTTTTTATTCCTAACTGTATCTACATATATAGTTAAATATTTATTTTGAATAAATTTGAAAAATAAGGAATGGTAATAAAGGAAATATAGGGAGAGAAAGTGTGTGTGTGTGTGTGTGTGTGTTACTTTTAGAATTGATACTTGAATTAAGACAGCTAAAATTAAGAAATAGGATGATTAACATAGGACGAAGAAATAGTTCGTTATCATTGTTAGGCTTCTTTGATTGTTTGTATTTTTTTACTGTTTTTCATACTAGCAGCATTTTTATATAGGAGTTGATTCCTGTTGTCTGTAGATGTCCTAATTATAAATTAGAATTCACCTCGAATATATTAAGGAGCCACCATCTTAATCTATGGATCGATTCACTAGATAAATGTCAACGTAAGATAGTCACCTATGTTCTATTATGTGGTCTCTAGGATCCCTTCTTCCTCTCGAGCCTGGATTATTGCCATGGTTTGGTCAAGGATGTAATTCTAGGGATTCAGCAGGAGCTTAATCTAGTGCATAATCATTTCTTAGAAGAGTTCCGTAGAGTTTGTCAGCTAATGAAGAGATGGGGTTTGCCAGCTGTTTTCTTCTTCTTCTTCTTTGTCCTCCTGCTTGGAGCTTTCTTTTACTGGGTTGATCATGTAAGTCGAACCCTAGATAGCTATATATTTCTGTTTCCATTTGAACACTTCCCTGATAAATTTATTTTTATTTTTTCAGACTATTATTACAAGTATCAAAGGACATAAGAAATCCCCCAGCATAATTGAGCTCCCGCTCAAACGCTCCCTCGATGGAAGCATGGAGCAATCACGCTTGTCCACTTATCCAGTGATATTCAGGCCTAACAACTTATCATCCACAGCATGCCCGGAGTACTTTCGGTGGATCCACGAGGATCTAAGGATCTGGAAGAGCACGGGAATCTCAAGGGCCATGGTGGAAAGAGCTAAAGATTATGCACATTTTAGATTGGTGATTCTCAAGGGAAAGATTTATGTGGAGAAATATAAGAAGTCATTTCATACAAGAGATGAGTTTACAATATGGGGTATCTTGCAACTGCTAAGGTTGTATCCTGGAAAGGTACCAGACCTGGAACTTATGTTCTGGTGTGAAGACAGGCCTGCGATCCTGAAGAAAGATTACCGAGGAGCAAATGCCACTTCGTCACCATCCATATTTCAATATTGTGGGCATGAGGATGCTTTGGGCATTGTCTTTCCTGACTGGACCTTTTGGGGTTGGTAATGCCTCGGAACCTTTTGCATTCTTCTAGCTTGAAAGTCAAATTTCCCTTTGGAGTGGATCCAAGACATTATTAATTAGTCACTTGATCTCAAACTCTTTGTTAATAACACACACTTTAATTTATTTTTGGTCAGGGCTGAGACCAATGTAAGCCCATGGAAAACCCTGTCCAAGGACTTAAAAGAAGCCAACAAAAGGACCGAGTGGAAGGATAGGGTACCCTATGCTTATTGGAGAGGGAACCCAAACGTGGCTGCATCTAGGAGACAACTCATGTGGTGCAATGTTTCTGACAAATATGACTGGAATGCTCGTCTCTACAAACAGGCAAGCTACATAGTTTAAGATTATATGAAGACTTGTTGAGGTAATTATAGTCACTGTAATAACTTCATTTTCTGTGTTCAGGATTGGCGTGCAGAGAGTGTGCAAGGATATAACCATTCAAGATTGGAAGACCAATGCACACACAGGTATAGGCCCGTTAGTGCCAGAAACATAAACTAAACACTCGTTTTTTTTATTCCGAGTGTAAGAAAATCTAATCTTTGCATGCGTAGGTACAAGATTTATATAGAAGGAAGAGGATGGTCAGTGAGTGACAAGTATATATTAGCATGCGATTCCATGACTTTGTTCGTAAAGCCCGAGTACTATGATTTCTTCATCAGAAGCATGGTACCGTTGCAACACTACTGGCCCGTTAGTGCCAGAAACAAGTGCAGAGATATCAAGTTTGCTGTCGAATGGGGCAACAACCATACTGATAGGGTAGTAAAAATGTGCCTGATGTTCAATTTTTCTCTTTTCACTGGTTTTTAGTCACCAGTAAAGTTTAATGCAAACGCAATTCTTGTTGCTCATAAATTTTGTAGGCACAGGCTATCGGGAAGGCAGGGAGCAAGTTTATTCAAGAAAATCTAAAGATGGAATATGTGTATGATTACATGTTTCATTTATTAACAAAATATGCGAAGCTCTTAAAATTCAAACCGAGAATTCCTGAAGGGGCAGTTGAGGTGTATTCAGAGACTATGGCACGCCCTCATAGAGGTTTATGGAAGAAATTCATGGCAGAGACTCTGGTGAGCTTTCCTAGCGATACACTCCCATGTACAATGCCGCCTCCTTATGAGCCTCGTACACTTGAAGCTTTTCTTGAGAGTAAGGAGACAATTACAAGGCAAGTGGAGAGGTGGGAGAAAGAAAATTGGAAAAAAAGTTAATTAAGAAGCAGCAGGTTCTTCATCTCTGATACGGGCATGGCATTTACATTTTGAATGGATGGTCACTGAACAACGAAACATTTTGAAGAATAGAGCTCCAAAAACAATAGATTGATAGAACAATACATCTTGCATACTGCCCAAACCTGTGTTTCAATTCAGTAAGAAGCCCTATAAGTTTTGGGTTACACATGGGATTAGGCCTTCCTACTCTAAAATCTCTTCTTTCATGTCCTCTGTTTGAATCCAAGTCTCCAAGGGATGCTTCCTATTTCTTATTAGACTAAGCCCGTTTATTAAGTTATCTTAATATATTTTTAAGTAAAATAGAGAGGTGACAGAATCATTCTATGTCTGACTTCCAAGATTTCTTACAATAACCTATTAGATTTCCTCATCAATCTTGAATACAATAAAGCGGTAATTGATTAAATCTGAAGCTCTACTTACAAACGATTAACACTTGATAATCTGTTTAAGTACTTTTTTACTCTTCACCAATACTACTATTAATGAGTTTGATACATTTTACCCTTTCAATTATGTTTTCTAGCTTTTGGGCTGAATTGATTTCACGAGAGCTAGTAAATGAGGCTTTAGCTCATTATTAATAAAAATTAAAATATGCATGAAAAGTGTGTGATAGAAATTATTTTTTAAAATATTTTTATTTAAAAATATATTAAAATAATATTTTTTAAATTTATTTTTTACATTAAAACATTAAAATAATTTAAAATTCAAAACATTTTAAAAACAAAGTTAAACCTCATTGTCTAATTTAACTTTGTAATACAACCTCAGCTGTAATGCCTCCTATATTACAACAACTATAGTCCATGAATAATGCAATTTATTAATAATAAAAATATTTATCATAATTTTAAAATCTAGTTTGATATAATAGATTGATTTAGGACTAAGTTAATATAAAAAAATAAAAAAATTTAAAAATATGGATGATCCAGTAAAACTTGATTAAAATTTTGATTGCAATATATTAATTATTTATTTTTTAATTAAAATAATATTATTTTAATTTATAAATAAGTTAGAATTAACTCAGATGATCTGTGACTCAATAAAAACCTAATAACCTGGATAAAATCTATGAGCTGATTAAAAACTCTGATAAGTAGCAAACCGATTGAATTTTAAAATTAAGAAGCTCGCCCCTTCACTAGATCCAAGCTCATTTCACTATAATTAGTTGCTTGCAACTCGAATTGAATTCCAACCAATTCTCTCTTGAATCTGTCTGTCTTTTGCATAAAGTATCTGACTCCTAATTTTTGAAGACAGAAATGGAAAGAGAAAATTTGTTGTTTTGCTTTCTGCAATGAAGAAAAATCTGATTTTTTTTATTAATGCAAAGTGTAGCATGGACAGATTTCCTCAACTTAAAGTTTTATAGTTTTAATATATATATATATATATATATATATATATATATAATGTGGGCTCTCAAACTTATAATTCATAATGATAGGGAAAGCTCAAAACTTTGATAATTACTTTGAGAAGTTCATAACTCGTAATCATTAATTCTCTCCTGAAAAGCATCCTACAAAGTTATTTAAATATAAGAAAATTATTTTAATTAATAAGATCAAGACTCCTAATCTAAATAGAAAAAAATTCAAAAAATACAGGAAAAAAAAAGTTCTTCTAAATGCTTAAATGCCTTTATATAATTAGGTACTTAGAATTATTTGATAAAATTTTATTTCAATTCAATAAAAAATTTTGCTTAATTTTCTCAGATTTTTTTGTTTAAATCTTTTAAAACTCTTTAGAACCTAAGATTATTTAATGAAGAAAAAATAAAAAAATAATTATTCTAGGAAATACCCCTCGGGTAAGGAAGGAGAGATTTTCATGTGAGGAATAAAGTACAAGGGATGGTACTTGGTCGTGTCATCATGCTTTCAAGTTGCCACGTTGCAAGGCGTTTTAGATACCTTCTGACCTCCACATATTTGCGTAGTTAGTGGAGTGAGGATCATGTCGTTGGAGTTTGGGTTGTCAAGGTTTCAAATGTTCAATTGACATGTCGTTATTTCCATTCTACAAATTTTTTCTTAGGCATCGCCTAAGTATGCCTCGACCTTAGACAAACATTCAAGCAGCGTTCGATAAAACTGTGGCATTTTCTTAAAGTTTAAAATAAGTTTTTTGGGTTTTATCATAAGGATATCTTTGAGTTATGGAATTCTTTAATTTTTAATCGAATTTAGATAAAATCATTTACACTACTCAAGCAAGTAGTAATGATTGAAAATAAATTTTAGTATTGAAAACTAAAATATAATTTATACAGTGAATTATAATTTTAGATCTAAAAAAATTAAATAAAAATTTAAATAAATACATTTATAAAATTATCTTCAAGTATAAGATATAGTATTATTTAAGAGATAAATTAATATTTTAATATTTATAAAATTTTCATGTTTATTTATAAATAAAATATTATATCTCTTATTTTGTACACAAAACATAGTATATAACATCTAATATATATATATATATATATATATATATATATATAAAGTTAGCACTCAAAAGCATAATAATCTAATTTTTTATTAATAATTTATAAAATTATTATTAAAAACCAAACACTTGAACGACTTATGATTTGCAATAATTTAATTTTAAAATAATTATATAAAGTCAACAAGAAAATTCAATCTTCAAATAATCTTTGTATAAGTTTTAAATAATTCTAAATTTATTTAACAAGATTTTTAGATTTTTGAAAATTTTTTAAATTTATTATTTTTATTATTTATACCTGTTTTGAGAAACCCAACAATAATATAAATTTATTATTAAACAATTAGAATTGTTAATTATATATTTTAATTATTATTGATATTAATTAAAAATTAAATTTTATACAAAATTATTTTTACAGAAAATATTTTTCTCTCATGATTTTTTTTTTAAATAACATTTGTTTACCGTTTTTGTCAAATCTAGCTGAAATATATACACACACAAGTGTGGCAACGACACCATATCTATTGGCACTTACTACTGTATGAGATTCTTAGGCCACTGTTGTGCTACCAGTAATAACACCAGATATGTTGGCATGAGAAGTAATAGCCCATGGTTATTGCCCTGCCAATTGCGTTGCAGGTTCTTTCATCGGTAGTGAGCAGGGAACCCACTACTGGCAATAGTTGGACAAGAAAAGAAAAACTTAATCCACTTTTAGAGTTTTAGGGTTTAAAATATGAATTTACCCTGTAATTAAACCTTATTATAATAGGGTATTTCAGGAAGAATTATAATTCTATCACTAGACATGTAAAATATTGATCTTATATTAAAATTGAAACCCAAAATTAAATTAATTATAGAATTAATTTCCATAATTGGATAAAAATTGAGTTAAAGTGTTCAATTCCATTTTTTCCTTATGTTATCCTAGTTGGATTAGGATTTAATTAAAATATGTTAGAAAAATATATATTTTTCTAAATAAAAAGAGTTTTAAATTGAGAAATTTTATTTAATTGATCCTAAAATAGTTTAGAATATTAATAAAAATTTTAATATGATTATTTTTCTTATTAAACTTTGAAAAACTAGTTTTTCAAGAAAATTATGTCAAATAAAATTTATCGAGTTTGGAAGATTGTCAAATTAGATTTGATTCAATATTTTCATGTGTTAAAAATATTATTTTAAAATTCACATGTTAATAATATTATTTTAAAATTAAATATAAGGCTAATAATTAGAATCAAAACATACAATATTTTTTTATATTATATATATTAATATGTTCTTACATATAATGAATAATTATGGTTATTGAAGACCAATTTGATTATGTTTTTTAATGGTTGAATGATTGTAATATTAAATAGAGCTTGCATATTTTTATTTTTATTTTACTTTTTAGGGATTGTAAACAAAAATTCATCTAATTCCCCTCGAATGTATCTCAAAATTTCTTATTATGTAAATTTTATATCCAAGATAGAGAAGGAATAGGAAAAAAGGCTACAATCATCTTGTTTACAAAAAAGACTTGTGAAGATTTGCAACAGCTACTTAGATTTTCATCACTTAATTTCTCAAGGGAATTAATTTAAATATATCCATAATCATCCAATTAAAATGGCAATTATCCAATTAAAATGGCATACTAGGGGTATATGTTGGTATATAACCATTATATATAATATATCATTAATTCCATGGAATAAAACTTAATTCAAATAAAAAAATCCCTTGTTAATATATTAAATACATGTTGAGAACATGATTTGATATCTCTTAATTTTATATACATAAAATCAGAGTTTTATTTATGGATAACTTGTTGAGCTGCTCAAAGTTACCATTAATATAAATATAAAATAACCTTGTTGATATATTTTGATATGTTAAATTACTTAAGATCATATAAATTAAATGAGATCCTAATTCACTAAGATATTTATGTAAGACTTCTTGAATTGACAATGAAGGCTATTAATTTGAAGAAAAATAGTTGTAGATCAAATTATTATTAAAAATCTTATTTAAATTTGATTATAAATATTTATGCGTGAAATTAATACTCGTTATCTTTATATGAATATGTTGATAGATTACCATGAGTAAAAATAAATATATCTTTACATAGTATACTTGATGTTAATAAATTAACTGAACAAAACTTCTTAAATTGGTACTAAAATGTGAAAATTGTTGTTAAACAAGAAAGAATATTATATGTTCTTCAAAATTTGATTTCTTTTATCCTTGATCAAGACATTGATAACAAAGTTATTACTAATTATCAATGTCATATTGATGTTGATAAAAAGGCTACAAGGTGATGTTAGCTAACATGTCGTTTTAACTTCAAACACAACATGAAAATAAAGATGTTTATATAATAATCATGCATCTTAAAAAATTATTTAATGTGGCTAGTAGTATTGAAATATATGAAACTTCTAAGAAATTATTCTGCTACAATATGATGGAGGGTTCCTTGATAAATATTCATGTGTTAAAAATGATTGGTTATTTTAAAAAATTAGAAATTAAATTTTGTCATGGATCACAATTTAAGGATTGATTTCATCTTCCAATTTAAGTATGAAATTTCAATCAAAGCATCAAGAAACACAAAGGTGTTTATTATGATTGTGGCAAGAAAAACACTAATGAGAAATTTTACAAATACTATCTTGCAGTTATAAAAACTAAAAAGCTTATTGAAACTTTTGCTTTGTATGTATTTATATAAAAGGTTTGTATATACATAATCTTTGAATATCTAGGCTCAATATAAATAGCAAGAAAAATAGATTAGATAATCAATATTTATATTATTTATGACATTATAGACTAGGTCATATCAATGAAATAAAAATCACTATGTTATATAAAAAAAAATATTTGATTATTTTGATTATAAATCATATAAAACTTATAAAATTTATTCATTGAGTAAACTTGTCTTGGGTTTAAAAAGAAATTCAAGATGATTTTTTTTTTAATATTGAAATGTTGATATGTTAGATTGATTCGAGTTTTGCAGCTTAACTCACTAAATTTAAGATCCAAGTAATGAACTTCACTAAGTTTAATAATTATGTTATTTTTAAAATAAATTCCACTTAATTATATAATAACAAAAATATATATTTGTAAAATTAAAAATAAGTTAAATATCATAATATTTACATGAAACTGCAAAAATATTATAAAAAGTAAACCTAAAAAATTTATAAAAAATTAAATTAAAATAAATATTAAATAAAAAAAAAATTAAAAACACAACAAAAAGCAGGGAAAAAAAATAAAGGGAATGAAGAAGATAGATCACCTCCTCTCCTTCGATGTTTACATAAACAATTAAAAGGATGAGTGGATACCTTAATTATTCTAGATGTACAGGGAACTTACCGCATGAGTTATAGATTACGTGGCTTCGGGACCGCACAAAATGGGAACTAAAATATTTGACAGGTAAAGGTAATTATCTTTTTTTCCCCTCTCCTCGTAGTGACTTCTAAAACATTTTAAAAAACAAGAAAGCAAAAAACGCATCATTCTTTTTTTTTTTTTTTAATTTTAATAATAATTATTTTTATTTTAAAATATATTAAAATATTTTTTTATATTTAAAATATTTTTTTAATATTATACATTAAAATAATTAAAAATTATAAAAAAATATTTTTTAAAAAACGTTTCTTCATTATAAAAACAAACAATATATTTAAAACATTGAGTTTTCTCGGTAGCAGTATTTCTAAACCCAATCTAGTGGTTAACTTAATCTAAGGATCGGATGACGGATTTTAACCAAGGTTAATTCTATATTTTTTTAAAAATTAAAATAATATTATTTTGATAAAAAATAAAAAAATAATCAATAAATTATAACTAAATTTTTAAGTTAATTAGATCAATTTATTAAGTCGATTTGGTCAATCAATGTTTTAACTATCGTTATTTTTTAATAAATCCAGTATAATTCTAGTCCTATTGACTTATTCTCCAGTAGAAGGAGATAACCTTTGTTCTTGGAACAATTTTACAATCGGATCCTTTGATAAAATAAAATGCAAACCTAGATCTGGTTTCCATTTGGTATAGATGTTGGGTTGAGTTTAGAATACCAACTTAGAAAATTCGTTGTTTTTCCATGAATCGAGTGATTTTCATTGATTTGGTTGCTATACAAGTTAAAGACTGAGTTGGGTGTCGTTCATTGACCGGGTGGTGGAGGTGATTTTTAGTCATTGGGTACAGGAGTCCGTGTTCATTCTAGGGATTCTGAGATGGATTTTTTTAATTAATTTTTTTATTTTCTTTAAATCATTCTATTATATATTAGTATTAAAAATAAAATTTAAAAAAATAAAAATATACTATTTTAATATATTTTCAATAAAACACACATTACTAAAAAACAACTAGACTCTAAAAATGCTTTTAGTTTGGGGTGTAGAGTATTTTTATAAAAACATTTTTAATCAAAAATAAATTCAAATAATACTTTTAAGTTATTTTGTATATCATGCATTAAATTCATAAAAAAATATTAAAACAAGTTAATTTAATAAATTTATTTAAAAAAAAAAAAAGAGGTTCGACCATCAAGCAGCTGTCAAAACCTCGGAACAGACCTTCGACAATAAACCAATATTTTAGCGATGGCTTCTATGAACAACTCCCGCGTAACATGTAATTTGACAATGTCCACATAAACGCATCATGCTTCACTAGTTTTTTTTTTATAACACACACCGACCTTTCCACGCACGTCATTGCTTAATGGGATAGCGAGGCTACCATTGCACCAACTTTATATTTTTTCATATATAGATTTTAATTATATTTTTTTTATTTTTTAGAAACTCTCAATCAAGTACTTTTATTCACCTTCTATCAATTACTCTGTTGTTTGATAATGTGTCATTTCACCTTAATTTATTTTTGGCACATAAACTTTTATTTTTCTTTTTATTTATTTATATGAATGTCTGTACTAGCTTATGCGCACCACGACTAATCCCCGCGACTCATTGAACATTCTGCAAGTCCAATAAGCAGATAAGGCATCACAGGGATAACAGGCGTGCCCAATAAAACTTGAACCCAGGTGCAAAGAAAAAGGATAAGCCCCTCCCACCGCTGGGCTACAATCTTACTTGCAACTTTTACTTTATAATAATTGAGTTGTTGTTATTATTTTTTTTTTATATGTTAATTTTTTTATTGTTCCAATTGAGTACTTCAATTACTCCACTGGAATAATAAAACAATTGGTACAAAATGAAAAAAAAAGGTTATATTTATATATATTTGGCATTAGCTAAAAAGTCTTAGGGTATTTTTGTCTAAAAAAATCATTAATGTGAAAAAAGATGGAGACATTCATAAGTGACTGTTGCAAGTGAGACTGCATTCTATTAGATTTTAACTTTGCTTTTGGTCTCGCAAGAGCTTTAATCAAGTTCCTTCATAAGAAAAATAGTAATGCCACGTAGATAATTCTATCTGTTCCAGCCCCTTTTGATTGGTCTCCTGTTTTTTTCTACCCTTACTTACATCCATCGTGTTTCGCCCACTTGTGCACAGATGCGCCAATCTTTTCACAGATGATATTTATTTTTCTACACCCATCACAAGTCTATTTTTATTTATTTTATAACTAGAATTATAACATATTAAATATATTTTATTATTTAATTTTTAAAATTATTTTCAACCAATTTATATTTTAAAAGTTCTAGTGCCACACACAACTATTATTATAATACAAATTTATGATATGATTGAGAATAAAAATAATTATTTTTGGTTCAATTCAATATTTATATATAAAAAATAACCAAATTAAATTTATTTTAAAAATTAAAAGCAAACTAAAACTTATTTAAATAAATCGGTTTCGGTTCAATTCAATTTATTAAGATAAAAATCTATTCAAATTAGTTAGGATTAATTTGACTTAATTTTTTTTGTTTTAGATTTAGTTCGATTAGGTTAAACTAAACTAAAATGATTAATTTTTTAAAAATTTTAATTAATTTTTTTACTATTTAATTTTTTTAATTATTTTTTTAATTTTCTAAATATAATCAGTTTTTTAATTTTTTAATTACCAAGTAAGAGTTTTTGTTTATGATTTTAAATGCTTTTTAAAAGTGTATTTGACTTGTAAAAATATCAGGTTAATATTTTTTTAATATTTTTTAATGATTTTGATTTATTGATATCAAAAATAAAAAATAAAAAACACTTATTTTTATATTTAAAAAAATTATTTTATCTCATAATCATAAATACACATTATAAATAACACAGAGTAGGGTATGAGAATCCGATATTTGAAGTTCCAATATTTCAAGCAATCTGTATTTGAATGTGGATAATGTATTTAAAATGCAATGAAAAAAATTAATTTTGATATAAAAAATTGAAAAACAAAGAAAAACCCAATAGTAAACATGAGTTTTTAATAATTTTAAGAATTTGATAAATGCACGGTAAAGTTATTTTTAGCAATATATTAAATAAAGAAAATAAATTCAAGAAAGCAACTCCACGTACCAAGAACAGCAACATTGAAGAAGATGAAGTAAATATAGTTAAAATATCATAGATAAATACGAACTTTTGAAAGTCAAACTAGTTCAAAGCCAACGGATATGGTCAACAGGAGATGAAGACTATATTATCGTTAGCTTATTTACAGCGAAGATCGCCATTCAGGAACACGTGTCTAACAGGGGAAAGCGATTAATTTCTTTCCCGGCAAGTATAACAATTATCCCCCTCGTCTCCTCCTTCCTCGTCAAGGCTGTGTTTGTTTTCACAGTGTTATCGTATTTAAATAAAAAAATTATTTTTTGATTTTAAAGTATTTGGATATATTAACATTAAAAATAAATTTTAAAAAATAAACAAATATTATTTTAAAATATTTATAAATAAAAAACACTTCAAAAAAATAACTATTATTAAAGACCAAACACCACCTAAACGTGCTATTTTGTGTCGTCAATGAAATGAAAATAACAAAAACCTCTCAACTCGTTTTCGACGACTATTTTGCAGTCTTTTTCTCTGCGAGGGAAGCATCGCAGAAATTATATCATGTCCGCGACTTCGTCATTAAGTCTTCGTTTCTTGTTTTGAGACTGGCCTTATATATCAAAAATCCTTGCGACTTTCCTCTCCTGTTCTTCTTTTCACTTCCTCAACCCATCAACTTTCCAGGGATTGTTTTTTTGAAGCAAAAAAGGTATGCTACCCTATCGTTTTTTCCTTTAATCTTAATGGGTCTTTTCTCTTTTCTTTTCAGCTATTCGGCGAGTTTAACAGTCCTCTTTTTTGGTTGGCTTTAATGGGTTTTAAGTGAGACACGTTTTGTATTTTTGTTTGTCCTTGCTCCACGTTTGTGTGGCATTTTTTCTTTTTTGGGGTTGTGCGTCTTTGATCGCTGATGGAATTACAGAAAGGTTGAGTTTTGTGCGATAAAGAAAGAGCTTTGGTCTTGATAAGTTTCTGGCCTTTTCTTTCTCTTTTTTGAATGATCAGATGATCGAGATGTGTGTTTCTCCGTTTGCCTAGAGTAACCGAATCCTTGTTGATTTTCTGTGACCTCGAGATAAATGGTCTCAATAAATTAAAAAGATATTCCCGGGTCATGAAAAATTCTCTTGTGCTCTTGCTTGGTGGCTTTGAAATTGCAAAAGCAAATTGTGAGGATTCCAAATATTCTGCTCCACCTCTTTGCCTATAGCATGCAGAAGAAAAAGGAAAATTCATTTGTAAAGTCAATTATGGTATCTGGACAGCCAAAGGCCTGTCGGTTCTCCTTTCTAACTTTGTGATTCGTAATTTCTGATAAGAAGCTAAAAGGTCTCTAGACTTTATAAACCCCCCCTCTCCCTGAATGTATTTATTGTTCTCCATGTGTAACTTGTAAAAAGGTATTTCTTTTAGTTTTTAATTACTTAATTCATAATCTCAGAAAGATAAGTTGTGAAACAAATTCTATGTGGTCTATAGGTTTTTTTGGAGGGAGGGTCATTCATGTGAATTAGAGGATTTTGATGGGGTTAAAGAAGGTTAAAACTCTCTCTGTTGGAACACATAAATGAAATAAATTTGCGCTCATAAAATAGTCTACGATCATTTTAGATTGAAGTGTCGTAAGTGGTTGTCTATTAGGCTAATTTGCAAATGTTTGGTTCATGCTGTATTTCTGTTTTCACATGGCTGCTCATGCACATATGTTCTGATCATCTGTTCTGTCGTTTCACTTTTGAGTTCTCCCTTGAAATTTTTCACTTCTAGTTTGCCATTTGGTACCATTATGAATTTAAAGTCTTCTTATGCCTTATATCCTTTTCCGTTTACTTTTGGGGTCCCAAGGTTGCTAAGCATTCAAATCAATGTCGTGTTAGGACTAACATTTGTATTGCTCTGTATTATTATTTGGGTACAACGTAATTTCTTTGTTTCATTCATCTCAGGTATCAGCTGTTTCCTGTCAATTCCTGCGAAAGCTACTTAAATTTCCCCTTAAGTAATCCTTTGTCAATTTGATAAAGAGACTTGATGAGTAATCTCAAGCTGGGAGTGGAGGTTGTCGGTGCCCATGACCTTATGGCAAAAGATGGTCAGGGCTCAGTCAGTGCTTTTGTTGAGCTCCATTTTGACCAACAGAAATTTCGCACTACTATCAAAGACAAAGATCTCAGTCCTGTTTGGAATGAAAACTTCTATTTCAACATCTCTGATCCAAGCAGCCTTTCTAACCTCACTCTTGAGGCCCATGTCTACCACCATAAAAGAGAGAACAACTCCAAATCCTCACTCGGAAAAGTTCGTCTCACTGGGACATCATTTGTACCCTACTCGGATGCTATTGTTTTGCACTACCCTCTTGAAAAACAAGGCATTTTATCTCGTGTCAAAGGAGAGCTTGGTTTGAAAGTATTTGTTACGAATGATCCTTCAATAAGATCCTCAAATCCACTTCCTGCTATGGGATCTTCTCTGTTTTCAGACTCTCGTGCTACTCAAGCTCAAGCTCCAGAACAACAGACTCCAAACGTGGCCCAAAAAGTGTTTTCTGATGGAAAATCTGAGTCAAGGCATACATTTCATCACCTTCCAAACCATAGTCAGTCACAGAAACAGCAGCATGCTCCACCAGCAGCAACTCAGTCATCAGTGAATTATGGGATACGTGAGATGAAATCTGAACCTCAGGCTCCAAGAGTTGTTCGCATGTTCCCAGGCTTGTCAGCACAGCCTGTTGATTATACACCTAAAGAGACGAGCCCTTTTCTTGGAGGGGGGCAAATAGTTGGAGGGCGAGTCATACGTGGAGATAGACCTGCCAGCACTTACGATCTTGTTGAACAGATGAAGTACCTTTTTGTGCGAGTTGTGAAGGCTCGTGACCTTCCTACCATGGATGTGACTGGGAGCCTTGATCCATATGTTGAAGTAAAAGTCGGGAATTATAAAGGAACCACAAAACACTTTGAGAAGAAGCAAAACCCTGAGTGGAATGAGGTGTTTGCCTTTGCAAGGGACAGAATTCAGTCTTCAGTCTTGGAAGTTGTGGTCAAGGATAAGGATCTGATCAAGGATGATTTTGTTGGGATTGTAAGGTTTGACCTGCATGAGGTTCCCACTAGGGTTCCACCTGATAGTCCACTGGCTTCAGAATGGTATCGACTTGAAGACAAGAAAGGAGAGAAATCAAAAGCGGAACTGATGCTTGCTGTCTGGTATGGTACACAAGCTGACGAGGCATTCCCTGATGCTTGGCACTCAGATGCAATTTCTCCTGATAGTTCTTCCATTATCTCCACACTCATCCGCTCTAAAGTATATCATTCTCCAAGACTATGGTATGTCCGTGTTAATGTGATTGAGGCGCAAGATCTTGTGGCATCTGATAAGAGTCGTTTCCCAGATGCTTATGTTAAGGTACAGATTGGTAACCAGGTTTTGAAGACAAAGATAGTTCCGAGTCGGACATTGAGCCCAGTGTGGAATGAGGAACTAATGTTTGTTGCTGCTGAACCCTTTGATGATCATCTGATCCTTTCGGTTGAAGACCACACTGGACCCAACAAAGATGAGAACATGGGGAAGGTTGTTATACCATTGAAAACTGTTGAGAAGCGTGCTGATGATCGCATTATTCGTAGTCGGTGGTTCAGCCTTGAAAAGTCCGTGTCAGCTTCCATGGACGAGCATCAGTCGAAGAAGGATAAGTTTTCTAGTAGACTCCATCTTCGAGTTGTGCTTGATGGAGGGTATCATGTGCTTGATGAGTCAACTCACTATAGTAGTGATCTTCGACCAACAACAAAGCAGCTGTGGAGACCATCTATAGGTGTTTTGGAGCTAGGGGTTTTAAATGCTGATGGGCTCCACCCAATGAAAACAAGAGAGGGGAAAGGTACCTCAGATACATACTGTGTGGTAAAGTATGGTCAGAAATGGGTTCGGACTCGAACCATAATCAACAGCCTCAGTCCAAAATACAATGAGCAGTACACGTGGGAGGTTTATGATCCCGCAACAGTTCTCATTGTGGGGGTGTTTGATAACAACCATCTCGGTGGTTCCAATGGTAATAAAGACACAAAAATTGGCAAGGTTCGGATACGATTATCTACCCTTGAAACTGGTCGTGTTTATACACACTCATATCCGCTTTTGGTTCTTCACCCTTCTGGTGTCAAGAAAATGGGCGAGATACATCTGGCCATAAGATTCTCATACACATCATTTCCGAACATGATGTTTCTATACTCGCGACCACTTTTGCCAAAGATGCACTATGTAAGGCCATTGACTGTAATGCAGCAGGACATGCTACGTTTCCAGGCTGTCAATTTAGTAGCAGCTCGTCTTGGTCGGGCTGAACCTCCTCTTAGGAAAGAAGTTGTAGAATACATGTCTGATGCAGACTCGCATCTTTGGAGCATGAGGCGCAGCAAGGCAAACTTCTTTAGGCTGATGTCAGTTTTCTCCGGATTACTTTCCGTAGGAAAATGGTTTGGTGAAGTTTGCATGTGGAAAAATCCCATCACTACAGTGCTAGTACAAGTCCTCTTTGTGATGCTTGTCTGTTTTCCAGAACTGATTTTGCCAACTGTGTTTCTATACATGTTTCTAATAGGGGTTTGGAATTATCATTTCCGACCGCGTTACCCTCCTCACATGAGCACGAGAATTTCTTGTGCAGATGCAGTGAGCCCTGATGAGCTTGATGAGGAATTTGACACATTTCCATCCAGACAAAGTCCGGAGGTTGTTCGTTTTAGGTATGATCGACTAAGGAGCGTTGCTGGGAGGATCCAGACTGTTGTGGGTGATATGGCTACCCAAGGAGAGCGGGTTCAAGTGCTACTAAGCTGGAGGGACCCTCGTGCCACAACTATTTTCTTGATTTTCTGTCTGGTGGCTGCCATTGTTCTATATGCAACACCGTTTCAGGTGCTTGCTCTTCTTGGGGGGTTCTACTTTATGAGGCATCCTAGGTTTCGTCACAGGGTTCCATCAGCACCAGTCAATTTCTTCCGTCGTTTGCCAGCGAGGACAGATAGTATGCTGTGAAGTTGTAAATGGCGTGTTCAGTCAAAGCTTCTCTTGCCAGTGTGTCAGACTCTGGTTTTTCACAGCAGCGCTTGTAAATATTTGGATATCTTGTTTTTCGTGTAATGTTCTGTTTACCTGGAAATGGGTTCAAATTCATACATGACAGTAGATTAAGTTTAATAATGGAGATCGTATTTTCACTTTTGGTTGTAATGGAATTGGCTCAGCATCAGATGCCATTGTTGCTTCTTGGTTGCTGAGAAGAGAATTATTTAGTTAATTTTTGTGCCATTGTCTGCGGATTGGTGTTATGAAATACTTCTATGCTCCGCAGGAACTCCTGATGCGTTAGGATAGTGCACGTGGTATGTTTTTGTTTCTTTAGAACATCTGAGGGTTTGTTTGCATTTCTGGTCAAGAAAAAAGCTCTCAGTGGCAGAGCTAGGGGTTTCGGTTCAGTTTTTAATAAAAATAACAAACCAAACAGAATTATATATATAAAAAGAGGAAAAAAAAACATTGTTTGTTTATCCTTTTATATTTTATAGTGAATGAAATTGTTTATGTATTTTAGATTTGCTATAAATTTAAGAGAAAACAATATTAGAATTGATTGAGTTTATGGTCCGGATTACCTTATAAGTTTTCCTTTTGTTTTAGTTTCTAATTTTTAAAATTAATCTTAATCTTATTTTTATTTTTATTTAAATTAATATATCTACTTTCTTTTATGTTATTTAGAAAGCCTCTTTGAAATAAAAAAATATTTTTTAATTATATATTTAATTTTTTAGAAGATTTTTCTGATTAATCTATATTTTTTAAATATTTGGTATAGATGAACTTTATTTTTAAAAATAAAAAGAAATTTATTACTAATATGTGTAACCTTGCATATTATTTTTTTATTCAATTAATTTAATGTCAATATCTATTTTTATTATTATTTGATTGAACAAAAAAAATATTTTAATTAATAAATTTAGCACACACAACCTTGTAAATGTTATACCTTACGAAATTACATATCTTAATCTATATCATCTTTTATATGGATGAACTTTGTTTTTGAAAATAAAAATAAATTTATTTTTAAATAATATTTCTAATATGTACAGTCTTGGTTATTATTATTTTTTTTTTTAATTTTTTTCAATCAATTTAATATTTGTTTCTATTTTTATTATTATTTGATTAAATAAAAAAATCAAGAAATTTAGAAAATATAACCGTGTAAATATTCATATCTTGTAAAATTAAGTATCTTGATATACATTTGTCTCTTAATTTTTATTTATCATTTATGGTTTTTGTTTTTTTTTAATTATTAGCACATATAGTTCTCAATTTATTTGTTACATGTATGTATAAATTTTTTGATTTTCACTTAGAATTTTTTTAAATACAAAAACTAATTGAAAAAGTCTATATATAAATTTTTTTGTTAAGGAAAAAAAAATATTTAACCAACAGTGAAACGCAAGTCAAATATATATATATATATATATATATATATATATATATATATATATATATATATAGAGAGAGAGAGAGAGAGAGAGAGAGAGAAGAATATATGAACTTATTCAAATAACATACATATAAATATAATAAGTTGTAAGTGAAGTATCTCCAAATATTTTACCTATTCTCTTCAATACATTAGGAATAATATTTAAAATATTGTTCTTCACACTTTATGTTTGTTCTCATTTGTTTTTGACAGGATGTAAATATAATGTTTGTGTTTAGATTTTCACATGCTGCAAAGAAATATAATTTTATTTTTATGGTTATCAATCATTTTTTTAAGATGATCTATTTTATTCTTTGTATTAAGACCATATATATTTCTAGAGTTGTGAAACTCTATTTTGACAAGATTTTCAAGTTATGGTCTTTCCTAAACTATAATATTAAATATAAATGTTAGATTTATAAGTTATTTCTGGAAAAACTTTTAACATATAATGGGAAACAAGTTAAAGTTTTTAAATTCCTATCACCTCTAAACTAATAGTTAAATTGAGACGGTTAATAAAAGTATAAGTAATTTTTTAAAATATCTTGTAAGTGATCATAAAAAATTAGAATTTAATTTTTTCAATAGACTATATTATTTATAATAGCTTTGTCAATAATTTAATAAGCCTGAGTTCATTTGAAGTTGTATATAATTATAAGTCCAAAAAATCTATATATCTTCTTCTCATATTTTTTTATGTTAGGATTTTTAAGTTAGTCGAGTTTTTTATCTATACAATTCAAAATTTGTATATTAAAATTGTTATGTAAATTCAAGTAAATAATACATAACATAAATTTTGAGTTGATTTATATAAATGACATAATAAATTTAATATAAAAAACTATATTATAATATAAATTAGACCTAAGTAATTTTTTTCATGAAATATTTAAAAATAGCATGCATGCAGTACAAGCCATTCAAAGTGCTATAATAGGTTGCTTATGTTTTTTTATTTATCATTTGATTTTGGCATTAAATACCAAAACCACATCATATTTCATATTTCAAATGACACGTTTGAGATTTCTTCTTGATGATCCTATTGACTATTGAGCCATCTGCCCCTTTCACCTTAACAAATTGTCTTTTAACAAATTGTCTTTTGTTTTAACGCATCATGCATGATTATTCTTCTTGTGGATCAATTTTCAGGAAATTCTAAGATAACAAATAATGTACTCAAATTATATTTGAAATTATACCGTCATGTCAGGAAAAATAAATAAAAAAGAACAGGAATTCAGAGGCTATTCATGTCGCGTATCAGCTTCTCAATGACCACGGGCTACAAGTCACATTTAAAAAAATACAACTGAGATCAAAACCAGAACAAAGTAAAATTTCTATCTCTGAGAAAAAATTTAGGGAATCATAAAACGGCAATCTGCTGATTTGTACAGGAAAATGGCATGCTTTATAACTACAGAAAGAGTGACTTTACGAAGATACGAAGAACCATATGCCTACGTACCCTGTAGGATAGAAAAAGCTTTTAACTCACAGAAAAACAGATTAGTTCGAATCACCAAAACTAAAACTTGGAATTGCATTGTCATTGAGCTACAAGAGATGAGTTCAACCCATGGTCAATCATAAGTAAATGAAGTGAGAAATGTCGGGCAGAATCAGCCTGTCTTCAATCTTCATCATTGGACTTCAGAAGATTATATTCAAGCTGTACTGAAACAGGAGAGTATATACATTGCTCACAGAGTAATCAATAGAAAATCCTTATCCGCGCATCAGATCAATGTCAACATGGGTGCTTCGCATATCCACCGACCGAGAACCAGGCCATACACCCATAGAAGAGGTAGGAGTAAGATTTAGACTTGGTTGAACACTAGTTGGAGTTACTGGGTTCTCAACCGTCTGATGGTCCGCATCTCTGGCTACTTCAGCACCTTCCACTTTCTTGTTTTTAGTCTTTGAACCACCCCACAAGAAACTTCCGGCTATCACCTGGATTCATGGATCAATTAGTAAAGCATTTTACAATAATATGAAAAAAAATCATGCCTGTTTCTATCATGGACTTGTGGCATGAACTTAACACCTAATTACCTAGCACAAAACAAAAGGGACTCAGTGCTTGGCGATACAAGAGAAGAGAACATTACTAATTTGCAACACGCAGTTATAGAGAAAACATTTCCTGCCTCGTTCTATGGATTATTTTGCACGGCTGAAAGCTCAATGACAAAGTAGATAATCTAATTCTGTACAATTACTGAATGCCAGTTGATAAAACTTTTGCATCTCTATGAAAATGGCATTAAAAACATTTAACAGTCTCACCATTGAGAATTTTAGTGAGCAATAAAAGGATTACAGTTTTGAGTGCAAACCACATATACTAGAGAGCCAGAACAACAAAAAAGTTACCTGAACAGGGCTTGCTGCAATAAGAACTCCACCAACTCCTCCACCAATAACACAACCATCAGGACTAGCTAGGGAGACACTCAAACCACCAGTTCGATTGCGAGGGCCACCGTCATTAGAGAACAGGTAAGAGCCAGATAAACATAAAATTTCAAAGCGTCCCTGTAGAAACAAACAAAAAGGGGATTTCAGCTGATAAGAAATGCAAAAAATAGAGAATAGAACAACAGGATATCTTGAAGCAAGGCCTGAAATCAGGGAGACAGTTCTGCTCATCTAACTGAATAGTTAAAGGGGGAGAGTTTTAATAGAAAAAAAAAAGTGTTCATGTCAATCTGAGTCCCTGTCTGTATATGATGGATTTGGGTGGTGAGGTAACTATACATTGCTCACTTAAGGCCAGAATGGTCTCCAAGATTTACTAGTCAGAAAAAAAAAGTATCTAGCTATCAAAGAGCCTTCATCCCTTCAACAACTAGCAAAAGACTAATGCACAGTGAGCATTTTACAAGTTCTAGAAGCGCATGCTACTTCACATGGCATGTTCTATTAAAATCAAATGAGTCAGATCAAATTTGTTTCCAAGATTCACTAGTCAGAAAGAAAGAATTATCTAGATATCATAGAAATCCCCTCAACAACCAGCAAAGGACTCATGCAGAGTGAGCATTTAACGAGTCCTAGAAGCACAAGTACTTCACATGGCATGTTTTATCTAAATCGAATGAGTCAGGTTAACTTTCCTAAAATTAAAATAACTCCACATATCAGTCACTGAGAAGAGAGGATTCATTAATGCCCAAAGGCTCGTGCTTCAGATGCACAACAAATGTCAATTAGGATAACACCTTAGTCACAGGCTTCTGAGGATGTGAGCATATTGTTGAAGCTTCACGTCCAGCTATAAAGCTCACACATCTAAACATTTTTATTTCAACAAATAAACTCCCCATCAAAATCTGGAATTAACTAATAATATAAACACATCCATGACTGCCAGATAAACCCAAAGAAAAAGATCAAGAACTCAGACCTCATATGTGACGGTGCCTCCAGAAGTTGATGGCTGATGCAGAGTAACAGTAGAGACAGCACCATTTGCTGACAAGATGCATATAGCTCTTGGACTCTGCTGTGAGAATGACATTATTTTTGTCGCAATGTCCTGCAGGAGTTCAAACTTTTAATAGGAAAGAAATAAGAAGTGTCAATGGAACCAAAGTGTCAAAGGACACTAATGAAGCAAGTATGTTGGGGCAACACAAACAGCAAATCAAGCACTACTGTTTTCTTTTAACCATTTGGAAATTGCTATTGGGTGCATGCACTATGTTGCATTCTTTGGGAAAGACTGAATGATATAGACAGTGGTCATCAGAGAGATCAAATGCTATCACACCACCAGCGAAGTGTAGATTCTTTTCTTTCTTTCCTTTTTTTCCACTACATTTTCATCTAAGTTTTGTTGCATACCAATGTGATCTGTATCCTCCTGCTTCATCCTTCTCAAGATCTCTCTCATAATACAATAAATAGGCAACTTAGGCAACTGGAGCATCATCGGAATACTAGGTGAATCCTATTTGCTAGTACGATTGTTATAACACTTGACTAGCCAATATGTTGCCTCAGCCCTGCTCCATCAAACAAAACAATAGGTTGACCAGAATAATTATATAGGGAACTGCGTTTTGCTATAACTTTTCGTCCATTCCATATAAATTTTACAGGCTAGACAAAAGAGAAACAGGGTATTAAAAAAGAAACAGCATACTTCTCCTACTGCAATGGTGATGATATGCGGAGTAAAACCCATCCCAGCTGAACCAGACAACCATTCACCTAGCAAAAAAATTACAGTTTGCATCATTCAAAAACCAACAGAAGAGCAGAAAAAACAAAATTAAGTTCAGATTATAGATATTGGATAAATCCACCATTACTTGGTCTTATTTTAATTGACTTCACAATCTCAGAAGGTGAAAGGAACTTGAAATTATCCAAGAATTAAACAAATCTAGATACCTTTGTTAAAAATAATTAAACACAAGAATATCACTTCTTTTTGTGTAATACATGTGCATACACACATTAATATAGAAACCACGGCTACAAGTGAGACTTTCAGGACCTTTGAACACTATAATTGGATAGTAATTTTTCATGAAGGACATAATTTTTCCTTTCAGTAGCTTCACACTGCTGCTATGGCTTCTCATTTAAGCTTCATCATATTAATGGTTAACCTTGAGACTTGTTTATAGACTTAAGCTGTGTTAGCTGCTTATATTATGCGCTTTACAGTCGACTAAAGGTTGCATTACTAACTAATCAATTCTTCTTTTTTATCTTTTTGTTTGACACTAAATTACTAAACCATCATTTTAAAGTTAAAGTTAAATTAACCTGTTTTAGGCTCTGTTTGGCCCTACCTGATCTAGCTTAGAACTTCATTGAACGCATCTAACAGGTTTTGAATTCTTCCTATGCAATTTCAAAGATGCATCTAGATGCGATTAAAGCCTATAAACACGATCCCTTACACAAAGCAGTAATATTGCGCTCATATATGTCTCCATAATCCCTTACATAACATAATCCCTTACAGAAGGCAATAGCCTTTTCTGGTCGAGCTCAGCTACAGTCATCAATTCATTTTAAGTCCATCCAAATGAAAAAGAGAAGACAAATGTTCCAAAGAAATCTTACCAAGAGAAGCTAATTGTTGCTTCCTCCCAGTCCCTGGTGGCCGCCCTCTACCCCGCTTCTGGGATGGGATTGTTGTCTCGGGATGAGCAGACAGTGAGGGAGACAACGCCAATGATACAGCCCCATCAGGTCCGTATTTCCGTGGCCTCCCTCTTTTCCTTTTCTCAGGTTGACCGGATACCATTGTAGATAGTTCACCCACAGAAATTGCTGCCGGATGTTCCATCAGTAATGGAGATCCCATGGTATTGGCTCCCATATTTGGTTGAAATGGTGCATTTATATTGGATAAAGTATTGATGCCAGATGAAACATTTAAACTAGGATGTGTACCACTACCCTGCATAAAAAAGGAGGCAGAGCCCGAAATCGTCATAGTATCCCTTCTATCCATGCATTTACTGCTTACTAGTTGAACCTAATTTTCAATTATTCGCAAAAACTAGTTTCTCCTTGACAAAACCAACGACAAAGCTGAACAGAGAAGTTTTTGAAGCCCGCTAACATTCTAATAAAAATGTACATCCATTCTGATGGAAAACAAGAAAAGAACTTTGGGGTTCAAACAAACTCGAGGCAAAAGCTAGCAAGAAGAAGACAGAGAGAATAAAAAAAAAAAGGAAGTTAGAAATCTGAAAAAGCTAGGACCTTAAGAGATAAAGACAAGAATGCTTTTCAGCCTACAAAACCAAACCACAAGAAACAACATAGAAAATAGAGAAGGTTCGTTTTGAAGATAAAGAACTGTTCACAATCTCACCTCAACAAGACCCAAACCCCAGAATTTGAAAACTGTAAAGACAACCCTTTTTTCCTCTCTCAGAAAAAGAAGTTGAACACTGACAGAGACAAATATGATAAATCAAAATAATGAACAGGATTAAAAGTCGAACACTTCTCAAATACTAGAGGAAAAAACATACGAGGAGAGGGCACTAAAGGGAGAACAGTTTTTGTGAGGACTGAGAAATGTACAGAAAGAAAGAACGGGCATGAACCTAGCAATGTTTAAAACGAGTCCTTATCAGAATGCATCCTTCTATGGTGGACCTTTCTCTCTCTATCTCTCTCAAGTTCTAGTAAATAAAAAAGCTTTATCTGAGAAGATATTAAGGGTTTTATCTATATCTGGACTGAGTGATTATGATTTGATACACTGGGGTGGGGGGGTGGGGGTTGGGGTTATAGAGAGCTTGGAGAAAAGAACAAAAACTTGAACAGAAAGAAGCGTTACCCTTGGAAAATACTGTATGGATATATCTTTCAAAACCATAAAGACTTCTGGCTCTGTATCTGTATCAAACTGACGTGCCATAACTTCTTTGCAACTCGCAGTCATAGGTGCGTGGAACACCACAACTGCCCCTAATTGTTTTTCGTTTTTAAATATACATGAATGAGAGCAACTTTATACCCCAGGATTGGCTGGAGAGAAGTGGATGGAGTTTGCCGATAAACCCCATAAACAATTCCAGTCTCTTGCACACTACACTTTAGGAGTCCCATTCGTGCTCTTTCCTAATCTAGATCGATCTTGACGTTGAGGAATCATATATATATATATATATATATATATATATATATATATGCGCGAAAATAAAAAGGATCTAAGGTTGCTTGGTGCTTAAGGGATTTTCACTGATTAGATGTTATTAGGATGTTTCTTGATGTACTTAAGAACAAATTCATCTCGTCCATAAGGGAAGAATCAAATACTAAACTGGATAGTACCAGTGCTATGCTTAAGAACGGAGAAATGCACTTACATAAAATGAAATTTATCCTGCCAAGAGGTTTTCTATTAAAAAACACCACTCCAAAATGATTAATACTTACAAATAAAACTAAAATAATTATTGTTATAGATTAATATTTAATTTTTTGAAGGGAAAAATATATAATACTAAAAAATAAAATAAAATAATTTATTGTTATAGATTAATATTGCAAAATATATATTTGCATTAAAATAAAACTTTATATATACTTGATTTATCTTTAAAAATAATTAAATGAAATTATAATATATTAATTCTTGTTTTTTTTCTTGGTTTGAAAATCAAATGGACTGATGGTTTTTACAAATATTATACCCTATTTATTTTTGTATATCAAAAGTATTTTAAAAAAATTTTAAAAATTTTATTTTTTGTTTTAAATTAATATTTTTAAGTATTTTTAGATATTTTGATATTCTAATATAAAAAATAATTTTAAAAAATAAAAAAAATATTTTAATGCATTTCTAAATAAAAAATATTTTAATAAATAACTGTAACCACATTTTTAAATAAACTCTACAGCTTAACAAGTAATTGTGCCTTGTTTTTAAAATGAATTAAAGAAATTGAATAGTTTGCTTGGAGCATGATTTGTTGGAGGAATATCTTTCATTAGAGATGCTGACACTTGTTTCTTTTTATGGTCATGTTAATAACTAATTTATTTTCTTCTTGGTTTTTTTTTCTTTTTAATTATTTAATTTTTTTCTTCTTTTAAAGACTTATTTTTTCTCATTTATTAGAGCGCCTTGAATTTTGATCTCTCAAAATATGAAAACCCAAAAAATATTGTGGAAAATCAATTCCGAGTTAAATGGCATAATTTTTTTAATAAGAGAATCTTATAACGAAGTTCTTGAAGGAATTTCTTCTTTTAGCCTTTACTAACAAGTTCAAATAGTTTAAATTAAAAAAAAGACTTATTTTTTTTTTTAAGGTTCAAAAATCTAACTATAAAAAATAAATGAGGTGATGCCTTAATTATCAATGGCATTCTATTTTCACTTTAAATACCAACCTCGTCATATTGTGAGATAGAATTTTTTGTCTTTTATCTTTTCGAATGTTGATTTTTTTTTCTAAGACTTATTTCTTACTAATCAAGATTCTCTCATAAAGTTTTTTACTCTCATACCATATAACTTCTTAAACTTTATTCTTTAGACTTTCACCGTTAATTTGTACCTTCATAATGCTACTGTTTTTTTCTCGCGTGCCTCTATCTACTTGCATCCATCCTTTAGGTTGGTGTTTAGTTACTTCTACAAATCACAATACTAGCTCTCAATATCTTAGCTAATTTTTTGACTAGTCATTTAATTAATATTTAACAGCCCTTACACATGTTTTTTATAATTCTACTAGAGAGTTAGTGAAAGTAAAAGAAAAATGACTTTTTTCTAAAACCATCAAGAGGATTATTAACCTCATAACCATTATGTTTATGCAACATAATGATAGGATCTTGCTTGAGCCTAATAACAATGCTAACAAAACCATCCATCTCAAAATTAAGGGTGACCAAATTACCTAAAATAATGAGGGTAGCTCGCCAACAACTTTAAGAGACAGTCTAAAAGGGAATTAACAAGTTTTTTATAAGGAAATATGTAAGTAAATTTAACCTTAAACTTCTTTATCTAATATGTATCACTATAAAACCCTACCTATAAGATTATACTAGTTATAAGTTCAAAGTTTTCAATAGGAAGTAGGGGGTGCCAAGAAGCATTATATAAAGTTTGTGGAGATTTTAAGCGTCTATAGTCTAGGTGAAGAGTTAGAATTTAAAGATTTTTCTAAATATTTGACTAAGAAAGCATACACTTGGTATTAGGGGTGAGCAAAAAAAATAAAAAATCAATTAAATCGAGAAAATAAAAAAAAATAATTGAAAAAATCGAACTATGAAAAAAAACCAATTAAACAGATTATAATAGTTAAAAAAACCGATTCAATTTCAGTTTCATAAGTCTGAAAACAAAAAACCAAATCGAACCAAAATTAATAACTAAGCTAAATTTTGAAATTACAACAAAAAAACAATATAGTTTTTGGATTTTAATATAAAATAATCGAACTGTACTGAAACTGCATCGAATTAAAACCAATCGGTTGGGTTTTGGTTTTTATTCAAAAATAATCTAATTGAATCAAAATTGGTTGGTTTGAATTGGTTTTGGTTTTTTTAAAATTTAATTTGGTTATTTTTTAGATAAAAACCAAACTGAAAATGATTATCCCTATCTAGTATATGAATCTTGCCCTTGGCTCTGCGTAGACATGAACAAGTTATTTACTAAGAAGTTTTTCTTTATCCATAAAAAGGTGACAATGTTTGACATAAACAAAAATACTCAAGCTTTAAAAAGAATTTACGAAAGTATACCAAATATTTTTGATATTATATTCTATACATCTATAAAAGGTTTCAATGAGAAATAAATTATCAACTATGTATCCAAGACACGCATGAAGAATATAGGATATATCTTCAGAATTTAACCACTTTTTTTCTAAGTAAATGAAAAAAACTTGTTATATCAGTAACTTCATAATCATTTTTAGAATAAATGACTTTTCTTATTTTATGTAAATTATAACAATTTTTTATGTCTTTTCTTCTTTTATGAAATTTTCTTTTGTATACATAATGCATATAAAAACTTATCCTTATATATATATATATATATATATATATATATATATATATATATTATGTTTTAAGCCTTTCAAAAAGTACATGGCAGTTACAAACAAACTAAAAAAAAAGACATGGACCATTCACTAAATTAGTTGGTTTGCTAAGCTACACATTGAAAAAGATATAAACCTTTCATAATGAATTATTTCTTGATAGTTAGTTATTTTTAACCATGCCGACTGTTTAGCTATAATGCATTATGATTACATACAAACTCCTTATACTTTATTTTTTTCTGGTGTCTAGTTATTTTTTTACTACTTTATATGCTAACTAAGATGTATCCCTATGCTTAGTTTTTTTATTGCTTATCACCATTGGCCATGTTATGTCTATTTGGTAAAGCTTTGTATTGGCTAAGCAATAAGTTGTATATTAGCCAACCAGTAAGCCATTTTATGTTTGGTTGCTTTCTAATGGTCATTTGTTTTTGTTACATCATATTTATTTTGTTCAAGTTGTGCCTTAACTTATGCACTATCTAGGTCGCGAGTTCCTTGTACCATATCTCTTTTCTATACATGGTTATCTTTAGCCATAATATATAATATGCTAACTAAGCCATAACTTTTTTATAGCTCATCATTTGTAGTCATGTCATGGTCATTACGTCGAATTAAATTCTAGATAGGTCATGAACTTATTATAATCGTTCCTTTTTAATAGTTATGTCATACCTATCTAGCTAAGCTATTTGTTGGTCAAGTCACAAGCTCATTATATTGAGTTCTTTTTTTATTGTTACTTATCTTTTTCTATATTATGGTATGTTTGTCTAACCAAACTATATATTGATTAAGTTTTGAGCTCTATACGCTACGTTCCACTTTTATGATTAGTCATTGTTAATGATGTTTTATCCATTTATCTAAGATGCATATTGGTTAGGTCATAATCTTCTTACAATTGATTCCTTTTTAATGGCTAGTGCTTTTAACCATGTAAACCTATTTAATCAAGTTGTATATTCGATAAGTCATTACTCTTAGTTATTTTATAATGGTTAGTTACTTTTAGATATATCTTGTCTATCTAGCCAAGTTGTATACTAGCTAGGCCACATGCTTCTTGTAATTGGTCATCCTCTATATTGTGTAGATATTTTTAGCCACACCATGTCACTTTGACTAAGTTATACTTCTATTATTTATAAACCCATCATATTTGGTTAATTTTTATTAGAAAGTTTCGAGGGATATGTGATAGCACTATATCTAAGTGATGTGATTATTAGGTCATAAGCTCATTATACTTTGTTATTTTTTATTGGTTGGTCATGGGGTTATGTAATGCTATTTTGAATAAATTATGTGTAAATCAAATTTTAAACTTATTACTCTCGATAATCTTATATTTCCTATATTTATTTAACTATACCTTACTAATTATGTTAGCTATGCTAAATTAATGATTACTATTATGCCACCATGTTATATGTTATGACTTATAATTGTTTTACTTATTTGATTTAGCGGTCCATGCTTGGAAGAAAATAGGTAATTTATAAAGAAACGCAAAAGAATCACTCAAATCAATGGAAGCACCCTTAAATGAAATGAAAGGAATGCATTATAACAAGAATAATTGCTAGTTCATCTTGGCTAAAAAAAATCCATCGTATGATGTGTTTAAATGTCAAAAGATATTCCAAGCATGGAAAAAAAAATAAATTGTCACGTCCATTAATATGACTAAAAAAAAAACATGGGTATAAATGTGAAATAAACTATTTTCTACCAAATAAAATTAAAAGGATTCACTTATACACGTTAAGCTCACAATATAAATCCTTAAATCATCTTTATTTCTTTAAATTCTTTATAGTAAGAACAAATTTAATAATTATAGTATTAAAAAAATCTTGTTTGATATTAGAAAAAATATAGCCATCATATTGGTATTGAAAAAATATCTTGACATCATGGTGTGGTCTTTTTAGTTTTTTTTTTAAAGATGTCTCAAATGTTTAATTTATATTTTCTCATTATCCATAACCTATTGATCAAGTGATCATCACCCAAACCTTTATTTAGATGATTTTTTTAGGACAAAAACCTTTCTAATCCCCTAAAAAAAAGGGTTGCATTACACGTACTTACATTATAAAATCCAAAATTTCTCATGTATATGATACCAAATGAGCAAGCATGGTTGTATAAGAGGCTCTAATGTCAAACCTATAGAAATCAACCTTTATATTTCTAGCTAAGCACCCCATAAAACATATCACTTCCTAAACACAAGATGGATTGAAATCTTAATGAGGAGTTAAAAGAGTTTAATTTGACAAGTTCACAGTAACTTTCGCTAAAGGAAGATCCAACTGATACTTTCTTTAGTTTTTACAATCAAATTAAAGCACTATGGCCCATTTTCCCTTTGTTTTGTTCTAATCTAACAACAACATAGATGATGCAGGGTGATCTCAACGATCAAAGGTATCCTCTTTCCACTGTAAATACCAACATCACAACATTTTATGGGGGACTTTGATTAATCTTTGGTTTTTCTAAGGCTTCAAACGATTTGATTTCCTTCTGATCGAAATTATCTCTGAAAGCTCTCTTACTCTCATGCCACGCATCTCCTGAAACTCTATCCCTCAGACTTTGATCACTCACCCAACTTGTCCCCAGCCTTCTTTTTTGAACTTTCTATACTCGCATCCATTCTTTTAAATGGTGAATTGTTACTTTTATAAGCCATAATAATAGCTAGCTATCGGTATGTTGAACACTTTGATCACTAATCGTTTGGTTTGTGGTGCAGGATCATCGCACACAGCCTTCTAATTAAAACTAAAATCGGAATCTTGGCAAATTCTGAGATTATGACGCATGAATGAAGCAATGGTTTTATTCGAAGCGCGTGGGTGGCCACCGTAATCTTCTTGTCTCGGTAATTAATGTCGGAAACAGAGTGATGTTGGTAGCTTTATTGTTTGCAAGATGTCAAGGCATGAACCGCGGCGGTGTGTGTCAACGCCCCAGTGAATCGCGTGGAGTGCTTGAGCTGATAGAAGTAGGTTTGGGCCCCGAAGCAAGAGCGTGAACTTTGTCTGCACGTGACTTTTCTCTGTCACCACTAAACTTTGCCCAGCATCAATCCAAAATATCTAAAGCAGTGTCCTGTGCTGATAAAGCCACCTTACATAGTACGCACAGCCAGTTCAGTGTTATCAAATCATCGAATCCAATTTTAATATTATCAACGGCAAATATGATTTGATGGTTTTATATTTTAAAGTATTTTATATTAGAAATTATATTAAAATAATATTTTTTTATTTTTAAATAATTATTTTAACATCAATATATTAAAATAATTTAAAAATATAAATTTAATTTTTTTATTCAAACTGCAATCCAAATAAAACAAGCGAAATTCCATTCATTATAAAAACTAAATAAATTGTAGTTTTATATTAAAAAAATGGTGGTGTAATTTGTTTCTCTTTCAAATCATGAATAATGAAGAAGATAATTTTTTTTATAGATATAATGATTTAAAGTTTTTTTATTTAGAAATATATTAAAATAATAATTTTTTTATTTTTAAAAAATCATTAAACAACTAATTTAAAAAAATTAATTTTTTAAAAACACATTTCTAGTGTGTTTCCTGGATCACTAAAGACAAAGTTTTAAATACACGCACGCTCGTTAGATGATTCTCTAATCATATTGGCTGCCGGACTTGCCTTTTTTTTATTTTTTATTTTTTTGAGAACGGTTTTCGAGCAAATTTTAGTTATTAGTATTTTAAAATATTTGCTGATGGGTCAAGGTTGACTTGAGTAGAGACAGGATTATTATAATACTTAGCAGATCACCATAAAGTTCGAGCGCCAAAACAAAAAAAGTGATATTATATTGTATTAATTTCCTCTGGGATGTATTTTAATAGATTAAAGAATGAGCTTCGAAAGATTTATTCTCTGCGCCATGCATGGAACCAAGATTATTTTATAAGGACTGACAGCGAAGCCAAGCAAAGCCATCACCAAGCTCGGAACAGATTGTCGACAGCTTCAGGACCTCCTATGGAGAATTAATTCATGTCATTTTCCGATTTTAAAGGCCAGTTTATCAGACAAATAAAACTATTTATTGCGAGAGATAAAAAAAAAAAAATACTATAGCAATCTGAGTCGCACTGTCATAAACTTTCAGAGGGTGCTTTGGGATTATGAAGAAATTAACAAATTGTGATTTGAGATTTTGAAAGGAATGGTATAGAATCCAAGAAAGAAAATATATATAAAAAAAGATACAGAAAAAATTCTATAATTATCATAAAAAGTGATGTTTGATTAATAAACGATCTTTCACGTGTCACCTAAAAAATATAGAACTATCTAACAAGTGTGCAACACATTTATATAATTTTTAAATATTATTTATTCTGATTAAATTTCAAAATTACTCATAAATAATAATAATAAAAAACTCAAATTAAATTATAAAAATACCCATGCTAAAGAAAAATCAACTCTTAAGAACATGAGTCATTCTATTACACTTAAAATTAAAAAAAATCCTTTGAAAAATCTTGAATCTAAAAGGTATAATAATCATTTTGCTGTACATTATAAAAGTGAAAGTATTAATTATTATTTATTAATTTGATAATAACCGATAAATCTTTATAAAATTACCAAATAATTTTTTTAATTAATTTTAAAATAAATAACTTAATTAATTAAATTTTAAATTAATTCTCTCCAAATCATCTATTAAAGTCCCTTCAATGCAAATAAACTTGACAAGGAGATTACTGGTATAATTGTGGTTTTACTGCTAACAGTAAATAACCCTTTCAAGATATCAATTTTCTTCATCAGAACCAATGCTTTTTTGATGTTGACTCCACAAAGATGGACTCTCGATAAAAGTTACGACCACCCAAAATGCTTCAAGCTTTCAACGAAATGGGACTGCAAAGGGCTACCAGCAGTGAATTTATGGTGCTCTCTGGCCTACCTGGATAGCTGTTTTGTATCAGTGCTGAATCGGACCTTTTCTCTCAAGATCCCAGGCATTGCTTATCGAGCTAATTGCTTACGATCACATCCATACCTGCTTCGGAAAACACTCCTGGATTATCCCTGTATTTCGAAGAAAAAACAAAAAAAAAGAAGGTTTGCATGGGATTGATACCCGAAGTTTTCCTGCTTGCCAAACATTAATTGAAGGATTGAACTATGGGATAAGGCTCTTGGTGCTCATGAGGATTGTTGACCTTTGGTTTTAAAGAGAAAGGGAAAGCATAGTTTATTATACAGATCATCGCCGGAAGAAAGTTTCCGTTCAATGAAAGATTTAGCTGAAACATTAATGTGGTGAAAATCGATCGAGTACCAAAACTTCCACTAGCAGAGCTCGCCGTGCAATTACCCCCCCCAAAAAAAAAACTGAGAGTACGAGCTATTTTTTAAGTGGGCCACACTAATGTCTGAACTGACCAGCCTAGTTGCACATAATTGTCAAGCATGAAAGCCGTGGCAATTTGAACAAGTAAAAGATTCGACAATTGTACAAGATTTCAAACCTGCTGGAGTTATTATTAAATTAAGTTTTTTTTTTTTAAAAAAAACTATAGGTTCGGAGAGACTCACCTTGGAAGTAAAGAGAAAACATGCTACCTTGTAATATTATTATTATTATTTTTTTAAAATTGCTCCCTTGAATTTATTTTTTTAAATTTTGATCCCTTATGTTTTTTTATTCCTTATTTATAAAAAAATAAAAAAAATTCATCACTTTATTTAAAAAAATTAATTTAAATTTTATTAATTTAAAATAATTTAAATAATAAATATCAAATTTAAACAATAAACAAATATGCAACTACGTTTTCATGCTAGAATAGGAGAATGAGATGCGCGGGTAATGAAAAGTTTCAATCCTTTTTTTATTACTCAATTTGTTTTTTAATTTAATTATTTGACATCGTGTTTATATATAATTAAACTTAATAATATTTTTTGGTTATTTAGATACAAAGATCTCGCAATGTCAAGGAAAAATTCTAACCCATGGCTCATGCTCGGTTTTCCATAATAAAATTTAATTTTATCAATTTAAAATAATTAAGGTTTAGAAAAATAAATTTGAAACAAAAAAATTTAAAAACTAAAACCAATAAGTAATAACAAAAAAAGTAACGCGTGCATTACAATTACCAGCATATGAAAGGGACTGCCGCGCTCTAGCTACGTACGCAGTTTCCTTCATTGTCAGAACACCACCTTCTGTAGTGACATTGAAAGTCTCAGTGAGGCCTCCGGGTGGTTCCAGTGTGTAATTAGTTGGATTTTTTTAGTTTTTTCTTTCAATATTAAGATTTTTTTTATATATATTTTTTAAGGCTACTTACAGCACGGGGCAATAATCTACTCTTCGAGAAAAAGGGACGGGCAGTAGATGCAAATTGGAGTTGGATATTACTGTGATAAAGGAGGAGCAATTGAATGGGAAAAGGGAAAATGCCTTCCATTGACATCCATTCTCTTAACGTGGAGAAGGAATATAATGAGAGAGAAGAGAAATGGATGGAGGAGTTGAACAGCAAATATTATGTTGGTTGGTGGATCAACCCTCAACCTCTCTTACTGTGTTTTCCAAGAATAAAACAAGTATTGTTTTGACTAAGAAACAAGTGTGACTAGGAAACTCCACTTGTTTCTTTGCCTATCCATGTCTTCTTTGCCTTTCGCTGAAATAAGTTGTGAAGTCACTGTTTGAACCATCAACAACTTGTCAAGGAACTCCTTTAAAGGACGAGGAACATCAATGCTCAAATAAGGGGTTCTTGATCTGCTTGATAACATCAATGATTGATTGATAAAATAAAACAAACACGAATTTGTAAGAGAAAACCAGACTTGTATTTGAATTAGGAAAATTTCTCACAGCTATAAGATGCAAACCACAGGCATGAATAACGTTGTTCTGAAATGGATGAACCCAGCGACAATCTCAGTCACTGTCAGTGTCACAAAGACGAAAACGATTGTTTTGATTACAAATACAAAAGAAACTTCCGTTGTTCTTCGTTTTTCCCAGGTCTACGGTTTAATCTGTATAACTCTATAGGCCAAGCCCGGCCATTAGGGATGCCGCTTCTTTTATGGCGGAAGCACTCATGAAAATTATGCTGCATGCGACATCGATGAAGATTGGTAGAAGCTGGTAGTTGGAATTTATTTTTAACACTATGAAAAAAAAGCTCATTATCAATTCAATCCCGATGCAGCTCTTGCACCATGTGTCTGGGTTTCTTCGCTCAAAAAGTCAGGGCATCTGATATTCGAACAGGACGGAGTTGACGGGCCAAGGATTTAAATTCTTCCCAGTTGAGCAGAAAGTCATGCGTGCTCTTTGCTTCTTCAAGACGCTTGTGGTGGGAGATGATAAGACCGTTGAAAGCGAAAGGAGTGTTGGATTATAAGGAATACTATGTAGACGGGCCAGGTTTTTATATATATATATATATATATATATATATATATATATATATATATATATATTAAATCTAATAGATTTGATGGAATTTACTAAGTCCAATTAATTTGAAAATAAAATTAAAATTAGATATTGATAGTAAATAAAAGGGAAAAAACCTGGCAATAATTAACAATAAAAAACTAAGATGTTAATACCATATTAAGAAGGAAATGAAAAAAAAACTGTTAGAGACTCATTTTCATTTTATTGTGAACGCCTCTTTGTCATCTAAAAGAGTTCATCAAGACATGTTTAATGTTAATGTAAAAGGTTTCATGATAATATATATAAAAAATACACGAACCGACAAAGCAACGAGAAAGAAAAACAAACAAATTATTGTGAAGAGGGTGTCCTTGTTTATATTTAAATCAAATAATTGGATCCGCTTAAAAAAATATTTTTTAAAAGCTAAATTTTTAAAATATAATAAATAAAAAAATCCGAGATAATTTTATTATTCTCAAAATTATTGAATAATCATATACAAAGTAAATAAAAAAAACCTAATATTTAATTAAATAAATATTAAGAGATAAAAAAAATATAAACTTAAATAAAACATTTGAAAAGATAAAAATAACACTTAGAAACTAGTTTAACAATTTTTTCCTTTACGGGTTCTAAGTTAATTTTACTTTTTTTATTAAAAAAATGATTTAAAAACCACTCACAACATTTTTAGTTTTTTTTTAAAAGGCATTTATGTAATTTTATTATCTTAAAAAAATGAAAAGACCACTATAAATTCTATAATGAAAAATTACTTCCAAAAAAAAAAAAAACCATTTCGCCCTCGAAAGAAATTCAACTCAACGATGGCTTTTAGCTTCTTCTTCTTCTTTTTTTTTTTTTTAATTCCAATGATATGCTAAAATCAGCCTAGAAAGACATGATACTGCTCTATTCTTCATCTTTTGGTCCACTCGAGGCTGACATGGGCCTTGCACTATTCTAAGTACCTTCTCACGTACACGAGCCTTCAAGGGGCTTCCAATCCAAACCAGGTCAGCCTTGAAAAGAGGCAGGGTCATCACACCAGTCAACTTCATGCCAAGGTGCAATGCTGCTTCGTTTACCCCTTCTAAAATGGAATCTCAAAAGACTCGAGGTCTTTTATGAGGTGGAGCAGAGGTAGAGCTGCAGTTTGTAAGTTGGCTAATCAGCCCAACTGCACTCTGATAAACATGACTGCATGAACCACACAAAACTCATAAGCTCATTGTAACATGAGAGCAAAAATGTTTGCTAGACGTAGAAATTCTATAACATTAAGCAGGTCCTCCATGATGCATACGATCCTTCCTGATGAAGAGATTTCCAATAAAAATATCTTGTTGAAGAAGAAACCATGGAAAAAATGTCAATCAATAGCGACACCCTGAGGAAAAGCATAAGCAACAATTGGACTTCTGCCCACACAAACACCCAAATATGTTTCTTATAAACTCTGGTTACAGTGGCCAAAACTGATGACAGTGGCCTTCTATTTACAAGGCTTTCAAACCTTGTTTCCCAGTTAGAAGCCTCGGGTTGGCATAATCAAACAATTTATCAGAAGTCAGTGCAAACTATCTCACAAAACTTTGTACCAATTCTTGGTTAGCTGTGTGACCGCATCACAACAGTTCTGACAGAAAATCTTACTACAAAGCAGAAATTATATTTATCTTCCATGATTGAATTCGCACATAGAAAAATCTTTCAAGTTCTCATAAAATCTCAAGAACACCTAATTTAGCTGTCAGAGGCTTGACACAGACTCTCTTGAAAAGGAAAAGATTAAAACAAAATATCATTCTAATTCCATTCACAAGATGTGCAAAACCAACGATACCAACAATGCACCAATACACATCCCAACCATACAATTTCATCAATATAAAACTGGGTCTCCCTTAACCTCCCAGAAACAGCAACAGTATAACTAATACATCAATTCAACCCAATTCTCTAAAACCCTCAAAACCTGGGCAATAATGATTCCTCACCCGCATGCAAACGTGAAGAACAGAAACAACCTAATAAACGAATCCACCTATCTTAAAATATATTTTTGCAGTCAGGCTTTTCATTCAATCGGTTGGAAGAATATTACCCCCCCTCTTAAAGAAAAAGACTGGCAAAGATATCATAATCCATATTTTCACTCAATAATTTATCTGTTTTCCGGTGCACCACAACCTCTAAAGTGCAGTCACTCCAACCACTTCCTCTGTCACAAGTGCATAACACCATTGTATTGTGAAAACTCCAAAGTTTCCCAGATTAATGCGTTTGCTTATCTTTGAGAAGCAAATTTATCAAAACAAACAGCAGATATCCTAAAAACAACATTAAATATATAGCTCCCCGTCTGAATAACAAAAATTGAAGCCGCAAATCCAGCACCAATAAGCTATTACAGCTAATTAGAAATTCAACAAAAAAAGAAAAAAAAAGAAAAGATAAGACATAAGCTTGAACCTCACTAATCAAGCTGCATTGCTTGATCAGCTTTAGCTTTTGCCAATGCGCTCAATTTGGTCTTCACCTTTCTCTTCCCTACTTGAAACCCACCTCCACCTTTCTTCTGCTTATTCTTGACTTTACCATCAACCTAAACATAAAAATATCCCCAAATAAACAAAACCAAAAACCTTAATTCCTATTCAAATATGCAATTATCCATTCAAATATGGGATTTTTTTGTGTAGAAACATAAATTAGAAAATAAATTCAAAAGGAAAGAATAAATAAGAGAAAGAAGCTTACTTTCATCTTGTTTTTCTTCGCTTGAAGCTTCTTCTGCTTCTTCTCCTTGAGTTCCTTCTCTCCTAATATTACCAAACAGAAATCAACAGTGAATAAAGATTAAAAAGCTAAGATTTATAGAGTTCGAGAGGTTGAGAGAACGGAAACTGAGATTTACGTTGAAGCTCGAATTCATGTTGTCTCTTTCTACGACCTAAATCGTTCTTCTTCGACATTTCGTACGGATAGCCAAGGGACTTGATGGTGTTTTAATTTCAGGTGCGCTTAAACCCTAACCCTAGGAGGTTTTTATTTTAATCGGTGTGACGGGAGCTGGTTCTGTTTTACGGGGAGCGTTTCAAATGGTATTTTTTAAAAAACTTTATTTATTTTTATTTAAAATTAATTGTTTTCGTATTAAAATTAATTTTTAAAATTTAAAAATATTATTTTAATTAAAAACACTTAAAAAAAAAAACACTATCACAATCTCCAGCACTTTAATCTTCATCGTTTAATAATGTTACTTTTAACTCCTCACCAAACTTTATCATTTACCTCATTCCTGGGACCCAACCTTATCTCGTGGACTCAACAGGTCCAACGGCGCCGTTTGCCTAACACATGATAATTAAGGTGGCAAAAATTGAAATGATTACGGCGGGAGAGCAAGAGACATGATGGCATGTTTTCTTTTGGACCTCTGGAAACTGTTCCATTCTCCGAACAAAGACCAGTTCCAATCTTTCAAAAAAAAAAAAAAACTAACTATCTTGTTCCAGTAATAAGAGTCACCTGTCTGCTACATGAAAATATCTATTAAAACCATTAAAATAATATACAAGATTCTATACTTGTCGGTCATAATTCACAATTTCACATTTTTTTTTAAAGTTACTCAAACAAATATTAACCATTATATCACATCACGCTCATTGTATGAATTTGATGTGACACGACATGGCATGATCTGGTCTTGGTTTCAACATTCTTTCATCTTTCATCTTTCTTTGGTTGCTCCTCAAATCTTTGGGCCATTTGATCTTGTTTCTATCAAATTTGAGTGGCTGTTGAGTTTTTGCAGTTGTATAGCTTTAGTGGGCTCAGTTGGGGCTGATTAGATTTGCTAAGTTTGGTTATTCTATGATCTGGGTTTAGTTTAAGCTACTGGGCAGTAAATTAAAGCCTTGGTTTGTGATTATTGAGAGATGGGGAGTCAGTGCACTAAGCTTACACATTGTTGCGTAGATTCACAGTTCAAGGCAGCTGTTGTTGAAGTTCCTGATGTTGGTGGGTCAAATAATTGGGTTTTCTTCTCTTTTGGGAAAAGAAAGTTTATTTTTTTATGGGTCGTAACCTTTTTTTTCCCCCAGGAAATGAAGATGAGAGTGAGGTTAATGACTTGCCTACATTCCGCGAATTCACACTTGAGCAGCTGAAAAATGCAACATCTGGTTTTGCAGTAGAAAATATTGTGTCTGAGCATGGGGAGAAGGCTCCCAATGTTGTTTATAAAGGGAAGCTTGAAAATCAGAGGAGGATTGCTGTTAAGCGATTCAATAAAATGGCCTGGCCTGATGCTCGACAATTTTTGGTGCGCTACTTCTACGCCATCAACTTATGTACTTGGATTCTTTGTTTGCATTTATCATTTCATTATGCAGAGTGCCATTTAGGAAACATCAACAACTTGACAAATTTTTGTTTTTCTTCATTCGAGCAGGTGCCATGTTTTAAATTATACTAAGAGGCATGGACTACCTTCAACGAATTAGTATGACTAGGATCGAATCCCTTTATTTACATCCCCTGTTTAGTTAGCAATAAGACAAATTCTGGCGTTTCTTTGTTCAATTTGAGGTCTATTCGTGAATCAAGCCTTGCATAACTGATGAATGCCAATCTGTTTATGTATTCTCATTGAGGTCACAAAGACCTGCTTGAAGAAATACCTTGGTTTGAGTTTACTGTGTCATAACTTGAAGATAACTTTCTGTTACAATAATAGGAGGAAGCGAGATCTGTTGGCAAGCTACGGAGTCATAGATTGGTAAATTTGCTTGGTTTCTGCTGTGAAGGTGATGAAAGGGTGCTTGTGGCAGAATTTATGCTCAATGAGACACTTGCGAAACACCTTTTCCATTGTAAGGCTTATTTCTCATGCATGGACAAGGATTCTGGATACAAGTTTTGTTGCATATTTTTTACTGTATTTTTGGGCTTCTGATTGAATTCTGCATCCTAAATATGGTATAATAGTTCCAATTTTATTTTTCCTGTAAAATTGCATGATGTCTTTCTACAAGTTTGATTATAGGGGGATATAAGCAAATCAATTCTCTCTTGAATCAGGGGAAACTCAACCTATAAAATGGGCGATGAGATTAAGAGTTGTTCTACATCTTGCAGAAGCTTTAGAATACTGCACAAGTAAAGGGCGTGCCCTTTACCATGATCTTAATGCCTATAGAATTTTGTTTGATGAGGTATGAAATTCTGTCTCCATTTCTCGGAAACCAATTCCTAGTTAGATTCTACCTGCATTCTTTATTTATATGTTAGAATTATACAGGATGGTAATCCAAAACTTTCCAGCTTTGGCCTCATGAAAAACAGCAGGGATGGAAAAAGTTATAGCACGAATCTGGCTTTTACTCCTCCAGAGTATTTGAGAACTGGTAGGTGCTTCTTGTTCACAGTACCGTTTCTTGCTGCTTTGATTTTGTGATTTTCTGAAATTGAAATAAGAAGATCTATGAACAAGTAACGGATTTATGTAGTTAAATCTAATGGTGAGATCACTTTACATTACCACCCGTTAAGGGCCTTGCTGACTGGCCTGCTCAAGGTGTTATATAATCTAGATCCTCAAAGCACCACAAATCTGTAGTTCCCATATTGTTCGTTTGGAAATCTCAATGTGTTCATGCTTGTAAAACTTCTGATGCATAACATTACTATTCTTCTGACCTGCCCAAAAGGTTTTCAGAATTTAGATCCATATAATGGAACTCTTATAATACTATCTAGGCCAATGCATTTTATTATAGTTTTGAGAGATGTGCGATCTCATGATAATTTCCATGTTAGACATGCTTTTCTTGCGTTGTATAGAGTATGAGATTTTGGTTATATTCATCAATTTTGATTGCATCCCAGAATACAGAATTTTGACTAAATTGTACTTGTCCGCATAATATCTTGTAATGGTGCTAATTTTGTGTCATCATAGCTGTCTAATTGTGTTCTTGCCCTCCAATGTATTTGGGCACTAATATTATTTAATCCTTGGAATATAAGTTAATCCAAGACATTGCATATGTTCCTTGTCTTTGTTTCAGGGAGAGTAACACCAGAGAGTGTGATATATAGTTTTGGCACTCTTTTGCTTGACATTCTCAGTGGAAAGCATATCCCCCCAAGTCATGTGAGTGCACATCATTCAAATGTAAATTTACTAGTATAACTCTCGTTTGGATCCATTGATTGACGTTCTTGATCCAGCTACCAAACACACAAAAATAAAAACTGTGTTTTCCTCCCCATGTTTACAAATACTTGTCACACAAGCCTGTTCACATAAATTTAACACTCAAAAGAAAATTGTTCCAGGCCCTTGACTTGATACGGGATAGAAATCTTCAGATGTTGACAGATTCTTGTTTGGAAGGACAGTTTTCCAGTGATGATGGGACTGAGTTAGTACGCTTGGCTTCTCGATGTTTACAGTATGAACTCCGAGAGCGGCCAAGTCTGAAATCTTTAGTCGATGCTTTGACTCCTCTTCAGAAGGAAAATGATGTATGTTTGTTCATTTAACTGTCATATCTTCTGTACTTCTTGTTGACTTCTTGTTTTGGTGCCTGCAGATTGCCGTGTTATAATTTCATCATGCAGTGACACCTTTTTTGAGTTCAGCTGTTGGGCAAGGATTCATTAGGAATTTTAGAGGGGAATTTTTGTCAGACTGTTTCCTAGAGACAACTTGTTTTTTTAAAAAAAAATGAAAAAATGAAAATTGGTTGTGGATGACTGTACAGATACATAAATTCCTGAAATAGCATTGGAGTTTGTTTTTCTAGTTGATTTGTCAATACACTTAAACCATCAGGGACTGCTTGTAACTAAACTTGACATTAGAAGCGAGTCGTAAATAGTTTTCAGTTTTCCATTTCCTTTCCTGTGCAGGTTCCTTCTCGTATCTTGATAGGTATCCCACATGGTGCTTCATCCCCTCCTTTGTCACCATTTGGCGAGGCTTGCTCTAGAAGGGACCTGACAGCCATACATGAGATCTTAGACAATATTGGCTATAAAGATGATCAAGGAGTGGCAAATGAGGTTCTCTATTTCATATTAAAGCTCTCAATAGGTTTCAAATAGTAGATGTTTAACTATATTATAAACTGTATACTTTTCACTCTGGGCTTATGTGCTATTCTTGTTATATTCACATTTCAAGCAATCATTCTTTATCAAAGTGTTTTGCTGTTCCTTTTCTCATATAAATTGCAAATGCTCACTGGCTTATTCTATTCGCATGTTCTCTAACTTGCCAAGAACCCAGCTAAGATTCTAACTCAAATTTTTTTCCTATGCGCAGCTCTCATTCCAAATGTGGACAGATGAAATGCAGGAGACTTTAAATACAAAGAAAAAGGGTGATTCTGCTTTCAAGCAGAAAGACTATAGAATTGCAATTGAGTGTTACACTCAGGTTTCCTCCTTATTTCAAAGTTTTCAGTTTTCATTCATGAATTATGTTGGGAATTGTTTTTACATTAATTTGTGCTGTTCTTGGCTAATAATACAATCTCCTTATCATACCAAGCTACCTGATTTTAATTTTTTCCCCACTTGTTTTAACAGCAAGTATACAAATTGTATTTGACAGACTCTTCTTTGACATGTAGTTCATCGATGTGGGAACCATGGTTTCCCCGACTGTTTTTGCCCGGCGGAGTCTGTCCTATCTCATGAGTGACCTGCCTCAGGAAGCTCTAAGTGATGCAATGCAAGCCCAAGTCATTTCCCCTGTATGGCACGTGGCATCGTATCTTCAGGCTGTTGCCCTCGCTACACTTGGAATGGAAAATGAAGCACATGCTGCGCTCAAGGAAGGTACAAATCTTGAAGCCAAGAGGAATGCAAACTCTGGACAAAAGTGAGGCGTAACATGCTCTCTGGTGGTTGATGAATCTCCTCAATCCTATCTTTTTGTGGTTTTATATTTCTGAAGACAACCATGTGGCACCTATTGTGGAATCTTCACTTCCATGGACATCAGGGTAGTGAAAGCTTTACTCAACTCCTCCTGTGAAGAAAGCAATTCTTCTTGCTGATGATTTTTTATGATGATATCTTGGAGTTGAGGTGTCTCAATATATGTTTTTTTTGGTAGGCGTTGGCATTTCTTTCATGTAGGTATGCAAGTTCATTCATTCTGTGTGGTTTGCTCCATTATGCATGTCTTGATTCCAGATTTTTTTCCTGCTACTTTCATTATAAACTAGAATTTTTTTTCTTCTTCTCTTTTTTTTGAAAAAGGAAGTTGATGAGACAGTGGAAAAACATCTCTAATAATGTAATTCATGTAAAAGGTACATCCAGTCCTAGCTATTTCTTGTTAAATGATGTTGATTGTTTTAGGCGTTGAACTTCCAGTTTGCTGTCATTAGCAGGGATGTCAATGGATATCTATTTAGTCGGATTATTCTATATTTATACTCTATTTATTATACATCAGGTAAGAAATTCAGAAATACATATTCTATCCATGAGGTTTCAAGTATCTATATAGATATTATATATATATTAAATGATAAAACTATAAATGTTATAAATATGTGTATATTATGTCAATGTTGATATATGTATTTATTATATTGGATTCAAAAAAATAAAAATGTTCTACATGTATTTCTATATTATATAAATATATATTGAGTTATGTTTAGATTGAGTTTGATAATAATAATATTTTATCAATTATTCATTAGGTAAGATAAGGGATCGTTTGAATTAATATATATAGAATCTATATAAGATTGTGACTAGCTTGGCATTTCTAGCTTCATGTTATATTTCATATACATTTCAAAGAAAGAAGTAGGTATTGATTTGTTAAACTTGAAAATTGGAAGTTTGCATAGTGATGCGGGAAAATAAATAATAATAATAATAATTAAAATAAAAAAAAAGAAGTTTTAGAGGAAAAAAAACTTAAAAAAAAAAGAATTAGAGATATATAAAGTTTGTAATATTTTCATTAATCATTAAAACTATTTTATAAAATAATAAAGAAATATATAAATAGTAAATTTTAAAACAAGTTGTTATTAGATTCAGCCCATCAAATCAAATTATTTAATATAAATAATTTTAAATAAATAAAATAAAAATAAAACATATTAAAATAAATTAAATAAAATAATAGTAAGTTAGATGCAAGTAAGCCTGGTTTTTTAACCAAAACTTGACAAGCTGGGTCATTTTATATCATTCTTGTTTATATAACTGTGTAGTTTGTGATACGGGTATCTCCACCGCATAACATCTTTGATGTACTTTCGGAATGGCCTCAGATACAAGACATGTGAGGCAGAGGAAGTAGCGACAACGTCCCTTAAATTTTAGTTGCAATTCTCGCTTTTCATTTCTTGAAGGAAAGCGTTGAAATCAGGAGCTTCAACAGATCTCCTTGCCGTTTCTCCAAGCTTCCTTCCTCTACTTCTTTACCTTCCATAATATGAGCCCCTGCCTTCTCTATGCCTTCTTTCTTCAAGCTATCACCAATCACTGCAGCCCACTTCTGCACTCCAACCCTTCAATTCTTAAAATCTCAGTACCCAGCTTTTCATTATAAAACTGCTCTGCAGAAACAGGCCATATTACCATAGGGACTCCAGCAATTATTACTTCAAGTGGGGAATTCCATTCACAATGTGTCACAAATTCTCCTAATGCTTCATGTTCAAGAATCAATATTTGTGGTGCCCATGCTCCTATGCATAGCAACCCAGAATCTACAAGACGTTACGATTTCCAGAAGTCGTGAAGAAGCATACTTCCAAAGCATACATAAACATCTGAATTTGCCTTGTTTGAACTGAGCCATTTCATACGGTCATGTTCATCGATTGAGGCTTCTTTACATCGCTTTGCCTTATTTCCAACCACACAATTCCATAGCCAAAAGGGGTCTGTATGCCATGCCTTTCTTCCTAAAAACTACCTGTAATGTTCAGCATAGCCTGGCTCAATCTTTTGAGAAATCTTAAGTTCTTTCATTTAACATAATCCGGTAGTTGTTGTCTTGTCAATTTGATCTCGCTTGGAAAATTTGGATTGACAAAAGCATCCGTGACATCATATGATACCGTCTTGTAAGGCTGATACAAGCTCACACATTCTATGGCACATGAAGAGAAGAAACATGTTCCATGGAAGACAAATCTTGTAATTCCACAATGTGAGGCAACATCAGTTGACCATGGGAAGAACCGGTCAGAAACTAAGCAAGTGAGATTATACCTTTTCAATAGCCGTTCAAGAGGGTTAATCCAGCATAGGATAAGACGACAAGTACATCAAGTCCCAGAAAAGAAATTCGAAATTCCCAGCTATCACAATAAAGCCAAACGACTAAATGAAACCAAATCAACCAAAATATATTTATCACTCTTGTTTTATGTAGTTAAAAATAATTGAAAACTCACTACTCTGCATGGTTTGTTTTGTTTTAATAAACTAAAAGAAAGTTGAAAATGAACCGATTCAAATACATGATCCAAAACGCATTGGATGTGCACCACACTTAGCTCGGCATCCTGGCAAAGCACCTGTGCACCATTTTCATCTTGCCAGAACAAATACAGCCTACGCAAGGAAATGATTAAAACATTGTGACACCAATATGGAGATTTCATCATATTTCTTGTAAAAATCTACAATTGTGCAATCATTCCACCAAAGTTAACACACATTACAACTGTTAAATCATTGAAAGCATCCCCTTGTGCAAAGCTCATGGGTGAGGCTCTGAATATTCTTATAACTGTTACATGCTTTCCCTTTGACTAACAAATTGTGTGAGCGAGGAGAATGGCTGCCTACAAAGTCACATGAGCAGCTTGGAATGATTCCTTTGTTCTTCCATAGTAGATTGGCATGCTGCCAGTAAAGGTGATAAAATTCCAGCCAAAAGCCGATCCTCCAACAATATGTGTCCCTTGATTCTGACTATGTTCGGCTTGCTGCTTTTCAGATGGTTTTGCAAAAACCTGGCCTGGTCGAGACTGATCCGCTGTGTCATGAAGCTGCTCCTGGGGCTTTAGTCCTACCCCATTTTCACCAGGGTTAGGTGCAGTCTTACAATTGGTTGTACTGAGCTTTTCTGTTGTCATCTGCTTGTATAGTTCCATAAGCAGCTTCAGCTCTGCAAAACACAAGTTACACAGTCAAAAAGCACGTCTTATGAGCCAACAACAGATTAATAAATCTACCATCAAAGCATGGCTTGGATTATTGCAAATGAATAGTGTAAATGTTATTTGACCAGCTTATGAGAAACGTTAAATGTCATAAGAGGATAGAACCCCACCAATTCCATCAAATCAGGCTCAAATGACTCTCACCATAAGAATTGCAGAGAAACTTACGATAGAGTTTCAAGATAGAAAAGGCTGCAAATGTAATCATAGCTAAGCAATGAAAAAACCAACAAAACAGACCTAAATCCAATACATGAATTGTAAGTAGTGTACTGCTATTATCATTCTTTCCACAGGAGGTAAATTGAACACAGAGAGAAGACCTAGATTCAGCATATCAATTCTAAGTATTTTACTGCTATTAGCATTCTTTCCACATGAGGTAAATTGATCACAGAGAGAAAGATCACATTTGCATTCAACTACTGTACATGGTTAAGTAGGTGCCATTCAATGATACAAAGTGAAAATTGATGAACTTACTTTCTTTAAGTTCCTCGGCTCCTTTGCAACTATGGAAGTCCACTGTTCGAAGCATCTTCAACAAAACAGAAGAATTTTAAACCCTTCACATCTTAACATCAAAATTTCAAGTACTATAGATTGATGCACTAACAAATGAAGACATGTAGTGACCAACTGCAAGTCATTGCTACTCTCCAAATGGTAGTAAAAAAACCACTCACTAGTGTATACCTTGTCACTTACCACACTCCAGCCACATTCGCAGACAAGGTTTTCATAGTCTCAAACAAATGTAAAGATTAGTACTCAAGATTTGACCATGCAGGCAAAAATAAAGAATTGTTGCAAATAAACTCCACCAAGGGCTTGCATGAAGTGAAGTTTGCACCAGAAGATCATAATTCAATCTTAAATTAAGAATTTTTTTCTATAAGATCAACAAATTAAAAAAAACCCGTAATTTCAAAATGGAAAACACGATCATTCATATCACAGGAACCGAATATACCAAGAAGCAATAATTATGATAGAACACAACTTCAGCACTGCTAATGATTTATAACTCAAACCCATAAATAAAATCACCTCGAACACACAAAATAAAAAAGAAACAGTGAATTCAAACCTACATTAAAACCAAAGACTTAAAATTTAATGATGGGTGTCTAAGAATGTACCTCAAGAAAATGGGGTCTGATATCTTTGACAACAGCGCGCATCTTGAAGTATCTGCATTCTTGAATTGGACCGAAATTGTCAAGCGATCTCTTCTTGCTTTCAGGAAGGACAGGAGGAGGTGAGGGTGTCGGTACTGCTGCTGGTGGCGGTGGCGGTGCTGCAGGTTGTGGCTGTGGTGGCGGAGGGTCAGATGGTGCTGTGAAATGTAGGTCTGGGTTTTGAACGGGCAGGTTTTGGAGATTTGGTGGGTCCTGGACTGGTCGTGGTTCTTCCATTGATGTTGTTTTCCGCGTGGTGATTTTGGGATTTTGAGGTAATAAATAAAAGATTGGCGGGGAAATAAAAATGTGTAGTTGGGGGGGGGGGGGGGGGGGGGGGGGAGGGGAAGGGTGGGGGGGTCCTGGTTTCAGACGGATGAATACGAGGCTGTTTGGTACGTGATATAAGTTTTTTTTTTTAATTTTTTTATTTAAAAATATATTAAAGTAATATTTTTTATTGTTTAAAATTTATTTTTGATAATTAGTATATTAAAATAATTTAAAAATATTAATTTTTTTAATTTCAAACAAAGAAAAAAAATTATTTTTTTAAATATTTTTCAAACACAACATTATTATTAAAATAAGAGTTGGTTAAAACCTTGTTTGTTTAGATTTCTCTTTTATTTTTATATTTTTTTTTGTAATTTTTTTTTATTTTTTTAAATATATGATGTATTATAGATTGCAACAAGACAAAAATATTATTTTTATTTATTTATTTTTGATGGCACCCTAAAATGTTTATAGGAATGGACAACAGATAACAAGAATGTTTGTTTATAGAGCTACAACTACATTTTAATTAAAATATAGTTTGTATTTATTTGATAAAGAAAAAAATTAATTTACTATACATTGATCTCACATAATTTTTATGTTTCATATACTATTTACTTAAAATAATGAATAATGCAATTCATTTGCATTGTTCATTAGTGAATTGTATTGTTCATATGAACATTATAATTCATTTTCATTGTTTATATATATTTTTTTAGTGTTAATTTTATTTTTTAAAAATTAATTTAAAATGAATTAAATTTATTTACATTATGATACGATAATCAACTTGTCCATATTATTCTTAAAGCATTACAGAATACCCATATACATTTCTTTCCCTTGTGTTAAGTTAGATTAACACGCGGAGTGGTTACAAGACTTGAATTTGCTGATAAAAACAAAATTAAGGCATCGAAATTCTGGTAGCATATCTATAGCGTCCGCCTCACGCTGGGAAAATAGACTCTTTTCCAACATAAGTACTGTCCTAGCCCGATACTGTCAGGAACTTTCAATCCTGCTTTCAATTATTTGGTTTTTATACGGTTATTTAATTGATGTATGGCTGCTTGAAGGGTCATGAGCTGATAAAAATCCCGAATTATTCTGCTTCAACGTGCAAGCAGGAACTCGATTCTGTAAGAATTAACTCAGCTAGTGTTACTGTAAAGGGTCACCATGTCACATCATCATGATCTCTACTTCGTCAGCGAGAATAATTTAGATCACCGAGTTCAATGCTACAATTTTATAATGTACGAGCAGTTTAGCATTGAATAACAAGACTAGCTGCACAAGAAACTAAGAATGTCAGCTTTTTTTACAAATAGTATACTGGAATACCTTTATTCAGATCATAATTTGTGAATATGAATTTTTTGGTAGTGGTAATTCATATTTTTCAAAGTAGATTTCGACATCTAAAACAATTACATGTTTACCATATGAGAATACCTTCTTAGATTTTTGTATATCAAGCTAGCTGATCCATAAACTTTTCAGCTACATTCCAGTCATTAATCTGATAAGTTGGGCCAGAAGATCTGAGTTTGTCTTTATCCTTTTCTAGCTACCCTGATGATTTGCTACCTGAAAATCAACCGCTTCTCTTCTTTGAGCCTAATTTAAGAGGAAAAATGTGCACCTTCAGCAAAAAAGTTCTAAACAACGTACCTTTGATTTTCCAAGTAATAACAACAACGCAATCTGCAATCAAATAGGTGCTTTTCCATTTTATTGAAACCCACAGATTCGATCCACTGCTGTCGCAACCTTTTGACTTGTTAATCTTATGCATACTTCCGAGGTTCTGAGGATTATATGACCTCAAACCAAGAATAACCCTAATAAGCGTGTCAGCTTAATGCGACACTTATGAAAACGTTGTTAAAGATTTAACATCTGATTAGTTTTTTCCTCATTTTTGGCTCACATGCTTGGAACTCATAATAGCATGCACTAGTAGTAATGTATGGGTATAAAAGAATTTGACTTCACTGTGCGTGGCAGTGTTCACTGAACGGGATCTGATAGAACAACAGATTCTTATCAAAATATAGCATCTGCAGCAGTAAGCTTTTCTCATTTTTCATTGCTTAAAATGAGGAAACTAGTGGCATAGGATAAGTTTTAGGCAGCATTTGTTTTTGTTTCTTAATCAGAAAAGAGATCCCTGCAATATCTTCAAACATGTGGCTTACTTTTTAGAATATCTGTTCAGTGGTCATCGTTCGATTACAATCACTATCATCATTAAGTAATAATCAGTTAATTCTCTGAGTAATCCTCGCAGTTTTTCAGGAAGACAGCTTGTTTTTGTCGAATAAATGAGGCACGGAATTTAAAATTTAATTGATAAATCTGTCGATCAAAGAGATACTTGATCTCAAAGCTTTTTCTAGTTCACACAAAGTCTTAAACACATACTGTGATTACCTGTATAATATAAAGCTACATAGTATAAGGCCTGGATCAACCTGATGCCACAACAAATTACCCCAGAAAACAGAAAAGGGTGAATCAAGCATCAGACCAGTAAATATCCATCTCACCCCAGTCGCTTTCAGGCACTCCTAATGCTTTCCAAACTGCTTTCGAGGCATCCACGATGTTGTTAGCACAAGGAGGCTGGTAGTCATGGTCAGAATCACATCCCATCGTAGAGTCGCACTCATCAACTACCATAGCCCTGACACTCTTACCATTTCCATGGATATTTATGAAGTTTAAGCATCGATTCCCATGATTATACCATCCAGTTGAAAGTGCCACCACAGGTGTATCGTCTGAGTGGTAATGGTTGTCGCATTCTGACGGTGCTCCGCCATCTCCACCCTTCTCAAAGCTGTTCAATGTTAAGGTTGCTTTTGTGCGGCCGGTCACTCGAGGTGAACACTTGAAAATGGGGTAAAGCTTGCCATCTGCACAGCAATCGGAGTCATTCTCCTGATTACATTGGTTTGGAGGAGGCTTTCTCCCTCTGATGTTGCCGCTAGGCTTGCAAGTCTGAGCTTCAATGCTTAAACATAATGTAGCAAGAAAAAGAAAAGAGAGAAAGAGAGCACTTGAACAAACTTGCTTCTTCATATTATATTTTCTCTTTTTGTTCAGTGATGATTTGGTGTGAAGAGGCTGAATCTCCACCAAGCTTTATATAGATCAAAGCATGACGAAAAATTAGGGCAATTTAGCAGCTTTCTTGGAACGTGGAAAACTTCATTGTTAGTAAGCAAGAATGGCCATTTTATCACGGTACGCATGCTATACAAGTCCAATGATATCTTGACAATTCTGGAATTTATTCTGTAAACATGAAGGAAACAAATTAGAGGTAATTAGTGAATGCTATATACTTTATGATATAACTTACTTGGTTAGTTGATTTCTGCCTGGTTTCACTTTAGAGGACGCGTAACGCAGAGGCTGGAGGAGTTTTTTTCTTTCAAAAACTAAAAAAATAAATATTTTATTCTTATTGCACAAATTATTTTAAAAAGCATATATATTAAGATAATGCTTAATACCCACAGGAAGTTATATTCTTATGTTGTTTTATAGCATTTTAAACTTTTCAGTGTAGCTTGGTTAGGCAAGTGAAGTCCAATAAATTAAAAAAAAAAAAAAGTGGAAGAGATGCAGTGGAACAGTATATATGCAGAATAAGGGGGCATTTGTATTTCACCTATCTTTGCGTTAGCGGTGGAAACAACGAAGAAAGATATTTAATAATTATAATAATTATGTTTTATACTATAGAATTCATTAAAAAATTATGTTTGAAATGTAATTTTTATAAAGTAGGTTTTACATGTTTTTTTAATTATATTTTATAAAATATTGTTTATTTTTATGTTTTAAAAATATTTTTTAAAAAAATTAATAATTGTTTTTACTTCAAATTAATATATATTTTTTTTTTTAGATCATTTTGATATATTGATATTAAAAATAATTTTTAAAAAATAAAAATATATTATTTTAATACATTTCCAAGAAAAAAACATTTTGAAAATCAATTACAACTACACAACTACCAAGTATTTTATATATATTTTTTGATGTACACAAACTTTAATTATAATTTTTATTAAACATGTATTTAAATCTAACTAATTAAATTATTTTTAAATTTATTTTTTTCAAATTATAACCACAAAAACTATCTAAAAAACAAACACTCTCTAATAATATTTATTTATCTATACAAAAAAACGAATTGCTTGAGATATTTGTACATCTAACTATGGCATGAATGGTAGTTTGCATATAAACTAATCTTGTTGCTAATCAGCCATAGGATTCTTGGTAAGCTAACCGTGGCATAAAAAATGTAACATTTCAAAAAAAATTATAAAATAAGTTGTAAAAATTATAATAAGAAAAGATGAAAAAGAGACAAAAGTGACCTTAAAGATTTACCGGTATTTTAATTATGACAATATTACTATCATCAAAAAGATGAGATGAATTAAACGATATAAAAAAAAAATATTGATTTAACCAAATTCATAAGTTATAATCCTCTTACTTCCTTCTGCAATTAAAAAATTGATCAACCAATCAATAAAATTAAGTAATTAATCATAACAAATTAACATCAAAATCAAATTTTTTTATATAATAAACTTAATATGAAAAAAATACGAGATCATGGTTCACTTAAATTTTTTTATTATTAACAAATAACAGGATCATAAAGTGTTCTTTCTTATAAATGTTATAACATATAAATCATTAAAAATAATTTATTTTTAAAATATAACAAGTTTAAAGTAAAAAAATTAAGAACTCATCATAAAAATTGACAACCCTATTTTATAATGAAACAACCAACTTAAAAATATTTATAATATTAAATTTAACCATACACGGTAAAGATTTATGTGTTTGAAACTTCTTGTCAAAATTTTAGGTTATCAAAACATAAATGAATTGCAATTTAAAAATTGAACAAACTATACTCAAACTGTAAAATTTCTCTACAACAGGTCTCCCATTTTCCTTTTTTCCCTTCTTTGTGTGTTTTGTTGCAACATCCGACCTTCAAGAAATAAAAGAAAAACCTGTTATATAGATATGATTCTTTTATAAGTAGTGGTACTTTTCACATAGGTTAGGATTGTCGGAAGAATAATGAGTATTGTAGAGGTTCAAAGTTAAAAACTAAAAGTTAAAGAAGAAGATTTAAAGGAAGATATACTTTTATTAAATGTTTTTTTAAGCAGTTTTAGCTAATTTTTTTTATGTTTTTACATAATAATGAATTATTAGTCTTTTTATAAATATAAAGTCCTAAACAATTAAGAAATTAAACTAATATAAAAAAATTTAATTTGAACATGGATTGTATTTTATTAATTGATTATTTCTGAATTGGTTAACCAATTCAACTTGTTCTAGCCGGTTAGCCGGTTCTCAGTCAATAAATTATTTTTTTTATTTTTTAAAATTAAAATCTGGTTTATTTTCAACATCTTTTTATAAACTTTATTTCTTCGTAACTTCTAATATATCTTTTATCTTAATAAAAACATTATATTTAAGTGGCTTTGTGAATATTTTTGTAACTTTATTTTGTGACTTGTTTTCAACTTTTTTATTTGCAATACAATCTCATAAATAATAAAATCTTATGTTAATATGTTTATTTTTATTATAAAATATTGGATTATTTACTAGAGCAATGACTAATAAGTTTTCAGTAAGTTTCTCTTATTTTATTTGCAATCCCTTCTATAATCTTTTTAGTTTATAGGCTTTGTTTCACCTAACATTGTTGATCTTTAGACACTCTGACCTTCTCTCTTTTGCTTGAAAATTGCCTATACCCTTTGTACAAAATTAAATCCATAGCCCATTTGCATTGGTTTGTCATTCTGAATGAATCTTTATATGCTGCGATTTTGTTTGTGATTTATATTAATAAACTGCTTATATATAAATTTATTAATATGTTGAAACATTGAAAGGTCACCCGCAACATAGTTAATACATTGAAAGGTCACCCATGCCATAGAGCGGTACAACTATCTAGTTATTTACAATAAAACAATCGGGAAATGCCACTTTATTGTCAATTTGAAATACAGTTAAGAGTTTCCATCACTCGCACAAAGATGGCGGGGTGGGCTGTCCCTTTCCCAGGCCAGTAAAAGAATTGGCGAGGCTGCCTGGCTGGCATAGATCAATCGCCAAAATTTATGCCCTCATGGGATAGATCAGTAGCCGAAGTACTTGTCAAAACTCATTCTGCCGCCATAAGTTCCTACGTCTTATAGCACTATAGATAACCCTCCAGTACAATGCTCGGATCACCTGAGATCTTGGGCTGTAAGTTATTGACTTTTAGCCTTCGTCGAATGCTCTTTGATGCCGTGAGAGAACTTAAACCACTGCTTTCATCCCAGAAAGGTAATACTTCCACCACAATTTTTTGCAATAAATTCTGCTCGGTACCATCTTTTAGGAGCTCTTCAAGCTCAACGAAACTGCCTCTCAAATCCATCAAAACACTGCATAGTCCCCGGCTTTTACAATATTCCAAAATTGCATTCAAATTTATCTTATCCAAAACCACAGTTTCAATACCCTTTTTAGAAGTTTCTGGTTCTTCGCTTGCCTCTTTGTCTGTAAATATCGTAACTTTAGAAGCTGCCTCTTCCGTAGGTAGAGGAATTTGGATTCGAGAACTAGGGCCTCTTGCCATTAGAATCCAAAGGGGTTGATTGGCACCAGGTTCTTGTGATGCAGGAAATGGGGAACTGCCAGTTAACGAGGCAGAAAGTATAACTGCGTCATATTCTTGTAACAATTGAGAGTAGTATCCACCAGAGTCAGTGACTCCTTCCCCAAGTTGGTTTACAAGATGGCCATTGACTGAGAGGGAGTATCTGCACGTTTAAGCGAGGCCTTAATTTAGCTCACTTTCACAATTGGATTGCGCAAAACTAAGGTACTAAGAAACTTGATCATTGAAATAAAGAGAGGCTAAATATGAACTACCCAAGCAAATCAATTGAAAAACTAAATAAAGATGTCTATTGATGATTGTTTTGCTTTCTATTTTGAAATAATAGTAGGGCGGCGTAAATTACCTAAGCGTAACAAAGGGCAACCCTGTCAGCATTTTATGGATAAAGGCCTCATTGAGCCTCTTGCACAATTCTTCTTCTACACCAACAACTACATTAATTCCTGCATCTTTCAATCTTTGCACACCTCTGGAAGCCACAATTGGGTTTGGATCAATCATCCCAATAACAACCTTCTTCACTTTGGCTTTTACCAGGGCTTCACTGCATGGTGGAGTTCTCCCATAGTGATTACATGGTTCCAAGCTCACATAAGCTGTTGCATTCTCAGCCAAATCCCCGGCATCTCTAAGGGCAAAGACCTGAAATCAAATCATTCTCAAACAGTTTGTCAAATAAACATGGCAAGTTGACCAGTTCAGCTTGTGGAAAAAGATAGAACAATGCTAGATGCATGAGCTAACAGCCGAATAATATAATTCACTTTAAGACATCTTGTAGTGAGATTTCAGAAGTGCTTGCTTTTCTTTCCAAGTATAGATAATACCGCTTCAAGAATGTAAAACATATTACTGATCGCATGGAAATCCCCTTGAAAAAACAAAAGAGGTGAGTGGCAAAGAACTTTTGGCATCATTTAAAAAAGTCTAAAAAGATCAATATTTGAGGCACAAGTTCATCATTTCTACCCTGAAGCAAGAAATAATTCCCAAGATTTAAAAAAAGAAAAGAAGCTACATTAGCAAACTTCAGACTTCACCTATGGCCAACATTATCAATACAATAAAATCAATTAATCCTAATCCATCAATTTGGCTCAAAAGACTAACCACGTCCTTTTATTTTGTAAGAATACCCAATCTTTTTCAACAGGTTACCAGATAAAGCATTAGATAAAAGAAAAGACAGCAAAAGAAAAGTGGGTTTTTGTTACCTCAGCATGAGGCTGGCCAGCTTTAGGGTGAAAACCTTCACCAACAATTTTACCATCTTTAACAATAACACAACCCACCATAGGATTAGGACTAGTACACCCAATTGCTTTCCTTGCTAACTCCACACACCTCCTCATATAAAACCCATCATCTTTATCATCACCACCACCCTCTTTTGCCACACAACTGACCATAATCAAGAGTCCATGTTTTCCAGAACTAGATATCCTATTGACTGAATTGAAAAAACCTGATCTTGAATGGTCTCTGGGAGTCAGATTCAAGGGGTATGGTGGTGATGCCAGGGAAGGAAGAGCACGAGAAGAGCGAGAGAAATTAAGTGGTGTGGGAGGGTGATATGGGAGAGTCAGTGTGTGAGCCGCCATTTTTGGACAAGAATCCGGGACAGAGCAAGCACGGAAGCAGGCCCTTCTATGGGCGACTGCTACTCTTTCCCAGAAAAAAAAAAAAAAAAAAAAGAGAGAGAAAAAAAGGCCAAGGTGGACAGCGCGTGAGTTGCTTGGCTGAGGAGGCCTATAAAAACATGATGCTGGATCCCAGACCAAAAACGTGCTTTGTCTGAGCCCGGGTTCGAACCGGGGACCTCTAGTGTGTGAGACTAGCGTGATAACCAACTACACCACCCAGACGCTTTGGAAGTGCGGCATATTTTTTAATATTAATTTATATTACTAATGATTGTTGACTTAACAAGCCATGGATGAAGAAAAAACAAATGAAATAAAATAATAAAAACCAGTGGTTCATGGATTGCAGAATTGATAGAATTTAGGAAAATATTTTTTTTTTACCACCTTGTACGTAGTACCATAATAAATCGGATCACTTCTTTATTGCTTAAGAAATAAGTCTACCCCCTTATGGTATATATAAACAACAAATTGTAGCAATTAGTCGGATAAGGATATTTTTTGAATAATTGAATTGCATTTTATTTTGGGTCAGACCAAAATTGTTTTAATATATATATAAAAAATGTGTATATGTTGCTAAAGTGATTTTTAACGACAAGAAAGATTTTAATGAAATTAGAAAAAAGCAAGAAAGATATCCAGGGTATATAAAGTTAAAAGAACAAAGAAAAAAAAGAATTATAATCTCAATCCATATTAAACTTAATTATGCTGCACCATAAAAAATTAATTGAATTGCAAAAATAGTATTCATAGGTATTATTCATGTATTAATGAATTTCAATTAAAATTAAAGATTTATTGAGTTGAGGTTGGTTCTGAGTTTTAAACTAGGTTGCAATCAACCTTTATATAACCTTGTATAAATAATCGAATAGATCAAAGCACTGTCTAAATAATTTAGCAACACTTAAAATTTATCTCAATTAATGTTAAGGTAATAGTATTTTAATGTTGTTTTTTAAATATTAAAATGATAATATCTTAGATTGATATAAGTTAATTTATCAAACACAACTTTACTTTCTAAGATAATTTTTTATTTAATTACAAAAAATAATAAAAATAAATATTCATAGAAAAGTGATCAAATAAAAATTTCTTAAAAAAAGGGAAAAACATAAAAAAAACACTTGCTAACATAATAAAAAAAAGCTATGATCTAAGTAAAAAAAGAAGTAAAAATTGAATTGTATTATAGAAGCCTCAAATAAATGTTTAATTAATGTATTTTAATGGATTAATCTATTTTAATGGGCTTAAATCAAGATTTTAGAGTAAAAAACAAGAAATAATAAAACAGGTTAGGCCCGTAGGTATGGGTGGACTACCGTTCCTGACCTATAGAGAAGGAGGTTAGGCCATCATCTCAAGCCTCCCTTTATTTACTCTTTTTTGTTTGTTTTAGGGATTGTTGTCCACCCTATCTTTTATATATATATATACACACACACAAATTTCAACTACATCTTTTTTATTTATAAAAAATATATAAAGCATCACTTGCATCTCTAAATTTCAACTACCTCGCTGTTTGCTATTTTTTTTAAAAGCATCTTTAAATTCCAACCACTAGTGAGTGGTTGGAAAATTAAATAATGGGTTTTTCAATTTATTTTAATTTAAAAACATTTAAAATATTCTTAAAACCTCAATAAATCCATTTCATAACCCAACACACTCAAAATACATTAAAAAAAAAAAGAAGAAAAAATAGGCTCTGTTTTTTTGGTTTCTCAACATTAATCTATTTTTTCAATAAGATGAAGGGTAAACAACAATTTCATATAATTTCTTTCACAAAATAAAACACATCTAGAATTATAATTTTGGCTATTGAATAATGATCAATATATAAATTTCTCTCTCCTTTACTGTTTTTCTTCGACGACATCTTTTTTCTTTCTGACTTAAAGATTTAAATGCAAGAAAAATAAAATTTTAAAACAAAATATTAAAATCTTATAAAAGAAGGATTCAGAATGAAAAATTAAAAAACTTTGGGAACAAAAAATGTTAAAAACACGCAGGAGTTATAATAGGAAGAACAAAGAGGTTGGGAATTTGTTACGGTGCCAATCTTAATCCTCATAGTTTTTATTATGTTTAATAAAAAAAATTAAATTTGATTTTGCTCACCGCTAGAATCTTTTTTCAACAATGCGAGAAACCCTTAAAAATCTAACCTAAATAAATTATCAATCACAATCCCATGTAAACCTAAATGATAGGATCACAATAAAAAATCATAAGTAGCCGGAAAGAATGACAACAAAATAAAATAATGAAAACACCACGTAAATCAACAGTACTGATTCAGCTTTCAGTCCACAGTGAATAGCTGATCTCTTTAGGGTTTTTTTTTATTATTATTATTAGTTGGTCTGTTATATTCTCGAACCCCATGCGCTTATTTGATCCAAGATAATGAAACAAGTAAATACAACCTGAAGATTCTGTTCCAATCCATATAACCTCAGGCCACACTGTAGCCATGAACTTGGAAGAAATAATGATATCTTCAGGCACCTCTGCTCTTGTTGTTGTTTAAGTTGTGATTTGGTTGTGGAGGCCAAACTGAGGCCATGGCAGAGGATGCGGCAATAATGATGAAAGTGCTGCAGTGCAGGGAGCGCCAGTTTTCTCTGGCTTGACAAATTTGGACCATTTAAGAGACAAATGTGCATGAAAATTACATGGCAAATTGTGAATGACAGAGTGTCCATAACAATTCCCCAAACGACTTTTATACATGATATCTGGAGATAAGACTTCCCCAAGGATATGTAGGGCCTCACATGCAGCAGCAGATACACAGGCGCATGGTGAAAAGGGAAGGCAAAAATCAAATACAGAGTGAAAAGGAGAACACACATTCAGTATGATGAAAATTGGAGTCGGGATGTATATGTGTTGCTGTTCAGTAAATCTTTATAAGATGCAACAGGAGCAACAGCCACCTGCGTCTTTCTTACTTTGGAAACTCTCCTGGATCGACTCTAGCTTTGATATTATCTCCTCAAATGTTGGTCGACTTTCAGGATTCTTGTGCCAACACTCTCGAAGAAGCCTAAATCAAGTGAAAGCAAGCAGTCATGAGCATAATCAAGCAAACTAAATTGTAGAGTTTTAGATAAAGCCTTGGCAGTATGGCGTGCGTGTGTCCAGAACCAAAGAGTACTTCAAGAAATAATGAGAGCTAGTTGCAGAATGCCATTCTCAGAACAGAATATTGACCAGCATATATAACCAACCTAAAACTCCTCAAAGCCCCACTACTGTTTTCATCAATAGTTATATCTAGTGGCATGCCTTTTCAAATAAATCAAGGCACAGAGAGGGCTGCAGTTGTTATGCTGAATTGCAGTTTATCTTGTGCTGGTAAATAAAACACAATGAAAGAGAAGGAAAGCTAACATCTTAATTGGATCAGGGTAAACAAATGAGGATACAGATGGTCGAGCATCTTCAAATGCCCGCTTGTCTGCAACATGCTCAGGGAGTGCTGTTCTATTTGATGGCCCCCCTTGGAAGATCTGTCAACAAATATAAACCAGCATGAACAAGATCATGATGCAGTCAGAATACGTAAACTATCATGCTCTTTATTGTTCCATGTACAAGTCTTGAATTCGGTTACCTCATGTACTATGAGGGCAAAGGAGAAGACATCAACACTTTTCCCATAGGATTCTCGACGATATACCTCAGGTGCCATGTAACGATCTGTAGTATCCCATAACATTGGCCACAACAAATGACGTGATCTTTACACGGCAGAAGATCTTTAGTTCTAACAGATACATTAATTCAATAAGAAAGAAAGGCTTACATGAACCTGTTCCTCCAGTCATCATGTAACCTTGGTCATCCTTTTCCTGTGCAATTTTGCTTAAGCCGAAGTCTGTAACCTTTAGGTGTCCAGACTCATCTTGTAACACATTCCTAGCAACATTAAGTTGAAAAAAAACCTTTGTGAGTTTTTTCATCTGTCATTTTCTCCTTTCGCTTACATGGAGGGAGGAAAAGTGATGCAGTGAGCAATATTCATTTATATTGTTTATGTTGGCTGACGTTAATCTGTTATATTCTTCTAAATAGCTAATTATAGCTATATTGTGAACTTTCTAGCTAGTTGTCTTGGAAGACAACTTCTATTAATGTTTTATTTACATTATGTTTTAAGTTTGACAGTTACTTTTCTTTAGTTTATATTCTATTATTGTGACTGTTGTTGGCAGATTATGATTTCTTTATAGATTGAATGTTATCAAGCTCCAGAAGAGTAAGGTTCAAGTTATGAAAATTCTAAAAGTGACTCCGACGATGTTAATCCTTTCGTCAATTGTCAAGATCAAGAAGGTAAATTGATTGAAATGTTTTTTTTCAATCTTCAAATGATATAAAGAATGAATTACCAGAATTTAATGTAAGGTCATCTTCTACCTTAAAAATTTCTTGATTAGCTTAGTGCTATTGAGAAAGTCTTTAATTACAAAACAATATAGAATGTTTATTTCAATGATTTAGCTTTGCTAGAGTGTAAAGAAAGAAAAACTAACAATATGGAGGAGGTAAAATGAAATATGCTTAATAAAAAAACAATTGATAATATTTTAAATTGAATGTCTTTTAATTTTATTAACTATATTTCTCAAGAACATAATTATTATAAAATTTTAAAGATATTGAAACAAATCTTTGCTAAGGAGATTACATAAAACAAGGCTAGCTTTTGCAATTTGAGATCTTGTAAATTTGAAGAACAAAAATAGTGAATATATTTCATTGCACATAAATAAATATTAAGAGTTTTTAAATTACTTATCATTGATAAATTTTGAGATAACGAATGAGATAAAAACATTAATTCTATTGAGTTTATTATTATATAGTTGAAAAATATTGGTGATGTCACATAATAATTTTATTCTCAATGGAAAGCTTATTTTGAAGACAATTATCATGATTAATTTTTCTCTATAATTTTCTCATGGCTTTGATGTTCTGAAAAGAATACGAGAAGAATACAAGAAGAAAATGATGTTTTTTATGCATATTTAAAAGTGTTTAGTTGTAGGGCATTTGTACATATTTTTAAAAATAAAAAATCTAAACTTGACAGCAAGATAAAATAATATGTTTTTTTTTGGATTCTAAAGATGATGACTTTGGTTATAGGTTATGTATAAAAAAGAGTTGTGAGAAGTAGAAATGTCTTTTTTTAATATCAAACCATTAAAGATTTTTGAGCAAAAAAATAAAATAAAATATGGTAATTTTATTTCTACAAATTCAAATTCAATACATATTCCATAGTTATATTTGATAACTTTTAATGAAGGAGATTTATAAAATGATGATAATAAAAGGTTGTTTTTTGGGCTAATAGTTGATGATCTTAAGCTAGCTACTGATGATGATAATATTATTTTTAAATAGATTATTCAAGAAGCTCTAATTTAGCTATAACTAGGAAATTCCATTAGAACTTACTAAGCTTCTACTGTATATTTTTGTCATGAGTATGTATTAGTTATTAATAGGAAAGGGCTAAAATTCTTGAATGAAGTTATATCATATGAGAAGAAAACTAAATGGTTGATAACCATGTAAGAAGATATGAAATTTTTGCATGGAAACTACATTTTCAAGTTAATAAAGCTTTTTAAAAGCAATAGAACACTCTAGAATAAATGGATGTTAATGTTAAAAATTGATAAAAATTACTCACAGCAAAGATATGAAAGATTGGTTGTAAAAGATTTGAATCAGAAAAAAACTATTGATTTTAAAAAAATATTTTCACCCTTGCTTAATATATCTTCAATCTATGTTATGCTCGGTTCTACTGCTATTGTGACATGTCTTAGAAGATCTACATGGTCTTAAGAGTTTAAAGTGAAAAGCATAAAATAATTAGTTTATAAACTAAAGAATAATTTATATGGGTTGAAGTAAATTTCAATGTAATTTTATAAGAATTTGTATGTTGCAGCTCTTAATTTTAGCTAATAAAAAAATATTTTGTATTTTTATTATTTGTTGACAGTGAAAATTTTTACTTGTACTATGGTTGGTTTGTTCTATATTGTCTGGTTTTTCATGTAAATTTTTTTGATGTTGACTTGTATTATTAATAGTTTAATTTTGTTAATATATTCATTCTAATTTTAATTGTGCAAAAAGGTAAAAAAAAAGAATTGAAAGAATTTAGTTAGATTGATGTAATTTTCTTAACACAAGCGAGTCAGAAACTCTTGTAATTTGACATGCAAGCCAAGTATCCAACACAAACAGCATGAAACAGAAATATCTAGATAGCATTATACCTTGGTGTCAAATCCCGGTGTATAATAGCACGTGGTTTGTGTTGATGCAGATAATTCATGCCCCTGCAAGTTTTCATGATCAATGACAGAGGGTTTAGCGTGTGGAGGCCACAGAATAATTAATAGGGTAATACACAACAGGAAATGCTAGTGCATCGAATTGCTTGTAATTTCTTTGGAGAATTCAACAACAAGGCAGCTTTAATGGAAAGAAACAGAGTTTTTGTCCGATAGATTCTATAATGGTCTAATCAAGTCAAGAAAGCTAAATTTCAACTACTTGGGAAAATCTCCTCTATAACAACATCATCTTTGCTGTAACAAAAATACATTTCAGGATGCTTGGAGTTGAATTAACGACATAAATTTGTTTTTTTCAAGTTTGTTCGAAGAAAATGCTTAAGCTTTTATTTGCAAACTTGAAGTACAGGAAGCATTCTTTGAACATCTTACCTTGCAATATCTAAAGCATACGAAACTGCTGTTTCCTGATCAAGTCTTCCCTTCCGTTTTAGGATGTCATACAAACTTCCCTAACACGTTCATATCGGAGGAAAAAATCAGTGGAGCAAATTCTAGTCTGGAATCAACGAAACAAATACCAAAAAGGTCCAGTCATGATTGAATATTGGATACCCACATCGCGAAGGTACTCCGTCAGGAAGATTAACCGATCGGAGTGCTTTAGAACACCAAGGAACTGCACTATATTAGGGTGGCGCAACTTTTGCCACAGCCCCAGTTCCTTCAGAAAGGTATTCCTGTGAAATTAACGTGCTGAGAAGATGAACTTAAGATAAAATCTGAAAATAGTTAAAGTTGCCAGAATCAATCTATACTCAATAGCCACCTAGTTGATCTACGTTTGTTAACATCATTACTGTATTTTCGTTGTTTTCTTTTCCTCAGTAGTTTCATAGTTTTATCAACTTGAAAAAGGTCATTTCAGATAGTAAGATCATTCTTTGAACACTTTGAAAAACATGGATCCTTATCTTGAATTTACTACCTTCTTCATTGTTCTCTTTTCTTCTCTTGGTTTCTTAGAGAAATAGTTTCACATTTTTTTTTAACTTGAACGAGGTCATTTTCTGGTAGGCAGATCATTCTCTCAACTAAGAAAAACTTTGATTTAATGTCCTAAATTTTAAGAAGTGTATAATTTGAATATTTATATGATACAGGACAATGAAACAGAGAGAGAACACGCTACACAACTTCAGGTATGAAACTTACCTCACCCTTGGATCTGATGCAATGGAGGAACGGATCGTCTTTGCTGCTACTTCTGTACCACGCCATTTGACTAAGTAAACTTCACCATATGATCCCTGCAATGGCTTCTTGATTTAAGTCAGTGGGTTCATCACAATAACATTATTAAGTGAAGATGATAGTAATGTTGAAGATTAAATATCTCAATGGAGCTCCTACGACCCTAAGGACGTGGGGCAATCAAAATGGCTTTCATGGGCACTAAGTTTGCCTTTAGAAATTGGGATATCCAGTAATTACTTCTCCAATGAGTATTGCATCATCCATGTCCACTTCAGAGTAATCAATCTCATAGCATGCAGTCTGGGAGTCAAGTCCTACCTGTCCCAGTGAAAATAATAGCATAAAAACAGATCATGATAGGGAAATTGAATGGGAAACACTGACTGATCAAATATTACTAGACCCATGAAGTTAATTTCCAAAATAGTTTGGTCCTATTCCATATGAAGTTATGAACTACTGGAAAAACACTTATTTATCCATCACTAATATAAACAAGAGCCTTAATCTTTGCAATTCTGACAGCACTACACCATTAAGTCTATAGTTTTAATTGACCACGCAAAACATATTAAAAGATCACCCCTCTCAGATTCTATTGAGTTCAACACCGCATACAGCAGGTATACACAATGTGCAAACAGTAGGTCAGTGCTGAAAGCTATATACGATATTGCAGTTAATTAAAATAGGTATATGTTTGAGAAAGTGTCCTCCATTTTTGAATTCGTTAGAAATATCCTGAAAATTACACGTAAAGTGATATATCTCATTTGAGTTATTAAGCTGAAAATTTTGGCCAGATACCAATGATCTAAGGAGAAATGCAGATAAAAAAGCATATGATGGATGTGTTTGTGTGTGTGTGTGTGTGTGTGTGTGTGTGTGTGTGTGTGTAGCATTAGGTCTGTCTCCTTTACTTAAATTAGTACAGCAAGTATATGCAAAGAAAGTGCGGTACCGGATCTATTCCGCCTCGAGCTTCCAAAATCTTGCAAATACCTTCATGACCAAAGCTACGAGCATCTGACAGAGGCTGAAGATTTTCTAATGTTAACTACACTTAATTTCAGAATAAAAATGACAGAATTCCAAAAATCTGACTACTACTCTACGGATGTGATAATAATAGCAATCTGACAGAATTTTAGGGAAACCCTGTGTGTGAGAGTACAGTTATGCAATATGCAGAATGGACGGTCCCATGTTTTTTGTTACATTCGCTTGAAGACTAAAGTTTATATACAATGTTCTTAGTAAGAAGAATTTTCATTTCTGAATTGCTCTCCTTTTCCTCTTTTTACTACTCTTTTGGGTGCATGCCAGCAACACAGATAATGGTGGTTCAAATGATCTCACCTTTGTGAATTTGATGCAAATTCTAAATTATTTTACTCTTTATTGAACTTCAGATTTCAAAGAACTACTTAAACTTGGTAATAAAGCTAGATGGGTAGAAACCAAAAGTTTTGAATATTCAGATAAAGATGTGATATACCTAGATAAGGAATTAATCTCTACAAACTATATGAATAATTTAATATATATTTTTATGAACTAACGAGATAAGTTTAAGCTAAAAAAAAAAATTAATCATGCCATAATAAGTTAGCAGCTGAAAATGAAGATATCAGGACGTCTGAACGTTAAATCAAGTTTAAATCTATGTTGTTTTTTGGATTATTGGATCTCTTAAAAATTAGTTCAGAAATTGTTGTTTGGGCAATTTTTATTACTTTTCTAGGAATATTTTGGATTCTTGTTTTAATTTTTAAGATGTTTTTGGATTTCTAGTTCCATAATAAAGGTAAGGTTTTTTAACCTATTTATAGGTCTTGTAAATCTCTAAATCTCTAAGAAGACAAATTTCATTAATTTTATTTTTAGAAAAATAAATTATGAATTTAAGGTTTATATTTACAATCCCTTTTGCTTATTCAAATTATTGTGTTTTTGTTATTCTTATAGATTTTGTTTATATTAATTGATGTTAAAGTCTAATAATCCTAGGTTTATATTGCTTGTTGTGTATTATAATTTAATAAATAATTGTTTGCTTGCTCTAAGTTATTAACGAAAAAGATTGTAAAGTAGGGTATGGTTAAGGAGGTGTCGTAATTTATTTTTGGATTATTTTTAAATTTATTTTTTTAAAATAAAAAAAAATCGTAAGAGGGCCGACACTATTCTCTTTCTTCTTTTCCAGCTCTCTCTCCTCCTACATAAGCCACACCACCCTGCCACCATAATGAGAAAGAAAAGCAACCCATGCCTGCACTTGGACAGGGTATGGTGACCCTCTCCCCTGGCCTCCTAGAAGTACAAGAAGAAAATGGTGAAACAAGGACGAGGGGGGGCGACGGGGCTGGAGAAAGAAAAGGAAAAAAGAACAGAGGGAGGATTTGTTCTAATGAGAACATTTTCACGGGGTGAACTATAGAGAGAAGGAAACAGGGAATGAAAAACAGAGGACAGTTTGAGAGGAAGCAAAAGAATTTTTAGAAAAATAAGGGGGCAAGATTCAAAGAAAGACAAAGAGAAGAGGGTGAAACAAAAGGGGAAAAGAGGAGATTTTGGGGAGGTGGATAGAAGTTTTGAGAGAGAGACATAATAGAGAACAGAGGGGGAGAAGAATAGAAAAATAAAAAACGAGGACGGGGAGATTGTTTTTGAAACCAGAGAGAAGGAAACATGGGACAAAAAAAGACAGGGGAAAGGAGAAGAGATAATAGAAAAGAACAATAACCTTACTCTCTTTTTGGTCTCTTTCTCCACCGTTTGAAATAATATCACTATCAACCTCTTGCCATCTTCTTCCCCAGTCGGGCTGCACTGCAACAATTGTGAAGAAAAAGAAGAAACCGAAGGCTCTGCACACAAAGGAAAAACAACAGCAACGATTGGTTTTTTCACCACCGCCTGGAACCCGATCGCCACTGCAAGCCACCGTCATCCCAACTACCAGAGCACCAACATTCCAGGCAACACTCTTCTCCTTCCTCTTGTCTTCTTGGTTGTTCTCTTGCATGCAGAACGTGTACTATTCACGTTTCTGCAGCAAGAAAAATAATTAACCAATTACTGTGCTTGAGCACAGTAACAGCTAATTATAATTAACTAGTTGCTATATTCAGGATATTAGCCAGTCTCTTGGTTGTTTTAATCTAGACCATCAGCCCAGTCCGGCTGGGTTGAGTACAGCCTTACAGAAAAAAAGTTAGTTTTATTTTTAGCCTAAACCCAATTTATTATTATAATATATAATGTTATGTATTGTATATTTTTTTTTAAATCCCAAAAATCCCTTAAAAAAATTGTGATTTTTGTTACATATTTTTATACCATTTTGCTTAATATTAGTTTATATTTTATATCATAAAGATATAAATTCGATATTAAAATATCTAGTTTTTTTTATCAAAACTTAGCAAGAAAAAATATAACAAATTTTTTATTTTATTTTTATGCATACAGCTAAGTCTCTCAAAAAATATAAAAAATTTTGTATCATATTTTCACACAACAAAAATTTAAAAATATGTTTTAGCATGTATTTTGACTTTAATAATTAGTTTATTAAAGCCACGAGAACTAGTCTAATATTTCAAAAAATACCCAAAAAATATTTTGTTTTCTTTTAATATATGAGATTATGAATTTATACGTAAAAGGTATTCCTGATATTAAAAAAGTAATTTTTTTTGTTGACGTAGAACGATAAGGCTTTACCTAATAAGATAAGGATCTCTTTATCGATAAGAACTTTTTTTAAATCATAGGCAGATCAACAATTAGAAAACACAATAACGCCTTAGTTTTTATTAGATGAGTAAGTTAACAATGCAACTTATCTTATGTATGGCGTATTTAGAGTGCTAATACATTTCTTTTATATAATTAGTCTATGTACTCAATCTCTGAAACCATTTAGAGTTTCTAGTGACCAAAATGATAAGTGGTGACTCTCATTCCACTAATAAAAGACAAGAATTCTTTTTCTTTCACATTATCGCGATTACCTTGACTTCAAACTTAAAGAGTGGACGATCACTGTAACGATGCATACGTGTGACATAGGGGATAAGGAGGCTTCTTTTCAAAAGAGAAACACTTGGAGCTCATTATAAAGAACATACAAAGGTAGATCATAAAATTGACCCATAAGATGAAACATAGGGACCTATGAGACCAAAATCATAATTAGAACTAGGAATAGGACCGTGGGTACTTGGCCAATACTAAAAATCAGTTTACTTACAACCTTTAAATATGAAAAGACCATATTAAGGGATTTTGGTTTTTGTGTCAAATGTTTTTAGTTTGATGGAACTTCGCAGTTAGATAAGTTTATAAATTAGTTGAATGAAGTTAAAAAGATTTTTTTTTAGTACAAGAAGGTTCCTAAATAGACACGAGTTAAGTGAATTGTAATCAGACTAAAGAGTTAAGCATTTATATGATGGGAATAGTTGAAAAAAACACAAGAAAGACAAGGAAAATAAAAATTAGTGATTGGAATAAGATGAGAAAAAAATATGCACTTTTTTCCTTTTGACTATTCTTAAATCCTTTATTGGGCTTCATATGCTGAAACAAAAAGGTAAGTATGTAAATGATTATACTAATGATTTCTACCAGTTAGTAGCTCAAGATAATTTGAAAAATAAAATAAAAAAGTAGTTAGTGGTAAGGTATTTGAGTGGTCCATGATAATCCATCTATGATGTTTTATATCTCCAATCTATATAGACATTTTATAAAGTGTATCAAAGGTTTTTAGTAGTAAAGAAACAACAAATTACTAGTGTTGCAAGTAAAAATTTCTAGGTAGATCAAAACAATAAAGGAGAGTATAATAATAATATTTAAAATGGTTAACACACAACCTTGGCCAATCCAACAAAGTCAACAAATAACAATTAGGGTTCTAATTTTAGAATTCATTGCTTTAGATATGGTGAATTAGGGTACCATGCTAGCGATTGTTATGAAGTAAAGAATTGTCTATAAAAGAATTTACTGGTATAGAAGCTTATGGATAAACTAATCATGTTTAAGCTGAGACTTAGATAGAGATAAGGATACTTTATAGGGAGATAAAGATATTACTCTTGTTATCAGAAAGAGTTTGTTGACACTCAACAGAGATTTAAAAGAGGATTAATGGCACACTATTATTTTTCATTCTACATGCATCATTAAGGACAATTTATAACATGATAATAGATAGTGACGTCTACGGGAATATAGTATTTATGAAGGTAATGAATAAACTTTAGCTAGTAACTAAAAAACATCATAAACCTTACAAGTTATATGGTTGAATAAAGATACTAAGGTAATTGTTGACAAATACTACCTTATTTCCTTTTTCATTAAATAAAAATATTAGATAAAGTTTTATGTAATGTGCTGTTTCTAGATATGTGCCATATTTTATTAGAAAGGCCATGATATTTTGATAGAAGTATGGTACATGATGGTGGAAAAAACATATATTATAAGTATTAAAAGGAAATATATAGTGTTAGCACCAATGAAGAAGAAAGTGTTGATGAAAACTTAAAATATGAAGAGCTTGTTGGTACACAGGTGATAATGTTTGATTATTTTAGAGAGCTATATTCAGGTAATTTAATATTCATGAAAATTTATTTCGAGTTGATAGATAGATGCGAGTGAAAGAAATTTATACTTGACAAATAGAGGTATGTGAGGTAGCGTAGAAGATAAATGATAAAGTTTAAGATCTAACACTATGGTGGAAAATCATAAGCTGAAAAACATTGAAAAGCACTGCAAGAAACTGGAGGAGTGAGGGTAGATCCTTCAAAAAGAATTTCAGGAATCCTTAGTCAATCAACAAACTAAATGGCAGGAATAATTTGGTGAATAGAACAGAAGGACTAATTAGATTGGTGCACAAATTGAAACCCTATCAATTCAATTTCAAACATTTCTTGCTAATCAAATGACAAGAAAAGATTTGGGAAGCACTTTTAAAGGAATTTTACAGACTCCAGCAAGGGGCAATCTAGAAGGAATGCTATCAAGGGGAAAAGGTCCTGCTAAAAGAGACCAAACCTATGGCCAGGAGCAACAGAGATGGTGTATAATATTGTCTTTTTAAGAATGGATTTGACAACATTTTAGGGAGATAACCCTAGGGGTTGGTTGAGGAGGTGTAAAATTTTTTTTAAGCTCAATATAACTCCTTTTCAGCAATGGGTAGAACTAGCATCTCTTTGTCTAGAGAGAAAGACAGAGATCTGGTTTGAAGGCTACATGTGTGGAGTGAAAGGTGTTGATTGGGAAGAATTCCTAGGAGCTATATGCAGTCGGTTTGGTAATAGAATTGACATTGCAGAGGAATTTAACAAGTTAATGCAAGAAGGTGATGTTGATGAATATGTGGAAAGGTTTGAGGAGTTAAAGTCACTAATGCATTCATTAAATTCATTGCTTTTTGAATCCTTTATTAATGGATTAAAGGAAGATATCAAACTTATGTTAAAGATATTAAAGTTGGTGACATTGATGATGGCTTTTGATCAAGTTAAATGGCAAGAAGAGTCAAACAATATGTTGGCAAGAAAAAACAAGTTCATGCCCAGGCCAGCAACTATGGTGCAAATGGGGACACTGATAAGTACTTGTCAAACCAATTATGTGAATAATAACTAACAAAAACAAAAAGTTTCAAAGACCATGCATGAACAAAGGCGAAGACTGGGGCAGTGTTTCAAGTGTGGGGACAAGTTCATGTGCGGGCATAAATGCAATGTTAAGCAATTACACATGATCGAAGGCAATGAGGAAGAAGGTAGAGTCAACGTTTACCCAGTAGCCATACTAGAGAGGAAGCTTATTAAAAAAGACAATAGAGCTATAGTGGCTGGTTTAATTCAATGGTCTAACTCATTTCCTGAAGACGCAACGTGGGAAGAACTAACAGAAATTCAATTGCAATTTCCAGAATTCAATATTGACCCTTAGTTGTTTAGATCTGCATATTCTTGGGTCAAGAATCTTTTTGAGGAAGGGGTATTGTTACGATTCAGGATGACAGAATAATGGTGGGAAATAGCAACAAGAAGAAAGTTGTTGCGAGAAGGCAAACATCAGGGACACTTAACCTACTATTAGTTGTAGAATTCTATTAGTTAGTTAGAGTTAGTTGGATTAATATGTTAATAGTTAATATTGATCACTATAAAAGTGCAGTGCATTGATCACATTGGATATGAATAGATTATAGTCCAATTTTCGATCTCATTTCTCTTTTCTGTTAATATCATTTCTCTCTTCTCTAACTCTTTTCTGCTAATATCATTTCTCTCTTTTTTGACTCTTCTCTACTAATATCATTCTGCTTCTTAGCCTCATGTTCTTCTTGATTTGTTAATCATCCTAGCATCAAACTCGAGGATGAGTTCTCCCCAACCTGGAGAGAATGGAGCAATCAGGCTTATAAAAACTAAAAAATTTGAGCATTGAGGTGAGGATCTAACATAAATAAATGAGGATCTAACCTAGAAAGACCATGTGGATGGCTTAGACTATATTTTGATGGGTCAATCAGACATGTTTAGATCTAAAATGAGGTCTGACAATGCCAAACTAAGCTAATATCTTAAAACAAAGATATTAAGAGATTTGACCACTAGATTAGGATGAAATCTACATCACTTATAAACTATTAGATCTCCTAAAAATTAGGCTAAAATTATTGTTTAGATTTTTTTGGATTTAATGATTAATTTTGATTTTTTTTAAATTTTCCTTAGTGATTTTGGATTTCTAGTTTTTTTTTTAATAAAGGTGAGATTTTCTAATCTATTTACAAGTCTCGTAAACCTCCAAACCTCTAAAGAAACAACCTTTATTAGTTTTATTTTCAAAAAATTAAATTATGAATTTATCACATCTGTAATTCTTTTTATTCATTCAAATTTGTTCTGTTTTTGTATTGTTATTATCCTGATAGCTTCCGCTGCATCAATTGAAACGTGCCAAACAAGCGTGATAATCAACCAAATAACAAAATAAAGACATTGTTTTAGTTTTTTTTTTTTTTTAGATTAACATGGGTGTCCGGACCAGCTTGCATGCATCATAATTAATCCCATGAGTCCTAAAGTTAATAACTATATAAATCTCTAGTGGTCATCATATGAGTAATCAAGAACTCGAACCTGAAACTACAAAGAGAGTAAATCTTTTAATTCCAAATTCTTACCACGTCGTTTTAGTTTCGCTCTTACTCCCTTGAGCAATGAGACCTTACCATTTAGCACACACCTTCCACAGCTAAACACATTAGCTGCCGGTGTCTTCTTCGGCAAGCAAATATATAGATATCAAGTTTCAGAGATGAGAAAAACTTACAGTGCGACCCCAGCGATCAATAGAATTCACATCTGCTCCTTTTTCAAGAAGTAGTATCACAACCTCTGTACAACCTTCACAAGATGCCAAATGAAGAGCTGTTCTCTTATCATAATCGGCCAGATTGGGTTCCACACCTTTTTCTAACTCCTGCAGAACTCCAGCTTTGTCGCCCTTGCTTGAACAAGAAAGCAGCCGATATGGACCTTCTGAGTCGATTGCTTGTGATTGAGCCCTCTGATATACAAAACCACAGTGAAATTGTCTTCATTTGTAATGAAAAACTTGGCAGAAAGAAAGCTCATTGATCATCAGCTGCTTTGTTTCATCTTACCCAAAATCTCAATAAAGCGCACAAAGATTATATAAAGCAACAAAAAAGCTAGTTCATTGATCATCACTTGGATGTATGACGAGTTTCCACCGTCAAAACTTGAACAAAATAAAAAATGATTCCCTAAATATTCTTCCTTCAAGTGCCTTACATAACTGCATGCATGTAAATGTCATAGAACTTGAAAATGCACAGAAAATCCTTCATAAAACCCCATTTCCGTGAAGGTACGTAAGGATGGATAAAGCTAGATTCAGCAGTTGCAAAGATCAATGCCATAACACAAACCCTTTTCTCTCCTCGATGCAGAACTAATTCTTGTTAATAATAAATACAAAGTTCGATTCTTATTAATATAGATTCGATTCTTATTAATATAGACCATGCAAACAAACTAAACCTAGTCCAAAAACTAGTAAATGCTTATCCTCGAAATGATTCGAAACTTATCTGAAATACATACTCAAAACACTTATAAGTCACAAATATCACAGAATTCAGTCCATTTAATGAAGAAAATTATAACTTGACTCACAAAATGAGATGATTATATATAGAATAAATAAATAATAAATTAAATACTAGTTACAAGCCCTTGACATAATTTAAAAAGGAAAAATCTGTACCTGACTCCAGATAACAAGCTCTCTTCATTTCAAGAATCGATTTAATTATCAAACAGACCTCAAAATACGCATAAATTAACATTAAAAGACAAAAAGAGGTGAAGTGAGTACCTTGGAGGGGAAGGAAGAACCATTGCAACCTTCCATGATTCAAAAACAATCGGAGAAAGCAATCTCTTTGACCAGAAAAATAAATAAATAAACACACGAAGTAAAAAAAAGAAAATCAATTTGAACACAAAAGGAAATTAAAACCAAACGAAAGTACTAAAACATGGAGTACATTTTCGATTATTACATGTACTAGTGCTAATTATACATGCATAAGTCCAGCTAAGCTTACAATAGACGCGAAGACATTTAATACATTTTCGATTACATTAACGACACTAACAACAACAATCCAAAATCTATTTTTTATTGAATTCGATATAGCCGAGGGTTACTATCGTGTCCTGTCTCGTCTAAATAATGATTCACTTGGATTTCTACGTCTCCAGGTATTGGATTGGAAGGAGGTATAAAAATACTGTTTGGTTGAAGAGAAAACTAAGAATTATAACTTCATTAAATTTTCTCGACAACCAAACAATTTTTTCCCCTCCTTTTGTTTTATCTGGAAAGCGATGAGGGTTTTGGGAGTTTTGGTTGGAAGTTTGTTTTTGGCGGGTTTTCTTCTGTTTTAATTTAACGGTAGCGTTTCGTTTTGTTTCAAGTCTTGGCCTTTTATTACCATTACATTAGAAAAAGCGAATTGGGAGAGAAAAACACGGTTTACTGTTAGAGAATTCACTGTTTACTGAAACAGTTTAATGACCAATTTAATCTTTCCAAAACAAATAGATGAATTTGCTATTAATGGTACTATAATTTTTTTTATAATATTAATTAGTAATTATTAGATTAATTAGGAATAAATAAGATTTTTTGTATTTTAAAAATACAAAGAAATAATTAAATTACTTTTAAAAATAAAACTTATTTAACTCCATTAATGAATTTTTTTATATATTTTCATCCTAATCTTTTAGTTGCTATCAAGTTAATTGAAAAGAAATTTAATATTTTAATATATGCAAAATATAATTAAAAAAATCAAAGTTTGTTAGCGTGTGCATGTATTAATAGGTGGAAAGCATTTATAGTTTTTTAATAATGTATGATGCGTCTCTTGATATCTAAACAATAACTTCCATAATGACATTGGAAGCATCAAGATGTCTCCTTTCACATGAGGGTGATAGTGTGTTGTTGATGATCCTTTTTTTAGTATTTTTTTTAATTTTTTTTTCCTCCTCTCAAGATTCACTCTAGCCATTTAAAATACTATAGTTGTTATTTTATTGACTGATATTGCAATTTTGATCTTTGTTTTTATAATTTTTAATTTTTGTTCTTTGCTTTTTTATATCAAATCTTGATTCATTTTCATTTATATCTTTGAGCTCATAATTGTAATTTGTTATTTTTTAAATTATGGTCCTCATCATTTCTTTTGATTTTGATTTTTCGTTTTGGATCCTTTTATTAATTTTTTTTTCATTTTCCTCTTCAATTAAAAACTTTAGGTTGTCCTCTCATTTATTGTTTTTATTTCAAATTTGATATTCATTCTCTTAATTCTTTTTTTAAATCATTTTGTATATATTTTTATTTTATCATTTAATATTTGATTTGTTTGAAATCGTATTTCTAAGATTTTTCTAAATAAGGTGATTTTAATTTAACGACTCGAATTACAAGTATAAAAAGTTAACACTCTTTCCATTATAATTTTACTATATAAAGATATAATTGTACTACATAAAGATCAAGGTTGTAAGACATGAATATATATAACTTAAAAGCTCAATTAAGTGAAAATCACACTCGTTAGTATATATATAACCTTCTTCTTCTTCTCTTACCTTTTCTCAATAATTATATCGGTCTTAATTTATTTATTGATGTTAAAAACTTTTAATTAAGTACAATAATCTAAATTCTGTTAATTTTTATATTATTTAATTATGTATTCTTTAACTTTGACCATTTTAAATTGATTTTTTAAGGGGAAATCACACTATTAATGCATTAACTTTTCACTTTTTATTCATATGATTTTAACACTTTTAACCATATTATTTTAAGGTTATTTATTTTTGTTGGGAATGTTAAAATAGTCATTTCATTGTTCTAACTCATAATGAAAATGAGTCTAGGAGAAAGTTCCATATGCTTGGTGGATAAAAAGTGAAAATTTAGTGTATTCGCAATGAAGTCTCTTCTATTTTAATAGAGTTTAAATGTATGAAGTGTTTCTATTTATAACTAAATTTGTGACTTCTGTAATATATATTTTGAATATTTGAAAACACAATCACACATCAGTATTATCTTCGGGTGGATTGATTATTGATTGAGCAAATTATTTTGATTTGAATTGTGCATGATCATCAGTTGTATTTGTTGTTGTTGTTTCTGCTAAATGAAGTGTTGAGTTAGCACTTGATTGCTGAGAAATAGATGATGTCTTAATAGCCCCCCGCAGTCACAACGAAAGTTAACGAATGTTGAGAGTGCTTCGCAGGAGACTGAACTTGGGATCAAGAAGTGCTTTTGGTGAAGGTGTTGCAAGTTGATCACGTGATGAGATGAACTTAACATGAGCATTATAAGCTACTAGATCACAGACAAAGTGAAAATCTATTTCAATGTGTGTTGTTCATGCATGAGACATTGGGTTGCTGGTGAGGTAGGTTGTGCTGATGTTGCCGCACCATAAGGTAGGTGATAAGGAGATGGGTAGACCAAGTTCTTGTAATAGATATTGTATCCATAGAAGCTTTGCATTGGTGTTGGCAACAATACGATATTCAACTTCAGTGTTGTTGCAAGAGATAGTTGGTTGCTTGCGGGAGCTCCAAGAAATGAGATTTGATCCAACAAAGGTGCCATAACCACCGTTAGACTGTCTGTCATTTTTAGAGTCAACCCAATCTGCATCAGAAAGTGCTTTTATTTGAGAGATGTTGCGTGTAAGAAGTAAACCATGATGAACTATGTTTTTAAAATAGCGTAAGATTCGTTTAACAACACTCAGATGGTCAGTGGTGAGAGAATGCATGAATTGATAAACTTAGCTAACAACATAGAAAATATCAGGACAAGTGAATGATAGATATTGAAGAGAGCCAACAGTACTGCAAAACAATATAGGATCTGAGAATGGAGCACTTGTAATTGTGATAACTTTGTGGTGGAGACCATTGGTGAGGAAACTAGTTTGACATCATACATATTGGTCTTGCGAAGAAGATCATTGATGTAGAGTTGTTGGCTTAGATTTAGGCAATAAGAACCAGGAGAGGCTTCAATGTCCAAGAAGAAACTTAATTAACTAGCTAAGATCTTTAAGTGCAAATTCATAGTGAAGTTGAGTAATAAAAGTGCATATATCTTAGAGCTTAAAAAACCAATTGGATGAAGCTTGGAACCGAGATGAGAAAACCATGCTCCCAAAGATTGTTTGAGGCCATATAAGACTTTCTGTAAAGGACAAAAATGTTCAGGAAAGCATATATGAGAGAATCCAGGTTGTTGAGTCATGTAAACATCTTTATTGAGATCACCATGCAGGAACACATTTTTAACAAGTTAATGTATAGGCCATTGAGATTGAACTGCAATGGATTGAATAATTCGAGTCGTAATTGGTTTAATTAATCACTGCAGTACTGAAACTGTCACTATAATCAATTCCTTGTTATTGATGAAAACCTTTAGCAACAAAGCGTGCCTTGTAACATTCCATGGTGCCATCAACATGTTGTTTGATATAAAAGATCTCTTTGCAGGCAATAATATTCATGTGTGTTTGTCGGGGAACTAAAATCCAAGTGTCATTCTTCATAAGAATTCATCATTCACGGAACTATGCCATTCTGGAAACTTCAAAGCAATAGTGAAACTGGTTGGCTCAGTGAGGGAAGGTGCAGTAACAGTAAAGAGAGCATGCTTGCCCGAAGCAATAAAATCAGGGGAAGTTGCTTGGGTCTGAAGATGTTGTTGTGGGACCTAGTTGTCATATGATGATTCTATATGAGGACAGCGAAGATAAGACATTTTGAGACTGCTGTAGAAGGAAGTAAGGCTGAACAAGGGTGTTGTGATTCATTGAAGATCTTTGTAGGGGGTTGTTGCGAGGTAGAAAGGTTGTTGCTGGAAGGTAAAGTATCCGTGGAGTTGTCCTGTTCGGGTCGAAATTAAATTAAAATGTTAAAACTCTATTGAGCTTGCAATTTTTTTACGATGAGAATTTTTGGTTTAAGGATGTATTTAAAAAATATTTTTTTAGATTAATGTTGATAATTTTATTATAAAATAAAATAATTTTTTATCATATAAAATCTTAAAAATAAAAAAATAGCTTTTTTTTCTTGTGCATGAGAGCTTTTAAAATTCCCATGCGTATTTTAATTTTTATAAAAAATTATATTTTTATCTAAAAAAAATATAAGAATTAGTTAAAGATTATTATAACTGATTTATAATTATCTATTACCACCAAGTCTATATTTCAAAAATTTTAAAAAAATTGTTTTTTTAATATACTTTTAATATATAGGATTATTAAGATATATTTTTATATTAAATAAAAAATAATTTATTTTATCTTTTATATTTTTACAGTAAAATGATTAAGTTTTAATCTAATAAAATATTAATCTCTTTATTAAATTTTTTTTTTTAAACCCTAAATAAATTACTGATTAGAAAACAAAATTTTTATTTTTGTTATTAATAAAAGGTCAGAATAAAATAATAATCATGTAATTATAATATTTTTTATTTGAATGCAACAACAAATTTTTAATAGGATGTAAATTTTAATTACAAAAAAAAAATGATGTAATTGTTTGAATAATTAATTAACAGTGGTAGCTGGAAACACCAAGGTCATCTGATTATAATTTTGTTTAATATATGTTAAATTATTTTAATATATTATATTAAAAATAAATTTAAAAAATAATCTATATAACTAACCGTCGTACATATGTAGATCGGGCTGGGTGGTGCGGTCACTGTCAGTGTAGACATCCGCTCCTCTACTCCGGTATTATATTATACGCTCAAAATGAAAAACCCAACCCCACCCCTCCGAAACAAAAAAATTACAAGACGAAAAGGAAGCTCAAAAAACTGTTTCAAATTTCAAAAACCCAAAAAATACCCTCCAAAACCCTCCTCCGCTCTTCTTCTATACTCTACATTTACAGATCCAAACAAGCATGTCGTCTAACAATCCGAGCCAAACCATTCAGAGCCCAGAAAAAACCGAATCCAAATTCGAAGACGAGGCGGAGGAGGAGGAGGCGGGGGAATTGGAGCAGTTGGAGACACAAGTGAAGCAAATGGCAAAGAAGATTCTCGAGTACAGAGCCACTTTACCTGATCAACTCAAAACTACTCTCGCTTTGCTTCTTTCTTCGCAACGACCCATTTTACCTGATTGTGATTCCGGCTCGGATCCTGGGCCCTCCGGTGAACTTAACCCAGGTTAGTTAGTTTTATCTTCTTCTCTTTTAGGGTTTTAAATGTAATCTGGGTTAAGTAAGTGAAATTGTGTGCTCGTGTTTTTGGGTACTAAAATATTTGGTGATTTGTGTGCTGTTTTTTTTTTTAAGTTTAACTTAATTGCAAAATTTGTTGATTAGAAGTGTTAATGAGTTGTTGAGCCAGCTTAATTTTAATGTTTTTTTTGTATGAGTACGTAAAAGATTAGGTCTTAAACCGTTGCTCAAGGTCAGTTAAAGATTTTAATTTTAGGTATGGACTCGAATGATATGCCATTTACCAGTATCATGGAAGTATTCTTATTGTGATTGTCGTGTAATTTAATTGACGACGACTTAATTAATTAATTAATTCAAGTTGATGATATTTGAGATCAGTTAATTTATGCTGCATTGCCTAACGTTAATGAATAGTTTTAGTTTTAGTTTTAGGCCAATGGATGTGCCGTCTACAAGCTGTGTTGAATTATATCGAGCAATGCACTGTGGTTGAGTCAGCTCTTGCCTCTCTTTTTTTTCCAATCAAGAGGAAATAATTTTTAGAGGGATTCTATGTAAATTGGAAAGATAAGGAAGCTAGGAAGGCAGACATTGTTCTAAGAGCTGAATGAAGATGAAGTTTGTGGTTTTCTGCTGATTTCTATGGAAATAGAGGCAGTCAGATTTTCACGTCTTTGGTTCGTTAGTGTGATAAGTATAGAATATAACACTAGCATGATAGGAAATGACATAATTTGAAGCTTGTTGTCCGCGTCCAATACTGCACTTATATTTACTCTTTGGAGGTTCATGCGCAATTGTTTGATTGCAACTCTTTTTCATCCTAAAGAACGAACTGTTTTTTCCGGTTTTCCTTGTTCCTTTACTTTTAACTTGAGAAAGTGACATGATGATGTTTGCATTCAAGGCTTTAGAGCTATTGCCAGGGAATAATATAATTTTTATTAAATTATCTTATTTAATAGTTTAAATTTTTTGTTTGAAATAGTTTTTTTTACATAATATCAGATCTTTAATAATTAAACAGTTATGAATTTGAATTTTATTTTTTTATTAATTAACATTAATTAATAACATAAGATAGTATGAGTTTATATAAATTTCAAATTAAAATACTGACATACTTTCGTTTTGAGACCTTGTTCTAAATTTATAGATTTTTTATTGTGATTGTTGCACTGACGATATTATAACATTATGGAGATTCAGGAGGACAGGACAAATCCAGTAGAGCGGCATTACTAACAAAAGAAGACCGAAAGACTGCCGAGAAAGTACATTTGTTGAAAGAGAAAATTTCTAGCAATGTCTCTACTATGCCTGTAGTTTTAAAGAGGATGAAAGATTGTATTTCTAGGATTAACAAACTAGATTCCTACAATGGAAGCATACATCCGGCTTTTAAAAAGAAAAGGACAAGCTGAGTTTGCTGTTGTTTTAGCATTTGGTGTTACTTTCAAGGTGAATGACTAGGGTTGTCTATGATTGTCTTCTATTTGTACAATAGATCCATGATCCTGCTGCGGAAAGGAAGGGAAGGGCTTGCTAACCAAATTAGCCTAACAGTCCTGGATTTAGGTGTTTTCCTTGTACCCCAATTACCCGAAAGCATCAATTTCAATGTGGAGGATAGGTGTTGATAGCTTTCCAGCAAGACATCTTGCATCGACTTGATGCAATAATTATTTAATTGCAAGATGGGATAAGCTATTGTCTTGCCACCTTTGTTGTTTAGGTTCTCATTTACCCATCAGCTACATTCAGGCTGTCTGGACATGATTGTAATCTTCAAACAATTGATTTGCCTGTCGGAAAAATGGTGGATTGAATGCAGTCTGTGTAGTTGGTCTGGCCGTATACCCGAGACATCATAGGCAATTCCAAATAACTATAAAAAGTTAATAGCATTTTTAATTGGCAAAAGTTATTTAGAAGAGTTAAGTTGTTGATATGGCTTTTTAATAGTGTAAATATGGTTTCTTATGTGCACTTAAAAGAAAAGGAAAGTTAATTTTAACAATCTATTTTCATTTTAATATATTTAATATTATTATTTTTTGTTGTTTTTTTTTAAATCATTGAGGGGAAAAGTTTAATGGATGAAAGAATGAATTTTAAATAATTTATTTTAGTGTTTTTAGCTTTTATATATATATATATATATATATATATATATATATATATATATATATATATATATATATATGGAATGACCTTTATTTAACAGAAAAGTTTTTAAATAATTGCATTCATACCTTGGAAGACGAGGATCAATAAGGAGTTTTTGAAGGAGCTTTTCCATCGACAGAAGCTGAAATATCAGAATTCAATATCCAATATAAAAACATGAACCATGAACCACATGTAATATCAGTATAGAAAAACATGAACCACATGTAATATCAGTTTTGGCTGTTATGCTCCATCAGAAGGAAATTAAGCCCATAAAAACGTTAGATAAATGAAATATATTATGCAACCCATCTATCTTCTCTTTAAAAGAAGAGCTTATGGCAAGCTTCCCTCTTCTCAAATAACTGACTCAGCAGGGTACAATCTACAACCGCTATCGTCTATGCTTCATCTCAAAACCACGAATGCTGGGTCAGGTTTTTTCAAAACCTCCACTGAGCTTGTGCATGTGTTCTATAGTAAGAATGTCCAACCCATCTCAATGAGCACCAATGGCATATGGTGAAGAATACAGGAAGTGCAAATTGATTACATGTGTAGTGACTGAACATATCACTAAATTAACTTGATAAAGATCTCTCTTAAAGATGATGGACTGAAAAGGTAAGACAAGATGATCTAAAACTTGATTAAACACACACACACACACATATTGACTTTGAAGGGAAAGGCATTTTTGATGCAAACAAAAGCATCATCGGTACCTGACAACGAACTGTGAACAAATATTTCAATTGAACTGTACACTTACCTTCTCCTTTATTTCGTAATTTATACAAATTTTCTTCTTTTCTGAACAAGAATAAAGTCAGAAATTTGAAGAACTTATAGGATCAATTTGTCTTTAGACTCTAGAGAACAAGGTTGATTCACTGCTTCTTGCAGAACCTGTTGATAACTTGAGATGGAGACTGGATGTGGGAGAATTTTCACTAACTTCTTGTGGCACCTACTATTAGAGAGACGACATGCCTACCAAGCAGGAAGGGATGACAGAGTATGACAAATAGTGGTTGCTTCTACTTGGACATATTGCAATTGTTACATGAATCATGAATCAGGAAGGGGAGCACAAGGTTTTTATCCAAAGATTAGGCATCACGGGTTGTACTTACTGTTAAGATCCCCCGCAAGAAGAAAATAAGCATGCAAGCTATGGACAAGTTTAAGGCAATCAACTGTTTTTTATGCTGTAGCCAGTGCCTGCGCATAACATCACAGTGTAATAATGCGAAAGATAGCTATGTTTCTGCTCCCAAGTCCCAACAAAAGAGTCAGCTTCATGTTAGCTTAAAATAAAATGAAAAATTGCAGAAATACGAATGCTTGTACAAGATAATTGAGTAGATAAAAACCAAAAGTGATATATATATATATATTCAAAATATGACACATATTAAATGATATTTTTTTATAAAAATATTAAAACGATAGCATATTAAACTAAAAGGATAAATCTAAATTAATTAGTTAAATTTATAACCCGAATTATAAAATTATAATATCTAAAAAAATTATGATTCTTAATTTTCAAGGCAAATCAAATGATTGAATTGAAAACAAAAATATTGAATTAAAATAAATGAAAAAACACCTGAATAAATTCAGATTAATTTGTCAAATTTACAATCTAAATCATGCAACCAACTTGATCTAACTTTTTATTTTTTAAATTAATTTTCATTCAATTATACTTCAACCAAGTATATGAGATTTTTTTATATACAAAACAACAAAATACTACTTTTTAAAAAAAGTAAGAAAATCGAGGAAGTTAGCATTGTTGACTAAAGTAATGGCAAGTCAACAATGCTTACATGATAATTTTATGTTATAAATTGCTATGTGTTCAATATTTTTGTTATTTTAAAATATATATATATATATTTATGTTTTATTAGTTATATAATTTAATGAGAAATTATCTTAGTGTAATAATAGAAGTGTTGTATCCAACATTATAGTAACCCATTTTCTTTCCTAAAGAAAAGGCTTTTTTGGTTTAAGAGGTGGAAATGGTTTTAGAAGACATATATGCTAAAAATAAATCGTTATCTAATATTATAATCATTAAAAATTTTAACTAATCTTTCAGAGTTTTAAGATCAAATATTATTTATACTAAAAGAAACATATCATCACCTTATAGCATTTTACCTGAGATAAGATATATTGTTACTTATTTTCTATTCCTAGTAGGCTTGTTGTGCTAAATATATCATCGGTCTATCTGTAAATGTAAGAATGAGTTTATTACAATGAATTAAACTTTAGATATAGGGTGTATGGTTAGGCCTAAGCCTATCCGTTCTGAAGTTTTGTTTATGTTTGCCACTCTCATTTGCTATCATAATGACGATCGATAAGGATTCGTTTATTTTAATAACAACTAGTGAATTGGCTCATTTAAAGCCATTTACTTCTAATCGAGACTTGTAATAATTTGTGATTTATTCAAGTAACGTCAATGAATAATTAGGATGAGCTTATATATAGGACTCAATTAGCTCAAATTTAAACATAAGAAGCATGATTTTAAACATCTATTTATGTAACTAATATCCATAGATAACAATCAACAATGATTCATTTATCCTATTGTAACATATTCACTCATGATTTGTTGAATAAGGGTTCATTTGTCTTAGGGTGTGTTGTTATATTAATAATCATATTTATTACTCAATTTTAAAGTATTTCTCCTAACCAATACTTATGTAAATTGATTGATAAAGACTTATAAATACATAACTATTATCAAAGGACAATTTATTCATGAGTCAAGTTATTTATATCACATAAATGGACCATATCCATTTTGTTAGTGACTTTAAAGGTTCATTTATATTAGAAATCATTGATGTATATTTGACTTATGTATTTTTAAAAAAGGTTTTAATTTTTAAAAACCAAATATAAGATAAGACGTTAGTCTCAATCAACATACAAGGTAATGAATTGTTATAAGTTCATTTACTTAAAACATTTTAAGTGAATAACATGTTGATAATTGAAAGTTTTACTTGGAAATTAAACAAGCATGGTTTGAAAAAAAAAATACTTGTAAAAGCATTTGAATGTTAGCCTTTAGAAGGCCTTGTAATATGGGTTAAACCAAGGGCGGAGCAAGAAAGAAAAATTAAGGAGGCCAAAATAAAAATTAAGAGGGCCAAGTTAATTTTTTTAATTATTTTTAAAATATTTATAAGGAAAGGGGTTGGGAAAACATTTCTTGTGAGGGTCGGGGCTCCTACCAGCCCCTTTGTCTCTGCCACTAGGTTAAACCCTTATTAGGTTTTACAAACATGCTATAAAACCTAAAGCAAATGTATGAATGAGTGTGAAACTCATGCATGAATGACATAAATAAATGATAAATAACATAAATATAAGTAAAATGCAAGCTTAAGGAATTCAACATAAATACATAAAGACAACAAAAAACCAAAAATATTTGAAAACACATTTAAATACATATACATACATCATGCATGAAAATTAAACACATAGGCAATTCGAATATCCATATACATTTATGCAATCAATTTCAGGTGGGTAAGAAATTATAGAAGCAATGGATGAAAATGGTGAAATAATGCTAGAAAAGTTAGCAGTGACGACTTGGATTGCATCAAGTCTTTTAAATTAATAATAGGAAAAGAAGTTGTATGGTTATATCAGTAGGATGCACCATTTTTTCTTGGTAGTGATAATACAAGTCATCTTTATTTAGAAAAGGATGTTGATGGCAAAAAAGTTTTGGCTTTTTTTACTTATGATGTTGTCTTTTCTAGACATGTCATTGGGCTTAATGATGGGGAGATAAGGCACATGGACATATTTGCATGTCGTACCACTTTCTTTTTTTTTTTTAGTGGTGGCGGTGTCAGTCATTACTAATTGGTAAGAGAGACTTAACGCCTAAAAGTTTTAGTAATATTTTGTTTCTTTATCAGACAACTTTTTTTCCTTTATTATTTTTGATGTTTTATGATAAGAGGAGGTTGTAAAAGTTGGTCAGAGAGTGAAAATAAATGAGAGAGAGTTAATGGTTATTGTTATAGTGGTGATTGGTTATGGTGGTCAAGATCTGGTGAGGTTAATTAAGATGTGGCTAGAGTTCTTGGTTTTGTTTTGAGTTTTAGTAGAAAAAAAGATGAGTAGGGTTTTTTTCTTCTAAATTTCCACTTCACTTTCTCTTTTCTCTTTCACCTACTTTTTATTTTTTATTCTTCTATAGTGGTTAAGATTTTGTGGTAAAAACAAAAAGTGGGGGAGAATAGGCTAGGTTTTTTTAGGGGATTGGTTTGTGTTATGGGTGGCTAGTTTTTTCATATTCTCTTTCTTGTTCTCTCTTTATCTCTTTGGTGGCTAAGGTTTCTTTTTCTATTTATATCCAAATATTTTTGTCATTTTTTTTAGTTATTTAGTCCTTAGAAAACATAATTTTATTTTGATTCTTTATTTAGTCATATTTTTTAGTTATTTAGTTCTTAGGAAATATAATTTTATTTTGGCTCTCTATTGTGACCTTATATGTTTTTTTAAAAAAAACAATGTCAATATCAATTCAATAAAAACAAATAATTGAGAAAAATAAAATAGATGCATCAAATGGCTTGAATGCCTCAAAAGCATATTTTTAAGTTCTTTTCTTTTTCAAATTTTTTTATTTTAAGATGATGAAAATTATAAAATAGACGCAAATGCACTGGAAATAAAAAAAAATTTTGAATTTTGAATTTTTTCAATGTAAGTTTCAAACCTAAAATATAATTAATTCAACTTGTTGGATATTGAAATAATATATTCTTATGATATAGTAAATCAAAATTGATTCATTTAGCCAAGCAAGAAATTAGCAATATAAGTAGGAGATGATATATTTTATTTTTTATTTATCATTTCTATAATAATAACCATGTGATCATTATGATTAATTTAATCTTTTTAAACAATATTTATATGAAGAAATAATCATTTTAAAATCATGAAAAATAAAATCTTATAATCAAACCTAAAATCACTTTTCAATCCATTATTTTTACGACTCAAAATTTTTTTTCTAATCCTCTCACATTAATAAGGCATTAACTATTAAATAATTAAGGTAATAAGTTAGAAGGGAATATTTTCAAAAGACAATTCACAATAATTAAATTAATTTGGCTATTTAGTGAAGGGATTGTTTCCATTTAATTTCCTAACAAAATTCATGATTTTTTGGATTTGATGATTTGAGTTGATGATATTAATGTTTATTAATTAATGACTTAAGAAAAAGAAACCTATCAATCCAAATAAAGAAAAATTATTCGCCCTTTCTTATCTATCTAAATCTCTCTTCGATTTCATTTAGAAAAAAAATAGAAAAAAAAATGCAAAGGCAACAATATTCAATGGATCTTGATGAGTTTATATACATTCTTTGCAGAATTTTGCAAATAATTTAATTTATAGTGATTTTTAATATTTTGTTTTCTAAAAAAAATGATGGTTGGTTTAAAACCATATCTTGCAAAAACTAAAAAGTCTAATTTCAAATAAGTTAATTTGTGTTTATTTCCTTTTTTTAATATAAATTATTAAATTTATCTTCATTTTTTTTTATGATAAGAAATCTAACCCGCTTGTATGTATCCAATATTATTAATGTAAGTAAAGAATACACAAATAGTTGCTGTTTTAATCCAAAATTAATTTTTTTTTCTAAGGTCAAAATTGAGAGGGTATTGCTTAATTTCTAGATAAATTATTTAATATACTCTTGAAGCAGTAATCTCAAACCCTCATAATAGTGATGATAATAAGATTATAATTTCAATTAATTTTATTAATTTCATTCCATTCTAGCTAGAATATTCAGTATACCTTATATTATTTAAAGTAATATAAAATAAAATAAATTTTATATTGTTTAAAATTTCAGATTATTCCAGATTTCTCATTTAAATTTTAATAAAAATGTTCCGAGTTTACTTTATTTATTCTATTCTAAATATAGCCTTGATTAAATTCAACTTTTAACAACCAATAATTAAGCTAAATTTATTTCTTCCTAACCTAGTTTTTCACTTGGTAAAAAAGAAGAAATTTGGAATTGTTACATCAATTATATATATTAAATACTTGCTCTTTATGTTATTTAACTTCTATATTAACATATAGTAAATAAATAAAGATTAGACAAGTATATAGATTCTCAAATGATAATTAACAAGGTATTTCACAGTTGCTCTCACATTTGCTTTTCAAATACAATCTTGGAGCCAAATACAAGAGAAGATTATCAAAACAATAAATACATGTAGTTAGAATATGAATGATTTATTTTTTCAATAAAAAAAATTAATTTTAAAACAATAAATATATTTAGCTAGACTAAGATATGTTTGTTTTGATATTTTAAAAACATTTTTTAACAAATTTAAAAATATTTTATTTTATTTTTTACTTCAAATTAATTTATTTTTAATATTATTAGATCTTTTAATGTATTAATATTAAAAATTAATTATATTTTAATATATTTCTAAATAGAAACTCTCAAAAAAAAATCAATCAGGCCCTCTTCTTTAGGACATGCCCCAATACTTGAACCTCACTAACCGTCAATGCTGTAAGAGCAGCGGTCGTTAGGTCAAACAGCTAGACGGACAGACTCCAATGATTAAAGAAAGAAACTTGAATAAAATCTGGGCATCTAAAAGCATTAAACAGGGTAGATTCTTGCAAGGCCACCTCACTCTACACGGAAATGGGTTTGACTAGCTGGTAAACCATCCAATAAGATGTCTGGTCTCTCTCATATCTCCATCTGCATCGCTGTGTTTTATTTCTTAGTTTTACTATTTCTTTCCCTTTCATTTGTCGTCTAAACCTACCAATCAAAAGTAGCATCTCTAAAGAACCCAACTCTTTGCAACTCATGATAGACTAACACCTACCAATTCTTTGTATTTAACACTTTTTTACTGTTCTTTTTATAAGGGTTCATGTTTTTTTTAAAGTTTGTTTGTTGTTTGTTTTATATATGATGGTCGCTCATATTCTCAGTTTTTTTAGATGAATAACTTCATTCATAAGCTTTTGAGATATGTCTTGTATGTATTTTTTCTTCATTTTGATGTTTTGATCACTGATTTTTCAATAAGAAGTATAATCTGACTGTTTTCTAAATCCACTTGGGTTTTTTTCCTAAAAATTTGAGTTCCCTGTATTCATTGATGTGTCGGTCTCACTTGAGTCATGTTTCTTGATGGATATATTATCATGCTTGAATCATAGGCCTCCATGTCAATCCTCTGTGGCCTTCCAATTCTTGAATGTGTGTACTGCCTTGGCTGTGCTCGTTGGCTATGGCAAAAATGCCTTTACACCGCTGGTTATGAAAGTGAGAACTGGGGCTTAGCCACAGCTGAAGAATTTGAGCCCGTGCCTCGTCTTTGTCGCCTAATCCTATCAGTCTATGAAGAAGATCTTCGGCACCCACTTTGGGCACCGCCAGGTGGCTATGGTATTAACCCTGATTGGGTAATTGTGAAGAGAACTTATGAACAAACGGGGGGATGTGCTACTCCTTATATGATTTACCTGGATCATGATAATTTTGATATAGTGTTGGCTATTAGAGGGCTTAATTTGGCAAAGGAAAGTGATTATGCAGTTTTACTTGATAATAAATTGGGGCAGACCAAGTTTGATGGTGGTTACGTGCATAATGGGCTTTTGAAGGCTGCAAAGTGGATTTTTGATGCAGAATGTGAGCTTTTGAGGGATTTGGTTGAGATGAATCCAGATTATAGGTTGACTTTTGCTGGACATTCGTTAGGTGCAGGGATAGTGTCATTGATAGCAATGTATGCTGTTCAGAATCGGGATAAATTGGGGACCATTGAGAGGAAGAGGATCAGATGCTTTGCCATGGCTCCTGCTAGATGCGTGTCACTGAATTTGGCAGTGAGATATGCTGATGTTATCAATTCTGTCGTGCTTCAGGTAGGACTTCCTTGTGCTTCCAGTTATATTTGAAATCAAGTAAAGGTGCTTAAAATTTTGTCAAAATGGATTGTGGTGAAGTTTAAATCTTGAATTCATCAGTCGATTGGAAACACCAACAAAAATGATGATGATGAGTGGTCTTGATGAGAATGGTGGTAGGAGCATTTTCTGGTTTTACTGAAATGAATAAAACCTGGTCAAAGTGGCTACCAAAGCATGTTGAAACATCAGCTTATTATGAGAATCAGGAACCCTGTTGGTTTGAAAACTAATTACGTGAAGCATTAACATTTTAATCTGTCTTTTTTATTACAATTTTAACCTGCTGCCAAACTCTGAATTTGACGGAACAAGCAAAGAGCTTCATACTTTAGACTTCTAGTATGTCAATTTCTCCTTCTCTGTGCCTAGGAATGGTGGTATGTGCTCAGTTCTAATATGAGTTACTGAATGAACCAGGATGATTTCTTACCTCGGACAACTACTGCTCTGGAAGATGTTTACAAATCAATTTTCTGGTAAAAGATAGTATGTCTTACTCACCTTTTTCATAACTATTTATATTGTTTTTTTCTTTTATGGCATCTAGTATCCTGGCTTATATTCTAATGGAAAAGATGTTGAAATTTGAGACCTTTGAAAAAATCAAACTGGTCATTATGCTTTTCGCAAACAAGGGGTGCATCTGTGCAAATAAACTTAAACAGAGCTTTTCCATTGGGCTAGTTGAGGAAACCGCTGATAGTCATCTATGGACTCTTATGCTTGCACATGTAGTCTTTGTTACAACGATCATGTATTCTCATGGAGTTCATTTTAGACAAGATAGTAAGCTGATTTTTTTGTGTTTTGGACAGTTTGCCTTGCCTGCTTTGCCTAATGTGCTTGAAGGATACTTGCACTCTCGAGGAGAAGATGCTTAAGGATCCAAGGCGGCTATATGCACCTGGCCGCCTATACCATATTGTTGAGAGGAAGCCCTTCAGGTAAATTCAGCTGTATTTTGGTGCAATTTTACATGCAGCTAACAAAGTAGCTGGCCAGGTGTTTTTATGCCCTTTCCTGAAGGAACTTGAAAATGCGGGGATACAAAGAAGGATTCACCTGCTGGGAAATAAGAGTAATTGGCGGGGGGGAGCGAAAATAGAAATAATGAGTCTTGATGATGGTATGGGTTATGCTTGCCAATTTGACCTGCAATACTGATAGGCAATCAAAGACAGACTTAATAGGCTCTTCCTCAAAGCCAGAGTGGATTAAAAATGGAATCCTGAAACCAACATTCATTGAGGGCTGTGCATGCACTCTTCTATTTGAGATGTCAGTGTTTTCCCCATGCAGGGGTGCATTTCATGCATGTGCTAGGAACAGCAGCTCAAAGAGTGACTGATTATTAGTATTGAATACTTTATGAGCAAAAGAGTGGTCAGTTGTCACCATGATGTGCTGGTTGCCACTCAATTTTGATTTCTGGAGCTTTGTTTATGAGAATTTCTGTGTTTTAGATTGTTGGCTATTATCTTATTGTAATGACAGTACCTTTACACTCTGGTTTCAGGATAGGAAGATTTCCTCCAGTTGTCAGAACAGCAGTCCCTGTGGACAGGCGCTTTGAGCACATAGTTCTTTCATGCAACGCGACTTCTGATCACACCATTATCTGGTTAGAGAGGGAATCTCAAAGGGCTGTTGATGTAAGCCTAACTTCTTCCTTGGCAAGTATAGTGTGAGTTGGGGCTAGGATTGAGACTACTTTCATTACTGGTCTAGTTTGAGTCATGAACCAAACTTGTAGAGCCATTTTAATTTTTAAGAAAAAAAACCTTGGTTTGTCCAGCCTGGGGAAATTAGTCAGCTTTTTTCACAACTTCTGTACTGCAAAAAATAGCAGCTTCTGGAATGTTTGTAGAGGCCAATCCGTGTCAAGTTTCTCATGAAATCCCCGAGACCTGCCATATCTATAGCTCCATTGTATATGATAAAGGCTGTGCCTGTCAAGTGGATCTTGTGGCTCCATTTTTTTATGTATTATAAAGGCAGTGACTGTCAGTCATGTGGTTCTTTTGTATTCACTTTGTTATATTAGATGATCGGGGATTGAGAATTAACTTCTACATTTACTGACAAAACTGAAACGCCGTTTTCCCTGTCAGTTGATGCTAGAGAAAGATCAGATCATGGAAATTCCAGCGCAACAACGGATGCAGCGGCAGGAGTCTCTTGCACGTGAGCACAGTGAAGAATACGAGGCAGCACTTCGGAAAGCTATTGCTCTGGACATCCCGCAGTCATCCTACTCTCCTTCTTATGGAACCTTTGCTGAAGTGGAAGAAGGGGAGAGTTCTGGCAGCTCAGGTGGATCAGGTTCGTTGATGTCGTTTAAGAGAATGAGGGAGAAATGGGACAACTTTATAGAGCGTCTTTTTGATGTGGATGAATCTGGTCGAATGGTGTTCAAGAAATCTTCCACCTAGACTATCCTTTCTTCTTCTTTGTAATTTACCTTCAAATTTCTTTCTTTCATTTGTCAGCCAAATAGGTTCAATTCCTCATTCGATTGTATTTTGATGGCCTATGGGATTGTCTGCTTAAACCACGGGTAATAAAATATACAAGGAAAGAGTATGTTGGCCACCTTCAGGCGTGGCGAGATCATAGTAAACAGAAACTTGTCGGCAGCCTATTGTGCGAGCACGTCTAGAGATTACGAAGATACCTGGCCTTCAGCGAAGGTGACGGTCTGGAAGTAGCTGGCTAGAAGGATCTTGTAGGGGAACTTACAAAGACGATTGAAGATGCGATAGAAAATGAGAAGGAAATAATAAATGGAAGGGGAAGGGAAGAGATGTACAGCTAATGAATTAATAATTTCAAGCTTCTGAACTGCACACCAGAAGTTTCAGTTTTGTCCATCCAGAAAGTTTCCAACACAAGCATAAAAGGAAGCTCGAATCTAGCGGTAGCGGAGAACCTGACTGTTTTGAGTTTGAGATTTCATTTACAGAGGTGTTAGAACTATTTCGATACTATTCCCTAGTTATCATATAAAAACTACTACTCCACTGATGTACATTACGGTAAACCCCCATCTGTTATGTGGGAGAAAAACAAATTCTACTCAAATCTGGATGCCCTTCCTCCTCCTGCTATACCTTGACTTCGACAACTGCCTCCCCTGCAATGGAAATCGAACACATTCAGATTGAATCGCTACTGAAAATGCATCCATCAGTGCTAAATATCATCAACAGCGAGCTAACCAAATGGCCCACTGCCACATTCATTTTGAATTTTATGTGACTAGATAAACCTTAATTAACTTGAAGGGCTGGTTATTTATCAACAACTAACAGATTCAGCTTGAACGCTGTGCCTGAAAATAAAGCCCTCTTTCTTTTCCTTCTTTTTTTTTTCTTTTTTTTTTTGTTCTACTGAAAATGAGACCAGGCTATGACTTGTCTGTTCTTCACACAGGGCACTGGTGGCGGAACCTTTTGAAGTCATCTCACGGTTTATGAAACAGAAAACTGGTGCAAATTACCTAAATCAGTGAAACTCATGCTGGTAGCACCAAATATGTTATTCCTCGGATTCTGGCAAGCATTGAAGCATCCAGAACCTTTAGATAACGAAATCAGTCGCCCTCTATTTTCACCCTTTTCCCTCAGTTATTAGCTTCCTGCCCACCAAATAGATGCTCACAATAGGTAAACGGATTCATTCTTTTTTATTAGCATGGGTAATTGGATTAAAATTTACAGCATTGTGAAGACAGCATGAGTCACTGGGAAAAAATTAACAGCATTAAAAAGACTCAAAATTTAAAAAATAATTGCATGTTGCTCTAGTACTTTACCATGCATTCTCTTGACAAAGCGTTCAAATTCCATGAAGGTTTGTCTCTCCATTAGAAGTGGGCTGAGCCTGAGGTGAGTAAAAGACAAAAAATGCCTTCCATCTGGATCATTCGATGGTTTGGCTTTATCCAGAATCTTGTTATATGTGACCCTATCATGGCATGGAAGAGCGTTCTCGCTAGCAATTGGAATGCCAACTTCCCATGCAGCATTCAGCACCTGAAATAGACAGTTAGAATGCTCATAGACACTTTCAAACCAGCGTATCTGAAGCAAGATATAGCATTATGTTCATCCAAAAATTTTGTATAGGCCAAAAAAAAGGCTTTTATAAAGACAACCTATTTTTCTAAAATGAAAGGCTCAATTTAGGAAATGTTGAAGCTGAGCAGTAGCTTTCTTACTTGCCATACTAATCCCTCAGGATCTGCAAGTGCCTCTGCAAAGTCCACTTGCTGGTCTACCATCCGCAATTCAGAACACGAGAAGTTTAATGCAGCTTTATGCTTCTTTAGCATTGCTGCAATTGCAGCATAGCCATCACGATTGCATGGGTTGTAGAACCCAGCAGTTAATTCAGCAGCATGACTGGCTGTCTTGTACCACCAATGAATACCTGATAGCTGCTCGCCAATTAAAATGTAGCAAACAGAGTGGATCAAGCATAACTATTTAAAAAACTTTTAGACATAGTTTTCAAATTCAAAATGCATTTTGAAGTGAGCATGAACAAATATCTTAAATGAGCATAAAATTAGGACCAAAGCAGTTAAACAGAGAAAGACAGAAACAATTCTAGATAGCAATCTTAGATAAACAAGCCTCAAAATTAGAAGAAATTTCTGAAAAGCTGACACACCTTCACAGCAATTTGAGTGCCTTCGAAAGCTAACTTTGCCAAAGAAAGTACCCGATCACCATGATCAACTAAAATCCTAGTATACCAATTAAGGAAGAACCTGCCATAATACCCATCATAGTCCCCTCCATCACAGAAGAAACCAGTTTCATGTGGCTGGGAATTGTAGAAACCAGCATTATCTGGTCCCCTAGCCCAGAAAGGATGTCCCCTTGCTTCTGCTGTCTTCTTTAAGCTTTTCAGCAAATACTGATCATAACACTGCAAATAAGGGCCTTTTTCTTAACCATGCTGAGATACTAAAAGATAAATTGACATGACAAGTTGAGAAAATAGATGAAAGAATCAAGCAATCAATTCACATAATGTGGTACTAATTGTTTTCTCATTACTAGTTACAAAATGAAAAATTGAGAACAAGCCATATTGCAAAGTATATTTTTAACCTAACTGGTTTCTTAAAATCTATAAACTCTGCTTAACATTCAAGTCCAGCTCCACTTCTCTGAAGTACCTTGACAAAATGGGCATACAAATCAGAAAATCAACTTGTGTCCAAGTTAACTCTGAAAAGACTTTGTAAATTGACTTCTATTTTCAGTTTTTGCATTTTGAAGAAGAGAAAAGAAGAGAGGCTGCATGGTGTTGGAAAAACAAGTGGCTGGAGCATGCTGCCTCAGCAGAAACTCTGAAGGCCAGAAGCATTGTAAGTGCAAATGTTGGAAGCCATCAGCAAGTTTGCATGTATGGATTTTGTGTGTTGCAAACCTCAAAGATCAAAGTAACTTGTAAAGTTGTAGCAAGCAAATATGGATGATGAAAGCTTACATCAGTAAGAAAGAAGATCGCTAAATTACAAAGCTAAAAGATTACCTGAAATTCACCAATGCCAGGATATCTCCAGCCATGCTTCACTGGACAAGATGGGTACCGCAGCTCCCCACAAGGACCAAGTCCAACTTCAACCATGGAGATGATACCATCAGCAAAAAATTCATCAAATTCTGCTCGGAAGCTTCTCATGTAGTCAAAGTACACCTACATTAGTTAACCATAGAGATAAAACACCAAATTTACTAGCCTCAAAAAATAATCCGGCTCAAATTCCCAAATTACATGAAAGCAACAGATCAAATCACCTATGTTCTGATCATTGCAATTAGGAACACGCATAAAATCCAGTTTTGAATTCAGCATCATATACATTCAAAATGCTAGCCATAACCAAAACAGCAACTTCAAAAATATAATTAAATGGAATAATATATCCTTGTATTTAGTTTATGCAGGTGTCTAAGAAAATTTAATGATTATCACAGAAGCAGATATTCACATGGATACTTGCAAAGAAAATTTAGCATATTCACGAGGATGTACCTCAACAGCAGTACGGCCTCTTAACACTCGTTCTTTGTCAATTCCCCATGAAAGACATTCTGGGTTGCGCCTGCCTTCTCTATCAGTGAAGAAAATGTCAGGATTACTTCGTCCAATTTCTGCCACCCAATGTGGCAAGGGAATACATACATCATCACCAACATTGCCTCCACATTCATGAAATGACATCACAACCTGAGGTAAAAAATCAGTAAAACAAGTTGACCTCATCCAGAAGGAATCTTCAAGAGTGTTGAGACAAGCTACTACAGCACAATCAGCAATGAGTTGCTATGGTATGTTTAGATGGAGATACACTCGTAACAAACATTTCAATACTTCTTAGAACTGTAAGAGTTAAATATAACCTGTTAATAAATTTGGCTGTCCTCGGAATTATTGTTTTTAAAAAAAGAGAGAGAACAATAATAAAGAGAATGAAATACTCCACAGCCAATATCAGCACCCAAGCTGTGGGGATTTGCAATCTCAAACCTAAATGATCAACCATCTCCCTTCATAGACAGGAAGCCACCAAAACACATGGATGTATACTTGACCACACCTTCATTAGTGCCTGGCTTCATGACAGTTTCAAAAACTTCAGTCTTATGCATCCAAGTTCCCCAACCATCGTCCATTCATTAGCCCAAAGATATTGTTTGCCATTTAATGAAATTGGCTCCTATCAAAATCATCATAGTAAGGTCCTTAAATTTGATCTGTGAATAATCTCCCAGCTATGATCCTATCAAAATCATCATAGTAAGGTCCTTAAATTTGATCTGTGAATAATCTCCCAGCTATGATCCATCAACATGCTTAGTCACACAAGCTCATATCATTGATAGTATGATCAACAGCAACAACTTACTCAGTTTCCCACACACTTGAAAAATATATGATCTCATAATATTGCAGAATCCAGGGCATTGTATCAACCTCACCAACATCCACATGTATGGATGCATTCATAAACAATCTATGAAGTGGTGTACCATAGAAAGGGAGGTTGCTAAGAAAAACCAACGATTAGCATTAATTTAACGTCCAGAATGAGGGAGGGCATGAGCTACGATACAGGATAACAAGTTTCAAAAAGCACTCACCTGTAACTTAAGCTTAAGTTCACGCACCATCTGGAAGAGCCTACCGTACCCACTCCAGTTATACTCCTGAGGAGTGTGAGCCTCTACTATGCCCCACCAGCAGTCCACCATAATGCCATCAACATTGGCAGATTTCAAGACCTTGAGCTGCTTCAGTAGGTCATCTGGATCAACCAGCTCACATTTCATATTTATGACACCCAACTAACACCAACAAATTATGGCACACAAAAAAGAATTTGATTAGAACTTGCATGGATCTCACATTTGGCATCAAGGTTAGATTGAGAACAACATATCAATGAAAATATTGTATCTTTCACAATACGTCTGAACTCTGAGCGGAAATAAAAATAGGATAGCACCCATCTCCAAAATTAACTGTTTGAAAAGTAGGATTGATTAACTCACTGGTAACATCACATAAACTGGTATGAATGGAGTGCCAGCAAAATCCCGCTCTGGTAGCTTTGGAATTGGAGGTATGTCAATAATCTATGAAAAAAGAGAGTAGAGAGTTGAAAAATGCATGAAATTAAACTCGTCTAGAAGAACCAAGTTTTGTTAGAAAATTAACTTGTACTCTCGATTCCTTGACTGAAAACAAGTTCTACACATGTACAAAATTGTACTCCACTGCTAATCAAAAGGTTGGTTAATTTAGTTATGTCTAACGTGTGATGTGCAAGATATAGTAGAGTAAAAAAAAAAAGCAGCAGCACAAATTTTTTCAGCGTTCAAAGTTCACTAGGAGGTTACAAACATTCAACTTGAAAACAACATTTACTAGAATATCCAGTGATAGATATTTCAGCACAAATAGTGTACAAAAGAATTCCATAGTACCTGCTTGTCATTTATGATGTCCATGGAGCCACCAATATGGAGACTGCTCTCTGTTTGCTCTCCTCCCTCCCCCACCACTGCTGGGATCTGTGGCTGAGTGCTTGCTGATAGATCATAAGGTGAGGGGTTGGGCATAAAAACACCTTTCATACGGCATGTATTGTACTCAACTGAGGTCTGATAACCAGGAGAGACTCCTCTAAGGGAAGCCGGTGGAGTCTGTTGTGACACCAGATGAGAAGAAGATGATGTTACTGCAGCAGAAGTGCCACCCGCAGGCCTTGAGCCCTGCTGCAAAAAAGTAAAGCATATAGCCATTCCCTCTAGATTTTACTAAGATCCATTTGAAGCAAGAATCAATGAATGAAAAAGAGGTACTATGATCAACCCAACCTCTTCAAACCCATGGGTAATAACAATTTAATGCGCATTCTCATCAGTTATCACTAACATCTAAATAACAAATCAAACAAAGGCTTCTTACTTGAGAGATAAGCACCTGAGATCTTGAAGGGAAGGTAGTTCCATCTGGAAGAACAACCCAGCCAGCTTCCCTAGCCAAAGCTGCAATTACATCATTTATATCAGCTCTAACTCTAAGATTGTAATTCCCATGCCTCCTTAGTCCTGCCAAGATCCTTGCTGTGATTGCCCTACGGTGTCGCTCTCTTAACTTCGTCCTCTCCTTTTCTTCAAGCGGTCTAGACCTCCGAGCTCCTCCTGCTGGAGTGGTAACCTGCTCTTGAAATTGTTGTTGATGTTGAAACTGATTATCACTATTGTTTGATGCCATCCCTCCACCCCCTCCTGCCATAATCTGTGCAGCAATATTCTTCCCTCCATTTTCTTCATCTTCATCATCTTCCTCTTTAACGTCCATGTCCATTTCTTCATCATCATCTTCTTCACTTGTTCCCATTAATTTCTGGATATCCGTTGCCATTCTCTCTCTTCCACAACCAAATGTCTAGGACTTAGTCATTGAATACTTCTACGGTGACAAAGGCCATCATTTCCACTTTGAGTATCCATATATCTGAAAAGCTACCGTTTTTCAAATAAAGAAGACAGTAAACTAAAAAAAAAAAACATGTGCTAGTCTCATTTTCGACTTCCCTGGCAACAATGAAAAACTTAAGAGTTATGACCCAAATCTACTCAATCAATAATAGACAAAGAAGGAAAAAGAATGTTCTCTTTTACAATTTAAGCCTTTATTTGAAACTTTATAATGTTTTCAACTGCATACAAGTCAAGAAGACAAATGCCTCCGCTACATTATCCTTAACACTACATTTGGCATAAACATGTCAGTTTTCTCATTTCTGTTCTTCAATATATGTTTTTTTTTTTTTACGACTGTTTTTGTTTCTTCGAGTCAAGGGAAAAATAGAAATAAAAAACAGAATAATCAAAAAATTAATTTCTTTCTCGGCAACCAAACAAGTAGAGACCAATTGTCTCACTATAAATCAACAGCGGAACTTCAATAAAAAATTAGCGGTTTTTAACTACAAATAAACTCAACAATCACCTTCTTGTAACAGTCTTCCGCACATTTCAGCGTAAAAATCCCGCATAAACTTCACCTTTTGCGTGCTAACACTTCAAATTCCCCTCTATTTCTCCGTTTCCAACTCAAATTTTACTTTTCCAGCTTTCACGCCAACAAATTCACAAACCTTCTCACCTTATATCTGCTTCATAACAACAGATCCATCTACTCTCTTGAAACCCTAACTTCGCCGACCACCGGAGAACCTCCGGTGCGTTTCACGGCCACTCTCCAAAGCCTAATTAAAACAGATTTCCGCAAGAAAGCGAGAAATTCGAGGTTTTCCCGGCGAGTGGAGGTAGCGGACGGTGAATGTGAAAGGAAGAGTAAGGCGGCGCGTGTGGAGATGTGTGTTTGCGTGCGAGGGTTTGGGTTTCGCGCGTGTGGAGAGGCTCGAGCGTGTTTTGTGTGTGTGTGTGTTTTGGTTTGACACGGTTGGGGCGTGTGTAGTTAAGCTCGAAAGGGGGTGCGGGAGACACGAGTAGCACGTGCCGAAAGTTGGCCGAGTTAGACTACACACGAGATGTTAGTGTGTTCTTAAGGGGGCCCAATCACGTGACCTCCATTTGTGGTAAATGGTTACTGACCGTTCATGCAATTGTCTGAAAAGTTACGCGGTCAGTCCGTTCCGCTCGATGTTACTATATGATGGTAAGAATAAAAATAACACAAGGTGGTTATTATGTTTTGCATAGATAAATCATAAATGAGGACACTTGAACCTATTTCAGGTGCGGTGTGACTTATTTTTTATTAAATTTTATTTTTTTATTTTTCATTAATTTTTAATATTTTTAAATTATTTTAATGTATTAATTTTAAAAAATAAAAAATATATTATTTTAATATATTTTTAAATAAAAAATACTTTAAAAGATAATACCTACTATACTCTTAAATACCTTCTAGAAAACAAGAAATAATACTATTCACCCGGTGATATCCATCCATGCCAATAATGTCAATGATTAGGCAAATTCAACTTAGTAAATCCTATTAACATTTTCGTCTCTTGATTGAAATTATTTAAAAAACTAATCCATAATAAATAATATTAATCTTTAATATTATATTTTGTTAGTGTCACAGTATAAAAAAACAAATAAAAAATAGCATAAATTTATTTTGTTAGAAGAATGAAGACAACTATAAATTAAATTTGTCTTTACTGAAAATTTTAAAGGAAATCTTTATCATTTCATGACAGAAAATACAAAAAAACATGTTCATTTTATTTTTATTATTTCTATCTCTTTTATTTATAAAATCAGATTGTCGAAGTGAAATGTAGCAACACAAAAAAGACTCATCCAGTAACATAGAGGATGATTATCTTTAAAAAAAAAAAACACTAGATGAGCTTCTTCGCAAGAATAAATGGCAGCTATTGTTCAATGTAAAAAATGGAAATTGAGAACAATTAAAAGCCTACATTGAGCTGCAATATGAAACATGTAACATTGGATATTATCAACAAACTATAATATTAGTGGGTATAGCAACTAGGGTTTGAAGCATAAAGAATATTCTCTTTAAGGTATTGATTATTTTTATTATATTTAATGTTTTTAATATAGCTAAGTGTTAAATTTATAGATAATAACTTCAATAATTTTATTACAAAGTTCTATTTTGTTTTTTATAAATGTAAATAAAGAGTTTGTAGAGAAAAATTAGGAAGAGAAGAAAATTATTTCTAATTAATTTCTAACAATCATCAAATTGGTATTTATAAATAAAATAACACTTTTTTCATACCAATATATATGTAAAGTTTAAAAACACACCTCTTCAGACCAATATGTCTATGAAGTTTTAAAACATACATTTTTATACCAATATATCTATAGAGTTTAAAAGACAACTTTTCATTCAAATTAAAGAGACGTCATGTATAATTATTAGATAAATTAATTCTAAATTTTTAATTAATTAATTTTAATTATTTTATTTCAAAAATAATAATTATTATTATTTATGTTTCCCTCACATTATAAGACAGAGTAAAACCTCTTACTCTTTCAAAACAAGATAAAGTTTCTCTTTATTAGTCTTGAGAGAAATGTCATGAATCCTTAATAAGAACCCATTGAGAAGCTCTTTTATATGAAGACATGAAAATCAATTTTTTTTTTTATAAGATAGTTGCATTGTTAAGGCTGATTGAGTTGTCCACTTTTAAGATTTTGTCGGAACAATTTTGACATCATCATTACTTGAAACTACCTGAATATGATAGAAGAAGTACACACCTTTCATTTTGAATCTAATTTTGCTCAATTTAAAGCTATATAGCTCTATATTCATTTGTTTAAAGGTGTCAACTTAATTAATCTTAAATCTGAAAATCAATCTTAAATCTGAAAATCAAGTAATGATTGATTAGAAACAAGATGACGGGATCTTTCATGAAAAAATTATGATGTAAACATGTAATTTCATGGAAATAGGGTTGTAAAATGGATGTTTCTTTTCCATTTGAAAAAAATCTCATGTTATTTGGAGATCTAGAACTCTACAACGAGCTTTTAGAAAGTATCAATCTAACTATCATAAACTACTAAGGAAGAAAATGAATAGAGGTTAAACGACGTGTTGTCTAAGATAAACCCTATAAATTAAGGTTTTTAATTTTGGGTATGACAAAGTTTTAATTTAATCCTTGTTCTTTCAATTGTCACGTTCATTTTTAATTGACACAAAAAACTTTACCCTTGCCAGACTCAAATATCAATCCTTAAGTTTATTGTTTTTTTTTCATTTTGGTCATTGGTTTTGAATTTGTGTATTTGATCCTTAATTGACTAACAAATTTTTAATTTATTTAATTTAGTTCTTGATTTGGTCAATTCAACCATATATTCATGTATCTTTTTCAATTTGATTCTTGGTTTTAGATTTATTTAATCAAGTCTTTAATTACCTATTGAACTTTAATATTTATGTAATCAAACCTCTAATTTGATCAGATTAATTCTTAAAAATTAGAATTCAATCCCCAGACTTTAATATCTTCCAATTAAAGTATTAATTGACTTTTAAAAATCAAATTTTCATGCAATTAAGCCCTCAATAAATTCAAATAAACCTTGAAAGATTCTAATTGGATTCTTAAATATCTAATTTTGAATTTTTCTTCTCAGACAGAATTTTTTTTATTAATAAAACTTTTATTAGTCAAAAATACACTATTAGATTTTTTTCTAATCTTGTATATTTGATCTTTCTCAGTCAGTTTTTGGTAATTTCTTTGGCATTTTGGTATACTCTTCTCACTGATATATTTTTTGTATTTTCTTCTAATACTTTCTCTCTCTTTTTTTTTGTTGATGTGAAGCCCCAAAATGAGTAATAATAACCTTAAAGAATTTAAGTGAAAAACTCTTGGTCATTGATAAGGTATATTATTAAGTAAAAAACCTTGAAGAATGTATTTTTTCAAGTGGTAAAAAAAAGAAGTTTGGTAGCGATTCATCAAAAACATTGTAATATTTAGCTTTGACTAGTAAAGAATACGATGCTCAAGATTGGTTTGGTGTTTGAAGTATAGATATAAACTTACTAAATCATGTTAAAAACTAAGTTTGTAATTTTTATCCCTATACTCTCTAATTTAAGTATTTTAATTATATTATTGGTTAATTATATTTGATTGAATTAACTCTGATATTTATTATTATTAATAGAACATCTAATTTACTCTCTCTTGGGTGTTATTGTAGTCTTAATTCTAAAACAACACATAATCCTTTTAAAAATTATACCTTGATGAAAATAAAATTTTATTTATTTACAATTGTTTTTCCTGACAACAAAATCACTACTTTGGATGATAAAATTTAATTCATCAAACCCTTTTAAGAAGTATACCTTTCTCAAGTCCAGTCCAGGATGACCGATCAATGTTACACAAAGAAGCTCAAGTATCAACATATATAATCCCAAAAATATGTCCATGCATAAAGAAATATCATTCACGTATTACAAATAACTCAATTAATGTAAACAAATTTAATCTAACCTAAAAAAATATTCACGCATTGGAAATAACTCAGGACAAAACACATTCACATGAACATTCACTGACCAAAAGCCAAAACATACATCGCAAATAATTCTAAGAACAAATAAATCACAGAGGCTAGATCTGGATCGAAGTAGCTAGAACAAAAGGTGATAGTGTTGGCGCGTACAAACCACATTCTGGGTCTATATCTATATGTCAGCTTCTATAATCAGCATGGATGAACATTATGAAATTTCCAACAGATTAATTAACTGAGCACTATCAGTATATTCTAATATTTCTTAACACTAGATGATGATCGTTAAGTAGCTGAAAAGTTCAATGATAAAAGCCTGTGGACGTTGCTTCACGGGGTAGAGAACGAGACCGCGCGTTTTCTTGAAAAGGAAAATAAAATAAAATAAAATAAAATAAATGTTATGGCTAGATTCCTTCGATGAGAGTTTTTTTCACTGAGTTTTTTTCATCTTTGTCTCTGCTCGCCACAGCTTCGCTGTAAGTTCTTCATCTTCATTGGTAAATTCCAAGTTTTTCAGAGGTTTGAGTTTGGCTTGCCAGATTAGGAGGGGAAGAGGATGGTGGCAAGGGTTTGCTTTTTTAATTTGATGGCCAAAATATAATATTTGATATAATAACTCTTTAATTGTCAACTAAAATATAATAACAATTCTGTAAATAATTTAATATTTTTTGTTAATTATCTTAACATGTGAATAGGGAGAATGGAGGTGAAATTAAAAAATAATACACCGAAAGAGAAATTACGTAATCACAAGTAAATTTTAAAAATTGAAGGAGCCAGAGAGACATTGGCTAATCGAGGAAGTCTAAAAATAGCCCAATCATAAACGTGGGATCGGCCTGTCGCCGGAAAGAAGGAAAGAAAGAAAAGTGGGAGCAGCCGCATATTCTGCATGCAAGGCTGATTAATAGCGCCGAGAGGCAAGAATCCACCAGATGAGTTGAAATGAGAGACAAGCCCACAAGCTGGGCATTCATGTTCCATACATGTGGGAACGTTCTTCGATGACCTTATGATGAAAATGTGACAGCTGGCTACACAGCCTGCGTTAAAAAGGAGAGCTTTCACGCTCGAAGGTTATTTTTACATTTTAAAAGTTTTCAAAAAATATATATAAATTCTTTATTTACTTCAAATTAATATTTTTTTAATATTTTTAAATAAAAAATATTTTAAAAATAACAAAAACCATCCTACCAAAAACCCCAGAATATACAAATTACAGTAGGAACAGCAAGTCTCTTGCCCGCTCATTGCAATGCCAGTAGTGCAACTGACAACAAACGTAAATGTCTCGTCCGTGACTGGGACAGATCACACAACTTGTTGCTGAGGTCCCAAGCCCAAACAAGGAAAAAGACAAGAAAAACCGATTATATACACACACACACTAACAACATTCAAAAAGCACGAGAAAAGTACCATAGTTTTTTTCTACATTTTTCATTTTTTTTATACTGATATTTTTGTATTTCTTTTACATGTTTGTTTTTTCCCATGATTTATTTTTTAAAAAAAATATATAAATATATATTTTTTATTTTTTTTGCTATTTTTTTAATATTGAACAGAATTTAACTTTATCATTTAAAAAAAATTGTGAATTGCTATAATTTTTTTATGATTTTTTTTTAAAATAATTTTTTTATTTTTTTTCATATTAAGCTGGTTAAGAATTTAAATTTATAGGTTTTTCATTAAAAAACATTATAAATTACTAAAATATTTTTTTCACATGGTTTTTGTTTTGTTACAATATTTTTTCACATGTTTTTTTTTAAATATCTTTATTGAATTTATTTTTTAAAATATTAAACTGGTTGAAAATTTAACTTTAGCTTTTCTTATATGTTTTTTCTTTTTTCCCCTAAAATTGTCTCTTTTTTTGTGTTTTTTTTCCAGAATTGTTTTTGTTAATTTTATTTTTTTAATATTGAGCTGATTGAAAATTTAGTTTTATAGTTTTTTTTAAATATTGTTGATTATTACAGTGTTTTTCCATATATATTTTTTTTATTTTCTTTGTTTTTTTCAAAATTTTCTTTGTTAATTTTAGTTTTTTTTTATATTAAACCAGTTAATAATTTCACTCTATAGTTTTTTCTTTAAAAAAACATTATGGATTGCAATAATATTCCCCTATATGATTTTTTCTTGCTACATTATCCCCCTATATTTTTTTTCCAAATTTTTTTTTGTTAATTTTAGTTTTTTTTATATTGAGTTGGTTGATAATTTAACTCTGTAGTTTTTTCTTTAAAAAAACATTGTGTATTACTACAATATTTCCTCGCATGATTTTTTCTTACTACAATGTTTCTCCATATTTTTTTTATCAATTTTTTTAAAATTATTTTTGTTGAATTTACTTTTTTAATATTGAGTTAGTTAAAAATTTAGCTTTGTAGTTTTTTCTTTAAAATACTGTTGATTGCTAAAGTGTTTCCCTGTATGATTTTTTTATTATAATTTTTTTCAAAATTATCTTTATCAATTTTATTATTTTTAATATTGAGTTAGTTAAAAATTATAACCATAGATTTTCTCATTAAACACTATAAATTGGTACAGTGTTTTCTTGCATTGTTTTTTTCTTTGGTTTTTTTATGATTTTTTTAAATTATTTTTATTGATTTTATTTTTTTAATATTAAGCTGGTATTTGAGAATTAAAATTATTTATTTCCTCATAAAGCACTATAAATTGTTGTAGTGTTTCCCTACATGATTTTTTTCCTATTGTTTTTTATGATTTTTAAAAATCATGTTTGTTTATTTTTTTTTAATATCAAGTTGGTTGAGAATTTAAATTTATAATTTAATTTTTTTTTGAAAATATTATAAATTACAATAATATTTTTTTATATAATCTTTTAAAAATCATATGATTCTTTTATAAATCCATGATAATGTATAAATATCCTATAAAGCCGCGGCACCACACGTACATGACAATTACTATGTATACATAATAGGATGGAAAGGATTGCTTACGTATTTGTTTGTATGTTCTTTACGGAATAAGTTTTATTATCTATGAACTTGTGTGTGTGTCTATATATATATATTGTATTTAACGATGTCGCCAACAAAAATATGGTCACGTTCTTCCCGCCTCTTGGCCCCTCTCCAGATTACGTATCCATATCTCCTTGCAATTAAACACGTACTTGCAGCCAAAATATGGTTTTCATGATTTAATTGCAATAATTCATAATTTATTTATTTATTTTGGAGTCTGACCATATCGCAAACAAAAATGGTCATGTTCTTCCAGCCTCTTGGCCCCTCTCCAATAATTAATGCATCCATAGCTCCTTCCAGCCTCAGCAAGTGATGGAAATCTCTACTTGTTTGTGAGAAATGCCTTATTCTGATTCCATTCAATATTTCATCAATCACTCTCTTCTTCTTGTTCTTGTTCTTGTTCTTGTTCTCTTCTTCTCTTGTTGTTGTTCTTGTGAATATATTTCTAGCTACTTCTCCCAATATATCATCCCCTCTATACACCACTGATTTATACGTTTTTCCCACAAGATTCTCAATCTTTGCTTTGAAGTTTCAAGCTTTTGAATCTGAAGTCCATTAAAGATCATAAATTTCCATGAAAGAAAGTCATTATATAATCTGAATCCAATTTCTTTGAAACCACAACAGGAAAATATCACTTCTTGAGGGTAGATGAAACAAAATTAGGGGGGAGGGGGGAATTGTTATTTTGATAAAATATTTATGATGAATAGATAGACAGATTTAGAAATTATTGATGATCATCTAATTGTTTTGTTGGTTTTGGGAGGTTAGACCCTATCGAGTATGGTGGAGGCATCTAATTCACTAGGGTTTTTATGTTTGGAAAAAAAAAAGTGTTATTTTTATAAAATTTTAACATATAAAATCTTTTTAGTCACTAATTAAAAAGTGGATGTGAAGTGTTATACAACTTAAAAACTATAAAATATAAACTATAGTTTCTAAAAAAAAATAAAGATAATATAAAAATATAACTGAACTATAAAATATTTAAAGTAATTCTTCTCTTTTTTTTTCCTTGTCATCTTTTTAAATTTCAAAAATTGCTTAGAGTATTTTGTTTTCGATAGTACACTTGTTAGTAAGATTTGCAGAATACATTAAGCCTTGAAATGATACTAGTATTTCAATGCAAGTGTGTGTGTATAAGCACTTGAAATAGTAACTAAGATTCTTAGTGAATTATCTTGCCCGATGCTCGCACTTCATTGCAGAGTTGGATTTTTCTTTTCCCGCAAGAAATGATGTTAAGGTACCATAAATGTATTTAAAAAAAATATATATGTGACTCAAGTTACACATAAGACTAAGTCAAATAATTTTTTTTTATTTCAATTAGATAGAAACAAATAAAAAAAATAGTAGGTCGATCAATTTTAAAAAAAAAAAGTGATTAGGACAACCTAAAATTTTTTTTTTAAATAAACGATGTATCTCAATTTGCAACTTATTAAATACAAAAAAAATGAAATGAGGTGAAAAAAAAACATAAAGAAATTGGTCCTAATCAATATAATAAACTTGTAACCCTAGTAATTAGGGTTCAACCCACTCAAAATACCATAACAAACCTGCAGTTTAGATCATGAGATTAGAATAACCTAATAAAAAATAAAGAGAATTACAAAAAAAATTTTAAAAAAATTATGTTAACTTTTCAAACTCATGACTTAAGTTATTAGACTCTAGGCATTGCATCTAGAAAAATCATGAAGTCTAATTCTTATTCAACTAAATATTGAATGATAAAATTTATAAAATTGAAAAAAATAATTCCAATTATACAAAAGGATTCAAAAAAATAGCAATTAAAAGAATGTGGAACAAAATTGAAATACAAATAAATTTTCTATTTGATTGAGGGTGATATTAAAAATTAAAATAAATTTAGCAAAAGAACCCAAAAAAATAAAAAAAATAAGGATAAAAAATGATACAAAAAATTAAAATAAAATTTTGATAGAAGGGTAAAATTGAAAAGAGTAATAACTTTTACAAAAGGGTAAAAAACATTAGAAGTCAAAACAAAGAGAATAAAATTAGAAAACATAACACTATTAATTTGGATTGAATGATGAAATTAAAAACCAATAAAACATTGACAAGAAAGTTAAAGAAAAAAAATTAAAAATTAAAAGAATAAAGATCAATTTTAAAAAATAAAATATATTAAATTGGGTTGAAATGATGAAATAAAAACAATTTTAAAATTTTAAAAATAAGAACTAAAATTAAAAATAACAACAATAAAAAAGGTCAATTTGTAATTGTTTTGGAATGAGAGAGAGAGAAAAGAACAAAAAAAGGACCATCGATAACATACTAGACCACCCATGTCGACCTGCATTGTTACAAATGAAAGAGGACATGAAAACACTTTTAATGACATAATGGAAAAGAATTTTTTGATGTTGGAGGCATCACATACACCACCCCAAGGCACGGGCAACCTCTTAGGCATCGAGGAGTGTGTTCATGTGCCCGACCATTTTTTTATATTTAGTCAAATGCTAAATTTCTCTTAATTTGATTTAATAATAACAAAAAAGACATTGGGTAAAGATGAAAAAAACCTCTTGAATCAAGCTTTAATTTTTTTGCTTAAAAGATATTTTGGTTATTTCACTGTATTTTTTTATTGTTTATTATTTTTGTATTTGATGAAATACTAAATTGGCCCTCAACTAATATTACAATAAAAAAATAAAAAAAATTATTATGAAAATATAAATATACTTCTCAAGACTAGTTTATTTTTTTTTCATTTTCAATACTATTACTAGTCATTTCACTATGTAATTAAGTTGAAAAAAAGAGTTTTGTGTCTTTTTATCAATTTGATATTAATTAATGGATCTCATGACAAGAATTTAATTCCTTGAAAATTAAAGTTAATTTTTTTAGGTTGAGAGGTGAAACCATCACTATTTTGATAAATAATATCTCTAAATATATAGCTACAATTAGATTTGTATTATGAAAAGTATCATCTTCCTGATTCATAAATACTTTTATTATCAAGATCTAAAAAAATTGATTTATATCTCTATTCCAAATCTTTTATATGTACTTTAAATTTTAATATTGTATAACATGTACTTGAAATATTTGAATTCCATGTATGCATATGACTGATTATCTCAATTAATTGAGCAGAAATAGCTACTAAACAACTTAGATAGAGAAACAAGTGCAATTGGAACATAGAAAGAGAGAGGAGAAAAAAAAAAGAGGAATGAAACAGGAGATAAAAACAAAACAAAAGTGTAATGGTATAGACCTGGACATTGTGGTATTAGTCATGAAAGAATAAGAATATCCTTGCTAAAGGACAAAAGGAAAAACTTGAGGAACAAGGAAAGAAACAAAAAAGGGTTGGTATAGAAGATAATAATAGCAACACATGCATATATTATGTTATTATTAAATAAAACATACAAATATTTTTTAGTTTAGAAACACATGCATGTATATATTTTTTTAAATTAAATCTATAATTTTTGTTGTTATTAAATCTATCATTTAGTATGGAGTTTTTATTAAATTTTAGTATGGAGTTTTTTATTAAATTTTAGCTTATAAGGTTAGTAGACTCTTAACAAAATATCAATCAACAAATTGGATATAAATTTTTTAAGTTTAAACTATTATACTAATAACTATGCTAAAACGTTTTTAACAATCTAAATGTATTTTTTTATGTTTTAAAAAATTAATGTTCAACCCATAACAAAATGCAAACATATGATGTAACAACTCATAATTAAGACATCAATAAACATATTTAAAATTATAAAATAACGTGAAATCAAAAAAACTTTATGTATGTATGTATGTATACACACTAAAATTTTAAAGAAATTTCTCTTAAATTTTAATGTTTCAAGTGTCAACATCATTATTCACCCATACAAATTCTAATTTTACACAAAATCCAACATTAAAGATCATGTCAAGATCAAAACAAACTTTGTTTATTTTTTTGGCTTTCCCTTATTACATTTCATAAAATGATTCCCGTACAATTATCTTATAAACTTAATATAAACAAATTGTAATATATTAATAAATTCATACATTTGTAATTAAAAAATAAAAAAATAAAATTATACAAAAAACTACAATCATCTCGAGAACTTAAATATTTTATACGCAAATGTTTAATAATAGATTTAATTACATTTTAAAAAACAATACCCAAATCACACTACATAATAAGTGTATAACGTTAAGATCTCCCATCATGAATAATAACAAAAAAATCTATTGTTCAGCTCAAACTTGTAAGGATCCTATAGCTAAAAATAATTACAATAAAAAAAATATTATTTAACAATTTATATGTTTATTTGGAACAATAATTATTAAATTACAAATTCCCTAATTAACATTTAAGAAATTTCATATCCTCGGTTATCCAATGATATCTTAATTGGTAGTATTATTAATTCTTTTATATCATTCAAAACCATTATTCCAATCACATGTTTCTGGTTATTTATTATTTTGATAATTCCAATTCCTTTACATAAATTTATCATTTAAATTCCTAGTCATCATATAAATTGATGTCTCTAATACCACTGAAGTATTAGTTAATATTTAAATTTCTCTTATCAATTATTCAATAATTAAATCATAATTGGTATACATGCATAAAAGCAATTAAAGAATTTTAATTATTTAATAGCTAGAGCCTCAAGCAACTTAAATAGAAAACTGCATATTGCCGACCTAGTTCTTGAGATCTAGATATAATTATTTGATGTTATACCAAACATGTCATTTTTTATATAAATTTTTATTTTTTAAAATAATAATAGTTCATTATTAGTTAGAATGATCGACCGGTTTACATTGCCACAACCAATTTATCAACCATGTACTACTTAATTTCAATGGTGTCTCTAATGGTCACTCTAACAATTCTAACAACTAACTTGTTTAAATTAGTTAATAGTTAATTTTATTGTTCCTCTTGTTAATTGGTTGACTAAGTCATTTGGTAATCCTAAATGGTCAATTAGTTTGTACAACATGTTCGATATCGGTTTAGTTTTAGTTTTTGTTGTTGTAATTAATTCTTCACCCAATCATTTATTTCATCATATAACATAATTGAACATCAATTTCATGTCAAATTGGACAAAGCTTTTGGAATTATTCATGCTAATTTGGCTGAAATATTCATTAAAGGGAAGCAAATTTTTTTTTTTACAATTCATTCATTATTCATTCCTAATTCATGCCCAAAAGCATGTTTCTTAATAAAGAATACAAATTTAAACATTTCAACCTATAAAATTCAACCTTTTATAATATATACATTTCTTCTTAAGCTTCAAAGCATATCAAAGTTAAAATTCATCATGGGAAAAGTGATCCTTACCTTCTAATCATAAAAAATCACTAGCAAATCGATGAAAAATCCAAGCTTTCTTAACTTTTTTTTTTCCCACCCTAACTTCTATCATCTTTATTTTTAAGCTTATAATAACCTTTTTTAAAATTTTAAATTATTTGTATTGAAGCTTATTTGGAATTGTGATAGAGATAATGATTTAAAGTATTTTTTGCTTATAAATACATCAAAATGAAGTTTTTTATTTTTTATAAATTATTTTTGATATCAACACATCAAAAAGATCTAAAAACATAAAAAAATTTATTTTAAATAAAAATATTTAAAAATATTTAAAATATAATTTACACTGCATTTCCAAACAATTCATCCTCAAAAAAATTTCTTCAACTTGCTCTCCTGATACCCCCACTAGCAACAGCTTTTGGCTTCCAAAAGAAGCCAATAAAACTACTTACATGCCATAATTAAATTTTATTTACAATATTATTATTATGCTATAATTCAGAAGTTTTTTTGTTTACTTGATACCCTGTTGGGTGAATTTTTTACAGCTTGTCTTGTTTCAAAGTTTTTTAATCCATAAATTTCATTTTATATATATATATATATATAGAATCATCCCATTAATAATTTTAAACAAGTTTTACATAGTTTTAAAATTTAATTTAACTTGATAGGTGAATTTAAAATTCAGTTAATTAGAGATATAATTGAACTGGATTTAAAAAATATATATATATAAAAAATTTGGAGTGACTCGACAATACTTGATTAAAAATATAGTTGTAACTCATTAATTTTTATTTTTTTTACTAAAATAATATTTTAATTTTAAAAAAATTATCCAAACCATCGGGTGACCTAATCAAAATATAGAATCGGAGCCTTATGCCTGTCTCTGAGGTCTTTCATATGAAATAGTTATAAATTACGTAAATTGAAGTGAAACATTACGAAATGTAAATGTAAAGGGGAGAAAATATAGTTTAACCTATTTTGTTTATACTTAGAAACTCACAATAAGTCGGAAATAGTTTTTCTCTTCTTTTGACTTTGCATTACACTGATGACTGATCTAATCAATCTGCAGACTCTCTCCAACGCGTTCATTAAAATAGTAATTCACATGAACATGGCTTTCCACGACCGATGCAACCTCTCCTGAACTCATCTTATGGTTATCGGCACCAGGATCAAGGAAAGATTTGCTCATTATTTAAAAATACAAAAAATGAAAAAAACTCATGAGACTGGTTGATGTCGTTAGTTAGTTTATTTCATATGTTTGAGTACGAATTAAAAAAAACACGGTACAATAAAAGTTTGTTTATTTTTATATTTTAAAAATATTTTTGAAAAAATTTAATATTTTTTTTATAGTTTTGATGTTTTAATATTAAAAATAAATTTTAAAAAATTAAAAAAATATTATTTTAATATATTTTTAAATAAAAAACAATCAGTGCTAAATAAATTCTAAAACTTTCATTATATATTTTAGTTTGCATACAAAATTTAAATATCTTAATTATTAAATAACTTAATCTATGACAGTGAGTTTTTCCTTTTTTTTTTCGAAAAAAGAGAGAGTAGTGGTTTAATATTTTATGACATGACGCAACTAACAATGTTAATTTAATCAAAACAAATTCACAAATTACCCTCAAGAATCTCAGGGGGCAGAGCAATAAAATTCATCAATGGTATCGACTATCGAGCTAGAAATCCAATCTGCAACTTCAGAAATCGTTAAACATCTACAAGAGAAATCCTTTCGTAATCGGAGCACAAGCTATTTTATTTCGTGGGGTAGTATTTTAATGGCATTTCCATGCCATGATAACGCCTCAAAGAACAACAAGGGCAAGGGAGATTCTTTTCTAGATTAAACAAAAGATTAATTACCTTGGCCGATAGATTCTTCTCATTAATTGCTCATTAATTTCAGCGATGTGGCCATCCTTTTAACCACAAAAGATGGCACTCCTCCTTAATTGAGATAAAAACAACGCATAGTCCATTCCATTTTTATTAGTTTTTGGGATTTATTTTTTTTTATGAGAAGAAAACAATAATGGCACTGCCACCTATCCAGATAGTGCTGCTGGTATGCTAGACGTATTTGTCAATAAAAAAAGAAAGACAGAAGAAGAGTTTGATTGGTTATAAGGCCATGATTGCCTGACCAATTTACACGAAACAATATTTTGCATTATTGGAAGGAAACAACCATCTGGGGTCCGCAAAAAAAGTGAGCAGTCAGGCTTTCTTGTTTGACTAATGTGTTAGCGAGAAGTGTTTCACTTCTGTAAGTTTGAGGTTGGGTGTCTGTGTTTGGCAATGGCTCATGCTGTCCAGAGCCAGCAGGTGGTACTAGAGAAGCTGAGGAAACAGCTTGCAATTGCTGTGAGGAGTGTGCAGTGGAGCTACGCTATTTTCTGGTCACTGTCAACCAGACAGAAAGGGTACATTAGTTGAACTATTTCACTTTAAACTTTTAAACTACTTCTTTTCTCCTTACGGACGATTCTTTGTTACAACTCTAATCTTATTTCTCGATTTCCATGTCTGGGTTTTCACTTGTAATGATAAAAATACCCTATCCAAGATGAAGAAGGAAAAAAAATAAATCCTTGCCTGCAGTAGAACTTAGAAGATTATGGTTTGCTGCAGCAGAGTTTTTTTTTTTTACTACAGAGGAGAGGCTAGAACACGAGAACTCCAGAGGGAGGGGATCCTACTGTCAGCTGAGCTATATGCACATCGGCTGATGCAGTAGAAGTTGACCAGTAGAAGTGAATAGACCAACCGTTAGATTTGTTTTCTTTTTCTCCCCACCCCTCATTTGCTTAAATTTGATAAAAGAAACGATTTTATTGTTGAAGAATGTATGAGAATTAGGGCTGTGAAAGTATTCTTCTTTTAAATAGATAATGCTAGGATAGTTTTAAAGACACCTCCTTTCTCTTGGGTAACACAATGCAGCATTGAAAAGTTAATTGAGATTGCGTTTCATTTATGTCTTTCAATGCTTATGCTGAGAAAATACAACGTGATCATGTTCTTTTAGGGTACTGGAATGGGGTGGTGGGTACTACAATGGGGACATCAAGACTAGGAAAGTTCAAGCCACGGAACTTAAAGCTGATAAAATAGGCTTACAGAGGAGTGAGCAATTGCGAGAACTTTACAAGTCTCTCCTTGAAGGCGATGCTGGCCAGCAGGCTAAGAGGTCTTCTCCTGCGTTGTCTCCTGAGGATCTGTCAGATGAGGAGTGGTATTACTTGGTGTGCATGTCCTTTGTATTCAATCCTGGTGAAGGGTACTAATCTGTCTTTCACTGATCCAGGGATCTTATCATTTTCTATTTGGGTAATGTTGTCATATAGTTACGCTATCAGATGGTCATTCTTATTTCTATTTGTTGCACAGGTTGCCAGGAAGAGCATTGGCCAATAAACAGACCATCTGGTTGTGCAATGCTCAATATGCAGATAGCAAAGTCTTCTCTCGCTCTTTGCTTGCAAAGGTTGGTTTCCCTGGTTGAGATCTCTTTCACATTTAATGCAGAATTCAACTGATCTTAATACCTGTAATGTCTTATATTCTATGAAGGAAAACTGACCTTTCGTTTTTCTGTGTTATGTTTTCCCCATGACTGGACCATCACTGACCTTAGAGTGCATCTATTCAGGTAACAACAGATCTATGTCTTTATGAATACATCATGTGAATGCTATTGGCACACTTACACAGACTTGCAAGGTCTCTGTATAAAAGAAACACATAATTCTAATCCATGCACACACTCACCCACCCATACATGTCCCTGCATTGACCTTCTCTGTTTGGCCATTTTGCTTTGCTTTACATTGCTTTGCGTTCTTTTTACATATACCGTAACGGGGCTTTTTTAAAAATCCTCATTTCACCTGCTTTGAAATTCAACACCCATAGCCCAATTCACATATTATCAAATACAAATGTGTTATCTTTCTGCTCTAACATCACATGGCTTGTGACTTCAATTTTGCAGACCGTGGTGTGTTTTCCCTATCTTGAGGGAGTGATGGAGCTAGGTGTAACTGAGCTGGTAATTTCCTGTCTGGAAAAAATTGATCAATGACTTTCTAATTCAGAATATATGTATATAAGCATGCATGGAATGGAACAGTTTATAAATGCCTTAATTGCGTTCTTGCTTCTGTTCTTGGCTTATTTCAAGGTCACAGAAGACCCCAGTCTCGTTCAACATATCAAAGCTTCCTTACTAGATTTCTCAAAGCCTGTTTGCTCTGAGAAATCTTCCTCTGCTGCTCATAATGGAGATGATGATGAAGACCCAATGTCTACCAAGATCAGCCATGAGATAGTTGATTCATTATCTTTGGAGAACTTGTGCACCCCAACAGACGATATAGAACTTGAGCAAGAGGGAATTAACGATTTACATGGAAGTGTGCATGAAGAATTCAAAAGGAACTCTCCTGATGATTGCTCAGATGGCTGTGAGTACAATCACCAGACTGAAGAATCCTTCATGCTTGAAGGTTTAAATGGAGGTGTTTCTCAAGTTCAAAGTTGGCATTTCATGGATGATGAATTCAGCGATGATGTTCTAGATTCTATGAATTCGAGTGAGTGCATATCAGAGGCTGTAGTGAAACAAGGAAAGGCTGTGCTCTCTTCCAAGGGTAAAAATGTAACCCGCCTTCAGTCGCAAGTATTTCAAGAAGGAAACCACACAAAGTTGAGCTCCTTCGATCTTGGAGCTGATGATGACTTGCACTACAGAAGAACTGTGTGTGTTATTCTGAAAAGTTCAAGTCAGTCAATTGAAAATCCATGTTTCCGAAGTGGAGATCACAAGTCCAGTTTTTTTAGCTGGAAGAAAAGAGCAGTTGATGGCCTTACGCCACGGGTACAACAGAATATGTTGAAGAAGATTTTATTTGCAGTACCTTTGATATCTGGCAGCCGCTCTCTTAGGTTCGACAAGGAAAATGGAGGAACAGATTGCCTCAAGAAATTGGAAGGCTGTGAAACGTGCGAGGAGCATTATAAATCAGATAAACAAAGAGTGAATGACAAATTTATAGTACTCAGGTCGATGGTTCCTTCTATTAGCGAGGTAACTAAATTGCCTTTGTTGGAAATCTTGTTATTATTGAGACTTCGATAGTAAATGGAGTTCTCATAATTCTTTACACTTGTGTTGCTGTAAGAAACTGCAATACATTTTTGGAGAGCTGGAAACCAATCTCCAACTTTTAAATATGCATGCTCAACTGATTTTATGCTGGTTTTTCTAATTAGCTACAAAACATTTATGTTCTTTTCTCCTCAACAACTTTTATGCTGAATTCTGTAAACTGGCTCTGAAATAATGTTATTTCTAAGTTCATAATTCTGATACATGAATTTTTATTGTTGCTATTCATTAATAAACTCGATCATAATTGTTCAGATTGGCAAAGAATCAATCCTCAGCGACACCATTAACTACTTGAAACAGCTTGAATCAAGGGTAGCAGAACTAGAATCTTGCAAAGGCTGGATAGATCACGAGGCAGGACACAGGAGTTATATGGACATGGTAGACCAGACATCAGATAATGACGACATCAAGAAGATTGACAATGGAAAGAGGTCTTGGGTAAACAAGAGGAAGGCCCTTGACATTGATGAAGCTGAACTAGAGCTTGATGGGGTTTCTCCCAAGGATGGGATACCCTTAGATTTGAAAGTATGCACGACAGATAAGGAGGTTCTCATTGAGATTAGATGTCCTTACAGGGAGTACATGTTGCTTGATATAATGGGTGAAATCAACAAACTGCAGTTGGATGTGCACTCAGTCCAGTCATCCACTCTTGATGGCATTTTCGCTTTGACCCTGAAATCCAAGGTTTGTGCTGAAGATCAATCCGGTTGCTACCTTTCTGCTTATCTTTCGTCTTTCAGACGCATTAAGAAATTCATAACTAAGAAATGTGAGGTGCACTGACTTCCGATGAGATTAAATATGATGTCTAATGAGTATTGCAATCCAAAACTGAAATAGATTATAAAAAATACGGCCTTTAGAAGAAGCCAATTGTCACTGAAGTTGTTTCTGATACATACATCGATGCTTTTTGTTGGAAAAATTCTAAACTCTTATGAACTTGGTTTCAGTTTAGAGGGGCAGCAGTTGCACCAGCAGGGATGATCGAACAAGCAATTTGGAAAATTGCCGGCAAGACTTGAGTCGTCATATATCAACTGGTACTCGGAGGACTTATCCTTCAGTAGAAATTAGTTCCTAGATTCTCATGTATCATGTAGCGGTAACTGCATGGCCTCGAAACTGCACAACTTCAATTTCCCTCTTAACCTTCTTTCCGTTATCAAATGTTCAATCTTAGTGCTTGCTAATTAGATGAAGTAGTGACTTGTTAGAAGTGGTGGAGGAGTAAAATCTTTTAACGTAATTTTCCTGTCAATTTGGATCTCATTTCAATAAAGTGTTGTTCTTAATGATACCGTTCTATCTGTTGTGCTGCCGATTGATTCTCCAAGTCCAACCTCATGAGAGCTATTATCCCTGTTAAAATAGCCAAAAAAAAAAAACCCTAGATGACATCCTGAATAATTAGAATAGGCTATAAAATTCGAGCAATCCTCGTCCTAAATTACACATGGTTTTGAAACCTCGTCCAACTTGATAGGTTGATTTGGGATCCGATTTACAAGCCTGAACTGGGTCGGATTGAAAAAAAAAATAAAAGAAAAAATCTAGTATGACCTGGCTAACTTATCGGGTTGACCCGGTGACCTGACAAGACCCGGTCAAGAATCAATTGTAAACCTGTTGACTTTTGTTTTTTTTTTTTGTTTTTTTGTTAAAATGATGTTTTGATTTTTTTTTTAAAATAAATTTGACCTAATTAATCCAGTGACCCGGTCAAAATCTAATGATCCGATCAAAACCTGAACTGGCCATTAGACGAGGTCTTAAAATTATGATGACACTCGAAGAAATCACATTGCACCAAAATCTTCAACACTTCAGCATCTTAGTAGCCATTTGAAGTACATTACTTTACAAGTGGCACATGGAACCTTGATTAATGCTATGATTAGAATTTTTAAGTAAACTAAAATTCATTAGATATTCCTAAAAATAAGATTAAATAACCTATAATAACTTCGCCAGGTGCAGAATTTAAAATTTGATGTAGGAGAGTATATTGTTCTATTTGCTTTTCCTAACCATAGACAAGTTACTGAGTGCTAACTTCAAGCATTCATTATTAACATCTCATTTATTCTTCTTCAAGAAAACAACATAAATATATACAAAAAGGAAACACCACGTTCCCACACCATGGACCCCCCCAAATAAATCCAACTTAGGTATAAACCTTATAAAGATTAACAAAATATAATAATTAAAATGATTATTAATAAAGTTTGAGAAAACTTCTTTAAAAGTTATGTAACTTTTCACGGGTAGTTAATAGGTTTTTGAAATTGAGGTGTTTTAACGTGGTTATTGAATTTGAGCTTCACGAGCTTTGCAAAACAAGTTTTTTAATGGCTCTAGAAGCCTTCTAGTATTTAAGTCAGTAGTAATATAAATAAAAAAAACATTCATAATTACAATGATACATGTGTTTGCATAAAGATATAAGAGATAATAAGAAGTTGGAGAAGAATGTGAGCTCCTCTTATTTCTATATTTCAATAAGTAAATTATGTTCGTAACTTATTTTTAATCACTTAGTGACTTATGAACTTTTATATATTTAAGAATCATGTGAATCTACTTATATAATCATGTGGGATGATTACTCTCATATTGATGGTCGCATTATCATTATGAATTGTCACACTGTCATTGTGGGTGAGTGCACTATCACCATATAAAGGGGTATGTTAAGGCAGGTGACTCTAGCATAAGCATGTCTTAACACCATTTTGTATGTCTCATCATTCTGAGGAGTCATGTTAGCATTAAATACATAATAATCCATGACATGAAAAAACAAGGTTGGGTTCTCTAGAGCCTAACCTGATTCCACACCACGTGAATGGTGGGCTTGGGTAATCCTTAATCAAACCTATCAGAATAGGAGTGGGTTCAAGTTTGAGCCCACCCTTTTTAGTTGGTTATTTTAGACAAGAAACCCATCACCAATGAAGGCTTCATTTTGGAAACTAGCCAAATTAATACCCCCTAGTCCTTGTGTTTGTGGCAATACAAAAACTTAGAGTTTTATCCAAATTATCTTTCAAAATGTTCTCCTTGGATGAACATTTAAAATGTATACTTTTACCTCATGTATATTATCATTGTAATTGTGCCTATATTTGTTTTTATGAGGTGTTGTATTTTTATATTGATCCACTTAGACCAATGTCCAAGAAATAATCTAAATAATAGTCTAATTCATAGAAAAGTTAAGGACATCATTTGAATCAGTTTTTAAGAGTTAGAGATAACTATTCAGTTTTAGGAGATGTCATTAATGTTATAACAAGTTAGGCAAGTAAGACCATTAGATGTAGAGGATAGAAATTCATCTAAGAAGTGGCTTGTTCCTGGTGATTATACTAGAGGAGATTGGAATACAGGGTGATTATACTATATTGTTTTTTATGGTGTTAGGTTCTTCTTAAAGAAAAAAATCTTTATTATCCAGTATATGTAATAAAAAATAAATGGAAAACTAGTGTAATTGTTGTTTTGGTTCTGCCTTTTTATTCTTACTTCTTGCTTGAATTTTGAGAGACCTTTTTTTAATTTTAGACTTGGTTTTAGCTACAATAAGCTCTAGTTTGAGTCAATTAAACACTTATTTTGAACTTAATTTTGAGCATTTTTTTGGGTCAATTTAGACATGATTTTTGGGCCAGTTTTTAAATAATTCGGGCTCAATTTTTTAGATCACTTTTCTTTATATTAGGTTTAGCTTTGCAACTTCCCCCCATTTTAGACTTGATTATATATGTTTTTTTTTTTAAGGATAGAAGTTACTTAAATGAAAAGTGTTGGAACAAAGAGTATACTTAAATGGAGACATGGTCTCATAAAGACTTATGAAATTTTTTTATAGAGATTGTTAAATGATATTTTTAACAGAAATTACATAGAAGCTTTTAGATATTTTTCATAAAGATAACTTTTATGAAGAATATATTGAGTTCAAGCTAATTCATCATTGCACCTAAATAAAGATCATATTATACCTATGTAGGTAGTTTTACATGCACAAGAGGGTTGTTTATACTTGAATAAAAAAATCACTTAGAGACTTGTGGAGATTTTTCATGGAGAAATGGAGTTTATATATAGAGATTTAAAGATTTTATATAGAGACATGAAGATTTTTTATGGATACATGGAGATTTCTCATAGAGACATAAAGATGATGACACTCCTTTTCTTCTCTTATACATGTCATTTTAATGTGTTTTTTCCTCAAGCTGTAGATGTTTACATGTATTAAGGTATAGAGGTCGTCAAGATTTTAAGTTGCTCTTGAGTGGTTAACAAAGTTTTCATAAGAATCTTTAATTAATTGTTATGTTAATTGTTAAAGATCTGGAATAGTTAATGTACCTATTACATGAAGGCCTGTCATTCTCTAATATCTTAGATTTTTTGGGTTGTCAACTATAAAAAGAGTTAGAAAATAAAGGTAATTGAACTAGCTTTTGTTTAATTTTCACAAATAATATCACTAGTAAGGTTGGGGAAAACATCAAATTATTATTGGTCCTTTTAGGTTTGGTTGATGGGTCTTTAAGATTAAGCCATTAAAGGTGGTTGTTAAACTTGAGCTTTATGAGCACCTGTAAAATAAGATATTTGATGGCTTAAAGGATATTTCAATGCTTAACTTAACAATTATATAAGAAGAGAAAAACCTTTATGGTGATGTATATACTTATAGGAAAGATAGAAGAGATGATAAAACATTAAAAGAGAAAATATGAGTTTCCTTATCTCTATATGTGTTTATGAATTAAGCTCAAAATTTTCTTTCATTGTTTATCAACTCATAAGCTTTTATACACCTATGAATCACATGAATATACTTGTTATGTTATCATATATAATGGTTACCTGTATTATAGATGGTGGCACTATCATTACTAGTGGTTGCATTGTTATGATAAGAAGCTATATTATTACCTTATAAAGATAGACATTCATATGGGTAGTTCTGGCATAAACATATCTTAATGTCATTTTGTATACCTTATCATATTGAGAAGTCATGTCAATATTAAATATAAAATCATCTAAGACATGAAAAGAAAAAGGTTGGGTCTTTCAAGCCTAAATCTAACCCTTACCATAAGAATAGTAGGATTAAATAAGCCTTTATTGAACCTAGTAAAGTGTAAGTGTATTAGAGTTTGAGTCCACTCTTTTAGTTGATGGCCTTGGATAAAAGGTCTATCACCATAAAATTAGATTCAATTTGAAAGGCCATTAAATTAGTACCCCTCCAAATCTGTGTTTATAGTAATGTATAGACTTAAAGTTACATACATACTATTTTTCAAAAATTTCTCATTAGATGAGCATTTAATGAGAATACTTTATTGCGTATATATTATTATTACAATTGTACCTTCTTATAACTATTTCGGAGATGTTAGGTCTTTATATTGATACAAGTGGACTTGGGTTAAATAAAAATTCAAATAGAACTTTGTTTTTTAAGAAATTTAATAATCATATTTGAATTGATTTCATGAGATTAAAAGATAATTGCTCAGTTCTAAAAGGTATCACAAATGTTATAGTAAATTAGGAAATAAAAGTATTGATTGGTTATAGAGGAGATGAATTCATTTAAGGAGTAACTTATACTCAATGCTTATATTGTCGGAGAATGACAAGTGGGTTATTAGTTAAAAACCTGATTAAGTAAGCCTCCTAATATAAAAAATATTTTTTTATTTCTTAGAATTTGATCCAACTTCGCTTGCTAGTTTGGATATTTTTATCTTAGAAGGTGTTTGTTTACATGGTAGCTTTTATTTTTAAACTCAATGCGTAAACATCATGTTTGGTAACATTAAAATGCAATTGACTATTTGTGTAGAACCCATGCATTTTTTTATTATTAAAACACTGGTTCCTAAGCTACTTCTCATGCCTGCTAGGTGAATAATTCACCTGGGCACTATTCATTTGAGTGAACAGTGCCTAGATGAATTAAATTCACTTTGGCATGTGAACAATGCTAGGTGAATTTCACGTGAGATTGTTCATATGAATAGTGTCATGATTATAACTACTTGACACTAATGCTTCCACTGTTCATTTGATTGCATTTGACCCAGTAAGAAAATAATTTATTTTTTTAAAACTATATTTTACTAAAAAAACTAGTATTTAATATTATTTAATAACACTAAATAAATTAGAAAAACATCGATGTAGCATTTGAATAATTTGATTTCAATTTCAATTTTGTTTCTGATGATATTTTACTTAATTTTGTTGCATTCTAAAAAACCATGAAAATTATAATCCTTATCAGATGAATTTTATACATGATGAAATTATAGATAAGTTAATGAAATAATAAAAAATATTTGATACAAAATATTATTTATTTAATGATGTAATAATGATATTTAAATCTATGATATTTAAATTAAAAATCATCAATATTAATATATATCTTTTTTAATTATTTTATAACCTTAATTTAAAAAGCATTTTTAACCAAATACATTAAATTATTTTTTATTCAATCTCAATTTCAACCACAGTTTTAACCAAACATATATAAATACCAAACCAACTTTAACCAAAATTACTTTTTATAAAATAATTTTTTTTGAATCATAACTATAAAAACTATCACAATATCAAACCTATGATAAGTGGCCAAGATTGAGAATTAAATTGAAAATCTATTGTGAAATTATAAAATAATAATAATAAAATATATATAAAGAAAATAGCACTCACATGCTAGCGTGTGAAGTGGTGACACTGATAGCTATTTTTAGTAACTAATTAGAGAGTTTCTCATGGAGTTATATTATTTTTAAAGGGAAGATCATTTTTATTGATGCATGTCAATTAAAAGTTGGTTGAGTAGGACCGTTATTGTTGTTTTGGTTTCACATTTTTTTTCTTTCTTCTCTTTTGAATTTTGCATCCTTTCGTTAGTTTAAGCTATAATGGGTTTGAGTTTGAGCCTACTAGACATCTCTTTTGGGATTGATTTTAAGACCTTTTCCATCATCGATTTGGGCTTAGTTTTCTAGCTTATTTTGTTTCTATGCTGGGCTCAATTATGCTATCTATTTTTCTCCGTATTATGCTTGGTTTTTCGACACTTTTTTTCTCCATCTTGGACTTAATTTTGCATCTTAATTTTAATGGGATAAAAGTTACCTTAATAAAGAGTGTAAATGGCGAGTATACTCAAATGGAGACTTCTCATTGAGACACTTTTTTGTGAAGACTTGTAGATATTTTTCATGGAGATTGACAGAGAACTTTACTTGGAGATATTGTATGGACATTTTTAAAGATTTTTTTATGAAGATCATTTTCATATAGAATATCTTTAGTTCGGGTTCAGCCATCCCCATACCTAAATAAAGACCATATTATACATATATGGGTAGTTGCATATGATCGAAGAGGTTATTCATGCCTAAAAAAATCACATGGAGATATATGAAGAATTTTCATAGAGAGATGGAGTTTACATATGGATATTTCACTTGGAGACATGTAGTTTATGTGTGGATATTTCACTTGAAGACATGAATATTTTGCATAAAGAAATAGAGATTTCATGTGGAAACATAGAGATTTTGTTTGGAGAAATGGAGATCTGATATGGGATGTGCGAATTGTGGCATTTTCCTTTTCTCTTCCGCACAGCATTTCGACATGCTCCTTTCTCGAGCTGGAGTTATCTGTGTGCATTAAGGGGTACATTTGGTAAAGATAATGTTAGAGCCATTTGTAAAGGAAGAGACAAGGCCTTGATTTGCTTTTAAATGGGTAACATAGCCTACATGAGCATTTTCTATTATTGTATTAATTGTTAGAGATTTGATGGAGCTGGTGTATCTGCGAGAGAAGGTCTATGTCTTTCTCATATCCTGAAGTTTTTGGGTTGTCAATCATGGAAAGAGCTGGTAAAAAAAGGTATGAATAGACTTTTCTTCAATTCCCACAAACAACGCCACTAACAAAGTCAAGAAAAATTTTAAAGGAGTGTTTCCATAGTTGGTTGATGGGCTTTTCAGATTGAGTTGTTGAAGGTGACTGTTGAACTTGGACCTAAAAAACATCTACAAAACAAATCTCTTTATTTCCTAGGAGACCTTTTGATGCTTAAATTAACACTAATGTAGGAAAAAAGAAACCTTCGTGATGATATGTGTGTTTGAAGGAAATAAGCTAGAGATGATGAGAGCTAAAGGGGAGAATATAAACTCCTTTTTATCTCTTCGTGTGTTTATGAGTAAGTTGAGCTCACAGCTTCTTGTTTAATAAATCTTTATATATCTATGAATCATGTGAATCTGCTTATTGCAAAATCAAATAGGATGATTATCTTTGTTATGGATGGTTGCACTATTGTTTTAGATAATCATGCTGTTATTGTAGACGATCGTGTTATTATTATGGGTGATCACCCTGTAACCATGTAAAGTGGAATATTTAGGTTGGCAGCTCTAGCATGAGCGTGTCTTAACACCATTTCATATGCTCATGTCGTGTTGAGAAGTCATGCTAGCATTAAATACAAAATTATTCAAGAAATGAAATAGAGAGGGTTAAGTCTTCCAATACCCAATCCAAGCCCCCACCTTGTGAATGATTGCTAGGGTAAGCCTTAACAAACCCACCAAGGTAGGGATGGGTTCGGCTTGGAGCACATCCCCTTTAACTGATGACCTTAGGCAAGAGGCGATCACCTTTGAATTGGCTTTGGTTGGGAAGCTCTACGCATCAATTGTACAAAAATATGATGCAATATACAAGTATATATTCTCTTGCTTGGAGCGGAAAATCATGCTTTCAAGTGTATAGAAAAGTATAATCATTCACTCATTAGTAGAAAGATCAGAGTAGGGTTTGGCTTTAGAAACTGGGCATCATTTTCTGCTTTGTTGCATCGTCTCTTGTGACATTAATCCGATGATGTCATAAAGGAACATCATGGTTTTGGATGCCCAATTTTGTATGCAATTAAAGCAACCCTGCCAATTATTTCTGACCTAATTGATCGCGAAGGAATAGAAATTGGATATCCAGATGATCTGTGAAGAAGAAATCCATTAAAACTTCTAGATTCTTTTGGAGTTGGCCATTATTATATCTCCGTTTATTGATAGGCTCATAAATACAAGAATTATATAATACACGAACACATAGTTGGAAGTTGGAACTCCAACTGTACAGCTTCTTCGACATTAACTACCAACAGGTCAATGCTCTCACACTCAGCTAACCCCTATTTTGTTGGCTTATTCACCTTGAACTAGAAATCCCTCAAGACCATTCACCGACTAAGCTTAAAAGGTAAGAAAGGCGATTGCTGGAGATATCTGACATAAACTACCAACTTTAAGAGCCTAACTTCAGAAATAAAAGATTAACAATAATATGACCAAATACACGGGGAAGAACTTGAACTTGGATTTTTTAGCCATGACTTTCAGAGACTAATACCAGCAAAATCCTTAACAGTGAAGCCAACCTTTTCAAACTTTCCTCTTTCACTGCTCTCTCTGAACTTCAAATAATCTGAACAAACAAAGGACTGATAGATTCTCGCATTTCCTTCTCCTACCACTTCATTTGGTGCCATGATGACCTTCTCTTCCTCGAAGCACCAAAAAAAGGCAAGAGAAAGACGGTTAACTGGCTTCTTCAAAACGATTCGGTGTTCTGATGATCTTAATTTCTCATTGCTCCAAGCTTGCAACAAATCTCCTATGTTTACCACCAAGGTTTCCTCACTTGGACTTATATCCATCCATTTCCCTTCCCTGGATTTCACCTGCAGGCCACCGACTTCATCCTGGTATACGATGGTAACACAACTCATGTCTGTATGCATTCCAAGTCCCTCGACCTCATCTACCAAACCTTTCGGAGGATTGTAATTAATAATCCTCAGATAACCATGGCAATTTTTGAATTCTGACTCATAATACTTATTGTGAAAACCCTCCCCCAAACTCATCAATAAAATCTCCACGATTCTCTTCGATAATTCTGTCATCTTGGTCCCATATTCTTGTAGTGACGCTCTGTAAGGAAGGAAAAGGAAACGAGAAAAACAAAACGCAAAAAATATGGAAACAATCAGGAAAGAACAGAAAATATAAACGCATAAAGAAAAGAAAGTTTCAATTTGTATATCACCTGAATTCAAAACTCTGTTGGCCAAAAAGGGTATCTGCGGAACTCTGGGCAGATGCAAAGAAGTTTGGTCCAAAAACTCGGAAGCACTCAAAGAAAGGAGAAGCAATGAAGTGAGGAGTGTAGGTGTTTATGGAAGAAGAGGGACCAAGTTCGAGTTTTGTCTCAGCAGGGAGGCCGAAGAGTTGCTGTGAAAGTGAATAGAGTTTGTTGTAAAGCTCTTTGGAGATGCCATGGTTGCTAATACGAAAAAATCCCCATTCTTGGCAAGCTTCAGCCACTGAAGCCAGAGCAGCCGGCTGTAGTGGCTGAGAGATATCTAGAATAGGAAGTTCTGCAGAATGGCACTCAGGCATTTTTCCTCGAACGTGGAGAGAAAATGTTTGGTTTGTCCAGTTTGATAGAGCTATATATCAATAAATGATTGGTTAGAAGAAAGAGGGAAATCATTTTCAACCTTGTTGATCAAGAGAAAATTGACAAAGAAAAGATAGAGAGAGAGAGAGAGAGAGAGAGAGAGAAGAGAAGGGCAACACCTAATATATATATATAAATATATATATAAACTGATGCGACTAGAAAAACTATGCTCTTTAGAGGTGCAATTCACTTGATTTTTTTTTGTTACAGAAAGTTATGAAAATGACAAGTAGCTGATTCTTACTGATTAACCAGTATAAGAAATTAAGCTTTAATCAACCAAAATGATGTTTGAATCAAAGGCTACCACAAAAGGTTTCACTACGTATAAACAAAGAGATGACAATGGTTGCTAAGTATTATTTTTTTTCAAGTGAAGAAATGAATGGGGGCGCAAAACCAATCACAGACTGTTAGAGAGGTGCCCAGAACACATGGGATGATTTTCTTATACCGTGTTTTTGCATGGGTTCTAGAGCTTAAAATTATTGGTCAGAAAGCCTACCAGCACATCTGCTTGTTCATTAAGCTTGTGGAGTCTAGGGCTTATAAAACTAATAAATATCGGTAAAGACAAAAACGTGATTTTGTTGCCACCACTAACCCTAATATTCTTCTCCATCCCGAAATCTGTCTGCATACGATTGAGTATGTCGCGGGTTCCGATCCAGGCAAGCCGGGTCTTTGCAAGAAATGGGATGCAATTACAGGGGATGATAATGAATTGAAGTGCGGCTTGAGTTACCAAATCTTGTACTCCTCTGGAAGCAATTCATTGACAATTAACCTGATGTTCTGGAAGATATACTAAAGAAATAAGACAGGGATTAAACTATACGTGCGATTCATGCCTGCCAAAGAGTGATTAAATTAAATAGAAATTCTAGAAGAGGAAAGGGATATATCACAAAACACAAATTAATAATTAAACAAGTATCACGCCTTACTAAAGAGTGATTAAATTAAATAGAAATTCTAGAAGAGGACAGGGATATATCAAATAATTACATGAGCTGATGAAATAAGAAACACTGATCAAAGAATTACATGATGATTGAATAGACATCATTATTATTATTTGTAAAATATAATGCTAAAGTGTCACACACATGTTTTGATAAAGAAAAAAAAAACTCATCAATTGGGTCATAGATATAACTAGTAGCATGTGGATAATTGTTCTTTTAAATGATCATGATAGCCTAGTGAAAAATATTTTTTTAAAAAAATAAAATAAAATATGGAGCTTAATTCTCAATCCATCAATATTAAAAGATGAAATGTGCTAAAAAATAACCTAAAAAATTAAACTTATCAACTCTAGTTAACATGAAAAACTTCTAACCCTGGTAATCAAGGTCGAGTCAACTTGTAAGTTATACCATCAAACATATAATTCAGGTCATACATTTGGAATAATTCGATAAAAAAATAAAAAAATCACAAAGTTAATTTAAAAAATAACTTTAACTCGTATTAACTTGGATCATTATATTTCAAACACCTTATATAAAAAAATCATGAAACTCAATTCTCATTCAATTTAATATTAAATGATGAAATTAAAAAAAATTAATTATACAAAAGGATTCAAAATAATGATTAAAATTGAAATACAAAATAAATTTTATTTTTTATTAAATGGTGAAATCAGTGTTTGGTAACGTAGTTGAACTATGTTTCTAAAAAATTAAAAAAATTGCTTAATTTTTTTAATATTTTCATATCATTTTAATGTGTTGATGTCAAAGATAATTTAAAAAAATAAAAATATATATATATTATTTTGATGCATTTCTAAACAAAAGGCATTATCATACTCCTAAACATCCCTAAAATTTTTTAAAAAAATCTAAAAAAATTTAAATGAATAATAATCAAATTGAAAATAATAATATATCACAAATTGAAATTGAATGATGAAATTAAAAATAAATTATAATTTTATAAAATTTTCAAGAATTAAAAAAAAGAAACCAAGAGGAATTTTCAATAAATGAAAGGATAACTCTAAAATTTTGCATGACCAATGCGAATATCACAAAGAAACAAAAAAAATAATAATTCATTGACGATAAATTATGTCATCAATGACAACATATATTGCTTCAAAAAAACAACCTTACCACAAAATTTTCAATAACACAATAAAAAAAAGATTTTGATCCAAAAATGTTCTTCAAGATCGTAAGGGCCTCTCACATGAAAACCACTTTATATATATAATCTCTTATTTAACTTAATAATAGTAATAAAAAATATTGTGAAATTATAAAAAAATCCTTGCATCTCAGTATTAAATTTTTTCTTTCAAAAGAATTTTGATTATTGCATTGTGTTTTCTAATTATAAAAATTTTTATTTATTTTTTATTAATTTAATAATAGCTAATATATCTTATGAAAAGATTTTATGTATTAGTAGATTTTAATTTAATAATACTTTTAGGTGTACAAATGCATCTTTATCTATAGTTTTTTTCTATGTTTTGTTAAATTGTGTGTTCCTTAAATCTATACCTTAATATTTATTTATTTTTTTGAAATGATTATTTATGATTTCAGCGCTTGTTAAAAATGACTCGGATGTGATTCGTTCTTCAACAGGGGGGAAGAATTACCAACCGTCATGAGCAGTGACAGGTTCTAGTTCTAGGGCACAGAAATCCATTGAGGCAGTGGCCCAGTGAACTCAAGGCCCAGATTCAAAACCCACTCGCTCCTTCCTCTTTCCTTCTTTTCATTTCAAAACGACGTCATTCTTCCTCTTATAAATACATTACCATCTCATCTCTCTCACAAATCACTCCTTTTGAACTACAGAGAAATAACTCCCACCACCACCTCCTTCGCCCCCTCTCAAATAAAAAGCAAACTTGTCTTATCCACACTCTCCATAACGATTTCACATTTCATGTCACGTTAAGTTGGCTTGAAGCTTTACGTGCTAACTTTCCAGTAACGCACACAAACCGTTCGATAAAATCACCAAGCCAAACCATCTCCTGAATAACTCTATAATTTCTTGCTATTTCACTCTCACGCTTAAAGAATACCATTATTATGCATAACCAATTGATTTTTACGAAAATTTACCATCATGAACATGTAAGATTTCCCGTTTTTTAGGAAAACAAAAGGCCTGAAAGGGATTGTGTTATTCAAAACGATGCTTTTGAGTGACCAGAGGCCAAATTATTGGCTTTATTTAGTGTGATTGGTGTTTTTTGTTCATTTAATTGTCAAAATTAAAAGAATTTTCTCGTGTATTTCTTGATTAAATGTGGTTTCGAGCTTGAAGTTCAGGTCTTGACTGTTTTGCTTGTTTTTTTTTTTTTTTGTTTTTTTATTTTATAAGAGGGATTCTTGTATATTATTTGATCAAGTAGAACAGAAATATGATGTTGTGTTGTGGAGTGCTATGGCTTCGAGTTTTGTCAAGAATGGGAAGTTAAGGATGGCATTTATTTGTTTAGGAGAAATGCAGAGTTAAAGTTTGTAGGCTACTGGTGCTTGAGATGATCTTAGTGAGTTGTTGAGGAAAAGAGATTCGTAGGTTGTTGATATAGAATGTCTTTCTCAAATGTACGATATGTTCATTGTGTATGCAAAATGTCGAATTGGAGGGCTGGATTTGGGTTTTTATGGGAGGTTGGAAGAAGGATTTGATTTCTTGGAAGACAGTAGATTCTTGGCTGTGCTGAGAATGAGTTTTGAGAATGGAAGTTCACCAATTAAGGGATGGGTTAGATTGATGAGGACTTGAGGGCCTTGAAGCATGTTGGATTGTGGGGTAAAGCTCAATGATGTTGTTTCTCTCTCTTTTCAATCTGCCCTTTGTCCACGTGGGCTAGAATGTCAGGATCATGACTTGTGTATTTCATTTAAGAAAAATTGTGGTCGTACTCCAAAACTTGCACATTATGCTTGCATGATGGATCTGCTAATTTGGCAAGGAAATGTTGAGGAAGCTCTTGAATTTGAAACAAAATGCCAGTGAAGCCTTTAAAAGAATCTGGGATCTCCTCTTGCCATTTGTAGACCTAGAAGTTGTGGGTCAATGTTGTGGCAGAATTTGTGGGAAAATGGCTTAGTGCCTTGGACCCGGAAAATACAATTTATCCTGAGATTTTGTTAGACTTGTATGCGAAGAAGGTAGATGGGACTATGTGGTGAGGCTCAAAATGTTGGCAGATGGCAAAAGATTAATGTAGAGAGCAGAATGCAGATAAATGATTGTCCACAAAAGCATTTCCAATTCATTAATATCAACAGGTAATTGGTCAGTTGATTTCATGTTTCTTTCCTATTCATTACATGGTTCATAATTTCTAAGGATGAGAGTTAAATGGCTTTTTCTTTTACACCCTGATTGTATAATTTATGCTGCTCGGATGCTGATATTAAAATGATGGTCATGAATTTTGGAATTACAATCTTGGACTGTTTCTTCATTTGTCTCGATCATGAGAATTTTGAAATGGTCATTGAATTGTGTATTTCTGTTGGGTGAATTTTCAGTAATCAGTTCAGAAAGGAGGTATACTGTAAATGTAAGGGAGAGTTAATTAATTAGAAGGTACTTGATGATTCACTTGAATAGGTGACCATTGAAAAGGGTTCTAATTATAATGGTTTCAGTCTTCACATAGAACAAAACCTAAAAATCTACGTATTACTTATCATGCAATATATAACTTTCGTCAATCAGTATGCATTCAAACTATGAAGTTAATTAAACTGTAGGTCGGGTAAGAAGACCTCTGGAAGCTCTATGTTAGACCACACTAGGCATATGATTTAAAACATAAAATTTGAACTATGCTAGGCCACAGTTTCACTCTGCTCTGGAACTACAAAATGTTGTTCATCATAACAGTCATCAGGTAACAATTTATGAAACTCAAGATTTGATTTCAGTGCTTCGTAGCCCAATAATTTAGGGATTCATTTAAAACAGCTTTAGCTACTTATTTTGTTTTAATTCCTTTGACAACACAAAGTGCTATTTATTTAAACTTCTTTTTCCTCCTTTTAATCTTGACCGTGAATACTTGTGTAAGTCGTAAAGTAAATGAAACTTTTGTTCTGAGGAATAATAGATAAGATTGACAGCAGAAACTATGGCAGGGTGGTTTTTTCTACCCTAAAAGTAATTGCAATGAGGAATTTCATCTAATAATACTCTCATAGGTGTAGTGTAGAGACTTGATTTCTCAATCCACTAACCAGTTTGTCTTCTTGTGATTTTATTTTGATGTTGTTTTTAATTTATGTTTCGTTTGTGATTTAGAATTTACCTATGAAGCATAATAAAAGAGGGGATTAGTAGAGGAACAAAGGAGAGATTAAGGATTGGACTCCAATTCATTGCTAATGTAAGCAGCAAACATTTTTAAGTGACATCCATCAATTTCTTGCGCATCAGTGGATTAGATCACTGATCTTACATAAAATCACCATCTTTGGCAGAAAGAAGCACTCCCAGAGAGGACTTTCCATTGTAAATCTCTGGAAATTTTCATGGTGGAGGTTCTGGCTTCATCATATTCAGAGAAATACTAAAAACAAAATAGGAAGATTAGAAGTATATTAATTTGATCATAATCTTGAATCATAGTCCAAGGAAAAACTTCCTCACGAAATCAAGATGGACTGAGCCCGTGGGAATTGGATCATGTTTCGGTTATCAATGGGGAAAATGTTTCCGTCCAGGAAATCTGTTCAGAACTCATCAGAATATGTTCCTCATTGTAGTTTTCATACTATAAGTTATAATAAGAAAAGCTAAAACATGTGGGAAAAGCATGTTGTTTTTTTCACAAAACTCAATTGATTGTTGTAGTGTTTTTACACAATTTTTTTAACACATGATTTTCTTTTTTTTTTCCTTTTTTTTATTGTTTTTAAAAAATTCTTATCAATTTTATTTTTTAATATAGAAAAAGTTGAGAATTTAATTTTATAATTTATTTAATTTTATATTGATTTATAAGTTGAGCAACATTAAGTTCTCTCCCCGTGTTATATATATATGGTCAACTTAGAAGCTTCTGAATGGTCGTTTCTGTAAGAGTACTTTCTTTTAGTGACTATGGGCAACGGGTCTGAAAATTGTAGCCTGCATCTGTTCAATGGCTGAATGGACAACAATACCTTCATTGAGTCCTTGGTTGGTCAATTTTGCTTGGGAATACTTTTTTTTTTCTGGTAATTTTGAATGGAAAGGTAGACTTGTTGTTTTGCACGTAAAGTATGTTCATGCATTTGCTTAATAAAGAAATATTTGACCTGATAATCTGGAGATTTTGTTTCTTTGCCAACCCTATGGAACAGGGAACACATTTGCAAAATGGGATGCACGTCTGTCTCAGGAGTCACGACCCATTTGAGAAATTCTGTGTTTCATAAAAAAATGTTATCAGGAAATGGATTTCTTTTCAAATTGGTACAAGTTTTTCTTCAGACCGATGGCGAGAGTTCATCAATTATATACCAAGGATAATGTATTCTACGTGTCTTCCAAGCTAACCTCCGACCGAGCTAACAACTATTTCTTATTAAATTCTAACGTAGACAACTAAGGGTTGCATGTTCTTTCTTTCCTTCTTTTTTCTTTTTCCTTTTCCCTTTCTTGTAGGGAATCAAGTTGAGCTGTAATGATATAGATGTTTAAGAATGAGGTTATTTGGTTTTTATACAGTAGTTAATCACATATACATGTTAATATTTCATTTTTCATAGCCTAGAAAGTGAAAGTCCTGACGTCTACAATTAATGGTAAAAGTCCTCACATTTACAAAACAAAATTTCTTTAATGGGGTTTAAAGATTTCCATATGACAAATAAATGACTTTTAAATAAAGAATTGTATTAAATAAAAAAAAGCTTTAAATTTCAAAAACAAGGATGTGTGTTTTTGTTTTTGTGTGATAAATATTACAGAGCAACATAAAATTATTCTCAAGATCAAGATCAAATTTAATGGTTAAAATTATTGGGCTGAAATTTAAACTTTTTTAATTAAGTGAGGAGATTAAAAAATTATTTTTTTGAAGTGTTTTGAATTTCATAATTTGTCGGATTCACTTGTTGGTGGATTACCACCTTGTTATTGAATTTTTTAGACAAGATTTTAGGTCTTTTCACTTGGTGTAAAAAAAACCTGATTATGAAGTTGTACTTGGACACCTGAATAAGGGGTTCGTAGCCATTTTAAAAGTGTTGTCAAGTTTCATTTCCAATTCGACAATCTGGTACTGCCCGCTCGGAGAGATACAGGGTCTTTGATGTCGTAGATTTAAGCGAACAAAAGGGCACGTTCATTAAACAAATGGAGAGTAGGATTTAGAGGTCGTATAGTAAAAGGCTTTCAACTTTGAGGGGTCTCAAGTAGGCAAAAAAGGAGGGGGGAAACATGGATTTTTTAGAAACTCTTGCCGGTATCTCATGGCTTCTGGTTCACATGGCAGATTTATGACCCAAATTTATGAATGAACAAGTTGTCTTTCTTCTTCTGTTTTTTCTTCCCTTTTGAATTATAGATCAGACGGTCTTAATCGCTTTCCAAAAAAGAAAAGGAAAAAAAATGGTCCTAATTGACCAATTATGTCCCTAAAAGTGTTTTATAACCCTTAAGGTGATTCGAATCAAAATTCATCCTGGCATTTCCTGCAATTCAAGATGGTAGACTTGCCATTAAAATAACTCAAAATGATTCGTTGAATTTCTCTTATACAACATTTATTATTCACCATGTATTCAGCACCATATAGTAACGTATCGGATACCCATAAATATCCATGTCCACCGTATAAATCTTCATCTCATATCAAGAAACACAACAATCCAACTGTTGAAGTTTTTTTTTTTTTCTCCTGATCTCTTAAGATCACAGATGTATGAGTGCTTGTCTAGCGAAAGTGTACCTTTTGGAAAGAAAAGGCTACAAGAAATAAAGAAGAGAAGAAGCCTAGGAAGTAAGGAAGTGTTCCAGACGGTACTCATCAACATTCAGCTTACTAGCTAGCAAGTGTCATCAGCTATTACAAAATTCAAATTTTCCTTGTTAAAGGTAAGTTCAAAGGAAAGGAGTTGTTATTAGACCGTTGCTTTTTGTAATATACCGTTGTCTTTCGATTTTCAAATTTCTGTTGGTTCATTTCTAAAAGATGGAATTTATCAAAGACTGGCTTCTGTTACAAGTTTTGCAGAAAACCCAATGCATGATTACGTATCCTGGTAGCAATAACGACTCATGATCAAGCCCTTTTGCTTTTTGTAGCCAGAAAGGAGAACGCTTCTTTTTATTTCTCTGCTCTTTTGTTTCTTTTCTTTGTAATCTTTTCTTTATTCTTCTCTCAATAATAAATTCTGAATTTTAAGCCAAATCCCGGGTGAAAGTATCAGATTCGAGTATTCCTCGATTCCCATCTGTGGATTGTGTTTGCCAATGATCAAAAGAAGTTTCCCAAGTCCACTAACCAAAGTTCTTAACACTTTCATGGTTATCTTGCAGATTTCTGAGCAATTACGCCACAAGTACTAGTCTTTAAATGGATAATTCATCGAATTTTGACGAAATTTCTGAGCCCAGTTATCAACCCTCACCTTCTTCTTTGGATCAAAATGATCAATCAACCGTGGAAACTCCAGTGTACTCAACAATGAGTGGTGATTCTTTCATGTTTGGTCGGACTTATTCAGAGATCTCAGCCTTTTCTGATCCCATAGATGATAACAGCTATTCAAGTGAACCTTCTCCTTCTCACTGGCCGGTAACCAAATCTGGAGCACAAAATCAGGCTATGTTTGTAAGACGAGAAATGAAGCAACAGAAGCAAGTTGTGGATGACAAGTTGGATGATCAAGAACCAGTTGACTTAGGTGGGGTTATGTATGATAGTTTATCTTTTTGCTGAAAAATCTGTCCATGTAATGAACCAGACGGTAACAATTTTTTGCTTAATTATGGCAGAACTGGAGACGATGAAAGAAAGATTCTCAAAGCTCTTGCTTGGCGAAGACATGTCAGGAAGTGGCAAAGGTGTCTGCACAGCTGTTACTATATCAAATGCCATAACCAATCTCTATGGTATGTATGACATCACCTTGATTTATTAAATTATATGGTTCTTTCTTTCATCCAGTTCTCCATCATTGCTTATCTTTGATGCTTCCTGCAGCAACTGTGTTTGGGCAAAATTTGAGATTAGAGCCACTGAAACCTGAGAAGAAATCGATGTGGAAGAGAGAAATGGATTGCCTTCTTTCCGTATGTGATTACATAGTAGAATTTACCCCCAAGTCTCAGAATTTACGAGATGGGACAGCTCTTGAGGTGAAGTTTCGTTAACTATAACCCAAATTTCAAAGGACTTTGTCCTCGCTTATCTCTAACATGATTGATTTGTCTTTCAGGTGATGGAAAGTAGAACAAGATCAGATATTTACATCAACCTTCCGGCATTAACAAAGCTAGACGCGATGCTCATAGTATGAAAAGCTTTCTTTTGCAAGGGATTAGAACAAACTCTGTTTTGCAAGGGATTAGAACAAACTCTGTTTTCATTTCAGTGTCGTATATTCATTATAACTTGGATTTTACTTGACAGGAAGTACTGGATAGTTTCCAAGATAGAGAATTTTGGTATGCAGAACAAGGAAGCATGTCATCGAATTCAACTAGTTCGGGCTCATTTCGCAGAGTTGTTATTCAGCGCAAAGAGGAGAAGTGGTGGGTGCCAGTCCCATGCGTCCCACCAGATGGCCTCTCTGAGAAGTCGAGGAAGCACTTGCGACACAAACGTGACTGTGCATATCAAATTCACAAAGCTGCCATGGCCATTAACAGTAGCATTCTTACTGAGATGGAAATTCCACACTCTTACATGGCATCTCTTCCAAAGGTTAGCCTTCTTGCTAATCAAATAACTTCACAAAAATGTAATGAATCTAGATTTCGAGGTCTCAGAGTGAAGATGACTAGCTTCCATTTTCTGAAAAAGCACTATGAAATTATCTCATTCATTTAGGCTTTAATGAATAGCGAAGACATGTTCCAGTATTGACAGTACGTTATACCAAAATGTTTTTATTTCAGAGTGGAAGAGCGAGTCTGGGGGACACGATTTACCGTTACCTGTGTACAGCAGACGGGTTCTCCCCAGACCATCTCCTTGACTGTCTCAACTTAGCATCAGAACATGAAGCACTTGAGCTTGCAGACCGAGTCGAAGCTTCAATGTACACATGGAGACGCAAAGCATGCCTAAGCCACTCAAAATCCTCATGGGACATGGTAAAAGATCTCATGTCTGACGTTGACCGAACTGATAAAAATCATGTTCTAGCGGAAAGAGCCGAGACCTTGCTATTTTGCTTGAAGCAGAGATACCCTGAACTTTCACAAACATCCTTGGACACTTGCAAAATCCAGTACAATCGGGTAAGTTGAGTAATCATTAATCTCACTGCACAATATCAAGTTTATTATTTTTTTATACAGAATTAAATGGGAAGATAAATATTGCAGGATGTGGGACAAGCAACACTAGAGAGCTACTCAAGAGTTCTAGAAGGGTTAGCATTCAACATTGTTGCTTGGATCGAAGATGTTCTTTTCGTGGACAAGTCAGTGAGAACCCAAGATCAATAGAAACCGCATGAGTTCCAAACATTAGTGAAATATAAGATATCTTAATCAAGGAATTCTATCCCAGATCATTGTCCAATAACTTTCTGTAAGGCGCAAGTTTTGTAAGGAATAGAGTGACGAGTCTAAGAAATTCCATGTATTTTTTTTGTGGAAGAAGTTAAAGGCAGTAGTTCTTTCATAGGAAACATTTTCCGTATTGACTCAGATCTTTTGAGCAAGATATGTACATTCCGCATCCAGTTGAGATGTTAATTCTGAAACCTCAAGAATTCTGTCTTCGTGCAACCGAGCTTTCAATTCACGGTTCTTTTCCCCCACATACAAATTTGAAACAGGAAAGTAAAGATCAACTTTTTCCAGCATTAATTGATATGCAATTCATGGAGATAATTAGAGCAAAAGATGATAAAAGAAAACAGGAGTAATGAAACCCATATTATATTCATAGCATCATCAATCCAATAGAAGTCTGCAATTCAGGCAACCCTCCTCGCCCCTTAAATATCAAGTGATATCAACAAAAGTCATGCTAATGGGCCGCCACTGCCACTCTGTTTCACACATCAGTCAATGAACCGCTCTTGAGTCTTAAGTGTAGCAAGGGTCGTTTTCTTGGAGCAGAAGAAGATCGCAAAGCATCAATCTTGGATTTGCATTTGTTACGGTCCCCTTTGTTTTCTTCCAAACACTTCTTTAGTGCTTCAGCCCCATCTTTAGACAATTTCTTCTTTGTGCCATCATGAGCTCCAAGACTATCGCCACCACTCTCTCCCTTCTCATCATCCATTGTATCTGAATGATCATTCACATTCCACATAAAAAAATCATCAAGAAAAGTTATTGTACACAATTTTTCATTTTAGAGAAAGAAAATAAAGATCTTTTATCAATAAAAGAAATACAGAAACCTGATTCTCTCATGACTACTTGATTTTCTTTCTTAATACAAACAGAGTACTCAGGGAACTTGGTATTGAATTATCAACAACCTACCAATTTTGTTATCAGAAAACTACGTAGTTGGTGAACTTGCTTGATTTGAGTGAGTTGTGATTTAGGGTTATCCAAGTAGGAAATAGTGGAGTAATTTCAGGGCTGTAACTATAGTGAAGTCATAGGGTGTACAGTGCAGTATATAACACAGAAAAACAAAGGGACTACCAACCAGTCGCACACCACGCGTTAGGTATTAACTCCCTGTTTCTTTGTCCAGTTCTCTAACAATTTGTCTCTTCCGGATTGGAGCCTAAATAGATATTGGTTAAAATTTAATTTTCTTCTTTAAAATTATATTTTTACATATTTTTAAAGTAAAAAATAATTTAGAAAACAATAATTATACTTTCAAATATCTCAAAAGTTAAAGCCATGTATGTTATCTTATGGATGCCTCTTATACATAGTCTCGTCATAAATTTTATTTTAATATCTAAATTTTTTTCTAATATTTCTTCTTAATTTTCTTCATTATCAATAATATATTTTACAGGATTTGAACGTACTTGTTTTAATTGTCAAAAGCAAGGACTCCGTAGGCAACTTAGTAAAGATAATATAAATAAAGCAATTGTTAAAACATGAGAAGTGAACTATAAGAATCTAGTTATTACACTTTAATTATTTACTTCAACTCGTGTTCATTTATTTCTTCTCAAATTACAATTCCTTAGTTAATAGGTTATTAATAAATTGGTATCAAAGATGCATGTACTAGATCAATAACAACAAAATTGCAGCAAATCGTGATGGAAAACAGAAAAAATCAAAGCATTGGAGGAACACATTAGAAGGCTTAATGAACAAATGCAAAGTATTCACCAAAAACTACAATATTTCATAGCTAAGAACCAAAAGTAATGGTTGGAACAAACCAAGAGGGATGAACATATTAATTTATAAATGGAAGCTATGATGACTATTTTTAAGCCCTTCATGGTAAGCTAAAAAGCCAAAAAAAAAACAAGAAGGGATGATTCAACTTCTAAAGAAATAAATCCTAGCCAAAAAGCCATTAAAATTATAGAATTATGGTAAAGCCATTTAAAACCATGAAAATTATAGAATTTGATATGATGTAGCATTATTTAAAGTGAAACTACTAGCCTTTTGAGAAGATGGATTAGAAAGCACAAGAAATTGTTCAAAATGCACTTCACTCCAAGGTATCAATTGATAGAAATAGTTATTTTATATGTTAAAGGGAAGGCTGAAATATGGTGTAAAAGACTTTTGTTACGAGGTAATGATCTAGCAAATTAAAAAGAGTTTTCCAAAGCAATCTACATAAGGTTTAGTAGCAGAAATGATGTGGCGGAAAAGTTTAATAAATTGAAGCAGGATAAAAGGATGGAGAAATATATAAAAGGATTTTAAAAACTTAAATCTTTGATGAATACCCTCAATTCATTAATATTATAATCTTATTATATTTATAATTTCAACGATAGGCTCAAGGATGGTAGTAAACCAATGCTCAAGATTCTTAAAACAACTTTAACATATGCTTTTGATCAAGGTAGATGGAAAGAAAACCTAATAATTTTTTAGCTAAAAAGAATATATTTGTTCCAATAATTACTTAATCATATATTATAGGAAGATAATTGGGTAATATAAGATAATTGGGTAATATATCACCTAAGTCTTTTATTCATTCTAAAGCAAAGGTGTTATATTGTTCAAAACAACTTTCTAAAATATTACATGAGTAAATAAAAAGGTTGGAACAATATTTTAGATGTGAAGAGAATTATACCCTCAAAAATTAACATATTATGAATGGAATAAACATAATATAAGGAGTGGAGGATGATAGGGAAGAATTCTTAGGTGTGGAAAACGATAATAGTAATGAAATTATAGTAGAAAAAGGCAAAGTTAAAAAAATATAAATTGTATTTAAATATATTAGAATATAGTTATACTCATAACATTAATTAGAAAAAGTTGTCAAAGAAAGTACTTTATCATTTTAATTGACAATGACAATACATATAACTTTATTAATAAATATATTATAAAAGAAATCAAGATAGTAATTGAGATGATTGTTATACTTGTTATAATAATAGCTAATATATATGTCATTCGGTGCAATGTTTATATGATTTATATAAGGATATGAATTTCAAACATATTTAAGAATATTAAAATTGAGCAGATGTGATATGGTAATAAGGATTGATTGGTTGAGTATCTACTTACCAATCTTATTAGACTTCATTAAAATAAAATTATAATTTATAAAGAATGGAAGAATGATCAAATTGAAAGGAATCGTAAAAAAAAACAAGATTATAAATGATCTCAATTACAAGACATATAAGTATTTGAAGGAAATAGTTTATGGTTTAATTAGATAGTTCTTTTCTAAGAAGATATTTAAAGAACCAAAACAAGTTATGCAGAATTCAGAAATAAAGGTCTTATTAAAGACTACAAAATAGTGTTTATAGAACCAAAGCATTTCTTGATTACAATATTGCTCTAATGCTTAGAGCCAAGTTGGTCAATATTAGACCTTTTTAAAGCTCATTTGTACACAAAAAATAAGATAGAAAGTTTGGTTAATGAGATATTTTAAAATAGAATTATTCAACCAAGTTGCACACCATTTGTTTCTTTTGTTTTATTGGTTAAAAAAAATAGCACTTAAAGGTTTTGTTTTGACTATAAACAACTCAATAACTAGATTAGAAAGAATAAATTTTGCATTTCATTATTTAATGACCTAATAGATTAAGTGTATAACTCTCAATTCTTCTTAAAACTAGATTTAAAATCTAGGTATTATCAGGTGAAAAGGCATGAAAATATGCAAAAAAATAACTTTTAGAACTCAACATGGGCATTATAAATTTAAGATAATGTCTTTAGGCTAAACCAATGCATTGATCACATTTTAAACCTTAATGAATCATATACTAGTACAGTTATTGAGCAAATTTGTATAAGTATTCTTTAATGATATTTTGATACATATTTATATCATAAAATTATATATCAATTATCTAAAGATGATACTAGAAACTTTAAAGGATAATAAGTTGTTTGTTAAACAATCAAAATGTTCTTTTTATGAGAAATAAATGAAATATTTAGGATATATAATCTCATTAAAAGGTATAACCATTAATCTTAGAAAAACAAAAATTGTAAAGAATTGGCATATTCCATACTCAGTTAAAGAATTGAGAGGGTTCTTATAAGGATTTAAAATTATTTGGAAGCCTTTAACTAAACTATTAAAAAAGATAATTTCAGCTGGAATAAAAAAGTTTATGATGTTTCTTTACAAACTAAAAAAGCATTATGTAAAACTCTAATGTTAAATTTTTCAAATTTCAAAAAAATCTTTGTATTGGAGATTAATGCATGCCCAATAAGATTAGGTGAGACTTAAGCTAAAATGGGAGGCCATTTATCTTTTTTATAAGTTTTAAATATAAAGGATTGTTAATTTATGAGAAAGAATACATGGCTTTATGAAAAAGTGAAGATATTATCTAAAGTATGATCAGTTTATTATCAAAATTAATCATAAGAGTTTAAATCATCTTTTAAAATAAAAGATTCATACTTATGTATAAAAGAAAGTGTTAACTAAATTATTAGGATAGAGATAACATATCTAATATACAAAGGGCAAATAAAATGTGGTAGTTGATTCCTTGTAAAAAAAAATTGATCATGAAAAGAGTTCGACAGCCAAATATAAAATAGTTCAGATTTCTATAATAATATCAACATGTTATGATGAAGTCAAAGAAACTTATAGCAATGATTTTTAGTTACAAGAAATTATTGCTTAAAGAATGTTGAATGAAAGTAGTTGTTTAGATTATATTTTTATAAAAAGCGTTTTAAGGTACAAATATAGAATACTAATTAGGAAAGGAAAAAATTTAAAAAATATTTTGGTTAGTAGTATACATGATTCATATATTGAGGATCATAATAACATATATAATCTTATAAAAATCTCAAATCTATACTATACAAGCTTTAAATAAAAACTTTAATAAAAAAAAGTGTGAATAAACGAAATGTATGCAAGCAAGCTAAGTTAGAAAAGATAATTTATCCCTGTTTTCTATAACATTTGCCAACACTAGAGGGGACTTGTAAAAATATCATAATGAATTTCATAAAAGTATTATCATAATAAAAAGAAAATGATACCGTAATGATAATTATTGAAAGATTCACCAAGTATAAATACTTTACTTGTATTAATATATTTTTTTTCTGCTCAAGGTATGGCTCAGATATTCCTAAATTATTTCTATAAGTTTTATGAATTGCCAACAACTATTGTCACAAATAGAAATAAGATCTTCATCGACTTACTATGAAAGAAATTGTTGGAGGTTAAATTGTTAATGAGCTCTTATAATCACTATATTAATGAAAAAATTGAAATGTCAAATCAATATTTGAATACTTTTTTGAGGTGAATGGCTATGCACAATCTAAATAAGTGGCTTCATTGGTTATCATTAGTTCAATGATGGTGCAATTCGAACTTCTATTATACTATTAATATGAGTCATTTTCAAGCTTTATATGGTTATCCTCCATCGAATAGGGAATTAATTACAGAAGAGATTACTTCAGTGGCTGTGGAATATGTAGTTCAACATGGATCAATTATCAAAGACATAATTAGAAGCAATTAGACACAAAATAAAACAGATTGCTGGCAAAGAAAGAAATGAGAGGGAATTTGAGGTGGAAGACGTGGTATACTTTAAGCTACAACCTTGTATACAAACCAATGTGGTCTTAAGAAAAATATATTTAAGTTGAAACTAACAGGATGCATTGTTCATACATAATTGTACAAGAGATTAGATTAGTAGCATACAAGTTTCAGCTACCAGAAGGTTCCACTATCCACCCTATATTCCATGTCTTTGATAAAAAAGAAAATGGGAAACAATGCAATAGTTTCCTTAGTATCGCCAGGGTAGATGAATATGGAAGAGTAGAAGTATATCCATTGGCCATTTCGGACAGGAGAATTATAAAGAAAGATAATCAAGTTATGGTAATGGGGCTCATGCAATAGTTCAACATGTTCAAAGATAATGATACGGGGGAAGATTTGGAGGAACTTACAAATCAATTTCCTAATTATTGCCTTGATTCTTAGCGAAAAGAATCTTACAGAGAAAGAGGAGTGTTACAGGACTTGGACTTCATTGCCACAAGAGATCATTGAATTACTACAAGAGAGAATTGAACAACTTAAGAGGGGATAAAACAAGTTGTAGCAGTACACCAATAACAAAAGGCAGCAGTCAACAGTAAAAGAGAATCACACATGAAAATGAGTTAGGAGTTAGAAATCCCGTCAGAAGTTAATTAGTACTCGGTTGTTAATTAGAAACTGTATAAATAAGACAACTGTACAAACATGAGAAGCAAGCAATATCACCTCAGTTCTGTATTACACTCAAATTCTTTACTTCTACTCTTCTTTTATATATTCTCAAATTACAATTCCTTTGTTAAGAATATATCTCAATTTCATCTCAAGATGTACTTAATTACAGATTAATTAAATATGACAAAAGATATTACATAATATATATTTGTGGGATCTAAAGTGGGGAAACCAATGAAATTGAAAGAAACTTTTTTAAAAAAAAAAACACACAAATCTCAATATTCTTAAGCGAAGGACTTGTGATTGTTTGCCCTTAAACCCCATTAATACAGGTGCACTCTTAACTAATGCCACGTTAGATATATTACTTATATTTACGAGACGAGGTATGAGTATTATTCATCAACTGGGAGATACTGAATGACAATTTTATAACCTTCACCTTTTGGAAGCTATTTTCTCAGGACTTGGAAAAAGTTACAAGAACATCATAGAAAGAACCACTGTTAATGCGAGATGGGGAGCTTCACTGCCTCGATCGTCTCTGGCAATGGAGAACAGAAGTGCCCAAGATGGTCAATATCAACATGCGGGCCTTAGCGTGAAGAGCTATATGTACCCTTCCGGTCCAGTATCCGTCAGGACTCGGGAGGTGTTAGCTAGAGCTGTTGAAGCAACAACGAAGGGCTGCGTTTATATAAATAAATAAATAAAGGATCGATCTCTTTTTCCTCCATTAAAACTGTCCAGGAAACACAAACACGCAGAATTAACAAAAAGGAAAGTAGTGAGCACAGTCTCTGTCTTCTTTTTTTCTTATTGCGGCAAGATGTGGTATCGTGTTGCTCAATCATGTTGGTGTCAGAAAGAAAGCTGTGAAATCCTAGAACTTCACAGCAATACACAGAACAAAGTTTCTATCCCTAATTCACCTTCAATAGATAGACTCTCAACCGTTTGATGAGGATAGCTCCATGAATCTTGGCTAGCATGACCAAGATAATAGGAGAATAATCTGAATGAGTAGAAATACCACATCGCATATTTAAGTTAGCCCAGTAACATTTCAGTCTGAAGGATGATTAACAGAAATCGATGAACTATAATCATCCACATCAGTTGCATATTTCGTTGGCAAGGCGAGATGTACAGAACCAAGCAGGAAAAAAAAAAGACCAAAGAAATTGATGGACAAATCGCACATGTACTGATCAAGTGATCTTCAAAGCAATACAATTTCGTTCTTTCATTTTTTAAGAAGCTAAAGGCCAGTAACCTTTTATGAAGAAATTGACAAGGCAGTCCCTGAGAGATCAACAATTTACGTCACGTACATCCACAAATCGGTGGGCCATGGATGTGAACATGAAGAAAACATAAATATCCAAAATGAAATAACAAGCACCAACACTAACACCAAAACGATGAGACCCATGGTTTCTGCGCTATGCAAGCGGGAATAGATACAGACCAGCAAATAGTCTTACTAAGCACTTCGCAACAGAGAGACTCAGAACTCCAGAGGTGCCGGTACCTCTTGTCAATCCCCTCGACCAATCTCCATTTTTTGAAGTTTGGGTAACCTTAATCAGTTGGTCGATAGATTAACAAAACAACTTGTATAGATGCATTGGGGAAAAACAGATCCATCACACCACTTGTTTTTTCTGACAGTTCGACGGTAAAAAATATAACTGATACTCAAACCAAAAAAATCATTGATCTGACAGAACAACAAAACCAGGCAAATACATCATATTAATCACCATTTTAGATTTAATTTTAAATTCAGCCAACAATCAATCCAGATCTCAATTGGAACAAAATAATGAACAATGAAGTGAATTATGAGCGAGAATCCAACACCTAATCCAGAAACCTCCTAACCTAACATGCATGATTGATTAACATTGACAGCAAACACAAATTTTAACAAAGCCCTTTGTTCCAAAAAACGACATTGCAACCTTTCTAAAACACAACAAATAAATACACTACACACATCAGAGCATGCAAATATACAATTGTAATTATTGAACACATGCATAAATGAGAGAGAGAGAGAGTTGCAACAATAGATTGATGCCAATGAAAATGCCACAGGTCATTCTTTAGGATATTTTATCATGATCAATTGCAAAGTAAAAACAGTTATCTCATATATACAACAATACTCTGAACGGCACCTGGATAATACAGCCCAGATTGTGGGTGATTAAAAGGTTAGTAGTTGAGCAGGACCAAGACCTGGTGGGGCAGGTTGTGTAGGAGCGTCATCACTTTCTCTATTTCCACCAGCACTCCATCCTGCAACCCCACCCCTCCCCTCTGAAAAACCACCCCTACATACAGCTCACTTTCCATCAAAGACAAGAACGAGGTAGAATCTTGATGCCAATTTTGTGTGACAGGTGAAAGCATTAAATTACCTGTTGTGGGGGATTTGAGCACTCCAGAACAAAATCAAGAATGAAGTTCATTTCAGTTGTTGGGGGGAGGGGGAGGGGGCGCGGCGCTGCTCTCTAAGAACAAAATCAAGAATGCAGTCGAGGTCAGCTATCATCATCCACAGCACCAATGTAGGTGAGGTCAGTCCGCCTCACCCTGACAGCCCCTTTAAGCCAGCTGGAAGCACGAAGATTAGCATGGTCACTGCTGCCAATCACAGAAGTGTTGCTTGAAGATAAGCCAGATCCAGTGCCATCTTCCAACAATGTCCATGGATCAATCTCCATATCATTATCAAGTTGCAGTGGCAGCGGAAGTGGCAGCGGCTTGGATTTTGTTGATATGTTATTTGCAGAGCGTGCCAAAGGAGCTGGATTTTTCTGAGAGTTATTTCCATTTAAAACCCCTGAAATTGCAATGCTGGGTTGAAGTGAAGCAACAGCAGCTGTGGGGACAGGTGGTGGCTGGCAAGAGACAAAGTATCGAACAGAAGGTAGAAGAATTGGCATTGCAGCTTGGATACGCAGTCGAATTGTGCCAGGCAGCTTCATACGATCTAAATCATTCTGCATTCACAGCAATGATAGGGGTGTTGGGTTATACCATCATAGACAACTAAAATAACAAGGGTTATACCCTCATAGACAACTAAAATAACCATTGAGTTCTTTTCTCTTCTTTTATTTGATTTTAAGTATCCAACATCAAAACATGGATGTACTGATGAGAAACAGTGAGCCTTTATTTTTATTTTTTTTAAGAAGTAATAACTAGAAACAGTGATCAAATTTAAGTATTTTGCAAAGATGAGAGAAGAGATCAACCAAATGGTGGAGCTGAAGTGAAGGGAGATCTCGCAATAAGAACCTCTGAGTTTATCCCAAAACAAATAAATAGAGATTGTGGATCACCGTAAACTGCCCCACCTTATTTGGGACAGACACGGTTCAGTTTAGTTGTAGGTAGAGAGAGCGGAATGAAAAAGAAAATTGGATGAGCAGAACAGAAAATAAAATTGGATGAAGATTCCAGAGAGAGGAATGGAGAGAGTTTTTTGCACCCATTCTAACATTTTTAAAACCAGCCCCAACAAATGATGGATATCCTTTATGTGTCAATTAAGATTCATTAACAAAAGCAAAGATATTACATCAATACTTTTGTGGGATACTCAATTCAAGGGCATCTCAACCTCCATTAAGTGTTGAAACAACTACCTTTACTGTCATACAATTTGATTGTGCATTGTAATCATTTGAAATGACTAAGAAAAAGCACATCATAGGATCTTGTCAGTGGCATAGCAAGTTTTGGTTTTTCATCCAATGGTTTTGGCAGCCAAATAAAAAGAATTCATGTTGGTCAATTAGATTGTTCCTTTAAACCCTACATAAAACTTGATAATCATATAAAATTTCACTGGTAACTGGAAACCGGACCTTGTACTCTAGCAGTAGCTCTCCCCCTAATGTACAGATAGGTCAAAGGCTTGAGAGGTGGAGAAACAGGCTTTTTAAACTGAGATGGAATAAAATGAAATTGTGGTGTTCTACTTGGGTTATTGACCACCATGCAGCCTGAATGTATTTCACTGGTATCAAGATACTGATTTAGATTCCCAATACAAGTCAGATTCAACAGGTCATCTTTTATATGACTGAGGATATAAATGCCACCTAGATATCCAAACAAATCCAAAAAGTTTATCCAATCTCACATGGGGGTTGAGAGACAAATTAAGTACCCACATTTAAGAGTAGCTATATTCATATGTGAAAGTCATCACACCAACAAAGCAGTCAATTGAAACACGGGTATCAGATAACAAACCTGCAAACTCTCCACCAAGTCACGATCAAATCCAGCACAATCCTTGGAGGATTCATTGACTGACTTGGAGCTAGAGGCAGGTCTTGGCTTCAGCCAGCTTGGCCGGGAGCTGCTTAACAACCCATGCAGGACCAACAGTAACCGGTCAAAGAGACTTTCGCCAGATAAATCTGAAGCAGCAGCTTCCAACGGCAACTCTAGTTCCCCCTTAGATTGGAAGCTTTGCAAAGGATAGAAAGATAGCTCTGCATCTTCATGCACAACCCTACTACCAAGAAGACGAAGTATGACAGAGGCAAGCATGTGTCTCATGTTCCGCCCAGATGGCTCACTGAAAATGGAAATGATACAATTAAGTGTCTGCTGCAGCAGTTTAATAAGACAATTAAATGTCTGCCTGCGGCAGTCTACTACACTAGCATAAAATTCTATGCATAATCATTACTGAAGCCATTTTGTCTTCATACAAGGAATTATCATTACGCATATGTCTGGGATTTAGCATGTGGGAAAAAAGGTGAAAGGAATGGTACACCACATGTTAAAATGATTGTCATGGATACCAATATAGGAAAAAAAATATATAGAAACACTGATGTGAGAACAGAGTGAAAGAACAATTGATAAAGAAAAAAAAATAGTTGAGGATCAACACATAATAATTTGCATTAAGCAACGTGCAAGCTACCAAATATTAAATGAACAGGAAATATTTGTATGCTTACCCATTTGTGCATATGGTAGGAAGCAACCTTAGCAATAACTGCAACCGCAGTAACATAGAAGCTCGTAGGGCAGCAGGAGAGGGGAAGTTAGAATCTGCAGCTGCTGCAGTTCGTCTCGCTAATCCAGGACTGCCACCTCTTATTCCTTTGCGATTGTTACTTTTATTTGCTGGACCTTCCAGTCCAGAAGATGCTGTTCCCGTTTGCTTATTTGTACCACGAGTGACCGAGTTTATTTGCTGCTCAATATTATTCAACTGCTTGATCAAATCAGTTGCAAATGTATTGCGAGAGTCATCAGAACCCTGATCTATGCAGGGAAGAACTAGTTCAACAAGAGCCCTTTCAGTCACATTCTGATGGAAGAGACTAGAACCTTCAGACTCAAATACTGGAAAGGACCCTTTTCCAGCCCTTGTTGTCTCAGTGCCCTCTTCAACAACCTCCCCTTCTTCAAGAGAGGGAACCTCAAACTTCTTCTTATCCCCTCTGTTCATCACAGGATCAAAACCAGAATTGGACCAGCCCCAAGGTTTCCAAAAGTGAGCTTTAGTTGAAAGACCTTTACTCTCGGCGATATTAATAAGCCGTTGTCTAATGGTTTTCCGTCCAAAAAGAACATCATGGCCTCCTAAGAACCATTTAGCCTGCAATAGCATTGAGTTCTCTAGAGACGTCCCAAGAAGATGAACCAGCTCTGAGAAAAGCGGAGCAGCATCAGGTCTGACCAACAACCTTGTAAGAATGATTTCAATGAAATTATTTTCATTTTCAGAAGCAGTTTCTTTTTCAGGGCCAGGAGAGGAAGAACGGATTGCGTCTGCTAGGGAAATGTCATGAGTATCAAGTTTTTCAATAAGGGCTTGTTCATTCAAAAGCAACCTGAGTTCAACCCACTGCCAATGGAATTTTGCAGGCTGCAGTGCATCCAATACATTCACAAGCTTATCTAGAAGCTTGATTTCATTCTCTGCATGTTGAACCTTAGATCCACCATGTCCCAAAGCCCTATTTCCATCATCTTGCACGAATACAGAGGGTGGCAATTTACAATCAACAATAGCATTTAAAAAAAGCCTTCCTCGGAGCGGAACAAAGGCCTTGGATTTGAAACGCATGTCCAAACCATTTAATTCTAGCATGGCAGCAAACTCAGCATCACTGGAATCTGCAGCTATAAGATCATAAAAGCCTTGACTGTCTCTTAAACACACATCCCTAAAAGGCAGGTGCTTTATGGCATCACTGATGGCCATTGTCAAAGAGCGATACAATTGATTGATGTCTTCACGAGTTGCACTGAATGGTCTCCAAATAACAAAGGCAAAGATAGAGTAGGCAGGTGGAAAAACCAAGCTAATAGGGAGCAATCGCTGCATCCTTGAAAGAGCAACTAAAGATGGTTCACCCAAGAGCTCTACAATCAGGCCATCAGATACAGTTCTGCAGTTCCCAACAAGTAACCGAAACCAATGCACATAAACTTCGATTGAGTTGTCCATCTTAAAAACAGTAAATGAACGAGCATTACCATTAGAATTGGATTTTGTATTCCTTATACATTGAATTACATCCAACCCTTCCTTTAACCGGAAGACAGTCACCATTCTCTCCAGAGTAGTCACACCATGGATAATAGCTCCAACAACAAGTCCAGAAATAGCAGCAGCACTTTTTGTTCTTCCAGCAGCTTTTGCAGAGTTGTTCAAGATCTCATTAGCGATATTCCCGCTTGAATCATGGGATTCAGGGGACAACTGAAATGGGCTTCGAGAAGCCTTTCCAGGAGAAAATGCTGTAGCGAGAGCAGAGGAGGCTTCTGTTGCAAGAGCTACCTCAAAAACCCGGCTTTGACGCTCCCCGAGAGCTTCCTTGAGTAGACATAGGCAATTTATGTGGATGCGCAAAATGCGCCTAGCAAAATTTAGCAAACCTGTCCCAGCTGGAGCATTTGAATAATTACTGCCTAGAGAAAAATCAGGCATTTTTGCTATAGTTGGTCCAACATTATTGACTATGGCAGAAACAGCAGAGGACACCAAGGATGGGTCACCTTCTTGAGCAGCACCACCAGTCTGCCTCATGCAGTCCATAAGTCCCATGATTATTTGTTGAGCTATCTGATATGTGTCATCAGATTTTTCCATAGCAGGAACTTTTGCTGTACCAGCACCGAAGAGTTTTCTCTCTTTCCCAAAGTAGTGAAAAGCATCCTCAATATTCCTTTGGACAACATCTCTCATGCTCATACCCACTCTGGATAATCGACTGCCACTAATCTTCTGACGAAAAAAATCATCAAAATCTTCAACTCCTGCTGGAACACCAAGTGGAAATCCAAATTCTGCATCCAGTGATCGTCCGATTTCAAGTTCAGAAAGAAGCCTCTTGTCGCATGATGCCTTGAAACTCTTCTCCCATTCTAAAACACTTGGCACATTGCCGTATTTCCTCAAAAGATGTCGGGAATAAATTAAGGCTGCTGAACCTGAAGTTCTTCCATTGGATGCCAGCAGTGCTGCAACACGGTGCATTGTGGTGGACAAGACTTCAGGAATAAGATCTGTTGCAATAATTATGTTCTCATACCTGAAAATTTTCATTGTGATGAGCAATTACAAATTTAATTTTTTTTTGGGAAGAAAAATTTATAGTAAAGAGGGAACAGAATAATACACAAATGGAGAATAAGACATCGTACCAGATAGCAAAAAAGAAACAACAAAACAAAAATTGCTTCATAAAAAGTCGGCAAGAACCATCACTTTACAAGCCAGACCATGGATAAAAACTATTTAAGTAGGGAACATGCATATGCAAACAGTGCTCTTTACAAGAATATGCAGATAGTTCAACAAGCATGTGTTGAATGCATGTATAATACTACCTAAAAGCAGAGTGAAGAAGAAAATATATAAACATAACTTCTTTGGTATTGATTCCAGATAAACTTTCCCAGGAAAAAAAAAATGATGAAATAAAGAATTGGAGAGCTCAGAAATTATTTGTTCCAGAAAAAAAGAGTTTGGCCATAGCTTTTTTTTAAACAGTACAACACTAGTACAAAATACGAATAGCTACAAGCTTGAATTTCAACTGCAGAGATGAGATGGGAACAAAATGGAAGGACCCTAAAAATAAAACTCTAGTGAAAAATAGCAGAAGAAGAAGAAGAAGAAGTTTACAGCATTCAAGCAAAACCAATAGACAACATATACAAATTATTAAAAACAACATCTTTTAAGCATGCAAAAATAGCTAAACAGTAAATAAATGGTAATTTATGTATAAGCCCTGAGGTTTATGCAGTTAAAACTTTATTTCTCGTACATTGTAAAACCAACATTGTACTTTTCTGGAAACCATATCAAGAAAGGAATAGATGACTATGAAGAATATTTAGCCACAAAAGAATCCAAAGAACTAAAAAAGAAATTACTCTTAACAAAAACAGGATCCCACAAATAAAGACTAGCACATCAACAAAAAGCAGTTAAAGCAGATAATCTGTGATGTGTTTTATCCAGATTAATAAGCAAGAAGCACTTCATGGATATTAGCATAATACAAACTGGAACTTTGTAACCATGTAACTTTTGCATGTCTAACCTTCGGAGAGAAGATAACAAAAATGCCTCTCCCACTTCACATGCATGGTTTTCCACATTCCTTGGCAGCATCATACTATTTCTCCCACTATGGATTGTAGAATTAGGGTTGCTAAGGACCTTCGGTAACAACCAGAGCAGTAACTTTGCTGCTGAAACTAAATCGCAGCAAATATCCATCAAATACAATATAGCAGACAGCTCATCCTCGCCCAGCTTCCATCTAACAGAGCTCCTATCATCTACATTGACAAGAGATCTAGAATACTGGCTGGCCTTGACAGCACTCTTTTCAGTCTCCTCAACAAGCTGCCTAACAACAGCTATCAACCAAACTGTAATTGTCCTCTTCTCAACAGGACGCAGTTGTTTTAAGGATTTACCAATTGAAACAATATCTCCACCATACATTCTTCCCAGCCCATCCATTGACCTGAGATTATCTCCTTCTATTCCAGTTCTGTGGTGAGGGCAGCTTATCTTATTATCACAAAAATGACTTGTAGAAGCTCCCTGGCTACCCTCAATCCTGGCTGCTGCTAAATGAGCCAGGCTTTGAGTTTTACGCACAACCTTTTGCCTACCCTTGGAGACCTGTTTGGAAGACTTTGGTGGTGGATCAATCTTAGAGGAATCTAAGGGTTTAGCCCCCTTCCGTACCCACCAGGTATCTTCATCATCTGATATAGGAGAATGTCCTTGAAGGTATGAGTTCCTTTCCTCACTTAACTTTTGTCTCTTTGCCTTTCTACAGTCTTCGCAACCAGGAGTTTCTACTACATCCATTTTGCTGCCTATTGACTCAGCAGGCCTCTTAACGCTCCCTTGAGATTCATCCAGTCCCGTGTCTGAAGACGTGGAGCATACTGGGAGTTGCAACAGTGCTGATATGGATGCCTTCAGTTCCTCGATGTCCATTTCATTCTTCACTTTTGCAGAAGGGTGGGACCCAGTATTTTTCCACTGCTCAAAAGAAGATGGGGAGGCACCATCCTTTCCAGCAATAGGTGGTTGATGCTTGGGCTTCTTCACAGATAAATTTGATTTAACTGAGTTTTGATATCGTTCACAGAAAAGTCCATGAAGGAGAAGGCGACGTTCATTTGAATAAATACGCATTGCCTCCGAAAGTTCTGACCCTTCAGAAATCCTTGCGTCTTCCAAAACATCATGGACAAAGAGCCCAGGTAGTTGTTTCAAGACTCGATAGTGTCTCTTTCGTCTGTCAAGGTCAGCTGGTGGACCAGCTGCATCCATTATTCCACTAATTATCAACTGCCTCACATACACTTGGGGGGAAAAAATTCCAGAATGTATTAGTTCCACAATGAGTAGTTGAAGACGTTTCAACCCCTCTACATTGCACACTTCGTGTTGATCAATCCAGCACACTGTGATATCATGTAAAGGACCTGGACTTTCAAATATATTTGACATATTAGTACCTTGTCCACTCACAGTTTTTGAGTTGCTTTTAATTTCATATCCATTTCCCACAGGAATCCTGCCCAAATAATTGGGCTGATTGAGACCTTTTACAAGGCTATTCACTCCAGGGGATTTCTCATTCTTCCGTCGAAATGGACTTTGCAGATCTCGTATCTTTGACTTCAAAAGCCGACTTGCAATATAAACCTGAGAAAAATCTTTTCTGCCAGTAAATTTCAGTTCATGAGGTGGGGCACTCCGAAAATCCCTATAATCACATGTTGCCCACTCAAAAAGCAAAAATACAGAGCAAATGAGTGACAAGCTCACGCCCCTCAGCCACTTCAAAGAAGATCTCAGGCATGGACTGACTTCTTTTATCCAGCTTTCATGAACAGCTCCCTCGCAAAAATTTTCAAAAAGGTACCCATAAGCCTCTCTAATGTCCCCTAGTGAAAGAGCTTTATCTAAAGCTTGCAAGGCTTTAGCCACGCTATGAACTGGATAGCCAGAGCTAACAGCCTTGGCAAGGTTATCTGCACGCTTCTGAATGGATGAAACAACCCGATCAAAGGACAAAGATTGGTATTGAGCATCAAGCCCTTTACTTCTGAAAACACAAGCAACTTCAGCTGAATTATCTTTTGTCTTTCTTGCATCCTCAGAAGCCTTTGACAGAAATGTCCCATCGTTTACTGCATAAGACACTACACTTGGTGGTAAAGGGAAACAATCCAGAGCAACAAATGTATCTGGCACAGCTAATATTAGATACCGAAGCATCTCAATTAAAGCAGAGGTTGTGTAGGCCCTTCGAGAATTATCTACCAGATCCGAACCTCCTGGAGAAGGTTCATGAATGAAACGAACCGCAACCCCCACTAGAGTGCGCACAAATGATTGAGAAAGAATAACAGTTTCTAAAACACCATATAAGATTGGCAGCAGCAACTGCAAAATCTCAAGCAAGTCCTTTTCCTGCAGGAGCACATAAAGCCCAGCAAAAGCCATGAAGCCCCATTAAGTACTCGTGATTTTAACATGCGAAGCATAAAGTTCATCTTGTACCTTGGAAGAAGTACAATAAAAAAATTGGTTAATCTAAAAATATACCTGTAGTTGACTAAGAACCCAGTCAATGATTACTGAAGGAAGAAGCAGCCCTTCTGCATGGTGCCAGTGCAAGAGCCGGGCCACATACCGCAACTTTAAATGCAGGGAAGGCTCTTCGCTATCAAGGATGGCTGATGACGGATCACTTCTGTGCTGCACTGAGCCAGAATAAAGCAATTGTTGTGATCTATCTTTGCTGTGTGGAGCAGAATGAGGATTGTTTCTGGATAAATATTCATCCAGGAGAGACTGCAAGTAATCAACAACATCTTTTGTCCAGAGCTCTGTGCGGGACAACTGACTTTTGTCAGGTGTGCCAGAAGAAATACTAGTAGAACTCGGTTTTACCTACAAAATATAACCATAATCTGCTTTTGAAAATAGTGAAATAAGCAAGTGTATCTGCATGCAAGTGCTAGTAATCAAGCAGCTCTACCTGATTAAGATAAGTTACTTTAATAAACCAAGTGGCACGAAATAATGGCACATTGTTCCTGATAAGAACTTCCAAAAGTGATTTCTTCCTATATCCATGTGGCACATGATCGGCCAAAGAACGCAATCTTTTGTGGGGCTGTGATAAACCCTGGTATAAAGAACAAATTAAAAAAAAAAATGTTACAAGAAAGACTAAGAAAACAGGACCGTTATCAGCTAAAATTTCAAGCTTTGTATTAAAATGCAACACAACAGGCAATTTCCAAGGTCACATGCAGACACATTTTCTTTGCTAATATGACGCTCTTCCCAGTTTCTTTCAGCAAAACCTGCCTACAGGGCTCCAAAATTTGTGTTTGTATTTCACTTGCAATACCTACAATGCTTTTCATGAATATAACTACATAGTACATATCAATTAGAGACAACTGAGTGCTACTAAAAATTTGTATTTGTATCAACCAAAAAGATATAAAAAGAAATAGAAGGCACTCAAGTTCATGTGTAGGCATTTTTACTGGTGCGATGTAAAATTTCCCTCAGCAACATTGACAAATTCTATTCAATAACTAGCCTACACATGGTTAATTATTGACCTAACATCCCACATCCAATTACTATAGCTTGTTCCAATTATAAGTGTTAAGAAAGATGACAAGCCATCACAACCACCAAGAACTGCTATATAAAATAAAGCATGTTAGAGATTGATGATATATGAAAATTTAAAACAATATTTCAAACTCATTCCTCTCTCAACTCATGATGCACTATCTTCCATGCCATGTTTAAAAAACAAATTGTCCCACTTTATGCATAACTTGAAGGACAAGCATGTAGTTATTTGTACTCTCCAAGATAAAGGGTAGCAAGTCTTGTTTTTCAAAATTTGAACTCAGTGCCCCCCCCCCCCCCCAACAAAACAATTCAATGGGCATCACAACCAAATAAGTTTAAGAATGTCATTGCATCACATTTCCCCTAGGCAACCAAATGGTTTTTTTAGGAAGCTAACTCAGCCAAAGTAGGTCCATTGACAAGTGCCTTTTCCAATCAGGTATGCACACTTTCTTTTAGAGGAACTTGGAAACCATATACCTCAATCCATTTCTTCTTGAAGTCTTCGCCACAAGATCTTTGTTCAGGATATACACCGGGCTTAGTTAATAATGACCCAGAAAGAGGCACACCATATACTTGACCAGCCTGTAATAATGAGCATAGATGTCAAGACTAGACGGTGAGATTGTAAAGAAAAAAAACACATTTTCAGCTACTGGTGAGATGAACATATAGGGAGCAAGATAGAGCATTCAAAGCAGAAAAAGCTTTCATATGTACGACACATAATTAGAAAGGGCATACCTTGCGCTTTTGTGCACGAGACTCATTAATGGCCCTCAGACATTTTCTGATAGCCTGAAAGAGCAAAACTCCACTATCAGTAACTGCTAATCATCTTCGCATGAGAGTATCCAAAGCTTTTTATGGGCAAACAAAAATGAAACACAATAGCTGCCTATAAAATTACAAAAAAAAAAAAAAGTAAATAAAAGGCACTATAGCTTCCAAATTGAAGTGAATAACCTCTTTGCATTTTTTGACAACAGGACTGGTAAAACTTTGAGCCTGAGTGTGTAAGATTTCTCTGGTTTCCTGAGAACTCAGAAGATAAAAAATTGATAAATTATAGATATCAAGGCTTGTGAATATTTGCATGAAAACATTAAGATCTAATTTGATGAGCACATATTAACAATGTGATTCTCAAAGTTCCAATCATTTATGCGAGGAAATATAAAGGGATCTGTCAAAAATGATTTACTCTTGCAGGTTTGAGATTAAAAAATGTAAGCAGGGATAAAATCATAAGTGGAAAAAAGCAAAAAAGTTCTTCGTTTCCTTGGGCAACGTTCAGAATGTCAGTTTTTATAACAAGTTAAAAAAAATCAAGATTCATATGCTAATTGAATTAAGCACAAGAACCATGCATATGTGTGCACTTTTCAATGAAAGGTCAAATGGCAAGGACAATAAAATGTAGCATGTTGTCCACATTTATACATGTTTGTGGAAAAGTATTAGTGAATGAAAAATAACCTCAAGTCCTTCAACTGCATCTTTATATCCACCCACAAGATATTCCTTAGTGAGAGTCTCCTCAGGGCAATTTGGAGTTTGAGGATGAAAGTCAGGGGGGCCAAGTCTATGATTTAAAAGGAGATGATTATACAATGGATAATAACCATAACCAATCAATAAAGATCAACTAGGAAAAAAAAGTTTAAACAAAAAGCATCCAAACTTGTAATGAAAGTATTTAAATTCTTAACTGACATCTTCCAAACAAATGAAGAAATAGCTAACTGAATAAAAATTGGCACCAACAAATATTATTTTACTTTTTCGTCACTGTAAGTGGTGCTAATAATGAAATTACCGGGAATTCAGAGGTTCTTTATCACACTTCAACTTGTATGGAATCAGAGGAGGTGGCCGCCTACACAATACAAAACATCACTTTGAATAAACAGCAAATTTGCTCTTCAAAATAATAAAAATAAATCATGTCTATATGTAAAGAAAAAAAACAAGCATCCTACTAGCAGAAGGAATTAGGAGCATGGGAGAAAAATCTAAATGTCTAACAGTTAATATGCACTTGAACTAAAATGAGCGAACTAGGCATTGACTGATGTAAAACGAAACAAGTTGAATACCTAGCCCCATTCTTTGTGAGGTTAGCACTAAGCACACAAATGCACAGATGCGTTGCGAACTGAAGTGATTTCGATATGGAAATTCAAACGAATGGGTGTGTACAAAGGTATAGACAACACTTAAAAACTTATCACAGACCAAAGGCATGTGTGCATTGTATTGTACATGTAACTAGAAAACGTGAATGTGACTGTATTCAGAGTCAAGGGCCACTGAATTATTATCAACAGTTCATGGAGGGCAAAAAGATATTGAAAACAAATTTACCTAGGGTTTATAGAGAAGTTGGACGCCAATGAAGATGAATCAGTCCGGATGCTATCTCTAGAAGATGTGCCTCCAATGGAGCTATTGTTAACTGCACTAGTGCAGCCGGCAGTATGATACCTTTGCATTTCTCCAAACTAACATCCACATACTGCTCCCAACATTGAACAACTACAAGCTCCGTAACTAAACTGCATAGAGAAAAACATATTTAAAACATATAGAAATCCAAAAGAACACTGAAGCTACAGATTCAAAGAAATGCAAAGACAAACTCAGCTGTGTGACCTCAAGCATGAAATCTACAAGTTACTAGGTAAAAATCCATCAACATCCATATAATTTGAATTGAAAAGACTATTTTTCCCAAGCATCAAACTTTAAGATGATGAGCACAACTTCCTGTGGCTATGAAGCCAACTATTTTAATGGCAGACACAACTGACCTGTTGAAAAAAATGGAAAAGGAAAACATGAAGAAGAAGAAGCGAAGAATCTATACTATAGGGTTTAAATGAATCCAGTAACATGATAATGTACAGAAAAATGATGCCATGAAAATGAACATGTCCTAGAAATATAATTTAAAATCAAAAAAATGTTTGCTTTCATCACATGCTAGGTTATCTTGAGATCAACACAAACTTGAGACAGAACTTCAAATGGTGTTTTGGAGGGGGGAAAAAAGATTGGGAACTCTAAATTGCTGATAATCAAGCATCAGGTAACTGAACCAAAGTAATCCTTGCATTCGCCAATAACCAAGTAAACCGAAAATTTCAAAACCTAAGTCAGTATTTTGGAGTTGCAAGCACCTCTTTTTACCAAGTAACTGGTTTGAACCAGTCCAAGGCCCCTTCTTCCCAACCACAATCAATGGTCCCAGAACAAGTATTTCTAGGGTTTCTAATATCAAATATTAAGAACAAAAGGCTGGACATGAACGTCAAAGTAATATACTTTTCAACTTAAAATACAAAAGACCCAAGCATGTGTTACTTCCTGTGATTCAGAATCATAATCAAATAACCAAACTTGCAGACTTTGTGGTATAACTCCAACACAACTGATTACTTTGATCTACAAAAGCTAAGCTTCAAAACTATCATCGATAACTCAAAATTCAATCTTTCCCTCTAAACCCAGCAACCTCAAGCTACTAAAACCCCAAACAAACACAAAATGAATCCAAAACCCAATACCACATCCACGAATCTAATCCAAATTACCATAAAAACAATACCTTTAATCAATCTAAATCAATAATTACACCCGGAATCACATATTCCACGAGTAAACAAACCCTAATTTCGAACACAAATCAAAAACTAGGGTTTACACCGAACTCTGATTCCTTAAGCTCGGACACGATAAGCAAGCTATTGAGGAAGCTAGGTTTTTTATGGGAAATTCGTAAATTGAAGGAAGAGGAAAGATATTGCAGTTAAGAGAGAGAAATGAAGAGAGTAAGTGGAAAAAATCTTACCTTGAAAGAAATTAAAGATTCGAAGAGAGAGAAAGAAGAATAGCTGCTTTTATATGTATATAAATACATATATATATACACACACACATATCAGAGCAGAGTAGAGAGAGAAAGAGAGAGGAGAGGACGGGGTTTGACTCTTATAGCTATTTCTTGATTGTCTTGATGATGCTGATGACGAAGACAATGTCGTTGCTTGTCTCCTGTGTAACAAATTAGAAGAGTAGAAACAGAAGCGATCTACTGGTTCATACAAGAATTAATATTAAAAAACTATTTTTCTCTTTCATTTTTAAGTATGGTTTTACTGGTTTAGCCTTGGGTTAGTGTTTATGGGGAGGAATCTCGGACGGGGGGGAATGGGATGGGAGGTTAAAAGAGGAACGCCAGGGGGCAGTGTCGCTGGTGTTTCAAGCTTTTTCAGGTGGTGAAAAATGTGATAGATTCCTTTTTGTTCCGAGGAAGATGAGAATTGTTGTGGTTGAAGAAGATGTTTACCGTTGCAACTGCATTAGTATTTTGAGAGCCTTTTATTGTCATGGATTAAAATATTTTATATTTTTAATATTAAAATAATTTAAAAACATAAAAAAAATTAATAAATTTTTAAAAATCATGATGTTTGGTATTGAATTTAACCGTACTTTTATTGTCCGAATTACTTTGTATTTTTTGTGTTTTTGTATGGTTTATTTTGATGTGTTAATATTAAAAAAAAATTAAAAAAAAATAATTATTATTATTTTAATATATTTTTTAAAAAATTACTTTAAAAAATATAATTTTTATCCTAATTTTATTTAGGACATGTGTTATTTTCTGTAAATGTGCTCATGGAACAATGTTGGTCTCAAAGTCTTTAGTGGACACCAAGAGCTTGTACATCATGGAAAATGAGAGACCACGAAGCTTGTAGATTTTCACATTTGTCTTGGGGGAAACGGCATCCAGTGGTTTCCTATTTTTGTTTTCTGTTTGTGTTTTTTGTATTATTAGGTTAGATCAACACGCTCTGTGTAATGTTATTCCTCGTTATTGCATCATGTATGTGTGATTCACATGAACTAGTTTAATCACCCACGCTTTGTGGTTATTAGAAGTTAAAGTTAATCCGATTCGTTTAAGAAAAGAAAGAAAGGGTACAAATCACTGTTTAAATAAAAAATCAATGAGAAAAATAAAATAAATCAATAAGAGCATCATTACCAACCCAACTACTTAATCTAATAAGAACCTAAATTAATATAAAGTTTTCTTAATTTATAAACCACATTCAAACCATAAACTTGTTCACATAAATAATATAGTCAAACATGAAAGTCTAATATTTAATTAAAAATACAAGCTAAACATGAAAAATAAGGTTAAGAAATTATGATTTAGGATCTTAGAAATTAATTTTTAGTGAAGGAATTGAAAGTCTTATGGCATGTTTTTCCACAAACTAAGAAGACCTGTAGGTATGTAATTTTTGCTTGATAGACCAACTCTTTTCTTATTTATTGTTATCAACAATGTAGCTTACCAAAGTTTTAGTTTTTTTTTTCTTTTCTCTCCTCTTCTTTTTTCATTATGAGTTGTTGTTATTGATATTAGCTATGAAGGAACTTAGAGGCAATGTATTGCAATTTAGGTGCTAGCTGGTCAGAAGTTATGTGTGATGTAAAAGAGTGGTTATGATTTTTAGTGCTTAAATGTTTGGAAACGAAGAAGATGAGTAGTGAATTAAAGAGTGGATAGGTTTTTTTTCACTATTTTTGTTTATTTGAATATTTATATGTGTGTTGGTGAATGGGAGAATGTAGGGGTGTTTTCATTTTTTTTCTCTTGATTTTGGTTATTTTAAAAAAATATTTTATAGAGTTAAATTAATTGTGGAGTTGTTATTTTATGGTTATTAAGGTTTTAACGGAAAAGGTATTGGCATTAGGTTAATACTAGATTTCATAAGAAACAAAATCAATTTTATTACTTGAAAAGGATTGAAAATAAAGAGAACAAAATTGAAATAAAGAAAAAATAACAACCCTTTTGTTTTTTTAAGAAACCATTGTGCCAACTTTGCTTCCTTTTCTTCTTTTTCTTTTTTTTTAGTCATTATTTTTTTTAATTTTATTTTTTAGTATTGTATTGATTGACATTTGTGGTTAATAATTTATTTTATGTAGTTACCTCGATTTTGAAAAAAAATCATAGTATTATATTGATATTTGGTTTTATGAAAAAGAATTCAATTTTATTATTTAAGAAATATTAAAAATGAGTGAATTAAAATTTAAACAAAGAAAAAAGGACGAGCACATAAAAAAAATGGTGTTAACACCTTCTTCCTTCATTTTTCCCTACATTCTTTCTAATAAATCCATTTTAGTCCCTTTAGTTTGAAAATTATTTGGTTTAGTTCAAAATTTTATTTTATTTATATTTTATTTTCAAAAAGTTTGAGAAAATGGAGAGAGTTCTCCAAAACCAGCAAAACAAAAAGGATATTGGCCAATAAGATTTTGTTGGAAAAAATAAACAAGCTTCATGTCAAAATGTTCTTTTTAATGAGATGAATGTCATTGAGATATTTTTTTTGGTTTTTATATAACCTAAAAATGCAAATCAGGATTGAAAGAAATTTTTTTGTTTGATTTTTTTTTAACTAATTTAGATTGGACTGAACTCAAGCATTAGTTTCTTGAAGTTTTAAGAGTTTTTTTAGGAGTTTTTAAGTGAGAATGAGTTTAAAATAGATTTTTCAAACAAAAAAAATATCATATCTTGATTTTCTAATTACTTTTGTGGTTGCACTTGGCACCTAAATTTGCATACCTCATAAATTAAATTTCTTAAAAATATAGTTTTTAAATAAGTTCAAAAAATTAAATTAAATTTTTTTAATATTTTGTAATAAGTTAGATATATTGTTTTATTGAATTATAAAATTAATTAAGAATGCATTGTAGATATTATTTTATCAAATATTATTCAATGTTTTTTAATGATATTATAGAAGTTTTTTTATTATATTAGCAATCATTTTTTTGTTCAACCTTTCATAATTATTTTTTAAAATTATTCAATTGATTTACTGTGGGTATCTATTAATATTATCATATAATTTAATAAAAAAATAAATTTATAAAACTCAGTCAAGACCTATTTTAATATATATATTTTAAAAATTATTTTTAATTTTTTTAAGTTAAACTATGTTTTTACAGTCCATCCACATTGATTTTAATCCTGCCAAGTTAACGGAATCACATCAACACAACTCCTATATAATTTAATTTAAAACTTAAACTAAATAAGTAATTAAGTCTAGAAATTTTAATTTTAACCTACTAAATCAAGTTTAATAATACTAACAAATAGTTAATCATGGCAATGCATGATCGTTATATCATTCTTATATTTTTTAATTATATTATTTTTATGTTTTTTAATGCACTCATGTTATAATTATTATCATATTATTTTTTTAAGAATGGAAACTTGTTTTTGAAATAATAACATAAATATTTTAGTAAAAAATTCTATATATATATAAGCTAAAATTTTGGGGTACCGAAATTTGCGAAGTTAAGGAATATATATCTACAAGTTGGCATTGGCGATGAACGCGTGGAGAGTTGAGTGCCCCCTTTATTTGATGTCCCCAGAGCAAAGTTAAGCTGAAGGCTAAACATCCGCACAAATGGCTTAAAGTGCTTGATTTGATTGGTTTTGTTGGATTACATAGTCGATGTGGAAATTGCACTATGTGCTTAATAGCACATCAGCACTCCTGGAGATAGTTATTGATCCTCTGCCTGTAATCCAGATATTCTATCACGAATTTGAAAGCTCAACGTGCGACTCATGTTCATGGATGCAAGCACGCCTTTGGGCACAAAATTAGCGGTCATAGTTTGAAGTTTCTTTCCAGGAAGGAAATGAAGATTCTGAAAGTGTATTAAAATAATTTTTTAATTTTAATTTTAGTTTTTGATAAATAGTCTATTAAAATCATCTAAAACACTTAAAAAAAAACATAATTTGATGTATTTTTAAATGAAAAAAAATTAAAAACATTTTTATAGAAAAAAAAACTCCACAACAGTTGGGAGTGGTATTTTCTTTTTGTCTTTAGAAGTTCCTACATCTGGACATGGTTGCTTTTATCCTTTTGCTATACTGATTTTCTTATCGCAACAAAGCAGTTTAGGCAAGGAGAGTAACTGGATTCGGCAGCTTGTATTGATGATTGGTGTAACCATTCTGCCTGCACTCGTAAGGGCTCCGGACATGATGGTAAGAGATCATTTGGTGAGTTACACATGATGATGAAAGTGCAAGGAAAAGCAACTTCTCTGGTTTTATGAATGGAAGAATCTGATCTTATTACAGATCATATAAGCCTGGAGAAAAAGTGACCTGCTGGTTTGAGAGGAGAGGGACCTCTTTGTCATGCGTATAGAGCTTTTAATGCATTCAGACACAAATGCCGCTGCCAAGAAAGAACAACAAATGTAAATTAGTAGTGTGATTAGGAGGGTGGTCGCGGGTGATTTTTAAAATATTTTTTACTTACAAAATATATTAATAATATTTTTTTTATTTTTTTATTTTTTAAAATTATTTTTAAGATTATATATTAAAATAATTTAAAAACATTAAAAAAAAATAATTTGTCCTATAAAAGCCTTTGAAAGCACTCTCAAAGGGCCCTCTAAAACCATTAATTTATCTTTCTCAGCTCTGAGGCTCATCTAATAGCGGGCCACGGTTGCTGAGAAGTCCTGATGGGCGTCTTGATTAGTCCTGAAGTTACCTAATCCTTTTGAATGGTTTACAGGGCATCATGCAAGTTACGGCACGGGCTTCTTGTGCACATGAAGATGCATTTTAACCACTGTATTCTGGAGGCTCTCTAACAGAATAAATTCCCACAGAAATCCTATCCAGTTAGGTGGAGTACGATTTATTGTTTAAGTTAAGTAATGTGACCTGCCAGTCAAACATGCGATTCCTGCACGGAAGATTAAAATATATGCTCCATAAGATTTCGGAATTTTGGTGGAATGCTAAAGAATCACAGGAAAGAGTTGATGTGATATGGTTTGCTTCGTTTAATGATTAAAGAAGAAAATGTCATCTCTCTATAGCATGTGTGACCAGGAATATTACACTAGGACCTCACCATAGCATAATCCTGAGCAAAGTACAATAATCAACTAGATCTAGCGTGTACCCTGTACTATTTATTATTGTTTTAGGGCACAACAGCCACAGCTTGTTATGGCACACAACACTCACTGTCAAATCCCCTCCCCACTAAAATGGTCACAACTCAACCCCGGCTATGTAAATACAAAAGAAAAAACATCAACACAAACTCAACAGAACAATAAATGAAACAAGTCCCAGAAGAAGAAAAATGCAAACAGCCTAACATAAGAAATAAGACACAAATTTCTACAAATTCTATAATGAGGAACACTACTATTCCCAACGAGTGCAGGGCACTGATCTGGCCCTTGTTGCAAAAACTGCAAGTGAAAACTAGTCTTCATACAGTAGCCAAAAACACTTGCACATTGGGTTTGTGAGTTTTGCCCATTAAGCAGTGTGGCTCCTTGTTCATTCATTTCATGATTTGTGTTTAGTCGAGCTTCCAAGCTGTAGTGTTATGTACATGATTTCAACAGCTAAGTTAAATAAGTGCCATGTCAAGTCAAACAAGGGAGCCATATAAGGCTCTTCCATGTTTGCATTACTGCTCATCCTCCTGATGCACAAGGTCGGTCAAGAAAGGAATACACGAAAATGTCTTCTAGGAGCTCATGCTGCTCTCAGTTTCCTTCAACTCAGCTGAAACAAACTGATTTCCACCCTCTAAACTTTCGTTTGCATGGATGAATAAATTTTCTTCCATTAGATCTCCAAAAACGATTTCTTCCATCAAATCTTCAAAAATGTCCTCACCAATTTCAACAAGGATAGTTTCAATATCATATTGAAGGTTCATCCACGTTCCAGTTTTAACCATATCTTTCTTGACAAGTTGATCCAAAGTATGAGGCATTGATAATAGGAGGAGATGCCAAGAGACTCCTTCCCAAACCTCATAGATGCCATTTTTCACGTCTGGGATAGGCCGGATGTTAGATTGTACAAATGATAACCCAGAGAAGCAACCAAAATACCGCCCATATACCTCCATGAGAACTTCGTTGATACAATCAAAGAGCAGCTTCTTGTCACAACAAAGCTGGTTGGAAAAGAATTCTACCTCAAAAAATATTGATTGGTCAAGAAGCTGTTCTGAAGAATGTGACCTCATATAAAATTCATCCCACTTCATGCCAGAAGCTTGAACCACTGCTTTTACATACTCAAATACCGATTCCTTGTCATCTAAAGAAGCTTTAAGAGGGATTCGATCTGCAGCTGAAGATTCATGTTCTTCAAATTGAATTCTCAAGGGTTGCGCTGCTAGTTCAACTGATAGATAAGAGATGAACTAAGATTAGCTTGAAAACCACGTGATAAGAAGTACTAAACAAATGCTCAAAGTTATTGACCTTTTTCTTATAAAGACCTACCAGGTTCAAATCTGCTGCTTGCTGGGCTGACATCTTCCTCCGTGAAAAGAGGCTCAAGAACAGATATGGGACTAGGCCGCTCTGGTATCTCAGAAAGACCCTCTAGACAGTCAAGTTTTTTGGTGTTTGAAGAGGTGGATGGAGATGTTAATGGAGAAGTTGGGGGTTGTTCTTCAGAGTCCTGAGAAAGAAAAGTAAAATCATTAGGAAAAAATGTTAAGATATGTGATGAAGAACTGGAAATGATAGGCAACCAGTAAAATTACATGTTCCAAGCATTCTGAATTTTCCTTTTTATCACAAACTTCAGACATATCACCATTTCGGCCATCTCCATCAAGAGGAGATTTACTTGGTTCAAATAGATTATCTAAGACATCACTCTCTTCATCAAGTGCAGTTTCAGTTTCCTTTACAACCTCTGCCTCACCTGCAGAAACAATAAGGCCAATATTAGGAAAAATTATCAGCACAATGATATATTTATCCATGTCCTACCATAAAGAAACACTACCTTCAGAAGGCATCTCATCTCCAATAGAGCACAAGGTTTTGGCTTCCTTATCATGAAGTTCATTTGAGGCACTTGCATTTGGGCTTGAAGAAGCTTGTTCTTTACAATCGGTGCTGTCATTGGAAACAGATGACTGAGGCTCTAAGTGTAATGCTATTCGACCTAAATGGCTGACATTGGTTTCGTGTTTCTGCAATTTGTCATTGGCAGAAAATCTCATCTGTGCCGTCAGAAAGCCTTGCTCCCAATCCTTTCCGGGACTACCAATAGGCGAAAAACTGTACTCAGGAAGGGAGAGAATCCTGCCGAGGGTTTTTGGAACCTGTTCACTTGAAAAATCCACACCCCCCTGGCCAGTACTCAGCATCTCAGAAAGATGTTTCTTGGCCTCAATGTAGATGTTAGATGCCCTATGCTTGGGATAAATAGGGGCCTCACATTCCATGCTTATTTCATATTCTTTCAACTTGCCAGTCTTCTCTCTCATTTTGCTAACCATGGGAGGTCTAGCAATTTTTTCAATAAAGAAGTGGTCTTTACTTGGAGAACTCGTTCCAAGGTTCTCCTTGGATCCTTTCTCACTATTTCCCACAGCCTGTTGTTTGTTAGCAAATTTCTTTGAAGTCCCATCAGTAGAGGTGTCCTGCCTTTCCTTTCCCATTGCATTTTTCAACTTTCTTTTAATTTCAGTCAGAGAAAAGTTGGAACCAAATCTCTCATTCGGAACCTTATCTCCAATGGTGAAATGAGATTTTGGCGACAAGTCAGTGATGCTTTCATTTTTAGGTGGTAGCAACCTAGTCGAGCCAGGCTTTAATATAACAATTCTATTTGAAGCTTGAGATGCCTTGTTTTCCTTTGATGGGTTCTTTTCCAGAGATTTGGTCTTTCTTCTGAAAAATTTGTGCTGTTTACCATGGATAGCCTCATCAGAATGTCTGAAGCCATGAAGCCCCTGTTCCGAGGAGTTTGATCCTGGAAGTGACTTGGACTCTTCATCTTTCTCTACCTGAGCATTCCACAAGCTTTGAACATGCTTCACCATTATGGACTTTGGACCTTCTAAGAGTTTTGGAAACAATTCCTCATCAGAAATTAGAATCTGGAGTGCATCCCTCAGTTCTTTGGATGGGTGGAATTCCCCATCTTCAGCAACGTGTTTCCAGTTAATAAGTTTCTCATTTATGAGTTTTATTGCCTCACTCAATTTCTCTTCAAATTCAGGATTCTTCTGGTTCAGCTGATGGTGAACTTCATCACGCTGGTCACGTTCTACATTACCAAAGCTTTTCTGATGGATCTGGCGGCAGAAGTCTTCCATTATTTCACCTATGTCAAGACTACCTGTAGCTTGCTTCTCTAAATTATAAAGGCAAGGCTGTTCAGATTCCAAGCTTTCAGAAACATTATGATCCTCTATGCGTATATCAAAACTTTTTGTACGACTTTTTCTTCTTCTGTGGTCTCCATTTTCTGAATTAGACTGTTTTGGTTCTACTCCAGGATTGTTCATTCCCTTCTTTATGTCTTGCTCACCGAACATTTCTTCTTCAATGAGCTTTTTCACACTCAGCTTACAGGTATCATCTGTTACTTTTCTGCTCTCCTCACCATCCTGATATATTTAAAATAGGAAAAATCATGTAATGTACAGATAGTTCAGCCCATCTTAAAACAGGTTCAGTTGTAAGGAACCTTGCAAATATCAAGCAAATTTTGAAAGACATTTAGTTTGGACGCACAAGTTGACAAAACTTACGATCATGCCTGGACAATTTTCACTAAGATTGTCAACCTTATTCTTCAGAGTTCCAGTACCTGCAAAAGAAAAGAGAAATTCACCAATTTGTAATGCATTGCAAATTCATGAGCTCAAAGCAAGAGTACTACAAATTTATCTTTGACCAATGACCAATGCTAAGGCCAACCAGATTAACAAGTTTAACAAGAAGAAAATCATACAAAAACACTACAGATACAACCAATGTTTGATACTTCCCAAATACACTTCGATTCAAGGAAATTTGTTAGCAACAGAACTCTCAAGAAAAGTGTGTGCATGTTGCATGCACAAACCCATCCCTTCTACTCAAAAAAGATTCAGTAGATATATTTGTGTGCCTACATGCAACCATATGTTTCCTAACTATTCAGATTCATCTACATCTCAAAGAAAGTTCTTACCAACAGCATGCCTGGTCCCCCGCCACCTATCAGAAATTAGCTTCTGCGTTGAACGACCATGGCGGAAGTCAAACATAGTAATTAAACCCCCCATGCAGCCTGATTGTTCTCTTTCATATCGTACAGGGTGCCTCTGTGATTTTTTTGACATGGTGAATGGCTAGTTCTTTGACTGTAATCCAAATTTGCTCACAGGAATTGCTACTTGATATCTGATACATTTGTGGAAGGGTATGAGTGAGTATCAACCAGAATAGTTTCCAAATCAAAAACTCATATATAAACTCACATGACAATGAGCATCGTGGAAATAAATGCAAAGCAGAATGAAAGAATGAAGTGGTAGTAAATATGGTATGGCAGTATGCATCTATAATATTGCACATGTGATGGTTATGATTACTCTCTAAAACCACTGCTTAGTGATAGAAAGCAGCAGTGATGATTTCTAGAATTGCATCATCAGATCAGAAAATAGGAGACGGCAAAAATAATTTTTTACGGGTGAGCCAGTAGGTGGACAGTTTTGATACACCATTCCTTGAAGTTTGTGACAGCAAAGAAAACCATGCCTGAAACACCTAGCGGAAAAAAGGTTTTAATTAAACATGGGGTAGACTATGAAATAGCTTCTTGTTTCAACCTCTTCAGCATTAAACTACCTTCTCAGTTTTCAAACAAGAAAGCATGTTAATGAATAAACAACTGACTAGGGAACAAGAAAAATGAGATCAAGATAAGACAGATTTTATCAGCAAACATAAGGCCATAGATGTTCACAAGCGTTCTGAAACCGAAATTCTGCAACCTCTCATAACACCACATTGATTGTCAGTCATGCAGAAGCAAAACTTTACTCAGAGTATTATATTTCTTTTATTTTAATCTTCATGATCATCCACAAATGATTTAGTTACAAGATCAAGCTAATAATCAATTGACTTAACATCTGCCCGAAAAACTAAAAAATATAGCAGATTCAGTATCCGGCACATATTGCATGTAAATTTACACAAAACAAAGAAATGGAATGCATAGAACAATTACCTAAGATTCGATAAAGCCAAGAAGAACAACAATGCAGCCAGATAAAGTGTAAACAGCCAGAATATAACGGACAAAAATTCTAATTTCAACAGCTCAAAAGGCTTCCAGAAGAGTCAAGTTTAGGCTGGTTAAAACTTTCTCCGCTTGACAAGGTATCAAAGCCTTCTTTTTCCTCCAAAAGCCTTAAGTCCTTAACCAGCGCCTGAAGTCTCAAACTTTGGTCTTTCCTTAAACGAAATGACCATTCACGTAAAAAGCACACGAGGTGGATCCCAGCTCAAGAATTCACCTTCAAATTTTTATTTTTTTAAAAAAAAGATTATCTAAATCCAAGCAAGCTTGCCTTGAAGTATGCAAAAAGACTCAGCTCCACAACGGCCAATTATGCATTAACTGATCAAGAGCTCGATGACTTATCCCCTGCAACGTCATATCTCCAATCCTTGAAACACCAACATGGAACCTCAATTCTCTCCAATTCACACTGAAAACCACAAAGCCAATCTCTTCATCAACACCCAAGTCAAAATTCCTCGAATTCTATTAAAACCTCAGAGCAGCCAGTCAATTCTGTCCAATTCAGCAATAAACAAAGAAAATCCAGATCAAGAAAAAAAAATTAGTTTTTCGTCTCTCCCTGAGTGGGTAACTATCCTTCGACAACTAAAAGGAGAGCGGTATAAAATTCTTATCTGGCACCCACCTAACGATTATAATTTTGAGTGGAAAATAAAAATTGTGTCATATGGGCAGGCAATAAAGACTGAGAAAAAGTAGACGCGGAGGTGTGAGAGAAAGCTGAAAGCTTTGCAATGTTTTTGGTAGGAGAAGGAGAAGGAGAATACGTGACAGTTTGGTTTTGGATTGATACCGATGCCTGCCTCGAAGAAAAAGAGGGAGCTTTGTATTCAAGAAATGCTTTTGCTATTGTCCCCCTCTCCATTTTTTCTCCGCTGCACCACTCCCTCCACGCTCAACAATCATCAAAGTCGCAATCTTTCGCTTTCTCTCTCTCTAGAATCAACTTTTTCGGCCTTTCTCTCTCTTTGCACTTTCCAAGGTAGCAGAGAAAATGATAGAGAGAGGTTGTCATGTCTTCACTTTTTGGTATTAGAGAAGAGAGAGAGAGTAACTGTGAGCATGCCCATGGTAATGGTATGGTGACCGGGTGCTGGAAAAAATGAGAATGGAGTTTAGGGAGAGGTTTGTAACTTTGTTAAGAAATGGACAAAATAAAAGGAAAATCAAGCGGGATTTTTTTAGAGCATTTTTTGGCACTGTTTGGAATGAGTTTCATTAAAAAAATTATTTAATTTTTTTATTTTTAATGTATTATATTAAAAATAATTTTTGAAAATAAAAAATATTATTCTAATATATTATAAATAAAAAATTTAAAAGTGCAAAATAAAAAATATAATTCACTGTAGATTTTTTGTTTTTTTCATTGATTTTTTCATTTTCATTTTCATTTTTTTATATTAAATTGATTTAGAATTAGATTTGTTGTTTAAGTTTTATTGGCTTTATATGAAACTCTTGAGATTTAAATATAAGTTTAATTCAATTTTATTGATTAAAATTAATTAAAACTGTAGAAATCTAATTGCAAACTAAAATAAATATTCAATACTTTTTTTAATAAATGATAATTTTATCATAGCTTCTCGACTTAATTCTTTGTTATAATTAACATATTTGTTATCATCAATTAATATATATAACTTTCAATTTACTTTATTGAACTCATACGTAAAATTTTTTATTTGTAATTAAAAATTTTCTTATTGATTAAAAATGTTAACAGCATCCATATTTTTTTTATTTTGAAAAAAAAATACTTTGTCCTATAGCATAGCATGAAGAATCAAATGAGTAAATAAATTAAAAGAATTTATGTAAACCAAAACCATGTATTTTTTAATCCAATAAATAAATAAAAACAATTTGTATGTAGACTTTGTATAACAATATAATAATAATTTAAGTAATTGTTTTATTGCTCTTCTAATAAATGTCATACTGCTCTAAGATTTTCGTTTTAACATTATTTTTTATTTATTTATCGCGTGATCCATGCCACCAGCTTGCATTGTTGAAACCAATAAGATCCTCCGATATTTTATTATATTAATCAATTAAAATCCCAAGGATTAAGCATATATCACAAGCTATTTAAAAAATTCAAATTGTTAATACAGTTTTTTAAATAGTATAAATATGAATTTTCTAAAATCATTTTTTAAAATATTTCTGGCTCTCTCATAATGCCCTAATTATAGAAACCAACATGTTTTGTTCATTTAGATTTTTCCCTTAATACGAGGCTTGGTAGGCAACGAAGATAGTTCCTGTTCTTGAATTATCATCCACTCCTTTCTAAATTTAAACCTGGAACAATATTAATTGACTATGTTAGGGGGGAAAACACATATTATGGAGAGACTTCTACAAGTATAGAGATTTGTCCAAGTATACCTTCTTCCTCTTCTTTTTTTTTTTTTAATTGTTCATAGTTTTTAAAGGAGCATTTTAATCTTTATTAACTAAAAAAAATCTGATTATAAGTTTTGTTTAATAAAAATCGATTTTTATTGATAAGTATAAACTATTAGACTCCGCAGTCCTTGATTTATGAATATATTTAATTTACTCATGCTTTATTCGGACAGGAAATCTTATCAATTTAACGTTAGTTCATTCAATGTTATTAGTTTGTGGTAAAACTGAAAAAATAGTTTAATGCAAACAGCCAAAGAAATTATTACACTTCATACCAAACTAGGATGGTTGAATTAATGCTGTTTTTCTTTTAAAAAATATTTAGAATTTGAAAATCTAACTAAAAAGAATGGGGATATCTAAATTTTATCAAGAAGGCGAGTCTGAACTGTCAAAGTATAATAATCTAACTAAACCAAGTATTTTCTTTGAAATCAACGAGTGTTATTCAATGCTAGTTTGTGGAAAAACTTGTCTGAAACCAACAATGTCTGTCCTTAGACAAGGGCTACGGTTTCTTTTTTATTTTTTAAGATCCTGCATGTTGCATGCAAGAAAGTCCATTCCTTCTCTCTCCTGAGCTTGTTCACGGGTTCTTATGGTTATTTTTTAGAAAAAAAAAATTATATTAAAACATTTTTATATATATTTTTAAAATTAACGTATTAAAATGATGTAAGATATATAAAAAAATTAAAGTTTTTTAAAAATACAACACAAAACCACCACGATGTCAAACGTCATCTCTCTCTCGAACGAGCGATGGTGGAGACGTGTTTGTTACATTTGAGAGCAGGAATTATTGCATAATGGTGTGGCTAGCTAGGTAAAATTAATAATGATGGCACTGGCTAGGGTTACAGGGGAGAACGATGCTTGTTTTTGACTCAAAAAACTTGTGTCAACTATTAATGATGGTGGTTTTATTCAGGATTCAAATCTGCGTAAGAAGATCACCTTCAATTTTCTATTTCCGCCTGAATTTGTCTTAATAATTTAATAAGTAATTAATATGTAATAGCCCACATAAACTTTTGACCAAAAGCCATGCTCCTGTCACGTTTACGTGCTCCCCTGATCATCTACACCAGTGCGTGAAGAAATCCAGAATGATTCTACAGTATACCTTCCTCTGTAGTCTTCTAGTTTGGAAGCATGCCTTCCTTTCTCAAGGATCAACTTCACGAAAATTTTCCTTAAAATATATATCTAAAAAAAAAAAACCCTAAAAGAGATATGTATGGATACCGTGTAGTCCAGCACAAATCATTCCGGATTGATTTTTTTTTTTTGTCATTCTCTATAAAAAGTCATGAGCAGCACAGTCAACTTACTTTGGTGCCTTTAAAGTAAAAAACAATAGAGACCATTTGTCTGGGGACCTTTTAATCCTTTTTCATTTTTTTACAAGGTAAACCGATGTTAATACTCTTAAAAAGCCTGGAAATATTGAACTTGAAAATAAAAGTTTTTTTTTTCATATTTTTAGTACAGTTAAGATAAATTTAACCTTGAAAAAATTAAAAGAAAAAATCTAAGCCTAGTTTGGAAGGATGTTTTCATCTTTTTAATATGTTATATTATATATATATAGGTATTTTTATTATTAAAAAAATTATTAACTAATGCTTTGCACTTCCCCTATGCCATTCACTCATCACATCAAACGTCTTACGGTGACCAAAACATCCAATTGTTATGCCTTATGAAGCGTCCAATAATGGCGTGGTTGATGAGGTGACGCGTGTGGTGATATTTACAGTGATTCAATGCATGAAAGACTATTTTTTTTCTTTTTCTTTTTTCTAACTTAGGGATTTCCACTTGATCTTCTGAATTTCAATTATATTTAGTAATTTATATTTATTTTATCTTTGATATCATTTATTTTAATAGTTATTTTTATTGATTTTAATGTTTTTTCAATTTTTTCTATGAATATTTTATTTTATTTTATTTTTATATCAAAATGATCTTTATTATTTTAATTATTATTATTTTTTATTTTTTATTTCAGTTTTATTCTTTAATATTTTATTTTATTTAATTTTTTATTTAATTTTTATTTTTATTTTTTTGATTGGTATTTTTTTATCACTCTCTCAATTTATTTTCCTTTACAATTTAATTTATAATTATTTTTTATTTAATTTTTATATAAAATTTAATTTTTTTATTTTAATTACTATTTGTCTTTTTTGTTTTTTCTATATTTTATGATTGAAAATTTTACTTCTTGATTTTTTTATATTTTTCTTCTAAAAGTTAATCTCAATCTCAATCATTGATTTTGAATATCATCTCAGGTTTATTTCAGTTATTTTTTGAATTATTTTTATTTCTCCATCTCAATCTCAATCATTGATTTTGAATATTATCTCAGGTTTATTTCAGTTATTTTTCGAATTATTTTTATTTCTCTATCTATATATTAATTATTTTTATTTTTAAATATTACTTGAATGTTGTTTTATATTAGAAAGAAATTAAGCCAGGAAGCGCGGGCCTACTAATAGGATAGTTGAAAAAAAAAAAGAAAAAAGAAACACTACATCAACCACACCAAAAGGTTTCTGTTTATATTAGGTGTGACGCCCATAGTCTACTGTTGAACAGGACAAGAAGGTACTGGCGGTTACCAGCTGCCTGGGCTCAGAGGAAGAATGCCAGAGTGCCACGAAGGATACCAAAGTTTCTGTCCATAGAGAACGCGAGGGGAGCAGTTGGACTTAAAATCACAGTTCAGCATAGGGTCCTACTAGATTAGATCAGCTGGGACCACAGCTCACCAGCTCTAACAGTGATATTTTGTAATGAAGGCCCATATGAGACAAAGGCAGCTCTCGCCTCTTCACCATGTCCATCGATGTCTCGCCACTCCATGCACTTCTGCATTGATGTTTCGATGATGCGTACTTTAATGGTGGGATTTCACAACAGCGAAGAAGAAGACGATATTTCGACTCAAATTCCTTGTACATAGATAACTTAGCTTAACTCCTCCATTTTCTAATAATGAAGTTGCCAGTTGAGTTCGAATCAAGATATATATGGGATATTCCACAAGCCATTGATGATGTTTTTGTCTTGAAGGGAGAGGATTAAAGTGGTGGTGTTGGTGCCACCACAGAGGTGGACCACAGGCATGAACATGTAATCAAGCTTTTATAGCTTGAGAGTTAATCAAGTTTATGCATGCTGCTACTATGGCAGCTCGCTTTTCCTTAAAGATACCCAAGATTATTGAAACGATCGGCAGAGGAGGATCTGGAAGGGGATGCAGATGCACAGATGAAGGATCCCACAACACAATATATTTTAAAATGTTTAGAAATGCAGTGATAATTATTTTTTAAAATATTTTTGATGTATTAAAATAATATTTTTTATTTTTTAAAAAATATTTTTAATATTATTATATCAAAATAATCTTAAAACATAAAAAAATATTAATTTAAAAATAATAAATATTTTTTAAAAATATAAAAACACACAAACCTAAATGAAATCATTATAATAAAAATAAGAGAAGGGGTGCCAATAACTTTTACCGTACCTTTCGATCAAGATGAAAAGGTCTTGGGGGCGAATATTTTAACTAGCATGGAAAATGACCATGGTTTATGTGCAGACAATATATATATATATATTGAAAAATCTAAAACAATTGTTAATAAATATTTCAATAAGAGAGAAACTATAAAGAACATCAAGAAATTCTGATCATCCTAGATTTTTAATAATTTTTCAATAATAATCTTTTACCCCATGAACCACAAATAACAATTTTATATACATTTGGTTTATTTTAAGCTATCTTGTTTTCCTATCAAACAAAACCTACCCCAATGTCTGGCACTAGGTCGTTGAGATGGAAGTGTCAGGTCAGGATTTATTAGGTCGTTAGATGCATTTTTTTTTTGTTTTTAAATAATAAACATTAAGCTAGGTTTTAAGTGCACTCGATGGATTGGTGGCTGCCATGGAAGGATAAACAGTTGATGTCGTCTATCTTACACGATTTGTCAGGACGGCCAAGGCTGACATTAATAATACTGAAGGGACAGATCTCTTATACTAATGATTCGGAGTCTATTTTAAGGTGAAGTGTTTATCTAGAAGATGCTTGGTACTTGATTAGGCCAATCATCCACCTGATTCGGAGATAAAACCTCACCGGTGCCACTCAACGGACAGTGGCAAGTTAACTTCTTTATTTAATCAAAGTGGGTGGATCGATTTTATCCCGTGCTAGAATGTTGGCTTTTCCCACTCCAACCACACCCTTTAGCCATTGGATGCTCCCCTCTTCTGGACACCCAATGTCTCAAAAGCAATTCCAACAAATGACTAGAAAGGGTTTTTATATACATATACATATGTATATATCTAAATACCTCCAAATAATATCTAGATGTTAATGTTTCAATGCCTCCAAATAATATCTAAATATTGTAAAGAAGCTCTTATTACACTCGAGAAAGTGATGAAATCTGTGAGACGAAATATATGATTATTAGCTGGCCAAGCTAGGGGCTGGAGGAATCGTGACGCTTCCAGTGATTCAACAATTGAATTCCTTCGTGACATATATACAAGAGAGGACAAAAAAAAAACAATTGGGTTCCTTATCCTCATATCAACTCACCATCAAAGAAAACACACAGAGGGAACATAATTATATATGGTAGATCTTCTGGGTGATGTTACTCGACGCAGGAAAGTTATTTTGTTGCAATATATGAAATTTAAATTAAATTGCACCGACACTTAAATGGAAATAAAATTAAAATCAATACAGAGGGATATTTTTTAGTGAAATAAATATGATAAAACTTGAGAATGCTGGTTTCTCAAATCTTACCGATTTCAATTCACTTAACAACCACAAACATTATTTTTTTTCTTTATCAATACTATATTTGAATAAAAGACAGAATACAAGATGAATTTAACTCTCTTTCTTAGTATTTTTTTCCCCAAAACATTATTATGCCTCCCTCTTGATTCACTCACCAATTCATCCGCTTCTTTCTTTAATGTTATGTCTAAATAGTAGCTTCAATATGATTAAATAAAGTTGGAACCTTCATGCATGATCACACTGTCGGTGATGTTGAATTTGTTCTACCGTTCTAACGACGTGAGATTTCATTTTTTTTGTAATCTTTGTCTAAGATTTGAGGAAAGATTCTAAAGGGTATTGGATAAATTGTTTTTATTTGTTTTTAGCTTGATATTATTCGTGTTGTACGTCAAATGATTGGTAACAGTGTTGATGAAAAAGAATTTTTTTAAAAAGATATTTTTAGTTACGATTTTTTTTCCCCATACATCTTAAGATGAACTTGAAATCACCCAGAAGATCTACCATCCTATAATAGTTAGCAGCTTGGTGCTTTGCTAGATGCTCGCTCACTCACGACATCGATATCATCATTAAAGAAAGAGACTTGCGAGACTAGAGACATTTTCCAATGTTTTGATTCCCTAACAAGACAAGGTGGCAATAGCCTTTGAGAATTAGAAACAAAATACAACGCATACTCACCCATTATTTTATTCCACAGGACCTGCCCTTGCAAGCAGCCCTTTGAAGAATCGTATCTGGTGACCATTCAGGGACGCTGCCTTCACAGTATAATAAAAGGACGGTGAAAGGGACTGCAGTGTCGGCAACTAGTGCGCAGGTTTTTTTAAGACAGATATTATAGTATTAAATTAATAAATAATATGAATTTAGATAAGACATTGTGTACCGTGCTCATGGTTTGATAATCTCCATCAACAACATGATTGACCACTCCATCCGATCCCTTCCTAGCAAGAATATTACAAAAAAAAAACAAAATAAATTAACCAATAACAAAAATCGTTGCTCTACCAAAAGGGGGCATACTTATACGAAGAGAGAGAGAGAGGGAGAGAGAGAGTAACATTATAGACCCATTTAGGTATTCACCTTTCATAAATGCCATAGGCCGTACAGAGGCATCTAGCAACATCCTGTGGCTTTTAGTCCATGGACATTGAATTGCCAAGCCACAAAATAACACACAAAACCCATTGTAGACGGACCCAATTCTATATACAAGCAGATGCGCGGCAGCACAGCATCCCAATTCCCAACCTCTATTCTTCTTTCTCTGTTCGCTTTTTTCTCCCTTCCAATTTGGTTACTAATTCATTTTCAAGTATGACTGCAATGATGTAACTTGATCCGTAGTCCTACAAATTGCTTTATTTTAATTTCCTTCTTGGCCAACTTATTGGAAGCATATGGATTTTTATTGTTCTCTGGATTAATGCTGCACATGCAACAGATAAAAACACGCGGGCGACAAGGTTGTTAAGAGTCGGTAGACAGAAGCAAAAATGAACTGAACCAATGGTAATCGTAGTAAATACGACTGATCTGGAACAGCTATGCGGTGGTGGGTCTTCAGCAATAATTCCTAGGCAACTTTTGACTCTTCGGGACATGAGAGATCATAACTATTGGACTCGTTCACCAAAAATATTTATCCGCAGTACGGTGGCACTGGAGACCTTGTGTCTTGCCTACTTCATGAAAAATAATTCTAGCCGAGTCTGACGACGCATCGCTAATATAGAAGTCACGTGCTTGGAGCCATTCATTTAGGAAATCTACGAACTCTGCATTCCCTTTTAGGCAAGTTCATTTTGTATTCTAGATCCAACACTTCAATTCGGAAGATATCTTAAAAGGAACAGCAAGGATTTTAATTAACAATGAATACTAAGATCAGCAACAACTGGAAGTGCGCGCGCGCTTGGAATAAAGCAAATACAAACGCGCGAGTATACCTTCAATTAATAATGATAGGATTACAGTATTTTCTCTTTTGCCTCCTAGCTTTTCTCAAAATTCTTGCAGTCTCTTCCTTCGACGCCTCCAATATGGGGTTTCTGATGCCTTGAACAGGGAAACAGGTAACATTTAGAGCAATGATAGCAGATCTAATAGCTGTTCTAAAGTGCCTGTGTGTGAGCAACGGCCAGACTTCTTCTAAAAGGCTTTAAAGTTTTAAATATATCATATGCAGCTATGATGAATGCAAAGAGTAACGAAAAGTATAAATCAATCCTGAAAATTTTCTTGCATGGAGTACCTGTTTCCTTAACATCAATCAAGCAAGAAAAACCTCCCTCGATCTCCTCATCTGAATCAATGATAACTCTACTTTGTTTTTCCTGCAACGTGGATCAATAATTTAAATTGACCTTGAATATTAGATGAAAATTTTCTTCGGATCAGTAAGCAGAAATTTTTCCATGAAACGCATCATTCATGTTTTTCCCCATTTTTGAAGTGATAGAACTTGCTCAGCTATTTTTATCATGCCAATCAACCAGGAAGTGCCAGCTTGTACACCAAATCCGAACTTGAAAGCGTGTTTCACTTGCAATACTGGGAAGACCAAAACAATACGCATACTAACAACTACCTGTTGATCTGAATAAGCTTTGTTGCGTTTCTGCTCCCTGAGGGATGCCGCTTGTGTAAATGAGCGTTGTTCCACCTTTACAGACTTCCAACCTCCTGTTTCCATCTTTGGAACCATTTTTGCATGCACAGAAACCTTTGGAGGCAAAGCTGGACTGGAATCAAGAGAAACCGTTCAGAGTTCTTAGTTTTGACGGAATGCATTAAAATTACGTTTAAGAACTAAGGAACCAATATATATCAACTAGAAGACACACACACACACACAATAAAAAAACCAAGGCATTTAATCAAATCCAAGCAAAGGATGCCAACGACATCGTATGGAACTGCCATGCGCTTCTTTTCTCTCACTCTTTCGCACACATGGATGCACTAATGGTTTCAAATGTTTTATGCGCGGCACTTGGAATCAACAAACATAGAACAATACAGAATCAGTGAGAGCACGAAGCCAAGCAGGATAAAGGAAAACTAGATCTTTTCATACTTCTTTACTGGCTCTGTCCTTCTCGGTCGAGCAACATGATTCCCAGTAACCTGCAAATTTGAATAGAGACAAGGTTTTCTAAGAAATTACTATCACAATTGGTAATTTCTCGAAGAAGATACCCTGAATTTTCTTCAAAGAGGTAAAGACCTTTGGCAGAACTACAGTGATTGATGGACTTTTTTGGTCGAGGGGGGTCTTCACGCTGCAAGCCATTGCCTAAATGTATAGAAATCATGGAGTGAAAAGGAATTAACAAGCGAAGGCTGATAGGCATAATTGAGTATTTAAAACAGGAAATAAGTAAATAATCAAAAACTTTTAAGAAGACTTGACTTTTCAGTATTATTGATATTGAGCAAAGAAATAGAATGCAGCTTTATATTAAATTCCGAATTCTTGCAGGTGTTATAGCTTTGCTGCTGCAACACTATACGTGCCTGAATTTCTTTGGTGAAAGTTGTGCATAGCTCATTTTGTAGTTTGTACAGAAAAATTTCTATCTGCTTTGGTAAGGTAGAAAGCACCAAGAATATCTGCTGCAAATTATCTTGATTATCTTGATATATATCCTTGCTTAGTTGTTCTGATAAAGATTTCAGGCTCCCCTCAAGGCTGAATTTGACATCTTCTTGTCCCGTATTCTGGTTTACATTATCTCGGAAATGTTTAAAAGTGCTGAATTGACACAAGAAATTGGGCTGCTGATGCTTAAAGTCAAAAGAGTTGTAAATAAGTGTCTGTTGCAGTGTTACCGTTAGCTTCAGTGAGGTGTCAAGGACAATCAACTTCTGTAGCATGCCTTCCACTGAACGAAATTGAGAAGACAAACCAACTTTAAAAAATTACATTAAAAAACCTTGACATTGAGTGCAATGAGATTGAATATCTTAGTTCTAATCCAAATCCTACCTGACAAGACAAGAGTAAACAGAACAACATCAGGATGCTTATATCAGTTGAAATTCAAGTGCATACCCCTACGGGACATATATCAATTTAAGTTATTTGACAAACAAGTCAAGAGATTACCAAGCTCCATTCAACTTAAAGGGAAGGAGATATAACGATTTAGATATCCAAGTTGGTTTTCACACCAATCCTAAGTCGTGATTCCACCAAATTGTTTTCTCACAAGCTCCTAATTTCCAAAATGTTAAAAGTTTATATTACTCACTCTCCAGTGATACTTCTTTTATTCCCTTCTTTACTTGCATGAGATCGGTCTGAACAGAATCTAAGATCATTCCAAACTTGGTTAAGGAGGATTCCATCATTCCAATCCGGTAATGAAGTTCTTCATTTATCTGACCTGCTTAGTTAAATAAAGAATTTAGTACTCCACATATTGAAGAATTCATGCATGCAAGAATATGAACTTAATTGATCTGCTTATAGATCTTGAATGGGAGAGTTGAATTACTAGACTTTTCTGATAGTTTGTTTCACTCCATATGGAACTTACATTTATGATCTGGAACAGGAGCAGCACTCCAATTGCGTATTAGATTGGAAGACGATCTAGATATTGGTAATTGACCATCTTCACTTCTATAGCTAATTACTGGTAAGCAAGATGGCTTCTTCACAGAGTTCTCTCGCTCCTGAGAACTGAATCTCTGTATAACAAATGAACAAAAAACAAAGGAAAAAAAGTGGAATGATGAACACATTCAATTGTATTTTATATACAATAAACAAGTAGCTCACAGAACATTGTCTGACAATTGCCATCACAGTCCAAGGCCATTACATGAGACACTATTCCATCGAAGGTTTGGCAAAGAAGAGCTAGAAAGGGGTTCAGACCAGGCAACCATTCCCAGGAAAGGAATCAGAAAACGAAGTTTCCAAAGAGGCAAAACACACACTTTGAAGGAGGTTTTCACCCCTCGAATCTAAACACAATATGCATTCAGATAAGAGCCTCTCCCTACGGTCGAGTGACTGCGTACCTCTCCCGGCACAGCAAGTCACGTTTTTGCAAAATGAGTGGATAACAGATGGAAGGACCCTTAGGACAAGGTCAAGCCTAGGTATAAAAATAGTCATTTAGCGTGGAACAACAAAACAGCTAAAGGAACGAGATCTTCACAGCTTATAATTGTCATATCTATCAGAAATGAAATGATCGCCAGTTTTGACAGCTAATCACCTATGGTGGTAAAACTACGATTGTTTTCATGATAACAGAAGAACAGTAAGAAATGTGCTTGATTGACCTCATAAATCTCCCTTGAGATTCACAATTTCAAAATCCAAAAGCTTCCATAATTCAGGCTCATCTCCTCTCATAAGAGATTCGGAAATAAAATGATATAAAATCACACCTTAGCCATTTCCATAACCAAGAACCTCGACTCAATTGAGGTTGACACTGATAAAACTATAAAATGTAATGGAACAAATATTTGGATTTCTAGAAAACAATTTAACAAAATTCACAGAATTCTAATTTAGTATTATTCTAATGCTCCATGTTCTCATAAACACAAATAAAATAGAAATCAGAAATGAGAATCAACCTGATCATTTGTCAGAGCTTCATCAAGAGAAGTCTGAGAGATCTGAGAAAACATGCCATGCTGAGATGAAAAGCCCTGTGAAAATGACTGCTGTGATTGTTGTGATCGAATCTGTGATGCTTGTTGTGGTCCAACAGGTATACAACTTGATCTCCTTTGTATCAGAAAAAAGAACAAGCAGTACAATTAGTTAGATTTGATTATTTTTTTTTCAATACAATGAAAACATCGTTAAATACCTTCTCTCATATCCTATTAAAAAATCACCTAATTAACTGACATAATGAAAATCTTAACAATACATAAACATATATTTTCATCTTCTCCAGTTTTTCTTCGAAACAGACAGAATAGGACTTTAAGATCGGTATAAAATGAAGGCTAGACACACAGGCGAAGAAGCAAAATAGTGAAGTCTCTCTGTGAGAAAAATAAAAAGAAGAACGAGATTAGCGAAGTTAAGCGGCTTTTTTTGGATTGCCTCTGTTTACATTTTCTCAGCATCCAAACAGATCTCACAGAGAAATCAAAAGCAGCTAATCTCCTTCAGATCATTTTAAATACGAGCAAAACAATTGAGCTGGAAAACGAAATCAAACAATTGATTCCTTCTGTTCGGATACCGCGAAAACAGAGGAATATCTAAGAAAAGAAAAGAAAGTCACATCGCTGTTTCTGTTGTTCAATTTTTAAAATCTGAAAAGCTAAGCTAAGCTAGACCATGTCAAAACAGAAACTCAGTTTCTATGGCTTTAGAGAATCTTAAAAGAATCCAACAGAAGCGAGTCGTGATAGTAAAATCGAACCTTGATTGAGGAGGAAGGACCGAAATGGAGCTGAGATCGCACGCTTTGTTGATCTTCAACTTCATTTGATCGTGCCAGTGATTTTGAGGTCTCGAAGAGGACGGATGAGAGACTAATTGGATTGATTGAAGTCCTAGGTTTGGCGGTTAAGCGAGAAATTGATTTTTGAATTCAAATGAAGTATCAAGACAGAGAGATCGGCTATGAGATGAGACTATGAGTGGATAGAGTTGTGAAATGAATTCATAATGTTTATATAGGAGACGTGGCGGGAAAGAAGCTGGCAACTTGGAGAACGTTCAAAAGCATTTAATTTTTTTCAAAAAATCACTTATTTGCTTTAAATTATTTTTTTTAATTATTTTGATATATTAATATTAAAAATAAATTTTTAAAAATAAAAAATATATATTATATTAATATATTTTCAAATAAAAATTATTTTAAAAAGCAATCGTGATACTAAATAGATTTTTTTCTTTATTTAATATTGTGTTTCAAATAGAAATTAACTAAAATATATTTTTATTATTATTATTATGATATATTAATATTAAAAATAATTTAAAAAAATATTATTTTTATATATAAAAAATATTTTTAAAAATAATTAATATCCTATCATCAAATATTATTTATCCAACACTTATAAATATCTTCTTCTTTTTTAATATTGGGCCTTACTAAAGAAGAAATTAACATCCATGAATGAATGGCCCAAACAATTATCCCTTAACTCATTTTTAATAAAATCCAGAGGTGAGTAATACACTTGTATTTTATGTTTTTTAAAAAATAAAAAAATTAATTTTTAAAATTTTAAAATTTATATTTTTTATTAATTTTTGATTATTTTTATATACTAATATTAAAAAAAAATTTAAAAAATTTAATTAAATATATTTAATAAAAAAACTTTAAAAAGTATCCGCTATTAATATAAAATCTTATTTTTTATTTTTTTTAAATCACTTGAGTATAAAATTTGATATACTTTTTGTTTATATTTCTATATATAATTTATATTACGTGTAGACTTCGCTGCTCTTGCATTGCCTTGCTTTTAAAGATGGAGGTAATGTTATTGCTTGGTTGAACAAAAGAATCAATAGAATACAACAGGAGGAAATGAAAACATGCAGTATAAAATCTCTAATCATGCAAATAACCCAACACAATGAAAGCAAATATAAAAATACAATAATGATAATGAATTTTATGATATTTTCTCCACTCTATTTTCACCTGTTTATACCATATAGTTTATAAAGGAAACGTACTGATTCTCATAATGACATCTTTTCAACCTTCCACATCATTTTGATTATTCATAATCAATATATTATAAGATAAATCGACTCTTTATTATATTTTATCTCTTTCAATTACTAGAGGTACTGTACTTGATTTTAGGGTTTGGGAATATGCTATCGCATGTAAAAGAGCATTTTTAAAAAAAATAAAATTACAGAAAATATATATATAAAAAAAAGAGCTAAGATGTCATTGAATTTGGCTCATTTAGGATAGCTTACATGTAGACTTGCAAGGACAAGATCGAGCATAAGCTCATTTAAAAAAAAATGTAACTTAGGTGAATAATATATAATCCATCCCAATATTTTTTGAAAAAAAAATCAATTAATGTATTACTTAACTTATTCTAGATTTTAACTACTTTAATGATAAAAAAAAATTAGACTTTGGTGTTTTTTATCCAAAAACTTATAAATTATTCTAATAATCTTGATAAATTTATTTATAGCATCAAAAAACCATTTAAAAATTCAAAATTTAACCCCAAATTAAAAAAAATTCCAACTCGGATTTTTTTAGGCATTCTCAAAGTAAAAAACACATTTAAATTAAAACTTTCTCGTGAAATGAAATTATTTGATATAAAAATCTATTATTTTAGTGGTCTGAATCAAAAGTTATAACATTTTTTTTTAATTATCATAATCTAATAATCTCTTTCTCTATCTTTTCTCTCAACCATAAAAAAAATATATAAAAAATTATATCAAAAATAAATTGAAAACTACTAAGGGATTGAATATGTACAAGTTACAAAAGTTTGAAGAAAAATTTTATGTGTGAAATCATCATTTATTATTTAAGGTATTTTTTTTAACCTTTGTCTTGTATCTTTTAATTTTATCATTATGGACAAATTTCATTTAATTTTTCTACAATTTGTTGCAATCATGAGTATTGCACGTGTGTAGAGAGTTTTGGCAGCACCATTTAGATTTTTATTAATATTAGTTATATATATTAAAAATATATTAAAAGAACGGTAAAAGATATTGTTAACAAACATGACTCGATCATAGAATCTATACAACATGTAATGGGATGGCTGGCATGGAACAGATTGATGCGGCTGGATATGCTGGGCTCCACTTGAATCCTATCGGTTCGGTGGCTGAACGTTCTGCAGCTCAACTTTCGTCTCTCTCGTGGAAGTTTTTTGTTTTTTTTCTTTCTTTGTCGTTTTATTATTGGAAAATGGCGTGGAGGAGAAGGGCCGGAGCAACGTCCACAGCCGGTGGATGGATTTGGGGAAAATTCAACTCAGCAATTGATTTCTATTTCGTACATGTAATTGCTGGAGAATTTAGTGTTTATTGTCTCTCCTGCAATTCAAGGCCGGATGCAATGCACAAGCCGTGGCCCCCGCAGACGATTTGCTTCACAGTAAACATCAGTGTCAAGACTGCATGACCAGAAGTAGTAATCATCCTCGTTAGCTTAAATTCTTTCTACCCATGTAGACGCGTGCAGGATGGCGTTGCTTTAAGAATTCTTTTCAAACAGCATGACAATGAAATGAGGGGGAACACTCTCGTGGACGTCAGCTCCAATTTGAAGCCCTCTTGGAATTTGATGGTGATATCTTAGGGAGCAAGAAAAGATGCGGGGCACATTTATGCGTTTGTAATCTTCAGTTCTGTCATGAGTTGACTCAGGACCAAGCCGCGTCTTCAATTGTGGAGTGGAAAATGCTTTTCTTTCTCTCAATTTAATTGTGGCCTCCTTTGTTTATGTACAAGAAAATTATCTGTTAAAATATATTTTATGTAAACGAACTTCTCGTTGGTCCCTTCAGCCCATCGATAGAGTGTTCAATTGCTAACAACTGGCTGGAGGCAGTTTGATTCTTTATTTGGGAATGAAAGGACTTGCTTTGACTTTTTAAAATATTCTTTACTTGTTTAATCACGAAAACTGCTTGAATATATATATATATATATATATATATGAAACAAATGTAAAAAAAAAAAAAAAGAGGATAAAAACTAACCTGCAGTGAAGTTCAAGGGTGAATGTCAAAGGTAGACTATAGAAAAAACAAGTTATCTCATGAAAATTGTGAGTTACTTTCCTAGTTTCAAACCTCATCATCTTTTTTTACCGTGAATAGAAAAGGTATTAACTATGAACCGAAGAGGAAAGAGTTTTACTATATCATCCTTGCAAAGCACTAATTACTATTCATTAAAATAATATTTTATTCTTTTTTTTCTATCAATTAATGGTTTTTTATCCTTTAATGTTATAATTTTTTCTGTTTAATAATCCATTCTCGTAATATAAATCATAAGCTTGATGCAATAACCGGATTTGATTAGTTAATCTATATTTTTTAATTTTATCAATTAATATTATATTTAATCAAAAATTATATTTCATGATTTATTTTGAATTGTTTTTTATTAGATTATTATGCTATCATGATTCGAGAATAGGGTTTAATGATTGACTTGATTTATTTTTTTAATTTTTTTAATTTATATTTTTATAAACTTTATTGTTTAATATTAAGTTCAACAAAGACGAATGAGAATGAAACTTTATAATCTGTTTTGATTTTATTTTTGTGATGTTATCTCAATCTAAAGATTAAACTTATGGACTTGAAAAGTTAATCCAGATTAAATCAAGTCTCTTTTTATTTTTTTCCTGTAAGATTATCTCAATCTAATAATCCAGGACATGAATTTGATGGATTGACTAGGGTTGTTTTTTAAATTCTTTTTTAATCTCATATTTTAATATTAGGTTACTTATAGATTGAAATTCATAATTTATTTTGATTTTTTTTATAGGGTTATCTAGGTCTTATGATTTAGGCTGCAAGTTTGATATATTAACTTGGATTATTTTTTTGGTCATTTTTAATTTTTTTAATATAATTATTCAGCATTAATTTGATTGAAAATTAAATTTTATAATTTATTTTGATTTATTTTTTATTTGATTATTATATTTTCATAATCCAGATCATTAATTTGATATATTAACCAAGAATTAAAGTCAATCCAACATGTTGTTATTGTAATATAAAAAAATATATTATCTTAAATTTTTTTTTTATCAAATTATATTTTTACAAATTGTATAAATTATTTTTGAACTTGTAAAATAAATCAAGTAAATCTTCACATAACTTAATTTTTTCTACTAAAAAAATTATTATGAATTTTGAATATATACAAAATGAGGAAATGTTTTATATAGGCATATATGAAGTGAAACAAGCAAAGCCTAATTCCTTATTTCTGTAAAATATTAGTGAAGACGCAACTACATGGAAATGATGGTGCATTTGTTCAACATGTTTCGATAACCACAACCGCTATAAAAAGAATTAATCATAACATGTCAACAGAATCAAGACAAATCCAATTATACTATTGCTACATGGACCTTTTCTTATGTAGATGTACAAGGGCACTCTTGCTTTTACTTGAAGAGGAAGACAATGTATTTAATACCACTATATTTTATACAGAAACTGAGTTTTTTACGAGTTCCAATCATGGACTCGGACATATGAGCTTGATCATGGGTTTTGTGTACGGTCTGGTTATTGAGCATGATTGGTTGTTAAAAAGAAAAGGAATTTTTTTTAATAGATGAGAAACTCTCATTTATTTAAAATAATAAGTATACAAAATAAAATAAAATGGATATAAAAATAAAATTTAAAGAGTGAAACGTGAATATGGAATTCACGAAAGTTTTTATATTTATTTTATAGTTTAAAATATTTATAAACATTTATATGGAAACATAAAAAGTTTCACAAAATGGTGATACTTACCATTAATTATAGTGTCTACCTATATTATTGGTAAAGAAGTTGATAATTATTAATAATATAGTGGCAATAAATAACTATTAATAAGAAATGAGCTATCTATTTTGCATAAAATATGATGCATATTTCTAAAATAATCATTGACTAAAAACATGATATCAACCTTGCATCAAATTATATGCTTGCATAAAATATATTAATAAAGCATATAAAATTTTGTTTTTATTTCCTTAGAACTCAATAAAATATTTAGGTATGTGTATATTTGACAAAAACATTTAATTTTTTATAAAAAGACCCAATCACCCTTCCAGAAAGCAAAAGTTGTTGATGTAAGGCAATAATAAAATAATAAATTTACGGTGCAAAGCACAATAAATTGGGAGTGTGTGATTGATCACCTTATATATATTATGCATGTAAAGTTCTTCATCCATGTAATATCTTGAATTGCCATTGTATCTCCTGGGTAGCCAGTACAATAAAATAACTCTTGATATTCTTTTCCCTATCTTCACAGCTTGACAGATAAAAAACTAGAATAACTATTGTGGGGTCCATGGATGAGGTACTAGAACTATTGTGGGGTCATGATTGTATCATATTTGATCATGCCAACCTATCAAATTATTTATAATTAACGGGATTAATATCGCAAGATTTGAAATGGAACTAGCCCGAGTATACCGATCACGGAATAAGCCGTTTTGATGGACGGCACTTAACTGTGAACTCTGTAGCGATGTTGGCGGACAAATGGCAACTGAATATTATAAATGGAAATGTCTAGGGATTAGAGGAGTATCTCACGCCGTCTATAGAATATTCCTCCCACCAACCCGTAGCAATTGGAAATATTATAATGAGGTCGCCCTCACATCCTTATCATGATGGACTCTCGCTAGAAGTACCAGGCGTCGCCATTCATGGACAGATCTCTGTTGATTGTATCGTGGATCGTGTCAACGAAATCATGCTGAAGAGTGCTCTTGTTTTTCATTGCATTAGCCGTTATTTTTTAAAAATATTTTATTTAGAGATATATTTTAATAACTTTTTAAATTTATTTTAAATATTAGTATATTAAAATATTTTAAAAAATAAAATATAATTTTTTACACAAACACATAGACTTAAAAATTCCTCACGTCGCTGCTTCTCCAGAAATTCGATAACAAAGTTCTGTGAAAATCATCTGATTTGAATAAAAATAAATACAATTATAAAATTACACTAAATCAATATGATACTTTAAATTTAAATAATAGTTGTTTTTCTTGTTATTTTAACTATAAAAATCTTATGATAAGTTGTTGTAGTTTATAGTCAATTTCATTTAAATTAATGGCATAATAATAAATTTATTCACCGTATTTTATACAACATGGAACAATTTCAATGATTTGCCTCATAGGGAAATACGTAAAACACAATGTAACACGTCGTGCCATAACGAGATTAATCAACTATTATAATTTTGCACGATTTCTAAGCCATTAATTTATATATAATAAGGACTTTTTAATGTTCTTTCTTTGCTCAACTAGTCTAGATTTTCTCTCTTAATTTTGATTATGATTATCATAATACCAATACAATGCTTCCTTTCCCTTTAAAGTTTCCTCTTCTTATTTTCATTTTTTTTATATTTCCTTTTTATCAAAAATGAAAAGCTTGGAATGAAAATGGAGAAATTGGAATAAAGTAGAATTAAAAATATATTTTAATTTTAATTTTTTTGTTTAGAACATAAATTAAAATTTCAATCCCTTATTTTTATATGAAAATGTAATAATAACTTTTTTTTATCAATAATAACAATAATAAAAATAATAATTTGATATTAGAGATGGAGAAGGAATAGACGAGCAGTCTAATGATGGTTGTACAATTATGTTTATTTTTGTATTTAAATTTTTATATAATTTTTTATTTTTATTTTAAATTAAATTTTTATGATTTTAAATCATTCTAATATATTAATATAAAAAATTAAAAAAATAAACAAAAAAATATATTTTTAATAACTTATTAATATTTTATTTTTCTCAAATTTATTAAAATAATGAGGAACATATCTTGTAAATTAAAAAGTTGAATGAGAATGAAATTGAAAAAAAATATAATTTTATAAATTATCTTAAATAAAATAAATAATAATCAAAATAATAGAGATCAAATCTAAAAAATAAAAAAATAAAAAATGAAGAAATTAACATAATAATACTTAATATTTTATAAATTATTTCAAATAAAATAAGTAATAATAAAAGAATGATAGGTAAAAAACAAATAATAATTATAAAAATGAGAATCAAAGTTAATATAAAAAATAATTTTTAAGATATATAGCAAAAACGTTTGAGGATCAAATTTGATATAATAAGCAAATAATATGATATTTCTAAATTTTTTACAAGTTCTAAAAAGTATTTTTCGCCCAAATTTTTCAAAAAAACACTTTTTTGTAAACCAAGATAAAAAGTTGTTTTATTAGAAAGTGTTTTCTATTGACCAGCTTTTCTAATAATAAACAAACATATGAAAGTTTTAAAAGTTATTTTCTAAAAAGTAAATTCTAAGAAATAACACATGGTCTAAATTTATTAATATTAACACTTCTTTAAGGAAGTATTGTGGTGTTCTCCAAACTATATTTTTTGTTTATTTATTTTTTTTATCTTTCCTTTTTTGTTTCTCACATTTGTTTTTATTTTTTTGGGCTTTAAATTTTTTTTCTAAGATTTTTTTTTTGTGTTTTTTGTAAATTATCTTTGTTAATTTTATTTAATATTAAATTGGTTTAAAATTTAGTTTGTAGTTTTTTCTTTAAAATATTATGTATTACTATAATATTTTTTTCATATGAATTTTTTTATGAAATTTTTTCTTGAAAACATTATGCATTACTACAAGTTTGAGTAATTAGAGATTGTTTTCTCATGAGTTTTTTTCCCTAATTTCTAAGGTTTTTTTTTTCTTTTAAGAGCTATGATCATAGAAAAAAAAATGGTTTTTATAAATACATCATAAACATGATTTATAATCATGATTTTATTATGAAACTACTATTCTAAATTGTGGTTATTAAAGAACCTCCATTAGGAATAGTGGTTGCACTAAAACTACAGTTTTAAATTATAGTTTTTATTTGAATCATTATTCTAAATAATAGTTCTTCAACAATCACGATTCTAAATAGTGATTCTTTACAAACTATGTTATTTTCCCAAAACTTTTTAAATCATGCTTTCAATTTTTTTTTTACATACTAATATATTAGCCCGTGTTTAATAGAAAATCAATAATATTATTTTTTAAATATAAAAATTATTAAAAATATAAAAAAATTATAAGATTTTTGAATTTAACGGTCATACCAGACCTAAGAGCTATAGGTCTAGGGGTTATACCAAACTTATGCCCTTAGTCTAGCAGCATTAGTAGACCCACACCTAAGTCTCTAACCATGTTAGATCCATGCGTTGTGGTTTGGCACTACATATGGCTACCAACGCATGTCTTGGTTTAACACTAAATGTGGTCACTAAATCTAAGATTCTTGGGCATAATATAGTTGCCATATCCTAGCAAATAATAAATAAATATATGATAATTGTGCATTTTAGTTGTCCAAAGAGAAAAAAAAAGTAAAAGCTTAAACAATTGATAATTAACTACAATCCATTGATAATTTATCTACACGTGCTACACCATATAGAAGTGATACATCTATTTATCTATTAAGATGGTATATGACTGAATTTGACTATCAAAAGACATTTTATATATCTTTTTAATGGTTTAGATATTGTATATTTATTAAGATATATAGAATACATATTGTAATTTTTCAAATTAAAAATAAAAAATAACTGAAAAATATTAAAACATTTCATAATTTTTTTAATTATACACCATATCCATATTAATTTTACTATTAAAATTCATAATAATTTATATTTAGATTGAAAACCCAACCCGTTGAGTTTTTTAAATAATTTATTTGACTATTATTTCTTCCACCGGCCATATAAGAGTTAGAGGCTAAATTGAAAATACTTGCAAATATCAGGTTAAATTTTAGGGAAATCTGGAACTACAGTGATAATGAAGTTACTGAATGAAGAGACCGAAACACGAGGTTAGACTTTAGAGTATGGGGAAAGAGAGAGAGAGGGGGGGAGAGAGAGATGACGCTGCTGCTTCGGCAACTATTAGAACCTGCTGCGAAGCTATACAATGGTTATTACCCTATGTAAACTTCGCTTAAAAGAATTTTATTATAATTTTTTTCTGAAAAAATGGAATATCCACTGGTTTTCCTTTTTAAAAATAAATCATCACGATGAAGACAAGGAATTCCTTTTGAAGCCTAATAAGAGCTAATAGTGACTTCTCAAAACAATCACCCTGTCGTTTCCTCTCTCTCAAACTCCTTTGTTCAAAATTGGGTTTCAATTCAAAAAATTCGAATTTTTTGGTCAAATTCTGCCATTTTGAGCGCAGAGAGAGAGAGAGAGAGAGAGCTGAATTCAGTTTGTCTCGTTTTTTCTTTATTTATTTGATTTGATTTGGTTTGTTTTTTGATTTGTTATTGTATTTTCGATGGTTGATTTGCTTGATAAGTGTAAATATGGCTGTGGTGAGTCGTGCCTGTTACGATAACGCAACAAGCGAGTCCATTGACGTTTGTGGAATTAGAGTGGCAGGAAACATGGAAAGTGGTAGCGAGATTGTGGAAGAGCCGGTTGCAAGAGTAATTGAAGATAAGATCTTTGTAGCTGTGGGAAAATCCGTGAAGGAATGTAAATCGATGCTTCTTTGGGCTATGCAGAATTCAGGAGGCAAAAGAATTTGCATCATTCATGTTCACCAACCGTCGCAAATGATTCCGTTAAGTAAGTTCACAAAAATGAAAGAAAACGAATTTGGTATATTATTTTATTTTTTGTTATTATGATTCATCTCTTTTTTTTTTAATGCAAATTATAGATAAATTTTGCTATTTCAAGGATTTTGGTTGTTTAAAGAAGGATGGGGATGGGTTTTATTTTATTTTTTGATTTTTGCCTTTGTTATTGGTTAATGGTTGTGGTTTTGGAATTGTAGTGGGTACCAAATTCCGGGCCAGTGCACTAAAAGAACAGGAAGTGAGGGCATACTGGGAAGTTGAAAGGCAAGAGATGCATAAGATGCTAGATGAATACCTTTTAATCTGTCGAAAAATGGGGGTAAATTTCTTTTTATGTTTCTTTTTCTGCACATGTTATGTTAGTGGATTGTTTGAAAAGCACGGTTCTGAACTGTGGAAATCTTGCATTCTAGAGAAGAAGAAGAAGAGTTTTGAAGAGTATTATAGAATAAACTTGAAATATTTTAGTTCATGCTCTCTTCCGGTGAAAAACTAAGGAACTTCTGGCAAATCTAATTTGGAATATTGAGCTGGCATGATTTCTTTTTCAAATATTTTCGCATTCATAAGTTTTTCTTTTTATATTTATTTTTTCAGGTTCGGGCTGAGAAGCTGTATGTTGAAATGGAGTCTATTGAGAAGGGAATTTTAGAACTCATTTCTCAGAATGGGATCAAGAAGCTTGTTATGGGAGCAGCAGCAGACAACCGCTATTCAAAGTAAAGCCCCTAGGAACCCTTAGAAACTACTCTGCATATGTGGGGTCTAAATATGGAACTCCTAAAGAGAGTAACTATATGTTCTGGATATGTAAATGGATTGCTTATCTTGATGCTTAATTGTGCAGGAAGATGATGGACATCAAGTCTAAGAAGGCCATCTCTGTTTGCCGGCTAGCACCTGCTTCCTGTCACATATGGTTTATTTGCAAGGGGAACCTTATCCACACACGGTATTGTTGAAATGCTTGTTATCTTGGTTCTTAAGTAATTTGTTTCGTATCTAGTAATTGGGATTTGAAAATGGAATAAAATAATTTTCAATGGAGAGGTTTCTATTTAGTGAAAAATAACGGAGAACCTTCTTAAATTTCTTCTTGGCTACGATTTCTATTTTTTTTGGGACTCCTCTAACAGCTGAAGCATCCTTGTAAAATGCTATAGTATTGAACAGTTTTTTGGTTGTGATGATCTATGGCCATAATTGACGTTCTTGTCAAAAACAGGGAAGGTGCTCTGGATGGAACTGGTACGGATGTTGGATCTTCATCACAGCAAACAAGTCCAAATACTGAAGCTGGACAATTAAGTCATATGAGATCACAGTCTGTTGCCCTTGGCCAGAACCATTTTGTGAAACTCACCAATCCAGCTCAAGATTTAGTCCGAAGGGTAAGATCTATGAATGTTAATGGACATGGAGGAAGATTATCAACTCCTGCTTCACCAGATGGGGGGCCATCAACTCCATCAAGCAGGTCAGATGCAGATGGTAGTTCTGATGAATATGATGTGTTGTCAAGGAGGAGTGCTTCCCAAAATTCAGCTCTCTCGTCGTGCTCTTCCCGTGGAATGGTCAATGTTGCTTTGGTTCCATTTGTAGAAACTGAAGAGAGTGAGACTGGTTCAGAGTTGTGCACACTGCCTCAGCACAAGGAGGATCTTTGTCAGTCATCCCCTCCCAGTGTACTGGTACTTGCAATCATTTTATGATAATGCACATTTAAAATCATGCAACCTGTCCATGTTCCTAGTGTAGCTAGTTACCTAAGTTAATGCAGTGTCTCAAAGAGTTCCTGTGTATTTTTAGCTTTTATTTTTTTGAGTACTTAGAAATTTGGTGGATTCTTGCAGGATGGTAGTACTGAGGATCCTCTGTATGATCAACTTGAAAAAGCAATGTCTGATGCTGAAAATTCAAGGCGTGAAGCATTTGAAGAGGCAGTCAGGCGTGCAAAAGCAGAAAAATACGCATTTGAGGCCATACGCAAGGTATAATTTATTCATAACCATCTTTTCCGTCCATTCTGTTAAAGGAAGATGATTGCATTTTAGATGTTAATTATCATGAAAAGGGATGGATTTTAATTCCTCTAATTTGAAAAAATTGTAGTAGAAAGGTTGATGTATTTTATGGTTTGTGCTGGATAGTCCAAAACCTTAGCCAATATTTAAATGATAAGCTGACCGGATAAACTGCACCATTTTATGATCCCATTTCCTCGTTGGTTTCTCTGTAATTAGTCATCGTTCTGTTAGAAATCAAAGTTTTAAGCCTGTATTTTATGAAAACATAAATTTGACTTTATAAACTTAAACTAATACATGCTAATTGCTGATCATGATTCTTATTCACAGGCCAAAGCATCAGAAAACTTGTATACAGACGAGTCAAAACGAAGGAAAGAAGTTGAGGAAGAACTAGCAAAAGAAAAGGAAGAACTTGAAAGGATAAATAGAGAATGTGATGAAGTCACGGAAGAACTTCGCATTGCTGAGGATCAGAAATCATTTTTGGAGAAGCAAATCAAAGAATCTGATCAGATGGTAAAGGAGTTGGAGCAGAAAATCATCTCTGCCGTGGGACTTTTGCAAAATTACAAGAAAGAACAGGATGAACTACAGAAGGAGCATGACAATGCACTGAAAGAAGTCGAGGAGCTGAGGAGAAGTCAAACAGAGGCCTTAGGCACACACATGTCTCAGTTCTTCTCTGAGTTCTCTTTCTCAGAAATTGAGGAGGCAACTCAACATTTTGATCCATCCCTTAAGATTGGGGAAGGGGGGTATGGTAGCATTTATAAAGGTGTGTTGCGCCAAACCCAGGTGGCTGTAAAGATGCTGCACTCTAATAGCTTGCAAGGTCCTGCAGAATTTCAACAGGAGGTAGCATTCTATGCTTGTTTTAATTTTTTTCAAATTGTTGATCTCTGTATGTCTTATAGCCACAGGGCATGTTGTGGTATTGATTTTCTATTGAGCTTGAATTTAAATGCTAATTACCAACAATATTACAGTTATGTAGTATGGTTTTCTGATGCTGGAGATATGGAATGGGATTTTATACAGCTCCTCATACTCTCTCTGTGCCTCCCCCATTCCAACCCAGCTGCTATGTTGTGCTGGGTCTTGCAATAGATTTAGATTGTATCTGGCATTGTGATCCTGCAAGACTGCATTGCAATTGTCATCAATACTAGCACCCCAACGCAATTGCGGCATGTGTTGACAGCTGTCCTGCTGTGTCAGCAATTGCTATGCTATTTAGTATCTTATCAACAGGCATGCTAGTGCAACTGATACTAGATAAATGACTGGTCAATTGATTCAGTTTGTTTTTGCCATGTAGCTCACTTCAGTCAATATTAGTAGGACCATCTGCTGGTGTGAAGTTATATATAGTTGAAATTCTATAAGAGTTGGGAGTTACCAGATAAATGAACTGAAAATCAAGGATTTTTGTTATACTTCACACATCTCTTTATAATTATCTGCTAAGTTTCTACAGCTGCACTTTTAGTTATGACTTTCTGCGCTGCCTGACATCTGTTGGTTTTATACCAGGTCGATGTTTTGAGCAAGATGAGACATCCAAATCTTATCACTCTCATTGGAGCATGTCCAGAAGCTTGGACTCTTATCTATGAGTATCTTCCCAATGGAAGCCTTGAAGACCGACTGAGCTGCAGGGACAACAGTCCACCTTTATCTTGGCAAACTCGAATACGCATTGCCGCTGAATTATGCTCGGTTCTCATCTTTCTTCACTCTAGTAAACAACAGAGCATTGTGCACGGTGACCTTAAGCCTGCTAACATCCTCCTTGATGAAAATTTTGTCACTAAACTAAGTGACTTTGGAATCTGTCGTCTACTTCACCACAAGGAAGGTTCTAGCAACAACACAGCAATATGCAGAACTGACCCCAAAGGCACCTTTTCATATATGGATCCTGAATTTCTCTCCACTGGAGAGCTAACTCCAAAGTCAGATGTTTATTCATTTGGAGTTATATTGTTAAGATTGTTAACTGCAAGACAGCCCTTGGGTATTACAAAGGAGGTGCAATGTGCATTAGATAAAGGAAACTTGAAAACCCTCTTGGATCCTTTGGCAGGAGATTGGCCATTTGTGCAAGCTGAACAGTTGGCTCACTTGGCACTGAGGTGCTGTGAGATGAGCAGAAAGAACCGGCCAGATCTTTTATCAGAGGTATGGAGGGTACTTGAGCCAATGAAGGCTTCGTGTGGAGGCTCATCATTTTTCCAGCTTGGTTCGGAAGAGCATTTCCAACCTCCTTCATATTTTATATGTCCCATTTTCCAGGTAAGTTCATCTATTTCTCTTACTTTTCAAGTCTTAAGAGTGATTTATCTACAGCAACTGGAATTATGCTATTTGTCATTTATATTAGGACTTCTTAAGCATTCCAGTCCACCTTTTGTTTTCTATAATACAATAATTAGACACGGCTTCCTCCTACAAAATATTCTAGCCTTGTATTCTTCCATGATTTGCTTCTCGGTTTCCCTTACTGCATCAGCTTGCAAAAGGAAATTCGACATTAAGTTTGTGATTATTTTATACTCCATCATAGAGTAATATTTCTGGTTTTAATAGCTCCTATTTCTGTGCATGCATGTCTATTATAGGCCAGCTGTGAAGTCTAGTTTCATCTGTAGACCTATGTGTTGTGAACCTTTTTCCCTGGCTTGCATTGCCGATGCAGCAAATTGATGATTTACTCAAACATGCAGGAAGTAATGCGAGATCCACATGTAGCAGCTGATGGTTATACTTATGAAGCAGAGGCCTTGAAAGGATGGCTAGACAGTGGACATGATACTTCACCCATGACCAACCTTAAGCTCGCACATCGCGATCTTATCCCTAACCATGCACTTCGCTCAGCAATTCAGGAGTGGCTGCCACAGCAGTGAACAATTTCGTAGTTCAATACATTGTTTATAGTCGTTTCTTGAAAAGTAAAAGAAGTTTCATTACATTTTTTTTTTTAATCTTTCTTTCGAATCTTGCTTTGTTTGACAGAGGCATGATACGGTCCTCCTGTTGTATAGAAGACAATTGAAGGCATACTTTACATCCTGGTCTATGAAATGAAAACAGGACAGATAATTATATAATTATTTACACGATATGAATCAGAATCAACCTTGTGTCTCGATCTTTTTTCATTGCGTTTTTATTTTTGTCATTTTATTTATTTATTTTGCTAGAGGTTATAGTTTTAAAAACGGTCTTGCAGGTCGATCCAGAACTAAAAAACCAAGTTTGTACAGGGGAGGGATATGGGTTTTTGCATACCTTTATTGGTCAGTAGCAGCATCAAACGCCAACCTTCTAGTTTTTTAGGGGCATCCAGTAATAAGTGTGCTCGTATTTGTAATAAGTGTGCTATTATTTGTTTTATTGGCTTTAATTGCAAGGACATGCAAGAGAAAGTCCAATCTTTTTTCAAGTCCTTGAAGAAATCAATAATTAAAAAGCCAACAACATAGGTCAGCCTTGTCAAGTCCTTAATTGCGAAGAAATCAATAATTAAAAAGCCAACAAGGTTGGTCACTTCTTTTAGCAGTTTGTCTTCGACATATGTAAGTTGTAATGTTTTGGAATTTATGCCTTTTGACTTTTCCAGCACTTAGTTTCCTTCTCCTATAAGTTGCTATAAGCATGCACCTATATGCTTGTTTTATTATTAATTAAGTGAATATAATATGATAATTTGTCTGATTTGGTTTAATATAGGTTTTTAAAATGTTTTATTATTATGGTAGTATTTTAAATAGTGATTCTTCAACTGCGAATTATCTTAACCTTTAATTTTTATATCAAGTGGTAGCAAAGAAATAACAAATTTGGTATGAAATCATTGTAAAAAAACTCCTGAACTTAGTGTTGGATGTAAAAATATTAAATTAGTATGTTTTTATTGTGCTAAAGTTTTTGCGGGTGGTGACATTAATCGATTTAAGCAACATTTAGCTAAAGCTAAAGGAGAAGTTGAACAATATCGCAAATGTTCTCCTGATATTAAACATCAAATGCTTTTAAATCTTAAAGGAAATGTTGGAAAAAAAAAGAGTTAGAGAAATGCAAGCAGATTTCAATCCATTTAATGAACAACAAATAGAGCATAAAGAGATGATGGTTAGGCAATTGGAATATTTTTTTTACCGGCTCGACCATCAGGTCGATCTTAAAAACTATGCTGGGGGGAAGTGATGGATGAATTGTTATGTTGAACTCATTGACAATTTGTTAAGGAATACTCTCAGGTTCTTCATTTTTCTTTCAATTAAATGACAAGAACTCCAACATTTCTTAATTTGAGTTATTTTCCATACAGTTAATATAATTTTTCTCTTAATAGTTCAAAGTTGCCTTAATCTTCCTACTACGTAAATAGCTGAGGTCTTACTTGCAACTTTTATAAGCCACGCATAGATTTTGTTCCTTACAAAAATGTAACATGTTGAAGACTAGTAATTAATTGAGCGGTAGCTAATTCCTCCTGCTGGTTTCAAGTTCCTGCAATTTCGGAGTCAGTCGGTTGGTTAGGTTCTAGTAATGGCATATTATAAGTTTTGCTTGTTAATTATCCTTTCATTTGTGTGATGCCGTTGTCATATAAACACAAACTGAATAACATCTTTCAAATGATCCCTCAAATCATTCTTAATTTTTGCAATGATGTCCTAAAATCTAAAGTATTTCGGAATAAGGTTTATGTAATTGGATAATAGGTTTATAATTTAGTTCTGTAAATCTTAATTGTTTTTTCTAACCAAGATGTTTGATAGTTTGATGTGGAAAGCCTATGTAGTTGGTGCCTAGTAAGCCATAATGACTTGTAATTAGTGCTTGCAAAATATTATTTTTGATAGACGTGAGAACTCTCGGATGCTTAAATCAATAATATTATAAAGAAAAAAAAGTGTATTGATATTTTAAAAAGATAAACTCTGAAAATATATGTGCTAAAATTTTTAAAAATGAACAGATTATGAACCTTGAACTTGGTGGATTCATAAGGTATTTATAAGCATATAAGTCTCTTTTTTTTAATTATAGAGAGAAGGGGTCGAAGAGTCATTTCACTCCTATAAATTAATATGGTATTTTGAGTTTTATTTTACTCAAAATAATACATATTGAATTAATATAAAATATCATAAGACTTGTATAGGGTCCTGAAAAATTATCAAGAGACTTGCGTAGGTCCTGGAAAAACTTCTAAGGGAGTGTTAGGCTCAGGTGAGCTGCCTAAGCCTGTTAGGGTAAAAAATAAGCCTAGAAGCGCTACTGAGGCCTAATGTTTTTAGGTCGAGGCACTGTTTGAACCAATTATTGTTGGGCCTAAATGCTATCTGGGCCTAGTGTTATTATGTTTAGGCATAACTTGGACCCATTATTGTTGGGCCTAACCCGTTGTGCTCAGCCAGAGGTTTGAGCCTAGTGTTGTAGGTTCAACTTAGAGGTTGAGCCCATGAGTATTTAGACTCAGGCACGTTGCCTGGACTTGTGTCTTTTAATATTTGGGCCTATGAGGTTTTTTTTATACTCGTTAAATTTTAGTTTATTAGTATCCCCAAAGTTTTTGTAACATTTATACGCAAAGACTTGTAAAATAGCCTGGCACGACAAGTTTGTTGTATTCTCTTCATATGAGAAGAGGGGTGAAAACTCTATACTAATTTACTAGAGAGCCCGTGTGTAGGGGTGTGCATCATGTTTGAAGAAATTTCTAGGGAACCATTAAGGAATCTATATTTAGAAAAATTTTCTATGAGGCAAGAGAAATCCTATAAAAGAAGAGCTCGTATTTAAAAAAATTTCTAAAAGGTCAGGAAAACTTAAGGAAGGTAAGCCTATACTTAAAATATTCTAAAAGACTAAGGGTAATCCATTGAGGGTTGTTTCTTGCGATAGAGTGAGGTTTAGAAGCCCTATACCGATTCAAGATCGTATTGAAGAGAGGGAGGCTTGTAGCCTTCTAATTAATGGTGAAGGGCTTGAAAACCCCTATCGAAGATTTTTTTAAATATGGTAAGAGGTTTATGGCTTCCTTGATAAGGATGTGGCTTAGGAGCTCACTACTATAAAAAGGTCTCACTGAAGAATGAGAGGCTTGTAGCTTCTATGATGATAGCGTCAAAGCTTGGGATTCCTCTACTAGAGAGTAGTTACATTAAAGTGGTTGAGGTATGTAATCTTCTTAACGATGGCCTGGGGCGTGAGAGCCCCCTTATGAAGAGTAGTCGTATTGGAGTGTAGGAGGTATATGACCCTATTAGTGAAATCATAAGGTGTGAAATCCCTCTTACTAAAGAGTGGTCGCATTAAAGTGTGAAAGGTATGTGACCTCTCTAGTATTGTTATGTGGTGTGGAAGCCCTCCAATGAAGAATGGTCTTACTTAAGAGCAGGAGATTAAAGATTATCCCTGGAGATAATATGAGGCTTGAGAGCCTTATTAGCAAATCATGCTAATCTGAGACCATAGAAAAGAGGAGATATTTTAGATCAATCCATAGAGATTTTGTGAGGCCTAAGAACCCTACTAGAGAGTCGTTCTAGTCCAAGATTGCATTTTAAAGGTTGGAGATTTGATACCAATCTTAGGGGATTTTGTGAGGCTTGGGAGCCCTATTAGAGGGTTATGCCATTCCAAAATTCTATTAGAGAGGCGAAAGATCCGAGATCAATTCATGATGATTTCATGAGGTCTAGGAGCCCTCCTAGAGATTTGTAGATATTATGTTAGAGAAAATATCTTTATTTAAAAAATAAACTTATTCCCATCAAGGATAATGTATCTTAAGGTGATTTGAGTGCTAAATATAAGGAGATTCTTAGGAGGAACATGTCTTAGAGATGGTAGGTGATGCCTTGACTTCTTTAATAATTTTGAACGGTTGATCCCGTCTTGATTTAAGGGAGTAGTAAATTCTTAGGATACACCATGCACTCATGAGTTAGTCCTTGATGGTTCTTCCTCGAGCTTTCATTTTCTACTAGGAGAATGATTTTTCTTGGAAGGTATTTCATTTTGGTTTTCCTTGTAAAAACAAGGAGGTCTATGTCATAACGCATTAACATCTTCTACATATATATAATTTTTCATGACTTTCTTCACCTTTTTTGGTACAACATAAAGTTTTCTCTAGAGTGCATGTTCTCTTATCTCTTTTATCAAGGCCTTTAAGGCTATTGGCTTAAGTAATTCTACCACTTTGAGCATCTCCTCATTGAATCTCTTAAAATATATATGTGTAGACTCACTCTCTTATTGGGTTATACCAAATAGCTTCGTGAAGCTTTTCTTGGCAAGTATGCTAGTATTGAAGCATATCACTAGTTTGGCGCAAAGGTCACTGAACCTTTTGATAGAGCCTGGTTCCAAATTATTATACCTAGCATGCATAGAGCCTCGAAATGTTATAGGGAGGATTTTGTACATCGAGTTATTTTTTATGATCAAATCTAAGTTATTATGCACATTTCACACATTCTCTCTCGGGCCAGCAATGCCATTATAGTTGTCTAGACTTATTTTTATAGAAATGTAATTCATAAAGAGTTGAGTGTTCAATATATATTTGGACAAGAAAGAACCCTTCACCTGATAAGGGCTGTAGATATTCTATTGGGTATTCTTAAATATATATCGTCTCTTAGTCTTTTGTATGTTAGACTGCAAGGAGCCCGTGGATTTTAGCATAGAACGACATGATTGTTAATTGATGTTCATCCTATGATTGTTTGAGGGGACATATCTAGAGTTCCTAATGTGCATGAACGTATCATGATGGCCTGTCAACTTCTAGAGGGACTTGGCAAACATTGAGGCAAAACACTCTTTTAGAGAACATTTTGCCTATAATCCCAAGGTGGTGTAATTGCCTACAAAGGCTAGAAGCAACCAATACTGGTAGAGCTAGGGCGTTGTGTGTTGTTGAAAGTGTCATGACTTGTTAGAATGACAAGGCCTGGTTTTGACCTTGGATTACCAACACGACCAAAGTGAGGAATTCCATTTGACTATTGAGTTATTAAAGGTTTGGTGGGGTAGAACTGTATGTGGTAACGGGTAGATCCATCACATGTTTTGGTTTAAGTGTGTCTTGATTATACACCATGGAATGACTTAAATATGTAAAAAACAAGTTTTAGAAACTAATTATTTTTTGATCAGTTTCTCATAGATGACGTCAATTGATGATGTTCTAAATCTAAATTGCTTAGAAATAAGACTTATGTAGTTGAATAATATGTTGATTATTTATTTTTAACGATTTAATTTATTCTTTCTAGCCAAGGTGTCTGGTAGCTTGATGTAAAAAGTTTAGGTTGCTAGTAGCTAGTAAGCTAATGTGGCTAGTAGTTGATGCCTGGTAAGCTGGGATGGTCGGTAACTGATACTTACAAAAAGTTTATTTTGATGGATGTATGAACTCTTATATGCTTAAATCAATAATTTTATAAAAAAAAATATAATAATATTTTAGAGAGATAATCTTTAAAAATATATATATATATATAAATTATAACTCATAAGTATTATTATTTTGTAGAGAGGAGGAGTTAAACTGTTATTTCATCTTTATAAATTAATATAATATTTTAAATTATATTTTATTTAAAATAATATATATTGAATTAATATAAAAAATTTAAAAAATTACGTGAAGATTCAAAAATTTTTTTAAGAAACTTGTAGAGTGTCCTGAAAATATTTTCAATAGAGTATTGGGTTTGGAGAAATTGTTAAAGCCTAAAATGAAAAATAAATAAAAATCTACTATTTTAATTCAAGTACATTGAGCTAGGTACTTGTCTGTATCCATGTCGTTGTTAGGGTGCATTCCTAGCATCCCAGCTGGGCATGCACCTAGTACATGGGGTGCTCGGCAATACGCTCGACATGCCCAACACCGATATGCTGGGCATGTGCCCTTAGACGGTGGCCACGCATTATCTGGGCTAATTTATTATCGAAGGTTGGTTCATGAGAAATTGAGCCTAGACAGGTTGTCTAGGATTGTATTTTATTAATTTTCAAGTATTTAAAAAGTTTTTTATACTCATTAAATTTGAGTTTATCGATTAGGAAACAATATTGATTCATTTAATCATCTTGAAAAGTTCATAATGCATGATTGTTTCACCAACGCAGGGCTGACGTCAAAAGGCTAGCCTAATGACCTTTTAAAGATGCTGATTTATTTCTTTGTTGTTGACTTTACTTTTGAGTGACCAGGAAATTGCTTGGAAATTCTCTTTGTACATGACTAATACTACTTGAATATCAGCTAGCACCACTCTGCTCCTAAAGTTTCAGACCAAGTGATTATCTGGGTGAGAGTTTTAATGGCAACAATAGATGCTGAGATCTCAGAGGAATCAATGTCACTCGCGATTGATGATACACTGTATGTTGCAGTGGGAAAGGATGTTGGAGAAAGCAAGTCGACTTTGTTATGGGCATTACAGAATTTTTCTATCAAGAAAGTTTGCCTTGTTCATGTTCACCAGCCTGCAAAAATGATCACCTTGAGTAAGTAAATATGTCAGCTTTGTTTTGTGCGCGAGTAACATGCCACGGAAGAACCAACTTTATGCATATCTGTCTTTTTTAACAATGCGCTCCGTATTCAATATGTTAACAACGTTCTTCTGGTGAATAGTGAAAATTTTGACACTCGCTATGGATTCTGATCATCCTGATTTTTGGTTTAAAGGTTTTTGATAATGTGTTTGAGCATGTAAATTTTGTTGGATTTTAAAACATGGGTTTCACCCATAGACCTGGATCAAATCAGTCCCTTGCCATACGTTTATTTGTTTTGTTTCTGGTATGCAGTTGGTGGAAATTTCCCAGCTAGCAGACTTGAACAACATGAACTGAGGGAATTCCGTGAACTTGAAAGGAAGATTATGCACAAGGTCTTGGATGATTACCTTCTCTTGTGTCACCAAGCAGCGGTACGCATATTCTTTGTTAACTCTTACTTGTAGGTATTTAAAGTTTATAATAATTTCAGTGCAAATACTGATTGTCCCCGCTTTGTCAGAAATGACATAAGATTTTCTTTGCTTATGACATTTTTGAGATCTCCTTTGCTTTCAGTAGTTAATAGGACTAATTGTTGAAACACATAAAACTATGTTCTGGTATCTCCCTAAAAAGGTGAATTACAAAATTTCTTCCCTTGAAAAGGTTGCCCTTCCAAGTGTATCTTGCAAAATTCTGTAAGTTTTTCCAAGAAACTGTAAACATGAACTGCTCATATTAGAAATGAACCTTCAAAACTGATGCATAAAGGCATTTATGACTTTATTTTGAAGGTCCATGCAGAAAAGCTTTGCATTGAAAAGGATGACATAGGAAAGGGGATTGTGGAACTCATGTACCAGCACGCTATCAAGAAACTTGTTATGGGTGCAGCTGCTGACAGACATTATTCAGAGTACAATCCATCATTTTAGCATCGTGCTTCATCAAAATCAGATGTCATTGGGAAAAAAATCATGTGATGTCTGAATGACTGGATTCTGGATGATGCTCTCTGTAGAGCTAGGTTTTTTCCTGCATGCTGCCTTGATGGATTCCATCATATGAACTGTACCATGCATTTTTTATGCTGATTAGACCAGCGATGAAATCATTGGGAGACAATGCAGAGTATCAGAATAGTCACACTAGAAGATATAAGAAGTAAAGTGCACAAAAACAAACTGGTTTAGAGCCTGCAGAAAGGCCACAATTCACATTTGTTCTGGACTTTCTATGCCCTTCACCAGAGTTTCCATTTTTTATTTTCATTTTGTTTTCTCTAAATTCTATTATGAAGTAATATGAAATTGCTCATAAATCTGCCTTAAAATTGCAGGGGAATGGTGGATCTTCAGTCCAGAAAGGCCAAATATGTCCAACAGTGTGCACCTTCTTCCTATCAAATTTGGTTTATCTGCAAGGGGCATCTCATACGCACAGGGTATGCTTTACAAGTATCATGCATGTCAATCTGTTCTGATAGCATTGGGTGTACATGGATGTAATACAGTCTCAAATAATAATCTATCAGAGTGAATGTACTTCCAAGTTACAGCTGCTTAAAGTACATCCAAGTGACTTGATCGTCTTTAAGTGTCGAATAATGTTGACTGTAATTCTCCCTACACTTACAGGACTTCTACAGATGCATTTGCTGACCTGGATCGTGTTACACGACATATAAGTGGGGAGATTACTGGACTTGAGCTAGAATTATGTGAAATTCCCGATATGGAGGAAGAGAGTGATTTACATACTCCTGATGGTTTGGTACTTGGAAACATCTCAATAATGGAATATTAGGCCACATGCACCCAATGTTAAACCGGTTCCATTCATATATTGATTGTTATGAAATTGTTCTAGCTTTTTCTTTAGGATATTTACTAAACATTTTTCATAGAGTCGGTGGTTTGTTTACAGGAACAGAATAGTGTTGAACAACTTTATAAACAATTGGACCGGGCCATGGAGGAGGCTGAAAAGTTTAAGCGAGAAGCATTTGAAGAGTCATTGATTCGAGGGAAAGCTGAAAAGACTTCCATCAAAGCTCTTCGCAAGGTAATTTCTTTGTTCTAAAACAGTTTTTCTCCTCTTTAATTGAGATGATTATTTTATGCACGACAAACAAGAGCGTAATGTTCACCTCTTAACAAGCAACATACTTGTTTTATCAGAAGTGCCACCACCCAACCACCGTTACATATAAATGGTGGATAAAATCAACTGAAAAATGCTTGTTATTAGGAGTTATTCAAAACTTCTTTCTACTGCATATGTTAGTTAACGAAACAATTCAGCCCATGCGATTTGCAAAAACTTGTGTTGTCCCTATGAATTGAAGGACCTGCAAACTCGAAACAGAAGCTTGTATAAACTTTGTGGTCTTATTCAGACCTCTAATAATGTTGTTTCAGGCCAAAGTATTGGGAAGCCTGTATGCCGAGGAGTTGAGGCACAGGAAAGAAACCGAGGAAGCACTAGTAAAAGAAAAACAAGAGCATGGAAAAACGAAGGACCATCGAGATGAAACACGTTTGGTTGCCATTGATCAGAGATTATTGTGGGAGACTGATCGTTCAAAATTTGATACTAAGATAAAAGAGTTGGGTGATGAACTACGTGCTTATGCGGATCAGTGTAAGGAATATGAGGAAGAAAGAGATGAGTTAGTTAGGGAACTTTCAAAAAAGCAAGCAGAAGATGCCTCGAGCATGCATATTCATCAGCTTCTTTCTGTCTTCTCTTTGTCAGAGATTCAGGAAGCATCTCGCAATTTTGACCCATCAGTAAAGATCGGAGAAGGTGCGTACGGGAACGTTTATAAAGGTTTCCTTCGTCATACCCCAGTAGCTATAAAAATGCTGAACCCAGAAAGCATGCAGGGGCGTGCTGAGTTTAAACAGGAGGTAAGAATTCTCGAGATTAATTCACTATGGTATTTACCGGAATGGTCTGTTTCTTTATCATGCAAGAAATTTCCAAAATTATTTCTGATATGCCCATGTATTGGGCATTTTTAATCGAACATATGTGGAAAATGACAGGCTACCATTTACCTATGGTTCTTTACGGCTCCTTAGGTTGTGGTCTGGCAATCATAAACCTTCTCATGGTATCTGTGTAAAGAAATTTTATGGGGACATTTTTTCTGAATTGGAGCTTTATGTTAACACTAATGTTTTGATCAGACTATTGGGCAGAAACAAGGAAGAAGCTGGAAAAAGATATCTCTAAGTTCCAGGCTGTCCATTAATTATTTTATCCTGATGATTTATCTTCTTCAGGCTTTGAACAGATGCATGTTTGCTAGTACTTAATTGTCTAGGAATTTAGCATAGAAAGATTTGGAAATAATAAAGCAAAATTTGATCTGCTGTTTTGTTCAGGTTGATGTATTGAGTAAGTTGAGGCATCCACACCTGGTCACTCTCATCGGAGCCTGTTCTGAAGCTTGTGCTCTCATCTATGAATATCTTCCAAACGGAAACCTTGAAGACCGCCTCAATTGTGAAGGCAACACTGCACCATTGCCATGGCAAGCCCGAATACGCATAGCCACTGAGTTATGCTCTGCCCTAATATTTCTTCATTCCAGTACTCCTACAAGCATTGTGCATGGTGATTTAAAACCTGGAAATGTACTCCTTGATGCCAATCTCTCATGTAAACTCAGTGACTTTGGAATCTGTCGAGCCCTCTTGCTTCATCACAACATCACGCAATATCACAAAACTGATCCAAAGGGCACCTTTCTCTACCTGGATCCTCATTTTCTTACAACAGGAGAGTTGTCTCCCAAGTCAGACACTTACGCTTTTGGAATCATACTCTTACAGTTGTTGACTGGGAGACCAGCATTTGGCCTGGTAAAAGAAATCAGAGATGTGATAGATGAGGAAAATCTGACCTCCTTTATAGATCCCTTAGCTGGGGATTGGCCATTTGTGCAAGCCATGCAATTGGCTTGTCTGGCTTTGAAATGCTGTCAAATGGAACGAAGCAGCCGCCCCGACCTTGCCTCAGAAGTGTGGAGTGTGCTAGAACCAATGAGAGCTTCTTGTGGGCCATTATCAAGATTCCAGTTTGGTTCTCTACAATGTCAAACGCCTCCTCCTTATTTCATCTGTCCCATTTTACAGGCAATTCCATTACTTTTAAAATTTCATTAGCATCAATGGGTGCTCATCTGTTGGGACTTAATCCTCCCAAGTTCATGAAATTCCACAAAGTTTCTTCTTTCTTAAGTGCATGTCTCTCTCTCTCTCTCTCTCAACGTTGCAAATGTTTGCAGGAAGTTATGCAAGATCCTCATATTGCGGCAGATGGATTTACTTATGAAGCAGAGGCTTTGAGAGGCTGGCTGGAGAGCGGCCATGATACATCACCAATGACAAACCTGGAGCTTGAACGCTTTGAACTTATCCCTAACCGTGCTCTTCGTTCTGTAATTCAGGAGTGGCTACAACAGCATTAAAATGCCTTCATTCTATATTCAGAGACATGGCTATCCCTAAGCTACCACTTTGCTGTCGGTTATGTTTGAAGTTCCCATTCATGATGCTGGACCCTCAAAATATTAGTTTCATTTATTGCCTTCTAAGTCCTCCATGTCCTTTATTTTCTTGGTAGTTTCTTTTATGGATTTTAAGTTACTAACGTATCTTTGGTGTGCTGTATAAAGATGGACTTGGATTTTACAAGATAAAAATTAATATTTTTCTTGTTCAAGGTGATTTTAGTGTGAAAAAAAGGTGCCACAAGTTTGTTCAATTCTTGACAAAAGGCTTGTTATTGATGAAATGACTACTATCTTTCATGTAAAATCAAAAACATTATAAAAGGATAAAAACAAGGAAAATATTATAAAAAAAATAACAGTATTTGATAGTTTTTATCTAGGTTAATTTGATTGATGAATGGTAGGTTAATTTTAGAGTTTATTGGAGACAAGTACATGTCTCAAATCTTGAATAGAAAAGGTTATTCTCCATTAAAAATAATAATTATTTTAATTTTAAAATATAATTTGATGAATTAAAAAAAAATTGTGTAGGTTATAAGTCGGATTGGTTGTTGGTTTGAGTCAATATAAAAATAAAAATAATTATTATTATAATTTTAAAACTCGATTCGGATCAAGGTTTAGGATACTGGTTGGAAAAGTCAATTTTAATTTAGTTTAATTAATATAAAAATAAAAATAATTATTATCATAGTTTTAAAACATGAATCAAAGATCAACTTGAGGCAAGACTCGAGTTACTGGTTATGAAGGTTAATTTGAGTTGATTTAAGTCAATATAAAAATAAAAATAATTATTTTTATAATTTTAAAATTTGATTAAAAGGTAAACCTGATACAAGACTAAGGTCATAAGCTAAAATGGTTAATCTAAGTTCACCTAAATAAAGATAAGAATAAAAACAATTCTTATTATATTTTTAAAACTTAATCCAAGTTGACTTAAACAAAGATAAAGATAAAAAAAACTTCATTTTGACTATAAAATTTTAAAAATACTTATTTTATCTCATGTTGTAAATTGATCTCGATTTTTTATCGGGTCAGGTTAAATCAATTTTTTTTTTATTTTTTTTTAATTTGAATTAGTTCATGCTTTAAATGTATGGTATCTTATATTTACCCACTAACCCTTCTAAATTTTATAATTAAATTTAATATAATATTATTAATTTTAATACTTAATATAAATTAAAATAAAGAATAATATTTAATTATTTTTTAAAATATATAAATTTATCAAATAAAATAAATTTTTTTATATCTTACCGCTACAGTATATCAACTACCATCTACAAGGAAGAGAATTAGTACAAGACCAGCAGAGAAATTTTTTGCAATCACCTCGGTTTTGGAGCACCAAGTTGCGTAGTTAAAGAGAGAAACCCCTAAAACCCTATCTCCCAAGCATCCACGCTATCCATCCCGTTTCTCAGATTTTCCCAAATCTCCACCGCCCATTAATGTCCTGGCGTGGCCGTGGTTACGGTGGGCACTTCCATCCAAGCAAGTTACCCCAGAACCAGAAGCCATCAGTTCTTTTCCCAGATGATAATTGCGTCTTACCGGACCTGCCAGATTCTCATTTTGAAATAGATACTGAGAAAAAAAGTAGTACAACAAAGATTTCTGGCTCGCAAAGATGTCAGCTTTACAGAATTTTTGAAAAGTTCTCCACACTATCTGCAAGAAAACTCAGGAGAGAGTGACATCTAAAAGGCTTCCAGAACGAAAGGTTTTCTGATAGGTTTGGAGTAAAACCATCAAAGAAGCGCCAGCTTTCAGATTACTTGGAGCTCAAGAAAAGTAAGTTTCCTCAAGAATTGCTTGTAGGAATGAAAAGGAGAGGTAAAAGAAGGTTAAGTGGAATTTTAAGGAGGAGGATAGAATGTTCAAGGATTTGGAGAAAAACGGAAAGTTATCAGCGAAAAGAAGAGGTTTTGAAGAGTACCATAGTAAATGATGACGACGACGAGGGTTGAAAATCATATACATGTTTAGCAGATAGGAAGAGGATGCAAACAAGAGGGAATGAATCAAGCGGTGACCTTACTCTGCAACCAATGAAGAATAACTGGCCGTAAACCAGGACTTGCGCAGCCCCCTCTGCCACAAATTATAACGTAGGCTCTCCCGCTTGGGGAGACCTTAGACAAGCACCCTCCTGAGTACTGCAATGGAGGTTGCTGTGGGTAAGTATGTCTCATGTTGCTGTTGGTTTCTGCCTTGTACCCGTGCATGCCACTCGTCTGACCTCTTGTTCTTCATGATTCATTCCTTCTTTGTTAATTCATTTAAGGTAGACCGAGTATAATTAATGATAATATCATTGAATTTTTCACAGCCTGGATAGCTTTTTTAATTATTATTTCTAAATCTTACTACAACTCGTAGGATGCCGATACCTGAGTAGTATTTGGCTTTCTGGTTGGATAGTGTTTTTTTAAAAATTAAATTTTTTTACTTTAAATTAATATGTTTTTTATATTTTAAAATCATTCTGATATACTAATATTAAAAATAATATTTTAAAAATCAATTATTATTATTATTATCACCTAGAATGATACAAGGTTGCTCCATCCGGATCTTCTGTCTGATTGTTGGACGGAATGTTTCGGGCTCCTTTGTCTTGTCCATGACTCAACTGGCGTCAAACTAGAATGACCCTTCGGGTGACGTGGGGAGCAACAGAATTCAAGGACCAAGCGACACCGTTTATGGATAAAGACCTGGGGCATTGCTAGCAAAAATTGGATCCATCGCTGGGAACAATCAGGATATTTCTAAAAATATGCCCTACTCTCTCTTGGGTTTGAACATCTATCCAAGGTTATGGATTGCACGTCACTCGCCAAATTACTCCGATGCCGTTTTGTATGGACACTCGCCTTTTAGGCCCTCTTCGATTGTCCAAATTAATAGTTTTCAAATCAGAAACTTCTGAAATAAAAAATTTATATTCCTGGTGCTCTAATTTAGTCGAAGAAAAAATGAATTGCTTAGTTCAACATATGGTATACGTCCAATCGTTAATCATTCATTCCATTGACGTGTATGTATAGGATATAGCAGAATAAATATCATGTTAGCATGCAAGTAGTCATGTCATTAGAGCCTCTGGAAGGGCAAAAATCTATTGGATTTAAAAGAATCACATGAATACTATGCTAATAAATAATATAAATTATATTTTAAAATTATATTTAATAATTTAAATCATTAAATTAAAATAATGTGTAATATAATATTAGAATTTTAATTATCAAACAGTAACAAATTTAAATTTTATTATTTTTATTTATTTAATAAAAATTAAATATAAAATAATTTAAATTTAAAAATATTAAATTTAAAAAGTTTTTATTTAAAAAAATATATTAAAAAATAATATAAATTTTATTTTAAAATTTTATTTAATAATTTAAATTATTAGATTAAAAACGGATATATTCGGCTGTTGCATGTAAAAAATATGTTATCATGTGGTCGTTTCTTCGTGTTCCAAAAATCTCATACCCCAGCCCTCCTCCAATCATTATGACTTTTATAAGTTTTCATTGACCCTAATAAATCGAATGATTCTTCCTCTTCTTTCTTTACAACTTAATATTTCGAATTAGTCAAGGTAACAAACCATCCATACTAACAATTAAAAAAATAATTTAAATGGATTTGTGTGTTCCAATTAACATGTTAACTTGGATTAAATTATTTTTTATATATAAATAATTTTATTTGTATATCTATATTATTTTAATATATTTAAAAATAAATTATTCTCAATACAAGGAAAAATTTAGATTTAAAAGGACAACAAAAAAAGCAATTTTTATTTTAATCTATGAAACTTATCCTGCATGACTCCAATTACTTCCTTCAGCATCACACGAGGATGATGTTGTTTCCATTAATGGATTTCTCGTGAAAAGTCACCAAATATACCAAATCAAGAGTTAATTTAAATATGTGGGTATTTCATAATTTCTTTGGCATAAAAAAAAGGATACATCAGGAAATTAGCATAAAAAATTAAAAAAATAGAAAAATAACATAAAATAAAAATCTTTTAGTAAATAGCACAATTTAAAAATATTGTGATTCAGAAAACTAACATTTTAATGACGTTATGATTGTAAATCGAACATTAATTTTAATTTTTTTGTGATTTTGAAACGCAACATCAATTAACAAATCATTTTAAAAAATGACTAGACATTTCAAAAAATAGTTGGATTGTTTTGACTGCTATCTAGTTTTAAAAGTTTTTGTGTTTTGAAATGAAAAACATTCATAAAATAACAGTTTTTCTTATTTTGAAATTTAATTTACTTTATGATTCTTAGAGAGTTAAAAATTTTATAATTTTAATAAAATTTGGAAAAAGTTTCCCTTATATATGAATTATACCCAAAAATTGTCTCGCTTAAAAACTCCCTATAAAAAACCGCAATAATCTCAATCGATAAATTCTAATTAAACTCAGTAAATTCTCACTTTTCATAATCACAAAGTAGTTATAGAAATGGAGAAAAAAAACATATATAAATTTTAAATGAACAAAAAATAATTGAATAAATATAATATTCAAGTAACTCTAAAATATATAAACATAACTTATCTATTTATCTACGTCACACATTTATTGGATGATCTAAACTCATTAGAAGCATGATTAAATTCAGTTCCTGCACTTGTTTAAGTGGTCTCATCCTTTGCAATGGTATCATCAAGAGCTAAGCTATTTTTAAATATATCAACTTTAGTACGATGAAAATTTAGCCACTAGAACGCAATGATGTGAACTTCTTCTTTTTTGTTAGTATTACAAAGACAAGATATGATCTTTTGACCTTCTCGTAGCATGAAAATAACCTACTATTAATAAAATATTAATGTTAAATTAAAAGAACAATACATAAAACCCAACGCTTAGCATTTCATAATTATGAAAAAGATTTGATTATTTACGAGATTTTGAATTCAATAGGCATGATGCTCGTATTGCATGTATCCAAGTAAAAGAACCTCGATAGAATTTGAGGTAATGACCCGATGTGTGATACTCATGTATCAAACCATATACTCCTCTTCTGTAATCATGAGATACATCTCTATAAATATCTCATTTCTCTGTGTATCCCACTATAAAACATATGTTTAATTTCAGCATGACCAATCATATAATCATCATTTCTATCTTGACAAGTTATGGCATGTAATGCATCACTCATGTTAATGTCGACGAGAAGGTATTATCTATAGTTGAATTGTCATATTACCCGATCTGGGCAATGTAGCTCGACAATCTCAAAAAATAAATAATAGGACCATTGATGTTTACATGTTCATCCTATTAGTGCAAACAACCAAAGCAACTGCCAATCTTTTCTCTAAATAAGGCGTCCATATGACTTGTATAATATTAGTTTTTTAAATATTAAACAATAATAATTCGATGAAGTGTAACGTCTTTTATTAAACAAAAGATTAAAAAAAAACTTGAATAACATGTTTTCCATTTAGCTTGCTCTGATAAAATACCAACACATGTGTTGGATAATTTTCAAATGCTATACCAACACATTGGATATGTAATTTTAACATGTCCACCTAGCATTAAAAACTAGCCATTTAACCCATGCTAAGCCAAGGGTCTTTTTTTTTAAAAAAATATCAGGTATACAAATTGTTTTAATGTGTTATTTTAACAATAAAAAATTTAAAGTGTAAATTGAAAAGACAATGTGAGCATCTAACTAAACAAATTGATAACTATTTATGTAAATAAATGAAAAAAATTCTTAATAATAACCAAAAGAGAAATTGAAAAAATTAAGAGATAAATACAAATGAAGGTATTTAATTATACAAAATGAGACATTCACCCGATTGTATTCACTAAACTTATTTACTTAAATCAATAAAAGATAAATTTAGATTTTAAAAAACTCATGATCTAAAAGATAAATACAAATGGAAATTGACTAAATAAACTCATGTCCTACAAAATTATACAAAGCCGAACAAATCAACAATGTTAATTTAAAGTGAATATTTTTTATTTTGAAAAATAAACTTTGTTTATATAAATCAAAAAATAATTATTAATGAATTTCACTAGTTTCTTGAAAAATCAAGCATAAACAAAACCATTCTAAAAAGCTTTATATTAAAAAAATAACATGCAAAACTTGTGACTTTAATCATGAAATAATGATAATCTCTTAGAAAAGCAATTTAAAATAATTACCAAACCAATATTTTTTTCAAGAAAAAATAATTGTAGAATAATAAGATTGTATGAAGCCAAATCTCTAATAAATCAATTGTTCAAAAGATGAATCCATGAAAAAAAATATAAAAAATAAAGGAAAAAAAAAGAGTAATTAGATGGAAATAAAAATTAGATTTGATAGACGCTCCACAATGAATAATAATTTTTTAAAAAATAAAAAATACTTGAGTATTTATTTTTTTATTTGTGTACACTGAACTTGTTTATTAAAAACAATCAAGATAGTAAAAATAAAAATACATATAAAATCAAGTTAATATCGATATGATATTATACATATACATGGTTTATCACTAGTAATATATCTTTGTAAGCAAAACAGAAATCATCTATAATTATAATTATTTTCTACATTAATATTTGCAAAAACCAAAGGAAATAACCTAGTATTTGCATAAAAGATAATTGCAATTAATAACTTCTTATCATATTGTTCATGTAAATGTATGTTATCAACATTGATAAGTTGTTTATAATACTTGAAAGTACTTTCAACACAAGATTCAAATGACCGAAACACTTTCCAAAAATTCATTTTATTATCATTAAGATTCGCTTTGTATGTCCATTTAACAACTGTTACAAGATTTAATTATTTTATTGTCAACAACAACCTTTATAATTTTTCAAAAAATTTCTCGGGTGAATCAAAAAAATGCTTAATGACCTTTTATTTTGCAACTCATATCTTGTCATGTAAAATTTTATATTTGTAATATAATTTATTTTATCTTGTACCCTTGCAACCGTCATTGAAAACTTATTCACCACAAAGGTTTATATAGCATTCTCAATAAAAATTTACATCAAATTGATGGTGATATTTTTTAACAAAGATTGAAACACATGTGATCAATTCTTTTAGCTTTTTCATCTCAAATAAATTTAACATTTAATAGTATGCCCACAAGAATATTATTATATTTAAATGCTTGCACATATTATAATTAAATAAATATTGAGTTTGATCATTGGACTTGGTATACAAGTGAATTTACAATATATTATTATTTAACTATATTAATCAATTTATTTTCCTTAATGAATGTTTATCCAATCTCTAATTTAGATTTTTTTAACATGTATATATGATCAAGTGTTCAATTATTAAAAATAATAAAATAAAATTTATAATTATTTTTAAATTTAGAAATAGAAGGTATGATTGTATTATCATCAATATTAATTATATTATTTCACTAATATTATGATAAATTTTTATATTTATTGCAATAATTTAAAAATAAAATCATTACAATTTTAAAATTATATCCGTACAAGCTCTCCAGAACTCATCTCCATATACAAGGGTGTATAGAAATTAATGAAGCCCACGTGTGATTCCTCCTGTAGTGAGCTGACCAGACATGTGCGGGACCCCCTTTCTTTCCCCTGGTGCCGTATTGCCTCCCGAATAATCTATGGACCGAACACTCCTTTCAGATCCAGTAACCGTGATACGTGCTCCGAGAGTATTGGTCCACTGCCATTAAAGGGTTAAAAACGTCACTCGCAACGAATAGTTATTTGCAACGTGTATAGGCTTGGTGGGTTTGAACACAGAATATAAGAATCAGATTATAATTTAATCCTGCCGTCCTATCCGTACTTCCTGTCTATACGGTACTCTTAATCTCTTCGCACAGTTCCCGGCGGTGACCTTTGATTGAAGATGAAAAATACTGTCCCACGCGCTTTGCTTTTTATCACCGCCTTTCTGTTAATAGGTGAAATCATACATTAAAAACAGGCTTGGATTTTGATTTTGAATTTATTTAATTTGAAATTATAATTAAATGAAATTTAAAAAAATAAAAAAATAAAAAATCTGATCATTTAATTAAAAATATAATTTGATCTGATAACACCAAATTGAGAATTAGATTACGACATATTAATTATTTTTTAAAAAAATAATATCATTTTATTTTATAAAAAAATTAAGAATTGATTTAAAATAATTTAATAGTTCTATTAAATACATTACTCGAGTTTTAAGTTGAGTTAATCATTGAGATGAATTTAAAATAATAAATGAAATCATTATGGTGGCATGTTATTATTTTATATTTAAAATATTTGATAAAGTGAATATTTTTAGTGAAAAAAATATTAAAAATTCATAATTTTTTTTTATAATCTTAAAATATGAATTCTTTCTCACCCAATCATTTTTATGGATTTAACTGTAGTGAATAATTATATTATGATTTCTCTCCTTTTGGTCTAATTAGCAGTATTAAGCTAGTCATTATTGGTATTATTGGTATAGGGACCTTAATAGTGTTAATAAATAGGATTATGTGAAGTGAAAATGATAGAATTTAAATATTATATAGACTTCTACATGTCTGCACATGGATGTAAAATTATTTTTTCAATTCAATAATAAATTGAATTAGCTTTGAACTAATTATTAGTAATTAAATAATAGATTGTTTATAGTCTATATTGGTGTGCATTTTTTTATTTTTCTATTTAAATGCCTCTACTTTTTTAGATTTGAATGTATGAATTTTTATTTTTTAATTATGCATTAATTTAATAATTATATTAACATATATTTAAATAAAGAAATATTTAAGAATTCATGCACTAAATGAAAAATAGCATTAAGGATATTTGAACAGAAAAAATAATTTTAACAGTAAATATATAATAAACTATTCAATTTATATAAGCTATATTAGCTACAAAACTATGGCCGTTCTTGGCATCTTAACATGAAATGTTAGGGGAAAAAACGGCTAATGATATTCAGTATCGTGACTGACACGCTCTAGGCAACGCGTTTTATGATACCCACCAACTAAAAGGAAAAAAAAAGAAAAAAACAATAAGCATTACCAGCTCAATAACGGTTACCACACGGCTTTTTATAATGGCTCCCTACTAAAACGACAAGGAGAGTTCAAGCTCTCTCTCTCTCTCTCTCTCTCTGCACTTTCACACCTCCTCCTTCTCCTCCGTTTCTCCACTGAAACCCTAAAAAAACACTTCGAATTATGTAGTTTAAAATGGATACTTATAAAAAGATATGTGTGTTAATAGCTTTGCTAGCTTCAAGCTTTTGTTTGGGATCAGCCGGTGATATAGTGCACCACGACGACATCGCTCCTAAGCGGCCTGGCTGTGAAAATAACTTCGTTCTGGTAAAGCTTCAAAGAAAAATCCCTAACTTCACTTCGAAGATTTTTTTTTCAATTTTTTTGGTTGATTTCTGCTTGGATGCTGAAAAATTGAAGAGATGAAAGGAAACTGGAGGAAACTGTTTGCTTTTCTGTGGTTGATTTTTTCGATGAATTAGTTTCATTTTTTACGCGACGTACTAGTTACTTTGTTTAGCTTCGCTTGAATTGAATTGTTTAGTTCAATTTTCTGAAGTGTTTTGTTTTAATTTAACTCTTTTCTCTCTCTCTTGATTTCTGTTTGGCTGCTGAGAAAATCATGGAAATTGTGTAAAGTTGAGTGTTTTATTGATTTTTAAAAAACAGTAACAGTAGAGCTTCAGAGGATATACGCTTTATATGCTTCCCACCTTTTTCTGTTTGAATATCAAGAAATAATTTGGAAATAAATATTTTTAATTTATTTTGTTAATTTAATTTTATTATTAATTTTATCACAGTTTTGTTCTGCCCTGTTTCATAGTTATTTCTGTATGATACTTGTAATAATTAATGAGATATTTTGTTATCTAAAAAAATTAATTTTGACAAGCATTTTTTTTGGCTTATTTAATATTGAATTTAGGAATTAAAAATTTTGTGGGATTTTAAGGCAGTTTTGTTGGACGTTATTTCTTATTGAATTTTATTTTGTAGGTCAAAGTACCAACTTGGATTAATGGCGTAGAAGATATTGAGTATGTTGGTGTCGGTGCTCGTTTTGGTCTCACTTTGGAATCGAAGGAAAAACATGCTAATTTATTTCTACTTGCCCTGGCTGACCCTCCTGATTGTTGTAGCAAACCCAAAAATAAGGTTTTTTTTAATCTATTTGTACAGTTCTTCTTGCTCAGGTGTAATTAATTACACAAAATATTTTTCTTCTATTCATTTTCTCATAAATTGGACTCTCTCGCTGCGTGGTAGCTTTCAGGGGAGGTCATATTGGCGCACCGAGGTAACTGTAGCTTCACAACAAAGGCAAATGTTGCTGAAGATGCTGGTGCTTCAGCTATTCTCATCATAAACAATCGGACAGGTATTTGCGTGTAACATTCTGTCATCTTTGTGATTGTATCTGTTCAAAATCCTCTCAATTGACATGCATGCCAATATGCTGCTATGAATAAGATCTCCAGGAGCTTAAGACTGAAATAACTGCTGTCTATCTCATCATGTTCTGTTTATGTTGATGCATATAAATGTCGTTGCTTTCTTTCTCTTTCTCTCTCAACAGGGTATCTAAATCCGTGCTGGTGCTGTTGTTCTTGACATCTGTTCGTTACTACTGCCAAAAATGCATTTATTCTCTGCTGCTTTTGGCTCTATAAAACCAATACTCGTAGAAGAAACTTATTTCCTCTGAATGTCTCATCAACTCCCTTCAATATACAGGAGTTTATGTGGACTGTACAGCTGTTATCATATTAGAAACATCAGAAGCCAAATTTTTTCCTTCAAAAATGTAAATATTTTGTGAGGAGTGTTACCAAAGTAATTGGTGAATTTACCATTACCTTGGCTTCTTATTGAACAAAGGTTGATGCTGATTATATTTGCATTTTTGGTTTCATGGTTTACTCTTGGAACTTTTTTTACTGTAGAACTATTCAAGATGGTTTGTGAAGTCAATGAAACTGATGTAAAGATTGGCATTGCTTCTGTCATGCTCCCACAAGATGCTGGTGCAAGCTTGGAAAAATATTTGACGAGCAGCTCATCAGGTTTGCATTTCTCTATAATAATGTATTCCCTCATTCCCTTATATCAGTGGCACATTTGGATATGCCTTTTCATTTCTTTGGATGCAATTGTACGTGAAATGGTTGTATCATTATAAAACCTAAACATGAAACCTTGGCTTTCATTTGAATGGGGTTATTCATTTGTTTTCACTTCCATATGTTCCTTTCCAGTTAAAGTGCAGTTATACTCACCACGACGTCCAGTGGTGGATGTTGCAGAAGTGTTCTTATGGCTTATGGCTGTCGGTACCATTTTATGTGCTTCTTACTGGTCTGCATGGAGTGCAAGAGAAGCTGCTATAGAGCAGGATAAGCTATTGAAGGTCATTTTGGGCATCTAGACAGCTAAATTTTTGCAATTCCTGTCAAGTGTGATCCTTGGTGAATTAGATCCCTGATTTTTTTCAAGTGATATGTGGTTGACATTGTGCTTGCAGGATGGTTTGGATGAATTGATTCATATGGATGGTGTCCGTTCCAGTGGTATTGTTAACATCAACACGACATCTGCAATTCTCTTCGTTGTGATCGCTTCTTGTTTCTTAGTTATGCTTTACAAACTTATGTCATACTGGTTTATCGAGGTTCTGGTGGTTCTGTTTTGCATTGGGGGAGTGGAGGTGGGTCTTCTATATTTTGATGCTCAATTCCTTTTTATTAATCTACCTGCCATCTTTACTCTTTTTTTTTTTATTGGAGACACAGACATGCATTTGTAAAATAATTTGAGGATTCTCAAATTTATATGGTGCCATCCTTTATTTCAGGCTTTTGCTGGCAGTTCCAATCATTCTTTTCTAGAACTATGCTACTCCTTTTAAAACCTATATATTCATCCGAGATCTTTCCAAAGGTCTAACCAAATTTTGTCATCACTCTAGCTTGCTGTCATGATTATTTTTTACTGGTCATGTGGTCTTTTTAGTTTATGCTTGTCACTGAAATTTAGGTCTAAATTGGTTGCAACTATCTCTTTTTGTTCTATCTTTTTTTCAACTTTTCAAGCCTCTGATACACTACTATTCTACACGATACATTTGTTATGGGCATTAGTTCTTTGGAAGTTGCTTTGTCATAACACCTTTTTATCTATATTCAGTACTAGAATCCCTGTATAGTGTTTAGAGAAACACATTTGATCTAAGGTTTCCATGATTTCCAGTTAATGAGGCATCAAATTGTAGGACTATGATTTGAAAACATCATGTTCTAATAAAACCAATCCATATGTTGCTGTTATTTTGAACTTCTGGAAAGCAATTCAATTTTTCACAAAGGGGAAGTGACACAAAAAATGTCAGTGAAAAATTATTCCTCAATGCCTGTCTTATTTCTTTTTCAAACATCAAATAATCAATGTATTGGTGAAACAAGGGCCAATTCTAAGCGCCCAAGGTCCCATACATCTTTCAAACATTTCTTGAAATTGTCGATTCATTTTACCATGAATGTTGAACCTTGAAATCTCTTCATGTTTATAGGGCTTGCAAACTTGCTTGGCTGCTTTGTTATCATGGTATGTGTATTTTTTTTTTCCCTTTTTTGGCATTTGAACTCCCAGCATAATTGTTTGAGTTGTGAATTTTTACGTGTGATAGGGACAAGAAGCATGACTTCTTCAAACATTTTTTTTATTTTCCTGTACTGCCTGATTATGTTGGCACTTTGTTTTTAGCTTTCCTATTACTGTTGCTTTCTCTCTTATTTATTTAATGAGGGAACTGTTATATGAAAAACTGAAACAGCATTGATCTTTCCAGCTCTTGGACTGTTTTCTTAAGAGATCATTTTATTGTACCTCAAACAATTGTCCATGTTGATTCTAAAATGATGATTATCTGCGTGACAACCCTACAGTGTTAACTTGCCACTATTTTTATTAATTCTTGATAAAATTAGCCGGAGGACCATATGCAATTATCATGCATTTTCATGAAAAGAAAGAAGAAAAAAATTGGCTACTGCCTTATGCAACATTAGATGTAACCAGAACAATGAAATTGGGATCTTTTATTTCTTTCAGTACCTACAGTATAAGAATTATGTTATCCTCTTTCGGCAACATTACTTGTGTTCTTTTGTTATTTATTCTTCCATTCTTGTCTTTTACTACATTTGTTAAATTCCATCCTTTTTCAAAGTTCGTGTAGAATGTGCAACTGACACCTAACAAATATAGTTTCAGATGGTTTCAACCTGCGGGAGAATCATTTGTTAAAGTTCCCTTCTTTGGAGCTGTCTCGTATCTAACACTGGCAGTCTTTCCTTTCTGCATAGCATTTGCTGTTGTTTGGGCAGTTTTCCGCTCTATCTCCTTTGCCTGGATAGGTCAAGATATCCTTGTAAGACAATTTTTGTTTTTTCCCTGCTCTTCTAGCTTCAGTTCTCTTCATATGTGCATAGTCTGGAAGTTTCAGACCATAGAACACAACTACGTGACTGCCTACACTTTTATCATTACTCTCATATATGGAAAATATGATGTTTGTTTCCCCACTCTTAAATAGCTCCAGCACTCCACCATCATCAAGCCAATAATCTCTCTACTATTATTAATCAGTTTTTAGTTGGAAAGGTGAAAGGGAAATATCATATCTAAATCGGGCACACTCTGATTACAGTACTTGCATATTGATGGTAACTAAATATGGAAGCACATATGGAATATGTAGTTAAATATCAGATTTTACCAGTGAAAAACTAACTTGAGGTAATTAAAGATATAACACTTCCATCATTATGGAAAGATTTCCAACGGATTTAGTTTGTTTGTCATTGTCACTTCAAGTGCTTAATTTGGTTATCTTTTCTTTATCACCTTCTCCATGTCAGTGCAAATTGATTGGAAGAGGCTCTCTAATATTTCTCTTCTTTCCTACATGAACCAGGGTATTGCTCTGATCATTACAGTTCTTCAGATCGTTCGTGTGCCAAATCTCAAGGTGATCATGAGAGAATCCATTCTTTAGTTGTTTATTTTTCTATTGCACAGTTCTAGTGTTGCCCTTTTTTGTTTTCATTGTTAGCCTTTCAAGAATATCAGGTTTGAGTTTGTGGCTGTTGTAACGATATTTGTTGTCAGTTTCTTCGGAAACTTGCTTTTAATCTTTTTCACATCTGTCTTCAACTTAGAGCTATAAATTGCAAGAAGTCATGTTCCATTAAAATCTTGGTCAAATTAAAAATCCATGATACTAAGAATTAGATGGCATATAAATTATTAGCTAATATGAAGTACATTATGCTAGAAGATCTTGTTGTACTTGATAAAAAATGGTGAGAAATGCATTTTAACTACTATGGTTACATTATTCAAGATGCTGATTTTGATGGATATCATTTCTTTTGGTTATTTTTTTTTATCATGTTCAGGTTGGAACAATTCTTCTAAGTTGTGCCTTTTTGTATGACATCTTCTGGGTTTTTGTTTCGAAATGGTTGTTCAAGGAGAGTGTTATGATTGTGGTAAGTTGTGGAATGGTCCTATGATGAATTTACATCTATTAATAGAAAACACAAATCTTCATTTTTTTCCTCTTCCCACAGGTGGCTCGTGGTGATAAGAGTGGAGAGGATGGTATACCGATGCTACTGAAAATCCCACGGATGTTTGATCCTTGGGGTGGCTATAGCATAATTGGGTTTGGTGACATCATCTTACCAGGATTGCTTGTAGCTTTTTCATTAAGGTTTGAATCTTAAGCCATGTAAATAACTTGGCTAATGACAGTTTCCCTTAATTCCCTTGAAAATGCAGGTAATTCACTTCCAAAAAAAAAAAACCTATCATTATGGTCAGCTTCCTTCATGTCATGCCTTCTTGGTTTATCTATAATGGTCATGGAATTGATAATTGTTTAGAATGATATAGTCATGATTATGTAGAACACTGATTCTTAAAATGGCATTGTCCTTTCTTCTTCTTTTTATATGGAGTTGTAAAGCCTTGAAATTATGAGTGTCAACCAAGCCAAATGAGAATTGGAATAGGCTAGGATGCTTGGACCATGAACTATTTCTTTGGCCTTTTCTTGTCATCAGACTTCTGGATATTTTTACTTTGATATGTTCCACAAAGACTCGGATTTGATATGATGTTTTAACTGTTTACAAGTTCAATGTTACTGGTCATTTTGCAGGTATGACTGGCTCGCGAAGAAGAATCTTCAAGCAGGATACTTCTTGTGGGCAATGACTGCTTATGGTTTAGGTGTGCCAAAGTTTTCACACCATTGTTGTTCATAAAATTTTAGCTCATCATATGTGTTACTCAGCATGGAAAGCTGATGGTTAAAAGCAACTGATAGAAATCATCATTGGGATGCATATATGAGCCATATTGGCCACCTGTCAAAAGAATTTTAGGGAATTATAGAATTGCATTCAATTCTATTTATGAAGAGGAAATAAAGAAAGATGACATTGAATTCCATGGCTGATACACACGCACACAATAAATTTTGATCGCACCGAAGGTCAATAAAAGCTACTCATGCATTTGTTGAAGCATATAGAGGCACTTGCAAATAGTTTTCATGCTTCGGAAGTGTTTCAAGAAGTATGATGTATTTTTGCACCCTGAATAAAAAGACAAGATGTTCATATATTTCTGCACTATCTACTATCAGAGATTAAGGCTCCTTCGAGAGATCAAGGCCAATATCCAGTTAAATATTTGCCAGTATAAATTCTATGAGGATAGGTTGTATAGTTTGAAAACTAAAGAGTGATTTATAGGATACAAATTTATTTGAGCAGTTTATCAAAACGAATGTTGCTTGTGATTTTATGGGTATTTTATATTCTTGTAATTCATAGCCACCATCCTCACTGTCCAAGATTTGTTAATTTGCAGGTCTCCTAGTAACATACGTAGCTTTGAACATGATGGATGGGCATGGCCAGCCAGCTTTGCTTTACATTGTTCCATTCACCCTTGGTAAGTAGCCACAACGTAACCATTGGTGAAGCCCATGGGCAACTCCCTTTTAGTGGAGAGGTTTTAGTTAGAAACAAGATTCTACAACCACCCGCTCTAAGTGGAAGTCTTGAAATTACCCCTTCCTGGCAACTATGAAACAAGACTGGCCATTGCTTGCAAGCTTTCACTTGTGCTACTTGCATGAGCACACCCTGGTTTGCAAATTCATGTATTTGGCCAGCTGAAATTAAACGACCCTAAGCAATTGCCTGCTGAACTGAAGGACCCTGAGCAATCCAAATGCCACCTCCTCCATGGAGCAGGGTGCTCAAGGCCAGCTAAGCATTTACTCAAAACCATTCCTTGACTAAATCAAACATTGACCTTTGTTAATCAAGAGTGAATATTTGAAGTTAATCAAGGAATAACTTGGAGTTAAATGCTTAACTGGTCTGCTTCACCGTAAAAATATAAAAAAGAAAGGAGAAGGCAGAAGGAAGGAAAAAGAAAGAAAACCAGACAAACGGCCTTGATAAGCAGTCCCTTGAGTTCGTCTTGACTGTCAACATCATCTCCTTTGTGTATTGATTCTTTAATCGTGGACGCAGGTACCTTTTTGACGTTGGGAAAGCAAAGAGGAGATCTGAAAGCATTATGGACAATGGGAGAGCCTGAAAGGCCCTGCCGGCACATGCAATTTCAACCCTCTGGATCTTAATGATACAGGTCTTAAAGGCGCGTCATAATTACCTGTACAAGTTGTAGGAGAGCTTGTAATATCTGTTGCCATTAACTGACTGAGAACTGAAGCTAGAGTAAAATTAGTTTTGACTAATTGCAAATTATCTTTTTATCTCAGCTCGGATTCATCAGAAACTTTTACTTGCAACATCACCTTATACATGGGCGCCTGAGCCTCGTGCTGGATTCGATCGTGTGATATAGTGAAAATATAGCATTGGTTCCAGAGCCTTCAGAGGTTTTGCTTTATCCAACACCTTGCTTTCTTATTGCATCCTCGTATATGTAATCTCATTGTAATCAGGCCTCATATAATTCTATCCCCTCTTAGTTGTACAATTTGATGAAGCGTAAACTCAATGCAGTATAAAAGATGCAAATCTTGCAATCTGAACGACAAGGAATCATTGCTTCTTACCTGGGTAGTCCTCCCATGAAGGCTCTCTATTCAACATTTATGAATCGATACGAGGGAGATTGAAATTAAATGATTCTGATCTTGCCAGACAAAGTTATCTTTTATATCTTCAATTATCACATGTGGTTGCTACTCCTTTAATTTTACCCCAAAAAAATAATAATAGCAAGGCTAAATCACTCTATGCACACCACAATTCTGAAACCTGCTTCGAAACCCATAATGAGCTGAGGAATGCCTGCCAAATCATTGGAGGGGTATGTGTGCCTCTTAATTTCATCAAGTTCAAAAAAGAAAAGGACAACCTTTTATCAGACGGGGAAGGGAACCAAAACTACTTTAACAGGAATTAACAGACATCCCCCGGGTGAGAAGAAATGGCTCATAGAATGGCATTTGCATTTTTATTCCTTCCCTAGAAGTACAAAGGTTGTACCCCTACAAACAAATTGACTCATAAAAACCACAAGCAATTCTTTTCTACTTTTCCCTTGTGAGAAAAGGAGATAAAAAGACACGGGGGGGGGGGGGACTTACATCTGAATTCACATCAATTACACTACAATCCTTTTTCTTGCCATAAGCCACCTGCATTGGCATCTGGAAAACTGTTCCAACCACTGGCAGCCTGAGGGAGAATCCATACTGCAGAATTCATTGTTGCCCAGGATCTGGTCCTCTCCATCCATGCAAATCATTTAAGGAGTCTTCGAGGAGCATGATGGTCATGGAGGCTCTGATGGATTAGGGTTCGGGGAATAATGCTGGCATTGTTCAATAAATCAACAGCAAGTAAACATTTTAACAGGTATGCTTTATGCACAAGCTATAAGAGGTCACGTTGTTACAACCCTAACAAATGTCACTGGACAAAACAACAAAGTGAAGACAATAATTTATAGCTATGCAGACTAAAACGACAAGATTCTCAAGGAATATAGCATAAATGAAAAGGTGGAGTGGAAATTTAAATGGAATACAGTTTAGGAAAATACTATTGTTTGAAAATTTGAAATTCCAATTCCACAAATCAAATTATATGAAGAGTAAGAAACCAAATTCTAGCATTGAAGCAAGGAACTATCAATACACATGGGACTAGGACACTGCAGAGAAGAAAATCATTACATGCAAGAGCAATATTATAACCGCCAGGGATAAGAGGGCATACTTCCATATCTTTTCAAATTGCCATTGCCATTAATAGATAGTTGTGCTGGTCTCCTCTCTTGACCCAAAGATAGAAGCTCCTGCATCCTTTCAGGCCAATCTGAATTTAGTATCCGAGCAAAATCTTCAACCTCCCTGGGAAACGATATTATGGGATACCAAAGCAGAAAATATTAATATTCATGTCCTTGTATTAGTTAAAAATACAATCATTATCAAATACAACAAAATGAGGTCAAGACCACGTGGGGAAGGAGTGCAAGGAAGGGTGTGATATTCTTTTCAATCCACGGGTATTATCAAGGGAAATGACCACAAGTTAAAGCTCAACCATTAACATGATGTGGAACGTTTAAAAGACTTAAAGGCTGCAATATGTAATTCAGAAGCTTCCAATTATCATACAAGTGGTGTTGATCGTGATAGATATTTGAATGCCCAAATAATCGCCATGATAAATTCTCATTCACTGAATATGAAATTGCACCATCTTACTTTTAAGCAATGCTATTAAAGGCATGAAGAAATACTGATGGAAATGGTCAGTCCTGGGCCATGCAGACAAGAAGGTCATCTTTTAACTTCACATCACAATTGACGTGGAAAAAGGAAAGACTAGAAAAAGGTATTCTGTTTTTAAGATAAAAAAAAATAACCATATATGTACATGTAAGCTATAAAATACATCAATAATCCACCTCCATGCTCACCTATCAATTTCTTCTTTTAAAGCTGGATCTATCTCGCTATCAATATCAACATCCTCAAACTCCACTGTGGGAGAAAAAATTACATCTGCCGCATCTTGTAATTTTAATGTCTCTCTGAGGCTGGACTGTAATTCATGATCATCCTTGGCATTATGGCATAACAAACTAAAAACATTAGACTCCTGCAAAAATGTAACAAAACAGAAGCTTAACTATTGCCAAAACTCATTACATTTAAAAATAAGGGATGACAACATGATAGGTCCAACCTTTCCATGCATTTCAGGGGCACACTTTTGCCGATCTTTTCTTTTTTGGTGTTTCTTTCTATTCTTGGAAGTTTTCATCCCGTTGGAATCTGAGAAGAAAAATTCCTGGTCTCAATAAGGCCTTCACGAGGATATTAAGTAGATAAAAAAAGAAGACTAAAAGCCACTAAATACAGACATAATTCTGTGTCAAAGATATTGTTGTGATCCTCTATACAGGCCAAGAAATTTACAACAACAATTCATCATTTGAAACTTTAAATGCATTTATACATAGCATAATGCTATGTAGTCATTAAATTCTTTTCACTATCAGTTACATGAAACTGAATCTTCAACAAAAATATGATTCATAAGCCAATGCTGTGCAATGAAGAATCCTCAAATAACTAGAAATTATATGAATGATATAAATGAGCAATCAAGTCCAGGTCCCTTTAACTATATGATCAATAAAAAAAATTAAAGCAAAGCCACTGCCAAAAAACTCGAATGTTTGATGAGGAACTGCATGCATTTCTATCAACATGTACCTCTAGAATCTAGATATATCTTTATTCGGCATGACCTGTCAAGCTCTCTCAATCCTCTTCATAATTTTTAATCATCACAGTCAGACATCAGTTCCAAAAAAGAATAATTGGAGAAAATAGATTTTTTCTTGCCCTGATTTTCTCAAACCTAGAAGTCTGTTCGTTCAGTTCCGAATAGGAAATAAAGGAACAAACAGACATTTCCTAGTTTTTATTCTCTCTGACATGGCATTATCATGCAATAAAGTTCTAGAAATTTCTAGATTGAAGCACCCATCCTCTGCATTTTTTTAGAGTAATGCTATACAAACAGACATTGCCTAGTTTTTATCCTCTATGACATGGCATTATAACATTTTCTTGTGGAACTTAAATTCGCTGGCAGGTTTGGGGTTATGATATCAAACCTCAGCAAGCCATCATAAAGATAGAAAAAGTTTCAGGAATTAAGAGTGCAAAGTACAGTTGACCAGCACTCGAGCATACCTCCATCTCCTCCGTTGATGAATGATACAAGGTCATCAACTGAGCGGTCATCCACGTGCTCCTCTTCGGCCTCGACATTCTGCAACAAATGGAGGGCCCAAATCAATCACAAGAATGATGAAATTATATAATACTTAGGGACGAAGTCAGGACAGAAAAAAATAAAACCTTTAGTTTCTCTCTCTCTTTCAGTTCTTTCCTCTTCTTCGCATACAATCGATTTAAAAGTCGGATCCGTGGATCATCAGTTGTGTTCTTCAAAGGCTCTAGTTTCTCTTCCTAGATCATTAGAATCAAGTTAAAATCACAAGATGTAGGAGAAAGACATGCTGCACACAGTTCTTACAAGCACCAGACACCTCTGTTAGATCATCAGGCAAATGAAATATCTCACGTATCTCCTCAGGGGTTTTCCCTTCAATGATTCGTGCAAGTGCACGACTAGTAAGATCAACCAAGGGCTTTAGCTGAAGGCTTTCAGCAGCAGAAGTCAACTCACAAAGCCTCTTTGTGTCCATTCGAACAAACTTCTCATCAAAAGACTTGCGTTCCTACGCAAAAGAACAGCCTAAAGTAAGTAAAGCTGTACCTGTGCCATTTCATCTTTCTAAGGCTTTTATGAACTAAAAGAACAGTTCCCTGAACATGCAAATGATTGTTTCAAGTTTTCCCATTTACCAAGTACTTTTGATATCAACTAGGTAGAGCAAGAAACGAATGTAAGGCCAACAAACAGCATATGAAATGCCAGAAATGTGAAGAAACCTTATTAGAGCGACCAGGTACTTGATGAAACCTGCAGTAATCAAGAATTAGGCTAAACATGGATGTACCAACTCTTTGTGGTAGAGATATAGCATAGTTCTTAGAAGATCCCATTCCCTTTTGTATTACTTCCTGACATATCAAGGGGCAAAACATGGCAACTTCTTGATCCACTTGCTGAACTGCACCATCCGTGGTTTGTATCCAGGTATACGATCTCATCATCTGAAAATGGATAGCAGCAGGATTCGAACCCTTCAGACAATCCCTCATTAACTTCACAAGCAGATGGTTTCAAAAGAAGAAGCTTAGATGAACAAGATGTATTTAAGTTGCAGGTGATCACAAATCAACAACAAATATCAAATTCTATGTTACAAAGAGTTGCGCGAAGGGAAAAGAAAAAAGAAAAAAGCAAACGCTTTTACCTCTCCTTTTTTCTTACTTCTGTAATATCAGCTACAAATGCTTAAAAAGGTAAGATAGTAAAAGTCAAGTACTATCCTCATTCCAGGAAAATATGTTGCCGCCCCGCCAGAAAAGAACATCCAAATTTACATTTCCATAAACAATTAAGGGAAGGGTATGCTTTCTACAACTCAGAAACTACCAAGCCAACGGAAAGACATAATTGCACATAATAAATAAATAAATAAATAATACAAACCTCAGGTTTTACTACAGCCATATCAACTTCTGACAATTGGCAAACAATATCCGAAAGAAGTATCTCCCTCGGCCGCAGCACAACAAGGCTGCATAAAATGCAACGCTACGTTTTGAGGTTTCTGGGAATCTATACGAAGCTCCAAGCCTCCAACTTCTCCATCACATTGGAAGGACAGAAAGCTAAGAATGAATCTGTCACTTCTCTCAAAAACCTGCATCAACATATACTAGACCCTAACTTGAAGAAAATGGGAATTTAATAATAAACTCATTGTTAATTAATTTCTTCGCGCTGAGAGAGATTTGGCGGTTGGCGGTTGGCTGCCAAATCCGAATTGATAATGGTGGGTGCGTGAGAGAGGTAGAGAAAGAGAGTGAGTAAGTTTTAGGTTGGGAGGGAGAATAATTAAGATAGTGACCGCGAAACTTTGCGATTTATCTGAGTGAAAGGTGCGCGCTTTGTCGCCGTCTAAGGCGTTCGCTTCGATAAAACGTCGCCGCACCTACGTAAGCCGTTTCAGGATTGGTTTGGGTCGGCCCATACAAGTTTTCCTGTTTTTTCTTTTGTAATAAACTTTTGATAAATTATTTCTTTTTATAAGAACGAAAGACCATACAGTTAATGCGGATGGTGAGGAGAAGAATTCTATTGTGAATACGTGTAATGGGTATGGATAGTTTAGTTAGAATTAAACTTTTTAAAAAAAAATAATTAATAGAAGTTTTTGTTAAAACTTATAAATAATATATATTATTTTACAATAATATAATCTTTCAGATAATTTTTATATTAAAATACATATTAATAATAATTTTTATTTTTTTAATTATTATTAATATCAATACATTAAAATAATTTTAAAAAAATTAATAATATATTAATTTAAAATATATATATATATATATAAATACAAAAACCAATAGCCTTTAATAATATTGCTAGACTCTCATACTTGAGTTTAAAATAAAATTTAATTTATGCACGTTATTTATTTTTTATTAACAAAAGGGAAATTTGGTAATTGGTTGCTTCCTATTTTCAGTCTTTTTTTTGTTGAGTTTTTATAATTTAGTCTCAATCATTACTTTTCTATGCCCACCATTATCGTTTATTAATAAAATATTTTCTTGTAAAGTAAAATAGTTTAGGCTATATAGATATGACATATAAAATAAATTAAAAAATATTTCATAGTATTTAATAATATTGAATTTTAAAAAAAAATACAGTACACAATTTCATCCATGACTTTACAAATTTAACAACATGATAGAATCTAACAAGTATCATTGAGAATTTTTTAGAAATCTAATAAGTACCAACACATCCATCCAAAATTCATCTTTCATGTACTTTTCAAAATACATTAAATTGAGCAACCAATACATGCATCTGCTTGGTTGACATGGTTGACAGTGTCTCAGTTTTTTTATCTAAAAAAATATAGATAAGTATAATTGTAGTTATTTTTTAAATAATAATTTATATTAAAATATATGTTAATAATTATTTTTATTTTTTAAAAAATATTTTTGATATCTATACATCAAAATAATTTTAAAATATTAAAAATATATTAATTTAAAATAAATAAATTATTTTTTTAATACAAAAACAAACCGCCTAACTTTTGAATTCACATGGATAGCCTCTGGATACAAAAAGCATTTAAAAATAGAAGCAAGATTTCCAAAAAATTTTCACTGGACTCTTACAAGTTGTTAATATGAAGTGAAAATAGTAAAATATTAATCTCCTTTAATTTACTGTATAATATAAACAAAAATTCAAGGCCAAGCGTAAATTTACTAAATAGGTGCATGTGTACATGCATGTTCATATATACTGCACGCACACACACATGTATATATATCAGCCCTGAGAAAACTTTGAAAGGAGTACATTAATGAAGAGAGTAAAATAATCTTAACTCTTCTTCGACATGTATGTATATATATATATATACACATAGATACACACGCACAACATGGTTTGCATAAATTCAAACATGTATAGCACAGGTTTGAATACCATCCATCAAATTAAATAAAGAAACAATAAATTAATTGTACTTAATTGTACAATTTGCTATGCTGGGAAAAAAAGTAATTTGAATAACAGTATATTTTTTTTATTTTTTATTAATGTAAATATCTATCCAATTTATATACACCTCAATTAATTTTAAATTTTAAATAATAATATAATAAATAAATAAAATATAAGCTATATATGCATTAAAAGAATTATATGTTAGAAAAAGTTAACTAATATAATATGAATATGATTCGGAAAAAATGATTATTTAAAAATAACGTGGTTGATAATTTGATTAACTTGATGTCGTAGCAAGGATTCATGTGGTTACATCATCAATATACGCATAAAAAGTTTATTTTCCACGTGTCGAAATAACAGATATTAGATGCATTTTCAACTCGATTCTATGAGCTGATTTCCATTTTATTCACTTCTCGATACCTTTTCCGGTGATGCGAGAGGAACTTTGGCGATGGAACAGCAGCCAGCACCTCGATAACAACGGCCCGTACACGTTCCCTCATTTAAATTTCCTAAAACACCCCTCTCATCATCCTTTATTCACAAACTCACCCGACGAAAGTCCACCACCATTTCCATTGCACGGAGGGGTATCTAAATAATTCTGGCAGTTTCTGTTGGGAACCCCTCCTTCACGAGGATGACATGCCACGTGTCAATCTCTCGACCCTCCTCTCTGTGCTTCTAAACACCTCTCAGATTTTTTTCCCGCTTTATGAAGATAAAAAAATCGCCGAGAAAAACTCTCACTCTGTTTATCCCCTCCGGACTAAAAGACCGGAGCTTGATAAGCAGAGTGACTAAATACAGTGTTGAATTTTTGAAATCCAGCCTTCCTTCTCTGTGCTCTCAAATGCTATAGTTCTCTGATAACTCCGGTCAGTTAGTCAGTTAGCGGTATTTGAAGGAATGGCTATCGGTGGCTTGATTTCGAACCGAAATTTCGGTTCTCTTATAAGCTCAGGTTAGCTTACCTCCTTGACTTTTGTTTATTATATTTGCCATTTTCTGAATTCATCTTCACTTTATCTGGTTTAATTTTTCGTGGTTGTGGCATTCGGAGCTTGTAACTGCTTATTGATTGATTTATTTATTTCATGCTTTAATTTTCTTCTATGGTATGTATTAGTATTGTTTTACTGAATTAGGATTTTGGAATTGATTTTTTAATTTATTAAATTATTTTCAAACTTAGTGGAAAGGGCTGCGTAAAATTATCGAAAGAAATCGGTACATATGCACGTGTCAGTGATGAAGTTTGTCTCTACAATTTGATTTACAACTAAAATTAGTGAAAATTCTACTGTGCTTGTCAATGCAATAGTTCCTTCTTTTTTTCACAATTGATTTTTTCTTTTAGGAAATTAATTTGTGTGTGCATGCAACTCTGTCTCAGATTGTTTATTAATTTATTTGTTTGGCTACGAGCTTGTTTTACTTATTGAAGACAATGAAATGAGGAGCAAAAGTCTGTTTTGGCTTTATGTACCTTCTATCTAACTGCTTTTGGAACATATTTGCCAAAAATTCTTTTAAATTAATGCATGCAGCATTTCTCAGTCAAGTTTAAGATGATTTTGCATATTTATTCATTAGCAGCTTTGGAAATTTCGCCTGGGCTGATCAGAGTACCGAACCAATCAGATTGTAACGCAATCAAATGGAATGGTGGGCCCAACATGATAAGCGCTGTGTGATTTGTTTGTTGTGGTGCCCCACGGTTTCTCGAAGAACCTGACTCTAATAAGAGATGGAGACTTAGCATGCTCTAAATGAATGATAACTCAGTGGCTTAGAAAAACAATTGATACTAGCAATTTAGTGATATGCTTATTCGATTTGCTACGTGCGTGGACACAAATGAATGGTGACAGCCATGATAGATGGCAGTCATGATTGGTGGCAGTCATAGTTGAAATTATAGTCAAATAGTAGGTGCCTAACTTGCCCACCATTGTTGAACAATCATCTCCCTCCTCAGCTATAAATAGAAGATGCATTGATAGCTGAGACAGACCACGAGATAGAGAGAAACACAGAGAGAGAGCTAAGGGTGAGAGTTGAGTTGAGTTGAGAAGTTTTCTCCTCCTCCTTATTTTGTTGTTTGTATTGCTTTTTGAGCTTGATTAATACAAACCAGAAGCTCCGTGGAGTAGGCAAGTTGCCGAACCACGTAAATTTGTGTGTGTTTGAATGTTTGGATCACCTAACAACTGGTATCAGAGCTTGTTCTTGAAAGTTCTTGAAAAAGAGCGTGTTTGATCCAAACTCAAAAATCAAAGTTCTCAAAACGTGTTTTTGAACATACCACCGTGAAGAGGACGACAAGAGGAATCCACTGGTGAAAACCCGGAGAAAATCCGACGTCCTGCATGCCCGCACGCGCCACCACCAGTACTGCCCACGCGCACAGACGCGCCGTACGCGCGTCACGCGTCTTCCTCGCCGTTTCCTGCAAAATGACACTGCCACGTCAGCAGCCACGTCAGCCGTCCAGCACAGTCAGTAGCCGCGCGCCCTGCCACGTCAGCAGTCTGACCGGTCAACTAGCCACGTCACCCCCTGCCACGTCAGACACCACGTCAGCAGAAATCTCCGCGGATCTGCCACGTCAGATTAGTGGGCCCCACATTGCCTACGTGTCTGACACGTCATCCTGCCACGTCAGCATAACTGGGTTTTGATCCGGTGTGACGCAGCGACTATTCCTCCTGCCACGTGGCTTCATCTGCAGCGTCCAGTTATCCCAAACTTTGATTGCTTAAATCGGAGCCATCCGAAGTCCGATTTGGGTGATCTCAGTGTCGTTTCCGGCATTTTTGGCCATTCCGGACACATCTGTAAGGTCAGATTTTTGAGATTCAAATCCGAGAAAGAGTAAAAATGGCTGATGAAATAAAGGCTGCAGGAATTGAAAAATTTGATGGAACTGATTTTGGATATTGGAAAATGCAAATTGAAGATTATCTATATGGGAAGAAACTTCATCTTCCTCTGTTAGGGAGCAAGCCAGAAAACATGTCAGAAGAAGATTGGCAAATACTTGATAGACAAGTCTTGGGCATTATCCGGCTATCATTGTCAAGAAGAGTTGCTCATAATGTTACAAAAGAGAAATCCACAGCAAGATTGATGGAAGCCTTGTCTGGGATGTATGAGAAGCCATCAGCAAATAACAAAGTGCACTTGATGAAGAAGTTGTTCAACCTGAAGATGACGGAAAGCACCTCTGTTACACAGCATCTTAATAATTTCAATACCATCACAAATCAATTGTCATCTGTTGAAATTGAGTTTGATGATGAGATCCGAGCACTTATTTTGCTAGCTTCACTTCCAAGCAGTTGGGAAGGTATGAGAACAGCCGTAAGCAACTCAGCTGGAAAATCCAAATTAAAGTATGATGATATCCGAGACCTGATTTTAGCTGAAGAAGTACGAAGAAAAGACTCAGGCGAAAGCTCAAGTTCAGGTGCAGCTTTCAACATCAACACTCGAGGAAGGAGACAAGATAGAGGCTTATCCAGAGGAAGATCAAAATCCAGGTACAGAAGCAAAAGCAAGTTTGGACCCAGGAAGCAGGTTGAATGTTGGAATTGTGGCAAACCTGGTCATTTTATGAGGAGTTGCACAAAACCAAAGAAACCTGAAGCTGATTCTGTAAATGCCACTACAGCCGAGGTACAAGATGCTTTGTTCCTTGCAGTACATAGTCCTATTGATGATTGAGTTCTTGATTCTGGAGCTTCATTTCACTGTGCACCACACCATGAAATGATGCAAAACTATACTGCTGGAAATTATGGGGTAGTCTATCTGGCCGATGGACAACCATTGGATATTGTGGGTATAGGAGATGTGCAAATCAAGACAATGAATAGATCTATATGGAACTTGCAAAATGTAAGGCATGTTCCTGAACTAAAGAAAAAGTTGATCTCGGTCGGACAACTTGATGATAGTGGCCATTCAATCCTTTTCTCTGGAGGAATGTGGAAGGTATCAAAGGGAGCAATGGTTTTGGCTCGTGGAAAGAAAACTGGCACTCTGTATATGACCACAAGATCAGCAGATATAATTGTCTCTACTGAAGCAGAAAATCAGGCGCAGCTATGGCATTGTAGACTCGGCCATATGAGTCAAAAGGGGATGAAGATACTTCATTCAAAGGGAAAGCTGCCAGAGTTAAAAAATGTTGATCTAGACATTTGTGAAAGCTGTGTTCTCGGAAAACAGAAGAAGCTCAGTTTCTTAAAGGTTGGCAGGACCTTAAGACCAAGAAAACTAGAACTAGTGCACACAGATTTATGGGGACCAGCTCCAATAGCATCTCTTGGCGGTTCTCGGTACTATGTCACTTTTATTGATGACTTTAGCAGAAAGGTATGGGTCTACTTTCTGAAAAATAAATCTGATGTGTTTGACACATTCAAGAAATGGAAGGCTATGGTTGAGACTGAATCAGGTCTGAAGCTGAAATACTTACGATCTGATAATGGAGGAGAATACATTGATGGAGGTTTCAAGGAGTATTGCGCTGTCAACGGTGTGAGAATGGAAAAGACAGTTCCAGGCACACCACAACAGAATGGTATTGCTGAACGGATGAACCGAACCATCAATGAACGAGCTAGAAGCATGAGGTTGCATTCTGGGCTACCTCAAACATTCTGGGCTGATGCAGTTCATACTGCAGTTTACTTGATCAACCGTGGACCATCAGTACCTTTGGAGTTCAGACTGCCCGAGGAAGTCTGGAGAGGAAAAGAAGTACAGCTTGCTCACCTAAAAGTCTTTGGGTGTGTTTCCTATGTGCATGTAAACTCTGATGCGCGCAACAAGCTGGATGCCAAATCAAAGAAATGTTTCTTTATTGGCTATGGAGATGAAGAATTTGGATTTCGGTTCTGGGATGATCAGAACAGGAAGATTATCAGAAGCAGGAACGTGATCTTCAACGAGAAAGTTTTGTACAAAGACAAATCAAGTACAGAACTAGAGATAACTGATTCAGATACGAGTTCACAGAAATCTGAATTCATACAATTAGAAGGGCTTCCTGATGTTACCACTCAAGAGTCCATACAAGACAGTTCAAGCACTTCAGTACCCACCACTTCTACACAAGATAGTGCAGAGCCAAGTGAACCAGCTGTTCGCAGGTCTTCAAGGACTATAAAGCCTCCACAACGGTTCACACTTCTACTGAATTATATCTTGCTAACCGATGGTGGTGAACCATTAAATTATGAAGAATCCTTACAAGATGGAAACTCGAGCAAGTGGGAGTTAGCCATGAAGGATGAGATGGAGTCATTGCTGAAGAACAAGACTTGGGAGTTAACCAAACTGCCTGAAGGAAAGAAGGCTTTGCAAAACAAGTGGGTTTACAGAGTAAAGACTGAGCATGATGGAAGCAAACGGTTCAAGGCAAGACTTGTTGTAAAAGGGTTTCAGCAAAAGAAGGGGATCGACTATTCTGAGATATTTTCTCCAGTTGTGAAGCTTACAACAATCAGAGTTGTTCTGGGGATAGTAGCTGCAGAAAATTTACATCTTGAACAATTAGATGTAAAAACAGCATTTCTTCATGGAGAATTGGAGGAAGACATTTACATGCAACAACCAGAGGGGTTTGCAATACCAGGAAAGGAGAGTCAAGTTTGCAAACTAAAGAAGAGCCTATATGGTTTGAAGCAAGCTCCAAGACAGTGGTACAAGAAGTTTGATAACTTCATGTGTAGTACGGGATACACAAAATGTCAGGCTGATCATTGTTGCTATGTCAAACATTTTGACAACTCCTATATCATTCTACTGCTATATGTGGATGATATGTTAATTGCAGGTTCCAGCATGGAAGAGATTGACAAGTTAAAGCAACAGTTGTCAAAACAGTTTGAAATGAAGGATCTGGGAGCTGCTAAACAAATACTTGGCATGAGAATCATCAGAGACAAAGACAAAGGCATACTAAAGCTTTCACAGGCAGAGTATGTCAAGAAGGTTCTCAGCAGGTTTAGTATGGATAATGCTAAGCCAGTATGTACACCTCTGGGGAATCATTTCAAGCTCAGTAGAGACCAGTCACCAAAAACTGAGCTAGAACGTGGATACATGGACCAGATCCCATACGCCTCAGCTATCGGCTCCTTGATGTATGCCATGGTCTGTACTAGACCAGATATTGCCCATGCAATGGGAGTTGTAAGCCGATATATAAGCAATCCTGGAAAGCAGCATTGGGAGGCAGTGAAATGGATCATGAGGTACTTAAAAGGCTCATCGGAGACATGTCTTATTTTCACAGCTGGCGGTTTGAAACTTGAAGGCTTTGTAGATGCTGATCTAGCAGGAGATGTTGATAGCAGAAAGAGTACTACAGGTTATATATACACTCTAGGAGGCACTGCTGTTTCTTGGAGTTCTACCTTGCAAAAGATAGTTGCTCTTTCAACGACAGAAGCTGAATATGTCGCAGTTTCAGAATCTGCAAAAGAGATAGTATGGCTACAAAGTTTCCTGCAAGAATTGGGCAAGATGCATGGAAAAGGTACTTTGTATAGTGACAGTCAGAGTGCAATCTTCCTTGCCAAGAATCCAGCATTTCACTTCAGAACAAAGCACATACAGATCAAATATCACTTCATCAGGCAATTGCTCGACGATGAACAACTGTTACTTGAAAAGATCTGTGGAAGCAAGAATCCAGCCGACATGTTAACCAAAGGAGTTACTCTCGATAAACTGAAGCTGTGTAAAGCTTCAGTGGGTCTTGAAGATTAAAAGACAGACCTAACACCATTTGTGTCCAAGTGGGAGATTGTTATGTGTGTGGACACAAATGAACGGTGGCAGCCATGTTTGGTGGCAGCCATGGTTGAAATTATAGTCAAATGGTAGGTGCCTAACTTGCCCACCATTGTTGAACAATCATCTCCCTCCTCAGCTATAAATAGAAGATGTATTGATAGCTGAGACAGACCACGAGATAGAGAGAAACACAGAGAGAGAGCTAAGGGTGAGAGTTGAGTTGAGTTGAGAAGTTTTCTCCTCCTCCTTGTTTTGTTGTTTGTATTGCTTTTGAGCTTGATTGATACAAACCAAAAGCTCCGTGGAGTAGGCAAGTTGCCGAACCACGTAAATTTGTGTGTGTTTGAATGTTTGGATCACCTAACACGATTAATTGTCATTTTTTCCCTTTACCTTATAGTACCATCTGCTGCTTGTTTCTCTACAAATTTAAATCATGCTTATAGCTGAAATTTGATGTTAAATGCTCCTTGATAATTGACGTAATCAAAGTTCATGCAAATTATAACTGCATCATAGGGGTTGTTTCATCAGGCAAAGTCTGTCCAATAGAAAGAGCCGTTTCACGTCATAGGGGAGAGCCATCAGGCATTGCTTCTGCACAGTATGCACAGGGAAGCATCTTCTATGAAAAGTTACATTGCCAAATGGCTAATGGTTTAAGTTCTGGATTCTCATATTCCTCTTTTCTTCAAGTCACTGGTCATTTACATGAAGGTTTTTCGAAACCATTAGCAACTTATCCCCTACAAAGAAGAGGAAGGTGCAAATGTTATCTCTCTGCAGATCCCTCACTTGGCAGATGGCTTCAATCTAACAAAGGGCAGCACCAGCACTACAATGATGTTAAGGCGAATGGAATCCGAACTTATTATAAATCTGAGGAGGATGACATGACTGAAGCAGCAGCTGTGGACTCCCTGAAGTCAACAGAGGGTGAGGCTGTTTTAGCATCTCATTGGTGGGAACAGTTTCCAAAGCGATGGGTCATTGTTATACTCTGTTTTACAGCATTTCTCTTATGCAACATGGACCGTGTGAGTGCTTTTAAAATTTCCTTTCTTTCTTAATGTCATGGCGGTCTGAAGTTTCTTGACCAAGTAGACATGTTACAGATTCTGTGTCAGAGATAATTCCTCCTGGAAGTTAGGTACTATTCATTTTAATTGCAAGGTGCCTCAAACTGCACTGGGCAATTCAAATTACCACTGAACTGCTTTTGAGTTAAGACGTAGTTGAGTTGAACTGTACCAGTTATTTATTGTACGTGTTGAATCTGTTATGTGAATGTGCCAACTTATTCAAATGCTAATTGTAGGTTAACATGAGCATTGCAATACTTCCTATGTCACAAGAGTTCAACTGGAACAGTGCGACAGTTGGTTTAATTCAGTCCTCATTTTTTTGGGGTTATCTACTGACTCAGGTATGCTCTGGAGATCCAACTATCTATAGATGCATTTTGACCAATTCTTCAATGCATCGGCATACACTTGTGATTACAGTTATTTTTCACTTGCTTCAAAGTATATACCTATGTCTTGACATCTCAAGAACCAGTAATTGGAAATTTTTCTCTAGTTCTTTATCTACCCTTAACTCTTCTTTATTGTGGCACATAGATTGTCGGAGGCATATGGGCAGATAAAATTGGTGGAAAGTTAGTATTGGGTTTTGGAGTGGTTTGGTGGTCTATGGCTACAGTATTGACGCCTATTGCTGCAAAAATTGGACTTCCGTTTTTGCTTATTATGCGTGCTTTCATGGGGATTGGCGAGGTTGGTTTTATTTGTTTTCTTTTTGTCTTTATAATTCTAAGTTCAATAAGCTTTTTGATACTGCAGAAGGAAGACATACTCAACAGAAATGATTTCAATCTCCATTTCCCTTAAGAAATCTCAAACCTATTTAGCTCACCTTCTCTATATTTTGCTAAATTGTTTTAAGCTGATGTACTGATAATTTACCTCTTGATTTCCTTGGTGCTTTAGAAAAAGAAGGAAGAGTTTAATTTGATTTGCTTTGAATCAACCTATCTGCATTTGAAAGGGCAGATAGAGGATTTTCATCTTAATGTAGAGGATTTTCATCTTAATGGTGATCTACTTTGTTTTACAGGGTGTTGCTATGCCTGCCATGAATAACATTCTTTCGAAGTGGATTCCAGTGTCTGAGAGAAGCAGATCACTTGCTCTAGTTTATAGTGGCATGTATCTTGGCTCTGTCATGGGATTGGCCATCTCTCCCATACTAATCCATAAATTCGGGTGGCCATCTGTCTTCTACTCATTTGGCTCCCTCGGAAGTATATGGTTTGCATTATGGATAAAAAAGGCAAGTCAATGCTTCTTTCAGCTGTTTTCAGTTGGAAATTCTAATTATATGTATGTCAAAAGAAGTCACTAGAAAGATTATGAAAAAATAACAACACGAACTCACAGTTATATGTTTTACACTTTATGATGAATATCCAGCAGAACTATTTTGTCTGGATAGATTGAATGGTCTTTCATATTAGACCAAAATAAACTCAAACTACATCATGATGTGATGTTGATTCTATGAAATGAATCAAGAAACCATCTGTCCGTGCTTCACATGCAACCTGAAACTTTTGAGAGAGGGCTCAACTGGTGATAGTACATGTTGAAATATGAATACAATGGTTGTATATCATGTAACTTTTTATGGTAGTGACACTCCATGAAACTGAACCTGAACCTTGAAAATTTTCTGTTGTTTTTATTAATTTTTCTCCAGGCATATAGCTCACCAAAGGAAGATCCAGAGCTTAGTCCAAAGGAAAGGATGCTTATCTTAGGCAGCAGCGTATCAAAGGAACCTGTATCAGTCATTCCTTGGAAGTTAATATTATCAAAAGCGCCTGTTTGGGCTCTAATCATTTCTCACTTCTGTCATAATTGGGGGACCTTTATTCTTTTAACGTGGATGCCTACATATTACAATCAGGTAATTGAGCAGCTGTAAGATTACTGTACTTGTTTTTATATGTGATTTCAGCTAATTTACAATAAGGACCTTAACATTATAAATTTATAATTACTCAGTCATCCCAACAGATAAAAAATTGCTTTCATACAAGTTAATTATCATTACCTTTTCTTTCTGTTAGCATGTATTATTTTGACTCACTAATAAACTTATTTGTATCTATTTTTCTGTTTGTGATTGCTTTATCAGGTTTTGAAATTCAATCTCACTGAGTCAGGCCTATTATGTGTCTTGCCATGGTTCACCATGGCTGTTTTTGCAAATGTAGGAGGCTGGATTGCTGACACACTTGTGAGCAGAGGTCTGTCTATAACAGCAGTTCGAAAGGCAAGGATTAAATACTGCTCTTACTCTTAACCATGTTTAGGTACTATCAGGCTTTAATCACATTAATATATGCTTTGGGCACCGACTGATTGTCCAATGATAGTGAGAAGAATTTTAAGTTTATAAGAACATTGGTATTCCATGTGTTATTCCGAGAATAAAAAGAGCAGTCTATAAACTGATATGCCACATACATCCAAACTGTTTCGGTTTTGCCCAAGTAAATTTTCTGATTTTCCTTAATGTTAGTATGGAGAGGTCATACATGTCTTTAATTTTATAGGTGGTTTTCTTTGTCAAATTAACATTTACTTACTATGTGGATTAAATATAAGGATATGGATGTAGAATTGGACCTTTACATATACACTCACAACTGAACTAAAGTAAATATTCAGGATTCTTCGGGTATTTCTTATCAGATGGAGTAAATAATTTGAGAGCTGTCAGTTCGATTAGATTTAACCAGCTCAAAGCAGGACTGATAAGGGTGATAGAACATGCAATCTTCTTTTTTGCAATAATTTCTGCTGCCCGGTTTTCTTCAAGCCAAGTAATGGTTGCTCTTCAAAATTTGTTACCATTGCAGATCATGCAATCAATTGGGTTCTTAGGTCCAGCCTTCTTCCTTACACAACTCAGCCACATCAAGACTCCTGCCATGGCTGTACTCTGCATGGCATGCAGTCAGGTTCTTTCTAGATTGATGCCATCTTCACCAGTTTCACTCATCTTTTAATATTTGTTGTTTCTGACTATGACATGGATATCAAGACCTCCGTTTAGCTGTTGGATGAAAAATGGTGGTTTCTAGGTACTGTTTGCAAAGTGTTATCAATGAATTGCCTGCAGATCCTATCATGAGCTATATAAGTGATTTCAGTAGGAATAGTATAAGTAATTTCAGTAAGAATAGTATAACTGTACTATCCAACTCATCCTGCTTGCATGACTTGATACTGTCCTGGACTGGTTTTGTTATGGACTTGCCTCTGATTCAATAATAAGTATATAGGTTTGGATTAGAAGACTTGAGCGTGAAAGCTTAATTTAGAATGAGGATGTGTTACAAGCAGTCTGGCTATCAAAAGGAAAGACCAGGCCACCTCCTTTTGTGCTGTGTTTCAAAGCTGGATTTTCTTTTTCATCTCCCATTTCTCCTTTTCCTATCAATTTTTAAAGGCAAAACCATAAGCATCTCATGAACATCAGATCAAAAGGGCAAATCAAAAGACATTTTTTTTCTGTATGCATGAGCACAAACAAACTTCAAGGGCTTGAAAGACCACACAAGGGAGGCCAGGCACCCCCTGCATTTTATTTTCTTGGAATGAGATAAAAATGCTGAAAATATATAATTAAGTGGAGAGGAAAAATTTGAACTCACTGATAGATTAAAACATGTTCTAAGATGTCCAACATATGGCAATTATGTGCATGGCTTCCAGTAATGATATTAGTTAGCGGACAGAAGATGTAAAATTAGATGGCCTTTTATGTCTTCAAAATCCTGGATGAATTCTTGGTATTCTTTGTTGATGACAGGGATCGGATGCATTCTCACAGTCTGGTCTCTATTCAAATCACCAAGATATTGGCCCCCGTTATGCTGTGAGTCATCTCTATCTTTTTTATGACTACTTGGAGATCACCTTTAATTGTGATTTTCAAAATGTTTTGGCTCCTATGCTACTTGTTTATTGAAGATGGGGTTGTACTTGTTTTCTAAAGGCCTGTTCTATTTTTTTTTCCACATCAGTAAAGAAAAATTACTGTCTTCATCTTTGTAGAAGTCGTCTATAAACTTGAAGAAATTAGTCAAAAGTAAGCTCATAAATTTCAATTACAGGGAGTTCTATTAGGACTCTCAAATACTGCTGGAGTGCTTGCAGGTGTCTTTGGTACTGCTGCAACTGGATACATACTCCAAAGAGGTAAAACTCTATAAGCAAATTAACTCCTACCTTTTGTTCTGCTGCGGGGATTTTTACTTTCTTAACTTGTTGTTTCTTCTCAATTTCGTTTCCGTAGGTTCCTGGGCTGATGTGTTTAAGGTGGCTGTCGCACTTTATATCATAGGCACATTAGTCTGGAACTTTTTTTCAACTGGAGAGAAAGTTCTTGACTAGAGTAATATAAGAATGGGTGGAAAGAAGCAATCTACATGAAGAATTGCAGTCTACTTTGCCGAGTAAAAAGAGAAAGGGGCACCGGAAAGGACAAATGTAACACACATGTAAGTATGAAAAACCCTGATTGATAATTAAAGGCTAGGATGCCCCAATGCATATTCGACTATTCGTACCATCCTTGAGGCCCTTAAATTGCTGCTTGCTTGTTTTGGGTTGGTTTAAAGACCTCTCTATGGGTTAGTGTCATGCCTTTTTCTTTCCTTTGCATTATTAATATACATTTGCAGATTAGGCAATTTTTGCTCATAGAAATATACCACGTCATCCACTAAAGAAAACTCACTTTAAACCTCAGCTTTATAAGAGAAATCAGAAAGCAGTTCTTCCAAATACAAAAATATGAAATTGACAGTACAACATCTATCTTCCAGACATTTTAGGTGGTGGAGTGGACATTTGGTCACGATCACCATGTTCTCTATTAGTAGTTGCTCTTGCATTTTAGTGGCTGTATCATTTTCTTGGATGTGGTTTAAGGCTTGCATGCAGTCCTTGTAACCATAGGTAAGCTTGGTGAGTTGATCCACTAACTCGAGAATTGGCCTCAGTTAGGTTTGGTTTTGAAATGCGTGGAGAGTCAAAACTCGAGTGAAACTTGTTCAATATTATTATTATTATTATTATTTGAAAACTGATTTCGTCGATTGACTCCGAAGTCCCAATTAGTGACCGGGGCTGGTTTAGATTATGAAATTGTTAGGTCTTGTAATTATACTTGAAACCGGAAAGTTGGTATTTTTGGGTGGTTGGAAGATACTGAACTCGGCAAACTGTGAAATAATTTCTAGTAATTATTGCCATAAAGAACATGATGGTGATCTACATTGTTATTGATTTTAGTTGGGCTTATATTAAGAAAAAATAAAACGGACGGGGTTTAAATAGTATCAAATAGTGAAATGATGATCTTGTGTTTCTCACCGAAAACATTTTGCCTTATTATTAGAGATAATAGAGTATTGTCATATTTTTTACACATTAAAATTACTTCCTCATGACAACAAAAAATATTGTACTTTCTAGAGTCTATGGACACTATTTAGATTTTTTATGTTTTAAAAGCTTAGTAAAGTAATTAGATTGCTCCTTGCTCTTAAAATATATATATATATATATATATATATATATATATAAAATTAATAGGTGTTAAATGAGTTTTTTCATCTTTTTATCCTAATTTTTTTTTTGTAAATGTCAAATTGAATAAGCTGAATGGGAGGCATTTTTGTTATTGAATAAATATAAAAATTATTAAAAAAGTACATGGTGATGCATTGCACCATCAATACTTGGATAAATATCAAGCTAATTGGATGATGTGTGTAGGGTTGTTTGGTGGCCAAATAGTGGTTTCCAAGTATTATTTGAGTATTATTTGAATTATCTTGATGGCCTTTTTATTTTTAATTGCTATGAGTGATGTATGGACATTTAATTTGGTGCTGCTGATGATTTTTTTTCTCGATTTTCATGTAATTTTTTTTTATATTTGGTAAATGTTTTTTTATTATTTATTTTATTTGAAATGATTTATAGAAATGATTTTTTTTAATTTTATTATATTATTTTTTAAAGTATATTTTTTATTTGAAAACATATTAAAATAATAGTTTTTAATATCAGAATATCAAATTGACGTGGTACTGCTCTGCCAAACTAACTAAATATTTCATATAAAAAAGTGAAGGGTTTATATCTTTATAAATTATATTGGCTTAACCTATTGAAAACGATCCAAACACAGATTTACAACAAAAAAAAAAAATCCGAAGAAACGGTGGTGGCACCGCTGTGCCAAATTGACACCAAATATCTCATATATAAAAAGGTAGTGAAGGGTTTCCATATTTATAAATTATATTGGTTTAAGCTATTGAATTAAAGATAATGTTCATTAGGCAAGATCTAAATGATTCGCTAATCTCTCCAATACATAACAATGGCTTCGTTAATTTTTATTTATAGACTTGTCTTAATATCTATTCTTCTTATATTGCAAAACAAAACAAAATGTTGAGTTATAAATGAACCAAATGAATTTTGACCGGGAACATTTTATTTATTTATTTTTATGTCGGAGCAGCTTGAGCTGTAAATTTAAGCGTTATGGGATCCCAATGCAACCAAATAAAATTCTTTTGCCTCTACATGATTTTAATGAAAATATCACGTTTTAAGAAATTTCATTCGTTTCATCCAAGCAGGGTTGCGCGCACCAATCAAAATAATTTTCATGTTCATGTCAAATCTTCCAATCCGCATGAGATCTCTGAATGCACATGATTTCAGGGACGCATCATAATGATCGATTTTTCCTCGAAATTCCCCGCATCTTTCAAGCAAAATTATTACCTTTTTTTCAATTAAAAAACAAATGACTCTCATCAGTACCAGAAATGTAAACTTTTTTATCCAAATCCTCGTATTATCTTAACCAACCAGGTGAAATATGTACAAATCCCATTAAAAATCCATATACATTTCCCGGTGATGATAGATAGACTTAACTGTGGATACTACGGCTCAATGGCTTCAACTCTGGGCTGTAGTAGAGAGTAACTCTCTAAAGGGAACATCTGTGCCACCGCAAACTTCCACTGGCACAGAATCCATGGGTGTTTTAGATACACAGTTAGTTCTCTGCTACCTGCCAATTTTCAAATGAAAAATGAACTCCCACAACGAGCCAGATACTGAAAAACCACCACCACAATTACAGAAGCACAACAACATCAAACTTTTAACATGTATCCACGGAGCTCTGACATGTGAAAATCAGGTCAGCCACACAGAAAAATACAGTAATTTACCATCCTGACATTCTTGTCAATATCTTAGTTGTCACTTGGGGCACTTCCCCTGATAAAAGAACCGCGTCGATGGCCACCCACAATCACATCTTTAAGACGAGTTATTGGCCCCAATATCCTCCCGCTTTTCTGCAAACAGAGCAATAGAAGTCAGACTTGGTGGAAGAGACGAGTTCAACGGGGAACTGGACATGGGGAAAGTGTTGTTATTGATAGATATTATCCATGCAGGAGAGTATGGCAGCAAACAAGGGGTGGGGATCATGAAGGCAACAACCATAACTTGATGGGCCATCCATATGCAAAAATGAGTAAATTAATTTATGCCAAGTGCTAAGATCTGCTCAAACACAATAGAAAGAAGTTACGCAGCAGTTTTAGCGCACCAATTAAGTACTTACAACACTTGCACAGCGGTGAGGGTAACAAGCATGATCTAGCGTGCAAATTTCAGAAGCTAATTATATGACTAGGAGTTACCAGGGTGCACCTCATTTACGTGTAAAGCTTTAATCAATCCAGTATGTAGCCTCATGCTCTTGCGTATCAGAGCTCAGGCAGCCAAAGTTTAAAAATAAAAAAGAGAGAATTATAAATATTAAAATGGAGGGAAGTATTAACAGGAGACTGTTATCAATTAATAATAACTTCTTGCGGTTGTTGGTATAAGTTGACTATTTGCATTGGATTTCTCTCCCCTTCTTCACCAGCACATTCCGCGCGCTCTCTCCTTCCCGTCGAATGACATCTTTAGTGACTACACATTAACCAGCAGGGCTCTAAACTTCAACCCCAATAGATAATACGAAAAAGATATGAGCTCCCAAAACCCATGCAGATTCTACTATCATACTAGTAGAGCTAGATGTAAAGTTTTAAGCAAAATTTATATGCAGACAAAGTCTTGATCCATGATAAAAAAATAAAAAGGGGATGGTCATGCAGGAAAAAAAGTACCTCATTGTTGATCATAGCCTGCCACCTTTCTTGCTGCCAGCGCTGCCCAAGGATTACAATTCCCATCACAGCTGCTGCAACAAAAATGGACCAAAATGCATTTGCCTCTTTTGCATGAGCATGCAAGGAAGCCACCCTTCTCTTCCACCAAGCATCACAAGGAAGGCTGTCATCTTTGGCAGCTTTCGGTGAGAAAGGAACATCAGTAGGAAAATCTAAGACCTTTTTAGAAGGTTCGTTTACTTCAGGAATTCCAAGGTTCTCATCATATGTGGTTGATCCACCAAGTGCTGTTTCGTTGTGTAGAGAACCAAATGTCGCTGTACTGTATATACTTTGTTCCTTGTCACTGAAATCTTGCAAAGTTGTGCTTTCTTCCAATTCTTTACCATTTTTTCCCTTCACATCAAACAACTGCATCCCATGAAACTCTTCGGATTCATCCAACCCCTTGAGTGGCCAACTCTCTTCATTCTTACAACTGGATCTGCCTCCCTCTTCTAAACCAAGCTCAGAGGGCACATTCTTCCCTACTCGTGAATCAAGAATCTCACTGTTAACGGGTTCCAATGACAAATTCTCATGGTGACCTGGTGGAAGCACAAAATGACGAGACATGAATAAAGCCCGAGAAGTTTCACCCCCATCCTCATCATAAGCCCTGCTGCTTTCGTAATCCTTCTGATCAACTTCTTTTGGACCAGGAGCAGCTGCATATGTTGATGCTGTAAGAGATACAACCTCCCAATCATTCCCACGAGAGGGATTCTCCTCCCCTTCGTTTTTACCCTCCATCTTCCACGTACACTATCTTCCTAAGTTCACATACACAGGAAAACATCGAGACATACAATATTCTTTGATCAAATTATGGACCAAGTTAATTTAATAGCACCATAAAGCAGCCAGGCGACCAAGATATCAACCAAAAGCACACAAAACAGACCAAATAAAATATTTCAGCTCTATCATTAACCACTCGTTTTCTGTTCAGTTACCTGAAAACACAAATTCAATCAATCTCCGGTGAATTAATACACGAAAAAAAAGGTGCAAGTCCCAATCGAGATAACTCTATTTAAAGCAGTGGTGATCAATAAAACTGACAAGCCACAAACTCTACATATTACAAAAATCTAACTCCACCATGCGGAAAACGATAACTGTGCGCATGATAAACAACCGATCAGACAAATAAAACAATTACAGATCCCAAACACAAGCTAGCAGACAATCAAAACACAGTCATCATCCATCGGAGAAAAACAACGGCTGAGATCTTTCGAGATGGAGACAACGAAAGTAGATATGGAGAACTCACAGATATATAATCGGACGAGATCCAGAGCGATATGGAGACCAAAACGATGACGTTTTGCTGACGATGGTGGAAAATGCCTGGAGAGGAGTGCCAAGAGGGAGAAATGGGATTTTATTGTATTGTACTGGGCTGTACTACTCTGGGGATGAGAACAAGTAAACCTGCAGTGGCCGGTTGTTTGGGAGGGTCGAGGTAATGGTTTTGACCGGCTGCAGTAGGTGAAGCGTGTTCGGTTGTGTGATTAGTGGATTCTAAGCTTATCTGCTCGCTTCCGTACAGTCAGGGAATCGTGATTCCTTGCTTGTGTCTAAACTTCTTTAAAAAGCTTTGCGTGGAAGGGAGGGAAGGCATGTTTTTTACACGTCCGTTAAATTATGATTATCAGAGCAATTTAATATATATATATATATATATATATATCTCAAAATAACGTATCCATATTTTATATGTGGTGTAAGGCTAAAAATAGTAAATATGATAGTCAAAAATATATTAAAATTTTAAAAAAATTATATAAAAGAAATTATTAAAATGCATATAAAATAATTAAAAAAATATATTTAAATGAGTTTAAATAAACAAAATAAAAGATAAGAGTGATATTAACTTAAATCTAGATTAAAATTTTATTTAAAGAAATATAAAAATAAAAAGGCCACTGTATTTGCCCAATTAGTAAGGGTCCAGATACTTGGGCTCCTATATTTTTATGGGCTCTTGTATTTTTAGTGGATGTTCTTCGTCCTAATTGTTTTTGGAAAATAAAAGGTTAGATTTTCATATTTTAGGTAATGTGGTTAATGCAAAACAGAGAGTAAACTATTTTTTATCTAGTAACTAATTTTCACCTGTAATACTTTAAAAATCTTGTTAAATCAATTAATGAACCCAAAAAATCACCTCAATGATCAAAATTAGTTGCAAATTAAAAATATTCCTGGGTTTAGATTTGTTTTTTATACAAGTTTAGATTTGTTTTTTTATACACTTTTAATATAAAAAAAAACATTTAAATGTGACTCCTTTCATTATAAAGAACTAATTAACATAAGAATTTTCTATTTTGATGAAAATTAATGTTAGTATTATTTTTTATTTGCTTACTATTAAAATCTAGTGATTCTCTCTCATATCTAAAAATATGGATTAAAAAAATCAAAATTAATTTTTTTTCTAAAACTTTAAAAATTAGAGGACCAGTTCTTATAATTAGAAAAGAATATTGTATTCTCTCATGATCTAGTGTGGACTGCGTTGTTTAATAATCAGTATTGTTTGTGATGTATTATGTCTTGTTTTATTTGTATATTCTCAAGAATCCAGGGTGTTTTGTCAAATTGAAAAATTAAATTAGGGACCAGTTTAATAAAAAAGAGTTTAAATTTATAGTATGGAAATAAAAAATAAAAAACAACGGGGCTTTTCCCAAGTTCGCATGAAAAATTAGGATTTTACGTTGATGTACCTTCTTGGTATGAGATATTTTTTGTCAGTTTCTTGAAATCCCGAGTCGTCTGATACCTAATTTGTTTATTGAAAACTAATTTCTTTTAGAAAATAAACTTTTTAAAAATAAATTTTTAAAAAATAAATTATTTTTTAATATTTAGTAGTTTAATAAAAAATAAATTAGAAAATACTTTCTAGTATTTTGTTATATTATAAAAAATAAAATGAAAAATAATTTATTAATATTTTATTTTTTAAAATTTATTAAAATAATGAGGAACAAATCTTATAAATTAAAAAGTTAAATGAGAATGAAATTAAAAAAAACTAATTTCATAAATTATATTAAATAAAATAAATAATAATCAAAATAACAGAGATCAAATCTTAAAAAATAAAAATAAATAAATTAAAATAATAATAATTAACATTTTGTAAATTATTTCAAATAAAATAAATAACATTAAAAAAAATAAGAATCAAATTTGATATATTAAAAATTACAATGAAAAATAATAAGGAAAAAACAGATAATAATTATAAAAATAAGAATCAAAGTTAATATAAAAATTAAATTTAAAAAGATAAAATTAAAAATAAATATTTAAAACAAAAATATATATATATATATATAAATTAAAAGTTCGAAGACCAAATTTGATATAATTAATAAATAATATAATAATTTTATAATTTTTATAATTTTTTAAAAAATATTTTTGTCTATGATTTTTGACAACCCTCTACTATTCAAATGTTTAATAAAAACATTTACAATTTTATCACCGCTACTATAAGAAAGAAATCGAAGACAATTACACTTATGTCACTTCAACAGTACACTAATGTCACTTCAACATTAAAACACTATTTATTTTTAGTACCTGTATAGTAATAATAATGCATCCTAGACGATGCATCGGGCTGTGATTTGGATTGGAAATGAAAATATAAAATATGCAAAATATGGATCTAAGGGTAGATTCGTACGTGAGACAAGACACATCTACTGTATACATTATGAAAAAGACCCGAGAGTGGCCCATGCTTTTGCAACACATCTCTTTAAAAGAACGACCAATGCTCTGTAATCTTCGTATGAACTTACATATTTTAAGTAGATCATAACTTATTTCTTATGTTTTTGATAGATTTTTAGTAATCAATGCAATGTTTGGAGACATAATTTGTTTGCTGACACCCAAAACCATGTCACGACATGCAATTCTACAAATCGGACAAGAGCAGTTAGTCTGGAGAACAAAAATCTATTCAATGGCGGTGGGTCTTGTGAAAACAGAGCCTTCTATTTTTCTGGGGCTCAGGGGAAGTATTCAGTCTGTTTTTTGGGAAGGGAAGCAAAGATATTTTGTTGACAACGGGAAAGGGAAGCAAAATTAAGGCCTTGTTTGGCTCGTTCTTTGAACAAGGACTTGAAAAGGGCCTTGATTTAGCTTCCCTGTACGATTGGCAGCAGATATATTTGGTCGTTTGCCAAAAAACAGAATCAATACCTCCCCTGAGCCACAAGAAAACAGAATGCTCTGCTTTCACAAGGTCCACCACCATTGTATGGAGTCTGGAAACGTTTCTTCCAGGCAGGACCTGTTAGTGAAAAGGGCGTTTTGCCCTTTTATATATGAATTTTTAATATATAGGATTCACTAAATAAGTGGCCAACGCTATCTTGCTAGTCATGTTAGATTTTTATTTTTGATATTGTGAATGATAACATGAATTGACATGAGGTGATTTGATTAATATATGATACAAGATATAATCTCTAGATAATTCTATATAAAAAATTATAAAAGTTAATATTTAATAATTTAAAGTTAAATGATAAAATTAAAAAAAATATTATTAGAAAAAATTAAAAAAAAAATTAAATCAATTCAAGTTAACTTGACAGTCCTATTATATGCAAAATAAGATCACGATAGAAAAAAAAATATAAAAAAAAAATCAAAGTTAAATTAATAAAAAAATAAAAATATCAAGTTTATTCAGATTAACTTTACTAATTTGAACTTAGAATAACCTCATATAAAGAAAAGAAAGGAAAATTACAGAGTTCAACGGCCAATAATTTAACACCAAAGAATGAAAGTAAAAAATAAAATCAACATAAAAAATTCAAGAAAAACACCTGAGCTAACCCAGGTTAACTCAATCAACTCTCTACCTGGGATATAAGATCACGATAACCCCATAATCAGAAAAGCGGTACAAATTACAAAGCTTAAGGCCCAATAACACAATATCAATGATAAAATTAAAAAGAAAAAATTAATTTGTACAAAAATACCTAAAAAATACAGAGTTTAAACCAGGTCATAAGACTAGAATTAACTCACAGAAGGCAAATACAAAAAAAAATAACGAAGCAAAATTCTCAATTATAAAAAAAAAAGTAAATAAGAATCAAAACAACGATTACCAAATTTGATACAAAACTAAATGAAAGAAAAAAATTAGGGACTAAATTAGAAAAAATTAAGAAAACAATTAAAAAATTAACAATTAAAAACATAAAGACTAAAATTGAATAAGATAAAATACTAAGGGACATAACTTGAAAAAAACCAAGAAAATGATACAAAAAATTAAAAAAAAAATATCAAGCTAGGTACATAAACTAACTGAAATAAAATATACAAGGATAAAAAAAATTCAAAAGGCATAAAACCAACACAAATAGAAATCAAAACAATATAAAACAAAATTGAAATAAATAAAAACTACACGACTAGATTAAATTTTAAAAAGGCTAGGTGTGAATCCTAAGGTCAAGAGAAATAAGAGGGGCTAGGAGAAAAAAGATCACTATCACCACACCTTTGATAATTAAACTATGTGCTTCACCTCATCGACTATGTTGCCACGTAAAGTTTTGACTATGTTGCCACGTAAAGTTTTGGTAAATATACGGGGTAGCCATTTTTGGTTATTAGATATCCTCACACATGTCTCCTATAAGGAAATGGTGGCAGACATTCTCGTGTGCACCTTTTTTTTATATATAATATTTATTATTTGTTAAAAAATTAATTTGCCTTTTATTTAGATAAACAATAACAAAAAAAAAACATGATAAAAATGTGAAAATGCCTAAGATAGTGTTTAGTATTTTTTAAAGGTATTTTAGTCTTTAAATTATTTTTTTGAAAAAATGAAAAGACCATGGAGCCCTTCACAACCATACATTTTTTTATTGTAAGGGTAAAGAAGTAATTTCAATGTGTAATAAATACATGAAGTGGTTGATTTACCATTACTCAAATTAAAAATACTAGTAAAATCTCATGAGAAGACCATTTCACCCCTAAATTTATTATTTCTTAGCTAGTAACACAAAAGAAAGAAATATTATTATACCGTAGCAATTCACAATGTAACGAGTCTTGCTCCATAATCCTTTATTGAGGCTCTTTGTATTTTGTTAATGATATTTTTATGTGATTTTTAGAATTTGTATTTTTATATACCCTACCATACTACAAAATTAGGAAACTCCATGAAGTTTTATTATTCATGTGATTGATAAATAAATATATATATATATATATATATATTAGTTTTTTTACCTTTTTTTCCCTATCACACTTTTTATAGCCAATTTAAATTAAATGAAGGTAACAATTATGGTAAATTATGAAAGAAAATGCTAGAGAACTAAAAAGTAAAACATAAAGAAAATATTTATAACTGAAAATTCATAATAATTTGTAAATTGGTAAAAAAATCTCATTTTTGTTATTTTTCTAGTTTATATATATTAGAAAGATGAGAGAGAAATTTGTTGGAAAAAGATAAAAGAAAGAGAGTTGTTGAATGTCATGATTACAATAACCAAAAAGTTTTATTTGATGACAAGAGTTTGATGATGATTTTGTTTTTCAAAACATGGCGGGACAGGCAAATCGAGCTTGGTTTGAATTTTTAAGGTTCAATTAATTTTTATTTTTTGAGTTATTTTGGGGTTTTTAGGTGGTTTAAAATAGTTTTATAGTGTTTCTAGTGTGAAAATAGATAAAAAAAAATGAATTCTCGATCCAAAAAACCATAACTATGATATTTTAGCCACAACATTGGTGGCGGATTTTAGGCATGCTAGCAAGAGCAAGGTTGGTTAAATCATTTGCAGGTACATAAACTGCTTGAATAGAAGTTATGACTCTTTTTTCTATAAAAATAATTTTTATTGTAAATAACTCATTTCAGTACTAAAGGTGGGTTGCTAACCCATAGTAGATGTCATTTTACCCAATAAGATGGATACTTTGCATCCCACTTGATGATAAATAAAAATATGTATTATTCATTAACTTAATATGTACACAGTATTTTAATATTGTATAGTGATATAAAACTAGAAAAGAACATTATGGTTAGGGCATATGTACTATCAACCCTCGTACATGCAATGCCAGGAATATAGACATGCGTAAACACTCTGATAGTAAAAGCATCTCACTAGTTTTTCTTTTATGTGTTGAAAAGCCATGAAAGGTTTCTCTAGATTACCACTTTTTTTATTGTCAAAAAATTAATAAATACAAATAGAAATATTTTTGGAATATTTTTGTTAGTAAATTACAGTGAATTTTATTGACAAAAATATTTTCTCAATATATAATAAGGGAATTATGGTGGGAAAAAATTTAAAATAAAACAAACAATTATGATAATGTGTCATTTATACCAACAAAATTACCAATTGAATTAATATCACAAGTAAAATCATTGATAAATTATCCACTTCCCCCTTACACTGCTCATCTTGTCAATTGCAAAGGGAATCTTCAACAAAATATTTTATTGGTATTTTCTAAAAAAATTTACAACTGTTCACTTTTCAATTATATTATTAATTATTGTTCTTCACATACAAAATCACCGACAAATTAAAAAATTGTCTATAATATTTTATGGTTTCTAAAACTTTTCTAGTAAAATTAAGATTTTAAATTAAATATTATAAACATAATCACCAATAAAATTATTAGAAATATTAATATTTAATTATCCATTAATAAAACCTTTGGTAAAATACTCTAATAAATAGAATTCTTCATTTCACAGTAGACGAGTCTCCTCTTATTATTATTTTTCTTCCCCTTATTGAAAAATATCAACATCAATTTTTTTCTTTCACTTCTATTCTCTTCTCTCCTGAACTTCTTCTCTTTTTCTTCATTGTCAGATATGTTTTTTTTTTCTTTTTCTTTTTAATTTTTTTAATTAACATACCTTATGAATTTATTTAATTTTCTTTTTTAAACTTCACTTGCAACTACATTAAGATGAGATTTTTTATTATTATATTTGTTTTTTCTTTTTAAAGTTTTATGTTCTTAATAATTATATGAATGTTATTGTAGGATTATTTTTTTCCATATGAGATAAATGTTGTTGTTGTTTTATTTTTTGTGTTATTTACTTGTTACAAATTTGTCTGAGTTGATTTTTTTTTGTTCCAAGTAACTTAATTTTGAATACTATGAAATGTTAATTTATATTAATATAATTATTTTCTAGTTTTGTTAGATATATTTTTTTAAAAAAAATATTTTTAGATAATCACCGACAGAATTGCATACAATATTTTTTGGTCACTTGACAATCTTTTCAAGGAAAATATCAACATAATAAAATAAATGTTTTTTTATATATTTTTTTATTAGTAAATTTATTAATAATAATATTTTATTATTATCAATAGATAAAAAATTACCGACATATAAAAGATTTTCTTCTAATTCTATAAGTAAATTAATTGCTAATAAAATAAAAATACAAATACCAAATTTCCATCGTTAGATATAAAAATTCTGGTAGTGTAGCTTAAAAGACAATGGCACGGGGCATCACTCGGTTCCTTCGTGTTATTGAACGAATGTGGCTTCTCCATGCTTGTCAACAGCGAGAGTAGATCTAACTATTATGGATCCCTCACCGCTTGGCCACATACACTGAATCAGACAGTCTCCTAAGGTTTGCATTTCCACATTTTTAATGAACTTAAGACCACTACGTGCTCTATGGGGCCATGTCTTCAATATAATTGGCACGTTGTCTTTGGAAGAATATTAATGGATAAGACATAACTAACCATGCATGAAACTTCACATGTTTATAATACTAAAAAATCAATAAAAAAAGTTTAATTATTTATAAAATTATTATTATTATTATATCCTGTTTAATAACTAAAGAATTCTTGGGACATTGAAATAGTAAAAATATCACTGAATAAAAAGATGAAAATATTTCTCTTTACCCTGAAGGAAGCACTTGAAGCCTTTGCAGAAATAATTAATAACATATTTTTTAATTAATATAAATGTTCGGGTCAATTTGTATATACTATGACTAATTTTATAAATTTTAAAGTTGATAATCATGCAAGTCTTCAATATTTATTATATAAGTAATCAACAACTCAAATCTAAAATTATATAAAAATAAATTTTTTAATTTTTAATTTTTATTATTTAATTATCAAATTTAATTACCGAACAATAATCATCGTTCATGATGTATTTTTGATGCACTCGTCGAAGTCTGTTAGGTGCTTGAATTTGCTAGGATTGGACACAAAATTGTCCTTGATAGGAACATGCTTCTGTTCTGTCCTTTGTTAAAACAAAGAAGACTTAAAGAGAGAAGTCAAGGGAGAGAAAAGAAAAGGAAAGGGGAGAAGATTGGAAAAAGAAAGTCCTTTTTTTCTCTCTTTTTTTTGAAATAAATTTTGAACCTTTTCGATCCCATGACTACAAAAAGTTTCTAAGATTTTTTTTAATGTGTGTCTGGGTGATGATGACGCTTATCTAACTCATCCTTGTGGGCACAACATAATGGCTAAAATTTAGGATTTTCACTTAAAAAATATTATATCAGAGTGGGGAAATCTTTTATAAACAACTGGTTATATATTTTTTTTATTAACATTGAATATTTAGGCTAGTTTGCTTCTTTTTTTTTAACTAATGTTATGTATTTTAAAATTAAAAATATTTTTTATTAAAATTAATAAATATTTTTTTATTAATATAGATATTTATATCAATTTACCTGTATTTCAATTAATTTTATAAATATAAAATTAATAACTATGTAAATTTTTTATTGTTTTAAAATTTATAAAATTTAAATTGATAAAAATAAATTTATATTTTATTTTTGTTATTCACATAAATATTTAAATTATATATATTTTAATTAATTTTATGAATTTTAAAATTAATTATATGTAAATTTTAAATAATTTTAAAATTTATAAAATTTAATTTAATAATTTAAAAAATAAATAAATGAAGAGTTAACCACGACACCAACTTCAAAGTTTACTTGACTCGGTGACGGCGCTTTAAAAAATGGAATTACAAAATGGACCATCTTTTATCTATAAACCAGAGAGGGGAATTCAAAAACCTTATAAAAAAGGGGTCTCCCACCACTCCTAGATCCTCACACGCCACCCTTCATCCTTGTCCCTGTCATCCACTGCAACAAGTGGCTGTCACTCTAGCAACCTCCTGGGTGGGTGTTTGTTATTATTAACACCTCCATTAATGGCTGCTATAAGGAGCTTCTTGAAGAAAAGTTCATCATCAATCCCAGCATGTAATGAGCTGATGATGTTTAGAAGATTGTTCTTTGCAGAAGCGGCTACTGTTGCCTCTTCTTCTTTTGCTCAAAGACTCAGAGATTTGCCAAAAGATCTTCCTGGGACGAAAATCAAGACACGAGTTTCCCAAGTATGTCCAGCCCCGTTCTTCTCTTTGGATCGTTAATTAATTCTTGTTGCATCAATCCATGATAATTTTCTACTTTGCAACCTACCATTTTGTTCAGCTACAGTGGTATTCCTTTCCTGCTGTTTTTATTTTTGATTTCAATGTTTTTCTCCTCAATCCTCTGTGTGTGTGTGATTTTATTTGATATAAAATTGAGTCCATTAAGAATTCTCATATTTAAACAAAAAGAAAGAAATGGAAAATAGAAACGTCTTTCTGCGTCCACTGGATTGGCAGCCGTGCTGTCCCATTTTTCGTTCCTTGCGGCAGTGATGTCGCGCCACGTGCTGTCTGTACCTTTGCTTATTCAGCCTCTGAAACGACAGATCGTCTACGTGTTTGACGAAGACTGGTCGTCGAGATAGGTTTCAGACAGTTCTACTTCTACCAAGTTGTTCGTTCATAAGGAAAGGAGTGTGGATTTTCAGCATCAAATATTTTCTGATCTTGGATCAAGTTTTTGTCTCCAAATTAATGCTCTTTTTTTTTTTTCCTAATTCAAAATATTCAGCTCATTGGGAAAACTCCACTTGTGTATCTTAACAAAGTGACCGAAGGATGTGGAGCTTACATAGCTGTCAAGCAAGAGATGTTTCAGCCCACTTCTAGCGTCAAAGACAGGTATCTCAGAATTCAAACTATTTCAGATGTTATCACTGACCTTAGAGATCAAATAAGAACCATAATGTTTATGTTACAGACCGGCATTGGCAATGGTTGAAGATGCTGAAAAAAAGAACTTGATTGCTCCTGGGAAGGTTAGCTTATAGTCACAGCTCTGGAGTTTTTTGATATTATCGGTTCAGTGAGATGTTTTGATCTTTTGAATTACTCCAACTTTTTTATTAATGTTGTATCAGACGACTTTGATAGAGCCGACATCTGGTAATATGGGGATAAGTATGGCATTTATGGCAGCCATGAAAGGATACAAGATGATACTAACCATGCCTTCTTACACTAGCTTGGAGAGAAGGGTGACTATGAGAGCATTTGGAGCTGAGCTAATTTTGACTGACCCCACTAAGGGAATGGGAGGAACAGTTAAGAAGGCATATGAACTTTTGGAATCCACACCAAATGCTTTCATGCTTCAACAGTTCTCAAATCCTGCCAATACTCAGGTGCATAATTTCACAATAGCAGCGACATTGCATAGCTTGAATGGTTTGTCGAGAGCAGTTTGCTTGAGTTATTATTAATTAATGATCGGGGGATTTAAGCTCTCTTGCTTTGTAATTATTGGTTTGAATTCTGAATTTAAATGGAAAAAATCAGGTCCATTTTGAAACTACTGGCCCTGAAATATGGGAGGATACACTAGGAAAAGTTGACATCTTTGTCATGGGAATAGGCAGTGGAGGGACTGTCTCTGGTGTCGGGCAGTATCTCAAGTCCCAAAATCCTAATGTTAAGGTATGTAATTTTAAATTCTTATTGGTATTTCACTGCATCACTAACATATGCCGTCATAAATTTTATTGTATTCCTCCCATAATGTTCTGTTTTTTTCTTCTGTAATGGTAGATTTATGGAGTTGAGCCTGCTGAGAGTAATATACTGAATGGTGGCAAACCAGGTATGAATCTCGCTTCACTCTAGGTCTGTCTTTTTTCTTTTCTTCCCTTCTTAATAGGGAAAAGGAATTATGAAGTGTTAAACACTAAAACTAGACTTTTCTAAGAAAAAAAGGCTAGAATATTTAATGATAAAAAATATAATGTTGGTTTCCATATCTCTGAGCTGAAGCTATAACCATTAGTGGTGGTGGTGTGAAGGAATTTAACATGATGGATGCTATGACTTTGATCTTTGTAATTTCTTGGTATAATCAGAGAAGTTGAGTCTCTAGCATCTTGTCAATTCTAATAGGTCCTCATCACATTACTGGCAATGGGGTTGGATTCAAACCAGAGATATTGGACATGGATGTAATGGAAAAGGTTCTGGAGGTAAGTACTGCTGATTTGAAGAACAGGGAAGAGGTCAAAAGAAGCAAAAAGATAACAGCATTTTCAATGTCAAATTCTAATATGGAGAACTAACAGTGGAACACTTCAATGGCAGGTTAGTAGCGAAGATGCTGTGAGTATGGCTAGAAGGTTGGCATTGGAGGAGGGTCTTATGGTAATAAATCTTAAAGATTTTAAGTCTGTTATTGTTGACACTTCAGCTGGTTTTCTGTCTTTGACAGCCTCTTTAGATTTTATACACATGCTAATGCACAGCACAATGTTTAAATTTTTGGGATATGAATTCTTTGAACTTTGGCTGCAATTCTTGAGTTCTTGAATTTCTAGTTTTTAAGACTTCCATTTGCTTTCGAGATATGAGCAACAGAAGACTGCTATTTGTTGTTTAAATTTTAATTCGATATTTTTGGTTTCCATAGGTGGGAATTTCATCCGGAGCCAACACAGTAGCTGCACTTAGACTTGCTAGAATGCCTGAGAATAAAGGCAAACTTATTGTGGTAAGAACAACTTATATTCCAATTCTCAAAAACACAGAATTTAACCGTTGTGCTGGTAATTTACACTGTTAGCGGGATGGGGGTATGCCATTAGTAATGACTTCTCTACTCGAGTCATTAACCAACCAATATATTTGGTTGTCAAAAGGGTTTTAGGTTTCATCAATTTAAGCAAATTTCCTTGTCCTAGAATCGAGAATTCTTTCTTATGTAAGTAAATCAATTGAAGTATGAATGCTATGTGAGAGTTGTTACTGGTTGACTTTCAGACTGTTCATGCAAGTTTTGGGGAGCGATACTTGTCATCTGTCCTGTTTCAAGAGTTGAGGAAAGAAGCTGAAAACATGCAGCCAGTTCCTGTGGACTAATTCTGTCAGATATCTCGCTCAATGAATGTCGACGGGCTCTTGTGCAATCATGTGTCTCAATGTAGCTAGTTGTTGAACCACGTGCAGCAAAATATGTTCACCCTGTATATACACGGGGTTTAATCTCCAGAATTTGTAGTGACAAAGTTTACTTGTATTTTATTTTTTCGGATATAAAAAATAATTTATAAAAATTAAAAAAAATTATTTTGATATATTTTAAATTATAAAAATATTTTAAACAGTTATTATTATCACAATTTCAAGCCCATGAATCTGGGCAACAGTTTCCAATGTCATGTCACTTGAATAGCATCTTCTGTATTATGAGAATTCTCGAGATACTCAAATTTTTGTGAAGTGGGAATTTAATCATTTTCCTTTCATCTCAGCTTGAACTGGAGGTTTTGCAGCGTTAACATTATCAATATAAAATGTATATTTTCAGCCATTCATGACCAAACCTTGTGGGGATCTTTTGAGAGTTGAATATGCTGATATAATTCCTAGCCAATTCTTGGATACCACCTGAACATAGAATCCCACCCTGACACCAGCATAAAACTCTAGCATAGAAAACGCACTGAAGCAATTGCTTTTTGTTGCCTCCACCTCTGGTTCCATATTCGTGCCAAAACTTCATGCAACCCAAAAATCATTCTGCTGTTCTTACCATCATCAGTTGAATTTGTATGTGGAAATCAATTAATTTTATCCCGAAAGCCTTAATTTTCTTTTATGGTTCTCTAAGGCCAGTATTTTCAAGGCTATGCCGAAGACTGTAAGGAATAAACTAGATAGGAAATTAGAAAAGTATTTTTTTATAATTTATACATGTTTTTAACACAGGTTAACAAAACCGACCTTAGCTCAGTTGGTAGAGCGGAGGACTGTAGTTGTAGCAATCTGTCATCCTTAGGTCGCTGGTTCGAATCCGGCAGGTCGGATTTTTTAAGATATCTGATGTTTCCTGCGTTTAAATTACTTCCCCTCCGTAAAACGCTTTCTAACGCCTTTTGCACGCTCGCAGTTTTACTCCTTTACTTTTTCTCTCTCTCGAGAGAAGCCCCGGGTCACAGGAATTGTGGAGTTTTTACAAGGAAAACAAAAAAAAAATAAAAAATAAATCTTTATTAAATTTTCAAATACCAAAGCCCCTGGAAAATAGAAAGCAAATCTTTATATTTAATTATAAAGTTAATATTAGCATGCAACTAGCTTTATTGAGATGACTAGCTCATTGACTCAGGTTATAAGCCACAGGTCGAAATAAATTCTTTTTAATGCAAAAACAAAGAGTTAGTAATATGTTAACATATTTCTTGGAAAAAAAATAAACATTAATTGTATATTAAAACGGAAACAAATTATATCTACTCGGTCCATACAAAAGTTGTCATCAATAGTTACAGAGCGCCAGAGAAACAAGAAATGGCCGCGTAACAGCCGTTTGATGTTCAGCAAATGGATCCCCAACTTCCTCAGCCATTTAGCTTAAAATTACTATTCTAGGTTTTGCCCTTTCGTTGGAACAGCTCATCAGACTTCTTCTATTTATCAAGGCTTTTCACTATAGGTATTGTATTATAGTTGCTTGTCTGCATAATATAATTAATTCACAATTTATCTTTAAAGAGATAGCTCAGGTTGTCAATCTTGAATTTGTTTTTTAATGGCTTACCATTAAAAATTTATATAATTATTAACTTTAAATATTATAAAAAAATAAAAAATATATATAATTAAAAAAATAATTCATCCTTCTATATAAATTTAAAAGTTGTTTAATAATATGCCTCAGTTATCTATAAAACAATTTTTCATATTAAAATAAATATTAATAATATTTTATTTTAAAAAAAAAATATTTTTAATATTTATTTTAATATGAAAAATTGTTTTATAGATAACTGAGCCATATTATTAAACAACATATTAATAATATTTTATTTTTTTAAAAAAATATTTTTAATATTAACGTATTAAAATAATTAAAAAATATTATTTTCAAATAAAAAAATTTTAAAATTATTTTTAAAATATAAAAACAAAAACAAACTTAATTGGCTACAAGGGGAAAAAAAAACATAACTAAATCAGAGGCTCATCAGTACGATTTTGTTGGTAGACGATCATTACAATAACAGATATACATCGAGTGAAGGACCCAAATCTTCTAGTTAGGTCTTTGCTAGGCAGGCCGACAGCTGCTGCAGCTCTATCTGGTCCTTACCCTCCTACACTACACAACGTCTCCGGTATGATACGAGGAAGTTATCCTACGTTGGTCATCAAGGGAGTCTTTGAAATTCGATCCTCTGACTGGTGTCCGGACTGGACAGTCGACCCAAACATTCGGGATGCTTGAAAACTTTTGTTTTTGTGACTTGTAGGAAATACTCCTGTTCAGTAATGGCCATGTAAGAAACATTGCTACAGAAGTGAACAGGTAAATATAAATCACAATAAGTATTTATAATAACAACAATAACTATTCTAAAATATAATTAAATTAATTAGATTTTAAATTTACTTTTTAATAATTATAAATTTAAGTTTTATTAAAATCATTAAAAATTTACATAATCATTAATTTTAAAATTTTATTAAAATATTCACATTAATTAAAAAATAATAAGAAAATATTTATTGATATACTTATGGTGTGATCCATGCATCACTTGTACACTTTTGTACTTCCTATCTTTGTTATTATTGGTTTTTATTATTTTAAAGTGTGTTTGATATTGTACTAATTTTTATGATTAAAATTTTAAAAAATTGTTTTATAAAAAATACTTTTAACTAAGGTTGGTTGTATATTTATATATATTTGATTAAAATTAAGGTTGAAAAAAAAAATTTAATGCGTTTGGTTAAAATAATTTTTAAATTGAGGTTATAAAATAATTAATATATATATATATATATTAATAGTTTTAAATTTAAATATTATAGATTTTACTGCTATTATTATCACATCATAAAATAAATAATATTTTTTATTATTCCATTAAATTATTTATAATTTTATTACATACAAAATTCATCCGATAAAAACTATAATTTTTATGATTTTTTGAGCGTGTAATAAACTTATATAAAATATTATCAAAAATAAAATTAAAATTACAATACAAACAAATTTAATTCACCTGAAATTATTTTTTAAAAAAAAATATTATTCACGTTCACATAAAGAATGTAAAGTAAAATCAATTTATTATATTGGCTTTCAAAAACAAATTATTCATGTGAATAGTATGGGTGAAAAAGTAGTCAGAGTTGCTTTCATTTTCCTGCTTTTTAAACACAATATGTAGCATGTAGTAGATCCCATCAAAATTCAATTTTGTTTTTGTATTTATTAAATAATTATTTAGCTATAGTTGCTTCAAATATAGAACCAAGCACGCAAACAAACGGATTCTCAAGCCTTAAGTATAGATATACAAAAATAACACATGATATGCACACTTTTATTAAATAAAAAAAACTCAAAAGGCACGAGGTGCTTATTGTCGAGCTCATTTCGTTCACACACTCATAAAATAAAATAATGTGTACATGTTGGTTTTTTTTAATAATTAATTTTATTTTTTAATGTTTTATTTTATTCAATTTAATTTTAATTAGAAACTAATTGTATGTAAATTCTTTGTTAGTGGTCAAGTTAAAAAAAAATACTGGAATAAAAAAACTCTAAACATAAATAGCATGTAAAAAATGGCATGAAAAGTGTACTTACATCCTAAATATTTAAAAATGATGGTACTTACATCCTTAACATTTAAAAATGATGGTACGTGAACAATTTAGATTTGCTTGAATTTTAAAAAATCAAATTTTTTAGTTTCTGGTTAAAAAGATAAGAGAAAGGTTGTCAAACTCCAGCCATAAAAAAAAGTCGTCTTTTCCATCATTTTTTGTCATTAAAATAAGATTTCTTGATGTCCATGGATTTCATAAGACGAGAAAGGCTTCGTAATGATTATATAAAGTCTTAGTATTGTATGAAAAACTATATTTAAACTAACAAACAAAACTAAATATATTTGATTTTGAGTTTCTAAATTATTTTTTATATATTTTGAGTTGGTGGAATGGTTTGTACGTGTTATGAAGTATTTCTTAGTTAAAATAGCTTGAAAATTAGATTTTTTAGTAAAAAAAACTAGATGCTTAAATTTTCATTGATAATTATGGTGGCAAAATCTTACTTTTTAGATGATATATTTTTCGTTGTGATAAGTAACGTGTTGATTATTTATTTTATTTTTAAATAAAATAAATGATAGGTTATCTGCCTATTTAAAAAATTTTAACAAGTAAAAATAAGCTCTAGGTCGCTACTGTTCATGAATTCTTCATTCTAGTGGCCCATGACTGCACCCTCTTAATGTTTTTGTTTATTTTATTTTATTTTATATCTATTTTTTATTTTTATTTATCTTGATTTTTATTATTTTATTTTATTTTATCTCTTAATAATTTATCAACTAAAATTTCTTTAAACTCTCAAATCATGAGTTAAAAATATTTAACTAGATTAATTTGAATTTATTTTTAAGTTTTTTTTATAATTATTTTTTATTGGTATTGTCTTTTTATAATATTATATTAATCTCATGTGATAAGTCACAAGTTTTTATATATTAATCAAGTTCAATATAATATAATTATTTTTTAATTTATTTATTATTATCATTTTATTTATTTATTAATTTAATTTAATTATCATTTTTTTAAATATAACCGCTTACTGAACATCTGTTTTTTTGGGTTTTAAAAGTAGTTTAGTTTACCATGCAGCATAACACTTGCGAGCAATCTAGGCCATGTTTGTTTCCTGAAAAACAGTTTTCGGGAAATCACTTTCCAAACTTTACTGTATTTGTTTGTTATTAGGAAAGTTAGTCAACGGAAAACACTTTCCGGTCAACAAAAAACATTTTCCAGTCAACGGAAAACACTTTCCGGTCAACAGAAAACACTTTCTGGTCAACAAAAATATTTTGTAGTAAAAAAAAAATTAACTTGATTTTCAGGAAAGTGTTTTCCTTTTAGCTGTGTTTGTTTTCCAGAAAGTGATTTTCGGGAAAACACTTTCCAAACTTTCTTGTGTTTGTTTGCTATTAGGAAAGTTGGTAAACGAAAAACACTTTCCAGTCAAAGGAAAATTTGGCTTGATTTTCAGGAAAGTGTTTTCCTGAAAAATTTGGGAGGAAAACACTTTCCGGAAGTTGTGAAAAGTTTAGAAATGTCATTATTTGCTGATTATATCAAATTTGATCTTCAAACTTTTAATTGCTATATATATTTTGTTTTGAATATTTATTTTTTAATTTTATTTTTTAAAATTTTATTTTTATATTTACTTTGGTCCTTATTTTTATAATTGTTATTTGCTTTTCTCCTATTATTTTTTCATTGAAATTTTTTTCTATCAAATTTGGTCCTCCTTCTTTTGATTGTTATTTATTTTATTTGAAATACTTTATGAAATGTTAATTATTATTATTTTAATTTCTTCATCTTTTTTTTTTTAAGATTTGATCTTTATTGTTTTGATTATTATTTATTTTATTTGAGATAATTTATGAAATTATTTTTTTTCAAATTTATTATTATTCAACTTTTTAATTTGTAAGATTTATTCCTTATTATTTTAATAAACTTGAGAAAAATAAAATATTAATAAATTATTTTCCAGTTCATTTTCCATAACATAACCAAACACTAGAAAGTTTTTTCCACTTTATTTTCCATAACACTGCCAAACATCGAAAAATACTTTACTTTTAGGGAATTCATTTTTTCCGGAATTCACTTTTCTCAGAATTCACTTTCTAAAAGAAAACAACTTTCCTTCAAATAAACAGGGCCCTAGTATCTATCAATTTGGGTCAGAGTTTTGAGAAGAAAGGGTATGATAAATCCACATCACGTGAATGAACAACTAATTAACTATTTGCGTGATTCTTTACACGTTTCAAGCGTCATAACAAATATTATATTTAGTTATATAAAAAACATAATTTATTTTTCACGAGGTTTATGATATTTTGTATTTTATATGTGATCTGGATGAAGCAGCTCCGGTTACTTTTCATCGATTAACATTTGTATTTGAAGCAATCATAACAAATATTATATTTAGTTATATAAAAAATATAATTTATTTTTTATGAGGTTTATGATAATTCATATTTTATATGTGATTTTAGTTAAGTAGTTCCGAGTTGCTTTTCATCTATTAGCATTTCAGTATTTGACGCAATCATAACAAATATTATATTTGGTTATATAAAAAACATAATTTATTTTTAATGAGATTCATGGTAATTCACATTTTATATGCAATCAATTAGTATTTTAGAGAACAATACAATCCACTTGCACTGTTTACTTAAAATAATAAACAACGCAATTCATTTATACTATTTGTATGAACTTTTTTTTTTAATATGTTTTTTTATGTGTGTATATATATTAAAAAAACTAATTTAGAGTGAATTAAATTCACTCATATTATTATGTAAATAATATTTTTTTCATGAAAATTTAGTGTAGAGTGAATTAAATTAAGTTGTACTGTAATATCGAATTAATTTTATTTATAATAATATTTTATATAATTTTATTGTATGTTAAAAAAATTATAAAAATTGTAGTTCTTGTTAGATAAATTTTGTATGTAATGAAATTATAAATGGTTTAACAAAATAATAAAAAATATTTTATATAAAATATTATTTATTTTATGATATAATAACAATAATTAAATCTGTAATTTTTAAATTAAATACTGTTAATATTAATATATATATATTAAAATTATTTTATAAACTCAATTTTTAAAATATTATTAATTAAACATATTAAATTATTTTTTATTAACTTGTAATTTCATCAAATTAAATATTTATTTTTTTAAAATAATCTTAATTAAAATTATTTTTATAAAATTATTATTTTTAAATCGTAATAGCTACCGAAAACAAATAAAATTTTGTCAGGTTAATCACGCCTCCACACCAGTAAATAAGGGCACCTTTGCATGGGAGTAAATATTTTCGTTTCAATTCGATTCTTAACCAGAAACAATAATTAAATCAATTTTTTTTAAAATAAACCGAAATTAAATTAAACTGGTTTAAACCGATCAGTTTTGATCCAGTCCGGTTTGATTTACACTGTTGAAAATCCAAAAATAGAAGAAGAAACAACACAGATTAATCTTGCGCTCGCGATAATGTTTCCCTTCATTAGACTCAATCTTTGACCTTTGAGACAAGCACCCAAAAAAAAACGCATTATTGCCTCTGATGCTTTCACCATCACCACTGCTGGACCGAATCACCATCTCAAGATGGAAGTTACGCTCCTGGTTTGCTCCTGCTTCCGGTGGGTCTGCCCTTGCTACTCTCTTATAGCAGTTATCCCAAGCAAATTGTAAAGACTACACTGGTGTGGGCAGATCAACAACTACTGGACTCGATGGCCTCCTCGACATTTGACAGAAAAATGATATGCTAAATACACTTACAAGATACTTGCTGCTAAGGTTATGAAAGAAGGCAACAAAATCAATAATAGAATATAACTCCAGATCTATGAATAGCAGCGCTCGATTACTGGAACCAAACAACACCGCTACCTGACTTATCGAGAAGGAGTACTGCGACCAATTTTTCAAAGAGAATGAAAGACGCGGACTAGAGAGTAAGAAAGTTGAAGAGAGAGTCTTGACGGTTGGGGGCGCGGCGACCAGGTCTGATTAGGGTGGGAAGAAAGAAAGTTCAATATTTATACCCGAGTCTTTTTTAACTTTCGGTTAGAACCGGTCCGGTTTGATACAGTTCATTTGGATTTAGCTTTCCGAAATCAAATCCAAGCCAGCTCATTATTGTTTTTAATTTTTTTAATCAATTTAATCAGTTTTTTTTTTAATTTAATTTTTTATTTTTTAGTTTAATTAAATTTTCTGTTTTTCTGCTGACCAAGCAGGGGAAAAAACAAAGCTTAGTTCCTTGCATAAAAACTAGTGCAGTGCCACTACAAAACCGATCCAAGAAGGTTCCATGAGAAACCCACCAGCCAGCCAGCCAGCAGGGTCCACGACTCCATAACGTGTAAGGAGCGTCTGCGATTGTGAAGCAAAATAAATAATAGATTTATTTATTTATTTTTGATTTCAATATATTAAAATTAAAATAATTAATATTAAAAAATATTAATTTAATATTTTTTTAATTTAAGAATATTTTTTAAAAACACTTCAAAATAAAAACAGAAGCAAAACTGTAGCAAGCACCAATGCAAGCTTTGAAAAAGAAGGAGAGCGATATATACTCCATAAATCTATACGTAAAGTATTTCTCGATGTGATTTTGAAACATACGGTGTTTCTCTTAAACAGACAAGAAGTCGTAGCAGTTTGGGCTTTTTGTTTGTTTTAATTGTAAAGTATATTTTAATGTTATTTTTTTAGGATAAAAACAAAGTCTTTGTATAGTAATAATTGTATTTAAATTGGTACATTCACAAATTTTTTCTATATTTACATAAATTTTTTTATATATGTGAAACCAATGAATAAATAAATGCTAATTTTTTTTTAATACAATAAGACTTTAACAAGATTCTGTTTATTATTATAGTCCAATTGTGTTTCTAAAATTTTTTATTTTTATTTTGTTTTAAATTAATTTTTTTATATATTTGTAAATTTTAATCAAAATTATCTGACAATACTTTTATTATCGAGAAGCTAAAATTTAATTTAAAAACTCACAAATTCTTTTTTTAATAAAAAATCCTCACACTCAATCGGAAGGAACGCCGAGGAACCAGACAGATATTTTGAGATCTCACATTCCATGAACTAAAGGGCCAAAATAGTAATTATAACCAAAATCAAAGGTTAAACCTCTACATTACCTTTTAGTAAACTTGCAACCGTAGTCGTCACGTGGACCCCACTCTAACAGAAGAAATAAATAAAATAGAAAAGCAGAAAAACTTAACTCATTACCAGGTACCAACCCCAATTTACTCCTTCCCGTTCAAAAAATAAAAAATAAAAAAATAAAAACCCCCAAATAAAACCAATAAATCTTAGGGTTTGTTTGACTCTTAACACCCGGAAAAAAAATTAAGACTTTCCTTTTCCTTTTTATTTTTCTCTCGAAATCCAATCGCGAGAGAGAAAACAAGTTTCAGTGAGAGAGTGAAAAATAATCATCTGCTCTCGCTCTCTCCCTCTCTCTCTGGATCCATTCTTCCTCGTTCCACCGATATTCTCGCCTTTTTTGCAGTGAGAGAAAATTCGAAACCTAGAGAGAGAAAGTGGACAGACAGACTAAAAGCAAGCAAGGAAGCAAGCTTTGTTTTTGTTTTTGTTTTTTTTTCCTTTTCCCTCTTCTTGTAACGTTGCGATCGGAGGTAAAATCGGAGCTTTATTCAAATTCCTGGAGGGATTTTTTAACAACATTTTATCTTTCGATTTCTTTCTTGTCCGGGCATGATTTTTTTTGTTTGTAATTATTGATTAATTAGGGGTTCATAGAGTAAATTTGCATGCAATCCGGTGGTGGTGGAGGTGGGCCCAGTCGGGTGGGACCGGCTGGACGTGCGGGGTCCACTTCATCCGCTGCAGCATCACCTTCTTCTTCGTCTTCGTCTGCTGCTGTATGGAACCTTCAGTTGGGGTTCGATTCAGTGCAGCAGCAGCAGCCTAGGCAGGTAAGGGGTTTTTTGTTTTTCAATTTGTCAAACTTGATTAATTGACATGTGATAAGTGAATTCTAGTTGTAATTAATGTGATTGATTAACTTGAATTTTTGATTAATCATGAGTTTGGATGAGGCAAACTAGGCATGCATTTAATTTAGGAGAAGATTAGGTCATTTAAACTATTTTTAGGTGTAATTAAGCATCCATGTTTGCTTGAGGTTTTGTTTCAAGACTGAAGACTAATGACAACTAAGCGCGGGGTCGGCTACTGGGAATTTTGTACTACCATTTGGCATTCCTTATCTGGGCGATGTGCAATTTATAGTTGATCATGTCTCTTGTTTTCTTTGTTAGTTTATGTGGATATTGTGATTTTATTTTTCTTCTTCTAACTTTAACAAAAATAAAGAAAACCCTTTTTTCGTTTAGGATTATGAAGTTATTGGTCAGTTGATGTTCATGGTGGAGTCCATCTAACTTTATGGTTGCAGTTGCCTGTTGTGTTTTGTTGGCTTTCATTTTTGAGCTGCAATTATGGATGGAGGAACTACTTTTTTTTTTTTTTCATTTTGTTTTGTTGCTGAAAGTATATGGTGCATTTGACATAAAATGGACCTGTAGATCCATCATGCATGCAGTTACAGTGCTTTCTCCTTTATATTCTTGGCAATGTGAAAGTGCAATGGTGATTCTAATGTTCAGTTGACCATCTTTGTGCTTGTTTCTGAATCCGAATTTGTGTACTTAGTGAATTGAATGATTGTTGTCCTTGGTTCTAAGATTTCCTCATGTGCAAGGGGATTTTGAATCTTCTTTTTCAGGTGAACTTTTGGTATGTTTGTTTTATATCTCTAACTGTCCATGCAGGCATTACAGCAACAATTACTTAGAAAACCTGAAGGAAATGAAGCCCTTCTTGCTTATCAAGCTGGGGCTCTTCAAGGAGTTACAGTAGGGAACAATTTTGCTTCATCTCCAGGCTCAATGCAAACGCCTCAACAGTCCAGGCAATTTTTTGATTTGGCTCGACAACATGGTTCCTCGCAGGATGGACAGAATAGGAATCAAGGTGTTGAGCAACAGGCTTTGAACCCAATGCAACAGGCATATCTTCAATATGCTTTCCAGGCTGCCCAACAAAAGTCAGCTTTGGCAATGCAGTCTCAGCAACAAGCTAAAATAGGAATGCTGGGCCCTACTGCTGGCAAGGATCAGGACATTCGGATGGGAAATTTGAAAATGCAGGAACTCATGTCCATGCAGGCAGCTAATCAGGCTCAGGCATCCTCTTCTAAGAACTCATCTGATCATTTTTCTCGTGGTGAAAAGCAGGTAGAACAAGGTCAGCACCTAGCCTCTGATCAGAGGAATGAGCAAAAGTCTCCACTCCAGCCTCCTGCCACTGGACAACTAATGCCTGCAAATGTTACGAGGCCCATGCAGGCCCCACATACCATCCAAAACATGGCAAACAACCATCTCGCAATGACTGCACAGTTACAAGCAATTCAAGCATGGGCACTTGAGCGCAACATTGATCTTTCACAACCTGCAAATGTGAACTTGATGTCTCAGCTTATTCCATTCATGCAGGCAAGGATGGCTGCACAACTAAAGGCAAATGAAAGTAATCCTGGTGCGCAATCATCACATCTCCTTGTGTCAAAGCCGCAGGTTGCCTCTCCATCCATTGCAAGTGAAAGTTCTCCTCGTGCTAATTCATCCAGTGATGTCTCTGGGCAGTCTGGCACTGCGAAAGCCAGGCAAACTGTTCCATCTGGTCCCTTTGGCTCAACTTCCAGTGGAGGCATGGTGAATAACCCTAGCAACCTTGCAATGCAGCAGCAGGCTTTTCACAGCAGAGAGAACCAAGCGCCTGCTCGGCAGACAGCTGTGCTTGGCAATGGAATGCCTGCAAACACAGGCCAAGGTGTGGATCAGATTTTGCCTTCAAAAAATGCATTGAACAGCCCAGAAACTTCACAGGCACGGCAATTCAGGCAACTGAATCGATCTTCTCCACAATCTGTTGGTCCTTCTACTGAAGGAGGCTCAGGCAACCGCTTCACTTCACAAGGTGGGCCAGCTGTTCAGATGGCACAACAGCGCACTGGGTTCACTAAACAGCAGTCACATGTTCTGAAAGCACAAATTCTAGCATTTAGGCGATTGAAGGTCTGGAAATCTCTTTTTACTCGCCACTTTACATTTTTTTTTTCATGTACACGTGAAAACTTCAATTGACTCAGTAAGCACTCAGCAGATCATACTTTTTTATTTAATTGCTTGACAGAAAGGAGAAGGTACTCTTCCACAAGAGCTTCTTCGAGCTATAGCCCCACCACCCCTTGAGCTGCAACTGCAGCAGCAACTTCTTCCTGCAGGAGGAAGTAATCAGGACAGGCCAGGTGGAAAGATTCCTGAAGAACAAGCAAGTCATCCGGAGTCCAATGATAAGGATTTACAAGCAATACCATCTATGAATGGACAGAATGTTTCTAAAGAGGAAGTTTTTACTGGCGATGAGAAAGCAGCTGTCTCAACCATTAATATGCAAAAGGCACCGGCTGTGATGAAGGAACCCATGCCCTTGGTGGCTTCTGGGAAGGAAGAGCAGCAAACTGCTACATTTTCTGTCAAGTCAGACCAGGAGAGTGAGCATGGACTTCAGAAAGCTCCTGTTATAAGTGATCTTGCATCAGATAGGGGAAAGGGTGTTGCACCACAGTTTCCTGCATCTGATGCTACACAAGCTAAGAAACCCGCACAAGTGAGCACTGTGCCCCAGACAAAAGATTCTGGCTCCACCAGAAAGTATCACGGACCATTATTTGATTTTCCTTTCTTTACTAGGAAACATGACTCTGTTGGGTCAACTGGGATAGTTAACACGAATAATAACCTAACATTGGCCTATGATGTCAAAGATCTTCTTTTTGAGGAAGGCGTGGAAATGCTTACCAGGAAAAGGTTAGAGAATTTGAAGAAAATCAATGGTATCCTAGCAGTAAATTTAGAGAGGAAAAGGATTAGGCCAGATCTTGTGTTGCGGTTACAGATTGAAGAGAAAAAGCTAAAGCTTCTAGATCTACAGGCACGTTTAAGGGATGAAGTTGATCAGCAGCAACAGGAAATCATGGCAATGCCTGACAGGCTATACCGGAAGTTTGTTCGGCTATGTGAGCGTCAAAGGATGGAGCTGACGAGACAGGTACAAGCCTCTCAGAAAGCCATAAGAGAGAAGCAATTGAAATCCATCATGCAGTGGCGCAAGAAACTTCTTGAGTCTCATTGGGCCATCCGTGATTCACGCACTGCCCGTAACAGAGGAGTTGCCAAATACCATGAGAGAATGTTGAGGGAATTTTCAAAGAGAAAGGATGATGACCGAAATAAAAGGATGGAGGCATTAAAGAACAATGATGTTGAAAGGTACAGAGAAATGTTGTTGGAGCAACAAACTAGCATTTCAGGCGATGCTTCTGAGAGATATGCTGTGCTCTCATCATTCTTGACCCAGACAGAAGAATATCTTCATAAGCTGGGTGGTAAAATAACAGCTACTAAGAATCAGCAGGAAGTGGAGGAGGCAGCTAATGCAGCCGCCGCAGCTGCTCGACTGCAGGCATGATTTATTCTTCTCTCCCTCTCCCTCTCTGCAACCCACCAATTCGATGTTCACATTTTTCTCGCACAATTAAGCTACATGCCTCATTTATCATCAAACAAAAAATCCCCCCTTTTCTTTCATGATTTCTGATGCGTGAATTTCCTTTTCATAATGTTCCTGTGATGTATTGTTTCAAACTGCCTTTTCATTTAGTTTTATTGTTAATTAAAGGGCCTATCAGAAGAAGAAGTACGAGCAGCTGCAGCTTGTACTAGTGAGGAAGTAATGATAAGAAACCGGTTTTTGGAAATGAATGCACCCCGAGACAGTTCATCTGTTAACAAGTAAGTTATTTGTTTGAGTTATTTTGTCATTTTTCCTACATTGAAGAGGAGTGAACTGGTCAAGCGATTTATTAAGTACCGATGTGTTGGTTGGCTCCAAGAGATGGAGGCTTTTATGCAATACAGTATTATTCAAAATGTATCTAACAAGCAATCTTCACGTACATATAATTTGACTTCCATATTTTCTTCCTGCACAAAATTGGTGTTTGATTGTAATAGTTTAAAATTTTGTCATTCCCTGTTGTCAGCAGATATTACAATCTTGCCCATGCAGTGAATGAAAGGGTCATAAGGCAACCATCTATGTTACGAACAGGAACCTTACGAGACTATCAGCTTGTAGGTCACTAAAGTTTACTGTACCTTTTAATCTTATTTCTTCTTTTTTGCTATTTTTCAAGCCTTATTATGTTGTAAGTTTCTAAAGCTACTGATCTCTGTGTGTTTGTTTGGTCCTCCCCCCACCAGGTTGGATTGCAGTGGATGCTTTCTTTGTATAACAACAAATTAAATGGAATCTTGGCAGATGAGATGGGGCTTGGAAAGACTGTGCAGGTAAGTTTCTTGCTTAAGCTTCTTTTTTATGGAAGCTTAAGCCTTTAACCACATCCTTTCTAAAAAATGAAAGATTTGAAAACATATATGGATCCTTTGTTCTTTGAAAAACTATTAATAAGTTCACTTCTCACAAGCAACAGACCAATAACGTCCATCATATTTTTTGTTGATCAATAAGTTCAATTATAAATTTATTTTAAAGGATTTTATTTCTTTATGTGCTCTTAAAGTACCCTATGAAACTTTTCATTACCAATTGAAAATCGTATAAACCTTTTTTAGGAGGATAAAAATCTAATAAATTAAAAGATGAATCTGTTATGTCAATGATTAAAAACATATAAATTAAATAATATCAAGTTATGTATCCTATGAAAAAGTTCATTTTTAAATAACGAGAAGTATTTAACAACCCTGGAACTTTAACTGATCATGTACAAAGGAACTTATTGCCATAACAATCTAGCTCTAAAACCCTGTTTTTAATATAAGAAAGGGAGTAACTAGATAAAATTGCAGGTTTTAACCTAAATTATAAGTGTTGAGAAAATTAACTGTGAAACCCTAAAAGCTAATGTTATACATGTCAAGAAAAGAAGAATGAGGGAGTAATTCTTATATATGAGGTGGTAGTTGTATAATGAACTTATTGGTCTTTTGCTTAAGAAAAGTGAACGTATTGGCACATTTCCTTCAGTTCTTTTGGCAGCTTGGTAGTCAACTAGAAAAAATTATAGATGACATAATGAACATTTTTTCTTAATGTGGACTTGCTATTCTTTGATAAATTTGCTCCTATGCAGGTGATGGCACTGATTGCTTATCTAATGGAATTCAAAGGAAACTATGGACCGCATCTTATAATTGTTCCTAATGCTGTTTTGGTGAATTGGAAGGTTAGTTGCTGTTGGTTGCACATTTAATGGTATGGTTTTTCTAGTGCCTTTTGACTTCTGACTGAGTTCATGCTGCAGAGCGAGCTGCACAGCTGGCTGCCATCTGTGTCCTGCATTTATTATGTTGGTGGAAAGGATCAGCGCGCAAAATTATTTACCCAAGTAAGAAAACCACCATTACTTTATTTGTTTTTCGTTCTTCAGATTTATGATGAATTGTTGAGCTTTCTTTTGCTGGCACTCTGTAGGAGGTTTCTGCCATGAAATTTAATGTTCTTGTGACAACTTACGAGTTTATCATGTATGATCGCACGAAACTTTCTAAACTTGATTGGAAGTACATCATAATTGATGAGGCACAGAGAATGAAGGACAGGGAATCAGTTTTAGCCCGTGATCTTGATAGGTATCGCTGCCAGAGGCGCTTACTTCTCACAGGGACACCATTACAGGTCTGTTAAAGCTGTCTATTTTACAGTTACACAATATTGTTTCACAGATGCTTATCTGTGACTGGGAAAACTTGTCACCACAAAACAGTCTTGTAGTCTGGGCTTCCATGGTCTGACTGCTATTTAAAGTGATTGGGAGAGGATAGATGGGAGTAAAGAGTGAAAGCAGGAAGAAAATTGGAGAAATAATAGATGATATTACTTCTGTTTAGAAAAGAGTGAAAAAGTGAGCCATGGAAGACGGGGACAAAATTTTCTCCCAGGGTTCATTTTCTTTCTCCCAAATGCAAGAAAATAAATCCTTTCAGTTTTTACTAGATTGATTTACATAGATACGCCTTTTTCACGTTTGATTTTATAGATCAGCATTGTTTTGCAGGACAATGACATATTTAGCTGCAGTTCTTTGTTCCTTATTCACCTTTTCGTTTTTACATTTTAATTCCTTCCAAGCACAATAAGATTGTAATTTTCTATTCTCTCCACCTTTTGTTTTGTGTTTTTATCCTGAATGCAGCCTTGATATCTTTCTTGTTAATATCAGTGTGCTGCTGTGCCTTCACTGTTGTTCACAAAAAGGCTGTTGTTCTACTGAACCTTACGTTAATCAGATAATCATTCTAGCTGCATAAAATATGTTTATAAATCATGAACTACTACATGCAAGCATGGCATTTCTAAACGACAATTCTGTTTAAACTACCTAAGAGCAGGTAAAAATGTTCCAACAGTGTACACAAGGGAAAAAATTGATGTTCAGAGATTTTTTTAATCAAACTGCCAACTTTATCTGACATGTAGCAGAGTAAATAAAAATTCATTTAAGGCTCATAGTATCCAAGCATCCCACCATTTCCTGATGCAAGTTTTAAAAATGGAGAATTCGCAAGATTTGCAAAACATGGCCGTGTTTGACTAGGATGTTTGTGATATACTAGTGTATCCATGTCCTTGTCTTCCCACTTCATGATTTTGTAGGAAAGCAAGGAAAAATTCATTCCATCAGAGAACCTGTTACATCTGCTGATATGTTTCTGTTTGCACATATTATGATTCCTGGTCTTCTTACATTTTGGATAAGACTTGTGAAAAGGTTTCAAGGTAATGATCAAGAGATTGGAATCTCTGTGGTTTACAAATGAAAATTAGATGGTCTTGCTTTGACATGTATGAAGCTAGATTGTGAATAATGGTTCAGAAATTCAATTTTAACTTCCTCAACAATGTATTTTGGCAATGACTTTACGTAGATTGATTTTTGTCTCTGCAGAATGACTTGAAGGAGCTATGGTCGCTACTGAATTTACTTCTACCAGAAGTTTTTGATAATCGTAAAGCATTTCATGATTGGTTCTCGAAGCCCTTTCAAAGGGAAGCTCCTGTACATGATGGAGAGGATGACTGGCTTGAGACTGAAAAGAAGGTTATCATAATTCATCGACTTCATCAAATTTTAGAGCCTTTTATGCTCAGACGTCGTGTAGAAGATGTGGAAGGTTCACTTCCACCCAAGGTATGGCATTAATTTATCATCATCAATCATGATGTTTTCATGTTGTGGATTCTAACATAGTGCCGTGTCTTCAAGCGGTGGATTCTAATATAGGGCTATACTGCAGGTTTCCATTGTCTTGAGATGCAGAATGTCTGCTATACAGAGTACAATTTATGATTGGATCAAATCTACTGGCACTATCCGAGTTGACCCTGAGGATGAGAAGCGCAGGGTTCAAAAAAATCCAGCATACCAGGCTAAGGTGTATAGAACTTTAAATAACAGATGTATGGAGCTCCGAAAAACTTGCAATCATCCTTTGCTTAATTACCCATATTTTAACGACTTATCCAAGGATTTCCTTGTTAAATCTTGTGGAAAACTGTGGGTTCTGGATAGGATTCTCATAAAACTTCAAAGAACAGGCCATCGGGTGCTACTCTTTAGCACCATGACAAAACTTCTTGATATATTAGAGGAATACTTGCAATGGCGCCGACTGGTGTACAGAAGGATCGATGGAACAACTAGCCTTGAAGATCGTGAATCAGCTATTGTGGACTTTAATAGCCCTGATTCAGACTGCTTTATTTTCTTGCTTAGTATTCGTGCAGCTGGAAGGGGTCTTAATCTGCAGTCTGCTGACACAGTTGTCATATATGATCCTGATCCGAATCCTAAGAATGAGGAACAGGCAGTTGCTAGAGCCCACCGGATTGGGCAGACAAGGGAAGTCAAAGTCATTTATATGGAAGCAGTTGTTAACAAAATTTCTAGCTGTCAAAAGGAGGATGAATTAAGAAGCGGAGGTACAGTTGATCTAGAAGATGACCTTGTTGGCAAGGATCGATATATGGGTTCTATTGAGAGCCTTATAAGGAACAATATCCAGCAATACAAGATTGACATGGCTGATGAGGTTATCAATGCTGGACGTTTTGACCAAAGAACAACACACGAGGAAAGACGGATGACTTTAGAGACATTATTGCATGACGAAGAGCGATATCAAGAGACTTTGCATGATGTTCCATCACTCCAAGAGGTAAATCGCATGATAGCCAGGAGTGAAGATGAGGTTGAGTTATTTGATCAAATGGATGAAGAATTTGATTGGATTGAGGAGATGACAAGGTATGACCAGGTACCCAAGTGGCTTCGAGCCAGTACAAAAGAAGTGGATGCTACTATTGCTGTCTTATCAAAGAAACCATCAAAAGCGATCCTTTTTGCTGATGGTATGGGTATGGCATCCGGTGAAATGGAAACTGAAAGAAAAAGGGGGCGGCCAAAAGGGAAAAAGTCTCCTAATTACAAGGAAATTGATGAAGAAACTGGAGATTATTCTGAGGCAAGTTCTGATGAGAGAAATGGTTATTCTGCACATGAAGAAGAGGGAGAAATTAGAGAATTTGAAGATGATGAATCCAGTGATGCTGCTGGGGCACCACCTGTTAATAAGGACCAATCAGAAGATGATGGTCCAGCATGTGATGGGGGCTACGAGTATCACCAAGCTGTGGAAAGCACTAGAAATGATCATGCACCAGATGAAGCTGGCTCCTCAGGGTCATCATCTGACAGCCGAAGAATGACACGAATGATCTCTCCTGTTTCTCCTCAGAAATTCGGGTCTCTTTCTGCTTTAGAAGCTAGACCAGGTTCACTTTCCAAGAAACAGGTATGTTTCTTCTATCTCTATACGTGTGCTTCGTTACTGACTTGGTTGGCTTTGCTATCCATTTACTATTCCATTAATAATTTACAGCCAGATGAATTAGAAGAGGGGGAGATTGCGGTATCTGGAGATTCTCACATGGATCACCAGCAATCGGGAAGTTGGATACATGATCGCGATGAAGGTGAAGATGAACAGGTTCTACAACCTAAAATAAAACGAAAACGTAGTATTCGGCTTCGACCTCGCGTCACTGTTGAAAGGCCAGAGGAAAAGTCTAGCAATGATGTGCAACGTGGAGATTCTTTTCTGTTGCCATTCCAAGTGGATAATAAATATCAAGCACAGTTGAAGAGTGATACTGAAATGAAAGCATTAGTAGAGCCTAGTGGATTCAAGCATGATCAGAGTGATTCCTCAAGAAGTAGACGAAATCTACCTTCAAGAAGAATAGCCAAAACATCTAAGTTGCGGGCTTCACCAAAATCTAGCAGATTGAATTTGCAGTCTGCTCCAGCAGAGGATGCTGCTGAACACTCTAGAGAGAGCTGGGATGGTAAAGTTCCAAGTACAAGTGGTGCTTCAACTTTGGGCAACAAGATGTCTGATGTCATCCAGAGAAGGGTATGCACTTGTTCATTTATTATTTTAATTTATTTTGTCTTGTTAATATAATATAATTGGATAAATCATACTTGTCTAAAAGAGGGCTTGACAGGAGAAAATCAAAATCTGCTTGGCACTATATTTTTTGTATTCCTCTTTAACGTAGACCTTTTGTTTTTACACTTTTCTTTCAAGTTACATCGTATTTCTGTATATTAACTAGAAGTTTCAATTTTGCAGTGTAAGAATGTTATTAGCAAGTTTCAAAGGAGAATAGACAAGGAAGGGCAACAAATTGTACCTCTTCTAGCTGATTTGTGGAAGAGGATTGAAAATCCTGGTTACATAAGTGGTGCTGGAACTAATCTTTTGGATTTACGTAAGATTGAACAGCGTGTTGACAGGTTGGAGTATAGTGGAGTAATGGAGCTCGTGTTCGACGTGCAATTCATGTTAAAAGGTGCAATGCAATTTTATGGGTTCTCGCATGAGGTATGATTTCTCATCCAAACTTGCGCTTAAACATAATTCTTCTCTTCTTTTCAACATTTTCTTCTGGAAAATGCTATTGACAATATCTTGGATACCCTTTCAAAGCATGAATATGGTCTCAATGAATTTTTTTATGGTATGACATTTGTCAATCATTCAGCATGGAATTTGTGTCCAACCATGTATCGCACCAATCTCTGCAGTGCTCTGTTATCTTCAAGATCTTTAAAAATTTTCCATCATGAAATTTTGGATATGTAATTTTAACATGTCCAATTATATATTTCTTGTTGGTTTTCTTTTTCTCACATCTACATAATGGATTGGTGCAATTGGGAAATTTATGGAAGCATCACCTCTGAATGTGGTGCAGTTCAACTTTTTATCTATTATCCCAGTAAAGGAAAAGACAGAAGGTTTGGAAGCTACTGTGCTTGCAAAAAGCTTATCCTTTGGTTATGCCCACCTCATAGAATTTTCCCATGAATGAAAATTCCAAAATTCTTCCTCGCATCCATGAATAAAAATTCCCAATTTCGTTCTCGCATATCATTTAACAAATGGCTAATTGTCAGAATAATGGAATTATGCGATATTCTTCTATCAATTGCTTCAATTAGTTGCCTTAACTCCCAATCATGCCTATTTCTCTTGGTCAAACTTCAAAATCATTTAGAATCTCAAGGGATGTTTACACCATGCAGGTTAGAACTGAAGCAAGAAAGGTGCATGATCTCTTTTTTGATATCTTGAAGATTGCGTTTCCAGACACGGATTTCCGAGAGGCGAGGGATACTTTCTCTTTCTCGGGTCCATCATCAACTTCCATTTCAGCTCCATCTCCAAAACAAGCTGCTCTTGGTCTAATCAAGAGACACAAGTCAATAAATGATGTAGAACCTGACAACAGCACTACCCATAAGCCAATGCAGCGAGGATCCATTCCTGCTGGTGAAGACACAAGGAGGGTCCACGTGCCCCAGAAGGAAACAAGGCTCGGGAGTGGAAGTGGCAGTAGTCGAGAACAATATCCGCAGGATGATTCTCCACTGCATCCAGGGGAGTTGGTTATCTGCAAGAAGAAGAGGAAAGACCGGGACAAGTCAGTTGTGAGGTCAAGAACTGGATCAAGTGGTCCAGTTTCCCCCCCTAGCATGGGCCGTAATATCACAAGTCCCATTTTGAATTCAATCCCTAAAGATGCGAGACCGAACCAGCAGAATACCCATCAGCAAGGGTGGGTGAATCAACCTCAACCAACAAATGGTGGTGCGGGGAGTGTTGGTTGGGCAAATCCTGTAAAGAGGTTGAGGACAGATGCTGGTAAAAGGCGGCCAAGCCATTTATGATTTTTCTCAAGGATAGTGTATAATTTAATGGAAAAATTTGTAGTTGAGTTCAGCCGCAGAGTGTACAAGTGGCCTGTGCCAGTGCTGTAAACCGGTGCTTTTAATATAGTTGTAGGCCATTGCTCATCCATTGTATACTGCTCTTTGCAAGATTTTAGAAAGTCATAGATTTTGCATGTGCGCCATGTAGTTATTGCTATGCTTCTAACAGATTGAAGTTTATCTTCCTTAGCTGATGGCTCCCATGATGCTGATGACCATAGGTGGTGGCACTTGCATGCATGCATGTAGCTTAAACTTAATAGCAAAAGGTGGGATTGGACAACAAAAACTAAAAGACTGGGAACAGAAAGTGAACACGCTTTTCTTTACAAAAGAAGCAGATAAAGAGGCCATGGAATTCTTTTTTCCTGCCCAACAAACGAGATCGTTTGCTAGGATTGATTTAACAGAAGCTAGAAATATGCACAGAAACAACAGCTTGGCAGGGCATGCAACAGCTCGCTATGGATCTGCTTGGCCTGCCATTTCATCATCGAGAGATTCGTATTCATCTTCACTCAACTCCTCGTCACTTGATTTTTCTTCTGGGGCAGCTCCAATGTCCTCTGGCTTGGCATATTTCTCACAGTATTCTGGTTGAGGAGCCAATAAAAGTAGAGGTGACGTTAAATTGGCACAAAGTAAGTTGAAGTACAAAGCAGAGAACACATCCACGACAGAATGAAGCAATCAGATACCAATGTATAATAACTTCAGTAGTTAGATATGCAATCTGATTGACAAAATAATACATCTCCTGGAGAATGATCAGTTAGAAGTTCATTTTGTCCACAAATTTGTTTCAAAAGAAGATGAATTACCAGAAAAAACAGGATGAAGCACTGCTTAGGGTTCCACAGTGATAGCATACCTAAATAATCAATCATAACAACGAGTTTTGTTCTACTTAAATTAAGATCTTCAAGATTCCTAATCAGGGGGGCGCCTCCGTAAGCTAATGAAGTAGGTCAATCTATTGCTAGTTCTCAAATTATGACACAACATAGAAATCAATTGTGGTCATCTCCAAGGATCAGTCGCCATCAAATGCTAAAACTGAAATTCTTAAGAGCATCTATTCAACATTATAACTTGCATGATAATTGAGGTTTTTGGAAATGGTGAAAAGCTCAAATTTTCTAAAATTTGAGTCTTTAGAGACCATATATTCTAGGATGCTGTGCATGCCATGATGAACTAGTGCACTCCAAGGGTTTTGACAGAGCGGGTAGAATCATCAGTGAAAATTGATTGAGAACAAGAAAATCAAAACCTTTTCTCATTTTTCATTACAGGAAAAGTTGACCAACCAATTTCAGATACTGATATCACTACCTTTAACTCTTTGCTCATAAGCAGGCTTGTCACGCATCATCAGAGCTGCAGCCTCACCATTCAATGGGTCTGATGGGTTAGGATACAGAAGAAGCTGTGGAAGAAATACTTCAAACACATTTACCAAATCTGGAGAACAAGTGTGTCAACTTGTGAGACGTAAACCCAAAACATTAGCTCAACAGTGACTTAAACTTTTTTTTTTTTTATCTGAAAAGGCCTAACACAAATATTTACCAAACATAGGGCTCCAAGTTTGATTAATAACGTCTAAACAAACCGAGCCAGACCTGAAATTAGAATCCATGAATATGTTAAGCTTCAGTTAGTATTCCTCTATAAGCAAATAAATGTGGTGATTTACCAAGCTTAGAAAATCATATTCTTGTTTCCATACTTGGTTTACTCACATTTCATCAACATTTGGATGGTAGATCTTATTAACAAAACCTATTGAGGGAGATTTATAAGGATAAGCATCGGGTAGTTCAACTCTTATCCTCCACACACCTCCATGATAAGGACCTGCAGTAATCCATCACGTGAGAGCAAAGGGTAAAAGATGCTTATTTTTGCTGAAACCAAAAAATCCATACCCAACTTGGTATATTAAATTTGGACATGAAGTGAAAAAAAGAAAGTTTCAACAAGAAAATGAATTTGAGGATTGGACTTGTTCTAAATTGGGCTAAAAAGGTCTGAGAAAATGCAGATTGTGCAATGAAAAATAAAAAATTCTCCTAGAAGTGAACTTCTTTCTGAAACACAAGGCATTTAAGTTTTTAAGGTATACAAACTGCATAAAACAGTTGAATGGGAGAACCGTGCAGAAATCCAAAAATTAAAATTTCCACCAAAAAAAAAAAACAGCTGAGGTGTTAATTTGCTAACTATATTCTATTAAACACAAAACACAGATGATTTTTTCATTTATCAAAATCTGTATAAACACACACACACACAAAAGAATAAAGAATAGCAGACACCCACAAAAGCAATCACTTTAATTATCCTATAGAAAAGACGATAAAAATGAAAATAAATATGTGCTAAAAAAAAGAAGAAGAAAAAGGGCACTGAAGATTTACTTTCATTGGGTCCATTGAAATGAACATAAAACTCTTGCATACCGTCATTGATCAACTCCACCTTGTAATCACTCATCATCCTATTCAAAATCAAACAAACAAAACCCAAAAAAGAATAAAAAAAGAAGTTAAAATCAAAACCCAAAACTGATAAAAAATGAAACAACTGCAGATAACTGAATAAGAGGACTGACAATTTCATCAAGTCCATCTCTCTGCGTTTGCTTGGGGAAGACATGGTTTCCTTTTGGTTTCTTCCTTCTTAATTACTGTTTCAAAGATATATCTATATTAATCAAAAGAGGGAGAGAGAGGAAGAAGAGAAGGCTATGGTTACGGTTGTGCTTGTACAACAGGACGAAGCAACGACAATGGTTAGGACATCAAGCTGTTCTTTAAATACCCCAGTAGCGAGGGATAATAATGAATAATATATATATATATAAAAAAAACGGGGCTGCTAACGGTTATAGTCTTCTTACTTTTTTCTTTTGTGCTATACTTTTTTGATTCCCTCTCATTTTTACCATCATTCTTTGTACTATTTATTTTATCATTACATTGCGTCCCTACTGGTAATACTTAATAGCATCTTTGCGGTAAAAAAACTTAGTAAGCTAGCACGAATATCTACGATTGCCAAAAAAGAAGAAGAAGAAGCTTAGTTCTTTATACTATAATGACATGAAGGCCATGGAAATTTATCCCAAGTAAATGTGTTTAGAGTTTGAATTAGCCTAATTATCTCTCATTGTAGTAATTACTTTATATTAAAAAAAAAAACAGGGCTAGAAGAATATTTTGAAAAAAAATAATTTTAATATTAATTTTTTAAAAAATTGTAAATTAAAGGAGTTGAAATCTAAGCATTTTTAAAGATTTAATTTAATTTAAAATTTAATTTTTAATAGTTTTAAACATAAAATTTCTTTGAAATTTCTGGATTGAATTCAATTTAAAAGATTTCGGTTTTTAAGAAAATGAACACTTTAGAAAATAGTAAAGATCTGTAACCTTTCAGTGTTAATCCTTTCATGGGTGAACATGATAGTAACTCTAGGCTTTTATGTCGACAAAGATAACTAAAGTTTGAGACGGTGGAAGTTAAACTCTTCCAAATATAATAAATAAATGTAAGGAATTAATACAAAGTATTTTGTGGGAAATTTGGGATGCCCTATCCATGCTTTGGTCATTTTTGAGATTCCTCCTCGACAAAAATAAGAGGAAAATAATAACCATCCAATATTTATACATCATTATCCTTAATTAGTGTGTGCCGGTGGTCCTTGTAGTAATTGGGGAGACCATGCTAGCTAGGATCCCTGCTTTTTACCCTTTTCCAAGAGCTACAAATAACACTATGGGGCCGGTGGGCTATGGAGGTAGGGAGATTCATTGATCACAGAGACAACACTGCAGCATTTAGATGCCCTCCCGTAATCCTCAAGAGTTACCAGACCTTCGAATTTATTCTCACGCCATTCAATGGACATTCTAACAGGCCAACAAGCGAAAAAACTCAATCATTGACGACGTCTTTTCTAAATCGATGGGCTGCCGCTATTACATTTGACAAAATATATTCTCCTTGAAAACGTGTGGGGTAGCAAAAGGGTTTTTCAGCAGTGTTCATCAGGCCTTTTTCTCTACATCAAGATAATTGGACCTTCCATTTTGGTGATCACTTGGGGATGCTAATTAAACTCACCTTTTCCTGTCATTGATCAAAAGACGAAAGTGTTTTCAGCCACTACTAGAAAGGTTTGCTTTTCCAGGATTTGGAATAAGGGCATGTCCTGGTATATATGTCATGGCACATCCCAGCCTTTCTTATCCTTGCATCTAACTCTCTCTCTCTCTCTCTCCACCTTCAAGTGGGGGGAGAAGGGTCAGTAACTTAATATTGCAACCAAGTTCCCAATTTTGTTCACATTCCGGGGCGAAATGGGCCTCACAGACGGGGGTGAACAGTTGGAGCACGCATGCATTCATAAATGGAGCTGCTTCTGAAAATATAGAGAAATCCAGCTACTGAAGCAAAGCATACAGCAGGATTTTTTGACCCAGACGGTGCTGCTATATAAATATATATATATATATATATAGAAGAATCTAGTGAAATCATCTTGCTTAAGATGCAATGCATCATTACGTTACATATTATTTATGGGACGGAGCAAGCAACAGGCAATACAAGAAAGGAATCCTAAGAACCTCAAGGTATCTAGTTTACTTTAACAAGTTAGTTCTGAATTTGTTAATTTAAATATTATAAATTTTAAAATTATTAAAAATTTATAAAATTATTAATTTTATTATTTTAAAAAAAATTAGTTAAAATATATGCAAGGTAATCTGCACATCTATAATTATTATAAAAAAAATCCTAAGAAATATGGCAACAAGCTACTTGGTTGTTATTAAAAAAAAATAATAGTGATGGGTGATACCAAAAAACTTCAGGCCATTCAGCTAGGTCAGGATGCCGGATGTTTAAGCTAGACTCAAACAATCAAGATTTTCACATTGTTCGAGTCAGAATTCCAACATGCTAGGAAAGGAAACAAGTATGAACAACTTAAAATTAATAATATTTAAATTAATTAGATTTAACAAATTAAATAGTAAAAAAAAATAAACTGATTAGATAGCCTGACATGCAAAACACTCTAAAAAGAACCTAAACATATAATCATGCCATACTAAACCTACATACTTGACCTTAATTAAAAAGTTTAGATGTATTTGAGTTTTTTTTTTTTTTTCAATTCATGTCATCGAACTCTTTTCTTTAATGGATGATTGATTGATAAAAAATAACTTATCATTTACTATAATATTTTCAAGTCATTTTTTATGATTAAAAATTTAAAATTCAAGTTTTTAAAAATAAAAATAATATTTTTCAAGGTGTTTTTTACCTAAAAAAGCATGAAAAACACCACAGAAAAACTTTTTAAACTCATTAACCTCCAAACACCTCAAAATCATAAAAAAAAAGAAAAGAAAAAAAGAAAAGCAATTAAATAAAAAAAATATCTAAATGGGCTCAATTTATTTTTTAGACATGTTTATAGAAAAAAAAAAATAATCATCATTAAGCTTCTTTTATCAAATAAAACTTATTAATATAAAAATTGACTATTTGACTATCAAAATATGACCAACAATAACTTTTTCTTTCTTGTCCATGATTTTCTCTTTCCTCTCATATATATATATATATATATATATATATATATATATATATTAAAAATGAATAAAATTAATTTTTAAACCAAAACTAAAATTTTAAAAATTATAAAAAATGTAAAAATATAAAAAAAATAAGTGAATTAAAAAATACTTTATCACATGAGTTTGAAACTGGCATGAGATTTCTCCTGTTTTACATTCTAGTTCTCTTTTATTGAATTTTGACTTTACTTACAAAATTTAAGAAATTAATGTTGTAATTAAAAAGAAATTTGGGGATGAAATTAAAAAAAAATAATATTTTTATGGATTATTATAATGAAATTTGTTTTAGCCTATTTTATAACTAGATAGGTGGTAAGCACTACGCTGCAAGTCAAGTCAAATATTTTCTTGTAAAAAAAATACTTAGGTGATAATAATATTTTCAAAGGAGTAAGGAAAACGTAGGACTTGGATCATTGAGTCTAATATGTTTAATAAATTTGATTAATTTAATAATATAATTAAAAAAGTAAATCACAATAAAAAAACAATGACTAGTAAAAGAAAAAAAACTTGCTAATATAATGAAAAGATATTATCAAAATATTCTTAAAAAGTTTCAATAATCTTATTTGATAACAATGCAAAAATTAATTGAGAATAAGATAATTTCATAAAAAAAAATCAAAAACTTAATTACTAGAAAAAAAATATTGAAGGACAAACTGGAAAAAAAGTTATTTTTAAAAGTGGATATAAAAACCTAACTCGAGTCATAATTTTAAATTTACAGGTTGGTTGTGAGATAGGATGAAGATGCATAAAAGAAAAAAAACAATGAAGATAAACTCTTAAACAATTAAATGATGACAGAAAAAATTGAAAAAAATTCAAGTTTTATGTTAACTTGATTAACTCACGATCCAGGATATACGATTAGGATAACTTTAAAAAAAAAATCATGAAACTTAAAGTTTAATAATTTGATATTAAATAATGAAATTAAAATAAAAAAATCAATTTAAAAAATATTTAAACACTAAAGTTTAATCATATCAATAAAATTTATAACTTAGATTATGAGATTAAAATTACCATATAGAAAGAAAATACAAAAAAATCTCAAAGTATGAATCCTAATCATTTAAAATTGAAAAAAATTAAACAAATAAAAATTAAAGTAATAAGGATAAAATATTATATAAAAACTAAATAAAATAAAATAAATAAAATAAAATAAAAAATAAATCTAGAAAATAAAAAAAGGAACAAGTTAAATATAAAAATTAAATTAAAAATATTAAAAGAAAAGAATTATAAAGAAGAAGAAAAACTACTAAGGTGTTTTTCACTTTGACTCCCTTCTTTTACAAAATTACATTTTACATTATATATCAATACAATTTTTAGAATTTGATGAAAAACCAAATCTACTCTCATATATAACAATCACCGAGAGAAAATCCAAATTGATTTGTTGAAGGCTACCAAGAGAAAGATACAGAAGAGAGACAAATAATAGAAAAGCATAAACAACCTCTTGTGAAGAACACTCAAATTGATTTGTTGAAGGCTGCCCAGAGAAAACAACAAAAGAGAGTCTTATCCACATCATCACCTCGGAGAACGTTTGCAAACTCATTATTATTATTTTCTTGAGTCCTTCCCGTGACAAAATCCCCAAGTTCATCAATTTGAGAAGTCTTTGAATTCCTTGCTGCACGACCTGAACTAGGATTTCAAGAGTATGAAGCGGAATTTTAGAAAGAATGATATACTCAGTAGCCTTCTTTCTAGAGTGCAGGCTGGAATCTTGGAAAGAAAAATACCCATCTCCGGCTATGATATTCACGGTGGTCTTGGTGGTGGGGATCTAGAAGGCGGTGGCATGCTTGTGGGTTGAGTAAGAAGAGGGATTTCAGACAAAGAAACTCGTCCATCATTCGATGATTCAGAGACCTCTTCAGATCTGGAAGAGGAATCACCATATAAAAAAATTAAAGGTTAACATTTTTTAATATAAAAAAATAACTAAATTAATTATTTTCTTTAAATTTAAACTAAATCTGGTTAAAATCGACAATCTAGTTCAATTCAGTTTATATCGTTAAAAAATTTTAAAAAATAAAATAAAATAACAAAATTATTAAAAAAAACCAGAAATACCTATTTTTAGTTAAAAATTATTTTTTTTAATTGGTTGAATTGTTTGGATGTATTAATTTTAAAAATATAAATATATATTATTTTAATATAAAAAATATTTTAAAAAATAACTCCACCACGCAGCACAATAAAACTGTTGACGGCAATAAACCAACATCTTCTTTCTTGATTTTTACAAAAACACCACAAACCAAAATGCACAAACAAATCATAAAGATCCAATCTAGACAAGAAAAAAAAATTATTGCCCAAATAAACACATCGCTGCTGGAGTTTAAGATGTAGGATTTACTAAAAAAAACCTATGCTGCTAAGCACACTCAACAATTTTAGCTTCTGTGGTAACATGCAAGGAAATGCCAAGATTATGTTATCATCTCCACAAGCATTTGAAATCTGCAGTGCTTCAACTGTGATGCTGGCGATCCAAACACAACTGATGAAAGCAACCCCACTTGAACAATGTCTACAGTCTGCACAAATAATCAAGTTCCATCATGGAAAGGAGAGTGCATAAAATGTTTCTTGGCAATAGTCAGGGTTCATGAACCGGTAAAACAAAGTAGTGTTCTTGACCATGTGAGGTCATGGATACAGAGAGACAGAGGGTGATAAGAAAAGAGAGGGCGGCAGCTAGGTCTGATTAGGGTGGGAAGATAAGAAACTTTAATATTTATACTCTGCTCTTTTTTTTAACTGGGTTTAGATCAATTTAAACTGATTTGGTTTAATTCATTAAGTTTCAGTTTTTTTAAACCAAAATCAAATCAAATTTATTTTTTTAATTTTTTTAATTTTTTTAAATCAATTTCTTCTCACAATTTCATTTTCTTGATTTTTTTTTTATTTTCTAAATTTAATCAGTTTTTCAGCTTTTTTACCCATACTTGATAAAAATATAAAATATTATAAAAAAATACCTTTAACCCTAGATATAAACTTTAATTTTTAACTAGATATGAACTTTAATTTTTAAAAATATAAAAAAACAAGTGAAAAAATAAATCGGTGTAATTTTTTTAAAATCAAGAAAACAATAAACAAATTAAGGCTAAAGTAGATACAGAAAAATAAATGAAAAATATTAACGAAATGTAAAATAAAATAGCATTAAAAGTAAAACATATATCAATAAAAAAATATTAAAATTGACACAACAAAACATTTGATTTTTGAAATGACAATTTGAATCCAAAACGAAGAGTGAAAAGAAAATAAAGGAAAAAAAAATCTATTAGAGCCTCTATTGTGCATAAACATCTAACCCCCAGGAAAAGAACCAACAATGCTTCCAACATTATTGCAAAGGGCGTAGCGTCATAATAAGCACTTTCAAAAAAGGGTCAAATGCCTGCACAAATCACTTATTTTTTAATTATACTTATATTTATTAAAAAAAAACTAAATTAACATTTATTCAAATTATAACTAAAAAACCATAAAAAAAAACAAAAACACCCCCATATATCAATTTTATTTTATTTTTTTATTTTAAAAGCAATTTAGTCAATTCAGCCAAAAATACAGGCAAAGCATTTACAACATAAAAACTAATAATTTTTGGTTCGTTTCAAGCAAACTTGAAATCCACCCTATATTCAAACCAGCCATTTTCTTCCATTAAACTGTCAAATCCATTCAAAAGGAAGAACAAAACAGTGAATATCAACCTCGAAAGTGTATCTCCGAATTGCGCACTTCCACCCCAAAAAAAACTAGAATGGAACATGACTCAAGTCAAAAAAATTGTTCTTTTTATTTACCTTTCTTCACACCTGCTACCGGTGCCACTCATCAAAGCACAAATGGCCTTGAAAGTTGACTTCCAAATTTATAAGTGGTTAAAAACATGCAAATTCAAGCATAACATTTGGAACAACCATCCTTACAATTGACTTCTCTCTCATCTTCAATACTACAAAAGTCGTGTGGTTTTTTCTCTATGCACCTAACATTTTGTTGTCTTCATGCAATTCTACAAGAATAAAACAGCACAATCGAAAATGCAAATGCCTGGGGCAAGACTAGGTTCAATTCATGTTTAAAATCTACTATATCAAGTGCATGTACCAAAAATAGATGGGAGACTACAATTTGAATAAAAGTATACACTTTTCTAATATCCATCTCCATCTCACCAACCAATTTGACATTTCACTGTATTCCTAATGTTCCTACTGAAGCCAGCCTTGTCACCAAACAGCTTAAAAGGGAAAAGGTTTTGCTAAGTGAAGATACCTGAAATCGATGTTGCAATATATGAATGAACAGGGGTACGTCTCAAAAACCAGAAGAAATGAACCAAAAGGCACTTCAAAATCAATTTGGCTGGTTGAGCTCTTACAGTTTGCTGCTCCCATAACAACAGGTATCATCAATTGTCTCCTTTAATTACCCACCAATGCACAAACTACCCACCAATGCTCAAACTTGAATTGCTAAACAACCGCTTTTCAAAAGCAGTGGAAATTCCGTAGCAGCCATTCAAAATTGCCAAATAGCAAAACCAAAAAGGAAAAAGGAAAAAGGAAAAAAGGAAACTGCCAGGCTCTATATCTCAGTTAGGCGTCAACCGGATCAGACACTATTTAACATGTTTATGCTGCTTCTTTGCTGATAAGAGAGAGCCTGGTGAATTGACAGCCTCACGCCCAGAGCCATTGGTAAATAATTCACATTCTGATTCATCGTCACTATTAATGTTACCTGGAGTAGACCTATTCTGGTTTGCTCTGCGCTGCAAAAGAAATACATTGTAGTAGTAGCTCACCAGATCTTCCCTTCTCCTACCAGGGAAACATTTGAATATCTCAACCCAAAAATTCTTATCAAGAGAAAGAGGATTTGACCTCACTGTAGCTCCAAACTTCTTTTGTTCTTCAACTGTCCAGGAGAGTTTAACTTCTTCACCCATCCTATCAAATCTCCACTGATTAAAAGCCTTTGCCAATTCACGCATCACTCTCAACCTTCGCTCAGTAATGTGAAATCTGACACATTCTATAGATTTCGGCACTTGGCATCCACATGAATCTGATCTTCCCTTACCAATAGGTTCCCTTTCAATAACAAATTTGCTAATTGAAGTTTTGAGTGGCCAAACCTGAGTCCCAAGCCACTTTGAGTCGCTTTTGGAAACCACACCAGTCCACTCTGGTACTTCAGCCTGAAAAACTGGCCCCACAGGAATTCTCTTTGTAATTGGAAAGTCAAGCACTGAGTGTTCAGTTGAAGAATCACCATCATAAACCCCGTCCATGCAAGAGTCTGAATCAGTTTGAGTGGCCGCAGAAGATGACTGTGAACAAACATGAGCTTGAGAAGATGTTTCACCAGGAAGTGGCTTCTTTCTACATTTTAACCTCTCTCTAAGATTGTAACTAGATCCAGCATGATCATCATACCTACATGGATGCATCTTCGGATTTTTCTACAAAGTGGTAAAACATTGTGACTTACAATATGCAATGAATTGGAGATGCTTGGATTGTTATGGTGTTAAAATAAACTGAGCTACATAACAATATTTGCATGGATAAATGTAAGCATAAGATGATCAGCAAATTAAGGCATTAAACTTAATGAGACATCACAATCAGCAGCCAACCCATAGCAGGACACTTTACATCAAACAAAAACATGCACGTGTGACCTAAAATCAATTTGAACATAGAAACAGCATAAACAACCAGTGATCTCATTTGTTAGCAGAGCCTATCAGGTGACAAATTCAAAAGCTGCAAGGGAAAAAATACTATGTAAATTTGAAATCCCTTTGCCAAAGGGGTAAGATAGTATATGATGAAAATATGTCATCACCTGTAAACTGTTTGGCCCTAGGTGAATGCATTACACGAGATAGTAAAAATCATTGCAAAAGGGCAAATGGCCAAGTATAGAATCAGGTGAAACCATTATAAACTCATTCCACGCATAGTAGCATTGGATATAACAGCAACTCAATAGCCAAAAAGTTCGATAACAATGATCAGAAAAATGCGAAGTTACACTCTCTGTGCACTGTGAAGGAATGAGAAAAGGTAACAGAAAAAAAGTGTGACTACTATTAAAAATGTCTGTGCGTGCCCATCATATCTATATACAAGAGATCATAAATCCATATTTACACATACAGAGATGTAATTTTAACCAGCAAATAAATAGAATAGATACACAACAACATCTATGAAGGACAGTTTGCTCTAAGTCACCTTTACTAAAAATAGCAGGAAACATCAGTTAGTGATAGATACCTGCCGAAAAGAGCCTTCTGCAATTGACGTTGAATCAACATTTCTTTTCAGAAACAATGCTTCCCGAGTCAACAAAACCTGCTTCCAGCATTCCTCATTCCCATAAAATTTCCACTTTGACCAGTCAGGTAATGATCCAACCACAGGATCACATGGATCCCTTGCAATCCCAGTAACCCAGTTCAGCATTCTAGGAATGGACTCTCGCTTCCTCTTACGACCAGAAACAGATTCGTTATAAGTTGCTAAATCCAGTTCCTCAACCTCACTGTTATCACCCTTATCTCCTTCCCCGTCTCCATCAATTTCCACCACCACCACACTTTTCACCTCATCCTCATTTTCCACTTTTTCATTTTTCCTGGAATCAATTATCAGTTTTTCACCAACATCCTTGCATTTCACATTCCAGTTAGAAAAGGAATCATCCACCATGACACTCTTTACCACATTATCACCTGATTCACCAACTTCCACGTAATCAACACCACTCTTATTTAAGTCTATATGCAAAGGTTCTTCATCGTCCACAAACTTCTCACTCTCATAAGACTCCACCTCGGCATCCACGTTCAACTCCGATTTCAATTCCAAAAACTCCTTCTCTGGCATTTCTGATAACAACCCTTTGAACTCGGCCCCTAATTCCATTACAGCCCCAACCACACTAACCCCGCTACCACTCAACTCCGTGTTGAGTTCTACACTGTCAACAAGAAGACTCTCTAACCACCTCTCCAATGCGTCTAAGTACTTAATGTAGACCAGTTTCACAGCCGGCACAAGGCTCAATCCAAACCCAGACTCTCGAGCAACCAAACCCCACAACCCATTTTTGGAAACGACATCATATCCACCCTTCTCTCTCACAACTAAAAACAGTTTAAGCAAGTCTACAAACTGCCCATTTCCAAGCATTGGAGGTAGAGTCCATAAACAACTATCTAACCCACAAACCTCTTTGAAAAATGACTCTGAAAACTTATCAAAACAACTCCTGAGCTGGTAATTGAGTTTGGTTTTTACAACGGACCCTTTTGAATTCGGCTCAGGATCCACCCAAAACCTGTTCGGGGCTATCTTTCTTCGTGGGTTTTTTGTAGAATCATTAGCTATCATTGACCAACCTGCCATTGTTTCAAAACCCTAAAAATGGGTTAGTTGTTCTCTTTGTTATCATCAAAAACAAAAGCAAAAGCAAAAAGTCATTACTAATAAGCAACAGTCATTAAGAGAAAAGGGTACGCTATTATATGCACGATTTTTGCAAACAGGTCGTATTTAGGACATGGGTTTTGGCGGGAAATTGGGGGCTGATCTAGGGTTTTGAAACGCCTGAAAAAAATTTATGGTCCCGCGCTCTCTCTCTCTCTTAAATGGACTTTATGTAAGTAGAGAGAGAGGAGGGAAAGAGTGTGTGTAAATGGAGGGCTAGAAAATAAGTTTTGAACAGACAGAGACCCTAGTTTTCAAAATCTAAAAAGAGTAATGTTCTGGGGGTTAAAGAGAAAAATAGAAAGAAGGAGAGACATACCAGAATTTTGTAGGTTTTGTTTGTGTGAAACTTGTGGTTGTGGGGTTTCAATGACCACCACTGGTGAGGTTGTGATTACTGTCTTGACCCTCTCTGGGGGATTGGCCTTTTCTCTCTCTCTTTTATTATCCTTGCTTAACCCTCCCTCTTGTAGGAGCTTTTCCTTTCTCTTCTCTCTCTCTCTCTTTTTCTTTTTTCTATAGGACTTCTTGGGCTTGGATGCTAGAAGCTCTACTTCAAAGAATAAAAATGAATAGAGTGAGGTTTTTGAAGAATATGACCACAAGAACCCTTTATTTATAGTGGTCATCATTGGCTTAACCTTAGTTAATTATTAACTCTTGGATTGAGTTAAGAAGATGAGTTAATTATGTTTTTATCAAAGGGATGAAGGTATTCTAAGAACTATAAATATTTTTTCTGAAGGTCAAATATAGTTGTGGGCCATCTAATAGCTTTTTGAACCAATGAAAAACTTTGTATAGTTTTTTAATAAATTTGAACTTTTTAATTATTACAAATAAAAAAGTACAAACAAAACTTACTTATATCCATCACAATTGATTCTTATACGGCCTTGAAACTCAAATAAATCATTCCATGTAATTGGATGATTTTATTTTATTTTATTGGTTTTTTAGGTGATGTGTTTGACAAAACAATGTTACCTGCCTGAATTGAGTTAAGATGATAAATTAATTATCATATTAATATTATTTAAGTAATTTAAGAAAATAATATATAAAAATAACAATTTTAATTTATTATATGAAATGTCCACCTAACTTAATTTAGATAAATCTTTTATAACAATTTTAATAATATTTAATTATCTCCTTATATAAAGATTGATTTAAGCTCTAAATTATGATAAATTTTAAAAGAAAAAAAAGTTTAAAACCAGAAAAACAATATTAAAAAATTCAATGAATTAAAATGTCAAATCATACCAAAACATTGCAGAATTAACAGACCTAAATATTCTTCTTTAACTCTTTTTTATTAAGAATTTTAAGAATAAGTTGATGGAATTCCTCCACTAATAGCTTTGATTATTTATAATAAATTAGAATTGAATATCAATATTTTTTTTTAAACAAAGTGACTTTTGAGTTGAAAAATATATTCATGTATGGGTTGAAAGAATTTTAGAAAACTGATCAAGTTTTCTCATTTATGGACTGAATAAATTAACAGGCTAAAAAAACAATTCTTTATAAACCATGTTAGAGTCTGAAATTTAATTGATAAAAATTTATTTTTTATATCTTAAAACATTATCTTACAATAAAGCCAAACTCAAACCTAAGCTCAAGCTTAACTCGAAGGTTCACACATGAGTGTATGTGAGTTTAAGTCCAAAATCTAATTTATTTAAAGACTTCTTCCCTTTAAAGCCTAGATATTTTTTAATTTAATTTTAACTTTTAAATTTCTCACTTTACAAATATCAATAATTTTTTTTTTCTATATAGAATAATATATTTTTAAAGGATTTTAGGTTTCACCCAAATATATCAACTAATAATTCTTTAATATTAATTTCTCATTCACCTATAATTTGTTTAAAGCATATTAATATTATATGGAAAAGAGCTTATATTAAAGATTAAATTCCAACAAAGTCTTGATCCTAAAAATAAGTGGACTTTATTTCTAATTTAGTTTCAAATGTGCCTATTAACTATTTTTTAACTAAATTTGTTGAGAATCTCCCCCATGAATGAAAATTGTCTTATTAATCTAAAAACAACTTGAAATTTTATAAAAAAAACACTGATTCGATAGATCACTACATCAAGATATATAATTTTTGGCTTTAAATATTTTTTAATGAAATACTGTTGAATTTACTTATAAAATAGTGAATGCAATGTCTTAAACTATTTAAATTTTATGTGTATGGCTCTATATCTAAATATTCCTTTCAATTTTTATTATTATGTTTATTTTGGTTATAGACAACTCTTAAATTTATAAATGCTTTAAAGAATTAAATTTTTTTATTTTGATTATTGACTTGTCGATTCTTTTAATTTTTAATTAAATTTACCCCAAATATCAATTTTTACATTCAAATAAATTCATAATTGAATTAATCAGATCCTCAAACTTTGTCAGCTTCTCCATTTTTGTCATTCACTTGCCAATTCTTACAATTCTTGTCAAATTAATTCTAAATGTCTTTTTTTCTTTCTCTTTAATCAAGTCACGAACTGAATGAATTAATTGGACCTCCAATATCTGCCAACTTGTCTAGCCTCTTCTGAGTTTGAGGCAGTGTAAAAAGAAGTTGATAGATATAGTTGACTTGGATTCGAGCATATAATTATATTAAACTCAATTTATGATAATTTTATAAATTATAAACGTTATTTATTTAATTTATTTAGATTCATGCAATTTAGATATATCAAGTTCGGCTAAATATTTTATGGATATTATAGATATTTATGAGTTAAGTTATATTGGTAATTTTAGTAAGCTTAATTAGAATTAAAATTTAAACTCAATAAGTTAGCTCAAAATTATTATAAGTTGCGATAAATAATTTGGGCTTAACAGAATATATAACAATAAATTATGTTTGTTGTTGCAGGGATCAAATTAATTATATTTTAAAAATCTCTACCGACCACCCAACTTGTAATATTCTCTTCTTTTTTTTAATTTTTTATTCATTATCTTTTACAATATTCATATTATTTAACTTCTATAAAAGTAAAATAATATAAATATTATAAATAAATTGGCTTTTTTAAGTCTATTTTACTCAGCTATGGGTAGCGTAGGATAAGAATTTCTTAAAAGGGGTTGAATTTGAAAAACATTTAAATTCAATGGTAGAATAATGCCGCCAATAGAATTCAAAGACAAATCATGTGCCCCAGGGAAAATAACCGTGTTAGATGAATATCTTCTGTTCTCTCAGGTCAATTCACTTCAGTCTATACTGGCTTTCTAACCTGCGCTGCTTCACTAGGAGATTTCTGAATTAATTTTTAACATAATAAAATAATGTGTTATAATGATTTTTTAATATATAATTTTTTAATTAAAAAAATTGCTAAAATGTTATCTATATTTAATGGAATAAATTTAAAATATATAAACCAATAAACTAAAAAAATAATTGTAGTATTAATTAAATACTAAAATGCAAAGCTAATCTTTCTTATAAAAATAAAGACAAATGAGTTTACAAATATTTGACTCAAATATAGATATACATATACATGTATATATAGATATACACACACATATATATACACACATACAGATATATATACATATACATATACATCTATATATATACATATACATCTATATATATATATATATATTTGAATCTTGTCTTTCCTAACAAATTAGGAGCAATTAACCATTAATTTGACAATTTAAGGATCACATCACAAGGAAAAAAGGTCTGGGAACCAAAAAAAAAAGAAGCACGCTTGCAATCCACGTGGCTCTATGTTTATGTCTATAATGATGTGAGGCTACAATGAAAACCCCATTTAGTTTTTGTTAATAATTGGGATTCATAGGTTTCCTCCGCCCATTGTTTTTTATTGAGATCATATGCCATAAGACTAAATTGTGAAGTTGAGAAATAAATACAATTAAAGATATCAGATCATATGCCATAAGAAGACCTTTCATTTTTGTTAACTTAATTATATGACACTAATATATTCTATAAGAAAAATAATAATTTAAATTTCATTGAAAAAAAATAATTTACTAGTAATTTTTTTTCTTATTATTATCTTTAATTTAAAAAATCTATCAGATTATATTTATTTAATAAAAACTAAAAGGATTCAAAAGAGAAACCCAAAAAATTCAGGTATTTTTAAAATAAAAATATAAAAAAATATATATCTCTAACTAAAACCTATTTGTCTAGTTAATGTATTCAATTTTTCCTTAAAATTTTTATTCAAAATTTTTATTTCTTTAATAACAATCTATCATGATTTAAAGAACAAGTTTCAATTCTAAAAATAAAATAAAATAAAATAAATCCCTAAAATTTTAATGTCAGCAAATGAAAAAAAAAACATAATAATAATATAATATTTATGCATTGTTATGAGAAACTCTTTGAAAATGTCATTAAATCCAATTTAGTTGATCATCTTGTTATCTTTTAATTTCGATCAAAATCCTTGTTTAATATGAGTTTCAAATTAAATCACATGATAGTTAATTTAATATGACTTGATTGACTTAATAGTTCTAAAATCAACATAAAAAACTAGTATAAACATAAATTGACTTGAAAAATTTCAAGTTAATGTCATTTTTTTAATATTAAGAAAATAATATATGAGATCAATTTAGATTAATCGGTGAAACTTGTAACTTGAATTATAAATCTAATTGGGTTTATTAAGTTCATTTTTCTATAATTAGTTTTAATTAAATATATAATAACAAAAATTGATGACCATAGCAAAGTAACCAAATAAAATTAAAAAATAAATTGAATATGATGGGTTGTGAAAAAGAATGATGGTTTAAAAGAAAAAAAAATTAAATGAAATTTCATAGAATAATATCTAAAAGACATCTTAATTTCAAAATAAATTTTTTATATATATAATTTTTAAGAAATTAAATATTAATTGTTATATTTATTTTTAAAAAACTTGGTATGTGAGTTTGACAAACTAAGCATGCCTAAGCTTTTAAAAATAAGCCCGTGTGTGTGGACTTACTCGACTAAGTTTGTATGCTTGTTAAATTATTTTTTAAAAAATTAGATAATACTTTGCTGTCATACTCAAATTCCAACCATCATAAAAATGGTTGAAAAATCAAGAAGATGGGTGTTTGATCTAAAAGATTTGTTTTCAACAAGTTTTTACTTAAAAATACTTTTAGAATCTAAAAAACCTTATCAACTAAAAAACCTTTAAAAAATAATTCAAAAATATAAAATCAATTCAAAAAGAAAAATCTTTGAAACTTCAATCTATTTTTTTAAGCAACATAAAAAATCTAAAAACTCTTCAAAGAAACTTCTCACATCTAAAGGAATACTTTGACACTACAATTAAATTCTTTTGGACTTTTTCTTTTTTATTTGCTATTTTTAAGTGACTTTTTCTATCTTTTCTCAAATTCAAGGACAAAAATATGAATACAATAGAATTTTGGACTAAATTGTTTAATTGCTAAACTAAATGGACCAGAAAGGAAGTTTGAAAATACATTAAGGAAAAATTAGCTAAAAAGAGGTTGACACTGCATTATCTTAAAAAAAGAATTTTTATTTTTTTTTCAATTTTGATCTTTTCATTTTTAATATTCTTTAAATAATAAAATTAATTTTTTTTATAAAATCAAGCATCAACCTAATATCAGGATATTTTTCTAAAATTGGGATAACAACATATAAAGTAAATATAAACAAATTACCAACTTTAAATCCCAACCAACATAATATAAAAAATAAAATTAAAAAAAATCAATAATCAAATCTAAAAAATAAAATAAGGGTTGACATCATATATATATATATATATATTTTAAAAAAGCTGTTATTTTTTTTTCAATTTTGATCTTTTCATTTTCAATTCTTGCAAACAATAAAATCAATTTTTTTTTTTGGGAAATCAAACACCAACTTGATGTTTGATTTTTTTTTTTAAAACTATGATAATCATATAAAAATAAATCAAAATAAACTAAAAACATCAAATTTTAATAAATAAAATACTAAAAAATAAAATTCAAAAAATCACCACCCAAAGGAAAAAAAATACTTTAATGAAAAAAACCACTATTCAAAATATGTAGTATTTTCCCGCATAGACTATAGTACATTATTAAGCTATTTTATTTTATTTTTTAATTTTAATATTATGCGCAAAAAAAATCATAAAAAAACTTTTCACGATACGATTAAAATCATAACTTGAATTTATTTATTTATTTGTATGATTTTTAAGTGAAAAAAATTGAATTTTTCATTAACATACAACAATGATTTTAGAGGAATTAAAATAATTATAAAATTATTGAATTTTATTGAGTTTTTTTTAAGCATTACCACAGCAAAAAAATAAAAATTATAATTTAAAATTTATTTGAAAAAATAACACAGTGGGAAGATTCACATATGATATCCACAACTTCTTTAAAAATATATATTTTATTGTTTTTTTAAAAAAATATTTTAAATCTTGAATTTTTTAAAAATAAATATTAGGTTAAAGAATGTATGTGCCATTAAAAACAAATGAAGACAAAGAATGTATGGGCGAGATTGCAATTACTGTAAGCTAGAAACGGGGTTCACAGTAACTTAGTAGAATATGTATTTAGGTCCGGAATGATGATATAAGGAATTAAAAAGGGTGTCAAAGAAAAGGGTGGGAAGGTTATAAGGAATTGCAACGGAGGGATCCTTTTTTAGTAAATATCAGAAGCCACCCTAAACTGGAGGCCAGCAAAGAATCTAGAAAACATAACAAGAAACGCCGTGTTTGGAACGAGGGAAAGTGGGGCAGAAAAGAAAGTAGGAGGACAGAAAACGGTCATTTTCAAGCAGAAAATTGGAAATTGAAGAGAGAATCTTTCCTCCAACCCACATAATCGTTCTTCTCTGACTTGCAGCGGAAGCAGGAGGATTTTACTTTAATTTTTTTTTTTAGAATATGATTTTAAGCATTAGATCTACAAATCTACCCTTAATTTGAAAAACTAGAGAAATTTAAGTGGATACGAACATAATCTTACTATTAAAAAATTCCCTTCCCTTTTCTTCTAGTTCCCAGACCAAGCGAAAACAACTTCTTGATTCTCGATCCTCCATTTTCTTTCCATCCAAACACAAAGGAGGGGATTTTTATTTTATTTTTTATCCCTTTCGTTTTCTTAATCATCATCCCAAATAAGGTGTAGTGGTATTATTCTTCCAGGCAAGTAGGGTTATATTAGGCTTGAATCTGAATCTTATCCATTTTAGTCATAAGAACAGGACAATACTTGTAAGAAGCATTTGAATTTTGATGAAATTAAATTCTGGAATTTTTTAATACACCGCCTAAATTATTGAACTGGACAATGGAAAACAAATACAAATTTCTATGCATACAGGAAAATTCTTTAGGCATTTATGGTGCCAGGAGAAATTTAAGTGGTCAATATGTTGATTTGGTTCGAATCGCCGGATAGTTGTTGCTCTTCTTGTCCACCCCATTTTCGCATTCGTTCAGATGCTTGTTCAACCTGAAAATTCAACTCTAAATCAAAGCCGAGGAACAGATAAAAAAGAGTAGAAACAGATGATCAAACATCCAATCATTTCTCTCCCTTTTTTTTCCCGCAAGGTTAACTGATGGTGCATGATCACATGGAACAATAGACTAGAGTCATAAACATGGATGCAGCAATAATATACATGTCCACAAAATCACAGTCAGGAAGTGTAAGAATGGTGTACTCACCTCCTTGTTCCAGTTGGTTTTATAAACAATATAAATAAGGATCAATGTCTGCAGGCAAGTCCCAATAATCATGCCTATCCAAATTCCCTGTAAGAAAGTAGTATTTAATGACAATAAATGAACTACTCCAGTTTATTAATCAGGTCTGATCCATACATAGTTGCAGTTGCTTAACATTCCAATTTAACTATGTTGGTTTAATCGTAAAGGTGATGAAAGAAGAATACCTTGACATGCAATTTTGTTTTGTAACCAAGAAGAAACCCTAGAGGAAGGCCAACAACATAATAACAAAACAAGTTTATGTAAGCCACCAAGGCTTGCCAGCCACCTCCCACAGCAACACCTGCATGTGATGTAAGTTATACGTACTGGCGAGGTTAATGTTGTTGTTTTCTTCAGAAAATAGTATCTCGTTATTCATCTCTCGTTTCCCTGTTTATTTTATAGAAACTTTCTATGAACAATTAAGGGAACATGCGTTTTGATACAGTTTCTCAAAGTAGAAAACAAGTATCTTGGTTGGCTTAGCTTGAAAATATTAAAAGGACATGAAGATGTTTTTCGATTTTCTAAGAAAGTGGAGAATTAGCCAAGAAAATCATTTTCATTCTCAGTTAATAAACACCCTTTTTTTAGTTTTCTATTTTTTATTTTTTTTTGAAAAATGAAAAAAAATTCACAAGTAAACGCAACCTAATTATTCCATGGCTATCTATAGTGTTTTTATATGTATATTGTTAGCATATTTATACCTGAGATTACTGGCTGAATGCTATTTAAGATCATGGTTATACCAAGAAGGTATGCTAAATTGGCCACCGCTTTTCTCATCTCTTTGCTAGCAGTAAAAATTATAGCAAAATGGTTCCTAGTTGCCAGAATAATCCCTGCACAAAGGATCCCAATAAGGAGAGACTCAATGCATGTGACAATGACAGCGTATTTTGCAGCTCTCGGATGGCCTGATCCTAGCTCATTAGAAACTCGAACACTGCGAAATAAAGGAAAGTCCGTTGTTCATGAGGAATGTTGACATCCAATGAAAGGGAGATATAATCCTAATGCAAAAGGAAGCCAGAAAATGAGGTGAGGTTAGCTGTACCTTATAGCTGCATTGATTCCGATAAACAACATGCCTTCCCAACCATTGATGTTCATGCTGAGAAAGAAATTGGAGCCAAGATCAACGAACCAAAAATAGTCCACTAACATGTCTCTAGTAATCAAATAGGAAATCTGTTTCTGCTTCTCTCAAGGTTCTTTTATTTGCTTTGGAAAATGTTTTCAAGTTTTCATTACTACTGTAAGATATGGAATGTGCACAGGAAGTGTTATTTCAGCGAAGGGGTTTCTCACCAGATAGAAAGGGACCCAACCGCGATGATAGGATCTTCAAGGTGTCCAGTAAGAACAATTATGGTCATAAAATACCAAATCTCCAGGCAAAGCATCACAGCTGAAGCTATGGAGAGCCGAACAAAAGCCCAAATATCCTTAAAGGCTAACCAAGACAATCCTTTCCATCCGTCCTTGCACCAACCAACCACATAAGCTAACTGAGCCAAAGCAATGCCCCAAGATGAGATGTCATAAGCAATGGCAGCACCAGCCAAACCCCACTTGAATACGTTTATGAAGAGATAAAGCACCCCAATGTGTATGATCAAAGCTGCAAGGCCAATCCATGCCAAAACTCCAACCTTGCTTTGTGCCTGCAGGAACTTTTGAGTAGGGAAATTGAATGCTAACGAGAACATTTGAGGGATAACTTGCATAGTAAATTTTCCAGCAAGTTCTGCGATATCTTTTCGTTGTCCAAGCAGTCTTAGTACTGGAGTAGCAAATACATACAGCGGCAACAAGAATAAGCAAGCAACAAACAGAATTATCCATGATCTTTGCATGTACACTCCAAGTAAATTTACTTGCCCTGCTCCAAATGCTTGTCCACATAGCGTTTCAAGAGCACTGCCCATACCAAGCTGCATTTTAAATAAATCTAACAATTAGTGGATTGCTAGAACAGTAAAATGAAATCAAATGTGCGACACACCCTTTACATGGTCTCACAAATCAGAAGCTAAATTCCATTGCTTAAAGATGGATTTCAACAAGATAAATAAGTAGTCAATCACAACTTAAGGTGCGGATCAAGAATTGGGTCCTTTTTTTCTTTTTTCTTTCCTGCCAAAGAAGCATGTGCTAGAAACTATGAATCTTGCCCCAACAGGTTTTCCCTAATCATTAACTTCCAATCAGATTAGAAATGGTGTTTAGCCTACCGGTTCTCTCCCTCGTAAAGCATGAGAGGTGGGGTAAGAATTACTTTTGAGCACTGCAAGAATTACTTTGAGCACTGCCCTTGATACCTTATGAACCAAACAAAGGACATTTATCTTTACTCTTGGAATCTATGAAGTTCATCTATAAATTTTAAACAGAGATCCTACCACGAATTTGAACCAAATGCAGAAAAAGATTCGAAAAGGTTCAGAATGTAAGATTAGGACACCCAACTTTGTTTAAGTTATCAAAACCAAACATTGGAAAACTATAATGCAAATTCACTGCATCAACAATAAATAACTAGAAGAAAACAAAAGGAGGATCCGAGGGAAGCTAACCAGGAAACCAAAAGAGAAATTTGCAATGACAGACAGAGAGATTGCAACCGCAGATAGCTCAATATCTCCAATGTGGCCAACGAAGATGTTTGTGAACGAGTTAACTCCGTAATTGCAAAGGATATTGAATGCAATGGGGCCTGCAATTGCCCATAACTTTGAAGATTCCAACAAACATATGTATTTTGCGTCCCCAAAGCCTATTGCAGGAGGATAATCTCCTCCCTGATCATTAGCGATCAACGTTGAAGGTGCAGGGTGGAGATCCGCAGTTTCAAGGAAATGGTGGTTATCCCTCACAAATGAATCACTTCTTGAGACACCATCAATAAAGGGAGAGGCACCAAGTGACCGTAACTTTTCACTGGGGGGTGATCCAGCAGAGGATGAGCTACTGCTCTCCTCTGCTTTGGATTCTTCATTTCCTTTAGTATTCCCTATTTTTACTGTACTTTCTGCTTTTCTTGTTTCTAAGATTAAGCTCAAGTTCTCTTGCTCTCTTTGATTATGTTTTTGTTTTTATTTTTATTTTTAGCAAGCATAAAGAAGGATGTACCATTTTTTTCTAGAATGCATGCTATAAACTAGGCTAGCCATGGAAAGAAAGGAGGATAAAAATACGAGAGAATGGGGGGGAATTTGACTGAGTCTTTGAGTTTAGGCATCTGGTCAGTTTTCAGTTACTTGCCAACAAAGAATGCTTGCCTAAAGCATCCTCGATAGACTTGGTATGTGAGTCCCCATCTAGAGTTGTGCATTCATCATGTCTTACACTGTTTCTTAATTGTTCATGGCTAGTTAATTAATAAAATGCATAGGGAAATCATGCCTTGCCTAGAAAAAGATTGTTTTTTCTAACTATTTTTACTGTCTTGTTACGAGCTTGTTGTTGGAATGGTGATAAGGTGTCCTCACTTTAATGCTTGTTGTTTTCAAAATTGCTTCCTCAACTCGTAAATTTCCACCGTCAACGAACACACCTCTCTACCTGCACATATCCTCTCCTCCTCCCTCTACCAGCGCAATAACCTTGTTCTGTCTCTCTTTGCCTTTCTCTTCTTTCCTTCTTACCCCTTCCCTTTCCTCTCTCTCCTCCGCCAACACAACCACCATCTCCTCTCTCTATCTCCTCAACTCTCGCCTTCTTTCCATTCTCATCCTCTCTTTTTCTCTCCTTTCCGGTGTCTTTCCCTCCTCCCACTTTTCCTTAAAGGATATTTTAGGTATTAAGTACAGAATTGACGAATCTGTCAACCACTTAGCGATTAAGGACTAATTAAATAGTTTTTGAAACTAGATGAATTGTTTAATTCATTTTAAAAGATTATAGGTACTAATTTATAGTTAACTCTCCTTTTCTGCTACAATCGTTCAGAATGATTTTGATATAAGCCGAAATCATCGTGAGTTGCAATATTTTTGTGATCTTTGAAAGTTGAAACATGAAAATGTTAATTATAATATGTGATAATGTTTTATAATTCAATATGTCAAGAAATTAAAGTTTTTCAGTATTTGAAGAATAATTCATCATATATTAATGTTAACCTTTATAAGTGAGGTTAAATAAGGTTACTGATAGATATTTCAATTTCTAAAAAATAATTATTTTTGATAAAATTTAAAGAATTTCTGATAATTGAGTCGATGACTTTATAATGAGGAATTATAGTAAATAAACAATAAAATTTTATGACTAAGAATGTTTGTTTTTAGTTCATGTATGATAAATATTAAAAATATATTATTAGAGAGTAAAGACTATTAGTTTATGTATGATAAATGCTGAGAATATGTTCTAAAAATGTAAAGTTATCCTCTTTATCTAAGTTGTCCAAAGAGTATTTAATTTATAATTTTTATATCTTGAATTTTCTTCTTCTTCTTTGAGAGGTTGTAAGTCTTTTTTTTCTTTTCATTCAGGGAGACTTATATCAACATTAATATTAATGCTTTTTTACATGGCATTAATATTGATAAGGAGCAACACATGTTTATACAAGACAATCCTATATCATTTTGTACACAATATTAATGCCGATGAAATCAACCCTTATAATCAACATTAATATAAATTGATGTATGGACGACTTTTAGAGAATATTTTGCCCATCTAGAGTGTAGAGAGATGATGATCCTACATTCTCATGTTAGGAGTTTGGATTTAAAGAAATCCTAGGCCCAAGGATTTTTTAACTTAGCATCTTGTCAAACTCTAGGTGTTTAGGCTTAACGTGTAGTTGAGCTATAGAAAATTGGGTTTAACATTTTGCTAGCCTCGCAGGTGCTCGGGCCTAGAGTGTAGCCGAACCAAAGATATTTGGGTCTTGCATCTTATCAGACCCATAGATCATTGGGTTTGATGCGTAGCCGAGCCTAAAGATGTTGAGTTTGGTGTCTTTCCAAACCCTCTTCTTATCAATTTTGACTTTCACCAAGCTTTTATAATGGTTCTTCTTTCTCTCAGCCCTTATAACCATATACCTTATGAGGGAATAAATTCTAGTATAAAATATATTGATCCATTAATAACCCTCAAAGTCTTTACATATCTAATACCCTTACATCAACATTTTTTTACATGGTATTAATGTTAATGGAAACACCATGTGTTTACAGACGATAGCCCTATATCATTCTGTACATAATATTAATGTCGATGAGATTAACTCATATAATCATAATTAATATTAATTAATGTATGGATGACTCTTAAAGAACATTTCACCCATTTAGATTATAGAGAGACGTTCATCCTAAATTCCCATGTTGGGTGCTTGGATTTAAAGAAATCCCATACCCAAGGATTTTTTAGCCTAACATCTTGTCAAACCCCTAGGTGCTTATGCCTGATGTATAGTTGAGCTTAAGGAAATTGAGTTTGACATCTTGCTAGCCCCACAGGTGCTCGGGCCTGGCGTGTAGCTGAACCGAAGATATTTAAGTCTTGCATCTTGTCAGATCCATAAATCATTGGACGTGATGCATAGTCGAACCTTAAGATGTTGAGTTTGACGCCTTTCCAAACTCTCTTCTCATTGGTTTTGACTTTCACCAAGCTTTTATAATGATTCTTTTTTCTCTCGACCTTTTTATCCATATGCCTAGAATGAATTCTAGTATGAAATATATTGATCCATTAAGAGCCCTCTAAGTCTTTGCATATCTAATACGCAAAGATTTTGAAAAAACTACTTGTCTTTTTAAAAAGATCTTTTATCTTTTCCATATGTTTTCTCTGCTCAACATAGAACTGTTAGGATTTTTATAGACATATATCACATCTTCAATGGAAAGGGTCTTCTTAAAAATTAAAATGATGACTCATCTTTAATACAACAATTAAATAGGTTTTAAAATATTTGGGATGACATAATGGGTCACCCATCCAAAAATAAGGGTAATAAATTATCTTCACTCATCCAACAATAAGGAAAATAAATTATCTTCTTTTTTCTTTTACCTTTTTGTAGTTTTTGTCAAGTTTGATTTAAAGATTTCTTGAGTAAGTCATTCTTTTATCTTCAATTTGTATATCTTTCCTTTTCTCTTCTTTAGAAAAATGAACTCTCAGATTACCTCAGATCTTTGAGGATGAAACGCCTAACATTTTAAGTGTTGAAAAGGTGACCTTTATCAATGGTCAGCAATTTGAAGTATGTGGCTCAATTATCTTCTAAAAGATAAAGTATTAGTGAGGAAGCATCGACTTTTACTCGGGGGGTGCTTTAAAGCAACCTCTTCTATATATATGACTTAGGGTACTCTTTTCTCTTCAAAGATTTGTTAACAAAATTTTCATGTATTATAGGTTAAGCTTGTGACAACTGTTGCTCCCCGATAAATAGGTGATCTTATCAATATTTGACAAGTTTCTCAGGTTTGTTGGCATTAAACCTATAAACCTTTTCAGGGTTTGTTACCAGTTGATCAAACAAGATCAAACACTAAGTATTTAAGATGCTGGAAAACAGGACCATTCATCTTAGTCATAGTCCTTTTTCCTTATCAGTTTTACTAGTTAAGAAAAAGGATGGTTCATGACATTTTTGTATAGATTATAAAGCATTAAACGAAGCTATAATAAAGGATTGTTATGCAATTTCGACTATGAATGATATGATTGATGAGCTAGATGGCACCTTAAGTGTTTTACAAAGTTGGATTTCTGAGCTTGATATCAGCAAATTCGAGTTTACTTGGAAGATGTGTATAAAATTACTTTTCAAACTCATAATGAACATTATAAGTACTTAGTCATGGTTTTTGAATTGTATAATGCACCATCAACATTCCGAACAACCATGAATGCCATTTTTAAGCTGCTATTGTGTAAGTTTGTTCTTGTTTTTTTAATGATATTTTGGTATATAGTCGTTCATGAAAAATGCATTTAGAACACATTAAAGTTGTCTTTAAAATTTTGCAAAACTAATATATGGTATATTATTTTTTACAATTTGGTCTTGATTCTTTTAAATTTTTTATCCTTTTTTGTTGTTATTATTATTTTTTAATTTAACCCTAACATTTAAAGTTTTTTGTTTCCCTCTATTTTTTTATTTCAAATTTAATCCTTATTCTTTTAATCCTTATTTTTTATTTTTAATCTTTTTGTATAATTTTTTTTCCCAATTTGATCCTTTAGCGTTTCATTTCTTGGGGATCAAGCTTCACTGTTTTTCAATATATGGTGCTTCTGGTCTGATGACTCGGTTACATGTTTGAAAAGTTAACAAGTGTTGATATTTTTTTTTTGCTTATTTTCTTTTCTGATATTGTCATTTGACATCGGTTTCTTTTAAAAAATGATTTTGTAGTTTTCTTTAATTTCATGACCTAGAATATAAATTTAGCTAGTTAAATTGGATTGGCTCATCTTTTAATGTCTAATTTATATGTCTATTATGCTAGCTCAAGTTCACTCGTATTGGTTGTTTATCTATTTTTTATCGTATTTTATCCTTTTATATTTAATTAGTTAAAAATTAATTGTTGGTTATTGTTGTTTTTTTTTATTTGATTCAAATACAACCAATTTATTTAATTGGTTAAGACTATTATTTATATTATTGATTTTTTTAAAAATACACTTACAAAGTTTAAATATTTTTTTTTAAAATAACATTAATATTTTACTAAAAAATACCACAAACCGATGCTGTATTGGGAGAACGTCTAGCATCAATTAATAAGAAACAATACTGCCAATAGATGTCCTGGACATCCTGTATTTTCATTGAATACATCATGTAGTTAATGATGAATCTCATTTATAAAAAAGAAAATTAATATAGCGAACAAAAGAAGAGGAAACATACAATATGAAGCTGCCATTAGTCATGTTTTGCTACTTAATTAATATAAGAAAAAAGAAAAGAAAAGTCCTCGGCTAAGAAAGAAAAAGAAAAAGAAAAAGAAGCCGTCCGGATCGGTAAAAAGCAGGCAACTCGAAAACCTTCCTAATAGCAAAATCCCGAGAGACAGATTGCAAGTAGCACACCCGAAGCCCAAGAAAGATTACTAGAAGAAAGAGTTGAAGCACTACTAGGTGAGATCTGAGATAACGGAGCAGGACTCAATTTTGAAGTTGCCGGAGCGACCATGATATCAATCTTTTGTCCTGCTTGGCAGTGACCAGGGTAACCACATATGAAGTAGAAGTGGCCAAGCTTTTCAAGAGTGACAGTGTCGGAGCCGTTGGTGTAAGTAGCTAATGGTGATGTTGCATTGCATGACTCGAAACCCTGATGCGTCACTTGCTTCACGTTGTGGAATTGGTTGTTGTAGTTGAAGACAAGAGTATCACCACCGTGAAAATTCTTGCTGGCAGCCCAATCTTGGTAATCCACTTGACCCATGCTTGTCCAACCAGCAGAGTCACCAACTTGGTAAACTGTAGCCATGGAGACTCCGCAAAGAGCCGTCGTCAAGAAAGAAACCACCAGTATTGTTTTCCTGAGATTAGCCATGATCGCTCGGAAGACAATGAATATGGGTTGCAAGAAAGCTGGCGCGTAAAGAGAGAGCACTGAAAGAGAATTCTAAGGTTTGCTTGAATGGATTTGTGAGATAAATCGCCTCAGGTATCCTGTATTTATAGTGCGGATATAATCCGGATTCTTCAAGGATACGGATTTCCTGATTTGTATATTCTTTTTAACGTAATCCATATCACTGAAGGAGAAGTTACTGAGTTCGGATTCGCGTTGGTGAAGCTGCCATAATTCCCCAATAAATAAAACGCTATAGGACAATATTGAGAAAAAAATAAATTGCACAAAAAATTAAAAAATATAAATAAATTTTATATTTTAGAGTTAAATTAAAAAAATAAAAAATTAAAGAAAAAAAAATAAAAAATTAAATTAATCAAGATTAAATTATACAAATAATACACTACAAATTTGGATTGAAAAATAAAATTGAAACCAATAAAATTTAGCAAAGCATAAATATGGTATATTATTTTTAACAATTTGATCATTATTTTCTTTTTTTTTTACATTTTTTTTTAAATTACTACTTTTATATTTTTCAAAATAATTTTTACATTTATGTTTTGATTAATACCACTTCTCTATGGCTTTTTATTTATTTATTTAGCCCTTTTTAAATAAAAATTATTTTTTAATTATATAGAGCATGCTCAATTTTTTTATAAGGTTAGTGTGATTTATCTATAATTTTTTTAATATATATATATATATATATTATATAGATTGAATGTATTTTTTAAAATGAAAACATTTATTTTTTTACAAAATTTTTAATTTGCACAACCTTGAACAATTTTTTTTATTTTATTCAATAAATTTTATGAGTATTGGTTTATGTAACATATTAATTTTTATAAATAAATTTATTAAATATAATTGGATAAATAATCTGTATTATGATATTAAATATTTTACACTATATTTATCTTTTAATTTTTCAAAAAATTTTTAGTAATTGTTAATAAATTTTTTATTTACATAAATAAATAATTTTTTATTTGATTAAATATTTACATGGAACTTTTGATTTATACTTTAAAGGTTTTTTTTTAAAATAACTTTTACACCTGGTGTTTTTTTAAAAGAAAAATTTAAGGCTTGCTGTGTTGTGCAGGTATATATATATACAGGCGTGGCGTTCTTTGTGGTTCTCAGTGCCCGAAAGTTGAAAGATCGTGGTGGCATTTTAGTTTTTTTTTCCCTCTATGATATTTTTTTAATAAATAAGTACAATTAAAAAATATAAATAAAATAGCATATAATAAGTTATGTTATTTAAATATAATAGTGTGACTTATTGAATTATAAACAAAATTATAATCTTTTTTTCAATATTTTTTTTTATTTCTTGATCAATTCTTTATCAGAAATTTCATTCCAAAATTTTTAGTTATTAAAATAGCAAACATCATTTTATTGATAATTTTTTATAATTATTAATTAACCTAATAAGTTAAAAATTCTTATTAAAATTTAAATTTACCACAACTAAACCTACTAAGAGATTTTATTAAAATCTAGGTGGTGATCAAGTGATAAGAGTTTGGGATTAAGAGATTTGCTTCCTTTATTGTCTTAAATTCGAGTCTTTAGATACTCATATAATGACCACTGGAAACTTACATGGTTGTTAACTTCAGGGCCCGTGGGATTAGTCGTGGTGTGTGCAAGTTGGTCCGAATACCCATGTTAATCTAAAAAAATAAAATAAAATAAAAAAAGAGATTTTATTAAAATTTAAATTATTATCATAATTATTAATGGAACTACTAAGTTAAAAAAAATAGAATTAAATTGACTACAACTAACCATTTTCATTAATAATTATTGAGAATAAAATAGCATCTATAAATCAATTATTTTGATTTGTAAAGGATAAATATTATTTTAAATTTTAAATTAAACTAAAAATACAATATTTCAATTGGTTACGATGCTCCTAACAACATAATAATAATGTATTAATTTATTGTCCATGTGGTTGTGATGTTTTTAACAATACAATCATCAATGTCATTTCTCTAATTATTTTTTGGAAAATTACACTTAGCATTTAGTTTATTCAAAATTGTATTGGCTATTAAATTTAAAAAAATTATAGTTGCATTGCATGTATAATAGTTGAAATCTTATACCTGACATATCCAAAAAAAATTAATACAAATTATCTAATTACTTACATGTTTATTATTATTTTTATTTAATAACTAAAAATTTTTTATATTAAATATTACAAATTTCTCATTAATTAGAAAAACATAGTCATCTTCTTTCACCCATCTTGTTCCTCTAAATACCAAACCTAGCCGCCACCTTTTCTTTCCTTTAAATCCCTCATCAGCCACTCTCTCCAACCATAAACCCATATCCTCATCAAACCGACAATCCAGCCGAAATTCATAGCCACCACCTTCACCGAACTTCAAATAAACCAGGCGCACCCCACCACCAAGGGACCCAGGTCCCGGTGTCTGTCCTGCATTGACCTTATTAAACCAAATCATTCCAAAAGTGGAAGTTTTGGTGATGAACAATTAACTGCTGTACCAAAATTCCTTGAAGCAAAAGGTGAAAACTTGACGGATTCCAGAGAAATTCACAAAATCTATTGGCATGCCTGTCCTGCATATTATCAACCTCCTGGGCCAGCAATGAACTTGGAGACTGCTTTTCATTAACTATAGTGGTAGAGATTTCATAATTAATAGAGCTGAACTTATAAAGCAAGCATGCAAACCAGGCAAAGTCATTGAACAAAAGACAGGACAAAACACAGTAATTACCATCTCCACTGTAATCAGGGTCCTTTCTACAGCAAAACAATTTTGGCTTTCTGGCAGGAGATTCCTGATTTTCACTCCCAGGAACAGATTTATCATCATTCTTCGCACCTGGTGCTTTACTGCACCGATCTTTTTCCCTGCTATTTTTCGAGTTATCATATCATTATGAAAAGAAAGACAAAATGATAATTGAAGAGAGAGAAATTGTGTTTGGAGAAAAGAAAATTTCGTATTTGTCTTTTATTTGAGTTTATGTTAACCCGGAATGCAAGTTATAATTTTTTAGACCTTGATACCGAATTATAGATATCAAAAGTATTTTTTTTTTAAATTTAACCCTACTATTTTGTAAAAAAGAAAGAAAAGAAAGTTGGCAAGTGTTACCTAAAATTAAAAACACAGAATTTTATCAGTTCAAAAGTTCCTGAAGTCAACAATCTGCCACCTCGTTTGACCTTATAGTTTCATCTGACTTCAAATATTTGTGTTCAGTTGAGAAGAATATCAGAATTTTATATAGTTTTAAAAATTATGACACTGCAATTCTAAGCGAAACATGTTTTCAAGTTACATTACCCACTGCCACTGTTGAAATATAAGAATCCAATAAACCTTCTACAGCGAAGACCATGAATGCTTTGATTGGGATGGTCACGACGAGAGAGGCGGCTATCTCTGAAAGCAGCCTCTCTAAAAAGCTACACTTCCCCAGCTCCCCACCTCAAAAAATAAATAAATAAAACCTTAATTAGAAGTTGAAAATTACGGGATCTGATGATTGACCCTTTATAACGACCAAATGTTGCTAAAGATAGGCTTGGACCCTTGCATTAAAGTTTAAACCACTCTTTGATATTTGAGTCTAACTAATGAAGAAAATGATCTATGTAACGAATCCCTTTTCTCCTCTTGAAACGGATTTAGAAACTTCAGTTAAAAATAGCTAATATCTTATGGCTTCGTAGATTATGTTAAGTAGTTGTTCTGGATATGATTGATTTGAAAAAAATTATTTTATAAAATATATTTTTAATTAAAGTTAATTTTAAAAAATATATATTTTGTTAAAATTGTAGTTGAAATTAAAGTTGAATAAAAAATAGTTTAATATTTTTGGTAATAAATTATTAAATATATATATATATAGTTTTTAATTTAAACATTATAAATTTAACTATTATTATTACATCATCAAATAAATAATATTGATATCAAATATTTTTTATCATTTTATTAGATTATGTGCAATTTCATCATGTATGAAATATATTCAACAAGAACTATATTTTCTATGGTTTCTTAAGCGCGCAACAATAAAAATTGAATTTTTTGTTACATCATCAAGCGATCTCCTTCTAATTTTTTGAATAAAACACAATTATAAATAAAAATAAAAATTAAATTTTTTTAACTTGGTTGGATCCCGCAAAAACATAATTGAAATTACGATCAAATTTCGCAAATGCTACGTCATCATACGATATCTTTATAATTTATGTAGTGTTCTTAAATAATATTAAATACTAATTTTTTTAAGTAAAATATGATTTAAAAAAAAAATATTACAGGATTAGATGCAGTCAAATCAATAATTGCGCGTAAGCTGGTCCGGACACCCACATTAATCTAAAAAAAAATAATTGGAACATTATTTGCGTAAACAATGCTAAGTGATCAACACTCTTCACTCTTGAAAGACATTGTTCATTTTAAGAGTGTACAGTGTTCAGATGAATTAATTCACGTGATCACTAAACGCGGCAACGTGAGAAGCAATTGAGAGCTGCTCCTCACGAACTAGCGGTTTTAATAAGCCTCTCATATATAGTATTTTATGCTTTATTGTTATCAAATATATTGTTTACACGGTTTACTTGAAAAGTAATCACATCCACATAAACAAACAACCTTACAGTAGATTGTGGTGTGGTGATTCAAAAGCAATTGAGTGATTGCCTTTAGAGATCACAATTTCATTGATTCGGTACCCATTACATTGAAAAAGAAAGAAAAAATATTTTGTGATTTTATAGCATCATTGTTCACATATAAATTTTTACTATGAATTGTAATAATGCCATATTTTTTTTCACTCAATTCTTTCTACTCTTGAATTTTATCATTTCAAATTACTTGATAGCTTCCTTTAATTGACTCTAGGCAAAGTTATTACAATTTTGAAGAAAAAATATATGCTTAGTTGATACTTGATTAAATAAAATTAAATAAAATTTTATTGATTTGAAATAATTTAAGTAATGAGAATTGAATTTGAATCATACAAATATTCAACTCTTTTTTCTTAAAAAAATAAGAGACCAAATTACAAAAACATAGAAAAGATCAACTTTTTTTTTATCAATTAATTTTTTTTCAACTGGAGCCTTTAACATTGAATTTTATTTAGGATTGAACTTATCAATGTTTCTTGATCGCCTAGATACAGGGATACTGTGATGTCAAGGAAAAATCTTAAGGGCCACTTGATGATGCTAGGTTTTGCAAAATAAAACTCTATTTTATTGATCTAAAACAATTAAGGCTTGAAAAACTAAATATAAAACTCAAAATAATTACATTGACCAAAGCTAAAGAATGGTAGTGACTATGCACACGCTAATGTACAAAAGACATCATCATGCTCAAATATAGTGTGTGACAACATATGGTATTAGAATGTTGCCTTCCTTAGTGGCTTTGAAAGCTTATTAACAAGCCCCTCTTAGTTGTGCAACATGTGTACATAGTGTTGGCACATAGAGTCTTGCCTTTTCCTTTTCTTCTCTTCTTAATTTCCGCATATATTCTCTAAAAATAATACCAATGTGTTATGGCAAATTCAATCCTTCTTCTTTTTTTTCTTTAATTTTATTTTAATTGCATTTTTCAATGATTATTAATTAGACTTTTTGATGGCAATCTCATATTAATAATCCAAGTTAAAGTTTGGAAAGTTAGTCTCTATTAGGTTCTTTTTTAAAATTATTTTTTTTATTTTATTCTTCAACATTGTTTTTATTAGAAATTTAATTTTATAATTTATTTCTATTTTTATTCTATAAAATTATCTCAATCTCATTATATGAGTCACGAGTTTGATAAATTACCCAAGTTAATTTGATTTTTTTCATCATTTTTTTAAATTGATTTTTCTTTTTAATTTTATATATGGAGTTAGTTTGAAAATTAAACTTTATAATTATTTTCAAATTGCTTTGCACTTAGTTATTTATGAACTAAATTTTACTTGATAAATAACAAAAAATATTTTCTTTGATTTTGTTCATATATATAATTAGTTATTCTTACAATATTATGTTACAATCCTTGTAAAAACCAATATATACTTTTGACTTTAAATTTTTAATTTATAATAATGGTATCAATTAAGAACACATAAACACACTATCTAAAAAAAAAATCTTTGATAGAATCGTTATTCTATCGCATGTCACCTGCACAATGCCGGTTGGCTATTTTTCATTTGCTGGTTTATTCTTGAAAAGTCACTATCTAGTATTTGATTGAAGGCTACTAGGAAACCTAAATGTACTGGTCTTTACCATAAATTTATAAGTACAGGACAAGTTATTACTAGAAAATCTATTAGCACCCCTAGCGCACCAAACCTCAAGTAAGCTGCTTTATGGGTTTTTTTATGTTAAAGAAATTTTTAAAAATTTTATCTTTTTATCGGATACTAGGAATGTTTTACATGTAAGTTTATAATCTTTAACCGTGAGCAAATCAAAACATTAAATTCTTCTTTTGTCTTTGCAGGCTTTATCATAAAAAACATCCATAAAAAATATACAAACACACTCACTTTTATTATGTTTTTTTTTTTTACATCCACATTTGCAAGCTACAAATTATAAAAATTCAAAACTAAACAAAACAATACATTAAACAATTTAAAATTCACAAAATAAACCCCCCAAAATTCAGTGCACTACTGGGAAGACTTATGGATCTTCAGGAACAGTGGTGACGCTTCTTCTCCACGTGCCACGGCCACTAGCGGCGTCGGGGTTCACGCGCCGCAGCAAACAACTCCCGAGAAGCAGGTGGATCTGGCCCGACTTCCTCCTTTCTTACTTCCCTCGCCGATGGTGACACACTTGCGAAGCAAAGGGAACGCAACAAACAGATGATTTTGTTCGGTTTTAGATCTATTCAAAGTCTTCAGTTCTCTTTTCCTCCCAGTTCGGTTTTTCCTTATGTCGATGGCAAATATGGTTATTGCTTTCATTTAAGGCCGTTAAAGCTGCAGTGGAGATGGGAAGTGGTTGCCCTATTAGAGGGCTTAGTTGGAAGTGGATCTAGATGTGCGGGTGCAGTCATTTATAGGTTGCTGCTTGAGGGTCTGCTTTGGGTCTTGGCAAGTTGTTTGGTGATGTTTTGAAGAAGAAATTGCAACAACCAACGAAAGGGAAACAACTCTGGGTGTCAGGTTTTTGTGGAGGTCGGAGTGCATAAAGGTTGAAGAAGGATGCCTGAGGGCGAAAGGAAATGGGAAAACAATAGAGGTCGGTCTATAAAAGGAAATGTAAAAAGGAAACAAGGGGAAAGATTGCAATGGCAGAGAGGGCTAGAAGCTTTTGCTCTCTGGTTCTCTTTTGCCGGAGGGAGAGGGGCACTGGCTTTGGTAGAACAGGTCGGTGAGTAAGGAAAAGAGGAGCGACTGTGAAAGGGAGATGGTGGCTGGAAAAAAAAAGTGGCCAAGGAAGAAGAAAATCCCAGAATAAAGAAGCATGCGACTACTTTTTTGTTTTGCCAAATAGGGGCGACTGGCTAGTATAAAGAGACAGGTTTTAGGGTTAGGTTTTTTTTTGTGTTCTCTCAAAATATACAAAATTGCTCCCGTTGAAAACTTTTATTTATAAGTAAAAATATTATTAGATCTCTAAACTTGGTCCCTCAATTTTTTTTCTGGTAAATTTGATTTTGCTTATTTTTTTTATTTTTCTTATCAACATCAACTCAAATAAAAAAAATCTTTGATTTTAAAAAATAACATGAAAAAAAAAATGCGATCAAAAGACCTTTGAAAATTTAAAGATTTAAATTTTTTAAAACAATATTGAAAATGTTAAAAATAATGCAAATATATTAAAAACATATTTTTTTAGATTTTCATTGTTTTTTTATATTTTTATATTTTTTAAAAAATTATAAAAAAAATATGCAAAAAATTAAGCAGCAACAGGTTACCCAAGATAATGAGATTATTTTCCTTTTTTTTTCTGTACAAAGCTTACTATACAAAACATTAAGAAGTTTTTTAATATAATTTTATCAAAGCTTTGTGTAATAAAGAGAAGGCACATGTAGCTACTTAATTTTAGCTTTTTCAGTATCGTCTCAAAAAAATTTAAATTTTCTAAGGTTTTTTGAACGTGTTTGACTTTTCATGCGTTATTTTTAAAATCAATAATTTTTTTCATTCGAGTCGATGTTGATAAAAAGATTCAAAAAAAAAATTATGAAAACAAAAAGTCAAGGAACCAAGTTTGAAAACCTAACAACATTTTTGCCTATAAATAAAAGTTTCCACCATATAATAAGGGGGACAATTTTGCACATTTGAAGTGAACACGAAAAACCCTAACCCTAAAAACCCATCTCTTTGAAACCAGTCGACCGCCCCCCACTTGGCTAAAAAAAGTGAAGTTGCTGCCCCCTAGCTTTGATTTCTCTCTCCCAAGCCCAACACCTCTCTTCTTCATCCCATACATGCCCACCCACCACACATTTTCCTTTCCCAATCGGCCACAATACAACCCCTCACTAGACCTTTCCTCTCCTGGCCAACATAGACAGCAACTTCTGCACCTCCTTTTCTCAGTTTGCCGGCTCACCTCAAGCATTCCCTTTCCTGCATATGATTGAAACCGTCAACTCCATAGTTGTCCCTATCTTCAGACCAACCAAGGTAGCCCCACAACCAACAGATCTTCTCGCTTCAACCGGCCACAGATTCAACTCCATTTTCAACCAAAATCACCGACTAAACCAAATCCCCCTCAATTCAGCCTCCGATAGCAGTGGTCGACACCAACCCAGAATCAAACCGAACATAACAGCGCATACAGACCTAGATCTGTCCGCCTTCTTTCCCCACAGTAGCTCCCCCTCACAACAAACCAAAAGGAAGAAAAAAGACCAAGAATAGATCTAAAAAAGGGAAGACAAACTAGTTGTTATGATTTTGTTGTTTGTGCAGGTCTACCGACAAAGAAAAGAAACCAAAAGGAAGTTGTTGGCAATCTCCCTTGTTGCTTGTCTTTTGTAGCATCGCGTGAGTTCACACATCACTCATGGGGGTGGCGCGTGGAGAGAACACGCCACCATATTTCCTGCAACCTTAAAAGGCTTCCCGACACTGTTCTGATCAGGATTCAGATGCGTGAAACACCCAACTCATATTTGAATTCTTGCTTGGTAATAATTGGTATACGTGCTTTAACAATTTCTCATAATGCCCCTACATTGTATTTACGAAGATCGTTACTGGACAGATATGAAACTCTTTTAAGACCAGGTAAAAAACCTACTCATGTTCACAAAATTAATAGAACATATCCTTAAGCTGTATATGCTATCTTTATTTATATTAGGGTAAACTCTTCTTGAAGCATCTTGAACTTAAGACTTGGAAGATAAAATAATCGTCACTCAAAAAATTTCATTGTAAAGTTTGAGCAAAAATCAAGATTTTTATTTCATCATACAAGAGTTATGATCATATATCATCCTTTAAAGATTGAGTTTATCATATAGATTATATGTTCATACATTTGTCATACGTGCACTGCGATTAAAAGTAGATCCCCTCCAAGTCTACAACACCTGACTTTGAGCGAAAATCATTATTCATGCAAATAAAATGAATGGTAGAACTCTAAACACGCTTGTCTTTAAAGACTCCCCAAAGTTATTTTTTAGTATTTGCTCAAGTTAGAGGCGAGTCATGATTGTCTTTAAAGACACCAACTATTCTTAAAAATAAACGTTATGACAAGCACTCTTCATCTTCCATGTTTTTTTGCTTAAAATTGAGTGTTGTAGACTCGTAGGGACCTACTTTTCATCTTTGTGCATGCAAAATAAATGTATGAACATGTAATCTATATGATAAACTCAGCCTTAAAGAGGTGATATATGGTCATAATTCTTATATGATAAAACAAAAATCTTAATTCTTGCCCAAACTCTACAATGAAATTTTTTTGAGTAATAGTCATTATGTCACCCATAAGTCTTAAGTTCAAGATGTGTCAAGAAGGGTTTGCCCTGATACAAATAAAGATAGCACATACAATATAAAAACATGTTATATTCATTATGTGAACGTGTAAGTTTTCTTTCTAGTCTAAAAAAGATCTCATATTTGTCCAGTGACGATCTTCGTAAAGACAATATAGGGGCGTTGCGAGAAATAATTAAAGTACGTATACCCACCATTACTAAGCAGGCACTCAGATATGAGTTAGTGTTTCACACATTTGAACCCTGACCAATAGTCATAGAACAAATTGCTAGTTCCTCACCTAACTTAGAAGCTTATGTGTGCTTTCAAAAATTAAAACATGTGATGCATGAGAAAAAATTTTAAAATGCATGGAAACAAAAACATTAACAAAAAAATAAAATTGCAAAAATTTAAAAACATCAAATACACGAGGCTTAGTCCAATATTATTAGAAACAGTACAAACAGTACCTTCTCTAATGAAGTCATTCTATCACATGTCATAATGATTTATGATTTTCCGTATATTTTTTCAAAACACATAATATAAAGTTATTGATCAAATGATAAGCACATAACTAAACATTTTATAAACATAAAAGATATCTTGAATGGTTCATATATACAGTCATCCTGGTTACTACTTGTGTACTACTTATCATAAATCACTAATATATTTAATAATATAATTTATATTTTTATCACATGTATTAACTTTTAAACATGATTTAAAAAGATAAAATTATTGGTCACATTTGTGAGATTCTTTGCATAAATTTTTTAGAATGTCATTTCGTGATGTGCTTAAAAACATTAAAGAGATCATTTTTGAAACAAAGTTCAGAAAAGAAGAAGAAGATTGTGCTGGGTAACCCAATAGGTGAACAAAACCTTTCAACTCCCCTGATTCAATACCCAATAGGTGAACAAAACCTTTCAACTCCCCTGATTCCATCGGAAGTGAATGATGGTTATGGAGGTACCCAAGCCAAGTGTGAAAACATTAAAAAAAAAAAAAACTGACCCAACCTGACCATTGGCCATCCCTTCTACCAAATATCAAGGCCAATTCTTGAATTTCGGTTCAAAAAAATGTTGGAAAGAAGTTCCTAGAAATATGTTTCACTTAGTTTCCCAAAGAAGCTCATAGATGGAAAAGGTATTACAATTCTTATATAATACCGGTAACAAGGAATGGAAGGAGCTTATAAATATGTGATCAGGCAATTGAAAGATACAAGGAATTGATATGCAGAAGCATGCATCTTAGGTGATGATACAAGATTTTTTCTTAAAATTAAACAGTAGGCATACATCTAATGCCATGTCAATCTGAATTCACACAGTATACCTTTTCATTGTTCAGTGCACTTTCCACACATTCAACGACTCCTAGATGCTGAATTCATCCAGAAAACAACAGAAGCAATTTAAAAGAACGACTATACACAGCATACAACAAGCAAATAGAAAAGAATATTCAAAAGAAAGGGAAATATAGTATGCTAAAACAACATGGAAGACAGCACTGACCATTTGCCTTTTAACTTGAAGGTACATGGTTTGCATGTACTCCCTCCAACAACCGTGTAGTTATCTGCAGATCCATTTCATAACTAGCAACAGAGGTATTAACATGGATAGAGGGGCACAAACAGAGGAAAACCTGTTTCCATATAGTCCTAAAAGTTCATTCTTTTACTACCACTGAACTTCTCAAGAGGAGCCACACAAAATGATAATTTGACCCTTCAAACCAAGCAAGACCAAATTAAAAATGAACATGTGAGCACTGTACCAAACAGCAGTGAACAGAATTGACACCATCCGCAGCCCACTAAAGTTGGCAAGCTGTTAACTGAAACAGCAAAAACACCTTCATCTCAAAAAGCATTAGACAGCAACTAATTGTAGGTGTGGTCAATTATTACTTCCTGTAACATAAAAAAGCAGAGTGCAAATAAATGTATAAAAAAACCATGAGTCAATAGCGAGCAGTAGAGTCATTCCACAAAAGCATGAAGAGTAAATTTTTTCCCTCATATTTGCTTCTATCTTTTGTGCAAAACAACCCACCAAATAGCATATTCCTCAAGGGGATAACAAAGCGGCTATTTAAAAGGAATTCCAGATTACATCAATCATCTCATAGGTAATAAGAGAGCACTAAGATCATCCACTGCCAGCACATAAGGTCATTTTACAAGAGGCAAACCTGGTCACATATGGGGCAGATGTCACTCCTTTCCATCCACTCTAGAATGCAGAAAAGGTGAAAATGATGTTTGCATTTCATGATGTGTTTTGGCTTCTCCAAGTCATACTCTGCAAATGCAAGCAGACAAAGCTGACTAATTACTTTTGGACAACCACACATTAATTCAGGAACGACCTTGATTTACTTCTCTGTATCCAGAAAAACCATAAAAACATAAATTGAAAACAGCATTTATCTCCTATGAGAAAAGGCACCACCACACCTTCAAGGCATATCAGACAGGCATCTTCTTCTGTTGCTGATGCAACAGGTTCATGTAATTTTGTCACGTCTGACTTCCTTGGGGAGAAAAGAAATGAACTAGCATGAGTTTTTCAGTCCAATTCTTCAAGATCTTCACATGTTGCCAAAGTTTCAAAACTACTGTGACTAATTATTTCCCTAACAGACTCAGAATCTGGTGATTGTGGACATCCCAAAACCACATCATATGGCAAAGGCGCAGGAGGGGGGCGGAAAGTATCAGGCGTTGATGTATTCAAGTTCAATTCAACAAGGAGACCTGCAGTGAATGCAGAGGCTGCAACATTGTGAGATGTTGAGACATGCTCTTCCAAAGCTGGCGGACACTGCACAAGGATGTTATAAATTTCAAGATGATATTTTGTTAGCCAAAAGAACCTATATGAGCCCATTTTCAAGATATTTTGCTTGAAGTGGTGGTAGTTTTAGGCTATGTCATTGTAGAATGGAGTAGAAAGAAAGTGCAGCATACAAACTTTTAGTATCAGTCTGTTATAAGAATTATTTATAATTGCATCTTACATCATCTCTCTTACAGAATCTCAACAATAAAGCTCCCTCAAACGCATAGATTACAATTCAATTAAGCAATCATTCACAGAAATCGATCGATCAAATGGCACTTTTGAACAGCATCAAGGTTTTTCTCTATTTGGCTTGCTGTCATTCAAGGAAAGGATTGTGAAATCGTGCAAGAATTAGAAAGCTAAAATTAGAGGCATGTTTTTAAGCTTATATTCATGGCTAAAACAACTGAGTTATAACATGTTCTGTCCCCTATATGTGCAACGTTGACCTAAAATTCTCCCATTATCGCATAAAACATTCTCAAGAATAGCCTTTCCTTTTCCAATCCAAACTGATTGAACACCAAAGTGTAACATTTCACAGGTGTAACAGCCATTAAATAACCCCAGCTCCACTTCAAAACTATCTCTATAGCAGTGCATTTATATGAGGATAAACTGTAGCAAATGGGGAAAACCAAAAACGCCATCTTGTATGATAACAACCACACCCAGGTTTAAACCTCAAAGAGAGATCCCAAAAGTCTAGCTAGTTCCGAATCCTATGCACAATTCTGAAAAGCACAACTTTCGCCCTGCAAGAACCCATATCCACTTCAACAGACGCAAGAAACCATAATGACACAACATTAATGTCAACCAAAATCTACTAGAACAAACATGACCGGCATATATCATATACATATACTTAGGGAGTAAGGATAAAGTAAATATGACTAACATAATAATACACGGGCGTTCCGTTTAAATGAGGTTTCCCTGAAGAACAACAGCAACCTCCCATTCCCCGCAATCTTGTTTCTGTTATTCAATAAATGGTACCAATGGTTGTGGCATAGCTAAGCTTCCTGTTATTTCCCATCAAAAGAACAGTGTAGTTTATACGTGTCACTAATATCATCACCTTAAAAATCACAAAAACTAATACCACATAAGTTATTAGCAGACACTATCATGCGTCAAATTCGGAACCCAAATGGGCAAAGAGTGGAGATAAACCCTAATTTGAAAGGTCACAGAGATGCCTATATTAGAAAGAAAACTGTAATTTAAAAAGTTACGGAAAAAAAGGAGAGGGAGAAGGAGAGTCTATCAGTACAAAAGGATGTGAAGGATGAAGCTTACCTGAAGAGAGACGCTGAAGCAAAATACGATTCGGTGAGAAGAAAGGGAAGGACAGGGAAGGGAGGGGAGGGGAGGAGTGACTCTGCTTTTTGTAATTCTGTCTTTGTTGCTTTATGCTTTTTTCTGTTGCTGCTTTCCTCACTGCGCGATCCACTCATTTTGATAACACAGACTCATTATCCCTTTGAGTCTGAGTCGAGTCGAGTCTGTGGCCTAATTAATTAATTAATGGAGTATATTTTACAAAAATTACTACAACTTGATTATTATTAAATGGTTTAGCATTAACTGGATCTATTGCCTGTCTTACACGTGTTAGTTAAAAAAATTCAACATTAAAATATTAAGAATTTAAAAAAAAATCAAGTCATTAGCTGAATTAATAATTTAAATAAAAATTACAACAATAATAAATTAATTAATAAAAAATATAATAAAAATAAATTTAAAAACTTGATTTCAGTCCATCCAAAGTATAAAAAAATTAAAAAATCAAAAATCAAAAAACACTTTAAGTTAAACTAAGTTAACTCATAAATTTTGTAGTAATGAATATAAAATTGAGATAATTTTATAGAAAAAATAAAAAAAATAAAAATTAATTTCAAATAAATCAAATGAAATATAATAACTTCATATAAAATAAAATAAAAAAGAACTTAATCTTTAACCAATAAAATGTTGCTAAATGAAAAAATATAATTAAAAATAAATAAATAAAAACATGATATGAGCCCATTAAATTAAATTAAGATGTAAAATTTTTGATATAATGGTGATACTAGAATAATTATATTTAAAAATAAAGTGAATAAAATTATAAATTTTAATTATCAAATAATTTAATATTAAAAAAAATTTAACAAACATCGATTAATTCACTAAACTTGAAACTTCCATCATGCAAAGGAGGCATGAGTTTTTCTTCAATTTTGTGTTAATTCCACTTGACCCGATCTTTTTAACACCTAAGAGCTGATTTGTAAAGCAAAATCATCAATTAAATCACAACATGCCGAGTTCTAAAACACATGAGAATCATAATTAATCAATGCAGGAGTAGTTCTCGCCTCTTACTAACAAGAATTCAAGAAGAAATTTGCAAGGAAAAACCATTTTTCTCAACCTCTTTTTTGCCTCTTTTTCTTTATAATTTCAACTTTCTTTTTCCAAGCACAAAAACTGTGGAAAAGCTTGAATCCCTCCTCTTAATCCATCAAAAACTCTATTAACCACTTTAATTTAACTTATTTTTTATGTTTTTTTAAGGATTTAAATAAAAAAAATAAGAACCCTTAACTACCCTCTCTTTCTTTATTTTTGTTGTTGTTGATTATAAGAAAGAAAAAAAAAGATATATTTATAGGTTAGGATTTTTTTTATTTATCAAGATGCTCTTATGTCTAGTTCAGTATTTTTCATTTAACTTGATACTCGGTCTCAATTCACTTGTAAATTATTGAACATAAACATTTTTTTCTTTAAAATTTTATTTTTAATTAATTAGAAATTTTCCATTTATATTTTAAATTTACCTGTATCATTTCTAGGTTAAATGTTTTTTTTAAACCAGGGTTTGCAAACACAAATATTATAGGTTAGAGTAAACATGTAGTTCAGATTGATTACTTTTTATAAAAACTTGATTTTAATTCATTGTAATCTTCTTATTAGTATGAGATGTGATAAATATTTGTGAGATATTATCCATTATGAATGTAAATAATAATAAAACCACTTGAAAAAAATTTTAGTTGTGAGTTATTGAAATATTAAAATCTTAAATCTTGAAAAAGATTACCAGTTGAGTGTTTTTTAATCTTAAACTTATAAAAAAATTAGTATATTAGTAAAGTCTCACTCATAAGTAGATCATAAGTGATTAGTGAATAGTTGAACCGATAACTTGATTAGTAGAATAGGCAAGATTGATCAAACCATTATAAATTTGATGTGTTTCTCTCACTCTCTATCTCTTTTACTTTATACATTGAATAATTATACATGTATATAATTGGTTATTTCAACAAAGTATATGGATATATATTAAGGAAAAATGTTAGCATACACAAAAAGAATATTTAACCTTAGTTTTGACATTTTAAAGAGTTAAAAAATAACAAAAATTAAGATATTAAATCTTAAATTAAACTCCTAATTCACCTTCCTCATAAGCGCTTTTAAAACTTTTATTTTTCACCTATCTAGTAATTATATAAAGGTTGTGATTTATTGATCCATAAGTCATATTCCCACAATATCTTGATTGTAACTCAAACTTGTTATACAATAAATATTATTTTTGTATTGTATATTACTATGCATTTGTATCATGAATGGAACTATTCGGTGAATAATATTTTTTTATTTACTTTTATCATTATATGTTATATTGATTTGTTTTTTTGTTTAGATTTTCTTTTCTTTGTATATTCTTGTGAGTTCGAAATGTTTAATAAAAAAATCAAAATATAATTAGAAATCAATTTAATGGAATCTAACTTAAATTGATAGTATAAAAAATAATACTATAAATCATTTTGATGCATAAATGTTTGATCCTTTATATTTTTATAATGTGTGTTTGATCTTAAACTTTATTTGTTTAATATTTTAATCTTTGTGTTTGACAAAAGATAAAGAAAGTCATTGGAAAAAGAAGGATTAGAGAGAAGATAGTCTCTCCCATTTCAAGAATATTAGAAAGATAATTTTGATGTCGATAGATTTATCTTGTAATGAGTGGTAGTGTTTTATTTTTTAAAAAAAATAATCTTGTCACATGGGACATTAACTAAGCTTAAAACGATTCAAACATGATTGTCACAACTTTGTAGGTCCATCGGTGATAAATGACATGCATATCATAAAGATAGTTACTTTGTTTAGGGTAAGGATACATAGACCAAAATGCATGGCCTTAAAAAAAAAAAAATTATGAAATCATAATAACTTAATGGAAAGTAAATAAAAAAATTATAAATTTTAATTTTCAATCAATTAAACTCGTAACTTAAGTCATAAGAACATGATTACTCTAAAAACAATAAAATTCATCTTTAAACCAATCTATTATTGAAAAATAAAATCAAAAAAATAAACAATTAAAAAAATAATTTGAGTCATCTCAAATTAACATGGCCAACCCCTAAGCCAATTCATAAGACTAAGATAAGTTAATAAATAAATAAATAGAAAAAACATGAAATTTAATTTTCAATAAACTAAACTCGCGTCCGAATTATGAGAACAAAATAATCTCATAAAAAATAAATAAAAATATTATAAAGCTCAGCTCTAAAGCTAATTCATTATTAAAGAAAGAAATCATAAAAGAAAAAATAACTTGATTCAATCTAGGTTGACCCAATAAACTTATAACTTGGATTGTGAAACCATAATAATTTCATAAAAAAAAATCATAGCTAAATTCTCATCTAATTAAATGTTAAAAACAAATTAAAAAATAAATTAAAAAACTAGAGAAATGAGAAGGAAAAAAAGTAGTATTAACAATAATAATACTTTATAAAAACTAAATTAAAATTAATTATAAAAATTAATTTTTAATTAATATATTATTAAAAAATAAAAAATAAATAAATAATTTAGTTACTTGGAGTTAACTCACAACATTTAAGTTTTTTAATTTTTATATAATTATTTTATTTGAATTTACTTTTTAGAATGTTATTATGTTACGGTCATCAATTTTTTAAAAATATGTGTGGATGGGAGGTGTAATGATTTTATTTTATTTTAAATACATGACCCTTTAAAACGCGCGTCACATCTTCTAAAGAGTTAAAAAAATATATTTTTTATTAAAAAAAAAAAACACCACGCCACCCATCTAAATACAGACTTCGACTCTAGACACCACCACCAAGCGATTCGATAACAACATTTGCCTTCTGGGATTTTTGTGGTTCAAGCAGACAGTACTTCCGGCTACCATCGTTTACTTGATTTGACATCTTTTTCTATTTTTTGGAGTGTTGATAACGCCAATAGACAAACACCATGCGTTTTTTTTCTTTTGGTGGAATATCATGGTGTGAAATTGGCAATTTCTCAAGCTGAGTTGAATCTTTCCACGCTGATTATTCCTGCCCTCCTCTCTGCTTCTTTCTTTACCGAGTTTTTTATCTGAATCGCCGAGTCTAAGAATAACGTATTGAAAAAGAAAAGAAGAGGGTTTCCATGAGAGGAAAAAAGAGGTAGCTTTCTGGCCTTAATACATAATCACTGCTACTAATCTTAAATGTAACTGGTGCTATTGCCATTCATAACTTCAACGGCTCACGTAGCCACACCTACCTTTGAAAAACCGAAGTCTTCCCTCTCTTTTTTTTTATTAACACAACTACTACCGGCCATTTCCACCGCGCTCTTGCTCTCTAAACAATGAAAAGCCCATGTTCTCCCTACGTTCGCCGGACCCCAGCCTCTGGCGTACGGTCGACGTCGGACCGTATTCCTTACTCCCCTACACCCTCCTCCTACTCGGGCAGCTCCGCCGTGAAGAAGCGGGACCCGTTGTTTGCGGTAGCGAAATCGGTGGCCGGAGTGTTTGGTGCTTGTTTAATGCCCCCCGAGCCTGAGCCGAACGATTCGAAGGCCTTTGGTTCCTCTGAAGAGTTAAAAGCTCCATCTGGTAAATTTCTTGCTTTTTTCTTTACCTTATTACTGTCTTGTAGTGAGTTTTTGCTAAGAGAAAAGGTTGGAAACTTGAGAGTTGTAGTTCTTGATTCATAAGATGTATATAAAAGTCTTTTGGGGATTTTTTATTTTTGAATTTTGTGGACTGTAAAGTGTGATAATAATATAGAAATTGATATTATTATTATTATTATTTTAAAATATTATCTTTGCAAACAAATCACAACTTAAATATTCTGTTGGGAGCAAGTGATCAGATGCTTGTGTGTGTGTGTGTGTGTGTTTTGCTTGTTTATACACGCTAAAGTTTGATTAAAACGTCAATTTATTGCTATGGTAAAAACAAAATACATAAGCAGATTTGGTATTATTCCAAAGCATCAGAAGCTAGGGTTCAGGTTATTGGCCCAGTTGAAAACTGTGTCATTAATCTAACAAAAAAAAGAAGGGAGACTTGCATATCTGATTCTTAAGGTTTTTTACTAAAGAAAATATAACAAAATGCTTAGTTTCAGGACATTGACGCATACTTGCAGTATTCGATAAGGTTTTCTTTTTTGCCTTCCTATACGAAATGAATTTATAGTGTTAATGAACCGCTCATATTTGTTCCTGCCAGTTGTATCCAATACTTCAGGGAGCAGTGAAAGAAGGCAAGGTTCAAATCGAGGCAATTATAGCAGTACGTTCAATTCAGTCCGTGAGAGAGAACCTCGGAGTGTAAATTTTACCATGGAGGAAATATATACAGCCACAAGGAACTTCTCCCCCACATTCAAGATTGGACAAGGTGATTTTGGGACTGTTTACAAGGGGAGACTCCAAGATGGAACCGCTGTTGCCATCAAACGTGCCAAGAAGGTTGGTGAAAGTTGCAATTTATTTTTCTTTTTCGCTGAGTGTTCTGAGGTTTCATAGATTGCTTGGTTATCTGTGCCTGCAGAGTGTAAATGACAAGCATTTAGATGAAGAATTTCAAAGTGAGATTCGAACACTGGCACAGGTGGAACATTTACATCTAGTAAAGTTCTATGGATATTTGGAACATGAAGATGAAAGAATTGTTCTTATGGAGTATGTTCCCAATGGAACTCTCAGAGAACACTTGGATTGTGAGTTCTTAGCAACCTTCTTAGGCTTGGGTGCATGCATTTTAAGTGTGTGTGTGTGTGTGTGTGTGTGTGTGTGTTGGATGTGGCCGATGGAGATGTATATATGTTTGCAAATGTGGGAAATTTTGTTGATTCAAGAATGGCATTGATGCAGGCATGCATGGAAATGTTATTGACCTTTCTGTGCGCTTAGATATTGCAATTGATGTGGCTCATGCAGTCACCTACCTTCACATGTACACAGGTTTTCTTTAATGGCAGCCAACCTAATTTTACCTGTTTCAAAGTTAGAGCTTCTGCTATTTCTCTGCCACTTACAGCAACGTTGTCAGAGATATCTTATTGGATCATTGTTGCTTTCCATGTAGATCACCCAATTATTCACAGGGACATAAAGTCCTCCAACATTCTCCTCACAGAAAACTTTCGAGCTAAGGTAGCTGATTTTGGTTTTTCTAGACTGGCAGCTGACAGGGATTCAGATGCCACCCATGTGTCTACCCAAGTTAAAGGAACTGCTGGATATTTGGACCCTGAATACATGAGGACGTATCAATTAACTGAGAAGAGCGATGTTTATTCATTTGGTGTGTTGCTGGTTGAACTAATGACAGGTAGGCGTCCTATTGAAACGAAAAGGGAAATAAAGGAACGTTTAACTGCAAAATGGGTACCATCCTCTTTCCCTCTGTTTCTCCACTCAATACTAGTATTGCTAAATTATTAATAATGTTCTGTAACATCTATAAAACCACAGCTCAATAGTTATCCAACGCTTGCAATATCTGATGGAAGTCCCGCACCGGACCAATAAAGCAATCCCAGCGCTTCTATCTAATCCCAATATTATTGGAACCTGTCTACCAAGATGTCGAAGCAATTAATACGTTTGTCCAAGAGATTAAAGCGATCACATTTACCTGGAGTAACAGCAAAGGAAGGTTTCTCTCTGTTCTGATTTCAGTTGGTTTACATGCAGGCAATAAAGAAGTTTGCAGAAGGTAATGCCATTGTAATCTTGGACCCGAAGCTAGAGCGAACTGCTGCAAATAACTTGGCCCTAGAAAAGATTCTGGAACTAGCATTGCAATGTTTGGCTCCTGGCAGACAGAGCAGGCCAAGCATGAGGAAATGCGCAGAGAATCTTTGGAGCATTCGTAAGGATTTCAAGGAACAATCAACCTCAGATTTTTGTCATCTTATTTCTTCTAAATCACAGGGGAATTTTTCAGTTATAACAGAAGAATAAACAAATAGCTGCCTGGTATTGTGGAAATCAACCCCACACCAGAAATGGTGATGTAAAGAGAAGCAAGCCGAAGCAGTTGCTTTTCAAGACGAACAAGTGACTTGAGAGTAACAGTGCAGGGTGGTCAGGAAGGATTAATAGTTTTCCTTTGAGCATTGCCAAGATGACGCAATATTGCTTAATAAGATTCAGTGCTTGCAAGATCATAGGAGGAACACTACTTGCGACTTTATCAAAAAGCCGTAGGTTGGGGTCTGCATTTTTGCTGCATATTTAAAAATCTTAAATAAATTTCTTGCGATCTTGAACTATCATTCTGGGAGAGCCTTGCTCGAATGGTTTTTTTTTTCCTTGTTAAACTTTGCGAATATTGTATATTGATACGTTCGCAATATTTATCACCACCTTCTGAAGAATTACGCAAACATTTCACTCATGATCTCCATTTGTATGCAAACTGCGTCTAGCTTGGAAACTGGATGCCTGGTTTTCCCGCGTCGTTTATTCAGATTGCCATGAGCAGCCGGCACTAGTTTTCCAGTTTCCTTTCATTTTCCAGTCTGCTAATAGATTCAAACTTTTCTGCAGCCAGCTACAACTGAAGATCTGATTTGCAAGTAGTAAAGAGGGAATAAATCCATTCACAAATGTATTTCTATGATAAATAAGTTAAATCTTATTAATAACGTATCAAATAACCAAAATAATCCTAAATGACTGGATACCCAAGAAATTCATCCTCAACGCTGGCTCTCCCCCCCCTAAATCTTTTCAACAACATTTCTATCTTTCCTCAATCCACTAACCTGTTTATCCTACCTTTGACTGTACATACACGTTTACAGAAAGTCAAAAGAAAAAAAAATACTGCACATTATTTTTTTTACATAAAAAAATGCTATGAAAAAATTTGAGATGCAAGTAATTGAACCGATTGATAATTAAAATAATATAAATAAAAAAAGAACAATATAGAAAAAAAGTAAAAAGAACAGCCACCATGAACCTATCTTGAATATATAAAAAGGTGATAAAATAACAAGGATCTAGGAACTTTCAGATGTTTTTTTATTTTTATTTTTATTTTTTATTTTTGATTTACGTTTGGTGTCCGGGTCAGCTTACACGCACCACGACTAATCTTCACGGCCCACTGAACATCCTGCAAGCCCAGTGAGCAGGTAAGACACCACGGGGGTGACAGGTGTGCATGGTGAGGTTCGAACCCAGGTACGGAGAAAGGGGACAAGCCTCTCCCACCGCTAAGCCAGAACCGCGGAGGTGCCATGTTTTTTTATTTAATAAGACGTGTGATAGTTAGATAGCTCTACATATACTGTTCAAATGGTGCAGAAATCATTCACATATTGATATATGTTATATACTCGTAAACAAGATTTTTTTAATTATATTTAATAAATATAATTTAAAATAATACCCTTGAATATCCTTAGAATTTACAATAACACTATAAAATGACAAAAATAACCCTTGGATAAGAGTTTTATTGGTTTTGTCTTTAAAAGCATCAAAATAATTACATTATTATAAAAAAATTAAAAATACAAAAAAGTCCATGAGTAATAGGCATTAGATTATTTTATTTTAGGGTTATATGAGTAATTTCACTATAAAAAATAAAATTACCTATATAACCCCATATAATTTTTTAAAAAAATTTATCAAGATGAAAAAACTATTTTGCATCCAATGCCTAGTTCACGGTTTTTTTGTACAATCATGATTTTGTATCCAATAAATAGTATTTTGTCTCTAGAGGAACATTAATTTCTCCTTTAGTTTTTTTTTTTCAATTTATTCAATTTAACTTGATGTTTTGCCTTGGTAAGAGCTGCTCTGGTAGATGCAATCAAAGAAGTCTTGTTTGGTATGGACACTTACATTTTCTCGTATGTGCTGGAGATAACCTAATTTCTTCCAGGAATGGGGAGCTCAATTCTGCCAAAATCTTTCCTCCCTCTAACTATGGTTGAGCTCTTGAAAATGAATCATGTCGTGTTAACCCATAGTTTGCATTTGGAGTGGTTTGATTTTCACTATTTATAATGTCTACTTTTGAACATAGCCTTACCCCTCTCTCCCCACTGCAAGACCACCCCCTCTTTCTCTCGACCTCAACAAGCCACAGATAGGTTTTTTTACGAATTAGGTTAATTAGCCATAAAACATATTGATTTGAGTTGTTAATTTTATTATTTTTAACGAAAATTAATGGTTTTGGATTGTTGTCAAATATAAATTAAGGCAAGGGATAAAGTCTTTTTAGGTTAATTAAGGAATTTTGTTGAATTAAATATAAAATATAATAATTGTTCATGATGAAAATTGATAAATTTAGATTTTTGTCAATTATGTTATTATTAGAATTTTATTATAAATTATGTTATTTATAAAATAAATGGTTTTTATACTAATCCTTATACCGGCACTATAAATCCGTCCTTGAATTGAACAAGTTGGAGTGGTGCAGGCCCGCGCTCCATGCTTGATCACTTACTTGAGTAATTTTTAGATGCTGCTAAAATGTAGTATTATATATTCATTAATTAAATATTCCGTGAATACTAAATACAAACAAGTTTTTATTAAAAATTAATTATATTTAAATGAAAAATAAAGATAAATAAATTCAATTATAACTAAATCATTGATTACATGGCACGCACACTAACAACACTATATTATTTTTTTAATTTATTTTTGGATCTAGTTGTTTTACTCTATTTTTATATTATACTAATGTAAAAAAAAAAAAAAAAACCATGCCCTTTGCTTATTCTTACTAACTGTCTATAACCAATCAACCCAATTAATTAATTAGTAAACTAAACTTTGGTCCAAATTAAAGGGGTTCGCTGTGCTAGGAAGAACCGTCTTCCTCCAATCACTGAAACAAAAGGCATATTGATTGCTGATATAGCTTTTGACGATGGAAGTTAATTTATGAAATATTTTGAGACACTTTCCGCGTGTTAATTTATGAAATATTTATGGAATTAGCGACCACTCCACCGCTACCGATAAGCTATTGGGTCATCTTTACGTCACTGCACTCCATAAGAGTTTTTATACCTGTAGCCATCCATTTATTTCTATCCTAAAATAACTAAGAATTATTATGGAGTTTCACTCTAAAGTTTGTTTTGTTTTTTCAATTCAACCCCCTATTTTATTTTTTAATCTCTCCCCTCTTCTATTTCAATTTTGTCAATTTATTCTCATACTTTTTTTTAAATAGTTTTTTTTTTAGCTAGTCAAATTAACTACATTGTTCTAGAACAATTTTCATATAATCAAATCAAGAGGATTTTTATTATTAATTTCATTATTTTTTTATTTTATTTTATTTTTTAATTATTAGTCAGATTATCTTTAGATAGGTCAAATCAATTTATTTATATCAAAATAATTCTTATATAATTTAATTTTAAATCTAAATTAGGTAAAAAATTAGAGTCAATGAGATTTTTTACATTAATTTTATTTTTTTTCTTAGCTTTATTATCAAACTTTTTTTACCAATCAATTGGGATATACTTGAATTAGTCAAGTTAATTGGATTATATCACGGAAAATTTTATATAATTTAATTTAAAATTTAAAATAAATAAAAAATCAAATGAGAAAGTTTTCAAATTGACTTACTGAGCTCAATTTAATCAAACAATTAAATAGTTCTCAATAGATTAGATATTTTTTTGTTACGTCCAAAAGAAATTATCCGATCTATGTAGCATGTGCCTATAAAGTAGTTAATTTATATATAAACTATAATTTTCAGCAAATTGAAACTGAAACATGCTCCCATTTTAATATGATTCCTCTTTATCAAGGCAAGTTTCCATCTAGTCCCTTTGGAGTTAGCATATTCAATTTCATGCTGCTGCTTGTCAATCTAAACTCATCCCTCTGTGCTCTCTGGAATCTTACCAAGCAGTTAGTAGACGCCAAGCATCGCTGGTGAAGTCTTTTAGGATGATCCTGTCTACCCTGTGTTATCTTTCTTCAGTGCACGCTTGAAATTTTTTGATCCTGTTATGTGAAGAACACCTTTTTGTTGGAGTTTGGGTTTTTTTTTTTCAAATTTTAAAAATCCTATTCAGTTATATAGCTAGTCTTAACTCTATTACTAAAAAAGAATTTATATTCAATTTTATTTTTAATATCATTTTGTTTTGGGTAAAATATTTTACAAATAAAAAAATATTTTTTATATATAAAATGTTTTATGGTAAAATACTTTTTAATATTTGACTTAAAAATAATTTTATTGTAAAATTTTTACGTGTAAAATATTTTTCAATATTAATAATAAAGAAAAGAGGATAGTGAGATGGTGGTTAGGATATCGATGAGATAGTGATAAAGTGATTATATAAGTGATGGTGAAATAGCGGTAAATAAAAAAAAGATGTAAAAATTAAAATAATTGGATTACATTGTAAGTTGATTTTTATTTATAAAATATTTTATAAGATTATTTTTACTAATTACTTAAAATATATTTGAACTGATCAAATTGATTGTATCATATCAATACAACTCTTATATAATTTAATTTTAAATTTGAGTTAAATAAAAAATCGAATTAGAAAATTGCAAGGTCAACTTATTTAGCTAGTCAAATATTATAAATAGACTAGTATTTGTAAAATATTTTATGGAAGTCTATGAAAATATTTTTTTAATAAATAAACTAAGTTTGAAGGTTGATTGTAAGAATATTTTTCAATTACTATTTTTCTAATAAAATATTATACAATAAATAAACATATAAAAATATTTTTTGTAAACAAATGTAAAAAAAATCTAGAAAATATTTTTCTATAAAACATTTTATGTAAAACAAATAAACCCTTGGACCTTAAAAAATTCTTAATTAAGAAACTTCTTTACTAATCATCCATATTTTCATTCAAGGTGTATTATAAAGTTTATAAAAAAATTAGTGTTTTCTATTAGATAATTCTAACATAATTCTTTATTCAAAACAGCTACTATAACAGCTCCTTGCTCTTATTATCCAGAAACGAAGAGCTCCCTATTTCCCAGTCAGAGCCCTACCCTGTAGAAACCCTGATTTAAGGCGTGTTTGGCTTAAAAGTATGATAGTTTTTTTAAAGTATAACTTTTTCAATGCACCAAGTATACTTTACAAAAATAAAAAAATATATACTTTTTATATAAATTCTATAAAAAAATTATCATATTTTCAAACCAAACACCCTTAGAGGTAGGATTTTTCTTCTTCTTCTTCTTCTTTTTAACCTTTTTCAGAAAGATTTTCAGATGATTAAATGCTATTACATTTATTTAATTGTCAATTAATCTACCGTGAAATACAGATGAGCCATCTGATTGCAGCCTTTTGATGACATGAGCCATCCAATTATGCTCCTACGCGCGCATGAGCAGCGTGCTCGGCATTTCAACTTGGGCCCATTGAAAGAAAGGGATGTTATCCGTAAATTTTGAAGAATCGAAGCCAAAAGAGAGAGTGGACCTCCCGTTGGGTGACTTGTCCCCTTGAATGAAATTCAGTGATTCACAGAATCGCAAAAGTTGGGTACATAAATCGAGTATTTTATCGTATCTTAATTGAGTATTTTCAAATTGCTTGTGTTTATGTTTTTAAATTTATTTTTTAACATTAAAATAATCTTAAAATATTAGAAAAATATAAATTTTAAGTAAAATATAATTTTTCTAATTTTGGATAAATAGGAACCACTGTTAAATATCTTTAACACGATTTAATAAAAATATTAGGAAAATAATACAAGTTAAAGAAGTATAGTTAAAATAATATAGTTTAGACATAACTACTGTTAAGAATAATAATTTTTTAAAAATTTATATCTCATTTAAATTAATTAACATGTAAAAACATTAACTTAAAATTTAAGACAATTAAAACTTTATCTTTTATACATTTAATATCATTAAAAAAAATTAAATATACCTTGAAAGATTATTTAATAAGGTTATAATTGGTTAATTACGATTGAATTTGATCATTTATTAAGATATAGTTAAAATTATTTTATAAAATGTTTTAACAGTAACATGTGTATATAAAACGAAGCGCTAATGTATTTATAATAACTTGTTATTTCTTTTTTTCCCTTCATTTTTCTCTTTTATAACATCCCCATATCTCTTTTTTTTAACTATTACATTTTTGTAAAATTTTATATTGAATTTTGTTTGGATAAATTAATTTAGAAGACATACATTTTAAAATATAACTAAATAACTACTATTAAAAATAATAATTATATACAAAAAATATATTTAAAAACATAATTATGTTTAAAGTATATTACTTACTAAATATTTTTCTAACCTATGTCATTCTTTCAAAAGATTTACAACACTGTTATTTTTCAAAAAACAAAATCCCATAAATCTCTTGATCTTCCCGGGCCCCAACATCCCAGGCATGTGTGAACTCAAGTTTAGAACACCATTTCGATACTTTTATTTTAGGATTGATTCCAAATCTTTTTTTTTTTTTATCATTCTTTCAAATTGATGAATAATAGCTTTCTGGAAAATTATTACACTACACGACCTCGGTTGGTTTTTTTAATTAATTTATGAAATAATAAGTAACCATTAGGAAATAAATTGTAGGTTCGAAATACAACAGAAGTTAGAAAAAAATAAAGTTTTTGGTAATTTACCATGCAATTAATCAAATCAAATAACATCACCAAGACTATAATGACATTCTCGTAGATATCACTAAAATTATTCAAACAAAAGCTAAAAGAGATATGTCTTTTATCATGCATCAAAACATTGTTGATTTGTTGTTTTTATATTGATCGAGGAGGACAAATCAATTCTTTAATACTTTGAATGTACAGCGAAACAATTTAAATACACTCAAGAACAAAAAAAAAAAAACTATTATCCAATATTTTTTTAGTTTTTTAATGATTTGACTACACAATGAAATGAAATGAATATTTTTCTAAATACTAAAAACTATATCTTGTGAAGTTTTCAAGATTAACCTTATTTAACTTTCATCTTTTTTGTTTTTTTTCTCTTGTTTTGAATTTCATGGTATTCTTTTTAAAAATTAAATATATCTTGTCAATTTACACTTGTATTAATTTTAATTTGTATTCTTTTAATGATTATTTATTTTTCTTTTAATGTTTTTTTAAATTAATTTTGTTTTTAATTTCACTTTTCAATATTTTATTTTATTTAATTTTTATATCCAATTTGATACTCATTATTTTAATTATTATTTTTTATGATTTTCTTGATTTATTTTATTTTTTTAATTTAGTTCCTCATTGTTATTTTTTTCCATTTATTTTTTATACCGTATTTAGTCTTCATTATTTTAATTACTATTTGTTTTTTTTTTAATTTTGGAAGATCAAGATCTTTGTTTTGTAATTTTTTTTGTACTTACCTTCTAAAAAGTAATCTTAATTTCATTATCTAGGTTACAAGTTTTTAAAATTAACCTTATTTAACTTTGATTTTTTTTTTTAGTTTTTTTAAAAATTATTTTTTAATTTTATTATTTGATATTATATTACTGGGCCTTGAACTTTATTATTTTTTTATAGAATTATTGTAGTCTTATATCTTAAATCAAATTGACTCAAATTAATTTATTTTTTTGTATTTTTTTTATAAATTAGTTTTTTTTAGTTTTACTTTTCATTATATAGTTTTTAAAAGTTTATTTCATTGTTTTATTCCATTTATTTTGTATGGTTATTCTAGTTTCATGATTCGATCATGAATGAATTTGATATAGTATCTTGAATAATATTTTATTTTTTATTTTTTTTCAGTTTGTTCTTTAATATTTTCTTATGATTTGGTATTTTTTATATATATATAAAAATATAACGCACCGCTTTCTCTATGACACATTTACCGGGTTGAATGGCAATTAAGGAGAACCCGTTGCGCCACATTCATTGTCAAAGCTGAGTAAAAACGAGGCTAGGGGCAGAACTGCATTGAAGACGAGGGGCCATGGAACCCAGATTTCGAAAACAAATCACGTTTCAGTTCTATATTTTTAATTTTTTTAATTATATCCTTAAAAAAAGTAGTATACAGGAAGTACATGTTTCGCACCTAAAAATCATGTGTTATCCAAATGGCACTTCCTGAATTTCTAGTCTTGTCCCTGAATTAGGGTTATATATATATATGGGGCGAGAAGAGACCATCTGTTGCATTGTTGAATAGGTTAATTCACATCTAAAATTTAATCTCATATTTGATATTTTCTTAACCAATAAAGGGGACCTCAAATCCTTGATTGATATCCTAAAGTCAAGGATTTGTATTTTAAAAACGTGTGAGGTGGTGAGAGCCACAAAACTCAACCTTTAAGATTGGATCGAGACATAATTTCAAAAAAAAAAAAAAGGTTTCTTTATTTATTTATTTTTTTAAAATATCATGAGAGTAACTTAACCACCTAAATTAGGGTTTTTAAGTCGCCAAGTAATGTCAACTCAGTTGATTTCAAAGTAGCATGTTAATAAACGGGCATCATGCTGCTGCCTGCCCTCACGTTCCGGTAAGGATTTTTTCTGTTTTTGTGGTTATTATTATTATTATTATTATTATTATTTATGATGAGAATTCAATTGTTTATAAGAATTACAGAATATGCATGAAAAAATTACACAATATGAAGTCCATTTAATTTAATTCCCTTAATCTATTCAATCATAAGATGCTCCGGATCTAAAAAGATCTATGCACTCCAATCCACAGCTGTTGAAAAAGATAAAACGAGAGCTTGAAATTACATTACTACCCTTTCAATCAAATGATCTGCACAATCTCTAAGTCAGCTAGCTACTCACACACCCTACAGCCTTCCCTACTGTCATGTTACAGAGAAAACATTAATTTCACACATAGCAAAACACAACTACACGTGCAACAAGATTATCACCAAAAACTCCCCTAACCCTAAACTAAATAAATAGATAACCCCCGATAATTGCAAAAAAAAAATAAAAATTGGAACACCAGCAGCAGCCACATCATCTTCTCGTCTCCTGCCTCTCCTCCAAACTCTTCACATAAAAGACTTTAGGGACCGCGCTTTCACGGGTTTCCGCATCCGTTTCTTGCCGCTATCCTCCTCTTGGTCGTCGTCCTCCTCCTCTTCGACATAATCAAACTGCCGATTATTTTCAATTGGCGAAGAACTTGAAAACGGTGTCGTATTTTGAGTCATGGAATCAATAATGCTGCCGTTGTCAACATCTTTGTCCTCATTCTTGTTGACTGCATCTCTATCTCCTCTTCTCTTGCCCCACAACGGCCCAAACCCAGAATAGTAATAAAATTCATACGGATTTGAGTTGGATGATGACCCTTTTTTAGCTGACTTTGCCCGACCACGGCGTGCCCCAGTAATACAAGCAGTACCCTTATCAGGTTTTTTTGTAGCAATGGCACTCCCATTAATGTTGCCGTTGTTACATGATGATGATTTGAGAGATGTCAAATGATGATGATGGTCGCACATAGTGAGCCCATTTCTAGTCTCATTCTTGCAATGCCAACCTCTACCATCAGTCTTGTTGCATTTCTTTAGCTCGAATTCGCTATCTATTTTCATTCCTTCGTAATCGTCAAGCATCTCTGATCTCCTGTTACCTTCATTGTCATGATTATCGTCAATAATAACCATATTATCGACCTTCATTTTAATCATTCCCTTCTGTTCCGAATCTTCCATCATCATCGACGCCACGCTGCGCGTAATTATATAATCCAACAATATTCAACAGCCGCAAACACAAGCTCACCATTCCATAAAAAAAGTCTCAACAATTGCTTCCAAAATATCGAGCTATTCCAAAAACCCTAATGCTAAACAATACGATATATCAAAATTGGCATTAACGATTAAATTACCTCTCAACAGCACCGATAGAATCGCCTAAGCTACCATTTCCATTAAGGCTATCTTCTCCTTCGAACTGATAGAGAGAAGAACCACAGAGAAAGACCCATTAACCTAATCGGCTATTAGGGGAAGAACACACGACAAGACCAAGAAAATTTAGGGTTTTAAGGCAACCCTAATGTTTGATGTGAGAAAAACCCTAAGAAGGAGAGGAGGAAGAAGAAGAAGAAGAAATGCAGGTAAAGAGAGGATAAATAGAGAGAGGGTTTAGATAGATCTGTCAAAACAAGAAGAAAAATGAAAGAAATGAAGAGAGACATTCCATAATGAAAGCTTACCTGGCTGAGTGAAGAAGACGGGTAATAAGTTTCTTGAGAGAAAGAAATCACATCCCATGGTGACTGGTTAAGCAGGCAAACGTGCGTCTGTAGTGGCTGAGCTCCTGAACCGTGCGAGAACACGAGAGACGATAGCTTTGCGTTCTTTCGAATCCTCATATTTGAACAAGATAGTAATTGTGGGTTTATATGGTTACCAGGACAACTTGTTGTGTCTGTATATTAGATCCAACGGAGAGCGGGCTTTTTGTTTCAGAGGGAAGAGGAAGGGGAAGAAGGAGAGGGGGCTGTCTTCGCTATTGTTTTTGCTCGCTGCAGATCTCACAGAACTCGATAATGAGGGTTTCTTATTAACTTTCTGTTGCTTTCTTGGCCCTTCATATGTTTCGATTTTTATTTGTATTTTTTATTTGGACATTTTTGTCCTTGGGCTGGGTTTTTTATATATATATATATATATATGTTATTTACAGAGCAGTTTCAGAAAAGGCAAAGAAGCCTACCGCTATTACACGTCATGATACTTGTCCAAAGCCTATAAAGAAAATGATTCACAGGCAGTCACTTTATCTGATGAGGTTACAAGTCCTTGCTAAGGTGTATCTGCCTTGCTCCTCCCTTGAGATTTCTTTCTTTTAACGACATAAGTTGGAAAAGGAAAAGTCAACATGGTACCTTGTCAAAATGAAGATGATACTTCGGTCATCTGAGAATCTTGCATGCAAATATATCGTAATTTAGCACCACATTGTGACATATCTTTGATATAAATTATCACTGACACATGATTGTCCAGACTTATTTTTCGTCCTCCATCAACTAATATCTTCATTTTGATTATTACCAACACATTAATCTTGTACTTGTACTTGTACTTGTAATATATATATATATATATAACTAAAAATAGATAAATCTAATTAATAATGATTCGATATTACTACTAGAAGTTTAGATAATTAAATGGAGAATTAGAGTAACATAAAGGGTAATATTATCAACCTTGTCACTCTTATTTATATAATGACCTTTCTTATCAGATGATTTCATAGAATGACATGATGCGTGCTTACGTAGCTATTATTCGGGATTGTAATAGAATTAAGGTATACTATGGGTAACTTGTTTTAAATATTTTTTAAATTTTAAATTATTTTGATGAGTTGTATTTAAAATAAATTTTAAAAATTTTAAAAAATATAATTTTAATATAATATATTTTCAAGCAAAAATAATTCAAAAAATACTTTGAATTGTAACAATTTATTCAATCTCAAACACTATCTTGATAGGTCCCAGTTATGTCAGAAGATTGACGGCTCTGATGCATAGGGAAGATGATGGAAACTACCAAGGCTTGATAACACACAATCCGATACCAGAGATTGGGTTACGGGAATTGTTTGGAGGAGGCAGTCATACGTGTCACTTCGAGGTAGGTTTACCGAAAAAGCATGTTAGTGGAATACTTTTTGAGAAGTGGAGGCATAAAAATTCCAATCTAGAATGCATTATGAGATATTAAAAAACAAAAAAAACAAAGAAAGAAAAGTTGTCAATGGAGCTTATAAATAAAGACAATTACAGTAACACAGTCATTGTAGATGTTGCCGCCTGACTATAAATGAACTTGAGCACACACTATTTTCACTCGTGCTTCACATAAGTTAAATATTTTTTAAAAAACTTATATATGTAAATTTTATTTTTTATTTAAAATAAATATTTATAAAATTAAAAACCAATAAAATATTAAAATAATTTTAAAAAATAAATTAAAAATAAAATATATTATCTAATTAATAATTAATTAGATATTAAATAATAAAATTAAAAAACAAAACAAATGCAACTATGAAAAAAAAAAAACTAAGTCTATTGGGCTAGAAAAGCCCATGTATCCTAGACCTCCTAAAAATTAAGTTGGTTTATTTCAAATTAAAAAAAACTTATTTTAAATCATGTTTCAATTTAAAAAAAAATCATAAAACACTTTTAAAACCTTGTAAAGCATATATATAGTTTTTATCAACTCGAATATTATCTACAAAATTAAAATTATTTCTAGATTGAAATCTACAATTTCAGACAAATTTAATAAAAAACAACACTTTGTATAAAGTCTACACATAAAAAACCTCTTAAACACCAAAATTACTTATTTTAGTAATTAAAATCATTTTCAAATCTACTCTTTATCTTTCTATTATCTAAATTCAGCTGATTTCTCTTATTTTTAAAATTAAAATTAAAAAATAAAAATAAAATAAAATTTGGGATTAAAATTTAACTACATAGATTGTTAAAGAATGAAAATTTATAATATATAAAATGTTAAAAAAATAAAATATACAATTAACTATAATTTTAAAAAAACTATTTATTTTTTCCAATCAGTTATTTTAGTCGGTTTATCTTAGTCTTTTAACTTTGAATTTTTTCATTAATAAATATATTTTAATTGCTCATTAGTTTAGTTATTGAAGATGAAACCAAAAAAAATCACTATCACTATGACAATCAATAATTATTTGTCTCAACCATTTAGGTGGTGGCCAAGTGGTAAGAACTTGAGATCAAGGGGTTTGCTCCCTCTGTGGTCTTAGGTTCGAGTTCTTGGTTACTCATATGATGGCCACTGGAGGCTTACATGGTCATTAACTTCAGGGTCCGTGGGATTAGTCGTGGTGCGCGTAAGCTGGCCCGGATACCCACGTTAATCTAAAAAAAAATAATAATTATTTGTCTCATGATGAACAGTGACGTGCGAAATAATATTTCCTCGTGTTATACACACACACAACATTCTTGGAATCGTTATATATGTATATAAAAGATTCCAAGTATGTTGTCAGCAAAATTAAAAGACGCCATGGAGGATTCTGTAGCTTACTTTAATGTGTCATTCCAAAAGAAAACCTTCATGTCAATGGCTAGATAGGATTCCAAGATCTAAATATATAGCATACAGAAAAATTACTTGAAATACGTACGGAAAGAGCTTGCAGGCAATTCACACTATCATCCAGTGACGGAGCAAGAAAAAAAAAATAAAGGGTCAAATTAAAAAAATTATTTAAAAAAAACTAAATTTCAGTTATTTTACTATTAAAATTATAAATATTAATAAAAAAAGGGCTGGAAAAAACATTTCCTTGCAGGCCCCCCCCTTCCAGCCCGAGGCGTTGGTCAAACTTCTAGCATGATTATGGCCGCACTTTCCGCCATGGCAGTAAATTTCAAACACAAGAAACACAGCACAAAATGGATTTTGCCGTTTCTAAATGGATCCCTTGCAGAAAACTGTAAATTTCTAGTGCATGAAATATGAATATGACCGCTAAAAATCACCACAAAAGTAATTACAAAAATCTCTATGATCAAAATCTAAACCAGTTAAGCGAAGGCATTCTAATAAAATACCTTTCTTTTTTATCCACAGCAAGAGCCATACCCAAAGCTCCAGACAGTGCAAAATAGAACTTGGATGGCTACACCATGTTGGGACTGCTTTTGAGCATAATGTGTCCTAGAGAAAACGAACATTGCCTTTTTCAATCACTGGAAGAACCATGGCCAGAATACGCAACACGCATGCAGCCACGGATAAACCAATTAAGCATGTTGTCAGCAAACCTGAAGAGCTGCAACTCATGCTCCCCTGAGGTCTGAAGAGACTATGGGAAATGCAGAGTCTTTCCATGTAAAAATAAGAAAGATCCGGTACCACTAAAACACAAAAATAAGGTTGGCGATTTTGATCTTTTGTTAGAAGTTCTATAGTAATGGAAAGCTCCACAACGTAATTAAAAACAGTTAATTTATCAAATATCTATTGGGATTGGCTGAATTCCATTTGTTTTGTATCTAATCTCCTATTAGAATTTGAAGAAAAATACTATGCCAAGAACCTAAAACCACAAGAGGAACCAGAGGACCACCGTTTATTTTATCCTTGACTCTTTCTGTTCCTGTTTCAAGATGGAGATGTGCAAATACATGGCCAAAAGGAAAAGGATGAAGATACGTTTCTAAGATCCCAAAAGCAACTGAACAATCTTACTTTACCATGTGGCATTCGTAAAAAGTAAAAAGTTTTTCTAAAATTGATTTTTGAAAGATCGTGTTATATATTAATAAATCAAAAACATCAAATTCAAGCATTTAAAGCCAATGAACCTTACTACAGTCCATAATTCCTTTACCATATGCTTCCTGTTCATAAATATATTCATTAATCTTACTTTACCCGAGAATCTTACCGCAGTCTAGATCACTTTCAAGAGGAGTCGTATTTTTGTTGGTGAAACCTCAATGAATATACTGTGGAAAGGTTCTGATGAAAGCCCTTTTCTTCGAGTACATATCCTTTTCTTTCTCTCTTTTTCTTTTTTATTCAGCACATGATATGACGGCTTAATCTTGCTTCGCAATGTTATCGACGCTATTTCTTCAGGGAGCCAAAAAAAAGGGCATTTACTCAAAGCACTTTACTACAGAATCACTCTGTCATTGACACCTGCTACATGTTGATTTACTATATGTACCAGAATAACTGAATCGCTTGCAGCAGAGGTTTTATGACCTAATTCTGATTTAGAGCGCTTATTCTTTCCTTTCCAGAAATTGAAAAGTAGATCTGCAGCAGAGTTATCTATTTTCTATATCACAGCATTCTTTCGTTGGTCATCCCTGTTTTCAATGCACGACTTCAATCCCAAGTTTTTTTTATGTCTTGTTATTCTCGCAGAAATTTCCCTCCACTTAAGAATTACACAAGAACAGTATCATTTGTCCTAGAATATGTATATAGAGCCTTAATCTTATTTATGCTGTGAAGTACTATCTGACCCAATTTTTTTGTCATTCCTGATCTTCATTGATATCCCTATTGAGACATGAGCGCAGAAAATTAACAAAACAGCTCTTCCAAAATCCTGTAAAGAAAAAGTAGAGAAACCGGGTTGAACTGCGAAAAGTATCCCAGAGAAGAAAGAAACATCTCTGAAGTTTGAAAAACAAGATTTCTTTCTTCAAAAGTTGTTTTTTATATAGTCTGTAAATGAAGGCAGATCTTATACAGCGACATGAAAGGAAGCCTGATACCATCGACAAGACGGGCATGAAAGCTGCATTCCGATCGTATCCTGGAGAAAACAAAGTTATGCTATGTTGTATTTCTTTTTTATAAACATTCCCTGCTTCATATATAAGTTCTCGCAAAAAGTAACTTGGACACTTCGTTTAGTGCATGCTTCAGCTTTTCGCTACGCAGCATTCGTGTTTCTGAAACTTCAGTCTGATTTCTTCTCTTTCTCTTCACAGAAATCATTTAGGCTACTCCGTTAAATACATGTAAAACTCACTATATCCTACTATTTCTTTTATGAAAATAGTTCATGAATTGTATATTTTATGCTCCTCGTATTTTCAAATTTCTTGGGCACTGCCCAGATATATAGATCTTTGGAAGCTGCCAGTGACATCTGATATCTATAACACAAGTATAATCATGAATCAACCACCCTACAAAGTTGAAAAAAGTAAAATTACAGGTGGTTTATATAGGGTTCATCATCAACAGCGTAAGAAAATAGCCCAGGCATGCAGCTACCCCTAGAACCTGAAAGCCTAACGAAGAATATAAGATGGTTGAAAAAGAGCCAAAGAAAAAATATGTAGATTCATGGAGCCAGTATAGACAAAGGAGACCAGGAAGGGAGATTTTTAAAGAAAAAAAGAGTCAGGACAATTGGTTACTATCCCAAACATAAAAGATAGAAATAGTGGAAATAGAAAAAAAAATTAAAACAAAAATATAATTGTGTTGGCTAATAATTTATAATAGAAAGTAATTTTTTTTATAGCATGTTTGATTGTGATGGACGAGATATAATTAGATTTTTATTTTATTTTATTATCAAACTTATATATTTTAAAAAATAATTATATTTTTTTTATTTTAATTTATATTAAATATTAAAATTAATAATATTATAATAACTTTGATTATTAAACTAAAACTAACTTAATAGATTAATTTAAGAGTCTATCCAAATTTAAAAAATAAAAAAATAATTGACTTGATTTGACTTGTAAAATTAAAGTTAATCCTGAAAAAAATACAATTAAAAAATTTGTTTATATAAAAAAATAAAAATAATTATTTTAAGTATTTTTTAAAAAAGGATTTTGGTTAGTCAAATTGACACTTGTGACTAATAATATAAACTTTATTCTAAATATTTTTTAAATAAAATTATAATAATTTTTATTTTTATTTAAATTATTTTTTATTTTAACCAAGATAGTAGCAGAAGACATTTTGTTCAGTTTAGGCAGCTTTCAGTCCTGGGAAAGGAAGGTAAGGTGAAATGCAGCGGCATGCCTTATATAAGACTGTAAGCGCACCTGTCATTAAGTTTGTCGGTTCCTTCCCGGACTGCCAAATCTGATCCTGCACAAGGACGGATGAGTCTTCTACCGGCTCTTACTCTATACTGGACCACTTCTTTCAGCCTAGACGAGTAGGATTAGATTTTTTTTTTTAGTAATATCAATAATTACTTTATGAATAACCATTTAAAATTTTGAATTATTTGTTCTTTTGTTTTTTATTTCGTTGTATAAAAATAATCAAGACATTATTTTGTGTTTTTTATTTAATTTATCTATTGTGATAAGTTTTAATATAAATAACTAAATTTCTAATAAAAAAGTATTGTTCATCTAAATAATAAAAAAAAAGAAAAAAAAGTTATGTCTAAGAAAATATATATATTTAAAATTTAAATCACTTATATTTTTATGAATATCTTTTTAAAATTTTTAATTTTTTTTTTAAAAATAATCATGTGATTAATATATTAAAAAATAGTCATAATTATGACAAATAAAAAAACATATTTTCTGTGTTTTTTTTTAAATTTACATATTATCATAAGTTTTTATATAAATAACTAAATTTATAATAAAAAAAACATTGTTCATCGAAATAATAAAATGAATAAAAAAGAGTTATGTCTAAAAAATATATTCTTAAAAAATTAAATCATTTATAATTTTAGAAACATCTATTTTAATTGTTTTAAGTTTGTATTGAAAAAAAATCATGTTATTAATAAAAACAATAGCCATGATAATGACAAATGAAAAAAAAAACATAAGAAAGACAAACTTCTAACTAAACAAAATATTTTTTACTATTTAAATTTTTTAAAATATTTATTTTAATAACTGTAGAATTAAATAAAATGAGTCTTGAAAATGTTGCACGACATCACGCAGGTAAAAAAGAAAAAGAAAAAAAAGGTACTATATATGATACCATAGATGCATGTCACTATGTCCTTGAGATTCAACAGCGGTTTAGGTTCTTATATTATAATATCTGTGTTATAGATTTATCTCAGCTTGCATCGCGCGCGCGCAGAGACAAGTGGCATTAGTTAATTAATATTTTTAAAATATTTTTTATTTAGAAATGTATTGAAATATTTTTTTAATAATTTTTTATTTAAAAAATTATTTTTAATATAAACATAAAAAATAATTTAAAAACATAAAAAATATTTTTTGAAAATAATTAAATTTTGTTAAAATTCCAGTGCAAACACAACACCAACAAATCTTCATCTAAATTATTTCATTACAACAAGAACAATCAATTACTTAAATAAAAATCTAAACCTCGATAAAAAAAAAATTAAAATTTTTATTTTATTAATATGAATATTTGAATCAGCATATATGCATATCTAACAAATAATTTTTTTTTAGATTAATGTGGGTATCCGGGCTAATTTGTGCGTACTACAACTAATCACACAGACCCTAAAGTTAACGACCATGTAAATCTCTAGTAGTTATTATATGAACAACTAAAAACTTGAACTTGAGACCGCAAAGAAAGCAAATCTCTTGATTTCAAATTCTTAGCATTTAACCACCACCTAAATGGTTGCCTAACAAATAATCTTAATTTAAAAGATGATGGTACTAAGTTTGAACTTTGTAAGTCTAGATTGTTATATTTAATCAATTTGATCAAATATCGATTTATTTGAATTATGTGTTTTTTTTCTTTGAATTTTTCTCATTAAAAATGGAGGCAAAGTAAAACTTAGAATGCATAACATATCCAAAGGATAACATAGAGGAAGGTTAAGTCAATAGATTAGATTCAACTCAAAGGTTCTATAAACTAATTATGGAAGTAAAATAAAGTTCCTTATTCCTAGGTAGCTGAAATTAATTGCATTAAATACTTAATAAATTGTAATATAATGTAAACCCCTGTGATATAAATCAGTAAACCCTAACAAAAATAATATTAAAAGAAAGTTTTTTGTAAATTGTAGTGAAAATTCTCATAATATTTGTGTAAAACTTTGGATGAAATAAATAATATATCTGTAAATAAAAAATGCTGACCATAGGAGATTTAACTAGAATAGAATAACGTACGGGGTATTAAATGAGTTATATTATTGTAAATAAAAGAAAGCATTTTCTCTCCTTTTTCATAGCTGAGGTTGATGGATTGGGAGAGAAGAGTGAGCTTGGAAATTTCTTCAGTTCTTCTCCTTTTTTTATTTTATTTTCTTCAAAAATTTATCGTCACGGAGATTAGTTAGAGAGATTCTAACCTAGAACCCTAATTAATAAGTTTAGTGAGAAATCAGAGAGAGAGAACCATAAATTTAAGAGGAAGAAGGAATTCTTAGGATTAATTGCAAAAGGTGCGTTTAAATTGGGTAAATTGATTGCGGTAAGGCATTATTTTTCAATTGAATTCACATTTTTACATGTTTTGGGTGGGGAAATTGAAAATCTCCAATTCTAAGAATACAAAGAAATGTCTATACATTGTATAGAATTATATGAAATGTTCAAAGAAATTTATATTTATTGTATACAATTAAATTGCAATTGAATTTATGGAATTTATGCTTTAATTTGGTGCGGGAAATTGACATTATAAAAATTATACCTTCAAGATAAAATATTAATATCGTAAGAAAAAAAGAAATATCATGAGAAATTATATCCTTTGGGGTGGAGAAAAACGACATCACATAAATGATATTTTAATTTGGGAAATTAATAACATTTATAAAGTATATGCTCTAGGGGCAAAAAAAAAATCATAAAAAAGGCAGCCTTGTTGTTAACGATTAAAAGACATTAACTGGAGCTACTCGTGCGGTTGAGAATAAGATACGTGATGATAAATTGTTAATGAAATAGTATAAAAAAAGAAGAAGAAAAAGAAGAAAATACAGAACAAAATGGAAAATATTTGATTTTAGGTGATTTCAGTAGTATATACTGATATTTGCATGGCCAATAAAATTTATGCCATCGATAATTATTTCTGATAGTAAAGATTTATTAGTATAAGTTAATAAAATTAAAAATAAAATTATATTTTTTGGTAAAACTTATTAATAAAAATATTTTATTAATAATTTTATTAGTTTTCATCAATTTTTTGGTAATGAGACTTGTAATGGAACTAGAGGGGAGTAAAGCATGTATACGTGTGTATAATATAATTTTATATTTATTTATTGACTACATTATTATGTTTTTAGATCTATTTCATCTATCATCACATCACATGATTTTTCATTTGAAAGTTTGTATAGTTTTGTTTATGTAAAATTTTTGAATATACAAATGTTTTGTAAATAAATTTGATGTATGTAAAAATGATTAAATTTAAATATGTTGACATGTATTATTAATTATCTTATTTTAGTTTATATTGTGAACGTATGCATTTCCTCTAATATACACGCATATCTCCGTATAAAATATGATACAGAGGGTAGGATATTGGTAATAATTGTTGGAGTGGTATGGTATTTTTTTAGAGGTAGTTGTCAAGTGATAAAAGTTTAAGATTAAAAAGTTTGTTTTTTTTATATAATTTTAAATTTAAATTTTTAATTATTTATATAATAATCATTAAAAATTTATATATTTATTAATTTTATGCCCTAATATTAATCTTCATCACCTCTATTTCAGGCCACCTGGTTGTTATATATTGTGATAACCGTGGATGGCAAGCCAGAGGCTGCTTTTATGTGAAAATGGATCATTTTTGTGTTTACATGTATTTTTCTAATGCATGATAAAATTTCGAGTAGCGCTCCTCTGCAGAGAAAATTGTGCCAAAATTTAATTAAATAAAATAAATTCATTAATTTAAACAGAAAATCCCTTACATATTGATTCTAGTGTATAATATATTTCAAGTGATACAAGCTAGAAAAGAAAATTGTCCCGATTTTTTCTTACATATTATTTTGGTTACTTCTCTCATTTGTTTAATGCATTGTTCCTCTGATACTACTGCATTTGGATCCCAAGTCTTTTTAATCTGTCTGAAAGAATTTATGATTGTGGGGTAACTAAATGGTTGTTTTTTTAATGAGTTTGTTTTCCATATTTTCTATAATTAGGAATATGATATTTAGCATTTTTGTTTATGAATTTATAATGATTCAAGTTCTTGATAAGGATTTGTTAGGGATCGTAGTAGTATGGTGGTTAAAATTTATTTTATTTTTTATTTTTTAAAATTATTTTTTTAATTTTTGATGATTATTTTAATGTACTAATATTAAAAATAATTTTTAAATAATAAAAAAAAAAATTAATGTTTTTTCAAATAAAAATCAGAAGTTATCATATACACCGGCATAAACTGTTTAGGAAACACAGGCTACAACTTAATATCCAAAGACTTACTAAAATCAAGGAGACAATGAAGACATTATTGTTTGCATGCATGTTATAAGATTGGGAGCGCGATCAAAGGATGTTTTCAAATGGATATGGTTATGAGTCTATTTTATTTTGTTATTTAATTTTTGAGATAGTGGGATTTGGTGTTTATGAAGCTTTCAACTCCAAGAAACTGAGCATCTGATATGAACAGAAAATCTTTCCTCACTTGAGAAAAGAAACTTCTTTATTGTATAAGAACACTCACCGGAAAAACCCCACTTTTCCAATAAGGAAACTAAACTTGAATTGTCACCGACTCACGCTTACTCTTAAGGTACAATGTGATCGCCACTGTTGCTTTTGCTGCATTTTAAAATTTTGAATTATGTGAAGGAAGTAAGCATATTTATCAGATCAAAAATCCTTTTGTTTTATTTTTTATAGGGGACCATGTGTCTCATACATGCTGCGCAAAGGAGCTCTTTACAACGACATGCCAAGGTAATTGCCGTTGCTTTCTCCTTGGGTTTCTACTCAGACAAGGAATGAAAGTGAGAACTAGCATAGTTTTCACATCTGCTCTCCTGTAGGTATGCCTGCTGTGCTGGCAATCTTCCAAGTAGTGGGGAGTGTGGAGAAAGTCAATGCCCTGAACTTTGCCTTTGCACCGAGGTTTGACATTAATCTCTTCTTTTTTCATCTTAACATGGTGTTTTCCCTGTATTCTTTTCAACGACCAGATGGACAGGCATAGAATCTCTTGTTTGGACTTCATGCATTATCAGAGTTTTTAACATGCTTTGGACATTCAGTATCTTTAATTGTTAATTTCTCTTCCTGATTCCTATTTTCTTCAGGTGGTCTGCTGCTTTTGTAATTCAGTTTCCTCAACTCGCTTCCTATTGCAAGATGAGCTCATTATACAAACCACACAGTGTGACACCTGCATTATTGTACTGTCTATCTCTCTCTCTCAAGGATAATGTTTTGGCATGCGTAGATCTTGCATTTTTTAGACAGTGATCCCAACTATGCCATACTTTTGTAGGGATTTATGTTCTGCCTGCAGCAATAGGCATGTATATGTTCGTTAGTTGCTTGCGTAACTGGAAATGATGAAATTGGAGACATTGCTCAGTTGTTGAGCTGTTTGTCTGATTTGATTAATTGCACGTAAGGAATTAGTGCACTTATTCCAGCAGTTGAGACTTGAGAGCGATTAAAACCTTGAACTAATACTTTTCTTTGGCAGGGTTTGCGCATGTATTCAGGTATGCTATAAATGAAACTTCAAGTGCATGCGCAAAGGATTAGCAAATTACTGCTTCTTGGGTCTGCTTTAGATCGTCTGGGATTGTTGAAATAATTTATTTGTATAATCTATAAGCTTCTCTTCTATAAAAAGCGGGATTCAAAAAGTTACACATTACAAAAATCTCGATGTTCAAATTTTTCAGCCAGTTGCTTGTAATGGATCTAAATTGACGAATCTTACTCATCTAATTCCTTGGTGGGTTAAAAGAATCATTTTACAATCATGATGTTCTGCACATTCCTGGTTAATAATGCAGAGCCAGAGTAAGATTGAAATGGATAAGAGAGATGGTAATTTTGGGCCACAGCCTGCTATGGCTGTACCTCCAGCGCGGCAGATGTCACGTATTGATCAGCCAATTCCTCCACATGCCGGCTATGCACCTCAACAAACATATGGGCAGCCTTATGGCTATCCTCCAGCCCCACAAGCTCCAGGTTACCCTCCTCCTGTTGGATACCCCGCTTCTGCCTATCCACAACCTCATGCATATCCTCCACCTGGCTATTCAAGATGATCCGGTTGAATTAGCTCTCACAATTTAGTCCAGATATCTATATTAATCAAAAACAAAAAAAAAAGATGATCTTGTTGAAATGCAATCGCATGCCAGTGAAAATTGAATGTTCTTTCCAATCTCCCGTGATTATGAGTCTTCCAGTTTCTTTTATGCTCATTATACAGATACGACTTATTGGTTCAGTCTGTCTCTGGGAGTGTCCATTATCATATAACTTCATGAGCATTTTGCCTGAGGATATATTGCTAGAGAAGTTTAGTCGTGAACTTCAAATACCTTTATTGATACTGTTCATACTTGTTCAGTGTTGGTTAAAAAAAGTTGCTTGTTCGATGTTGAATTTAGAGTAAGAAAGAAGGATCTGGACTCTTCTAGTTGAATTTACTAGTCGCAAAAGCTTTTACATTATGCTTTCTGTTATTTAATTCATGAGGGCTAGAACTTCAATGAATGCTTATATCACTACACTGCATCAATTTCAATTCATTGCGTATTTAGGTTTATGCTAGACCTTGCTTCCTTAAGTTGTTTTTTGTTTTTTTTTATGAAGACAAGAAAAAAGAGATAGGTAGAGTCTCCGTACAAAGTCTTATCAATTATACTTGGCATTCGCACTGTATCAATGTCCTGTGCGTTGGAACCCACTGAACACGGAGGGCCAGTTTGAAGGGTGCTCGAAATGCAGTTATGGTACTATCATTTTCGTCGCCATTCATTCTGATATATGCTGTGAGTCATTGTTAGCGATAGCTTCTGGAATTTCGGAATGGTGATCTTATAGAACATCTTTCTTAGCAAAACACCAGCAGCAGCTGCTTTTGCTGAAACATGAAACCAGCACTGTTCACTGCAGATTTAAACGCCAAAGTAGCTTGAGCGTGAATAATTGGAGACATCGAAGAAGTCTGATCTGCGATCATGGTCGCATCTGTGCTGCTACTGCTTTCACCTTGGAGAGACTCCCAAGTCCTAACTATTTTCCCAAGTCCTAATTATTTTCCTTTCTATACCCATGAAATATAATTTACCATGAATATTGACCCGAACCGAGTAGGTAGATTTGAGACCTTTCAGTTTACGCGAGCTCTGTTTGCTGGCACAGCAACAGAGCCTCGAGCCTGAGAGAGAGATGGGTCGAGCACAGAATCCAATTTCATTATCATCACCAGACAAAAATATCAGCGCAGCCCCACCAGCTTCCTTGCAGCCGGCCCCTTTCTATATGTTACACATGCAGGCACCAAAACCCAAAAGTTCATGGCTATTTTTAACCAAATTATCAATTCCATTTCCATAAATATTTCATTTTTTTAATTAGAACGAAATATTTTGATTTCAAAGTATTTTAGCATGCTATTGTAAGGTTATATTATATTATATTATATATATAATTTAAAAAATATAATTCAAATTTAATATGAATTAATTATAAATTATACAATACAACCATAATATCAAACAAATATAATTTTAAGTTTTAAATTTTTTTAAATAGTTAAGATTAAATAAAATTTTTACTTAAAATAATTCAACTTAAATAAAATATCAAAATATTATAAAATTAAAATATTTTAACATAAAAATTATAAATCAAATAAATTTTTATTATTAAAATAAAAATAAAGATCTTGATCTTGTAATTATAATAGTATATAGAGAAAATTATCAACTAAACATTCTAATAGTTAATTATTTTTATTCTTATCATCAAAACATATTTTTTTATTTTTTAAAGTTAAAATAAATTAAAATGCTTTAATAGCCTCCTAATTTATATCCTTTCCATAAAAAAACTAGATTCTTTATAAATTCATTCATTTAATTGATCAATTTAATAAATTAATGTTATACAAGCTAATAAAATCTAAAATATCTCTTATTTTATTTAAAATCCTAAAAAATATAAACTATAAATCTAATTTTAAAAAATTAATATTATCATTAAAAAAAATAGTAATAATTATTTTTAATATTATTGTTATTAAAAATAAAAAATATAATTTATATTTGAATAGTTTAATTAATCAAATTTAATTTAATTTAATTCAAAAGTTTTTAAAGCTTGAAACAAAAAATATAAAATAAAATCAGTAAAACATATAAAATAAAATCAAAACATTCAATCAAAATTTATCCAAAAAAATATATGAAATAAACTGAGATTTAAAATAAAACAAAAACTATAAGATATTTCAGTCATTTCAAATAAAACAAAACAAAATTTACAATCTTGTTTTTAACATATAAGCTTAAGAGGACAAAATTTGATGGACCCGGATCAATTCTTAATCATACGAATTAAGGCTCATGTGCCAGAAGTTCATGGTAAGTAAAGAAAAAAAATCTTATATTTGGCTGAATTGCCAAATTTCCACGTATATGTACAATTGATACAACCACCAAAAAAAAAAAGCTCCATGGAAAACTGATAGTGAACTCTACTCACAGTAAAAATCACTAACATCATTATTTGCAGCCCATAACCGTTGATTAAACTCTTCCTGCATCTCATCAGGCACAAACGAGTTCCTGCAAAGTGGACACGTTTTCCTATCATGATCCATCCAACGGTCCAAACAAGCCCTGTGAAAAATGTGCGTACAATTCTTCAACCACCTGATCTCATCCTCTCCCTCAAATTCATACAAACAAACAGCACAACTCTCCGGCAAGTCACAACAACCACCATCCCCGGTAACCAAATCCTCGAACTTGATGACAGGCAAGATTTCCCGGATAAAGGCAGCTGATAGAGGCGGGTAGCAGGACATTCGGATCGGGTTGTCGGGCCAAATATTGTCTGTTTCAAGAAAACCTGACAACCCCAGATAGTTGAAAAGACACAAAATGAGGTTTCTGATAAAACCCAGAAAGGAAAGTGTGTGTACAAACAACTTTGGTAAGAAAACCTCTGAATACCCAACTGGAAACCCCATCAGCGGAAAAAGGAGAGAGAGAGAGAGAGAGAGAGAGAGAGAGAGATAAGGATAACAAAGAAAAAGGATTGTTTCTTTTCTGAGAGATAGCGAGAGAAAGCTGGGCCTTCAAGAATTTATAGAGTTTCTTTGAGAGAGAAGCAAAGAGAGAAGGGAAGCTTCTACTTCAGCGGCTTCAATTTTGGGACGTAAGTGCCTCTATCACTTTTATACAGAACATGGAGAGTGCAGTGAGAAAGGTGTAAAATTAGGAGCTGTGATGCTCGGTGTTTCTAATATGACCCATAGAAAAGGAGATGAGTGGGCTCTTTTGGTGGGTCCCAGCACTTGAATTGGATTCCATTGGTCTGTGATAATGGTGATTAGAGGTAGCTTGGCGATTTAAATTTGGTGGAAGGCTGCGTAAAAGTTAAAACCGTAAGTGATTAGAAAATAGCCACCGGTGTTATCAGACAGAACGCGGACATTTAGCACACGTGCCACGTGCTGTTATTTGGGAAGGAGAGAGGAAACGATGCTGCTGGCGTGCACAGTCAGCAGCCATCTCTATCTCCTTCGCAATTTGCTCTTTTTGATTATTATAATTAATTTGGAGCTGCGAGGGGGTAAGATTAAGAAAAGGAATTTGAAATTTTCTAGAACAAGTTGAGAGAATTAATTAATTTTAACGGAGACGGAATGAACGCTAACGGGATTGTTATAAATAAAAATTCTAAAAAATTAGGGACGCACAAGACATGCAAATATTTAATTTGTATTATGCAATTCTCAATCACTATTACACCTTTTTATATATAAAAATCTAAAAAATATATAATAATACTAAATAAAAAAATTAGATAGAAAAATTATTATTTTTAAATAGAAAACAATAGAAAAACATAATAACATTGAATAGAAAAAAATAAAATTAACTAAAAAAATATTTACTTTTTCATAAAAGTTTAGTAACTTGTCATCAAATTTAGATTTTAAACAATAAGTTTCCATTACAAACATCATTTTATATATAGATCATCCTAAAACCTTTATTTAAATTATTTTATTATGAATTTCTGACACAACTTTATATAGATCATTCTATTATATATTCCTAAATAGTATAACTTTGTCTGGGCTGTCTCATCGTAGGTTTTACTATCAACTTTTTCATTTGTCCTTAAATAAATCTAGAAACAAACCTAAACAAACTAAAAATCAAAAAATTAAAATAAAATGTAATAAAAGTCATAAGAAAAATAGAAAAATAAAATAAAATTATTAAACATATTATTTCATTTCCTAAGCTAAATAGGAGAAAATAAAAAAAATTAAGAAAGATTATTTTTTCTAAAAATCCTCTTGTATCAACTTTTATGGGTTGAAAAAACTCATCTTTAAGTTCAAATTGTTATTACCTCTATATTATGGATATACAATCTAAGCTCTTTAACCTTTTTTCTTTTCTTTTTTTACTTCAAGTTCATAACAATTTTAGATACTCGCTTCAATCTCTTTATCTTAAATTTGTACAGAACTCATAATTAATAAATTATTTATTTTCCATTGGTTTTCAAAGTACTAAACTACAAACCTCAAACCTACTTTATAGATACATGTTATATTTACATAACTCTTGAACATATTTATATGTGTGATAACAATAAATTTTCAATCAAAATGACCAAGTATTTTAAATTAATAATCTTTTTTTGTCGAGCATCTTCTATTTTTTCTTCGTGCTTAGCATCTAATTTTTAAACGATGACATCATTAACAATATCACCACTACCATTATTATTATTGCATATAATATCATTAACAATATAATTATCATCAAAATAAATATCATAAATTGATCGATCTTACGAGTTCATGTATATCTCGTCACAGATAGAAACACAAAAATCTTCACAATACCTATCTTGATTGAGAAGTTACATAATATGTTCACAACAATTTCCTAAAACTAGAAATTAATCTACGATCACTCTTCTTGTGTTCCTCTAATTCTATTTTCTTCATCTCTATTAATGGACTGGACAATTCTTTAACTTGCCTCTATAACTTTCTTATGATAGATAAAAAGATCTAATATAACCCATGTCATTTTTAAAATAAATGAAAAATCATATAAAAACAAAAAAAAAACTCGATCTCTAAATAAATCAAATGATAAAAAAAACAAGTTAAAAAAATAAAATTTTCCCTGATGTTATGCTTCGAGTCATATATTTTTTCCTATCCTTAAGAAATATATTAAAATAAACGGAGATGATGACATATTAGACACTATATTTTTAAAAATAAATATTAAGTGATTAATTTAATTTAATTAAAAAATATTTTTTAAAAAACTAAATTTAACAAAGAATGAAATGTAAAAAGATCAGGGATCTTTTTAAAATCAATGAAAAACCCCATATATATATATATATATATATATAAATCATAGAGTTTAATATCCAATTAAATCAAACATTAAATAATAGAACTAAAAAAATATAATTTTAAAATAAAAAAAATAATAAATAAATAAATTCGGATGAATCTTTTAAACCTGAATTAATTCCTCAAATTTACAAAGATAAAAAAAACAAATTTGATGACAAGGAATTTCTTCAGAGGTGGAGAGTGTTCTAATTCTGTAAATGATAGTCTAGATTTTGTTTTCAATATCAGTGTAGAGCGAGGGGATTTGCATGCCAGCCCGTTAAATCCTAAATCATGAATCGATTAGGAAGCTCGATATAATTGAAAGATAAAATAAAAAAAATTTATTTAAAAAATTTGTTATAGTTAAAAAATAGCAATTAAAAAACACAAGAATAAAATTTAATATGTAAATATAATCAAGAATGATAAAATTGTAAAATAAAAAATTAATTATAAAAACCATCCTAAAAAAATAGTAGTAAAAAGAATAAATGACTAATTTTTTTAAAAAAAAATTAGTAAATGATGAAATTAAAAAAATTTAATTTTATAAACTAATTCAAATAAAAATAATAATAATTAAAATAATATGGATGAAATCCTAAATAAAAACAAATTAAAATGTTACTGTGAAATATTGCAAGGATAGACATAAAAACCAAAAACAAAATAGAAGAAAAAAAACGAGTCACTAGCTGCCAAACTATTGAAAATTAAGCCATATTATCCGCCTGATAAGATAGCCCTTGTCGTTGCTAATAAAAAAATACTGAGGAATCTAATTTTTACTCAATATACACTACATACACCGTCTAAAGATAACGAATGACTCCCTTGTTGGTGTATTCTACAAATATGCCAACGACTTTATTATTTTTTATTATTTACTTATTAAACAAATTACGAAATTACTTTTGAGAACACGTGATAATTGCCAAAAAGCCAATGTGAAATCACCAATATTCCTTTAAAGTCAATCCTAAGATTTTTTCATTCCAATGGCAGTAAAATAGTTGCATTGTGCATGCCAAAAGAAAATATCCAAAAAACCCATGACGAAAATTATTATTATTATTTTGATTTTGTGTAAAAAATTATAAAAACTTGAGATACCCTCGTATAATTATAGAATAACAAAGTAATCTTGAGAAAAGATTATCCTTAAAAAACAACTTTAAATATTTTTTTAAATAGTAAAATCATCAAATCCCATGATAATTCAATGCATCATAAACTCAGAATCCAGAATGGAACCAGCCTCTATGTCATGACCCATGTTCTATGTTGCTTGACGGTGGCCGGAACAAGGAAAGAAATGGGTCTGCCTATTCACATTTTTTTTTTTAGTTTTCTTAACACTCTTTTAAATCTCTTTTTCTAAAGTTAACCATTTTCTAATAAATAAAAAAATAGAGAAAAGAAAACGGCGGCACTGTTGAAAGAAAGTGCCAAGCCTAACTGATAGCAATCACGAGCAAATTGACATCAAAGCCGTCAATTATGATCATGTTGTTATTTTATTTTCTTTTAATTAAAACAATATGGTTTAATTGCCAATATTTTAACGTATTGTTTCAAAAGTTAATTGAATTATCTTCACAAATTTAAAAATAACTAGAATAATCAATAAAAATGTAGTTTAATTATAAAAATTTAATAATATCTATTTTTTAAAATTTTAAAGGACAATATATTAAATTAGATGAATCTAAATCATGAAATCATTTAACAAACCTAAATTTACTCAAATTAACTGGTAAAATTCTTGATTATACGGATACTGAGATGATTTAAAATAGATGCTGTGGGGGCAAAGCCCCCTTCAAAAGTCCATGCATAATAAGGGAGCAAGGCAAGAAGAATCTCGGGTCCATGAAAACTCGGGAGTGGTGGGTCACTGGGATCAAAGGGGAAAGAGGGAGGACAATTATCGTCGGTGGTGCGAACCCTGGCCTACCACCAAACCCTCGTAGCTGGAGTAGGAGACCATCTTCTAGCCCGAGGTTTTTTTTGTTTTTTTTTTTAACATTCAGCTGATGAATGTGAGCACCATGAACATGAAATCCTACCTAACACTTGCAATTGCCAAGACTATAACCCGTGCCTGGCTAGGACAAGACACTCGTGTCCCAAATGCTTCGATATCATTGTCAATGTATTTTAACTATTGTTTTACGGACGGTAGTCAAAAAGTCATGAAACTTGAAGGGAATACCAAAATCAACAGGTAATTAAACAAAGCATTCAAACTTCATATGGGTGCATATAAATTTTGATGGAATGGAAAAATGTATATATAGTTAACTAATACAACTAAAGTATTTGGGAGACTAGTGCTTCACTGATCATGAAACAGTAAATCACCTCCTTTTCTTTCATGATTTCATTTTTAATTTTAATTTTTTTTATTGATTGTTTTTTCAATTTTATATTTTAACATCTAATTATTTTTTAACCAGTTTTCATAATTTATTTTGATTCATTTTTCATTAAATTACCACAATTTTAAATAAACATGCTGATATTTTGATTTATGTTTAGTTCTATTATCATATAATTAAATAAAAAATAATTAAAAAAATAAAGTTATCAAAATTCAATAGATTTCATAACCCGAATGAGTTTGGTGGGTTAAATTGCAAAGCCATAAATAATTCAATATGTTATCATTTTAATATTAACAAAATATATATTTTTTTGTAATCTTTCTCAAAACCAAACCATACTTTTTAATGGTCATTTGATGTTTTTATACACGTCAGGTCAACTAGGTTTTATCTAAACAACTTTTATATTATTTAATTTTAAAACTAGGCTAGACAATAAATTGAGTTGAAAGGTTTCATTAATGATTCGAGTTATAAATTTAATAGATTAAATCATAAAATAAAAAAAAATTCAATGTATTATTATTTTAATATTATTTTTTTTAACAAAACAATGCTTTTTAATGTTTATTTAATGCCTTTTCATATATTAAGATGATTTAGTTATATCAGTTTAATTTTTATATTATTTAATTTTAAAATTAAACTAGACAAATAGTTAAATTACAAGGTTTTTATGATAACTTATTAAATCAAGTTTAGTAATAATATTAAATAATTTCATGTATTATAAATGTTTTTTTATTTAATTTTTTTTACCCGTACCACAACATAACATGAAAAATATAATTTAGTTATATAAAGTATCCAGGTAAATAGTTCACATCCATAAAACACTGTAGTTGCCATCCAATAGTAATAACGAAAAGTATGGAGGAGAAAGGACTCAAGAATCTGATTCTTCTTTAGACATTACTACTAGTTAAGGGGCTCGCGTAATGATGCGCGCCGACCCAAATTGTTTTCATTGTAAAGCATTCCTAAAAATACAGGCCATTGATCAGATTTATTTAACAACCCCGATTAATTTAAATAATACAATTTAAAAATATAATAAAAATAAATAAATAATAAGAAATATTAACAACGTAATAAAGGTAAAAAAAATCCTAAATGAATCCATTTATGTTAACTTCTCGGATTTGCAATATAAACGTAATACTAGGATAATTATATTAAAAACAAACTAAATAAAATTATAAAATTTAATTATTAAATATATATTAAAAAAACTAGAAAAAAAATTAATTAAAAAAATTAATAAAAAAATTGAATAAACTCGGTTTAACTATTAACTCCACAATAGGATTAAAATAACTCAAAAAAAAAAGAAATTAAAAGAAAAAAAATACAAAAATCAATTCTCAATAAATCAAATATTAAAAATTAAATTTGATATAAAAATTAGATAAAATCAAAAATAAGAAATGAAATTAAAAAAAACAATAAAAATATAAAAATCAAATTGAAAACAAAAACAAATTAAATAACATCTATATACCTTTTATACTTTAACATGAGAAAAGAAAGAAAAGAAAAAGAAAAAAAGTATATTAGATCTAGACTATCGAGTTGCTCTACACGTGTGTGATATTAATGAAAAAAATAACATCAAGATGTTTTCAATATCATCTTAAAAAGTAATATTTAGAGGTGTTAAGATGCCACACAAACTAATAATTTTTTTTTAATATTTACATTAATTAAAAATCTAAAATGTCCTCTAGCAACTTGGTTACTATAAAAATTTCAATATGAAAGGATAAAATATCCCTGGATATAAGTTTAATATTTTTTGCTTCTAAGTTTAATATATTCTTTACATTATGTTTTTAAAATGTAAAAAGATTGAATTGCTCTCATGTAATTTTTTTTAAATTATATTTTTTGAAAAATATAATCATTACACTATACATTTAAAAAATAACATCATTTATTTATATAATTTTTCATTGACACACAATTGATCTAAATTATATGTGTTGAATAATAATTTTCAATAAAAATCTTAACTCAAATTGCGAGGCATCCCATGATTAAATTTGCTTCAAATATTTTTATTAGTTATATTTTAAACCAATTTTTCCAACCCAAAATCCCAGGATGAAAGAATTTTGAGCAATTCAAATCATCTTCTGTTTTTTTCTGAAGGAAGATCTCCATATGTAAACTCTGCACATTCAGCAATGCGCATGAATCTGGTACAAAACCTGTACTCAAAATTATACCTACCAAAGTCTGGGTCATGAATAAAGCTGAAAGTTAAATTCTTTTAAGATGTCTTGGTGTGAAGAATAGTTGGATTTTCCTGTGTGTCTTCGAAATTTCACTGACAAGAGAACCCATGCAAAACCAAGATGTCTGATCCCTGTCTCCTATCTACCTGTCTATAGTGCATGAACACCCACAACCCAGAAGCTCAATTATTATGTTTTCTTCTCTGAATCGTGGGCTTCGACTTGACTCCTGATCGGTTTTTTTATTTTATTTTATTTTTTTTTGTTTTTTTTGTTTTTTTTTAAGTAGCCTTTTGGTGTCCTTATGCATTCTTTACTGTGGGTTTGGTATCTGAAGTTGTGTTGATTTTTGTGATTATGATTTTAAAAAATAAATTTAATGATATTTACGCAAACTCAAACTGTAATATATATTAATTAATTAATTATTTTTAAAATGATAATTATAATTATAGTAAAATATAATTTTAATTAGACCTCGCAACACCACTAAACAGATCCCGAGTATCCATTTCACATCTTTCTTTTGTCTTTGTGGTGATCTTCTTTTCTTTGGGTTTTTGGCTGTGGCTACTATAGTTATAAAAATGCTTGGTAATAAGTGATGTTAAATTATTTTTACATCAAAAACCATAACTTCTAATTTTTAGCTTCCGAACGACTTTTAAAAAAGATTTTTATTATTTTATCAAATAATATTTTCCTTGGCTTTTGAAAAAGAACAATTTAAAAAAGCTAAAAGTTAATAGTTTTCAGCTGTATTCCATGTACCTTCGGAGTTTTAAGCAGTTAATCCGCATTCTCAACTAATGTATTTACAATAATTATTTTATTATAAATTTTCTTTTTTAATTCAAATCCTATATGAGTTGGAGAAATATACCTTGCTGTCAACCAAGTTAGCTCTCCACAAGCAATGGATTGGTTCCTCGAGCAAGGAATTAAACGACGATGGTTTGATTTTGATGGAGGGTTTTTTTTTTTCTTTCACTCTTCCTGCGTTAATATAATAATAATTATGGTTTGAAGTATTTTTTATTTAAAAATATATTAAAATATTTTTTATTTTTTTAAAAAATATTTTTTAAAAAACATGAATTTAACTATATTATCAATAGCCACCTAAAGGCTGTGCTTAATCATAATTATCTTGGTTGTGTGTGCAAATGTCTTGTGCAGTTACGTTTCTTTTTTTTTTTTTTGCTTTCTTAGTTTTTATTTTTTTAAAAGATTGAACTGGAAAGGACCAAATTGTAGAGAATGGGAATGGAAAACAACTAATAATAAATACTCTTTTGATGTGTAATCTAACATTTTAGGCATTATTATAACATAAACGATCCCGGCTGTATCAAAATCTCTCCTCTCTCTCTGTGTCTTTGATATTTCTATACAGTATGGAATTTTTTTTAATGGTTGTTTTTTAAAATATTTTTTTTAAATGCATTGAAATATTTTTTTATTTTTTTTAAAATTATTTTTGATATTAATACATTAAAATGATCTAAAAACACTATAAAAAATTAGTTTGAAAAAACAAAAATTCTTACAAAAACATTTTCAAACAGAAGAAACAAATAGAGCGTAATTTACCGACTGCAATTTTCATGGCTACGAAACTTGCAGGCTCCTGAGTCGTTGTTTAAGAATTAGCACTGTGATGATGCTCGTATGCACAGAGAGAGTCCCGTTATACTCAGAGTGCAGAAGAAGCCCGAATCTTATTGTCTGGTGATTTTCGTAATATGATGTAAACTAGTAAACTGAACTGCATTAGACAATTGATTCAAAACTTTGGAAATGATCCCATACTATAACCTTTCTGCCTGTTCTTTCTATTAGATTAAAAAATGCCTTCTGTCGTCTTGTTTATATGTGAAATCAAGTGACCTAACATCGTTTCTCAGGCCGGAGGTGGGGAAAAATTAACCAAGCTGCATTGCATCCAGGGGCTGGATCATAAGTGAACAGAAGACTGATGGATTCATGGCTACTGAAGTGTGCTAGAGGTGGCTCGGAATGAGCAAGCCAGCGGTCAGAGACAACTTGGTGGAATAGATTTACTGAAGTGTGGAATAGGCCCAAGGGTTAGCAATTTATCTTAGCGGCGGAATAGATCTTCCTCGTAGGCCCATGGGTGAGCAAATGAAAGAGTAACTGGATAAAGTCCAGCGTAGATTTTTTTTTTCAAGAAATCACATTTAGAGGCCTGGGCTTTTGATAATCGAAGTTACAAGTCATTCATGAGAATTTTCATGTAGCTTAAGCGTAATTAGTAATATTTTAGTAGTTAGGACTCGAACTTATTTATTAACAACTCAAGTTATTAAAGCATGGCCATGTCAGCAACCTGAAACACGCGAAGAAAAAACCTTGATTAAGTCCTTTTCTTATCTAGGATTGTTTTTTAAAAATTTAATTTTTTTTATTTTAAATTAATATATTTATAATATATTTAAATTATTTTCATAGGTTAATTTTAAAAATAATTTTTTAAAAATAAAAAAAATATTATTGATATATTTATTTAAGCAAAAAATATATTTTTTTAAAAATACAACCATATTTTTAAATATTTTTTTATCTAGGTTTACCAATTTTTTATTTAAAAATATATTAAAATAATTAAAATATATTAAAAATAAAAATATATATTTTTTAAATTAAGTTTGAGAGTGTGGCTAAAAAGTTGCCTGTTAAAATTTAATTTTTTATTTGAAATTAATTTTTTTATATTTTTAAGCAGTTTTAAAGTATTATATAAAAAAATAAATAAACATATTATTTTATCATATTTTTACATCACTTTATAAAACGCTTACGGTAAGCGGAAAAAGAAGTTGAGAGAAACTCGCTCTGGTTGGGTGCGGGTGCGACGTCGTTTTTCCCATAAAGAGATCAAGACAGAAAATGATGGCATAGACCCGAAGAAACAATCATCGATAAAATTAATGGATCTCCGAGTTCTTACCTGAATAGAATGAAAAAAATATAATGCAATGCTGCTGCATCACTCACTCTCCCTGGAAATGCATCAGATCATCCTCTATCTCTCAAACCCTAACAAACTTTCCATCAAATTCTGCAAATCACTACCAGATCGATCTCTCCGAATAAATAGATAAATAGATAAATCAAGGCACCAAATCAAAGATGTATATGGCATATGGATGGCCGCAGGTGATCCCTCTAGAACAAGGACTCTGTCCTTCACAGCAGCGGATCATTTATTTCAAAGTCATCAATCGCCTCTTCCTTGTTGTCTCTCCTTCTCGCCTCGAGCTCTGGAGCTCCTCTCAGGTTCACAAGGAGCTTATGATCGCTTTCATGTGCTTATTTTTGTTTCATCGTGGATAATTAGGGTTTTTAGATTTGTGAATTTTTGCTGGTCGTTATTTTTTTATTTTTGTGTGATTATGTGCAGCATAAAGTGAGGTTAGGCAAGTATAAGAGAGATGCGGAGTCGTTGGAGAGAGAAGGCGAGAATATACAGGCTGTGTGGAGTCGTGATACCAAACTGATAGCCATTCTTGTAAGTGTTTTTAATTTTGATTTCTTTTTGCATGTTTGAGTTTGACGTGCCACTTCATTTGTGCTTTCTCGCCAATCTCGATAGTTTTCATGTAAGAAACTTTGCATGCATCTGACAATTACAGGAACAGGCAAATGCATTTACGTAGATTCAGTCAACTCACTCTGTAGACATAATGTGGTGCACCTATCCCTATTTGTCAAAATTCTATTGAAACTGGAAGACCAGTAGACGCTGAGACTGTAGCTAGTTAGCTTCACTAGATGAACAGTTGGAGCTAGAAGTTCGGGCTCAATTATTGTAATATTAAATCAGTTTTATGAGGACAATCTTCTGTTTTCTCTAAAATTTTTATATGGATAATGATATAGACAAAATGGCATGAAGAGTGGCTCGTCATTAAATTGTTTTAGTTTGTACCCTTTTTTTTTTATGTCTGGTCTGGAAATAAAGCCTGGTTGCGTTGAGTTTATGAAAAGTGAACTGTGATAGTTTTGCTTATATATATATGCTTTCTGTTGTGTGCAGACAACATCTTTCTTTTTACATATATTCAAGGTTCAGTTCTCTGAAAAAAGAATACAAATTGGAGGGAAGCAACCATCTGGCTTGTTTCTTGCTAATATAACTCTTGTTCTTAGTGAGCAAGTGCCCTTTGCAGATAAGGAATTGACAGTGTAAGTAACCCTGGCTACTCTTTCCTATTTCAGGGGAGGGTGGGCTGATTCGTAACTGACTCTGGTTTTGAACATGTAAATGCAGATGTGGAATTTGCATTCCATACTGTTGTGTATATGTTTGCATTGTACATAATGCTAGTTTTTTATGTGTGTGTATTTTAACCTATACGATTCCTGCTTACTCTCATATACTCTCAGATTTTTTATAAGCTTTTACTCTTGATTTTCATAGGAGTCCTCTAATTTTATTTTATTTTATTTTATTTTTTTGTGGCAGGAGCAATTTTGTAAGTGATATCAGACATATGTTACTAGGACTTTCCAATGGGTCTCTATACAGTATCTCCTGGAAGGGAGAGGTAATCAAAACAGAATAGGCATTGATTATAATAACTCACAATGTTTGTTTTATTTAGATGTTGCAAGTCTATTTAAGATAAACTGTTGAGTGAATTCTTTTTTGATTGTATCTCAATTTCTTAACAGTTCTATGGAGCTTTTGAAATTAATCCCTATTCAAGTGACAGCAGTGATACCTCCATTTCACCACATTCCTTAGGTAATGGTTTTGCTTCTGGAAGGGCTCCAGCGGGTTCTGCATCTAATCATAATATCACCAGGAAGACTGCTATTGTGCAGCTGGAACTTTGCTTGCCGATGAGGTTGCTGTTTGTCTTGTATTCTGATGGACAACTAGTATCATGCTCTGTAAGCAAGAGAGGTTTAAAGCAAGTTGAATATATCAAACCTGAAAAAACGTTAGGTTCTGATGATGCTGTATGTACTTCGGTAGCTTCAGATCAACAAATCCTTGCTGTTGGTACCAGAAGAGGGGTTGTTGAGTTATACAACCTAGCAGAATCTGCGTCTCTCATTCGTTCTGTGTCCTTGTCTGACTGGGGGTAAGTTTCTTGCATCCTGTCAGCAGGGTTATTGTAGGGGTGAGGTAGTTCAATATTTCTGAGTGTTTGTTCTTTAGGCATTGAACTCACGGAAAAGTATGAAGTTGGACTAATTTGGAAACTTTAGGAAATTTAAAATTTCTGAATTTCTGAAATGATCTTTTGCTTCCACCTATTAACAACGTAAAATGAGGAATTCCTTAAAACTTATTCACCTCATTCAAGTTTTTCCTGACTAACCTCCTAACTTTTAGACGATCATTTCCTTCTGGTTTGTCACTTGATCCTATTCATGTACTTCTTGTGTTTGGACTTTGAGTTCATGAATTTTGAAAGCTTTGTCATGGTCTTATTATCTTGCAGCTATTCCATGGATGAAACTGGTCCTGTCAGTTGTATCGCGTGGACACCTGATAACTCTGCTTTTGCTGTTGGGTGGAAGTTAAGAGGACTTACAGTATGGTCTGTATCTGGGTGTCGTTTGATGTCAACAATTCGTCAAATTGGTTTGTCTTTATCTTCTCCAAAGGTTAAGCCAAACCAAGATTGTAAATACGAGGCATTGATGAAGGGCACCTCATTGATGCAGTGGGATGAATATGGTTATAAGCTTTATGTGATTGAAGAAGAGTCTCTTGAGAGAGTTATTGCATTTTCATTTGGAAAATGCTGCCTCTCCAGAGGAGTTTCAGGAATGACATATGTTCGTCAAGTTATTTATGGTGAAGATCGGTTGCTTGTTGTACAGTCTGAAGATAGTGATGAACTCAGAATTCTACATCTAAACCTTCCAGTTATGTGTTCAAATAACACAAGTTATTGACTGTCATCATTTACTTGTCTTTGTAATTTATTGAGGCTGACATGCACTTTCTTTTGCTTAGGTTTCCTATATCTCCCAAAACTGGCCTGTTCAACATGTTGCGGCTAGCAAGGATGGAATGCACTTAGCTGTTGCAGGCCTTCATGGGTTGATCTTATATGATATACAGCTGAAAAAGTGGCGAGTGTTTGGAGATATTACTCAGGAACAAAAGATTCAGTGCAAAGGTTTATTATGGCTAGGGAAGATTGTTGTTGTCTGCAACTACATTGATTCTTCTAACACGTGAGTTATCAATCTCTGTTTACAGACATGCTTGGTTATCCAAACTTCTAAGTTGGTATATTTTTGTAGAAACAAAACCAGTACTTCATGAATCTATAGATTGCAGAGGGAACCATCTGATTTTGAGCCATTTGACTAATTTGCATCAGACAGTGCCCACTGCATATCTATTGATTCTTGAAGTGTTAGTGTTCTATGATACACTCCTGAATTATGATTAGGTGGACCAACCCTTTTAATTCACTGGGGTGGTAATGGGGACAGGTTCCGAGGTAGGGTAGCAGGTGAATATGGAAATTCTGATTTTTTTTTCCTTCCTGTGATGTGGGAAGAATTGGGATTTATATGATAGGTATGCAGACACAGCACTTGACATGTAGCCCTTTGAAATAAAATCAAATACCTGTTAGTCCATTATCAAAATTCTTAGGAAACAACTTTGATTGTATAGGTGTTTACAAACTCTTGATTCTTCCTTCTTGTTTAAGGACTCAGACCGGGTACTACCCAGAAAAAAAGACAGAGTAAAGACTAGCTTTAAATAGAAGAATACTTGTTGAGAAGTTGAAGTTTCACAAAGGTTTGACATGCCATTGCTTCAGGATTCCACTATAGAGAAGCCTCTTAAAAAGACCTCCAAAATGATTTTCCCTGTTTGTGCAACAAAGTGTTTAGGCGAGACTTGGTACAGGCTGGGCTGATTTCTTAAGCCATTCATCCTTGGCACTTGTCAGTCTTGGTTTATGTATTTGGGTAGATTTACAATTTTTATCTTATTTAACCCTGCAATATAGTTTATTATTCAAATAATTGGTTTTCTGCAGTTATGAATTACTTTTTTATCCAAGATACCACCTCGACCAGAGCTCCTTACTTTGTCGAAAGCCATTGCTTGCTAAACCAATGGTGATGGATGTCTATCAAAACCATATACTTGTCACATATTGCCCGTTTGATGTCCACATATTCCATGTAAGATTGTTAGGTGAACTGACTCCTTCTAGCACTCCAGATTTGCAGGTAAATGAATATTTTCCAGCTTCTTATTATTAAATATTATAACCAATATATGGGAATATTTTTTATATCCATGTCCTCTTGGAGTTTAATTTTGCACTTGAGTATTTTAGTGAAACTTTATTCTTCATACTTTGAAGTGATAAAATGACAAACAGCTTTCTACAGTACGAGAACTTTCTATAATGACTGCAAAGAGCCATCCAGCAGCTATGCGTTTCATCCCTGACCAGCTTCCAAGAGAGTTGACCTCAGACAATCATATTTCATCTTCAGAGTTTTTGGACACAGGGCCTGCAAGGTATTCATCTTTGCAAATACTGATGGAATTTCTTTTGTGTACCATATGCCTCTGAATCACTGCACACTTTGCTAGATGTTTGATACTGAGAACAAATGGGAAACTTTCGCTTTTGGATTTGGATGATGGATGTGAAAGAGAGCTCACTGACTCTGTTGAATTATTTTGGGTTACTTGTGGTCAATCAGAGGAGAAGGCAAGTCTAATTGAGGAAGTCTCTTGGCTGGATTACGGCCACCGAGGCATGCAGGTAATTTAATGCTAAGCTTCATAATCTCGTTCCTGTACTCCTAGCTATTATTAGCTTCTATAATTGGTTACCTTTAATGTCTGTCTACTGTACTTGTCTGATCTAGATCTTGTTGGAAGCTTTCTTTTACAGGTTTGGTATCCATCTCCAGGTGCTGATCCTTTTAAACAGGAAGGCTTTTTGCAGGTATGCATATAATCAGTAACATTAAAGGTTCTTTATACCATAGTATTTGACAGATGATATGGAGCAGGACTTGTGAATTTTGTATACTTCCTGGATGCAAATTCATTTTCTTTTTCTGTTGTGAAATTTCTACACTTAATACTTAGAAGACAGAACTTGTCGGTTAGCCCTCAAGTTAAATTTTAAGCATTCTTGATTAGCTTTGATTGATTCAGTTTCTTTTGAAGTCAGTAAAATGGACTTGGCTTTGTTTAAATTCTGGTTTGACTGTGATCTTAGCACTTCAGTTATATGTCTTTATTTATAAGGAAGCTATATCTTTTTCTCTGTCTATACCATTATTTGTTGCTACATGTATTTGGTTTAGCTTATTTTGTACTCTATTCATCTATGTCGGTTATATATATATATATATATTTTTAACGGCAATCCTTTTGGTTTTCAGTGATTTCAGTCTGGTTCTTGATTGATGTATCCTGAATAGATCTAACTTGACATCTTAATATTTATCTTTTAGTTGGATCCAGAACTAGAATTTGATCGTGAAGTGTATCCTCTAGGGCTTCTTCCAAATGCTGGAGTGGTTGTTGGTGTTTCCCAGAGAATGTCCTTTTCAGCTTGCACTGAATTTCCATGTTTTGAGCCATCTCCTCAAGCTCAAACCATACTGCATTGCTTACTCAGACACCTTCTTCAGGTATCACTACTCTTTTATTTCTACTTCTCTTTCGTTTTGCTTTTGATTTTTACCTAAGTGGTGTTTGGTGTGGGGTTAAAAAATAGGGGTGAATTATTAAAGGAGTAATTATTACAAAAGTAATTTTTAAGGGTGCAAGAGTTAGTTTTTAAGGATGTTTGGCATGTTAATAAATCGAAGAGTGAATCATTTACTTGGTAGAAAGAGAGAGAACGTAATTAAGCTACTAGAAATGGTTGATGAGAGAGTAATAAAAACTTCATCTGGTGTGTGCTTTGGGACAAAGAGGAGACTGAAAAAAAATGCATGGAGTTCAAATTTTACCATAAAAATTATACCACTTTAGGGTAACGAGTAACCCTTTAATAAGTTATCTTTTCCAAAAATAGAAACCAAACAAACTAAATTTCACAAGGGTAAATTATAACTCCCATTAACCTCCAGTCAAACTTAACCCCATAGTCGATGCAGAAGGGGAAACAATTGCTGGACTTGGTATTTGAAAACTTGAGGAAGCTGCTTATGCTTTCTCCTTTTGGTATTAGAAGGTTACTTAAGTTCACATGCAACATAATTTCTGTGTATGAACCATCAATTTAGCTATTGCATGAGACTTAATTGATCAACTAAGTGGTTATGCTGTGAGATGAGGCATATGGCAAGCCAGCATCTGGAATTCTCTTTGGTTTTGGCTTTTAGCACTTGGCTTCTGCAGTGTTTTTATCACTTTGGTGCTAGAAATAAATTGGTCCTGGGATGAAAAGTCTTTTTTTTTTCAATTGAAGTTTTGGATATCCATAGATTCACTGTTCACTGATAACCCTGAGCAAATAAAATGCTAGTTCCAATTTCGTGTTTCTGCTTTTTAGTCACCGATTGTCATGATCCAGGGTCTAGGCCAACATTACATGTCAAAATTATAACACTGTTGATTACATGATGGTACATGCCATAGTGAAGTTGTAAATGCCATGAGGTGATTACCGTGTGGGAGTACAAGAAGTTTTTACCTTGTGGTGATTACCATGACGATGCAATTCCAAAATAGGCCCTTTGTGGGTTTTTCCATTATGGTTAAAAGGTTGCTAGTCCTGTTTTGAAACAAACCAGCTGCTGAAAACACATGCTCACATTCCTTCTAGCGATAAGGCATGCTTTACTTCTGTTTGTGATTCTTTGTCTGCCAGAGAGACAAAACAGAGGAGGCTTTGCGGTTAGCACAATTATCAGCAGAAAAGCCTCACTTTTCCCATTGCCTGGAATTGCTCCTTTTTACTGTATTTGATGCAGAAATTTCAAGGTATGTGTATTTCATAAAGAGAGATGGGACCATGTCATGCATGATAACTAGAAGATCAATGCTTAGAATTGTTTTCTGGGAGCCAGATACTAATGAAATATGCAATCAACAAGCTTCTAAGCCAACTTTATTCCACATAACTGTTGTTTGAACGCAATGACCATAATGAAGAAACTTTGGGGTGACAGCTTCAATTGTATTTGTTTGTTCATGGGCACAATCACATGGCTTTTTGATTTGTCTCCTTGGTCAACTAAATCTTATTTTTTATCAAGTTGGAAAATATGTGGTTCATTGATATGTCTATATTCATTGATTTAAACAATCAGCATGGACTCTGTTGTTGGCTTTCTAAATTAAAGCACTCCCTTGCAGGCAAAATGCGAACAAGTACCAGGTATCAGTTCCTAAACATGCTGGCAACTGCTCTCTTTTGGAGAAGACCTGTGATTTGATAAGAAACTTCTCAGAGTATCTTGATGTAGTTGTGAGTGTTGCAAGAAAAACTGATGGTCGATATTGGGCAGATTTATTCTCTGCTGCTGGAAGATCAACAGAGTAATATTCTGCTCCTTGCAGAGATACCTCTTTTTGAGTTTTGTCTAATGTTTTTACCGTAATTCTCAAAGATATTTAGACAGGAACATTGTGCAATGAAGAAGGTTGGTATTTACACAAGCATCAGTTTTTGAAATGTGGCTGTGAAGCCCCCCCCCCCCAACATTTTGGACAGTTGTTTCAGTACTAGATAGGCATGGTTGGTTAATTTCCTGCAAAGTTTGTGCCCTTTTCAGTTCATAGTTTAGCCTTCACAATAAAAACTAATTTATTACTTGGTATTCTATTAACACAATTGTGGCTTGATGCTCACTGCACCCTTTTATCCTTCATTTTTCTATGCGTTATTCTTCATGGATTATTTGATATAATTAGGGATGAGCAGCGTTCTCATTTGGGGAAAGGTTTAGCCCTCTGCTTACAATCAGGCTATGCATTGGGTTACTCTGACCCTTTATTAATTTATGAAAATCAGGGAGTTAGATGTTTTGACTTTTGATGTTAGTGAATGGAAAGCGTTGAAATATGGCTTTCTTCCATTTTGACCTATCAGTTTGTGATGAAATTACAATCTTGATAGATATTTAGTGTGATTTGTAAGTTTGAAAGGTAATATGTAGTGGATTTCTCTTATTTTATCCCATTTTGCTCTGGGGTAGACAATGCTGTCATCATTTCATATTAATGTGTTTGTTATCGATTGTGTGTTTAAGGTTGTTTGAAGAATGCTTCCTAAGGAGATGGTATCGCACTGCAGCTTGCTATATACTTGTAAGAATTGCAATCTTCTCTTTTGAATATCTCTCTGTTATATTCTTTCTTTCTTTCTGTCTGTCTGTCTCTCTTTCTCTCTTTTTTTTTTTGTATAGTAGCTCTTTGATATAAGGATTTAATGGTTTTTATCTTTTTCTCATTTCATGTGTTAGCCAAGAAAGACACATTCTGATCAACTGACTGTAAACTCCAGCATAGTTTTATGCCATCGCTTGTAGTCAACACATACAGTCAGGTTTCTTTGATCTCATAGGGATTTCTTAGGGTGATGAATAATACTAGAAACACTAAAACATCTGCTAGCATTTTTTTTTATGAACTGATGTGGTGGTTGATGATAGGTACTATATTATTTTTTCTAATTTTGTAGTGATAAGTATCTGGTTAAATACTTGAAAGTCAAATCACTATTATTTAAAACCTTTATCTTTATTGTATCATGGATGCGATGAGTTAGTAGAAGGGTGCTGGTATCCCTTGCATTACTCAATGTTTATAATCTTAAACTATCTTGTGTCCTTTAATATTGGATTGTGTTGGTTGGGAGGACGCATTCAAATCTTTGCCTGAGAGGTGCAATAATAATAAAAAGGATAAAAAGAAGCTTATCCATCCTCACAAGACCATGATTTATGAAGAGGATTCCAGAGCTACATTCTGCTTTTTATGCATGCAAATTGATCGAGAGAATGCGTTGTAGTTAAAATTGGGCTCACTTAAATTGTTCCTTTTCATCAATGTCGTAGGTGATTGCGAAACTTGAAGGTCCTGCTGTCAGTCAATACTGCGCCTTACAATTATTGCAGGTAGGAAAATGCTAGTAGCTTACCATTGCACTCTCCTCTTTGTTTGTTATTTCCTCTAGGGTACATCTCTGACAATGTTTACCAACTTTGTACAGGCAACACTTGACGAATCCTTGTATGACCTTGCTGGAGAACTGGTATTCCTCTGGGCATGATTATTCTTCGGCAAATGATACTCAAACCTAACATGGGGCATTACATTTATTTCCTTTTGTTTTGTTATTAGGTGCGCTTCTTGCTGAGGTCTGGAAAGGAATATGACCAGACATTGACTGATTCAGATAGACCATCTACCAGATTTTTGGGTTATTTTCTTTTCAACTCCAGTTACAAGAAGCCATCATTGGACAAGAGGTTGATATATTCATCCTGTTCTCTTGTACATTTTTCAGACCCTTGTAATAGTTAACTTTGGAAAGTTACTAACAAATCAGGTGCCTTTCCTTTGGAGCAGTAATTCCTTGAAAGAGCAAAGTGCTCACATTGCTGCTGTGAAGAGCATCTTAGAAAGCCATGCCAGCTATTTGATGTCAGGGAAAGAACTTTCCAAGCTTGTGGCTTTTGTAAAAGGCACTCAGTTTGATTTAGTGGTAAGCAAAACCTACAGTTTTTTTGAAAGATGATCCGCTCCTTGTACTGTATTTTAAGATTGTGAATTAATTGCAGGAATACCTTCAACGAGAAAGATATGGTAGTGCTCGCTTAGAGAATTTTGCATCAGGGCTGGAATTAATTGGGCAGAAGGTGAACATCCTAAAATTCCTCGGTTCTCAACACTCCTAATAAAATAGCTGGCATGAATCTCTCTCTTTCATAAATAACCCCTCCTTGTCGCACATCTTATGTGGAAAATTAGATCACGGGTTAAAAAGCCTTTTGGTGGTGTACCCCAGCAGTAGTCTCTGTTTTAATCTCACTATTCTGAGCTGGTAACAAAATCTTTGAAATTAAAATCCTCGAACATGTATCATTAGTGAAGACTAAAAAGACATCTCACATATCTTGCATCAGTGCTGATATCGTTTTCATATTTGCTATATTCCCTGAAGCAATATTGAACCATGATTAATATTTTAATCATTATTACTTGAAAGTTTGCTTTGCCTTTTATTTTATTCTCGTAGAACCTTTATTGTATGTTTTCAGCTACAAATGGGAATGTTGCAAAGCCGGTTGGACGCAGAGTTTCTATTGGCTCATATGTGTTCCGTGAAGTTCAAGGAATGGATAGTTGTTCTGGCCACACTTTTAAGACGAGCTGAGGTATAACCAGTTTTCTTTTATATATATATATATATATATATATATATATATACACATACATACTCTGGCATTTATTGTCATCTCACTCTGTATTGCTTGTGTTTCCTTCCATATTTAGGCAAACTTTTTTGAAGTCTGATTCGTGTGGTTTTGCTTGAAGCTTGTAACTTATACTTTTGGGGTTGTTTGGGAATTTGCTCAACCTTTAAAAGGTTCAAAATGCTTTGAGTTAGTGGGAAAATATCTCCGCAATGCTAGTTGTACATTGGAAGTTCAAACTTCTTTTCCTGTAATGTAACACTAATAATTAATTACTGAACTAAAGAGATACATTGATGCATTAGAGAGGATGCTGGGTATTATTCCATTCGATTGACTGTGTTAAGACATCGCCAATTTTTTGTTCTGTACTCACATGCTTATGATTTCTGTTAAGATTGTTTTATATATGCTTTGTTCTTGTAACTTGATTGCCCTCTCCTTAGCCTCACATGCTCATGATTTCTGTCAAGACTGTTTTATCTAGCCTTTGTTCTTGTAAATAGATAACCCTTTCCTCAACCTCCCTCCCTCCCACCACCCAACCACACTTAGAAAGAGGCATCGCTGCCACCTAGATTGCAGTTGGTTAATTTCCTGGTATAAAAGAAACAGAGATGAAGACATAAAATAAATTTATCTTTGGGATAGTTTTGGAGTTATTTTCTTTATTTTCAAAACAGCAAGTACAAAGAGTCATGTCTCCTTTGTGCTTACTATCTTCTTTTATGTCCCTATACAGTAACCAAACCCTATCTTATAGTTTCATATAATAGGCAGATGGACAGAAAAGGTCTCAGGCCAAGTTTGGCACATGGTTTGTCTTCCAGGCTAATTTATTGTGATGCATTCAACAGGTTCTTTTTGATCTTTTCCAACATGATATCAGGTTGTGGAAAGCATATAGCATCACCCTTCAGGTATTCATCTTTCAAAACATTGCTGATTAATGAAATTAATAATGGTGGTGTTTTTATGGGAATCTTACCCCGCCTTCCTGATCTGTGTTCCAGTCACGCCCTGCATTTTCTGAATACCATGATCTGCTTGAAGGCTTGGAAGAGAGACTCTCATCTGTCTCAAATTTGCAAGAGAAATGAGGGTGGGTTTGGATCTCTAACCAGATTTCCTGGGAAAAAAGAGACGGTATTCAAAGTGACCCTTGTCATGGTTGAGGTGTTCTCGAGCATCACGTTCCTGTCGAATCATGTTCCCAGTGGGATGAGCATCTATATAGTTATTCGACCAAAGAGATGAGAATATGTGCGAGTTGATGTTCGGGTGGCCTTTTCATCATAATAACCATTTATCTCTTTGAATCGCAAAATCTTGTAGATATGAGTTGTTCTGTAGTCTTCACCTGTGTATAATCATTTTTCTATTGTATGACATTAATAAAGGAATTTGTCCAAATAAAATTACTCAAGTTATTGGGTCTCCTGCATAGTTACTGTTAATTTATATGTTCGAACCAGCGAATCCTGATTGGATCATTCATAGGAGGTATATATATATATATATAGTTTCAACTCATTTTGAAGAGCACTTTCAATAACATTTGAGCCTTGCTATCCAAAATCACCAGGCAGAACGGGGTGGTGCCTGCCTCGTAAATCTTGTCAGTCAACATGAGCTTATTCCGGAAAAAGAAAGTACTTACACCTTTTGTGTGCCCTTTGGTTCCGAATTTCACCGTAGTTGAGTAGCTATTTTATTCCGTCCCTCCACTGCATGGAGTCAAGGGTTGCTCTGAAAAGCAGGATCCGGTGGCTTTAAAAGCACGCTGGTTTTTCTCTGCTCACTTTGGAGAGCGTAATGGTCCATAAGATTTCTCCCTTTTTGATTGTTACTAATCTGAATTTTCTTCAAGAAAAACATTAGCTTGTCAGAATTTAACTAAAACATTCACCGTAAATATACAAAATGATATTCCGATTTGGAAGCTGATTTAGTTGATTAGAAGGTAAGGAGCTCCTAGCGTTCTTAGCTAACCATCAGCCACCATGTTCGTATATGGTATGTCCAGAAATTTTACAGCAAATAGATAGCTTTCTTGTAGCAAGAAGACCAAACTGCTTTAAGCACAACCAAGGAATCTTCCCCCCAGCGCTCTGCTACCCAACCCAAGTAGCTACCAATCTGGTTGCTTCAGGCACAGCTGTTCAGACCTGCACTTGACTATGCACCTCAAAAGAAAAGCTGTACTTAATGTCATGGCTATGACATGCAAATAACTACTTATTGAGAAAATATCTAAAACCCAATGGGATGTCCCTTGGTGTTTTGATTGATGGGATAAATGTAGTAGCCACTGGTAAGGCCAATTGTACAGTAAGGAAAACGATAAGAAAGATGATATGATTGCATCGAGCCAGAGCCAGCTTTTGGGGCCTAAAATGGCAGATATAGGGGCATCGGTCCGAGGGGCCTTTGACTTAGCCATTGTCGGTGCTTTCCCTCTTGTTACAAAAGCCTCGAGTTCTTAACAGTAGATTAGAAATATCCGATGGCCCCCGGATATAGGAAGCAGGAGGTCTAGCATGGTGAGCTCTGAAGAAATTTTGAATGCCCAAACTAGGATTACTTCAGGCGTCTTGCATTTGCATGTTGTTCTCCCTCGAGTTATAGGTATGGAAGTGTTAAAAAATTAATTTAATTAAAAAATTTAAATTATTAGATGAAAATTTAAATTTATAAAATAAATAAAAATAATAAAATTTAAATTTATAACCATTTTGTCATTAAAACTCTAAAATCATATTAAAAGACTAATTTAATTTATAAAATTAAATTATTATATAAAATCTCAAAATATAATTTATATTATTTTTTAACATAAAAAAATAATATAATTACCTCCGGGCCATCACTTGTTTGTCATGTCTAAATACTAAGATTTAGTTGATATTAAATTTCAGTAATTTCCAGAAATAATATTATAATTATACTGCTAATATTATAAAGCAAGTAATAAATTGTTTTAAAGTTACTTACCTCAATCTATTTTCTCAAATTTATTTTATGTTAATAAATACTGCAAATTATTTTACTGTTAATAAGCATATTTATGTCTTGTAGAAAACATATCAGAAGAACTACAACAACCATTGACCGGAAAGATGTGGCCTTGCTCTGCATGAAAAATCTGATGCGTGTTGGATTTCTCTTAACTCAAAAAATATATTGAGTTGTGTGCCCAGCCTACGGGGAAAGTTAGCTCAGTATGCCTGACCATTCAGGCCTTGGGGAATTTGCACCTGATGAGCAAGCTATCCTAGGCTGCCGTTCGGGCCATTTCCAAGCGGCCAGCCATGTAAAAAGTAGTAAAAAGTGGTGTTTAGATATACTATTATCACTTGATGATAATAGTGAAAGTAAAGTGGATTAATAGTGGGATGATAAAAAGTATATATATGCATGTCAAGTTAAGTTATCGAGATGAACTAATTGTGTTCTATTTCTAGACTATTAGGAGAGCCAGATCATGATGTAAGAGTAATAAGAAGATGGTTGTTTTAGCAGTTCACATGGAAAGATTTTTAGGCCCTAATGACAATTTAGAGTGTGCAAGTGTAGATTATCTGGTTTAATATGGCTGTGAGAAGGTTAAGCGTACGATTAGAGACTTAACCTCCTCACAGTCTACAATGATATCAGTCTAAATAAGAATTATGGCATCAAATTCAGTTAAGCTTTGTAGTCAAGAATTGTATTTCTAAAATGCCAAACAAGTTCAAAATCTTTCCAGGAAAATGTAAGGCAATTGCAGAGAACAGTTTTCATCATTGATCTCTTTTCTTCTGTTTTTTGGTTCTCATGAAGCTTTGTTTTGAATCTCAATACTGGGATACTTCGTCCTATCATAAAGTCCATTATAAATCAGCACAAAAGGATCAATATAGCCGACCACAACTAGATTGGGACTAAGGCTTGGTTGCTATTCTCGTTGTTCTTACTAATATTTGTTGTATTGCTATGTGAGTGCAGAGCAAAGATGAATTATACACTACGGAGGAAGACATTCTTCTGCAGTCGGTCAGGGTAATAAAGGAGCGTGGTGCTAAATTAAGTAGCACATGGCAGGACAGTACCGGTCAGTGATACAGTGACAATGCTGATAAATGAGGTTCCGTATGATGGAGCTCGGACCCTCCTCTTCATATACTGAACGTTAACATCAAACTGCGCACAAGCGTGAGGTGAAAATGGGTCTGTCCACAGTATCAGTTTCATCATGATTTTGATTCCTGTGATGTTTTGCTCCATATGTAAAGAAGAAAGAAAAGATATCATTTGCGAAGGTTGACAGGATGCTAACTCAAGTTGACAGAAAAACAGGTTTTTAACTTTCTTGACCAACAGGAGTTACTTTGGAATCCATTTATGCAGTCGAAAAGGAACCATTTCCTTTTTTTTTTCCTCAAGGGAAAGACCAAAAGGTGAAAACAGGTTTCATGAGAATTATTCTCATTTTGTGTAGCCATAGACTATTACAGCGTTTTTAAAGAGCAGCGACTTCAGATGCAGCTTATTGAACTGAAATAATGCGTGATGATAGTGTACCATGCTTATTGAAGACAACATGGAATGCTTAACTAGGACACCTTAAAATAGGATGAGGGTGATAGATCACGCAATTTGGGAATGTTTACACTGTTTCAATCACGGATAAATTTAAATTTTTTTAGAATTTCTAATATTTTTTTAGATAAATTTAGAGTTACATAGTATTTATATAAAAATTACTTAAAAATTAGATATTATTTTTATTTTTAAATAATTTTTTTAAGGTTGAGTTGTTGTAAACTATAAGTTATCTAAATATTTAGCTTTTAATGATAATTTACATAAACTACTAGTGATAAATATTTTAATTTTTTTTATGAGAGATAGATTGTTATGTTTTCAAGTGTTAACTTTTTTTTGTATGTTTTTCAGGTATTTTGTATTACTATATACTTCATAGAAAATAAGAGGAAAATTTAAAAACCATATAAATAGTAAAATATCAATTTTTCTCCTTAATAATATCTCATATATTATTTTAAGATAATTTTAAAAATTTATTCAATTAAGTCCTAAATTGATTTTTCTAAGTCTAAAATTGTAATTTCCTACATAAATTACTTTTTAGTCCTTAATTTTTAAAAATTATTTACAATCAAGTCATACTTGATTAATCATCTTCTTTTAAATTCTAACCAGTAATTTTTATATGTGTGACCCATTAGACTCCCTAATAAGTTGATCAAAATATAAATTATAATTTTAAATAAAAATAATTATTTAAATTAAATAAATTAATTTATTATCAATTTAATAATTAAATAATTTATATTTGAAGATTAAATATAATGTTTAACAACCTTTCATAATCCCTAAAATATTAGAAAAGTTTTAAGTGGTTTGAATTAACCTTTTAGAGACTAGTTTCTCAATCTAATTATTATCCCTCCATTAACAATGTTCTAATTTAGATATCATATCATGAAATGTGTCTACACTACCAAATAATATTTGTTCTCGATACCATAGTCATTGATTATTTGAAACTCTTTTCAAATCTCATTTCAACTTGCATAGGGATTTATAATCAATATTGTTTGAGAACATATGTAATATTTTATCTAATTCATATAGAGTGATGAATCCTCTGTTGATTGCTCAAATACTTTTATATAGTTCATGTTATACTCAATATCTATTTATTTATTACCCTTGATTAGGATAACGTGTAGCAGGATCAAAACATAACATTTCTTATATAAGATAACTTAGTGATATCAAGTTTAAGAATCACTTACACAACCATTATATGAGTATTTCTATAAACACCGATGATCTCTCCATATGAAATTCTTATGCAGGTCAGTTCAGTGTATATGTTATTTGACAAGCACCTTATATTAATTTTAAGTATCTCTCATACCTCAGTTTATAAGAAAAATTATTTTCTTTCATAAAAAAAAATAACATAATATGTATTAGTCTTAATTTTTCTAATTAATATTCAGTCCTAATAGATCATTGATAATAAACATTTAAGAATAACGTTTCGATGCAATAAGAATCTCATAACTATAATAACTTTACAAAATATTTTTGTCCTTGATTTTTACTTTAGATTTATTAATCAAATATTAGATTTAATAATCAAATACTTGATGAATAATAAAGATAAATAAGCCTTTATTTAAAAAAAATATGTTTATATAAATAAAGTCAATATTATATGTAACCAACTGTTTAACTACAATTTATATACAATAGCACTCCACCTTTCAAATATTTGACAAACCTATTGATTTAATCTCTGTGTAACTTTTTTATCATCGAATAAGTGAGAGACTTGTTTGTTCAAGCCCTTAATTGATCTTCTCCCTCTAAAATAGCTATTCTTAAACATTTTGTTATGTCATTTCTAGTAAATAAAGTATACTTCTTTATGCCTATCTTAATAACCAAGTTTTTTTTCCACTAAGAACCTGACATTTATTCCTTGGTATAACAAACAATCAAACAATTCTTATGATGCAGAGTTTTTATCACATAACTCCATCTAGCATGATTTACTAATTTCCTTGTTAATAGATATGTTAGAATTTTTAGTTGTGGTGCACACCTATGATGACAATTCTTTTTCTAGATATCCTATTATTGAGTCCTAAAGGTTGAACATCAAGGTCTATTGCTGCTCAATTTGGTTTCTTAAATGCCTATAAAAATGTTAATCTAAGAGCTCTAGTGTTAGTGAATATGTCATGTAACTAATTGATTGTTTATGTGTAGTATTAGTTTTATTCATATAAAATATATTTATTATTAATAAAGATTTTTTTATATTTTATAGTTATTTATATTTGATTAATGAATCTAGAGTAAAGAAAAAATCTACAAGAAAAAAATACTTTGCAAAGAAAATTATAAAGTTATTATAATTATGAGATTTCTAATGTATTAAATCATTGTTTATAAATGTTTTTTTATCAATATTTTATTAAGAATAAACATTAATTAGAGTTGTTGGGATTGATATATATTATGTGTTTTTATTATTATGAAAAGAAACAGTTGCTCTTGTAAAATAAGGTGTGGAGGATATCTAAAACTAATACGTAAGTGTTTATCAGATGACATATATACTAAACTAATCCTTATAAGAATTTCACATGAAAAAATCACTTATATACATGAAAAGATTCAAGTGATAATAGTGTAGGTAATCCTTAGACTTGATATGACTAAGTTATGTTATATAAAGAGTGTTATATTTTGATTCTAATTATATTTTATCATAATCAGGGTAATAAATAAATATATATTGAATATACCATAAACTATATAAAGATGTTTGAGTAATAAAGAGAAGATTCATCACCATAGATGAATTAGAAAAAATACTTCATCTTTTTCTTAAAGATTATTAATTGTGAAATTCTTAGCTAAGATTAAATGAGATTTAAAAAAAAATCAGATCTTATTCAAAGAAACAAAGATTATAATATTGAGAACAAAAATAATTTAATAAAAAAGACATATTTTGTACTATAATGTCTAAATCAAAATATTCTTGATAAATGAATAATAATTATAATGAGAAACTGGTCATTAAAATATTAAGTCAAACTACTTATGAGTTTTTTAATATTTAAAAGATCACATTGTACTTTATCTTCAAATATAAATTAATCAATTATTGAATTGATAATAAATTAATTTGTTTAATTTATTTAATTTTATTTTAGTTAGAATTATAACTTATATTTGGACTAACTTATTAGAGAACTTAATGGGTTATATACATAAGAATTATTGGTCAGAAATTAAAATAAAATGATTAATCAAGTATCACTTAATTGTGAATAAGTTTTAGAAATTAAAGACTATAATGTAATTAATACAAGGAATTACAATTATAGACCTATAAAAAAATCAAATGGGAACTTGATTGAATAAATTTCTAAAATTATTATAAAATAACATTTGTAATATCATCTAAGGGGAAAATTGATATTTTATTATTTATAACATTTTCAGGTTTCCCTATAAATAGAATGTCATGCCTCTTATTTTTTTTATTTTACATAAAAAACTATGTTAGTTATAGAAATACATGACACATAAAAAAAAAAAAGATAACACTTAAAAGTATAGTAGTCCTTATCTTCGAAAAGAGCTTAGGATATTTTTTAATTGTGGTTTGTATGCATTAAAATTAAAAATTGAATACTTGAACAACTTATGATTTATGATAATTTAATGTTGAAATAATTATTTAAAATTAAAAAAATATAATCTTCAAATAATCTTTGTATAAATCTTAAACAAGAGATTTATTTTATTCCAATCATGGACCTTTCTATTCATTCCTTTATTTTCAATAAATAATTATTGTTTTTCTTTCTTTCTTAAAGGATCTTTTGAAAAACTAGTTATATGATTTAACTTTAATGCAAAAAGTTTTAATATTTTTTTTTAAAATATTTTTAGTTTCAATAATTAATAATATAATATCAATCTAATATCCATAATTTTTTTTTTAAAATATATACTCTGTTCATTGAATAAAAAAAGAAAAAACTAAAAAAAATTGACAACTATTTTTTAGCACAAATGTTCTCATGAAATGTGCCGAAGAACAATTAAGGATATGCTTTTAACATGTTATTGAAAGTAAATGGTCAAGCTATGAGATCACAATGTGAACGTGTTTAACACGTTTAAGTTATGTAATTAAAAAATAATAATTTTAAAAATCTTTTTATGGAACTTTGAAAAGGTTCTCAATAATAAAGACATCAACAATTTTATTCCAAATATTTTATAGTGAGTGAGGGGTTTTCTTGATTCAATATTGTTTTTAACTCTAAAAACAAATACTTATCACAATCAAATGAAGACTTTATTCCCAAAATAAGACACAATTATTTATAATAGTTGCCCAAATATTTATCCTCGCGTGAGATGAGGATAAAGACAGTGAGAGATCGGACAATGGGGATACGTTTCGACAGTTTCAAGAAACTCCATCCTTCAGATACTTCACAAACCTGTTGATGTAATCCTGATGCAGCTTCCTATTCTGGAATATGGTAGAGGCATCTTTTGCTCGAGTCTTTAGCTGACTTCCTTCCTCCGAGACCATAGCTAGCCTCAAAGACTTGGCAATATCATGTCTCGTAAATGATCCATCTTCCTTCCTGTCTACCTCAACTGCCAAGCCCTTCTCCACAAGTAGCCTGGCATTCAGCCCTTGATCTGCGATAAATGGCAAAACAATTAAACAACGTCCATACTGCAGAGTTTCTATTACGGAACCCCACCCGGAGTGAAACAATGATCCCCCTATTGATGGATGCGATAGAAGTTCTAGTTGTGGTGCCCATCCTATGGAGACAATCCCTTTCTCGGAAGTCTTGTTATTGAATTCTGGGGGTAGAACATCGAGATCTGTCGCTGCCCAATTGGGTTTCCTAAGTGCCCAGAGAAATGGCAATTTTGATAGCTCCAGCCCATAAGCTATCTCATAAACTTCATCTTTGGTCAATTTACACTCACTGCCAAATCCAACAAATACCACAGATTCGTGTTCTTGATTGTCAAGCCACTCGAAGATCGTGTTCCATGTCCCATCAGTTATTTCTCTTTTCTCTGGTTTTTCTGGAGGGAGCAAACCTATTGGAATTACCTGCTTACTCACAAGTTTCTGGTATACATCCATGTACTCACCTTCAAATTCAGTGCAGCTACGGACAGCTATAGCTTGACATCCACATACAGTCTTTGCTGCCCGTTCGGCATCTCTTATGCCTGAGGCATTCTCCCCAAATATCCCAGGATACATGATTTTTGCCTCATAGCTTCTGAAAGCTACAGACGATGGGAAGGTTATCCACTCCGGTGGTGAAGTCAGAGATTCCGGGGATCCCCAAAATCTCTTCTGGCCATCGCCAACAAAATTTCCTGGATGGCCCATAAACGCTCTCGTGGCTCCAGAGAAAATCGACAAGTATATTAGTGGGATACCATATTCTTTTGCAATGTCAACAGCCCAGTGAGAACAAAAATCAGCAATTATCCAATTCGGGGACTTCTCAGCGACAAACTGCTTGAAGGGGTGTTGTAAGAGATCATAGGCGATCTTCAAGTATTGGATTTTCTCAGCAGGAATGTCTACTGTTGCCTCAGCTCCTTCTGGCAAGCCATACTTAACGTCCAAAGCTGGAAAAGGAAGCTCCACTAAGTTTATTAGCGGTGCTAAGGTTGGTGATATTGCAGGCAGTCGCTGTATATTCCTGGGAGTTGATACAAAGGAGACATGAACTCCAGCTTCGGCTAAAGCTTTGGAGAAATGGAAAAACGGCAATATGTGACCAAAGGCCGACCATGGAAATATTACTATATGCAAATCACTAGCCATAACTATTTCTGAGAATACTGAAATGATCTGTAGGAAAGTAATCAAAGGTCTATCCTGATTCCGAGAGTGCCACAAATGTTCAAGAAATTGAAAGGAGGTTGTCCACTAATCGAATCCCAAAGTTTTAGAATTATTATTGTCAATTTTATTTTTGTTCCCATCTTCAAAGGTCTATGCACTCCGCGTCACCTTTTTTGGATAATCCGGTAGTTTAATACAAAAATCAGCCATTGCTTCTTCCAAGGTGAGGATAAATTATTTTCAGGAAATTCCAGCTTTTGACTTTGTGACCAATTCAACCTGCTTTGCGGGCTGTCTGTGTTGGAAAAGTTGCGTTACTATGAGATAACATTAGTGAATTTAAGAATGCGGGCTGCAAGTGAGCTTTTTAACCAGTGAAGGGTTTGTTTTTTTTTTTTTTTATTTAAATTTAAATTTTATTATGTATGTTTATCATCTTCGCAGTGTTTTACTTATTTACTGGACTTATAAGATATTCAATGGACTGTGAAAATTAGTCGTGATACGTGTAAGCTGGCCCGGATACCCCATGTAAATAAAAAAAAATATGGTAATGATTATTTATTAATATATTTTTTATTTTAAAATGTATTAAAATAATTTTTTTATTTTTTAAAAATTATTTTTAATATCAATATTAATATGAAAATATAAAAAAAATTAAGGAAAAAAAAATTCAGCAGGGGCTAAATGCATTTATGTGGCTGTCGAACCTCAAGTTTGATTAATAAATAAGGCAAAATGAAATGGCTGCCAACCCCACTAATTAGTTGATGGAATGCATGCATTTACTTTAAGCATGACGCGACTAAACTTGATTAATTTAGCGAATATCCTTTTCAAATGGTCTTTGTTCCAATCGAAGATAAATTAATTAACTGAGATAACAGTTTCATTAATATATAATAATATTATGATTTTATTTTATTTTTTTGTCTCATCTAAAATTGTTTGTTTTTCATTTTTTTTATTTACGTTGATATATAAGTTAGTTTTTGCATATTACCATTAATTTTATAATTTATTGAACACTTTACAAATCCAATAAATATATAAAACAAATATATATATAAAAATTCAAATCTAAATGTAGCGGAAAGAAACAAATTTCTCTCACCGATACACGGTGCTGTTTTCATTTTCTTGTGTCCGCAGGCTGTGAATATGTAAACAAAGATAGAATTCCGTCAGCCAGGTTTTTTATTGAATTATTGGGTTTTTTTTTAGAGTACAATGCAGCTTATAAAAGTATTTAGAACATTGAATATTTTCACTTAATCGATAATGGAAATCATGGTTTTATTAATGAATTGTTATTATGAATAACAATTTTATTAAGCAAGTGTTACTGTCAATAACATCATAATTAAACAATAATTATTGTTAATAGTAGTTATACTATGCATAAACACTAATATGAATAACGGTTGTATTATCCCAACATGATTTTAATGTGAATCTAACATTAAATTTTACATAAAACAAAACATAAATCGCGGCACTGAATTCCAAACAAAATTATAAATTACCGGACCTAAAAACCATAATTGAGAGTGCAACATTTTAACATCAATTTTTTTATTAATTATAATTTTAAATTAATCCTTGTTATTTTTAAATATTATTTTTATTTATTAATTATAAAATAATTAATATTAATAATAACAAAACATAATAATATACATTTTTAACTTATAAATAGATAATTTGAAATTTTAAACAACAGGTTTACATGTTCACCTGTTAATTACCAATTTTAAATCATGCTTATCTAAAATAAGTATAAAAATGCATAATATACAAAGTAATATTAAAATCAACATAATAATTAACTAAAATAATATTATATAAGTAATACAAATAAAAATAATTTTCAATTAAAAAAATAGCACAACATAATAATACATCTGAGTCTATTTATGTTTTTTATAACAATGAGTAGACGGGTCAGCTTCACCAATGCCATAACTTTCACTTATCTATATGATATTATCATCTAAAACAATATCATATAGACTTAATATCTTTCATAATAAATCAAGTGTAATATAGCATGTCTTGAACCAATAAGATACATAATTTCAAGTTAGTCTAGCATCATCTTCGAGATCATGAAGATCAGTTACAACACGTTAATTATCATGTAACCTAATATGAAATAAATAAAAATTATTAATTTAAAAATAAAATATAAAAATTATATCCAAGCCTATAAAAAGTAAAAAGTAAAAAGTATTTATAGCATTATAAATTTAATGTAGATAATACCTTTTCTCCTTGCATAAAGAAATCTGCGCTAAGTTTGGTATAATGATTTGGTATGTTATACTCAGGTATCAGTTCATACAACTCTATTATTTTTATTCCACTTTTGATGAACAATTTCACATCACATGTAATTAATATCAGAAAAAATTAATGCCCCTTAACAAGAGACCTCTAAGTAACATCTATTTTAATATCATTATAATTCATTCTAGGTTTTCTACGTATAAATTTTTTGATATCTTTAAATAATATATTTCTAATAGCATTCAAAAACATAATACTTTTGTTAATATAAGTAAAAATATTATTTATATCAAGAATAATAGTACCATCATAGTAATACAATATAAAAACATATTATATAAAATAAAAATACTCATTTCATTAAAATCAAATCATCTCACAATTCAAAGCAAACTTTAATTGATATTACTTTAACCTTAATAATATTAATGAAGAATAATATAACTGCATAAATTGAAAACTAAAAGATCTCAATAAAACAAAATTCAACACAAACTTAGTTGTTATGATTTTGACCATAGTTTTATCAATAACATCAAAAAATCAATTATCTATTTATTTGCATAAATTCAAACAATATTTATCCCAATTCAAACAATTATATTAAATATGTGAGCAAGACAATAATCAATTTAAAATCTAATTTCTCTAATTCAACCCTATTTGATTCAATAAATAACATTAATTATATTAAAAGACATAACTGTAACACTTAAAACCTAAGATTATCTCAATATCAATAAAATACCTAATCATCAAACATAATATAAATAGTCATAAATCAAAATTTAAAATTCATCAATTCAATAATAAAACCCATAAAAAAAAGAGACATTAAAGTTGTTATACCTTGATTTTTTTATGTCAAGATGACAGGGAGGTTGTCTAGGCTAGTGAATTGCAACAACAAAAAAAATCAGTAAAAAGACTTATGGAGACAAGAAAAAGATGATTATAGTATTTTAGTGGAGGATCAGAAATTAATTTAGGCAAGGAATTTGCAATTCTTAGGGCTTTTCTCTTTGCAAGAGTGGCAACTATAGATAATATGCGAGGAATTATATCTTTATTATAACCGCAATTCTAAATCACAGATATATTATATATCCGCTATCCATAACCATAATTACAATAAACATGTAATTGTGAATCATGGTTTTTATTAAAATCATACTTCTAAATTGCATTTTTAATATAAAAACATCATTCTAAATAGTGGTTATGTTAAACCTTAATATTTTTTAAAAAAATTAAATTATATTTTATCTCTAAAACTTTCTTATAATTGTATCAATTTTCAAAAGAAAAAAACCAACTATTCGCTGTAGAACACCACCACATCATCAACAATAATATTAATAATAATTGTGTGGATGAAAAACCGTAGCCCTTGTTTTTTTTGTGGTCACTTGGTCAAAACAATGACTACAATGGAAGGTGACACCAGATGACTAATTCAAAATTCATTGAATATTCGTGTTAGGTTTGTGCCTAACATCACGTTTGATCCAATAATTCATGATATGCTCAACAAATAAAATATTTTTTTTAATATATAAAAAATATTAAAATAATAGAACCACATTTCAAATATTTGAAGCTATCTCAAAAATAATTCTTGATATCAATTTTAAGGGATGGCTTGTTGGTTAAAAAAATATGTTTTTTTCTTCACTTTGTATATTTAAATCATGAGGTAATATTTACAGAAATTTATTAAATTTATTTGAAAGCACTAGCTTGATATAATTATTAAATTTAATATTTATAAATATGTATGCATGTTTTTTTAATTTTACCTTACGATAAAATTTACATGGATATTTTTACAGAAAATTATAAATATGACTTCAGTATTTGTATTACACGTGTTAAAGTAATTTTGTTATAATTTGATTATTTATATTTATATTTAATAATTTCTTTGATACTTTAAGCCCATAAACTATCTCGTCTCTCCCAAAGACTAGCAAGCACAATAGAGCGGAGCTTCTTTTCGTAAAGCTCAGTGAATTTCTCTCTTTTTCCTGCTCGCCGGGGAACAGAACCTACCGTAATCAACGGGTTTGAGTTTTGACTCCCTTTGTCGTTCAAATTTCCGTTAGTCTACCTTCAATTTCGTAGCAACCATGAAATTCCTAAAGTAAATTAAATAACGAGAGATGATGATAGACTAAGACTCTTTTTTTTGCAGCTTAAATTATTTTTTTTAATTATAAACTATATTTTTTATTTTTTAAAATTGTTTTGATGTATTATTTTTTTTAATTATAAACTATATTTAATATATTTTTAAATAATACTTTAAAAAATAATCTTTACCTCAATTTTAAACATTTGTTAAAGCTGAAATGTCATGTGCTTCAAAGGGATGAAAAAAAGTCATAACCAAGGTGGCATGAAAGTTGATTAAAAGGATGGGAGTCTAAATGTTCACTTATAAAAAAAATTATAAATTATTTATTTGAGTGATTTAGAGATTATTTATAGTACCTAAACCTGTTGGAGTATCATTTCACTTTAAAAAAATTAGTTTTGTATCTTGAGACTTGAGTTGTATTTCACCCAGCCTACCCAAAACACCACAGCAACGCATTTGTCTTCCACCAAATTAATACAGCTAAGAGATGAACATGCTGTAAACTATGAGATATTTTTGTATAACTAGCGATGTATGGGGAGATGGGTGAGAGACACCAAACATAAAGACTGAGCCCAGTCAAAAAATCATAAGGGCTAGGTGTTGGACCTAGATCATAGGTCCAAGCTCAAACAATTCTCCAGATTGGATCTGACATAGCGTCAGGACCTTGGAGCTTCAAGCCTGACAAGGTGTCGGGATAATGAAGCCTATGGAAACTTAGGCCTAGCGAGGGATTGGGATCGCAAGCATGGTACGGTGCCATACCTAGATAGATAGACCCGACAATGGGATTGGATTTAACAGGGTGCTAGACCCAGTTGGGCTTGGTAGTATATTGGAGCTCACCGATGGTAAATTCGGATAAATCCTATTCCATGAGATAAGTTTCCCAGCAATCTAAAGTGCCTTTTTTCTCCCAAAAGGACAGGAAACAACATCCAGAGTTGGTTCAGTCATGGGGAAGTTGTTTCTAGAACTAGATAAAGTGCTTACGAGGAAGAATGACTCAAGTTAGTACATTTGATGAGAGGGGAGGAGGAAGGTAGGTCAGGTCCATTAACAAGAATTTTGTGTGGACATTATTTGATTTGAAACGATTAATGAATAATGCTCTCGTGACTAGCTAGTGGCTGATTAGCAAACAGAGCTCGGGAAAAATTTGCATGGTTTGCATTTTGATCCTCACTAGAAGTTTTTTTTTCTTTTCGATAGAACGCTTACGGGTTAATCTGTCTGTTAAAGTTTCATGTAGCCATATTAATAGTCGAATATTCGAGGGATGACTGTTAATGATGAGAACAAAGGTGGGCCTCATCACTTATATTTCACAATTTAACCCGTGAAGTGGGGCGGCAATAGTGGGGTGCTGGTGTGCCGTGAGAGGAGGAGGCTCACGAGATTGAAGACTTCGATGCGAACGCCAAGAAAGCGAAGTCATATGGGGCCCACTAACTACTTTCCAACAGAAGAGGCCAAGGAGCAACCACCACACTCCAAATTCCCTCGGTCACGTGCTCTCTGCTACAAGCTCGACAAGCTCACAAGCTCAGAAGCTATGGCACTGGTGGTGACCCTATCCTAGTTTAGCACTATTCGATAACATCACCCATTTAATCTCCTTCATAAAGTGGGGCAAAAATAAAGTTTCGGTGAAAAGTGATGCTTTAGAAAATGGTTAATGGGAAGGAGTGCAGTGTGAGGATGGTGATAAGATGAATATAATGGTGAGTGGCATGTAAACAATGGGTTCTCAAGGGATGCTGAGATCCTGTCACGATAATTACGCTTAATTGGAACGTCTTTGTCAGATTATGATAATATTTTATTCGATGCTTCAAAGTAATGAAGTTTAGACCATAAATATATACCAATTAAGGTCGAAGAAAAATGTTTTCACTAAGCACCAGGTTTCCGACCCATCTTCTCAGCGATGTAACCATGTTTCGGGCTCTTTTGTCTACGGGATTTCATCTTTCGATTTAAAATAATAATAATAATAATAACATGAAGAAGAGCAATAATGGACAAATGACTAGTGATTCCTTGTACTACAACACAAAATATTGGTAATTTGTCAGAGTTTTTTTCTTCAAGACAAGTCACAACATTTTTTGTCCAATCAGACATCGGATATTATCAAGATTTGTTATCAAGTGAATGGTGGAAATTATATTTCTGATGTGTATGATGCCAATACAATCGGCAATTTTAGAATGCAGTCACGGAAAGCATTGCTTAACTTCAAAGAACGACAAGCAACCCTACAAGGAGAATCCAACAGCCTTTGCTTTTTCCCTATAAATACCTCATTTTTCATTCGAGTTCTCACAACAAATTCTACATTTCCCTCTCCCGTGATAGAATTATTGTCGATAAGCGGCATGGAAACTCGAGTAAATATCTCTATACCCTTTTCCATTCTAGCAAACAAAAGAAACACTGCTTGTGTCGAGTGTTTATCTTTTCTTGACAAGTATTAGTGCTAATTGATTAGTTCTCTTTCTTCTTTGCCCCTTTATGAGCTTGCAGGTGACTAGTGTGGTTCTAGCGTTACTTGTGGTTGCCTTCATTAGCTTCAGAGGTGCTGAGAGCAGAAAGGCGAGGATTTTGGACTCTTTTGAGTACAGTGCCATAAATTGCAGGGCTCACAGTGCATCATTAACTGATTTCGGAGGAGTTGGGGATGGAAAAACATCGAACACTAAAGCATTTAAGGATGCAATTGATCATTTGAGTCAGTTTTCATCAGATGGTGGCTCTCAGCTCTTTGTTCCTGCTGGAAATTGGGTGACCGGTAGCTTCAGTCTTACCAGCCACTTCACACTCTACCTCCACAAGGATGCTGTGCTTCTTGCCTCTCAGGTTTGCATGGTTACACCTACGCGTAGACCTAGAAGTGCCATCTTTTTTTTCTTCTTTAAAAAATTTCTCTCGCGTCTTCTGTTTCGTTGATTAACCAAGTCAAGAATGGAATGGTTTAGGACATGCAAGAATGGCCAGTGATGAAACCTCTGCCGTCGTACGGCAGAGGGAGGGATGCAGCAGCTGGCAGGTACAGCAGTCTCATATTTGGAACGAACCTCACTGACGTTATTATTACAGGTAATGCAATGCAATTTAAGAAGAGATGAGCAAGATTTAAGAGCAATTTTACAAGTTATAACAAAATCATGCGCTTTTACCTGTGATCAATCTTACAAGTGGGTTGGTGACAAATTTGAAATGCCAGGGAACAACGGCACAATTGACGGCCAGGGAGCATTCTGGTGGCAGAACTTCCACAAGGGCAAGCTAAAATACACCAGGCCTTACTTAATTGAGATCATGTTCTCAGATACTATCCAAATTTCAAATCTGACGCTCCTGAATTCCCCGTCTTGGAATGTTCATCCTGTTTACAGCAGGTATTCTATACCCTGTTGTATGTTATCACATATATGATCACATCTCTCGAAACTATATATATATATATATATATATATATATAGAGAGAGAGAGAGAGAGAGACTTTCATGACTATTTTTTTTTCCACTTATTAATTTTTTCATTAATCATGGGATTGCAGAGATATTCTTGTGCAAGGCATTACCATCATCGCTCCAATCACATCACCAAATACCGATGGAATTAATCCAGGTTTGTATTTCCGTGATTTCTGATTTGCTTATAATTGTTCAACCATCTTGAAGTTCAAGAACTTCGAAGCCAAATACCTTACATCCAATGTGCCTCATATTTTGCACGAACAACTTGGGCAGCATTTAATTCTGTGGTATGACGTTGCAGATTCTTGTACAAACACTAAGATTGAAGATTGTTACATAGTTTCTGGAGACGATTGTGTGGCAGTTAAAAGTGGTTGGGATGAGTACGGGATTGCATTTGGAATGCCCACAAAGCAACTAGTCATCAGACGGCTCACGTGCATCTCTCCATACAGTGCCACGATTGCTCTAGGGAGTGAAATGTCGGGTGGGATAGAAGACGTTAGAGCAGAGGATCTCACAGCCATCCATACAGAATCTGGGGTCAGGATCAAAACTGCTGTAGGGAGAGGAGGGTATGTGAAGGATATATACGTGAAGAGAATGACCATGCATACCATGAAATGGGTCTTTTGGATGACTGGAAATTATGGGTCACATGCTGATAAGAATTATGATCCAAATGCACTGCCATTGATTCAAGGCATAAATTACAGGGACATGGTTGCAGATAATGTGACAATGGCTGCTAGATTGGAGGGCATTGCAGGCGATCCATTCAAGGAAATTTGCATCTCTAATGTTACAATCGGATTGGCACCTAAGGCAAAGAAGGTGCCATGGACCTGCACCGAAATTGAGGGTATGACAAGCGGGGTAAGTCCACGACCATGTGATTTGCTACCGGATCAAGGGCCAGAGAAAATCACATCCTGTGATTTCCCTCCTGAGAAGATACCAATCGACTTGGTACAGTTCAAGACGTGCTCCTTCGGAATGAGTTATGTGTGAACTTTGCTTCTCTACTACCATCATGCAATGTATAAACACTGCTAGCTCCGAGCAAAAAATATATATAATCTACTAGTTTCTCTCAGTTTTATAACTTGCAAGTGATCATATCGCACACATACAGCATGGTCAGACAACCATGATATTGACAAATGCTGTTCATTACTTGGGATTGAAATGCTTTAAGCAGGTGCAAGCACAAACATCATCGAAACAAATACGCAACATGAAATTTGTTGTCAACAAATATAAGATTGAACAAGCAGAATTTGACACGAGCCATACAAGGCCTTGGATCGAAATGAATTAAGCACGCAACAAAGAATACTAAAACATAGCGAAATGGAAGTGGTGGGATTTTTAGAATCGATTTCTCAAGTCGTGATAAATTATCCGATTCAACTTCAGTGTCCCATAGAATCAACATAACCTTTGCCATGGTTCATGTTCCAGATGATAACACAATCTTCGTTCGTACCAGCAAGGGTCTGGAATTCTCTCTTCAAATACAGCTACTGCAGCTGGCTGTTGAAAGATAAAAAACCTATGAGATCTCTATAACAACAGTCAAGCCAAACACCAGCACCCATGTCCCAAACGTCTAAAGTCCAAATCACCATAAAGCATAACCATCGCAACAGTACCAGAAACAATATCTACAGATTTCATCTCTTCCAGGTCCACAAGAGAAACACGTTAACCTAGCAATTCTTCACATTCAAAATCAACATTCATAAACTGGAAATAAAAAAAGGGACCATCGAGCGTCCTCAAAACCATGAAGAGTTCACTCCATGACCAATAGAGTTCACTAGAGAACTCCTCATAAAGCTTAAGTGGCCCATGGCACAGCCCCAGGAAGAACCTACACCAACTAAAGATGGAATCTTTATGGAGATTCTGCTCAGCAAACTTTAGGATTACACTGCTTGTCCTCCATCTTACACTTTTTGACGTTGTAAAAAATCTGAAGTATCAGTTTATAGAACCTACAGAAAATTCTATGCATCCAGTACGTTTCTTATCTCTTCTTCTCTCAGAGAATCTGGTGGATATGTTATAGTGTTGTCCATCATAACCATGGGATAGCTTCCCAAATGTATACAACAACAAGTCAATCATATAATTCTCAAGGACCTGGATTGAAGTTTACAGATTCCATCCAGATGAGTTCCTTGATTTTTTCTTCAGTAAATGATGGTTGCTCAAAATCAAAGAGGAAAGGCCTTGGGCAGACAGGCTCCTCGTTGATGTCATGAAGAGGTGCCAAGTATGGATGGCACAATGCCTCATCAACTGCAAAGAGAAAAGGTCAAATGTAATCACTGCCCAAATAAAAGCTTCATTAATCAGAAAATAAGCTTAATTTTAATCAATTTGATATAATTTCCAAATGTTGGGACATACCATATTTTTCCATACTACTACTAAGATATGCAATTTCACTGTATCGAATAATAGCCATTATCTCAAATATTATTTGGTGAAAGCACTTACTTCCAGGTCAAATGCATAGCCAAGCTTACAGGAAAAGGTCCCACAAAGATAAAGCACATGCCACTATATCCGTATTAATTATTATTTTGATGCACTATCAATGCTACATATGACCTTAAATGTTCAACTTTACCCTATGTTTATAGTCATCAATTTAAAAAACATGTTACCACAATGTCACAAACTAGTTCTTGAAATCACTATCATGCCTGCCTCATTTTACCTGTAATACGCCTATTTGGATCAAAGACCAGCATTTTCTCCAACAAATCAGCAGCACCAGCAGAAATATTAGGAAATCTAGCAGCAAAATTTTGCCTTGGATATTGCGGAAGCTGCCTGACATATCTTCGTGCATTCTCACTTCGCAGGAAACCAAGACAGGAATCATCAGGTGAACCTATGAGCTATTCAAAGATAAATGCACAAGGTGTTATGCTCATAGTTGTGCCATGCACAACCAGCTAAAAAAAACAAATAAGAGTGTGATAAAACAGAATAGAAGTGGAGATGCATCACTATCACATAAATGAACAAGAAAAGGAGAGGAGAGAATTTCTGATTCCCAATCACGTCTCTTTGTTGCACTGTTGTTCCTAAGATATCATCATTACCAGGACAAATTAAAAATTTCAACCACCCCCCGCGCCCCAAGTTTGAATTTTTTTTTTAAAAGGTTCTTCTAAATAGACCCCTCAAAATAATAACTTTACGAACCTGCTCCCCAGATGTGCATCCTAGATTAATCCATGATTATTACACAGTTACCAGATTGAGACTTAACAATAATGCAATTCCTGCCATTTGGACACAAGGGAGGGGGGGGGGATTCCATGACTTGTCAATTTAAGAAATAGCTACCGTGCCATTGGAGAGAAAAAAAAGGCCAAAGGGTTCATAAATTATAATTATCAATGGCCACTAACAATCACATATAAGTGAATGAAAAGAGTTAGAGCCTCAGTCCTCAAACAATGAGCAAATGATAGAGAAAACACAGCAAGAATACTCCAGAACACGATTGATAGGCAATTGCAAAATGACTTACCTCTGTAACAAGCCTCAGCTGATGAACATAGTCTTTCCCAGGAAATAAAGGTTGTCGAGTCAAGATTTCACCAAGTATACAACCCACTGACCATATATCAATTGCTGCAGTGTACTCAGAACAATTGAGGAGTAATTCTGGTGCCCGGTACCATCGAGTGACCACATACTCGGTCATGAAATCTGTTTCAGATGTTGTCCTTGCAAGTCCAAAGTCGCCAATTTTAAGGTCACAATTAGCATTCAAGAACAAATTGCTGGGTTTTAGATCACGATGCAAGACATTTGCGGAATGTACATATTTAAGCCCTCTTAGCAACTGATAGAGAAAATACTGCAAAGCAACAATTTGGATATCAAGATCAAGCACCTAACACAGTATTTGTTAATTTCTGCTATTCTAGCTCATAAAACAATGATAATTCCAACTATAGCATTCCTTAGAGAAAGCATTTTACAGTCTCTTGGGCTGTGGCATGTGGCCGTAGCTTTGTCTCTCTTTTGTGAATTTGCCCCCTTGTGATCGAAAAGATCGAGATAAAAAGGGGTGATAAACATAATGGGGTGATCTGTAGGGATTTAAGAAAAAAGGGGGAGAGGTAGAAAGAGCAGTGAAGCCCAAAGACAACTGTGAATTATTAGAGACATGATACCACTAAATTACAAATGACAAGGTAGCCAACTAATAAATCTATTGGCTCCACAAAGACAAACAGATAATGAAAGTCATCGTGCTATGATTATGATTTAGTTGAAAATCTAGCATGTATTTATAGCTAAATGAGGAAGAATAGCTTATGCTGCTTATCATGACTGGTCGAACCATTTTGTCACAATTTCAACAAGTAAAGCTTGAAATTTGCAGCAAGCTAAAAGCTACAGTCAAAGATCACAATATTCTAGAGGATGGTAAAAAATAAGTAAAAATCAAATAAGCAACCACAAGAACAATAATGTCTTAGATAACTCTGCTCACTATGAGTATAGATTACTTATAGTGGAGACAAAATTCAAGAAGAATTAATGGAGCTAACCCGACAATGATCATCTGTCAATTGTTGGTTGGAGCGAATTATTTGATGAAGATCTGTATCCATTAATTCATAAACAATGTAGACATCATTGAAGTTTTCTGTCAGGGGAGGCCGAATGATGTCTTTGATAGCAATAACCTGAGGAGTGGGGAATTAGTAGTAAGATCATAATAATAACAAAAGACCATAGAAACAATAAATACACAAGTTCTACCATACAACATCAGCAAGCACTCATGAGGTATAGGCTCCGATGCCACACAATTAGAGTGTGTTGACAAACCAGTCTCAAACGTGGATGATATAAAGTCAAATAGAACTTAAAAACTTAAGTAAAATGATAAACCGGTCAATCCTGAGCTGACAAAGCACATATCTACATGACGCAGTTGACTACAATAGAAAATTGTGAATCAAATGAATCCAAATTAATATACTGTAGCCAATCTAGCAATTGACTTTTGAATCACCAAGATCGTCACGCTCTATGAAAGCAGAGCTTAAGTTCAATTAACAAGGAATCGCCCAATTGATGATAAGAATAAGGTAAACAAAGGTCAGGTTTACAAAAATCCCACCACTGAAAAGAAAACTATGATTGCAACAGAATTCAGGTTCTTGGTAGAATTATAACTGACCTGAGCAACAACTTGAATTAATCTATGAAATCATGAAACGATAACTTGACTTGAGCTCGGAAACCATGAGAATAACAAGGGAATTCAAACTTACATTTTCATGATCCATGTGGCGAAGAAGCTTAATCTCTCGTAAAGTCCTCTTAGCATCTATTCTGTTGTCAAATGCATTACCAATCTTCTTAATGGCAACCTCTTCACGTGTCTCGGCATTCACAGCAGCACTGAAGGAAATAAAAAAACCACATCTTCCTTCACATAGATGATTACACACAGAAATTAAGTCACACGCAATGAAATCACAAAATATTCACACTTCACCAGAAATAGCAGTTCTTAGAACTCCAACAACTACTAAAAAAGATTTACTTTTCTTGCAATAAATATTCCCTGGCTCAAAAATAAAGAAATTCTTAAGCACCAGCATTTCACGGTTTACACCAAGTAAATAAAAGAAAACTATAAGCTTCTGGAATCTTGCAAAAGAGCACTCATTTTTAAGAAAGATCAAGATCAAGATTTTATTCTTGAAATTTCACTTTGGAGAAAATCTTAATACAATCCAACACGGCATTAAAAATAGGCTACGAATAATAAAAAATTCATAACTTAACCTAAAACTCAAAGAACTGAAATCGAAAACTATAAAGTAACGAAAACCTACAGTTGAAACTTAACAACAGAGGAAAAGTAGTTTCCAAATAAGAATCAGACGTACCAAACAATACCATAAGCGCCACGGCCAACAGGGCGAATAGGAGGGACGTACTTTCTAGAAACTTCAAAGAGGTTACCGTACACGTTATACTGTACATAGCGTCCACCATGAGTAGGTATGCCTTTGATGTTAGGGTCACCACCTGAGCTTGACTCTAAGCTTGACATTTTTCAGTAGCAGCAACTAGTAAGGATCCGATTACAAGCAAGAGAGGAAGAGGTAATTATCCGTCCAGTACTAAAGTTGTTGATGAAGAAGAAAGCGGAGGGGAGAGGAGGAGGGGCTCATATTTGGGGCGGACGTGTCGGTAGGCAGGTGTAAAGTTTTGTCGTTTTGACATTTCTTTTGATTTGCGCGTGGGAGTTTTTCTTTTTATTTATTACTACTGTTACCATATATCTAGTATATTATAGGATTCAACCATATTTTTTAAGAAATTTAATTTTTTTTATTTTTGAATTAATTTTTTTATTTTTCAATTGTTTTGATATAATAGTATTAAAAATAAATTTTACAAAATAAAAAATATATTATTTTAGAACATTTCAAAATAAAAAATATTTTAAAAGATAACTTTTATTATATTTTCAAATTGATTATAAATTATTTTTTTTGTGCGCAGCTATGTAATAAATATTTAAAAAATATATTTTTTTAATATATATTTTTTTATAAAAAAAAACCCTTATTTGAACCATCTACTGTGTAGGGTGATACTTGGAACAGGTAAAGCTTTGCCCTCGTGCCTCGAGAATGGCTGACCTTTTTTAAATTATTTTGTTGTTGTATTTACGGTAATTTAATTTTAATTATTTTTTAAAGTGTTTTATATTTAAAAATATATTAAAATAATATTTTTTTATTTTAAAAAATTATTTTTTATTTTAAAAAAATTATTTTTAATACTAGCATATCAAAATAATTTTAAAAAATTAATTTTAAATAAAAAATTTCAAATTTTTTAACCACGCAGGTTAAACAGCGTTTCTTAGCAAGGAAAACTGTTTTTTTTGTTAATTAAAGAATGGTGAGGTAAGGTCGGTGACAGGCCTGCAGCATGGTTTATTTTTTAAAGTTTTTTTATTTAAAAATATATTAAATTAATATTTTTTTTATTTTTAAAAAATGTATTATTATATCAGTTCATCAAAATAATTAAAAAATAAAAAAATATTTTAAAAAATAAAAATAAATAAACTCAGCGTCTTTAACCATGATGATTTAATTATTCCAATACAAACCAGAGACTTTGAATAGTATGCCTTGCCTGCTATTGTGATAAGCAGTTACTTTCATCGTATTTGTCTTCTAGTTTGAGGTAGAAACATGTTTTACAAAAATTTAATTTTTTTTTGCTTGAAGATTAATTTTTATTTATATTTTTCAATTATTTTGATTTACTAATATTACAAAAAATCATTTCCACATATTTTTAAGAAAAATTTAAAAAAACACAACAGGTATCGTAATTTTAAATCAATTATCATCATAAATTTAAACAATAAATACATATTACAAGGATGTGTGATGGAAAATGGAAGAAATGAAGGGAAGCAAATTGATTTCATTTCAAAATCAGTGGCCCTTTAGCCAGGGCAGGCGGACCCAGTTTTTAAAATCATTTCTTTCTCCGACGTGCAAGAGAACACCTCAGCAAAATCATGATGGTCGGTGTGGTTATGGTTCTCTACTCCCTCCATTTTCATTCAAACGAGCACTAAGCTGTGTGCTTTAGTCTTTAACTATCGTATTGCTTTTGTGAGAATTTCAAGAATTCAAGCATCCTTGTCCTAAAACATATCAGGTGGCATTACCATTTATTTTTAATATTAATGTGTTAAAACAAACTAAAAAACAAATTAATTTGAAAAGAAAAAAATATTAAAAAAAAACCTCGAACACCCTCTTAAACTAACCTTCAACTTGCTAAAAAATCACAAAACAACAATGAGATTAAGGTCTCTTTTATTTTTATGGTGTGGTCATGCTTTTTATAAGAAAAAATATTGTTTTAAATTAGTTTTTATTTTTAATTATTTTAATATATTAATATTAAAAATATTTTTTTAAAAAAATATTATCATATTACATTTTCAAACGACAGCCATTATTATAATATCAAAGTTAGGAAAGCTCTTATTTGATATAGCGTTCAACCATTATTTTTTAAAAAATTTATTTTAAATTATTTTTAGTATTTTTTATTATTTTCATATATTATAAATAAAATAAAATATATATAATAAAAAAAACAAAAACATTTCCAAAGACGACTTATACTGCATTCCTGAAAAGGCACAAAACTCCCTCCTCCAAGGAGATCAACACCTCAAGGCTCCAAGTCAAAGCCTCCCTTATCTGGCACCAACGACATTTTATCCAAGTGTACTTAACGTGTTCGTCTTTAAAGTCTTTATTGGTTTTATTATACTCAGCTAGTACTAATAATAATAATAATAATAATAATATAAAATTACTCTAATCATTCTAATATTTTATATTGGATCAATATTATAGTTTTTTTTTAAATTACGTTATATATATTGGATCAATATTAGATTCAAATTTTAATGAAAAAACTAACATATCCTCTTGACTTTTCTTTTCTACCTTTTCCTTTCCCCCCTTCCCTGCACTCTCCATGAACTTCCCATCTCCTTTCCCCTCTTTCTTCAGAGCCATCATATCCTCCCTCTCTCTTCGTGTCTTATATTATTTTTTATTCGATAACAAACATATCTTGTCTGGATTATATGTTCAATGGCGTTGGAATCAAACAGGTGATTCCTTCCTATTCTACCAGTCAGGTTCTGCTATAACTTCGTTACAAAATAAATATGCAAACTTTTCAAATTTATTTTTTTAATTTTAATTATAAATTAAATCATTTACAAAAACTATTTTTGTCACTAAATATAAAAAATAAAAATTTTAACATATTTATTTAGCTACAAGTTGATTGATTTTTTTCAACATAAAAAAATTAATATGTAATTGTTATTAATATGTTTTTATTAAGTAAAAAATATAAATAAAAATAATAAATTCAACGTTTAAACATAATAAAAATCATAAATATTGATAAAAATACATAATATCTTAATTTTTAATATAATTAAAAAATTTAACAATATCGTGAAACACTATTTTCGTAGTCCATAAAGAATAAATTTTTAAATTTTTAAAATCAAAAGGATTAGAGAAAAAAATATTAAAAAATTACAAAAAAAAAAATAAAAACAAAATCTCACTACTATACACACCTTCTTGAAAAAACAAAACATCAAGACATATCAAATAATATTACAAAAACTTGATTTCAATCATCATTATCAATCAAACATATTGCTTGAAAATAACAAAGTGACAAACATGTGTTAACAGCATATATTTTTTTTGCACGAAACCCAAAATGCTCCTATAACTAAACAAGATAATAATAAAAAAAAAACCTTATAAAATTACAACCAAGGCCTTATGAAAAAATTGACGTGATCCTTGGCAACTGGGGCTGTAGCTCAGTCGAGTGAGAATAATACCCCACAACTCTCCGGTCCCATGAATGCTCATTCAAGTTGCTAATTACCGAGTAATCTTTATCTAACCTTGTTTTAAAATAGTTAAACGCGCTAATGTAAAAAATGATAATCACGTTTAATTTTGTAAATATTTTTTCAAACAACCAAATCAGCCTTGCAAATTTCTACACGATGAAGGCAGCGGAAGACCTTTCAACCCTTTTCATTCAAGTTGCTAATTAATTATCTTGGAACCACTGGAGGGGTTTCGTTCAAAGAGCACCACAATTACAGAAAACAATTTGGAATGAGTCGTCATGAATCTTCCTAACATTCATTTCTTTCTTGAGATAATGGACATGCCCTTCTAAAATTTTATATAAAAAAACAAATTAAAATATATCTAAAATTAAACAACAAAAAAAAATCATTAAAAAACAGCAATCAAGCCCGTCAAACCAAGACTAACAAATTTACATAATAAAATTAAAATTACTCTACAACCCTTAAACCAACTGTTTGATTGTTTGCTCTTTAGAGCCGATCTGATAATTGTTTTATTATTATTAAAAAAATAAAAAGTCAGTGTTGACTATGGATAAATCAAGAATGATAAATTGAACGTTTAAAAGGATCAACTTATCTCTAAGTGAAGTGGTAAAAACTAAAGGATAAAGAATAAATTACTTATTTCATTGCGGATGCACTACAATGAAAATCACATGTAATTTAATATTTAACTTAATTTTATCTTCATTAACACCACCAACCCTTAAGCAATTCGGGTCAAGGTAATTTTGGTGCGTGTAGACAGCTTTTAGGCTGATAAAGGGTTTGATGGAACCTGTCCTTGAGCAGCATGGATCGATTATATTGTAAATTATTATAGGTGGAGAAAATTCTTTTTCGCGTAGGCTTCCGTGACGTTCTTTGAAATTTCATAGCAATTATCTTGACCAGTCATATTTGCAGAACATTACCGGCGAGTGCCGGTGCATTTACTCAGTGTTTATAAACGTGGTTGAACTGTATTTTCAAAAAAATTAAAAGATTTTTGTTTTTTTATTTTTATTAAAATTTAATATAATTTATATATTTTAAATTTTTTTAATGTGTTAATATTAAAAATAATTTTTAAAAAATAAAAAAATATTATTGATACTCATTTTAATATAAAAAATTATTTAAAAAGTAATCATTATTGTATTATCAAATACACTCTAATGAATTCAACAATTAACTTAAACGGACTAGATGTAACATAAATCAACTTTTGTATAGTGTGATTGATGATATATTTTAAAATATATTTTTTAAAAATTAAATTAAAATAATATATTTTATTTTTTAAAAGTTATTTTTAACATAGAATATCTAAATAATTTAAGTAAATAAAAAAATTTAAGTTTTGAATAAACAACATTTTAACCAAACTGCAAAACACAACCTAAAACTAACCACCTCATGTGTGGATTTCTTGAATGATCGAGTTACTAATTGACCTGAGGGTCACCAACAGTACGTTTTATGGCTGGAAATTATTTGGAGCTCAAAGCTAGCGGGTCCTTCACCAAGCATTCCTCGGTGGATCTTACTTCAGCATGCTGATGAGTTGGCTATGTTGGTAACCAATTTCAGTCGAGATAGCCTCCGTTAGGACTTTAGAGACAAATGACAATTGACTTCCACAGTATTTGTTATTTGCTTCTTCCATCGTCCACGTGGTTAATTTTTTTATATAAAAAATATTAAAAAAATAAAAAAATTTATAAAACTATATCCAAAAAATTTATATTTAATTATAACAACTGATTCAAAAATAATATTTATAATATTAATAATAATATTAAACTTACATGACTTAGTATGTTTAGTTACAAGGTCGTGTTATAAAAATATGATAATTAAATAAATTAATAAAAAAATATGAATTAATTGAATTAACCCTTTAAATCACATTAACCCATCAAACCTTAAATTCGTATCATAAAATTTTAACAACTAAATAGAAAAAAAATTAATGAGTTAATTTATAATTAATTGAGTTAATCCATCAAACAAAGTTACTTGTCAAACTCAAGATCCGTGTTATGAAAATTTGATAACTAAATAAAAAAAGTTTGAAAATTAACAATCTAAATTAAACAAAAAAACTGAATTAAAAAATAAAAAACAAAACATATATGCCTGTTACTAATGAGGAAAAATTAAAAAATCTGAATCAACTGAGTTAACCCATTAAATCAAATTAACCCGTCAAATCTAAGATTTGCGTAGTGAAAATTTGATAACAAAATTAAAAAAACAATTATGGTTAGTTTCAAAGTATTTTATAATTAGTGGTTAGTTTCTAATGTATTTTTTATTTAGAAATATATTAAAATAATATTTTTTTTATTTTTTAAAATTTATTCTTGATATTAGCATATTAAAATAATATGAAAATTTAAAAAATATTAATTTAAAATAAAATAAAAATTATTTTTTAACATATTTTTAAAATACAAAAATAAACAAGAATGTGGTGCAGAAACAATTTTAAACCAAAATAAAATTGAGGTTCAATAGTTAAATTCTTGACTGATACATTTATGTAAAATCCAAAATCCTATATCTCATATAGAAAAGAAATGAGATGTTTTTGTAGTGTAAGAAAGTTGAGAAATCATTAATAATAAATAAACTTTAGTAAAATAATATAAATTTAACTTATATGTATTTTTTTTAGTTTAAGTCAGCAGTATCGAGTTTGAGTTTAATTTTACTAATTTATTGTGAACTTGAATTTATTGTAAAATAGTATTTTGGCTCATAAAAAACTATTTAGTATGATTATATTTATGGATATCCAACCCATAAAAAAAAAACTGAATGTTTCATCTTATTCATCTTCTTGAATAGTTTTCCAAGGAAAAAATGTATGGCTTTAAAGCTAAAAAAGTTTCAGGTTTTAATTCCTTTCTATGGCGGGAAATAAGGCAAAGCAGTGAAAGTTAATTCTTCATCAATTTTGCTTATAAAAACCAGCATATAAAAGGGCTGAGGGGGAGATATTCCTGACCCCCCTTTGAGTTTCCTTCCTGCTTCTGCTACTTTTTTTAGTTTTCTAATCTAGTGCTCAAGTTATAGTCGTTGCAGAGAGTTTGGAATCTTGGGATGCTGATTATGTAAGTGTTTTGTTGGCACCAAGTGATGGGCATTAAAATTAAAATTAAGGATAGTGATTGTTGATGGCAATGAACAAGTTTGAGGACAATCAATGGTAATTGTTGATCAGCAAGGCCAGCCATCGGGGACTAGAGTATTTGGACCGGTCCTATGCGAGCTGGGGAAGAAACCGCATGTCAGCATCCTTACTCTTGGGGAACATATTGCCCGAGGCCTGGATTGCTGGCGAAAATGTCTATTTTTTTGTTTCTGAGGGCGACGAGACCCTTTTTTTTTTTAATTAAAGGAATAGGGTTGTCATGAAGAAGAAAAAATTTAGTACCTTTCTTGGAGAACTTGCTTCGGTAATATGTATTCCCTACAGAAACTGGCTAGCTATTTCAGCACAAGCCATCTTTTGCCCCTATATGCAGTACACAGGCATATAGCCTGTAACTTGTATTATGATACATGCTGTCTTTGTAGTGCTGGTCCCTGAGCAGCGCAGAGCACAGCTGCGTAATTAAAGACGGATTGTGGCTTCCTAGTAGTTTTTTTTACCACTGGGATGCGAAGCAGGACGTGGGAAGTCTTTCACAACCTATTTTTTCAACCCCGAGGGCATTCACTGAAATCCACCATCACTCCATCAGTAACATCCATAACTCCTAAACCTTCATCAAATTTAAACCACGAATCTAGCCTCGTACTAAACTCGCAAGTAACGAGCAGAATCCAACCTCTAACCATTTTCGCTACTCAGATCAATGGCTCTGTCATTGGTTGGATATATTTTATTCCACAACACAGATGAAAGTCACTGTTAGAATTGCATATGCATATCATGAATGATTATTGTGCAAATCCATGGCTTCCATGAGCTCTGCCCAAGTCTTGAACATCCTGACCCATAAAGAATCCAGTGGCATGTTCCTCGCCGTAAAGAATCCAGTGGCATCACGATGGCTTGCTTTAGCTTGCTCTCCGGTTTCCAGCTTTCACGGCTGTTTTAAAGTCAACCTCCGTTCGTTCAAACATCAAAAGGCTACAGCGCCTCGAGGTCTACTTTCTCTCTGTTCATGGAGATGAGTGTAACCATATGCTGTGCTCGTTGCTTTAGGGATTCTACAGAAAAGATTAATACCTATCAATGGAATCAAGGGAAGCTTCTTTGCTTTGCAAAGCATTCCCAGACTGTCCAGCTGCTTCCGGCTGAAACTTCCCATCTAGCTCCCCAGAGCGCTAATTAATTCACCCGCTAAGAAGCATATAATAAAAATGTTCCCGATAATATATATTCACTTATTCGGTCAAGCAGCTTCACTCCTCTCCCTCTGGTCGAGCTGTTATGCTCCTTGACAGTCAGTCTCCATTTCTTCTAGCCCAGGAACTTCTATTCTGACTTTGAGTTTCTTCCTTTTCCCATTTACATGTAAGGAAGTCTTTGACAAAGGTACAGGGATTTGATAATTTATTCCATGCGATATCTTTCATAAAGGTACAATGATTTGATAATAAATAGAGCTGGTTAATCTTTTCTTCCATAGCAGGAAAAAAAACAAAGAAAAAAGAATTTATAATTTTTTTAATTCAGTGAAATAAGATTACATTAAATAATACATCTTATCCAAATTTCACGAAACGATGTTGATTCGTTCCAAACTTGTTCCATCCATATTCACGAATTTGCACCCCCCTAGAAAATGATGCAAAAGCACATATGAAGTCAATATTAGTTGGATCTGGCATGCCACCAACTCTAGGTCAGTTCAACACAAACACATTCAGGGACTTTTGGGCACAAAACCGCTGAAGTGAAGGTTTCAAGCCTCCAAGCCGGCAAGGAGAGAACCGATTGGGTTGGTGTTCAGTCTACAAGGTGAGATTGAATATCAGGGGGGACGTTAAGTAGGAATGACTTCATCCCAAAACAGAATTGAGAAGACGACACTCCCTCCGCATCTCTAGTTAAGGAACATAAAATTTCATGTGCAGTGGGAGTAAATTATACTTTGGAAAGAAATAACAGACCCAATTGAATTTCACAAACAGTCGTTATGGTAAACCTCAGCTTTCAAGCACAACACAGGAAAAAAGCCCTGAAGATACGCATCCTTCATGAGACCAATTAATCACCAATGTCCTATCACAAACGACTCGAAGAATATCAGGGCAAAAAAAAATCTAAGCTTTATAACATCAAGGAAAGCAGCATGCTAGCAAAGTCTCCCTGGCTACACTGAAATACTGCAAAACATTTTCATGTATTACTGACATTATATCATACAACATCCTTGTACAAACCAGTATGAAAGCACAACATACTTCACACTCGACAATACTACTGCGGGAACATCTCATACCAAAACTATACATTCAAGCAAGCTTCACCATAACCATCTATCTTACAAACTGTTCCCCATTGCTCCCTGGGAATGGGTCAGCAACAGTATCAGACACTCTCAAGTTACAAAGCAAAGCATCACGCCCACTTAAAACTATTTTGAAAAAGCCATCTACTACCTTAGTAAGAAGATCTAGCCCTTGGGAAAGTTTTTCTGCTCTCCTCCCCAAATCTGAAAAAGAATTACTGAATGCATCGGCTTCAGTAGGCCCCGTACCATCTTGGATCATGGGATATAAATTCTTCACAGCTGTATCAACTTCATCTAATTCTTTCAAGGCAGTAAATTTCCCTTGAGAAAATATATCTATAATTCCTCCATTTACATTAGTTCGCAAATCAGAAAAAGCTTGCACCCACATTGTTGAGTTGGCAACATCCAAATCTAACAGATTCTTTGAATTGCCTGAAAACACAGCAGCTAAGACACTACATACAAACACTGTATGTATCTTAACTCCGTACATAGCTTGCATCAACACCTTTCCTTTGGCTGAGTTCTTAACCTTTGGCAGACTCAGTGAATCCACAAGACCATCCAGGATGGATTTACAGTTTTCCAGTCTAGGGTTCTTTGAGCCAATGTGCTGTCTCCAGGTATCTATAGAAGAACGTGCCCGCACAAGCTTCTCTGAAGTGTTGGACTCCAGATTATGCAGGGCACATTGAAGCATGAGATGACCTTGGTTCAGGCGCAAGAGCTCAGAACTAAAAGCAACACAAATATCAAGCAATTTCACACTGATGTCCAAGTACACATCTATCCACTTCTCATCCCAGTCAGTCACAGGGAGATCAAGTTCAGTGGTTAGGGTTTTGATGTCAGTATGAGTCTCACAGAGTGACTCCATTGCCAATTTCATCCATGCCAAGCTAAGAACATCATACTTGTCTTTGGGATTCAGTTTCCGCAACCTTGCTGCCAAAGCATCCTCAAAAGCATTTAATAAAGAAAGAAGCCTTGGGGACAATTGAGAACCCTTTGAAGATAGCATCCTGAAAGGATTTCCGAATGGGAAGAAAGGGCGGTGTGGCTCTTGTGGTCGACTCATTTCAACAATTTACTTCAAGTTTGGAAAAATCAAAATCATTATTCTCATTGCACACAACAACAAAAGAAAATTAAACACCATCAGAATAACAAACTGAAAACACAAAAATCAGCCAAAACTACACCAAACACAAACACAGATCAATAGATAGCAATTAGAAACCACACTCAACAAGACAAATGGCAAAACTCATCATCACAGGAGCTTCTTAAAAAAATGAAACAACTCAACATGAGAGCAGGAGGCTGAACCAGATATCTAACAGCGGTCTTTCTTTTTACCTCCGGCTCCTTCCTCATAGAAAATGATGTAAAACTCTAACCAGAGACCCATAAAAAAAAAATCAGTGCCCATTGACCTAAAAAACCTACATGGCATACAGATCTTTAAAAAAATGGCTACATAAAATAAAAACTACACAAAAAAAAAGTTGTGCATATCCTTATTGGCCACTCTTCATCTTTTCAAAATCAGTACCATCACATCGACACAAAAAAAATAAAAATGGCGCTAAATAAGTACTTATTCTCTCTTGATCTCATTCAAAAAGTAGTTTCAGGTTTAAATCAATTAAATTAAAGGAGCAAAAAAAGAAAGTACATGTCAGCCAGGAATTTTCATACCAGATAACTTCTAAAGCTTCGATCTAAGGGTTTCCCATTTCAATTCATGCCTTCTATTCCTAAAATTAGAACACGACAAAACAAGCAGATTATTTTGTAACATCGAGTACAAAATTAATAACTTGACCTTAGCATCAGATCCTTGGATCAAAGTAACAATCAAGCCAAACTGAGACTCAAAATCCATATAAAAACTGAAACCCTAACCCTAATCGTTTTTAACAAAAACAAAAGTACAGATATAAGATCTAGCAAAGATAAACCAAAACAGAGAAGATTGATTGCATGAAATAAGATAGTGAAAGAAGATATTGTACCTGAAGGGGTTCTTGCAAAAGATGGGAAATTCCAGAGAAAAAGTTTCCAAAGGCGCTGCTTCGTCCACAGATTACTGTTTAATCAATGGCAGGTAGATGAGGTCTTTGTTTTCCAGCAGAAGGATGGGCACAAGTGAGGTCAGATGCTGTACGTGGAAGGAAGTGAGTGGAGAAATTTGGTAACGCGAAGATATTCTTTGATTTTTGATTTTTTATTCTTTTGTTGAATTTTATTTTGTGAGGAAACGAAGGGTCGGAGAATAAGCAAGGAAAGTCAAGCTTGATTTTATTTAATGCATTTGATCCAACGGACAGAATCCTTCCTTCTTAGCACGCGGAATTGCCCTATCCGGACCTCATTGAGTCATCTGCCGACCAAAATATTATATTATATTTGGAGTTGTCTTTTTCTTATTTTATTTTAATTGGGACAAAGGATGCCAGAAAAATAGTCGTTTGTGGTCCCCAGTGGAAAAGGCTCGGCCCAGCTTCCAATGGCCAATGTCGATATTGAAAAGGTAAATGGACTCAGCCCACCAAAGAACTCCTCGAGTGTAGGAGTCGGCTAAAAAATACCAGGCCTCGTTTACTTTCGACTCTTGAGAAAATTACTAGATTTGTGGCCTGGGGTTAACCGCAGGCCGGAAAAAAAAGAAGAAATCAATGTAAGAAAAAAAATACTAAAAACTAATAATTAAGATTTCGAGGTATTGGTTCAACAGGCAATTTAAATAATATAAATAAAAGGAATAAAATGACAATAGAAAAAATTAACAATAGAAAAATTGTAAAAAATCATGACTTGAGCATATCCAAATTACTAAATAATTCAAAGCTAACCAGAAAAAATAATTAAAAAAAAACAGTAAAAAATGACCAATTACATTGCAATTTTTGACCACACAAGGCACGAACTTAAGATGGAAGATAATCACAGGCATACCTGCAAGCACCCTCAACAATGATTTACTTGACTAGATATCTCACATAATAAATATATTTAAAAAGAGATTTTGCGTAGAACTTTATACAAAAAAATATTTTATTGTTCCGCGTCTAAAAGAAATTGAATAATAAATCTAGTATTAAGAGTACTCCTGCTGGGAAATAAAGATTAATACTAAATTTATTATTTATTTTCCTTTGCACATGGGACAATAAAATTATTTTTTTATAAAGTTGTAGACAAAATCTCTTCTCAAAATTAAACATTTGCTACATTTGATATCGAACAGATTAAATAACTGGAGATTAGCATGTGTAATTTCCTCAGTTTTTTTTAGATGTGTTGTTTCTTCAAATAAATGACTGCTATTTTGAAAAATAAAAATAAAAAAATTGTGTTTTCCTCGACGGTCCTTAGATACGTGTGGCAAAGACTGAGCTTGTGTCTAATTTTCATTCGGCTGTTGTGCAGTATTCATCATCTGGCCCACCATGCTTCCGTCAATCACTATACGGCGCGTTCATGTTAAGCCAGCTGTGGGCCAGTCGAAGACTAAAGAGAAAAATATGAGATACCACACAATTCGATGAGGTTTTAAATTTATTTATTTAAAAATTATGAGTAATATAAATTTTAAAATTATTAAAAATTTATATGGTAGTTAATTTAAAGACTTATAAAATTAATCAAGAAATATATAAACTAGTCAGAATATTTATATTAGCTAAAAAACACTCCAAGAAAAGACTTGTAAATCTAAAAGTTTGGTGATGATTTTTATTTTTTGAATTAAAATTATAGCTTACAATGATGATGGTTTTTTTATTAAAAAAATTAATTTTTTTAATTAACAAAGTAAATGAAAAATATTGGAGAAATCATATAGTTTTTTTTTAATAATGGAATAATATAATTTATAAATTTTATGATTTATAATCTTTTTTTTGGTAATTCGGGATATCCAAACTAGTTTACGCGCACCACAATCAATTTTTAGATTCACTTAACATCTTGCAAGCCCAATAAACATATAAGATATAACGAGGATGATATATATACATATAAAGAATTGAATCTAGATGTTGAATAAAAAGAACAAATTTCTTCTATGACTGCTAGTTTATGACCTTAAGTGATATGATTTATAATCTTAATATTTAAGGTTGTGGATTCTCAAAATTATAATATTTAATTGGATAATGTGATTATGAAATGCCACAATTTTAAAATATCATGGTTATAAATTATAAGTAATTTTACGTAATTTATTAGGTCAAGCAAGAAAGTTAAACAATTATTTTCAAATTATAAATCTACAAAAAAATTAAACATTAAAAAAAATATAGTTTTATGCCATTTTTAGTTTTCATAGGAAAATAAACCCAATCTAAATGGCGATGAGAGTCTTTAATTTCACATTGACAAAAAATTTGACATTGTAGCTACATGGTTTGTCATTTGTGTTAGTGGTTAGTGAGGTTAGCATCTTAGCAAGATTAGTGGTAATATAGGATTTGACAAGTAATTTGGATAGCATTTAGACTTTAACATTTAAAGGCAAATTTAGAGGATGTTATTGATTTGGTGGATATCATGATTTTAATTGTAACTTCTTACATGTCGCATTTTAAAACCGGAGCGAGCATATACAGTTTTACCAAATACTTTTTGCCTTTTGCAGCAGCATCAAAACTTGAAGTTCTGTGTGCCAATAGCCTAAATTTTATGGTTTAGTTCATTCTACAAGTGCATTTTGAAAGTTACAAGTAATTTTTTTTTAATCTTTCTAGTTTCTATGATAATCTATTTAAAGTCAGGAAACAATAGGTAAAGGTTCTTGATTGATAATAAAACAACAAATGGTGGAAAGCCCTGTAAGAATCGAGTAGAGTGGGCCATGAAACTTGCCAAGAGATTTCCTGGTTGTTTCCTGCCCCATGACAGATGCGCTTTTCTTAAAACAATACACGGCTCCTTGCATTTAAAAGAAGAAGCTGGCTCAAATTAGTAAGCATGTCATATCGGACTTCAAAATTCATGAATCAACAGGTTCTGTGATCATTAGCTCATGTAAACATGATATATAACTAAAATTCCACTGTTTCATGCTGCATTTCTCCTGTCCCCTTCCTTCTATTCCTCTCTTCTCTGACCTGAGGAATGTGTTCTGACATGAGGTGTGCTTGAACTATGAAGTGTTAAGCTCCAACAAAACTCATATAAGGTAATATTACAACTGTTGACCGACTATTCCAGCATTCTGTCAGTTGCAATGAAATGAATTAAATCCTGAGGTAGTCATCCACAGATTGCCCTTGTTAATCAGCCTTCTTATCTGGTTCATCAATTACTGTCAGTCTTTCAACACGAGGAGGACGAGAATAGTGATACGCTGAGTATCAAGGATCTGTATTCATAGATGACAAATTTTCTTCCTGAAAAGAATTGACACATTGTTCGGTCTCTGTACATTTCTACCTATTCATTCTATTTACCTGCTAATAATCCCATTAAAAGACAGGCATTAATAAAGCCTCATCTCTTAATAAAAGCATACACTATCATTATGGTTGATATGTGGAAAAACATGTCATTCTAATCACGCAGGCACACAATGAAATAATGAAATATTAACAACCAGGATAAAAGAGGAACCACAGTAACAAAAGTAGATTAAATCCAAATTCTGTATTAGAAAATAACATACTATTAACCAGAACTAAAACTTTCAGTGTTGCTGGCAGACCAAACAGTCATCCAAAATGTGCTCTGTATAGTGGAAAAAATGAATTTGAAAAGAATACTCTGGCAATGTAGTATTTAGATCCCATAAACATCTGAATGCAAGAAATATACAGGACTCCATGTCCGCTACAATTAGTCTGTCATAAGGGTACAGGAAAAAAGTAAAGTTCAATAGTTAACCTGTAGTTTCACAAGACCAGCCCGAAGAGCAGAGCCATAACCAAGTTTTTTTGCAAAAGCATCAGCCTACATCAAACAATTACATTAAATGAGATCAAGACTTTGAGATACACACAAATGGAGGAGGGAGAGAGAGTACCCGAAATTCAAAAGCTCGACTCACTAGATTAAGACCAAAGCTTACAAGGTGTTGGAGAGGTATTACTGTATGCTGCAAATACAAAGCAAGCGACATAAACCCAACAGATTGTGACAAAAGCCAAAAATTTATATGGCATACAACTGCACCCCGCCAGGAAAAAAAAGAAACACATGCATTTCCATTCCACCATACAGTAATTGTTTTCATATCAGCAATACCTGAAATATGATAAGTCCAATGAGTACTGGCTGTGTATTAAACCCAAAACTTCGAAAGAGATCAGTTGAGTTCCTCACAAGAGTGTATCCTCCAAATTGTAAAAAAGTAGGAATCTGCAGAACATAAGAGTATACAACAACAAAAATAAATCATACACCAGTTAAATAAGCTTGCAGATAAAGTCAAAGGACATCTATTGGAGGATGGTTGGAAAATCCTCACACAAAACACCAAACTCCAATACAAATTGAGATTTAGCAATATGTTTTAGGATTTTAGCATGTCTTAAATTTCTCATGTGCTTCAATCCAAGATTTGTTAGCATTATTTTCTCATCAGGCTTATGAACGAATCCTCTGTGGTTTGAATCTCAAATCAAAGGATTTAGAGTCTCAAAAGTGCAAGAGCATCCATGTCTAATTTTTCACCGTGCCTTTTCTCAATGATAGCTCTCAGACAAATGCCTTTCAGATGGTATGTATGGTATCCTAAGAGAATTTTTGTACACAATAGGAGCAAATTAAAAATCAATAAGCAAGAAAACAATCATTGCATACATGCATCGCAATAAATGAGTACATTATATGATTGAGTTTCCAATGCCCCAGTTCATGGGCAATAACAGCTACAATTTCCTCATCATTTTGCCACTGCAAAGAATCAGAGAACCAAACTCACATTTGAACATAAATTCTAGATGAGGGCACAAACTAAATGGTTCAAGCACAAAGCTGCCCAGACTTCCAGGAAGAGTAGGAGATTAAGAAACTGGTATGTTTACAACTTGCATAAAAATGTTAATTAGAAAATATGTTTACAACTTGCATAAAAAATAAAAAATTATGGTTGCAAGAAAAATCTCTCATTAAGAGTATAAAAAATTTATACACGTGCTCAGGTCATGTTTATTTTCTAAAAAGTAATTTTTAAAAAATTATTTTTTAAACTTTTCATATGTCTATTTGTTATTGAAAAAATTAATTAATGAAAAATATTTTCCAGTTAAAGAAAAATTTGGCTTGGGTTAGAAAATGTTTTCCTAAAAAATTTAAATGGACAACATTTTCTGGAAATTCTGAAAAATTTAAAAATGTCATATTATTTACTGATTATATCAAATTTGATCATCAAACTTTTGATTGTTATAGATGTTTTGTTTTTAAATATTTATTATTTAATTTCATCTCTTAAAATTTAATTTTTATATTAACTTTGATCAATATTTTTATAATTAGTATTTGCTTTTCTCTTATTAATTTTTTATTGTAATTTTTTATTTATCAAATTTGATTTTCATATTTTTTCTTGTTACTTATTTTATATGAAATAATTTATGAAATATTAATATTATTATTTTAATTTTTTTCATCTTTTTTTTTTAAATTTGATCTCTATTATTTTGACTATTATTTATTTCATTTAATATAATTTATGAAATTATATTTTTTTCAATTTTATTCTCATTCAACCTTTTAATTTATAAGATTTATTTTTTATTATTTTAATAAACTTAAGAAAAATAAAATATTAATAAGTTATTTTCTAGTTTATTTTTCATGATATAATCAAATACTGAAAAATATTTTCTAATTTATTTTCTATTATACTATAAAACATCAAAAAATAATTTATTTTTCTAGAATTTAATTTTTTAAAATTTACTTTTCAATAAATAAATATATCTTATTGCAACTCCGAAAAGCATAGCGCGTGCAAACTGAACACCCGCGTGGTGAAAAAAGAGAGGGAGGCAGAAGACATGCGAGAGAGTGAGCAAGAGAAAATTTGATCGCTTGGGCCTTCACTTAAATGGCATGAAACAACGTGGAATGACCAAATTGTTTGGGCTGAGCCCAAATAACATGAAGGCATTTTTTAATTAAAAAATCTGTGTAGCATCACTTCTTAAAACTTTTATCCTAGTCTGACTGATTTGCTGTTATTAATACACAAAAACCATTTTAAACGAGTTTTGAATGACGTTCTTCATGTTTTTTTTGTTGGATTAAATCCAAAAGTTTGCCATTCTCGTGAACGTGTGGTGGTGGCACCTGGCAATGAGCGAAAGAAGTATAGTTTTAGAGAAGAGAGCACGATCTTGGCTGAGCCACGACCGATACTGAGCATGTCACCGAATTTCATATCGGAAATACAGAATCACTCTTTGATCCGATATCACCGAATTTGATATCAGAAATACCGAAGCACTCTTCAATCCCATGTCACCTTATAGCTTTTCAAAGGCATAGAGAAGCTGAGGCGGCCATGAACAACTTTTTTGGATATGCTTGTAACAAGAAGGAAGATGAGGAGCAATCCAGAGACACAGCGATGGAGCTTTTAAACCAAGCGAGTGGACAAATAAAACAGGACGACAACATATTAAAACAATGCATAACATAGCTAAAGACTAGTAATTTTGAGACAAATAGAAGCTCTGACCATAACCACTTGATCTTTTCCTTTGATTCTCATTGAGTTGTTATTACATGTAACTTGTAACTATGTACATGGCTGGACTCTAAAACTAGTACAAGTAATAACAAGCTTTATTTTTCTTGCTAGGATTCTCCATCATGCACAGCGATCCCTGCTCATTCCACCCCCAACAATGCATGATCTGGGACACCATAATTATTAATCCATCTCCTGGAAACCCATATCAGTCACGAGGTCCAGTCATGCATTAATTCTTCAAGCACTTGTTTTTCTACCACCCCAAAAACCTTGGCTGGGCTTCAGAAGCTGCTTTAGCAGTGCCATTTTGGGAACATTCCAATGCTCCACGTGCCTGAAAATATTTCGAAAGCTAAACCAATTGGAACAGTGCATTACAAAGTTATGGAGTACCATGTTTCGTTTCTGTTACCAGTTACCTGCATACTCTTCCAGATTGTTCGTCAAAATAGTATTCTGTGTATCCAGTAGCTGCAACGTATTAATTACATAGAGAACTAATTAATATACCTCCAATGAGGCAATCAGCATGTCAATATATACAATCTTGGCACGTAGAGCACGAAACATACCAGAAAGAATGGGCTTCCAAGGAAATGACATGACACAACTGAACCGCCAGTGTCCAATTCCCCTGTCCTGTATCAAATTCATCTAGAATAAGAGTTCTGAAAGAATCCCTATTAAAACAAGATAAAATCATAGAAACACCCATGATATTAGTTGATCTTGAGTAGGCAGTTCCCATAAATCATAAAACCCAGACTGGCATGTATTATAGAAAGAAATCAGAGCAACTGGATCATATTTGAATGTAGATTCCATGAGATGATTACCTCAAAGTCGTCCCACTTCGTAAGCTTCATATTTGACTTCTCTATAAGCAATCCAAAATTTGTACAGTTCCGTTTGAAACGTTGAAGTCCTTTAAAGGAACCAGCTGGATCGGCAAATTCACAATTCTCTTCATATGCCTCAAGCGTAAGGCTGCCTGATCATTAAAAAGATGGACCATGAAGTTCAACTATCACAAATGGACCGAGCAATATGTCTCATTAACAAGGAGTAGACATGTAGACGGGTTAAGCTTAAACACAACACACGTGGAGAATAACTTCGCAAAACTCGTTTATTTGGTCAGTGTGTCCATGACCATGGCAAGATTCTTCTCTCTCTTTATCTAAAGCTCGAGCCTCAGTTTTGGTGCTAGAAACCAAGAAGGGAAAGAGCAGGGTGACTTATTGAACATATTCGATGACATTTCAGGACATGGACGGTTACCATTTTCTTTCATAAATGCAAATGTTTCAAGTGGTTATGTTCGGGGCTATAACTAGAATTTGAAGTTTGACTGAACTGACTTTGATCCTACAACAGGGATTCCTAAGCTATTTGTATATACCAGTTAGTCTGAATGTAGTTCCAACAGATTTTGAAACCACCAAATCCTCCGTGTAAATCACATGGTAAGCATAGATCCGTTTTCGTTATCTCGAGATGGATGTCCAAGCTTTCTCGTGAGGGAACAACTTGAATAAAAACCAAGCCAAAGGGGAGAGAGAGAGAGAGAGAGATTGAAAAGTAAATTTCAAGAAACCTGTGACAAAATACGATTTTTGGAAGTCCTCTTTGATGGTCTCCACCACAACAGCACGATCAATGACACCCGAAACATCTTTGCCGAGTTTGATATCCTTTTCAGAAGCTTCAGCGCTACTATTGGAAGGTGAACGGAAAAATGAAGCGGCAATTCCTAGAAGCTCGGAGCTATACCAAGCTACCTTGAGCAGTGCATTTTCTGGTTCGGATTCTTGTTTAGAGGACGAAGAATTGCTTGTTGGGCGTTCTCCATTGCATCGAATTCTGTTGAGTTTGCCATTGTAAATTGGTGAAAAAATGATGCTGTGGTGGTGGTGGGATTTTAGACGGGGAGTGATGGAAGCAAAGGAGAGGGAGGTTGTCATTTAGAGAGAGACGGGAGGGATACTCGAGAGAACTTGAAGTTCCACGGTTCCTTTGAAATATCTAAAGCCTTCGACAAATGGTGGCCACGGGAAAACAGATGAGTGCTTGAAATTTTGTTTGCCGACAAACTGTTAAAACGTAAAAGCTATCCGTTCGATTGCACGAGATCATTGACCGGTATTGCGTTACGAATTTGATTTTTTAAAAATATATTTATCCATGTTTTTTAATAAAAAAAAGTATAATTATAAACAAATTAATTCAATCTAATATTAAATAAAAAAAATATATTAAAAAACCATTAAAATTAACATGGATTAACTTACTAAAATTACAATTTATATCATGAAATCAATATATTCTTATATGAAATATATCATAATATGAAGTTTAATTTTTATTAATTTAATATTAAAAAATAAAATAAAAAATTAATTAAAAAATAATATAAAATAACTTAAGTTAACATATTAAACCAACAATTTAGATTACAAGATATAAATAACTTTATAAAAAACAAATAGAAAAAACTACAAAACTTCATTTCTAATATATCTAATGTTGAGAATTGAAATAGAGAAAACAAAAAATAAAATCCATAAAATTACGATAGTTGCACAAAAAGCAAATTCTTTTTAAAAAAATATAAATTTTAATATTGAAATAACATATTATTGAAATAAAAAATTAATAAAAAGAAGAAAATTGAGTTGTTGGAAAAGTGAAATTAAAAAATAAAAAAATTAATTGAGTCAATTTATTAAAATTATGATTTGGAACATAAAATTAGGATAACATCATATAAAAAAATTAAAAAATAATTATGAAGTTTAATTAAAAAAATATTAAATTAAAAGAAACTAAAAAATAAAGTTAATCTAAATCAAAAAATTAAAATAATTTATAAAAAATAAATAAATACATTATAAAATTTAATTTTTAATTAATTTAATATTAAAAAAAACTACGTTGATCACCCTAGGATTTAATTTTATTTTTTTCTTACTTTGCAATCAATTTTTTAAATATTAAACTTTCCATCCTTGGTAATAACTGATTTTCAAAAAAAAAAAAACGAAATAACACTAAGGCTCCCGTATATATTAAAGCATTCCACTTAACCATGATCACACGTCTCATTCTGTTTCCTCGCGTTCAGCTTCTCTCTGTTTTCATTCCCAATCTCTATTTGAAATACACAATAAGAAAAACTTGAGCACAAATCGATCTTTCAAAACAAAATTAAAGAAAAATTCACCTTCTTTTCGCATTCTCTCCTCTCCCACAAATTCTCCTTCTTGTTGGCATCAATTTCTTCAAGAAATTCAGTAACAAAAGGTATGTTCAAATTGTTTTTAACAAGCAAGATTTTGAATCAGTGCATTTTGTTTTTGTTAAATCATTAGAATATCGGTAGTCAAAAATAAAAAATGAGAATCCTGAAGGTACGGCTCCTTATAAAATTTAGATTTTACTTATTGATAATTTTCATGCTCCTGAATACCTTATTTATAGTGGAAAAGCTATGATATGTACTTATATGAAAAAAAAACCCCAATTAAAAAATCAGGGTTACGTGAAAAATTAAAAAAAAAATAAGGTTATTGCTCACATAATCATGATTTTTTTTTAATTATTGTTCAATTCACGTGTGATTATTGTAGAATTAGCGAGTAACCATTTTATAACTTGCACATACCATGCAAGAAATAAAAGGCCAGATCTATTCGCGCGTCGTGGGAGTTCATCGTATATCGACAAACATTAGGGCTTTGAATATATGTTTTACATAGACATACTTTTCATATGCAATAAAGTCTTTAATGTGGACTCGCATGACTTTTGCATAAGGGATGATAAATGCAATAATTTGACCTTGAATGTATTAAATATGCATGTAGGTGAATAGATAGGTGCATCTGTTTGTTGATGCCAATCCAACTGTCAATCATGTAATGATAAAACATCAATGCATTATTTATTTATTTATTTATGTACGAGCTTACATGATTAATTTCTGGATACATTAAATAGGTAAAACATAATAGAGGTAATAGGTGTATATATAGAGAGTAGAACTCGGGTACTAAATAAAAAAAACAAGTCCCTTTCATAATCATTAAGCTATAACTTCAAGTGCATCTATACATTATTTAGGTGATTTTAAAAATAGCAAACCATCTGAAACAAATTTTTTGTTATACATAATCTTGAGATTGAAAAGTTAATATTGTATTTTAATAAAGCCTTGATTATAATGAAATAGGTTTTGAGATCAGTGTTGATGGTAGAGTTGTTAGATGTTCAGTAATGATTCTAATATGATTTTAAAATGGATATTGACAATGATGTTTATGATATACTAGAGCTCAAATGAATGCTAATAATAGTTATAGTGATCATATTATAGTAGCTTTAATGACATTCTATTTTTAACTTTTTTTAATATTTATTACAAATATAATGGCACACTAATAAATAAATATATATTTTTATTGATTTTTTTCTAGCATTAACTCAGGAGGATAAAAGGTGTAATATTTAAAAAATTACTGGCAAAGTGAAGAAAAAATGATCAAATATTAGGGTGCTTAGTGTAGTGTTATAAAATAATTTAAATAAATTAAGGATAACCTATTAAACTGTGTTATGAAATAATTTTAGTAAATTAAAGATAATTTATTAAATTCATGATTTGCATTATAAAATTGATATAAATATATAATTTTAAAAAAAAATATAATGTTTCATTTTCAATGTATTTAATATTTAAAGTTGAAATAAAAAAAACTAGTATATAACTAACAAAAAAATTAATTAAATTTCAGCTCCGTTTGACTATAGTTTAACTTTATTTTTAAAAAAAAATTTGTTTGAAATAAAATAAAATAAATATATTTTAAATGTTTTTAAAATAATTTTGATTTACTAAAATAAAAAATTTTAAAATATTTTTTAAAATATTTTCAATTGAAAAATAGTTTTACAAAATACATTTTGTATAGGAGTTGGATGAAAATTGATTTATATGGAATTTGTAATTTCAATTCACATCAAATCTTAATCTTTTTTAGACATAACCAAATTCTTTTTAGACATAACGAGATATTTGATTTGTGTTTTATCGGATAAATTTTTTAGCTAAAAAACATGCAAGTATTTTAAATATGTTTTTTACAACAAAAATTCTAATTATAAATAATATATATATATATATATATATAAATCAAGAACCCTCCGTACAAAAATATACAAAAAAATATTAATTTGTCTATTCAACTCATATAATTATAAGTCAAATAATTATTGTCCTAACACAAATAAATTAATATAGAGATATTATTAACATGTTTTTTGACAACAAAAGAAAAATGTAATTAAAAATTAAAAAATTAATCCTTACAATGAATATATGCGCTAATAAAAGCATTTAAAATCTTAAAACTTATTTTTAATATAATTAAAAAATATAATAATGTTGCAATTGCTATTGAAAAATTATTTTCTTGGCCTTTGTATAATATTTTTATAAAAAAATGTAAAAAAAATAAAATACAAAAAAATAAATATAAAAATAATATAAATAAACCATATATACAATGATAAATGTTCAAAGAGTAAAAATTAAAAAAAAAATGATATTTGAAAAAAATAGAAAATCTAAAAAAAATACAAAAACATAAAGATAAAAAATAATGATAAATTAACAAGTGTAAATGATAAAAGTATAAAGTATAAAAAAATATAAAAAAGACTTAATTTCTGAAAAAACATTATAAATTTATCACCATTACAGTAAAAAAAAATGTTTTTTTCAATTTTGCTATTTCTATGGTAAAATACCATTTCTTTTTAGTATATTAATAAAATAATAACAATAACAATAACAATACCTACAAAAAGAAAATTCTAAAACCGATGTTCATAAAACCTGAAATCTTTTAATAGCGGTCTAAAAAAACAAAGTTCCATTGCAGCCTCTCATGAACTCAGTGGCGTTATCCGGACTCATACCTCGATCTCGATAACAAGTGAAAACAAAGCCTCCAACTGTCAAAAACCTCAAACTGTTGGCTCGCGCGACTAAAGATGCCGCAAGAAATTATCCCACACCACCAAAATGTCACTGGCTCTATTCATGTCAAGTACTTCATCACTGCTGGAGCAAACTCATGGGCGCCTCTCCTATCTACGTTGTCCCCTGCTGCTATTTTTCCATCCGAAGAATGTGGATAAGATGCATCAGCTTGAAGAAATCGAATGCACAAGCTCATGTTACTAATTGAATTGTTCTTGTGGATTCATGTCAGCATATCATCTGAATGGCAGAAGGCAAAAGACAAAACTTTCTGGGAAGAAACCCTACATGTTCCCCATCAGACTGAACATAAATGCTTCCACTGCCAGAAGTGTCCTCCACTTCAATAGAAAATACACTGCAGGATTTGAGAAGAGTATAAATGGCTATTAAACACCGCCTACTGATTTGAAACTCATCTGCACTATGATCAAACTGAACTGAACAAAACTGGCTAAACTACAAGAAGTCCGAGTCCTGCTGCTATTTACCCCAGCCCCAAAGACAGAGGATAGAACCACTTTTATAAAAAACTGAAGAAAAAATATGATTAACACAATGAAGAATTAATATCAGATTGCATGATGAACCTTTTCCACGGCTGCATTAGTTGAATACTTGATAGTTTGAATAGAATGGCTCCACCAAAAATGGCAAAACACCAATATTGAGTAATCAAGAAAAACAGTTTCATTTACAGTAGGGACCTACCTTCTTGAAGATACATTCTTCACTGATAAATGTGTCCCATTGTACAGTCTATGTAGCTTCAGAATGAAGTCATACCACTTAAAGTCCTGCAGAATCACAACCTGCAAAGTAGAATGCAGCCAAAATTAAAAGATAATGCAAAATGCTTGATTTATGTTATGCTACAGAATTACTTTCAGTGAGTTGATAAATGTACTCCACCTCGAAGTTTCCACTGGAAGGGTCAGCATTTGGAGTAATTTTCATGCCACCGCCAAAGTACTTGGCATTTCCAATACAAAGAGCTGTCACTAGAGAACATGTTTCCCACTCACCTCCATTGACCTATATACATAAGATTCTGTGGAGTTAGGACAAAAGGACAATTGGCACTCTTAAAGGAAAGTGCACATCATAAGTAGCATATGATTTCACAATGGTATGGATATAAGAAAAGTGCACAGCACAAGACATTTTTCTGAATTCTTTTCGACTAGACTCGCCTTGATTCTAAGGTCTTGGTTTTTATGCCCCATAAAAGCTTGCAGAGCACCTATAACATAGCATAGGTTTCCGAATCTCTTGTATCGTGATGCAAAGTAACCAGCCTTGGCACTCCTGTAAATCACAGAGCAACTTTTTTAATACTGGCACACGCATTTACTGAGAGAACTGCAAAACTTCCGAGTTACACTTACAGATGAATATCAGCAACATTTATGAAGTAATGAGATTCTTCTTCACTTTCTCCAGTAATTACACCAACATCCACTGGTGATCTCAGCCCTGCAGAACAGCTCCAGCAGGGTTTTTATACACAAAGAAGAAAAACATAAATAGAATAATGACTAGATCATAAAAATTCTCTGCGAGTGAAACCTCTTCTGCTGGTTGACCAAAACAAACTCGATGCATTGAGAAAATAAAAGATTAAGTACCTTTAGCAATTCGATCAATGGCTTCACGTGGATCATTTTTCCTAACAAAAGCAAGTGATAAACACATCTGTCATGATCAGGAGCAAATATTATCTCAAGAAATAACTCATATCAGATTAATCCAGATTGCAGCAGAACCAACTAACCAGCCCAATGTTCTAGCAAAGTCAGACCCGGTCCCTAAGGGTATGAGCTGTAGAAATATAAAAACATAATTATATCTAACCTTGAGAAATCCACACCATGGAATTGGAAACTTAGCTTTGCAGTGATGCTAAAAGTAAACATCAAATCAAACATTACCACATAACAGGAAATGAACAAATACAAGAACAGAATGGCAACACTTACTCCAAGAGCAGTTGAACGTGTAGCCTCTCTATTGTGATTGGCGACAGGTTTCCCAGCCCAAAAGAATCCATTAACAACCTGCTTATTTGAAGCCACGGCTGATGAGAGACAAACATTGACCAACAAAAATGGCATATTTGATTATTATCATATATGCCTTGTATAGACAATTTTAATACCTAAATTAGAGAGCAAAAAATATGAGTTGATTTTCTGTTTTTGTTAATCTAATCAGATGAAAAGCCAGGTCTGACCTCGTGAAGAGTACCATCACCTCCAACAGCAACCACAGCATCAGCACCCTCCCTTATTGCCTGCAACCAATTAGATTTGATATAGTTCAATCTCTCTTCTTTAGTGAAAACCCTAAACCAGTTCAGTCTCAATCTATACCTCCCTTGTAATGTCAATTGCATGATATGGACCTGAAGTCAGAGATTCACATATCTGCCGATAATTTAAATAAAAAAACACAAAACAAAATCAACACTGTTTAATTCGAAAGTTGAAATGGCATTAAAATCAACGAAAAAGGGCTCTCACGTTACAATTTTTATCGAGGCGAGACCGGAGATAAGGAAGCAGTTTCTTCCAATCCTTGCCTGTCCTCCCATTAGCCCCTGCTCCGAAGAATACATGTTGTTTTTATCTGAATTTTCTCAAGAAACAAAACGGAAATGAAAGAGAGAGAGAGAGAGAGAGAGAGAGAAACCTCGGGGATTAACGATGAAAACGAGGTCGCGGCGGGGAGAAGAGGAGGAGGCATCGTGGAAGATCGAACGGTCAGGAGAGAGATCAGAAGCCATGGGTTTGGGAAGCTCTGCTTTGAAAGCAGGAAACGGTTTTAATTTTGAATTAACGGGAAACGAAGATGCGGCCACAGCCACTATTCCTCCTCCCAAGGAAACCTGATAGCAACACGCCATCCTTTCTTCATTTACTGCTTTGAACTTATAACACCACTTTATATTAATCTCCTCCCATCATTAATTAACCAAGGGTTAATAATTAAAGCAAAGCAAAGCACGGCACAGGTGCCACAAAACCCTTATTGATTAAGGTTTTCGAGAGCTGCTGCTTATGCAAATGGCGACAGAAGGAGTGGCTTCTTAGTTATTAGTGACGCGGAGAGATAGAGAGAGGGATGAGTCGTTATTAACAATGAACAGTTGATTTTAATTAAGTTCCACAGCAATGTTAAGATTTGTGGATGCACCAGTTTGGCAACCCCGTATTACCGTGCTTCTGAAGAAATTCAATTTTTATTTCATTTTAAATTAATTTTAATATATATTTTTGAATATTTTATTATATTAATATTAAAAATAAATTTAAAAAATAAAAATTATTTTAATATATTGTTAAATATAAAAATTATTTTAAAAAATAATCACTATCACATTACTAAATTAAATATTTATTTATTTATTTATTTGTGAAAACTAACCTAAAAATTAACAAAACTTAAAGGTTGAAAGGGAAGTTAATGTGTTCTATATATTTATTATTATAAATAATTAATTTTTTGATCTTAAAAATATATTTTTTAAAAAATATATTATTTTAATATATTTTTAAATAAAAAATTAAAAAACAACTATTAATAAAACATCAAACAAACAGGCTGTTAGCGTTCCTGATTTCCTAGTTGGTATGAACTGATTACTCACCAGTATTGACAAGTGACAACTCCTTTTTTTTTTTTTTTTTTGTCTCCTCTTCAGATTGTAGTTTACTTGGCGAAAAAATAGGTTTGAAGCCTCTAATCCTGCAGCTCGGCCGGTTCAACATGATAAAGTAGTGATCCTGTCACACTCGTGAAAAGGAGATTTCCATGAACGTAGCCCTGTGCAGTGATCCTGCCATGCATTGCCACAACAAAAAAAACACTACTTAATTATTTCCCACGCGCCATTTAAATTAAAAAATGAGTGAAAAAATCAATAAATTAATTAAACTGAAAAATTAAAAAAGAAAATTAAAAAACCCAGACCATAAAAATAATAATTAAACTAATTAAAGTATTTTGTTTGGTTTAATTTTGATTTTATAAGCTTGGAACCAAAAAACCTTAGTCAAACCAAACCAGTTTAATTAAAAATAAATTAATTGGACTGAAAAAACAAGATTAAATTGAAACCCATCAGAAAATAAATAAAAATATAGTTTTTATTTTTAATATAAAATAACTGAATCAAAACAAACTGAATAGAATCAAAATTGATCAGTTGAGTTTCGATTTTTTATATAAAATAATTGAATTGAACTAAACTTAAATTGGTTAGTTGGAACTGGATTCAGTTTTATTTTTTGAATTTTATAAATTTTTAATTGAATTATTTTTATCGGTAAAAACTAAACTGAAATGAAAATAATCACCCTTAATTTAAATGGAAACAACAATAAAGTCGAAAAAAATAGGCAAGATTGTTTTCATCCCGATAAGTTTGGGGATGTTTTATTTCGATTCCTATGGTTTAAGTGTTTTTAAAATTTCAAAATATTTTGATATGTTTGTTATTTACATCATATGCATGCACCAATATCTAGTAAATATGATTAAAAACTTAAAATTTTAAAAGAAATAGTTTAAAAATGGGATTCATGATTATTTTTATTTTCTATTTAACTTTATTATTTTTATAATTATGCATTTAACACCCAATAACTAAAAAATATCTATTTGAATACAAAACACTCAATATAGGGTTGTAGGGTCTCCAACTCAAGAATTCAAAATTAAGTCACAACAACAAGTTGTAAATGAAGTTTGTTTATTTGTTATTATTAATATAAATATTTGAATCAATTTATATATATTTTAATTAATTTTATAAATTTTAAAATTAATAACTATATAAATTTTTAATAATTATAAAAAAACTTAAACTCATAATTAATAAGAAGCAGTTATATTTATTCTAAAATAGAATGTGCAGGAACAATTTATATAAAATACTTTGAAACTTCATTTACAATAACTATAAAATCTTAAAAAAAATTATCAAGAAATTACTGATTTCTTAATTTTTCTATAAATTTCACAAATCCATATTTATTTTGCATGATTGCTGTCTTTTGAGTGGAAAATCAACTTATAATAGTAAAATAACCATAAATTCATAAATAAGTACAAAATATAATTTATTACAGAGATTCATATATCATGATATAAAAATATTTTAATTTTATCCATACATGAGCATGTATGTGTGCGCCTACATCATAGTTGAAACAAGATGATTTTCATAGTATTAAATTATAATTGAAAACTATATATATATATATATATATACATATATAATGGAAAAATTATTCCTAATTATTATTTTAATGTGTGATTTATTATTAAGATTTAATTTCAAAACAATATATATTTTTATAATTTTATCGGCTAAGCGTGCTTTTAACCAAACAATATGAAAGCATTGTCAGTCAGAGAACATATGCTAACCAATTACCTTCTATTCTAGACATGGTCATAGACCCATGATCTGCCTATCAGCTAAACACATATTAAACGCAGGTGTTAGATTGAGAATTATAAAAACATATTCCTATACTATAAAATTTGAGCTGTAGGATTCGAAATAGATTATAAGGGATGTCCAGCATATCTGAATAGTCTTACAAAGAATTTCCACTTACAGCAATTACCTGAGTTTTTTTTAAAAAAAAAATTATTTACACAATCAAACAATCCAAATTTATTATCCCAGCAATTGTTTTTCTTTAAAATCCTTAAAATCACAATAAATTACTCAAATTAAATTTAAGAAAAGTTCTCATTAACAAATCAGGCCCAATAAAAATTACACCCCTGTTATTTTTTTTAAATATAAATGAAAAAAAATAATCATATAACCTCGATTTTCTAGTATCACACGATTTTCACAGAAGAATTTCAAGGTGACTAGCTAAGTTGAATCTAATAGGGATGTACAAATCACACACAAGTTGGTGTTTTTAGGGGTGATAAAAAAAACTTAATAACTAATTAAATTTGAGAAAACTTAAAAAACTAAACAAAATAATTAAAAAAAATTTAAAAATTCAATTCATTTTAATTTTAATTTTATAAATTTAAAATTAATTGAATTGGACCAATTCAACAGATACTTAACCTTGATATAAAAGGCAACTGAGTATAGAAATAAAACTCTAAAATTGACCCTCACAAACCTTCATTCACCCCAACTTATTATATTTTATTTGTTTTTAATATTTAACTTCAAATTACGTTGTTTTATTATATATTTTTTGGTTGGTGGGTTTTAAGCTCAAATTTAATCATGATCAAGATTTCATTATTTATATGAAATTTTCTTTACATTACAATCAGTTGATGATGAATTAATAGAGAAGTTCCAAAGTTTTATCTTTCAGCCCCTGATTTTTCTCTCTTTTTCAGCTCCATTCTTTTTCTTATTCGTCCATTTTCTTCTAATTCTTAGTTTTTCGAATTTTCCCCTCTTAGTTCTCTTAAATCTCTTTTTGGTCCTGTATTAGCTTTTTGATATCATAGCATGGTTTTTTAATTGTTCTCATGATTAAACAATATATGGCATGTTCAAATTCCAAACATTCAATTCAGTTTGTAAACCCTGGATTTTGTGGGAAGCTTTCATTAGCAGTGGTAAAAAGAGGTAGCAGTACATAAAAAAATTAGTTTAATTTCATTCTATTATTTATAATGCAAAAAGAAGAAGAAGAAGAAGAAAAAGAAGAAGCCAAACACTCTCTTATTTATGTCAACCCCCATTTTCCAAAAAAAAAAAAACAGATCCAATCCCATCACCGAGTCCCAGCAAAGCAAGATAAGATAACAACGACAGCCACCCATGCCAGCAAATCCTCACGGAACCACCATACCAGTCTTTCGGCCAGACAACAGCGCCTTCAACATTGGCAACCAGACATCTATTCCAACACACTATCTCCCACTCGACTAGCTATGGTAATTTTTGGCAGCTGACCTGGATAAGGGGCTGGCTTCATCAAGAGACCAAGTACTGGTATTTATGAGTCAACTATAATTAATTTTAAAAAAATAATAATTTTTTTTAATATTTTATATATATTTTTTAAAATCCATATAAATATAAGTTATATATATTATAAATAATGAAGTCTTAAAAAATATTTAAAATTTTTTTATTTCATATTAAAAAATAATTTTTTTAATAGGAATACATAGTATATATTCTAATGGGTTTCAAATCATATGTTAAAAAAACATAACTTTTTTTATTATAAACATATAATATATATATGAAATGACTTCAAATTTTACATTGAAAAGATAATATATTATTTTTTTAAGTTAAAGTAAACTAAGAAGTTTTTTATTTTATATTGAAAAAACATAATTTTTTTTTTAACATAAAATATATATATGAAAGGACTCTAAATCCCGTGTTAAAAAAAATAATTTTTTTTCTTGAGAATATAAAGTATATATACTAATAGGTTTCAAATCTGATATTGAAAAAACATAACTTTTTTTCTTTGAAAGATAGAATATATATACGACAGGACTTTAAATCCCATATTGAAAATATACTATATTATCATTTTAAGTTAAAGTATTTAAACTAAAAAGTTTTTTATCTTATATTAAAAAAACATAACTTTTTTTTCTGGAAGCATATAATATATATACGAAAAGACTTCAAATCTTACATTAAAAAGATATTATATTATCATTTTAAATTGAAATATTTAAATCAAAAGGTTTTTTATCCCACATTATAGAAACATAATTTTTTTTCTTGAGAATATAGAGTAAATATATTAATGGGTTTCAAATTCCACATTTAAAAAATAAAATAAAAACATCGAGTTCACCCGGGTTATAGGGAAACCAGATTTTACCAAATTATTACTCCAACCAGTCTTTTAATAAACCCAAACCAATCAAATCACTAAGTCGAATTTAATAACGAGGGTTTTGGCTTCTATAATAGTGAACGGACAGTCAATATAAAAAATCAAATTTTAAAAGTAGCGTAAATAAGAAGGAATTTAAAAGTCTTCCTTGTTATTTTACTTTTTTTTGTTATTTTCTTGGTAATTTTTTATTTTATTCTAGCTGTACTCTTTTTTTAATTCTGATTTTTTAAAAAGGTTAAAAAAGTGTTAAAAAATCATTAAAAAAAAAGAAAAAAAGTTGATCATTATCTTTTGAAAACACATACCTGATAATTGTTTTGAAAAACTTGTTCTACTTTCCTTACTTTTGGCATGAAAAAACATATTGCTATCACTTTAAATACATAAGTTTTTTTTTCATGAGGGGTGATGGGATTTGAATCCTAATTTATATGTTAAATTACTAAATTCGTATATTTGAATTGTTAGAAAGATATCACAATAATTTTATTATAATTTTTAAAAAGAATCATCTTAAACTATACTCGTATTGAGTTCTTCCAGCTCAAGACAAGAGAAATGATAGGGACATTGGATCTATAACACGATTTATATATATGTATGATTATTAATGATGGAGGGTAACCCAATATGTTGTTCTTTGGTTGAAAGAGTATGCTTATCCAAGCCTAGGTTATTGCTAATTAGATGGTCCACGCTATGCTGCAAATCAATTTTTTATTTTCATAAAAAATATCAAAAAGTATAAAACCAAAAATATTGGGTTTGACTGTAAAGTGAGACCCAAGAGCTTCGAGTATGTTTAACTTGTCAACCTAAATTCTTATATTTTTTTAATCTTTAAAGAAAATATTGGTTTTTATTTAATAGTAATAATAATATATTTTTTAAATTTACCAGTGACAATAACAACAACAATTTTAAATCTTTCAAATCAAATATAAGGTTGTTTTTTCAAATTTATTAATTATTTTATAAATAATATTAATTATAATAAAAATAACAATATGTATAACACAAATAATAATATTTAGAAACCTAAAATCCAAAAACCTTAGGTCCTAATACATGACCTATTAACTTAGATCCTGATGCATGACCCATTACTCTTGGATCCTGACGCTTGATTAAAAAAAAAATGAATTTTGATACAGTACCTAAGAGAATTAATTCCAAAGGCAGGACCCATGTGAAATAGGTCTTGACATGGAACCTATTTAACTTTGGGTCTTGAAGCATGACTCATTTTTCTTTGGGTCTTGATGCATGACAAAAAATTGGATCCTTAATCGAGAATTATTAATCTTGAGTCTTAACACTAAACCCAATCGAGTTGGGTCTTGATGTGCGATCCATTAGTCTTGAGTCCCTACTTGAGATCTATTAGTCCTGGATTTTAACACCGAACCCAATCAAAGTTGGTCCTAACACAGAATTTATTAGCTTTGAGTTTTGATTCAAGACCAAAGAGAATTGAATTCGAATGAAGTGCTTTTAAGTCCCCAAACTTATTGGATCTATTTTGAGTTTTACCCCCAATAGGACTCAACTCTAATGGGTCCTGCCCCATAATTTATTTATGTATTTAATAATACATGTAATTTAAAACTTTTGAATAAAAAATCTAAACATAATAAAACGTTAATAAAACTTTAAATCTTATACACTAATGTAATAAAATTAAAGTATTTTCTATTACCTAAAATAATATTATATTATAATATTTATAATTTTTTTAATGGATTTTATTGTTAAAAAATTATCTTATATAATACAAATATATAAAGTATATGGTGGATCGAAAATTTATTGAGAGCTTCATCAACTTTAATATGCTAATATTAGAGAAAAAATTTAAAAAAAAATTTTTTTTAAAAAAATTTTAAAATGCAAAAACAAACATGTTTTAATAAAAAAATTCAACACAACCTTAAATAAAAAACATTATCATCACTCAATTTTTAAACAATATTAAAAAACTTCCATTAATTTATTTCCCCTTTACTATATAAAAAAATACACAAGAAAAAATAAAAAAATAAATATATTGAGTCCTGTTAAGAGAGGATCTAATGCTGATGGTTCCTGCTCACAACAGGAGCCAAGACTAAGAGGTCCAGCTGTAGCAGGATCCAAGGCTACTGATAGGTCAAACTTAAAGGTGAAAAAAACCACATTAATTTCTTAAAAAAGTCATATTAATGTATTTCCTTTTTATAGTATGAAAAAAAATCAATAAGATAAAAGAAAAAAAATACAAAAGGGAAACAAATAAAATTGAAAATATCTTAAAATATTTTTTTAATATACTGAGATAGTATTTTTTTATTTTTTTAAAATCTATTTTTTATACAATCACATAAAAAAAATACAAAAACATCTTAATATGAATCAAGGAAAAAATATTAATTTGAAGTAAAAAAAATTTCAATTTTTTTCAAAGCATTTTTGAAAAATTAAAACAAACACGTTTTAATAAGAAAATTCAACCCAATCCGAAAAAATACCCTTATAATCTCCTAATTTTTGTAGAATATAGAAAAAGTCCCATCATTTTATTTCATCTTTATTAAATGAAAAACAAATTTAAATAAGAGAAAAGAGCAAAAAATCTCAGACCCAACATCCTTAGGTCTAACTATAGAGCCCAATCTAATAACCTTAAGCATGATTGCACTTCCAGATCCAAGATCGATGAGCTTAGTTGAGCACCTAGACCTAACACCTTTTTAAAATAGTATGGATCTGGTTGGAGAGCTAAACTCAATACTATTGGATCTTGGTTGATAATAGGACCTAACATTATTACATCTTTTGAAAGTGTTTTAGGTCTGGTTGCCGTCAACATTAGGTTCAGTTGCTAAGTCAGAACCAACAACTTTTAATGGAGAAGACAACAACCCTAGGCATACAGGTTGCAGACTTGCTTGCTTGGGTCTGTAGTCGAGCGCACGTGTCAGACCCTAGCATTAGGTGTCTAGACCTCCACCTTACCTTATTAAAATCAGAATTGATTATTTTTTTATCCATCTTTTCAATGCCAAATACATCCTAATGAAAAGACAAACCACTCTCCCCCTCATCCTTTTTAACTTTATGTGATAATGGCAGCTCTATCATTACATTGTTTTAATATATAATATTTTGTGTCTTGATAAATAATAATAGAAATACCGATTTCTTTTAGTATATTGTATAATATTTTATTTATCTTTATTATTATTTTTTAATTTATATTATTTTATTAGATTTTTATTAGTTAATGGATTTTAAGCTAAAATTTGATTATGGTTAGGGTTTTATTATTTATATATATTTTTCTTGACATTATAATCAGATGACAATGAACTAACTAGAAACTTACATCCTTTTGCTTCCCAGCCCGTAATTTTCCTCTTTTTGTCAACTCCATTCTTTCTCTTCTTCATCACTTTTCTTCTAATTTTTGGCCTTTCTAAATACTCCCCTCTTAGTTCTCTTAAATCTCTTGTTTTATCCCACGCCAGGGCGTAGATCATTTTCTTATTTCATGGAATCGGCAAAGAAGATCTGGTTAACATGAGTTGTATCTGTAGGTCATTCAGATTAGTTTTCTTGCCAGAGAAGTCTCTAGTTTGAGGTTATAGAATGAATCTTGAAACCGTTTCCCCCCTAGCATTCTCCTCTCAGTGCGCTAGCTTCGTTACCAATGCAATGATTTGGGATAAAATGGAATTGTAAAACCATAAATGCATTTAGATTATCTAAAACAGATTTAGAAAGCTACTACTCCTAATGTGATTTGTGCTTAGATGGAGGCTCAAGTTGGAGAGTGATGCTTCAATTTTGTATTGCTTCTTGATGAAAATATGAATTTGGCTATAAAATCCTATAAAATCAAATTTAACACAGCTTAAAAGCTCAAACAAATTGGCCAAACAAAAAAAACCCAAAAACCCTAAAAAAAAAAATCATAGATATTTTCTGTGAAAAATTTAATTGAACCGAAAATATCGAACCTGGAGGCTTATGATAATTCAACAAGCAACTGCGTTATATGGTATAGATTTATTTTATTAAATATTAAATATTTCCTTAATCGCTGACGTAGCTTGTAAAAGGCGAATAACCTGCCTTTCTGCGACTCGCTGCCACTTGCCACTCCCAATTTCTCTCTCCAAGAAAAATAGAAGAAACGAAGTAGCACCAATCGCTCCGCTCAAATGGAAAATATCGGAGCTTGAAACCCTAATTTTCACGCACTCTTTCGCGCGCTCTCCCTCCCTCTCTGCTTCTCATTGGATCCAGGTAGCTCCTTTCTTAACAAAAACCCTAGTCTTTGGAGGTTAGCACAAATGGAACCCCAGGATTTAGAATTTGTCTAATTCGATCTAATATCCAACTTCTTTATCTTAAGAATTTTTTACAATCAAGCGCTGTTTACATATAAACTCCGGTTTTAAAAACAAAGAAAGAATGAATGATTAGTGATATTTTGCAGATATGTGAAATTCAAGCTTCATTGTTGGGCTAAGTAAGATTTTGTCCATATTTCTGAGTGAATTTTATCGTGGATGGAGCTGGATCAGTTAATGGTTTCAGTTTGGTGTTAGCTTATATTTGACCATTTCTTTGTTAGTACTGACTTGGGTGCGTTGAATCTAATTGGACATGCGCTCGATTAGTGATCACTGACGAATTCCGGTAGTGAATTAGCAAATTTTTGTTAGTGAACTTGTCTGGGTTATATCGAGGAATAGTTTTGGACATATATAGTTATTGAAAACGGAGAGATGGTGATTGGAAATATGAACATGGTTTAGCTGATGCGGGATTTTGTAAATTTGAGCTTACTTGTAGTGATTAGTGGATAGAGAACGGGAGTGATAAAATTGTGTCTGGTTGTCGATGTACCTAAGCTTTAGCAGAATGAGTTTACCAAGTGAAGATCAACTTGGATCGAATCAGTACTTGGAAACAAGCAACGAACCACAAAAGTAATGACATTTCTTTCCCATGCACATGATTTTCATGGTTTATTTGATTAATTGTTTTTGTTGGTATTGTTCATTTAGTTTCTGGGGGGATTTTAATAAGTGATATTGGCTGTTTGAATGATACAGGAAGCTAAAAATTTCATATACAAGAAAATTTCTACTATCCTTGAGTGAATTGGATGTTTGCAAAAAATTACCAAGCGGGTTTGATGAACCATCTCTAAGGTATTGCAGGTTATGCGGTTATTTCTTGTTTGCAGAACCTTTATCTCTTACAAATCTGAATGAAATGGTGTCTGTTGTAGTCAATACTGCTACTGCTTTCTTCATGTGTTGCTGTGAAACTAATTCCCATTTTCTCCCGTGCTAGTGAATTTGAGGACACTTCACAGGACCGATATAGAATTCCTGTCAGTTCATCATCACAAAGTTCTAGACGTAATGATAATAGTTCATCCCCACCCATTAGAGGGGACTCAAGTAATTTTTTTCGAGGTATTCATGGAAGGTGGGATAGTCGTTCCTCTGGAAGGAGTGATCGAGACAGTGATTCTCAATCTGATTGGGATTCAGGTAAGAATTGATGTAACTTTGCTGTCCTGGTGATTGTTCCATCATGTGGCCCAGCTTGCATTTTTGGGTCCTGGTAATAATTAAACATTTATGTTAAAAATGTCAGTACCAAGGCCATGGTTATTTTTACTTCTGTTATGAGAAGCTAAATGGAAAAGCTGCTACATGGTGGACATCCAGTTACTCTACCAAGAGTGGGAAAGAATTCCCTTTCCTTGTTAGCTGGATGGACTAGGATTTATAAAATTAGTGCTCTACTATCATCATTTGTTACATCTGAAAGTAATGCCTTGAGTATTTTGTAATTTAAGCCATTTACTAGTACCGAGGTGTTGATCAATTACTTCATATTTGACAAGATTGAGTTTGTTAAGTGGCATCCCATTTCAAAATATGATATTGTTCAAATGGCTCTTCCAACAACCACTAGTGCAGAGCTTGAGCTTTCATTGTTATTGAGAAACCCTTCCTCCTGCATGTTCGAGAGAAATCTCAGGCTCATGTCTGTGGATGTAGCCCAAATGTGGAATTGTTCACTGCTGACAGCCAAGAGAATCAAACTCGTGTTTTGTGCAGACCTGCATAACTTGCATACCCTCTAACTGTCATTTAAAATTCTAGTTAGTTTTCCATTAGTAAGTAACTATTATACCACACATAATCCTCCTTTCCTGTCTGTTTATTAAGAAACGAGAAGATGATTAAACCAACCTGCTAGGAACAGAATAGCATAACTTACAGTGAATGACCTCCTGTGTTTTCCCAGCATAAGACTGTGAATCTTAGGCTTTTGAAAAGTGATTAGAGATTTTGGAATAAATTGATGCATTTTCCCTGCAAAAAAAATTGTGATTTGTTCCAAAGGAACAATCTACTGAGATGATCTTTAATGCTAGGAGAATGTAAAACTTCTCTGGCCTCTGCTTTGTATGTTAATGAGTTTGTTCAAACCTTAAGGTTGGCAATTATTTTAATGCAAGTTGGTTTATTGTATCATGGCTTAGCCTGCTTATGGAATTTGTAGAACTTAGTTGCTTACAGTTAATTTTTAGCACACACCATGCAGGAAATGTGGGTTCATAAATGTCTCTACTCTTTTGGGATTTTCAGGGAATGTGATTTTCTTTGGAACTGTAGGAAATTAGTAGTAGTTAGCAGAATGATAAATACCAATTCCAAGCTATTCCAAATTCTCCTATCATGGACGACGTGGCTATGAAATGCTGATAGACTTAAGTTTGGGAAGCTTAGGGCTGATTTGAATTTGGTTCGAACTTCCTCCGAAGCTTGGCAGCAGGAAATAGGATGTAGTTTGTAGTTCATGTGTAGCATGTACTCGTCATTAGACAGGTGAATGGGATCCCCCCCCCTCATTTAACTCAGCATTTTCTTTTATCTTTTTCCCTCATGCCCTACTTCTGGAACAAAAAGAGCAGACCTATGAATGTGTATCATGTTTGTGTTTGTCATGCATCACCAATGACTTTGATTCTGTTGGCTTCTCATATTATACATGCATCTTGTATGCTCCCGGGAGAAACATAAATATTCTCAATGCATCTATTACTGCAGTCATTTACTAAATTTCCATGGCTATTTTTTAATATATGCTGTCTGTGAGATTTCAATGGACTGTTGGTCTGTAATGCAAATATTTAAATTGCAAATCCAGCCACAGTTATTGACTGGATGAAGGATGTGTATCTGTCTAGATTCTGGAAGGCGTTACATTAACCAATCTCGGCGACCTTGGCAAGTACCTGAGCATGATGGACTTCTTGGAAGTGGTTCTTTTCCTAGACCATCTGCATATGCTGCAGGGCCATCAGCTCCTAAGTCTCGATCTAATGACCAATTCCAGCTCAATAGGAATAATGAGCCATACCAACCGCCTCGCCCTTATAAGGTGAAACCTGTTCTTTTTTGTTTTGTTTGTATTATACTGTCAGCCATTTAATGTCTAACTGGGTCTGGGTTTGGTAATAAGTACTTTAGTCTTTTTCTAGCAATCCTCCTCTTGAAGTTTGTATAACTCTTCTGTGTAACATTTCAGGCAGGGCCTCATTTGCGTAGGGAGACTAATGATTCACTTAATGATGAAACATTTGGTTCATCTGAATCCACAAGCGAGGACAGAGCAGAGGAGGAAAGAAAGAGAAGAGGTAAAATCTCTGTTTCTATAGGATTCATATGGAAGAGCAAACAATTCTACTTTGCTTCTAGTCCAGTGGTAGGTTTCCTTAACATATCGTGCCGTTTAACATATCATGTCCTTTCAGCTTCTTTTGAATCAATGAGGAAAGAACAACATAAAGCTTTCCAAGAAAACCGGAAACCAGAAAAGTCAAAAGATAAGTTTGATTTTACCGAGTTACTGGAGGATTCAAAAGATGATAAAAGACTTCTGAATAGAACCAATGAATTGGACAAGACTGTGATACAACCTATGCCAACCAATGAGCCTGATAAGCCTCTCCATCCCTCACAAGCTCCTGTACCTAGACCTCTTGTGCCTCCAGGATTTTCTAGCATGATAGCAGAGAAGAGTACAGGAACAAAATCTTTAACCAATCCTCTTCCTTCAGAGGTGATCCTCTTATATTTTTCATCAAATATATGTGCATTGAAAACTTGGCTGGTCAGGATGCTCTTCATTCATATCTTTTTCTCAATATTATTTTTGACAAGTACTCCTTGGGCTCTTCCCAGTACATGGGGAGTAAGTTTTACAATATTCTCTTAACAGAGCAACATTTTACATCCATGCCTCTTAAGCAATGCTTGGGAGATTATCTAACATACCACAATCATGCAAGTGCCAATCATATGGAACTTGCATTTTTAATCTGTGTGTAATAGTCTTGTTGTCAAACCATCTTCCTCTTCTCAAATTAAGCACAAGGCTTTGGCATTACTGGTGTATTGTTATGCTGCCTGTCAGAATTGTTAGGAAGTCTCCTGGCTGTGGTTGAAAACCTTTGCATCGCCAATGGCTGCTTCATTTACTTCTCTTTCCCTTTTTAGCTTTTTGATTGTTATATGATATATTACTATTTACTTGTTCTTTACTCCACGATTCTGGTGTAGATCTTATTTATATAGTTACTTTGCAAAATAGTATCTGGTACCGATTAGTGTCTCCACAGATATCACTTGCAGGGAGATATTGAATTTTCAGCTGAGGCATCCTTAGGTGAATTTATTTTTAGATCCTTGCTTTTTCCTGTGATTTCACAGGCTTCCAAACCATTTAGTATCTAGGCCAATACTTGCTTTACTCATGTGCACGCAAGTTTCCAGAAACATTAATGAGAATGATGATTTGTTAAAACATCATTATTCGTTAAAGAGTAAGATTAGTGGCAGTGAAATGTGATCATATGTTGGTGATGTTATTATGTTGCCCTGTTGGTGTCTAATTGTTTGTCAGTAAATCATTCCGTTTTATTAACTGTCCTTTTGTTGATTACTATAGGCTGGCAATGAACTTGAGCTAAGCCTTTTGCAAGCTAAAGGTACTTGTGTTTTAGACTGGACTTCAGATAATCAAGATGGAAAACAATCTTCAGAGGGAATGCATTTGAATTTGAAACAGCCTAGAAGCCCAATTGCTTGTGTTTCCATTAATAACAAGAGTGAAAAGATTCTGAATATAGCATCAGTTTTGGATGTTTCAAGTAAAAAAATTGGCTCCAAGACTTCAAATCTTTCAGAAGTCTTTATAGCTTCTGAGAATTGTCAAGTAATAGATCTTGATGCTGAGGATGTCACGGGGGATAAAAATGTGGGTGAATCTGGTTCATCCCATTCAACCTCAATTCTAGACAAGCTTTTTGGCAGTGTTTCAACACTAAATGGTACTGCTTCTACTGGCCCCTCCAGTTTCATCGAGGTAATCCCTTCTCTTTTTTTTTTCTTTTTTTTTTGGTGGTATGTATCTTCAGGCCCTCAGTAGACTCACTCTCTCTCAATGCTTATATTCGTAATCACTTTATTTTTGTTTGCTTTATTCCTTTGGTGGTGCTAACTTTAAGGGCTGTAATGGAATTATGATTTGTTCAATTTCAGAATCCGTAGCTACCTTAAAAAATATTAGTTGTACATTAATCTTCCCAGGTTTCAGAAATAAATTTCAGCCTTGCCATAATAAGATCAACCCTGAAATTTTGCTGGTAACAATGAAATTCTTCATTTTTATCCCCATAAGGTACAGAAGTTGAATAAAGATAGTGATGGAAACATGAAAAGATGCAATGAAATTACAATGAAAACCGCGTCAGACAAGTCTCATAGAAAGTTTTGCTGTGTGGAAGTAAAATATCCAGTGTCGCTAAAATAAGAACTGTTTAATTTTGCTCTGCAATAATATTTTTCACTTTTATCCCCATAAGGTACAGAAGTTGAATGCTATCAACTTGTGTGAATGAACTTCACTAATTCAAATGAATTTTCTTCTCCAAGTGGAGCAGCATGGGTTCACACCCACCCAGTTTTGTCTTTCCAGATAATGAATTGTTGCCTTGTGTTGTACTTGGAACTGGTGTTTTTTGAAGTAGAAAGTTCTGTTAAAGTTTAAAGCATGAATTGGTAGACTCTTTAAATATTTTTTGTTGTTATTTCAGCATCATGATGTCAAATTAGATGACACATGGAACCCTAAGACTGGTCAATCTTCCAAGTTTGCTCAGTGGTTTAGTGAAGAAGGTATATGGACAATCCATTCATCATTATATGTTGTCCACCGTCCACTATCTCTCTTAGAGCTTAACTTGTATCACTGAATTCTAATTCTTTCACCCGTCCGTTTTTTTCCTTAAGCAGAAAAGAAACCAGTTGACAATCTCCCATCTGGCAGGCCAAATGATTTGCTCTCACTAATTGTTGGTGGTGAAAAAGGTGGATCCCAGGTTAAAGCTACTGATCACATGCTGCCAACCGTTTCCTTCCAGAGCTCTGAACTTGAAGATGGGCATTTGTCATCAAATCTAAAGCCTGTCAGTGTTGAAAAGAATGAGAAGAGATCCAACACTGATAAACCAGATGTAGTTCCAGCTGTGCTTACATGTGAAGACCTTGAACAGTCTATTCTGTCAGAAATTACTAAGAATGGTTCAACTTTGCTGCCACCTGTGCATGACTGGAGTGGTGGTCATGTTAAGATTGAGCAGCAGAAAGCTGAATATCATGCATCCCAGCACCTTCTTTCATTGTTACAGAAGGGGACAGGCCTGGATAATGCAGCACCATCTGCCAATCTAGGGATTAGTCAGATCAGTGCTGCAGACAGACTACAGAATACTGAAGTGGCAAATCAAAGCAATGCACCCCGCAAGCCGAGAGATGCAGATGCTGAAAACATTCCCAATCCACAAAAGGCTTTGACTCTCGAAATACTTTTTGGAACTGATGTCATGAAGGAACTGCAATCAGTAGGAGCACCTGTTTCTAGTCAAAGGGACTCTGTTGGACATGCAAATGATAACACTTCTGAGTTTCATGGGCTACCTGTACCCATAATAGATGATGGCTTCCTTCCTCCTACAGCTGAAATTGTGTCGAGCATGTCAAGTCACAGAAGTGGTGTCTTGGCATCAAAGCAAAGACAGCAAATTGTATCAGATAGAGCTGGAGAGCATTTGTTAGGTTTTGATCCTCAAAATGAAGTGGATTCATCACATCTTCAAACTGAACTGGGCTCTGAGATTGGTGGCTTTGATGGGTCTGTTGAAATTCTACTTCCAGAAGAGGATAATTTGATTGCAGTCAGTGGGCCTCTGAATCTCCAAAACTTTCTACTTGCCAGGAATTCAGCTAAGTCTGAGCTATTACAGGCTCCAGGAACATCAGTTGATATTGCTGAGAAACTTGCGGCTCTGAATTCTGGATTCAGGGATGAAAGACCTGTTGTAGGCCAAGAAGGTCAACCATTTCTTCGCAGTCCTTATGATACGAGGGAGCCTGATGCGCAGTTTCATAATCTTCATATCCAGTCATCTTCTTCCCAGCTTCACCCCCTGCAGTTGAACCATCCAGGGCCGATGTTCCATCCATTAGGTTCTCATCCTGCAAACATGAATGCTCGGATGAAATTAGTAGCCCCTGAGAACATTCATCACAATGCTCCTAATAATCAATTCCCAGCAAATATGCTCCGCCCCCCTTTCAATCACCCTAGCCGCACACTGACTGGATTTGATCCTAGTACACTTAAGTCTGTGTTACCACAAATGCAAATGCATGCCAATTTTCCACCTGCTCGCTTACAACGTGAATTTCCCAGGGGTGCACCTCTGCCTCCACATCCCAGCAATCAGGTGACTGGTTTTATGCAGGAACCGGGTCCAATGCAGGGTTTCCCTTTTAGTCAAAGGCAGCCCAACTTTGGTGCCCTTGGAACTCCACCTCAAGGTATAGACTCAGCTTCTAGTTGATTTCTTTCTGCCTTCTAACAATTAAACAGATGGCCTTATATTTAACAACGAAGTCTCTCCTTTTCTGTGGGTTCCTCACTCTAATATTGTTCGAGGATTTTTCTCTGCACACATCTATTCTAACATTTCTTTTGCAGTGGCAAATGTTGATAAAATTACCTAGTTGTTCTAATTGATGAATTTTAACAGCGATAAGATTGCATGTCTGTTAGTCCCAGAAAAGTTACGCTCACAGGCGTCGGCTATACATGATTTATCTGTCTTTAAACTCGATTCCATATAATGTGAACTCCTACTCATGCATCTCGTATATTGCTAGGCATTTAGGCGTGTTCAAGGTATGGGTTTATTTGTTGTCATGTCATCTGATTCTTGCTCTCAATGGATGGGCAGCTCTCGATGTTGGTGGCGAGAGCAATCATCCGGAGGCACTCCAAAGGCTGATCGAGATGGAGCTCAGGTCAAAGTCCAAACAAGCTCACCCTTTTGCCACCCCAGGCAAAGGTCCAGGAATACACGGTCACGAGCTAGACATGGGTTTTGGATATAGATAGTGGATTTCGACTGTGGTTGTGTGGCGATATATTAACGATCTCATGCTTGGATCCACATGGCCTGGTGAATGGGTTTGATATACTTATTCGGAAGGGATTGCCTATGGTTGGATGTAATTAATGTAGTTGACAGGGAATTGGCATCTAGTTGGGACTTTTGCTTGCTTTTTTCACATTTGAAAAATACCCCTTCCCTCCTTTAACACACGCACACACAAATTTATTAAAAAAATTAAAAATATATTTTAAGAAACTCATCCTCAGCCCTCGTTGAGGTCAGAAATCAAGTAAATCAATTTTGAATTGTAACATGCGGGGATAATTAAAATTCTCTATAATCAAATTGCTTTTAGAGGGTGTGGTTTTTTTTTAAATTATTTGTTATTTTAAAATATAATATAATAAAATAATATATTTTTTATTTTTTTAAAAAAATATTTTTGATTTTCACGTTTTAAAATGATTTGAAAATATAAAAAGTATGTTAATTTAAAGTTAAAAAAAATTAAATTTTTTTAATAGTAGAGGGATGATGAGCTTTTGTTTTTTGTTTTTTTGGTTTAACTATTGATAAAAAAATGTTTGGTTAACTAAGTTTTTTTTATTGGTGTTTTCTAGAAGTTTTTATATTCATAAAGATTTGTTTTTTTATTATTTTGGTTGTAAAATTTATTTTATAATCAAATATTTTTTAAAAAATTTAATTTTTTATAACCACAGTTATTGTTTTTTTTTTGTTAAAAAAAAACCTAACTATAAATGCGTACTCAGAAATTATCAGTGTTTTATTTGTAATTTAGTTTTAATTTTTAATATTATATTTAATGAAGATTAAATTTTACAATTTATTTTAATTTATTTTTTTATAAAATTATTTTAATTTTATTATTGGGATAATGATGAGTTTTAAAGATTATCTTAAAATTTTATTTTTTAACAGAAAATAGAATGAGATTTGAGCAATGGTAAAACTAAACTTACTGCGTCAAAAATCACACCGACAACGTTAAACTGTGGTAAAAGAACTACAGGAGAACCTCTCTCTCTCTTTTTATTTTATTACTTAAAATTAATTAATTAATAATTCATCATTATATGCACAAGGTTTCCCCTTCATATTATTTTGTCAATACACATGATACAGCTCCTAACTTCAGCTCCCGCAAACAAAAACCTCAAGAAACCTACAGTAATACTTAATAGAAAACACACTCAAAATCCCTACAAGATCTCACTTGCACCATACGATACAACTGTCCTACAATCCTGAAAAGCAACGGGAACGTGTATATACAGACACTACAAGCTGACATAACTTTCCTACAATCCTGAAAAGCAACGGGAACGTGTATACACAGACACAACAAGCTGACATAACTAGGACGAGCACGTGCTATGGAACACGCGCATATATACAGATAAACTTTTAGACACATTCACTCATTTGCCCCATCCACACAGCCTTCGCGTTTCCAGATTGGCATTCACTATTTGGTGTCCGCAATACAGAAAATTCACTGAATTTTTATTGCACCTTTTACATAGCTGGAATGGGGTTGCCCAAATTATCAACACTGCAATTGCTGTAAGAACCACCTGCGTTTTCTTTCGGAGAGTCGACATGATACGAAGCAAGCAGCCTTCTCTGCATGGATTTCATGAAAGTTGACAGTGAATAGGCATGATAACTAAAGAATCATACCACGTGGAAATGGGAAATCGTAAGATGAAAGTTCTTAAAAGTCATGGTAAATATACAGAGATCATGACAGGCCACCTAGAGACCAATTGGTGACATCATTTCATAAAGTTACTAGTTGAGCACCACGATAGACAATCAATGAAAAAGGAAAATCTCCATACCTATGCAAGGAATAATTGAACCCTAATTTTCCAATACAGTAAACCATAATTTTCATCATTCGAGCACAGTCAGAAATTTTTGCAGTATCCTTGGACTACCAGTGAATAAACGGAAACAGTTGTGGCATTCAGTGGTACAAATATGAATTAAAAAAAAAAAATCAGATTCGGTAAGTACGGATATTGGGTCTGATCTCATGAAAATGGGATCCTAATTCAGATTTTCGGATGGGGTAAGAGGCATCACAGGTGAATGTCACAAAAAACAAAATAGTTAAAAGCTTAGCTAGTGTTAAACAAGTGCTTACATGATCCTCGAATTCTGGACTTGTCAAATTGATAGAGAGGTTCCTCATCAACAAAACGACCTGGGAAAAAGCAAAATAAATTCCCTTCAGCAAAATTTGGTTTTTTCCATATGGCAGGAAAAACCAAAACCGGCAATTTCTTCAATGGAATACAGGCAAAACCTATGATTTTTTTATGTACAAGCAAATATAGTTTCATGAAAAGAGTGAAGAAAAGGGAGAGGAAGAAGAACAGTTGCTTCCACCCACTTCATAAGATAAGCAGCACGATTTTTTATATATAAATATGCTCAATCTACTCGCCCCAACTGACCAACTCAACCCAACTTGCATGGTGAGAAATGAAGAAGGCATAAAAGATAGAAAAACAGCTTACTGTTTCCAAATTTATCGGGTCCATCTGCTTCAACCTCTGCAAGTGATCCCTGGCATTGGGGTCAAAGACACTTCCAATGAAGCTGTAGACTTGAGCAAAGTCTGGCATAACTGCATTTTGAACAGCATGAATGCGTCATGCATAGGATACAAGAAAATTTACCAGCACATGAGATGGCACACAAAATTCATAACACTATTTACAAGTCCAAATGCAAAAGAGAGCTTCAGATGCATGAGGCAGAAAGGGCCTAAATGCCAGCGACTACGAAGTGTGCTATCCAAGGCACCAGGGAAGCTTGACATGGCTTACACAGATAAATTTGACAGGGGTGTTATCGATGAAAGCTTTATGATCAAACTGAAAAGCTAACTGTCAGTTTGATACAGCAGAAGCAACACTATAATTGTTAAGCTACAAGGGAAAATTAAGAAGCAGCAACGAAGAAAAGATGACATAGAAAAACTCGATAGCAACAATGAATGAATGAAAAGAGAGACTCGCATAATATAACCTTTTCCCTTCCATAAGGGGAAAGAAATCCCAAGTGCAAAACTTCATTTTCACCCCAACTAAAACAGCTAAAACACTTTCAACACTATTTGAAGACCAAGATAACATCATAAGAAAGGCCACTAGAATTGACATGTGAGGGAGAGACGTCCAGGTTTTCATGTTGAACTGACACAAAGGCATGGCTAAAGCTTATATGCACTACGTTGGTAAGTCGGAGATTGGAAAGAAAAAAGGTTTTAAAAAGATAAAAAGGCCAATCATTTTCCAACTACATCTGTATCTCAACTTCAAATAAGAAACATGATACTGACCTCTCTCTGACTTGCCCTGATCCTTATTATCAATTATTTTGCCAGTTTGCCAAGTCCTTGGGGTGCTTTCATTACTGCTACTGTAGCAACAATTATATGAAATTGTTGGCCCAGCCAAGCCAGCATCATCTGAGAAAATACAATAATTGAAACTTTTACTTTAAAAAATCTAGCTCATGCACAAGAAAAGAAAGGAGGTGGGGGAAGAGAGCTAGAAAAAAATAAAACCTGTAGTCATCTGTGACATGCTCACTGGTGGTCCAGAGTTATAACTCCAGGTAGATGAAGATCCACTGGTAATTGGATTTCCGAGATCTGATATTGTATCTGGCCGATAGAGATATCCAGGTTCAAGCAAAGTAGATGAAGATTGAAATAGCCCAGTCGCTTGTGATGCAACAACAGCTGTTAGAAATACACAAACAAATAAAGGTTAGTCCAGAATCAGAGTCATTCAATCCACAAACTCCTCCCACCCTCTTAAAGCCTTAACACAAAGTTAAAACATACTAACCACTTTTAGAAGCCTTTTGCGGGTAGGGATGAGCTGCTTTTCTCTTTGGCCGAGGTGGAGGTACATGTTCACTTGTTCCACTCTTCTGAACCTTCAGAAAGTACTTTTGTGCATGACTGCGTATCTGCCGAGAACATCCATTACATTTTACATGCAAACATTTTGATGCTGAACATGTGGTTCACTGATAACTGTGACTGAATTCAAATACACCAATACAGACACACAGAAGCACAAGAAACAGTGAAGAATACGTAATCCTGACCTATGCTCAGGAAGCCAAAATCCCTCGAATCATATTTGAGTTTAGGGACTTGAGAGTGGTGTATTAAGGCTTTATGTAAAATTTCTAACTTCAGGTACCATTAATATACCACATCCTAAGGACATCTCTAAAGTAAACTCATAAACAGGGAGTTTCATCACTTCTTTGATTAAAAAAAAAAACTATGACCATTATAACGAAACTATCTTTACCATTTTAGAAACTTAAGCTTGTATGCAATAGCTAGGTGTTGTGACTTTGACTGACAAATTTGTTCAAGTATGATTATGTGAAATGAAACTCATAAGCGTATGTTGACAACAATATCAGATGGAAAATGAAGATAAGACAGAAGAAAATCAAACCCAAAAGGTGAACTAACCTGTCACTCAAGTATTTGCAACAGTACACAATCAAGATAAACAAATAATCAAGCAACGCTAAGTGGGAAACTTATTGAGCTTGTTATCACAAGGAGCAATCACCTCATGAAAAAAACACACCAAATAGTAGGATTGTAAACTAATTCTCCCTCAAAGACCCTACCCTATTTTGGTGAAACACACACGGTAAAGACCTCATCATATAATGCTTAAAGAAGATAGATTAGATTGTTTAGCATACCTGTATGACAGTCTTTGACCCAACAAATGCTTCAATCTTCTTCCAATCACGATCAAATCTGTAACCAAAAGAATTTTAGGGCGCACAGTCTATTAACCGACAAGTCAGAAAGCATATGCCTTGCACACACAATGACATAGATAATCCCATAAAAAGCTTTATAATATAGTGACGTAACTGAAAAACAATTTCTGCTTATTAAGACCAAATGGAAGATTTTTAGGAGTTTGAATGTTAGGCATTGCAGTCAGAGCTTGATGAACGTGACAATTATTTTAAAAATCAGAACACACAATAATATTTTTACCAAAATAAGTGGTAAGATTCAAAATCTTTCACTTTTATTGCTCTCGCCATATTCCTCAGCAACCCACAATCTTCTCACTTCTGCATCAAACACTAAAGCCCTCGTTTCAAAAACCAAAGTACAATTAAAATGAATAATAATTATTAAAAAAAGAGAGATGCTTTCATTAACACTAGTGTACGCCACAAAGCACACTCAGAACCCAAACTTCGATAAGAACCCTTTATTCCCTCAGTTTGTTTTTAAATTCTCGTATTTAATCAATCACTAAAGTCCCAAGTTCAAAATCCAAACTATAATTAAAATGAAAAAAAAATGTTTTAATTAAAAAAACCAAATTACTATATCAATCATTAACATCAAACTCAAAAAACTTTTTATTTTTTTATTCAAATTCTTTCATTTAGCTGAGATTTTGCCAATTAAGTGAAACTAAATCCAAATCTCTTTTCCAGCAACCAAGCAAAAAGAATAAATCAGAAAGAGAGGGAGAGAGAGAGAGAGAGAGAGAGGAAGGAGGAGGAGGAGGAGTAGTATAATGATACTTACAATTGGAGGGCTTCTAGAAACTTGTCATGCTCCTGTTCAGTCCAGCTCTCCCTAGACTTAGTAATAGTATAAGGTTTCCGGATCTTCTTACTCGAATCCTCCGAGAAGGACATCACCGTATTATTATGATTATTATTAGTATTAACCGTCGAAACTGTATTGTTACAAGTATTAGTAGCAGTAGCTGTATTGGATGGTGTTGCTGCTGTTGTTGTTGGAGGAGGTGGCAGCGAATCGAGACCGGGTAACCCCATATTACTATTATTCATGGGATCAAAGAAATAAAAGCCTTGATCCGGGTTAGGGTTAACCGACACCATTGAAAGAAAACAAAAACCGACTCTGATTATCTTCCGGTTCAGGTTGTTATGGATGGTCTGGTTTTCCTGTTAAGGTTTCTGTGCTGTGTGTTCTGTTTTGCAAGAAGGAGAGCAAGGGAGGCAAGAGATTGCTCACAGGTGAGGATACAGAAATAGATGTCTTTTTTCTTTTTGGTTTAATTAAGGTTTTTGTGCTGAGGGTTATGTTTTTGTAAGAGCTACGAAGGAAAGAAAAGGAAAGAAAAGGTAGACGATGGAAGTGAAGAGAAGATGAGATTTGTGGTTTATAAATGTTTTAGATTTTGGGTTTTTTTATTCATTTATTTAATATAGACACACACGTGGCAGTATTGAGCTGTCTAGAACTGAGAGTTGGGGTATCTGTGGATTCGGCAAGTGGCAGGCAATTAGAGTAACTGTTATGTGTTTTTTAATTTTAAATAATTTTAAAGTGCAGAAGTCACTTTTGGGTAACCGCCACAAGTCAAAAGCTGGTTGGTGCTTGAAAAAACTCTGAAATTAGAAAAGATATTGATATACAAAAAAACATTTAAAAAGTCATTTTATAAAATTAAGATAAGATTTATTATATAAATCTTGTCGAAGCTTTTATCTCCAACATCTTCTTTACTCCAAACTAATAAATTACCACACACCATCAAGCATCTAATTCATGAAAATGAGTGATGCTTGTAATTTCTTTTAATAAAATTTATAACCCTTTTAATTATATGATTTTCACCTTATGAATCATCGTTAAATCTATTATTTCTTCATAAATATCTTAAAATATATTTGTAAGTGTTAAAAAAAATTAAATTTTTTTAAAAAAATATATCAAAATAATATTTTTTTATTTTTTAAAAATTATTTTTAAAATTAAAATATCAAAATAATTTAAAAATAAAAAAATATATTTTAACTAGATTTAAATCTGTTGTTATAACAGGTAATAAGTTTGACTCATAGCTAGATTTAAATATAATTAATTTTAATTATTTTTTTTACATATAATAAATAAATAAATTGATAATATTTTTTTTATATTGTACAAAAATTAAGTAATGATAATTTTTTTCATTTAATGTAGACCATGTTGTCCAATTTTTTGATATGATTCATTAGGTAGTGTAGTTGCAAAACCAAAACTAATAGTTTTTGTAATTTTTGATTACAAGATTTAATGTTATTAAATCTATTTATATAATTAGATTTAAAAATATTTGAATATAACTTGGTTACGAGATTTAATAGTATTAAGTTTAATGGTAGCCAATTTCGAGGCAATTAATATATTTTATATGCTATTTATAATTTTTATATTTTAAAAAAATTATTACTAACCCATTATAAAATACAGAATAATATGCTAGTTAATTATAATTTCCTATGCAAATTACCTTTACACCGAAAGATTTTGCATCGTGGCAGTATATTGGAACCAGAAAATATAATTATAATTCGAGAATCTTCACGTCAACGGTTAGGATAATGCCACGTCTATGCCTTATCCGAAGTAACTCTTGCACCCTTCCTGGGAGACACCGGAAAAGGTTGAATTTTGAAAGTTCTAGTACGGTCGAGAGACATCCGGGGCCTGGGATCGTCAGCTTGTTCATTTCAAATATCTTGCCTTTTCGTTTAGCTAACACCAGCATGCGTCCCCGAGGGCTGGATTTTTTTTTTTCAAAAAAAATATGTTTAGATTTTGAAATGAGATAAACAAATATAAAATCAAATATTTTATCATAATAAACATACAATTTCAATAATCAAGACCGCATCCAATCTAGAATATTACATAAAATAGACACCACAAATCATGAGATTCAAATACTTAATAAAATAAATTATAAAACCTTTCTTTTATAGAAAAAAATCATATATCAAGTTAGTTATTACATCTAAGGTGCCTAATCAAGAAGAATTGTAATGTTTAATTCTTGGTTAATCAAATATTAAATAATAAAATTAAAATATATATACACACATACATAAAAGAATTTTAAAAAATATTAATTAAAATAATGATGATTAAAATTAAGATTCAAGATGAATTTTATATTTATTTAAAGGGTGAAATTAAAAAAAATCAATTTAGTAAAAAAAATAAAAAAAATAAAGATCAAAATCAACATAAAAAATAAAAATAAAAATAAAATGTTATAATTAGTGGAAATAATAAAAATAACAACTTTTTACAAAAATACCAAGAAAAAAAATAGAAACCAAAACATTAAAGTTCAATTGGAAAACATAACACCATCAATTTGAAATGTGGGATGAAATTGAAAACTACTATAACTTTTACAAAAGAGCTAATAATAAAAATTTAAAATTTAAAAAATGATGATTACAATGAAGAATATAATATTTAGTAAATTGTTATTGCATAATAAAATTCAAAGAAAATAAAACTTCTAAAAAAAATACCAAGATAAAAATTTTGAAATCAAAAGAATAAGAATTGAAGTTAAAATATCAACAATCAAGAGAGTCAAGTTGTAATTTTTTGAAAGGAAAGAGAAAAAAGTAAAAAAAAAGTCATTTAATATCAAACCAGATTATTAGTAAAGATATGCACAACATCAATAAAAAAAAAAACACAACGACACTTCCATCATCAGAAGACTTAAGTGTCTTCCATACGTCCTTGGAAGCTATACACATGCATTGTTTTTGTTATTTAGCCAAACATGAAAATGCCTTAAAGATGAATGTGAAATTACAAAAAAAACCATTGTAAAAAAACAGAAATATTCCTCAATCTCATGCTTATTTTTTTTTATTTTAAGGTTATTTTCATAGTTTAATTGTGCATTTTAATTGTTGATTATTTTTTATACTTGTGCAAATACCAAAGTGTCTCTCGATTTCAATAATAATAGCCAAAAATCCATTGTAAAAATATAAAAATACCCCTTAATACTATATATACAAATAAATATATATATATATATATAAATACATATATATATATATATATATATATATATATATATATATATTTGTTTGTTTCCAATGTTGTTTTGATTGTTTTACTATGCAATTAAGAAGGAAAAATACTTGTTTAAATATGCAATCAAAAAGGAAAAATACCTTTTTTTTTTTGCTCTGTTTTATAATGACAAATGGATCATGCAATAAAATCTCAATACCCTTTACACCTATTTTAAGTTTTTTGGGTGGAGGGACAAAAACATCATTATATCATTCCAGTAAATGCTAACAATAAATATAGAGTCATACACTTTCCTTGAAGGTTTTGGTTTCTTTTAATTAAGAAAACAAATTAATTAAAAATAACTTAAGTCAATTTTCTAAATTCATAACCTATATTATAAGATCAGAATAAATAAATTAGTAAATAAATTTCATATTAAAGAATAAATTTTTTTAAAAAATTAATATTCAAGTAAACAATGATTTATGAGGAGGAAGGAGTAAATTCTGCTCCACAATTAGTTTATGTTAATCTACTAATATAATAATGTGAAATGCTGATTTATGCTTATCAGAACTTGGAACTAGCAAATACAATATGGTTGAAAGGGGAGTTCAACTGGTATCACCAGTTATTCATCGAAAACCGCCAAGAAATTGTTCTCTATTAGTTGCTGTATTGACTGAAGACCCCACAAATACTTTCTGAACAAATACCCTTGTAGCAACCGGCAACAAGGTATCCAAGGCAACATGCTTGCATATTTAGGCAATAAGAAAGTGTTGATCATGATAATAAACGAGTCTGTTTCCTACGTTATAGGATCCAGGAAATGGTTGCAAGAAATAAGATTTTCGTAGATGTTTCTATCTGGATGCTTTGTTCAGAAATTGAGCTTTGTCATGTAGCATCAAATAGAAAATAAAGATAGACACCAACCGATGGTATGATTTGAACCTGAGATGTGTCCTCAGCTCCCCCAGCATCAGGAGAAGATGGTGTCTTATTATTAGCTCAACACATTGGTTGATAGCAAACAATATTGATTAAAATTAGAATTATGAAATACGAGTAAGTTTAAGCAATTATTTTGATCATTTAAATGGTCAATACGAGACCAGCAGGCACTGATTGGAAGGAGGTGTTAAGCACATTTATATGAATGATGACAGCAGAAGCTTTCCTGCCCCATAGTTTTCCGCTGTCTCAAGCGATGTTGTGGGCTCCGAAAAACCATGTGAGATTTCACTTTGCAATTTGCAGGCGATTGGATATTCTAGCCTCTATTATATCAAGGACCAGCTGGATCGGGCGTTACCTTCAAGGCTATATCATTCCAAATCTAAGATTTTGCAGGTCACTGGGGAAGAACTTGCGAAACCTAACCGGCAAGGTCCACAACCTTGATACTTGCAGACATAAGATATAACCATTAGCATCTGTCTTTATGTATTCTGACCCTAAAAGAAAATTCTGCATGCATGCTGCAATTAGCCATTAGCCCTAGCCTTTTGAGATGGCCTGGGTGCATTTAATTAAACATTACAAAGAGAAGGTGAAGAAATCATGATCAATTTATACATCGATTTTTTTAAAAAATATTCTGACTTCACGGCCATCAAGGTTTTTATGGCATCATTAAACATAAAACCTGAATCAACTATATTCATGCCTCGTGAACTCATCTATCGAATTTACAAGTTCTTACCATTCAAGAACTACTTCACAAGCCCGGAATCAACAACGCAAATGCAGCTACCATTAAAGCTAGAGATGATGATAAAGCATTGGTTGACAAGTACCTACCACCAAAATGGACACTTTAATGGAGTTTCATTAATTCATTAAAGTAGAAACAATCATTAATTTGAAGAAAAAATAGACAGCTATCGTAAATTATAAAGTACATTCATTTCAGCTGAAGGCCAAACATCCCATGGGTAATGGGTGCATATATAGCTGATAACATACAAAACCAGTAAGGAAAAAAAAGGAAAAGAATGCTTTACAGATTGTTTTGAGGAAACACAAACCTCAGAAGAATAACATAATTGGCAGCTGAGAAGGATAATGAAATGAGCAGGTAAAAAGGTTGGGTTTCTCAACTCTTGCTTGCACAATTTAATCTAGCCAACGATTAACACCATCTTCTCCCATGGCTGCCAGAATCTCAATGCGTACATCCAAAACAGCCTGCAATTTTTATGCAAATTAAGGCAATTCAGAGAGAAAGGACAGGTGCAGGAATTGCATTCTCTGTGCATGTGCTGGGTGGAAGGGGGATGGTAAGTTAGTTATGACATATTTATCAACTTTCATGCAATTCCTTCTTGTGTGTTGATGCCCCTGTGCATAAAAATGCGGAACTGAACAATCAACCTTAGCAAACATCTAACCACTGCTATTTTTTAGCAAGGCTATAATTAACCACTATAAATCTCTGTTTATTAATGCTTAACAGAATTGAAGACAGTTGGAGGAAAATTATCTTGCAGCTTAACGCAGAGGGAGAGAGTACCAAAGGATTTCTACAGTTAACCAGCCGGCATTCCTCCAAAGAACCTTCCAACATCCAACTCTCCCAAACATCAAAACTGTGACTGGCAAAGACAAATTCCGTTCTTCTGTTAATCTGCAATTTTCAAGATAGAATTCAACCTTAATCCCAGGCAATCAAATAATTACATTTAATTTAATATGAAGATACTTGAATATTTGCAAGTAATGCATTTATTCAATCATGCTGGAAAATAAACAACAGGACATGGATCAAAGATGGACATGCTCTTAAATGCAATTTTTATTTTTCTTCAAGAATGAAGATCACAGTGAGAACAAATACAATGCCTGATTAAACAATAATAACATGTATCCTGTTCTTTGAAAACAAATGCAACCCACAAAATAGTCAAATCCAAAATCTGATTTTACAGAGCAAAAGTCCACTTCCCGAGTAAACCACCATAACGCAGCAATAGAATAAAAATAAAGATATCTATGTACAACAACAGATACAAACATTAAGTATGTCCCAGTTCTAAGCATTTTACGAGAACTCAACATGTATAAAGAAGGCCCTATCAGCCAAGGAAAAGGAACAAAGCTAGTTAAAAGAAGCATGACCATATAATGATCACAACTTGCCAGGACATGAACTTGGAGCGGATATTAGTTCCATCCGCAGTAACTTTTAAACATATAGCACAGCAGCACTCTCTAGCTACTCAATCTTACAAGATATAAAGTACCTGCAATAACTTTCCACCAGCAGCAAAAGAGCGCAACCCAATTGTATCCTGCAGAAAATGTATCCATAAAAACACATCAGCTAACTCAACAGTTAAACCCATTCCCAATTACACAACAGAAAAGCAAGGAAAAATTTCTGCCAAACAAACCTTGCTTCTGAAAACAACAAGGAACTGTGCTGCAGGGTCTCTTTTTGTCACGTTTGACATAGCATCCAGGAACCAGCCACCTCCTTTAACTCTTTGCCTGGAGACATGGAGTGCAGAGTTATCTCTTGCATATAAAGCTATAATGTGCCCATCTTTTAGAAGCTTGTCAGACTTTCCACCAAGCTTCTTGCCTGATCTTGAAAGCTGGCCAGAAGTTGGCTCTTGCATTAATTCTATCGGTGTTTTCCTACTCCTTGTGTCTTCGGGGGATGCGAAACGAGAACCAGAACTTAACACTTGATCAGTGCCACTCATAGCAGTATCATCTTCTTGATGTGAAGTAATTTCTTTCTCTAACTGAGAATGATCATCTGATTTCTGTTGGGATTTTTGATGGCCATGTCTTTTTTTTGCCTTCTTGCCTAATCGGTTCCGTCTTCCTTCAGGTCTTGTGGCCATATTTTGAGACATGCCAGAAACCTGAGCTTTGCTGGTAGATTCTATTGATTGACTAGTGACTTTTTTGTGATAGCTTTCTAGAGTTACCTGAACATCATCTGTCAATTGCTCAACAACAGAATCCTGCAGCGAACTTTCTTTGTCTTGTCTGTGAAATTGATTGCTTTCCTCACCTGTTTCACTTTCTTCCTCTTCCTCGTCAGAAACGGCATTTTTTGGTACAGTCCCATCAAGGAAGAATGAATGCAGTATAGAGATGGCTTTGTCCCTTATCTCCATCCACACTTCTTCACTGTAATCTGCACTGCGTGGAAGTATCAATACATTGGGCATCTCTTTCACCTGAAGCAATAGTTTATGGGATGGATCACTCAGACTAGGAGATGCTGTGTTTCGAGTTGAATATCATGCAGCATTCACATAAAATCTTAGAGCACGTTCAAAGCTTTGAGACCTCAACAATTGCTGCTCAGCATATGATATCTAGGTAGGAAGTGTAACAATAAGCTAGCATTGGTTTTTGTTCAAAGACAGAAGGGACGAGAGAGAACAATACAAAGGAGTTGAGATGGAGATGGAACAGGGGTAAAGATGGAGTTATTTTGGTGGCAATGCACAAGATAAAGTGTTTGTTTGGTTGATGATATACAAGACAATACAAAATGTAGAAGAACTCTTTACTGTTGTATTATTTTGTTTTTATACTGTTTTTATACGACACATTTAAAACACTAGACAATTTTCTTTTTCATTATTACTCATGTCTTATTCAATAATTTGTCAATAATAATAATATAGTTCTTTTCATTTCACATTATGCTAAAAATAAAAAAAATTATTTCAATTTCAGAAAAATTATTCATTCAATAAATTATTAATTTATTAATTATTTTGATTTTTATGTAACTCTAGAAAAAACATTATTTATCTAATAAATGTCCAATAATTGTAATTTACTTTGGCTAATTCTTTTTTTTCTTTTTGTAAATATAAATTAAGAGAATTTATAATCTACTTTAGCCAGTTAGTTTTCTTCAATTTTAATCTGATGGAATGATAAAGAAAATTTTAACATAAAAATACATATATAAAAAAATGGAATGGGTATATATATATATATATAAAGAAGAAGAATCATCCAGCCTCAATCTTAAACCAGGCTCAGGTGTGCCTGAGCTGGGACACAGCCGAGACATGCAAGCTGGAAGGAAAATGGCATGTCGTCTATCTTCTTTACCAAGTCTCGCATGTTTCTTGGGAGACTATTGGAATCCAGCAGGTGCGCTGGCCACCATGAAAAAATCAATTTTTGGCTGTTTTTTAGGGGAAAAGAACATATAACACTCCCCTAAACCTTCTAAACACAAATATTATCTTAAAAAACAAATTAACCAGCATATCAATACAAAAAATCAATTTTAAAATATTTAGATATAAAACTTCGAATCTCTCTCTCTCAAACCTTGTGACAAAATTGTATAATTTTTGTGTCTATGAATTCCTTATGATGAGCATTTTCTTTTGAAGGCAGTATTGACTGGTTTTGTGGTTGGATCCTATCTAGCCAAAATTTTATCTGTCCACTCCTTATTCTCTCTTCTTAATGTTTTTCTTATTTTTATGTTTTTTTCTTTTCTTTTTTCTTTTTCAAATTCAATGGTAGAAATTGAATATTATAAAATTAATGGTTTGGATCTTAAGTTGGAAATAGAGATGACAATTTTCAAATATTTTCAAGGACATTTTTGGAAAAACATTATTATTTATGTGTCTAAGACATGTCCCGTCTGTCATTTTTTTAGAGGTACATAAATTGGCTCAAATTTTATCCAGGATACAAATTCAAAAATGAGTTTTTACCCCTGTCTGCACTACCAAGCAGGTATCTATCCCGATTGCCTTCATCTCTACTGTCTCGAGACAATAACCAAATGCCACCTGAGGGACTTTATCCTCTAAAACATGGAAAAAGAGTTTGGTTTTATTCCGATCCATAATCAAGTAACTGAAAGTTAGAAAAGAATAGAGATTTCTTAAGAAACAAGCATGCTCAAAAGTGCAATGGTTGATTCAGAACAATAGAAATCAAGTGATTAGAAGAGAGGGAGAGGGGCAACATATAGGAATACCTATACCCCACACAACCTTTTTTCAATTAAACTGGAAAGAGTGGATAGTGCTTAGCAATTTGATTACCACTATACTGATACAAGACATGGAGAACTAGACGTGCTTGTCAACCAACCCAACCCAACTAACTTAGTTATTTAGGAGGGGGTAGCGTAGGTTATTAATTAATTATAAAGTAACTGACATTTCAAATTTGTCCATGAAATGTTATAGATACCATGAAATAACACACGTCCTTCAAACTGCTTATAGATACCCTAAAAATAACAATGTGATCCGATTCATAAATCATACATACCCATGCTTCCATCCACTGTGGTCCTTCAGCACCATCCAAGGCACAACCAGCCAAGGTCCCGTCAATCAAAAGCTGCTTTAAAGCACAATCATCCAGCAGCTGACTGCTGCCCGTATTCACAAGAAATGCCCCTGTAAGGAAGCAAAAGTGGTTCCTTCAACATAAATACCAACAGGAAATAATTTATCGCAAACTTTTTAAAATGAGTAAGATTAATGTACCTGGCTTTATATGCTGCAAACACTCTGCACTAATAATCTGAACAGTTTCATTAGTTAAAGCACAGTGAAGTGAAATAAGATCACTAGCAGCTAGCAAATCATTAAGAGTATCCATTCTTCGAGCAGCTGAAGGAAATGCAATAGAAGACCTGCTTAATATTCCTGGCCCCTACATAATTTGATTTGGGAAAAAAAGTGAAGAAAGAGCAAGTCCAAGTTGAAAGAACAAATAAACTGTGCACCAGAAATTGAAAGCAGAAAGGCGCACAAAGCAACTCAATGCATTAAATTAGAGAGCAGCTACAATTCAAAGAACGTCAAATCCCACAACTCAACAACTTCTAACAGAATGCTTCTCAATCCTACCCGAATTGCATCTTCCAAATGCCATTATAAGAAAGCGCCCAGCTTATCAAATATAACATCATTTATGCTTTATCAAGATTTTTATTTTATTTTTTCCATAACAAAGATAAGTAAACACCAGGTCCTATAAACAACTAATTTGGAACTATTTACAGAAACAAAATGTATTCTTTCCACATAAACCTCATAAAGCATCAAAGTGAACTTCATTTCTCATATGCCCATAAATCAATTACATCAACAAAACACGGAAGTTTTGAGTCGCTCTAACATTAAACATCAATTGAAAAAATAACAATTTTTTTCAATTTAATTCACAAGCAACAAAAACAATCTAAAGATAACATCTTTAGCTCCAAAATCAACACTTAACTAAACAGCTTGAATAACTAAGATTTTTCAGAATGCAGAGATAAATACCTCATGCACATCAAAATAAAGCACACTCATTTTGAAAGCCAGGCTTCTAGTAGCCAAAGACTTAGCCGATGCAGATCTACCAACAATGCCCAATACCAGACCTCTACACCTCCTCATTCCTCTACAAAGAGGCTGTACCGAACCAAGCCAACCCGAAGCTGACAACGTATGTCTTGATAACAAGTGCGTCCGGCGAAGCAAGCCAAGAAACAAAGCCATAACCGTGTCCGCGATCTCCTCGGCTCGAGAAGTGTCAACGTGGACAAGCCGGAGGCCCAAATCGGCAGCGAGAGCCGAGTCGACGGCTCGGTCAGCCGATCCCAGGCATAGGATAAGCTGGTAAGGACGGAGACGGCGTTGGGCAGCGCGAGGGAGGTAAGCGAGAGAGTGGAGGAGGACGGCAGCCGCTGATTCAATTTTGCCATCGGAGAGACGGCTGAGAGGAACGTGTTCGATTGAAGCGACGCCGAATAAGGAGTCTTGTTCGATGGCACAATCTTCGATGCAGTTGAGAGTGACGACTAGAGGGAGGAGATTTTGTTGTGGGGGAGGAGGGTTAGGGGTACGGTGGTGGAGTGACATTGTCGTCGAGGATCTATTATTCGTGGCGCTCATTTACAATTTTTGTTCAAGTTAGGGTTTAAAGTGAGGAATTTGGGGCATTCTTTGGGGTTTAATGGAGGAGGAGGAGGAGGTGGAGGGAGCTTCTTTTTTTCTTTTGTTGTGAAATGAAACTTGAAGGAGAGACGATGGTGTGTCGTTTTTTCAGTTGGTTCGTTTTTGCTTCCTCTGTCATTGGAGAGGGTGAAACGTGCCTTGCTGGTCTAGGCACTAGACTAGACTAGATCTGACCCCTGGTTCTTCAGGTTTTCGAAAACTTCCAGTAATATCCTCAAGGCTCTGAGCTTTCTTTATTTTATTTTATTTTATTTTTCTAATTTGGTTTTATTTTTAATTAAAAAAATTTAATATTTTTAATATTTTAATATATTAATATAAAAAATATTATAAATTATAAAAAATATTATTTTAATATATTTTTAAATCAAAATACTTTTAAAAAAATTGTAATGATGACCTGGCTTTTGTCTGTCATTGCATGTTATTTGATTTTTGGAGAATTGAAGTAAAATTTTCTAGTTTACTCTTTAAAAACTTTGCATAATGACCTTCTATCTATTGATTTTTGTAATTTGGTTTTGCTGCAGGTTTATTTTTGCATTTTCAAAGCATTTTAAAAAAATTAAATTTTTTATTTATTTCAACTTAATATGTTTTTTGTATTTTTAAATTATTTTTATATGCTAATATTAAAAATAATTTTTTAAACATAAAAAATCATTAACATCTATTTTAACATAAAAAATTATTTTTTAAAAAAATAATAATTATTATAATCCCAAACAAGTTTTTAAAACATAATTTTTATTACAGTTTTATATTTAGTTGTAGGTAATAAACAGTTTAAGCTAACTTAACCCAAGTAAAAGAGAAAGAACAAGTGATGGGTGTCACTTGTCCCGCAAACTTGATATTTAACATTTGAATTTAAATATATAAAAAACTTGTTTAAATAATGAAGGATTTAGATGGTATTTGAGATTGTAGTTATTATTTAAAATATATTTTTTTATTTAAAATATATTAAAATAATATTTTTTAAATTTTTTATATTAATATATAAAAACGATCTAAAATTATATAAAAACATATAATTTAAAGAAAAAATCATTAATTTATAAAAAAAAATAAACACAAAAACAAGCATGCTATAAATAAAAAGATATATTAAAAAAATAATTAACGAAGGGCCACATTAAGAGAATAAAAAAATAAAGGGACTTCTGATATGATCAGCCTGAATTTTACCTGTTTTCTTTTACATGTATTTTACCAATAACTGGCCTTTGTTAAAAAAACAAAAAGTCAAGAACCTCGTTGGGAGCTACACTGGGCAAAAAAAAAAAAAAAAAAAGAACCTTCATTTTTACACTTTCAAGGTGTATGGCAATAAAAGGCGAATAGTGAGAATTAATTTTTTATTTTTATTTTGTAGGTGTTTAGTTAAAATGAAAATAAAAATTACACAGCTTTATTTCTATGGAAGGAGGTGGAAATAAAAAAAGATATGAGAATAGATTTTTAAAAATATTATTATTATTTTTATATTCATTGATATCAGGTAGACAAAAGTTAAGAGTTGGTGGAGTTTGACGAGTGGATTAGGGAAGTTGATGTAGGACCCGATACGAAGATTTTATTGCAAGGATGGTTGCGAAGTGAAAGTGAGTGGATTTTTCTTTATTGTTGTTGTTTACGTGTTTGGTTTGAAAATAATTTGTGGCAAAGTTTTGTTTCAATGTTGGTTTTTTGTTCTGGGCAAGAGTATTTGTTTTGGGTTTTGTTAGTGATGGATGACGAGGACAATAGTATTGGTGTTGGTGTTCTAAATTCATTCTAATTTTCATTTTATTTTTGTGGTTAATGTATGTATGCTATTGAATATGTTGTTTCTATAGAAATTTAGGGTGAAATATACTGTAAATAATTACTGTTTAGCTATTATTGTTCCTATATTTTAACGGACATTTAATGGATTTGGGTAATGAATTTCAAGTATTTGAGAGAGATTTTATGGTATATAATTTTACTCGTTTGAAAAGCCTATAGACACACAACAGTGAAATATTGTAAAGGGAGAATGAAATCTAGTTTTGTCTAGTTTGCTTGGCTTGCAACGTTGTGTTTAAAGATGGTATGGTCATGGCATTGGATGATATGGAAGAGAAAGAAGGAAGCGAAAGAAGAAAGGGAAAAAGAAAAGAGAAGAAAACAAAAAAGGAGAAAGGAAATAATTGTTTTTTTATATAATTTTATATATAGTTGAGAGTCATATCATATTATGTTTTTTCACTAAAAATAAGCAAATATGCAAAGGGAGGGTCCAATTTTAAATGGTTCAGGGTATCAGGAAGGTAAAGGACGAGGCTATTTTTGTTTTTACATTTCAAAAATACAATCAAGAAAATTTGAATTTTTTTATTTAAAATTAATATTTTTTTAATGTTTTCAAATATTTTAATGTGTTAATATTAAAAAAATAAAAAAATAAAAAAATATTATTTTGATATATTTTTTAGTAAAATACATTTTGAAAAGCAATCACTAATACATTTTCAAAAACACTTAAATGTAAAATAACTTAAAATTTATAAGAAACTAGGTCAATTTAACCATCAAAACATCATTTTGATTTCATATGATTTATTATAATTTCTTGATTCCCATTTCAGTTTTTTTTAATGTTTGATAACAAAATTTATCTAAATATGTTTTGATAATAGAGTTTTTACGAAAAAAAGAAGAAGTTTGAATCGGAAATAATTATATCTAATGTTTTTTATGGTTTTAATATAAAATCATCAATAAGAATACGAAGAGGTGAAAGAGCGTCGTACGCTGTTAAAAAAAAAAAAAAAGGCAACCCCAATTTGCTTTCCTTGCATTCGTTACAGACAGAGTCAAAGAAATAAAATGTACACTTTTATATACTAGTAGGAATGGACTAAGCGCCCATTTTAATTCATTTATGAGTAAAAAAAAAAAATCAAGCACTCATTTCGTATCGCGTTATAAATGAAGTTAGATCAATTTTGATTTTTTGATTTAATTCTTTTTTTTTTAATTATTTTGATATTTAAAAAAAATAAAAAATATATATTATTTTAATATATTTATAAATAAAAATATTTTAAAAAAAATCACTACCTTACTTTCAATTACTCCATAAGAGATGATTACAGCGTATCTGCCCAAATATGAAAGCACCAGATAGAAAGGTAACAAGCCTTCATCAATAATCTCTAACTCATTAACCCCGAGCTAACCCACTACCAGACCTAGCAGGCACAATCACTCATCCCATCTTCCTTGCCCTCCTCCATTAACCCAAAACACCAATTCTCATCCAATTAAACTCCATAACCATTACACAGTCTTTCGTCTTCCTCTTTCTAACAACCGTGGATAATTGTGCCCACATACCAGTCTCTGATTTTGAATTCGATTTTTAGCTCACGAATTAAGGATTTTATTATGATTTCTCTGATTTTGGGATTTTTTTTAATTACAGAGAGAGAGAGAGAGAGGCAGTTTGATAGGATGATTTCATTTTTACTCCAAATCCGCAAAATTTTGATATTGTAGAATTTCAGGTCTAATCAAGCTGAGATTTTTACAAATTCTAGAGAAATTTTGTTTAAACTAGAAATTGTGAGTGTATGACAGGGAGAAAAAAAATTTGTGTTTTTCGCTTACAGAAATTTTTTGTTGACGGATTATTTTTGTAATAACAGAGACAAAGTGTAAAGCAAAATGAAGCAAGTTAATTTTCCTTAAAAACACTATGAAATTTCACGTTGTAATTTTTAATATTAAAGGTTAAAATAAAAAAAATTCATGACTTTTTATTTTTGTGTTATGAACTATTTTTTAAAGTATTTTTAAAATTATTTTAACTTGAAAAACATCAAATTAATATTTTTAAATAATTTTAATGGACTAAAATTAAAAATAAAAAAATTATTTTAATATATTTTTAACTAAAACATATCCCATATCACCGTATCAAACATTTTATGGAAGTCATTAAAAAAATATTATAAAGCAAAAAACTACTACCAGAAGACTTTCCTTCGCTATCAGTTGTCATTTTCCACTGAAGCCTCTCACAAAATCTTCGTTCACAAAAGATGTCCACGAATCATAGAGTACCAGAGGAGACTTCAAATATCTAGTCCTGCATAAGAGCATAAAAAACTAGGGTTTCATAGGACCTATCCCAAGGCTAAATGGGAATAAATACCTGGCTCAATGCCTCCAAGTTCCCCAGAAGATAGCGAAAATTAGATCACCAAAATAACAACACTCCCATATGTGGTTAAATACACTTTACATTATTTCAGAAGGGCAACAAGCAGCTTGGAACAAATTAATTAAATGCAAAAATGAGCAGCAGTTTAGGTTGGAAGCAAGGAAAGAAAAGAAGAAAAACCACGTTACACTTCCAGCACGGGAGATAGTGAGCTACACAAATATATTACAAGACTCAGAGAAATATGTGCATTTTTAGAGAGGCACACTCGCACCACCAAAAACCCACGCAGGCCTGTGAACAGGTCTGTACGTCTATTGCAGGTTTCATCAGTCCATTGCAGCTGTCAATCCATCCACAGCCTACGCCAAAACTCGGCTAGTCCAAATATTCAAGCAGATTTGCATCACATCCATGCGGACCAATATAAATCATGGTCTGATAAGCAACTGGAGGAATGAGAGGAAGAACTTTAAGCTGGTCTCCTTGTCAAGAAAGATCTTAAAACTACAAAACAGATATACTGTACAAGCTCCACGCCATTTACCAGAACTCACGCTTAACAGATCAAGCCTGCCTTATCTGTTCCACATCTTCGACATCATACATTGAGCAATATTACAGACGTGCTTCTAAATTCTGAAAGATTTGCAACTGTTTTTGTTCATAGACGATAGCAAGCAATTAGATGGAAGTTTATAAAAACCTCCTCCTAAAATTCCGGGTAGTTGCTTGATAAGAGCGCATAAGCAGTCCAACACCAATCCCAACACCAAGGCACATCCCAAGGCCAATTCCAACACCAACTCTCACACCAGCATTAAACCATGAAAGTTGTCCATCCTCACCATAATACATGTCTTGTGAGTAGCACCTGTTTCCGATTTTATCATCTGAATCATAGCCATCGTCACCTTCAGCTTCAGCAATCTGCACAAGGAGGGGGCGATATTAATGAGACAACTGGAATAACACAAATTATAAATGAGGGAGTGCTATTCCAAGTAAACTGAAGCGTCAATAACCTTTCCAAAAACACATCATCAGAAAACCTTCCTAGATATATTGAATCATGCTTGTCCTAGCACTGAACCTGAGCAGTTATTCACATCATGGATTCATATTGATTAAAACATGAAAAAAGATGTCCTCAACAAGCTTCTACAGCTGATCCACAGTTGAATATCTTGAAGACAATTATTCCTTCCTTTGAGCAACATGCATTTGCATGATTTATTTCGATAAGATAAAAGCACACAATCCAGTTCATTTATGATCACCTCCCCAGTTGCGCACAATGTCATTGACTGACACACCTAAACAAGGGGTAATAATTACAAGAAGGGAGATGCTTGCTGTATACTATCATCTTAACATCTTCCCTGGCCTTCTCTGAGATCTAAATTAACTTCCCATCATGTATTACAGATATTGAGTTAAACAAAATTGAGTATATCCAAAATTTTCAGATTCTTAACGGCAACAGGTGTTTTTTCATTCCATTTGCTTGCGTGTGCCAATCATGGTCTTACTAGTTACCTTCTCTCTCTCACCAAATGATCAAGTAGTTCAAGAATCTGCTTCTCACAAAATGCAAAAAAGTGGGTGCCCATGGTAGATTAAGAAAACAAAAATCGTAATGCAATTTTAGGTTCGCAGGAAACAATTCAGAACAAGGACAAGCAGATCTAATGCACTGATCCTTGACAACATTGCAAAACTACAACTTAAAACCATACAAATCAACATCAAAATCCACATTAGCTGCGATATACAAAACTTAAGAAACTCATAATCAGAATTAACTCAACTCGGGCAACTTCAATTCACATTAAGCTACTACAAAAGGCAATCAAACAAAAGCCCACAACACTCACAACTGCACCTCCCTGCAATATAACAACCAATACACAACAGCAAAAGACCTGCATTTCCTCACTTAATATTCTCTAGAACAAAACAACTTAATTTCCAATAATTGTATTTCCGATTAAAATTCCAAACAAAGAGAGGTGCATTAACGAAAACAAGATAAATTTACCTGAACTTTGCGTTGTCGAACCAACTCATTACTAATAACACCATTTTGCTTCCTATTGTCCAGCTCCTCATCCTCTGGAATCGCATCAAGCATCGCATACCTAGATACTTTCTTCCTCGGACTCACCAAAATGGTCTTCGTCAAAATCACCGGAACACCTCCACAACACCCAGCAATATAAACCTCGATCACGGGCGCCGAAGTCCCCAACTTAAACACCGATTTCCCTTCGAAAACACCAGTCGCCACACAGCACTCTAAACACCACCCTGTCTTCGCATCATTCTCCAGCCCCCCCACCCTCCCATTATTCCCCCACGATGTTGTTTCAATCCTCTCCAACGACCCACACAAAACCATATCCTTGTTATGCAATACTTCGAATTCAACCCCACAGGTGACTCGCACGCTGTCCGTGCTAACATACGTGACCTCTGACAATTCCTTGGTGAGGCGGTCGCGACGGAGGGTTAAGGAGGCGGAATCAGCAGCGGGGATTTTTGTGCCGTTGATTTCAAGTGGAGTGCTGATTGAACGACCTAGATGGCGAAGGGTTAGGTGGCCTGGTACGCTTTCGATGACGCAAGGAGTTATTCTTACGTAGAATAACCGGACTTCGAGCCATGAAGATGATTTGTTCGTTATTAGATTGTTGTAGGAATGTGATTCGTTGTGGTTTTGATCCATTGAACCCTAATTAATTCCTTCAAATTGGAATCAGAAATGGGTATTTCCGGATTTTGATTTTGATTTTTTTTGTTAAATCATGTGAGATTTTATTTTTGGAATTTTGGGAGCGAGGATTAGAAGCAATGTTTGTGGGGTCGGAGGTTTTTTCTTTTTCTGTTTTTTTTTTAGAGGAGAAGGGTTTTGAATATGAATATTTACATGAGAAATCAGGGCTTTTAAAAGTGATTTTGAGTGTCTAAGGAGATGTTGCGAATGCGAAGGACAGAGACACACCAGGTCAAGATTTTTTGAGAAGAAATAGTGAGGAGGAGCAGGAGGAGGAAGAAACTGTGAACTGTAATTAACTAATACGTGTCGTCGTCAGGTGCTCTTGCTGGATGTTAACGGAGAACTTAAACGCCTTTAAACAGCGCATGGCCTAAACTGGTCTGGGCTAGCATGTGGGTCTTGAAAAGATGACTGCACGGAATGGGCCTGTACCTCGATTCAGAGCATCACGAGTTAAAATGGGACTGTGTTATACTGTATTTGTTGGTGGTTAAGAAAATGGTGGCAGGCCATAGCCAGACAGCTGGACTCACAACAGCCGTGACGTGATAGTGCAGTGCAGTGAAGAATAGGCCGGCTACTTTTAGTACTTTATTTTGGTGCAATCCTGTTGATTCATATATCACTTCACCAGGAAAATTAAAAAAAGCATGGCTAACTTGGGAAAAGCTAGACCATTTGTGGTAGTTTTGATGAATTGTTTTTTTAAAAAAAATTAATATTTTTTATGTGTTATTATAAAAAAATTAAAATATATTATTTTAATATATTTTTAAATAAAAAAAATACCCCACATCACAATCTCAAATATAATAAAAGAAAATAAAACCGAAAACCAGCTTCATGTTGATGTCTCTGAATTTTTTTTCTTACCTGGTGGGGTTCTTAGCTTGAGAATATCCTTTATCTTCAGGGGGGAGAGAGAGAGAGTAAATGCCCTTGAAAAATCTAGCATTTGCCTTTCTTGATATCCAGTATTAAGGGCATGTTTGTTTAAGAAATGCGCCCGGTATTTAAAGTACGTTTTTTTAAGAGGTATACTGCACGGCAAACCCTGTAAAAAAACATGTATTACATGTTTCTCAGACAGCACAAATCGCAAGCAAACAGTTTCTTTGTCCTCTAGGCCTTCACGAATGTGTTGTTTTTGTGCCTGCTTATTTAACAAGCTCTCACATTGGGCATGATGCCTCAACCCACTGGTTATTTTTGTTCTCAAAATACTCTCTAGTCTCGCTTGGGAAGCACTTGAGTGTTGTCTTTTTTTGTTGTCTCGAATAACTGATCAACTCGACCCATCTTAAGAGATATTCTCGTAGGCTCATGGCCCTGTATATTGTAATTTTTTTTTTAATATGAATATTTGAATTAACTTGTATATAATTTGATTAATTTTTTATATATAACTTGGCTAATATTATATGTTCTGAAATTAATTATTATATAATTTTTTAATAATTTTAAAATTTTTTAAACTCAAACTAATAATTTTTAAAAAGCAAATATAAATCCTGAATACATTTTATTTTATATATTATACTTTTATTATTTAGATCAAAGGCCTTTAACTTATATTTTTCATAAATAATAATACTAAACATTTGCATGAAATATTTGCATGAAATTAAACATTGTATATAATCAAATTAAAAATAATAATTTTTATAACTTTTATATTAAAATTTCACTATTATTTTTATCGGTATCACCAGATTTGATTTGTTCTAGAAAAATTTTGGTCATGTATATTTTTTTCTTTAATTGGCGAAGCACTTTTTATGTGTTTTTTGACATTATTCACTGACTTGTGAAATATCTGTCTGGAAAATATAAAAGAGTATCATGAGATTTCTAAAGGTTCTTCCTTGTGTATGCTTTATTTTTATTTACATTAACTATTTTCTACTTGATTTTTTTTTTGTGTTGCTATGGTTTGAAATAATCTTTTATCAAATAAGAACATTTTATGGTAATCTGGTTTGATATATATTAATGTTATGTTTATATATTTGATTAATTTCGTTATTTTAATACATAGAACATCATTTTCTGCTATGAAAGATTTAATAAACATGCTTGAAACGAGGATTACAAGTAATTTAAATTGTAATGCTTCTAGTCATGGTGAGAATTTCTCCTTTTTATTCATGAACATACATAAGCATGGCCGAATCATATAAAACATTTAGTCCGTGTGTAATTTTTATTTTCTATTTGCCGTGGTAGTTCTATTTATTTGGTTATGCAATCCTAATATTTTTTTTTTAAAAAAAATCAAACATATTTTGTCAATATAATGTTGGAAATTTATTTAAATTAAACAAATTACAGTGAATAAAAAAATAATCTCTAAAAACTCTTCATTTTTTCATCCAAAAAACTCTTAGTTTTTCTATATATAATTCTTGATTTACAATGATTAATTAACTATTAATAATGATAAAAATTATTTTTTATTGATTATTTAACATTTTAGCTTCCAAATTCATTATAAAAAATGGATGAATAAAGAGTTTAAAAATTAAAAATCTTCAAATTCTACACATTTTTTTCACCTTATTTTTAATGTTTTTCTTCTACTTTTCATGCTTTGATTTTTTCTCCAAATATAAAGTTGAGGTTCATTTTGTAAGAGATATTTAAGTCACATAATTTTTTCATTCAAAAACCTTGTTTAAAACTACATTAAAACTAATATTGTGTTGTTAGGATCTTGAAAGATACATTACAAATATTCTAGTTGCAGAGGTGATAAGCAATATAAACTTAAAATAAATAATTAATTATTGAAAATAATAAAAGTTTTAGTCATCTAAAATACTTCGACAAGAAAATACTTATATTTGTTTAAATTTAAGCACTATTTTTTTTATTAGTATATATATTAGAACTTTGATCTTATATATATTATAAATTTGAGTATATATTTAAATGGTGTTTGACTAAGCGGCTGCAGCTGCGTTTCATTAAAAGCATAGTTGGCAGTCGTTTAATAATGAAAAAAAAAAGTCATTATTCATAGATTTCACATATTTTTTTATGTTTGGAATGCAGGTAATGAAAAACAATGAATTCATGCTTTTCATGCATTGTACATGTTAATTACACTTTACACTGTTTACTAAACAGTGCAATTAGTATAAATAGTGTCAGTTAATTGCACTATTTATTATGCAATTCACTAACACTGTTCACTTTTTTTTTTTTGTCTTTGCAGCCTTTGTCTTTTGTAAAATGCCTTCAATCATTTTAATTATGTTGTTTCTCAAGTATATTCATTACGTTGAGGGTAAGATTGTATATATATATATATATATATATATATATATTTTATTAATGTTTCACTTGCACTGTTCGCATGAATAGTGCAATTCTCTTACCATGATCATGTTTTTTTCTATATATTAAACTTTTTAACATTTTTTTTAAAACACTAGTTTAAAGTGAATTAAATTCACTTGTACTGTAAAATGAACAATATTTAAAAAAAAAACTACTATAGAGTGAATTAAATTCACTTGCATTGTAATATCAATTTTATACCTGATAATATTTTATTTACACTAAAAAAATTATGAAAACTGTAGTTCTTATTTGATGAATTTTATATGTAATGAAATTATAAATAGTTTAATAGAATAATGAAAAATATTTTTATATAATTTTTTTATTTCATGATGTAATAGGAGTAATTAATTCTACAATATTTAAATTTAAAACCATTAATATTAATGTATATTTTTTAAAATTATTTTATAACCTCAATTTCAAAAGCATTATTAACCAAACACATTAAACTATTTTTTCTTCTACCTTAATTTTAACAGTAGTTTTAACCAAATATCTATTTTTTCAAACCAACCTCAATTAAAAATATTTTTTATAAAATAATTTTTTTCAAATCACAACCACAACAGTTATTGCAATACTAAACACACCCTTAATATGCATATTACAGTTCTATTATTATAGTTTTAAATATGTATAAATTTTAGATTTTTGTTAGATATCTATTATTTAGTATGCTTTTATAGTAATAAATCAAGTATTTTTAATAGCAAGTGTAATATATATACAACTTTATTTCTACATATAAATGGTTGTCTTCCTTTTAAGAATTTGTTTAATGCATCAAGTAGTGAAAGTTGATATAAAAAAAATCTAGGTGAGATTTGCTGGAAAGCAACCAAGAACATCATTAAATACTCAAAGATTATGGGTGTTTTTGGGAATATTTGTGCTTTTATTTTTAGATGTTTTTTAAAAGTGATTTTGTTTTGAAAAAAATATCAAATTAATATATTTTTAAAATATTTTATAATAATCTTGATATGTTAATGTAAAAAAATTATTTTAATATATTTTTAAATAAAAAAAATCATAAACAACAATCTTAAAAACACAAGATATATTATTGGTGCACGGAGGAGGTGAGATCACGATGAAGGAGTTCGAGTTTTTAGTACTAAAACAATTTAAAATAACAATTAGAGAGTGTTTTGTTTGAAGAGCTAGAAAAGATTTAAAAATAAACAAAAAAAATCATTGCAATTTAAAATGAGTTTAGTATTATAATAATAATATTTTTTAAAAATATTTTTAATACTAACATATCAAAATAATTTAAAAATATAAAAAAATAACTTTAAATAAAAAATCAAATATTTATAAACACCACGTTCCCATACAAATTCTTGCTCAGTTACCAAAATCAAGTACATTATAGCTTTCAGGGTATCAAAGAAGGTTACTTGAACTAAAAAGCTCGTATCAGAAAACCTAAGATAAAAATAAAGACAGCGTGGTGTGTCTGCAATTTTTTTTTTAAAAAAATACAGAGTGTGATCAATACTAAATCCAGCATGTAGGAATATACCACCCAAAAATAATCTACGGGTGTTTTCTCGTAAAGATTTTGATTAAAGTAGTTCATGGGGCCAGAAACCAGCCAAGAAGGCGTAGCCGTGAGACTGCAAGAATCTTTTTCGATCAACTAGTTTGAAGCGTCTCCTGCTGTAGATTTTTTTTTTAAAAAAAAACCTTGTCATCCAGGCATTCTGCTCACGGAAGAGACAAGTGAATAATGCATACAGCGCACCAGTTCGCCTGGATGCGTATTCTGCAGCCTTTACATCCATAGTTTATTAGGTTTTTTTCAAGTTTGTTCTTTGGAAGAAGAAGAGCCCCCTCTTCTCTGCCAGTGACAGAAGACAAGTAGGTGAAGCCATGTGATGTCCAAGACTCCTAGTTCCAAGTTCTATGGATGTCATGTGCTGCTACTTAACTCTAGTAATGGCATGGAAGGGGAGATGCTCTGGAGCATGTTTGTGACTGTAGTAAGCTGATTTTAAAAAAATAATATTTTTTCTGTGTTTTTTTTTTTTAATTTTTAATATCAGTATATTAAAAAAATATTAATTTAATATCTTTTAAATAAACAGGATCTTAAGGAAACACCTAAAAATAGAAGCATCTGCATCCCTGAACAACCTAAACATAACTGAAGGAGCGACCACGCCCTTTTCCTTTTTTAGCCACGAGTGAAGTATGCCAATCTACCCTTCAATGCATGTAGCCATCTAAAAGTGATGTTAGTGATAACCGTGAATACAACCACATTGAATTTCTATAATATATATTAATCAAATAATTACTAACATATATTAAAATACCTTTATATTTCACTGGAAGAAATGAATAATAAAATAGCAAGGTTTTTTTTAAAACTTTTATCCTCAAAAAATTTAACTTTTTTTTTTAAAAAAATTATCCTTCTATATTGGATTTACTAGATATTTTAATTTATTTTTTATGAAGTTATCTTAGTTTTATAACTTGTATTGCGAGTTTTGCAGATTAGTGGAGTTAACTCGGGTTATTTTTAAATTTAATTTTTTTTAATATTAGATTGATTGAAAACTGAGTCATATAATTGCTTTTTGATTTTTTTTCTATTGGGTTATCTTATAACTCGAATATTAAGTTTTGCAAGTTACTCTAGTTTTTTTGTTATATTTTAATTGAATATTTTTTTTTTATCAATTTTATCATTCAAAATTGAGAATTAAACCTTTTTTTTTCTATGGAGTTATATTGATCTCTTAATGTCAATTTGACAAGTTAACTCGGGTAATTTTACTATTATTTGTTTTTACTTTAATTCTTCAACATTGGATTGATTAAAATTTTATTTTTATATTTTTTTTTCAATTTGCTTTCTATAGAGTTATCATAATTATATAATTAGAGTTGTGGGTAGAGCCAAATGACTCAAGTTTTATTTTTATTTTTTTAAAAAAATTTATTCTTTAATATTAAATTGATTGTGAATTAAATTTCATAACTTATATTGGCTTGCGTTCTATAAGGTTATTCTATTCTCATGACTTGATTAAGAAGTTTAGTCAATTGAATTAAAAGGTTTTTTATGTTCTTTTTTTGATTGATTTTTTTTAATTTCATGCTTTAATATTAAGTTGATTAGAAATTAAGCTTCACAAATTACTATGATTTGCTTTTTAAGAGGTTATTCGGTCTTATAATCCATGTTTGGTAAGTTAGCCTGGGTCACAAGTTCAATTGAATTTTATTTTTATTTTTATCATTTAATATTGAGTTACTGAGAAATAGATTTAGTAATTTTTTTATTTTTTTTACTAGGTTATCAAAGTCTTATGATCTATGTAGCGAATCTAGAAGGTTAACCAAATTTAATCTAAGTTGATCTAATATATTATTTTTTTAATATTGTTTTTCAATTGGACTAATTTTTTATTTGCCAAGGGTTGTATTAAGACTTTTAAAATCAATCAGGTCATGATAGATCAATTTTTATATAATTAATTTTTTTTATTAAAAAATAAATTAATAATATTTAAATATTTTTTATATAAAAAAATTGAGTTGACCCGTAGCACGAACAATAATCTAATATATATTTTATTCATCAAATAAATAAAAATATTTATATTTTATTTATTGTATTTTGAATATTTATTTGTTAATATTATTTAATAAAGTATTAAAGAGTAATATTAGGTTTATATATATATATATATATATATATATATATATATATATATATATATATAGGGTTTGAATTAGATTTTAAGTGGCCTGGTATCAAGTTTTGAAATGAATTTCAAGTTAGATTGGTCAAATATTCATAATCGAGTTTTGAAATGAATTTCAGATTAGATTGGTCAAATATTTATAATTTTTCAACTACTTATCAAATAAGATAAAGTATTTGTAGACTTATATACATACATACATACATACATATATATATATATATATATATATATATATATATATATAATTCAAATGTAACTTATTAATCAAATTAATTGTATAACCTGACAAGAGATGTCAAATACCAGTGTCATTGTACATGCATGCTTTTCCTCTGAATCTTTATTTTAACAATTAAATCTATTGATTTGATATTTTTTATTTTATAAAATACAACAAATTTTTTTTTTTTATTTTAACATGAGATATGATTTTCTTTGTTTACCTAACATTTCAGTTGTTACAAGACATAATGTCATTCTTATAGTCATAAATTTCGAAAATTATCACCATATTTTATTTTTTTCCCTCTCGAAGCACATAAACCAGGGGCCCACCCTAGGCTGTTTCTTTTTCACCCGCTTGGATGTCTCAAAAAGTTCCAGTTGACGCCACAAGCAAGCCCTGCAAATTACAATAACGGAAGTGACGCAAGAGAAGCAACGTGTCTAAAGATTAGATCTCTAGTGCTAAGGCTTTAAAAAATGGCTGCCTTCTAAATCTTACGGCTTAAAAATGGAACGTCGCCGGTGATGTTAAGAATTCGCATGGGAAAATTCCACTATTGACTAGTGGGGTCCGTACTTTCCTCTGAACTCTGAAGCCTAAAACGACGGCTCTTGTTTGACGCAAATAACCTCAATTACACTTGTTGTTATTTCACGCGCCACCAACTACATGACTAATAAACTCTTGACCATTCAAATTAGTTACTTGCGGGCACAAGTTTATCACCGACTCCGCTCCAAATTGAAAATAAAAAATGGTTTTTGAATTTTCCGTTTAGCCATGTAAACAGAACAAAACGATGGGTGATTTCATTTGCTTCTCATTTTCTTCTTCTCCTTCGTGCTATGCCTAGTTTCACTTAAAACATTATGTTTGTAAAAATGTGTAGTAAATAAAATGATGGCGTCACTAATAATGAATTGATGATGATGAAATGGCAATGGTTTTATTATTTTTGTTGTTACTTTTGTAATTGTTATTCAACAAGATTCTTGAAGTTGAAACATTTATCCAACTAAATTTATAAATTGATTATAAAATATTTTATGTTAATTAATTGATTAACATAAATATTTTATACAAAATTAAATATAGTTATTAACACGTATTAGCCTAACTTAATAAGTTAACATGAAAAACTAATAATTCACAATTTAATCAGAATTAGATTTTAAGTTGAATAAAAATATATTAATTTAATAACACTTGATTGACCAATTAAATTTGACTTAGTTGACTAAAATGATTTTTTAATAAAAAATAATATTGTTTTAATAATTATAAATAATACAAACCAACCTAGTAGTCCAATAATCTATGTATACTTTCAAATCAATTTTAGAATCATATATATATATATATATATATATATATATGAACTCACACACACATTATCAGTATGAAACTAGCACATAAAAAATAGAAAAACTGATGGGAACATCAGACCCACACCATAAACTACACAAGTATATGGATGAAGATAATATACGATAACCCAATCTATTACGCTTTCATTGGGAGACTAAGCATATTTAGATCTCTCTCATTGTTATTTAATTTAGTCTATTTAGATCTGTCTCATTGTTATTTTATTTATTTAAAATTATTTATGTTAAAAATTATTTATGTTAAATAATTTGATTTGATAGGTTGAGCCTAATAACAAGATGTTTTAGGATTTACTATTTATATGTTCTTCTGTCATTTTGTGAGACAGTTTTGATGATTATTGAAAATATTGTTGACTTTGTATATCTTCAATCTCTTTTCCTTTCTTTTTTTTTAACTTCTTTCTTTTTTAAAGCTTTTTTATATATTTTTCTTTAATTCCTATTATTTATTGTCTCACATCAAATTTGATATTAGAGCATGACTTTTCATTGTTCTTACAATTAAATAGTCTATATGTTTATGCTTAACCCTATATCTGATTTGATCTAAACAAAATCCTATTGTTCTGATTGAAAAAAAAAAAACACTGTTTATCTTTTCCACTAGTAAACAGTCACTGAAATCAAAATTATCACTGTTCATCATCAATGACAACCATCAGCAGTGGCGCCCTTACCATGATTGGTGGCTCAGCCAACCACAACAGTATACCTACCACAATCAAGAAGACCACTGCATCAGCCCACAAATCCACGCTGATTTACTACCTCCAACACTGACCAAAATCACCTCCACAACAGAATTTCAGCTTCAGCAACCAAATCAATGTCACAAACCATCAGTCACAGCCACCTATAAAACACCACAGCTAGCATTGACTGGTGATTCACCGCAGCAAGAGCAATGCAACAAATCTTTGTCTGCCACCATCTACAATGCTCTTGCCTTCAACAATAAGAACGAATCAATAGGCCCCCGTCCAGCAGTGACACCACAGATACCACCGCCCCTTCCCTCACACCATCGGGCCTAAGCAGAATTACGAAGCCCCGTTTCATAAGCCATCGTATACAGTAGCAATAACAAACCACATGAGAGAGGGAAGATAGAAACATAAGCTCCCAAAACAATTAACCCTACCACTTAAGAGCCATGTCATCATGCTGAGCAACATCTGTGTCAGTAGCCACATTAGCATATTCTACCATATCATTTTGCACTGCAATATCACCTGGTTAGAAATTCTTTTATCCATTAAATATCATCGTTTCTGGTATGCTTTTACACTTGTTAATTAAGATTTAACATTAATATTATTTTTTTATGCTTACCCATAACTAAATTACATATCTCGCCTTTAAATTAAATTACCTTAATTTAAGCTTGTTTAGCATTGAACATCTGATCCTCTTAATTAATTATGAAGCTTGGTTAAATTAGTGGGAAAACTAAAACATTGTGTTTTGATTACTTGTGTGGATTTAAAGAACTTACATTGCTTGTTTGCACATGTTCCTGGTTTAATTTGTCATTACTTAGTTTCCAAGATAATAATAAAAATATTTATTAAAAAAATAAAAAAAATAAAATTTATTTTTTATTTTTATTAGCTATCATTTTATTTTATGTTTTTATTTGCAAGTGTTATTTGTGATCTTAGTTATATGATTAGTTTGTGCATGCATTTACATAGTGATCGTCTCGTACATAATCTAGAAGTCATAGCTATCATGGACCCAAACTCTGGTAATGTTTTTATGCGAACAAAAATGAGCAACATGTCCAATCAAATGAACAACCTTTCTAAGAGAATGGAGTCCATAGAAAATTTACAAGTAAAACAGTCTAGTGAGAGTGAGCATTCTAATGACAACTATAGAAATCCTTAAAGACCAGTTCCTTATAGGAACTGCCACCATAACCAGCACCAGGGTCACAATGACCTTGTTGACCCTAATGATAGTGAGCATTTCAATGATTATCGTCAAAGACCAGCTCATCTTTGAAACCATCAATACAGTCACATTAAAGGTCATCACAATTATGATGACCTCTAAAAGCGAGTTATGAGGCATATTAAGATAGAAGCCCCAATTTTTAAAGGTCAACTTAACCCGTGAATCTTTGATAGATGGATTTATGACATGGATCAATTTTTTGACTGGTATAATTTATCTGAGAATAGGTAAGAGAAGTGTTGAAAGAATTTTTAGATGTTTTCCCTTCTGAACTACCGATACTTCACCTCTTATACATGATGTTCAACACGCCATATATTTTATCCTTGGTGCCATATTACCAAATTTGCCTCACTATGAGATGAATCTGAGTGAACATGTTAAATTATAAAGGCAAGTATGTGAATTGTTACAAAAGGGATTTATACGAGAGAGTTTGAGCCCTTATGCAGTACCTGCACTGTTAACACCTAAGAAAGATAGACCATAAAGAATGTGTGTAGACAGTAGAGCCATCACTAGGATTATAATCAAGTATTGTTTTTCAATTTCTCGATTGGATGACATGCTAAATATGATGACAGGAGCCCAGATCTTCTCTAATATTGACTTGAAGAGTAGGTATCATTAGATTAAGATCCGTCTGGGAGATAAGCAAAAAACGATATTTAAAACTAAATATGGTTTATATGAATGACTAGTTATGTGTTTTTGCCACTCCAATGCACCAAACACTTTTATGAGAGTAATGACACAAGTGCTTCAGCCATTTATAGGAAACTTCTTGATGGTATACTTTGATGATATTCTTATTTAAAGCAAAACCAAGAAAGAGCATTTCAATCATCTTATTCAAGTTTGTATCACCTTAAGAAAGGCAAGTTTGTTTGCAAATGTCAAAAAGTGTTTTTTCTTTACAGATTAAATGGTTTTTTTTAGGGTTTATAGTGTTATGGAAATGAGTCTCCACTAACCCCCAGAAAGTCAAGCGATAGTAGATTGGCCTAAACCTAAGACTATTCATGAGATTCGTAGTTTCCATAGGCTTGTGACTTCTATCATCATTTCATCAAAGGATTTAGCACCATCATGTTGCATATCACAGATTATTTAAAATAATATAAGTTTAAGTGGAGTAAAGGAGCTAATAAAGCATTTAAGAAGGTTAAGAAGAATATGACGGATGCCCTAATAATACAGCTACCTGATTTTACTAAAGTGTTTGAAGTAGAATGTGATGCTTTGGGAGTCGGTATAAGTGGAGTACTTAGTTATGAATGTCACCTTATAGCCACTTTAGTGAGAAACATAATGAGACAAAATAAAAGTATTCAATTTATGATAAGAAGTTTTATGCAATGGTTCAAACCTTGTATTATTGGCATTATTACTTGTTATCACAAGAGTTTGTTCTTTATTCTGACCATGAGGCCCTCCGCTATCTTAACTCCCAAAAGAAGCTTAATCACAGGAATGGTCATTGAGCAAACATACTTAATTATTTTGAAACATAAATTTGAAATAGAGAATAAAGCTGCTGATGCTTTGAATAATTGGATAACACTATTATGTGTAATGAGTGTTAAAGTCACAAGATTTGAGAGACTTAAAGTGGGGTATGAATCTTGCTTAAAATTTAAAGAAATATACTTGACATTGAAGGATGAGAATCACCATGTTATAAATGGTTATCACCTTCAAGATGGATACTTATTTCAGGATAATAAGCTTTGTATCCCGAAAACATTTGTGCATGAATTTTTAATATGAGAGATTCGTGTTGATGGTCTCTAACGACATTTTAGAAGGAATAAAACCATCAAAGGGGTGAAACATCAATTTTTCTAGTCTAATTTGAAAAGAGATATAGCTAAATTGGTAGGTTAGTGTCGAATTTGCCAACTAGCTAAGTATAGAAAATAAAATACTGTTCTTTACACCTCATTGTCCATTCCCAGTTACCCATGGCAAGATGTAAGCATGAATCTTGTGCTTAGGCTTCCACCTACTGCAAAGAAACATGATTTTATTTTTTATGGTTGTCGATCGCTTCTCTAAAATAACCCATTTTATTCTTTGTACTAAGAGCACAAATGCTTCCAGAGTTGTAAAACTCTATTTTAATGAGATTTTCAAGTTGTATGGTCTTCCCCAAACCATAGATTTGGATAAGGATGTTAGATTTACAAGTTATTCCTGAAAAACCCTTTGGCATATGATGGGAACCAAATTGATGTTTTCTACTGCTTACCATCCCCAAATTAATGGTCAAACTGAGGTGTTTAACAGGAGTTTGGTCAACCTTTTAAGGTGTCTAGTGAGTGATCATAATAGGAATTGGGATCTGATTCTTCCTATGACCCAGTTTGCTTATAATAGTTCTATTAATAGGTCAACAGGTATGAGTTCCTTTGAAGTTGTACATGGTTACAAGCCTAAAAACCTTTAGATCTTCTTCCCATGTCCCTTTACGCTAGAGTGTCCGAGTCAACCAAGTCTTTTGCACGTGGAATTCAGGGTTTGCATGTTGAGATCACTAAACAGATTCAAGCAAGTAATGTGCAATATAAACTTTAAAATGATTTATATGGATGATTGGGAGACTATGTTATGGTACGGATTAGACCCGAGTGGTTTTTTTCGGAAGCTAATAAAAAATTACATACACGTAGTGCCGGGCCTTTCAAAGTGTAACAATAGGCTAATCCAAATGCTTATATTCTTGATTTACCATATAATTTTGGCATGAACTCTATATTTAACATTGAGGATCTAGTTGCGTACTATAAGCTACTTTCTATTCTAACTGATTAATTTGAGATACCACTTAACTCTCCCTTGATGATCCTATTGAAACCTTTATCCCTTTCACCATGACATCAACATAAAAGGATAATATTAATGCTATTTTGGATAAATAAGTTGTTTTTAATAGGAATGGTGAGGTCCAATGGTTTCTAGTTTGCTAGGTGAGTTGACTTGACTTAGATTGCACTTGGATTACTAGAGATACTTTACATCAGTTTGATCCAAATCTTTAAGAGTACCATTAGAGTTGGCCAGACACTCGATGAGGTTGAGTTTTTCTAATCCTAGGAGAGTTGGTGGGGACATCAAACCCATACCACAAACTACATGAGTATATGGACGGAGACAACATAGGATACCCAGCCTATCACGCTTTAGTTAGGAGACTAAGCTCATTTGAGGCTACCTCATTGTTATTTTATTTATTTAAAATTATTTATATTAAACAATTTGATTTGATAAGCCGAACACAATAACGAGATATTTTAAGGTTTAGTATTTATATCTTTCTCTATCATTTTGTGAGACATTTTTTTAATTCTTATTATTTATTATCTTGTATAAAAAATATTTATTTTCTCATGATACTAACAAAACTAAAAAATAAAGAAGGGTTGGAAAATAAAAAAAAAAAAACCTGATTGAAATAAAATATTTTATAACAAAAGTGAGATATAGATTAGGGTTGCTTTCTTCCAATAATCTCAAGTTAGATAATCTACTATTTCTTTTAAATTTTTATTAATGATAAATATACATGGAGCAAACCAATAAACTTATTAGAAAAAGCTTTACTTTCTTTTTAAAATCTTTAAAATTAAACACAAAGTCTATATATATATATATTGGTGAAATTTTGAAAATTATTTTTTGTATATAATTATTATTTTTATTTTCAAAATATTTTAATATATTTTTAAATAAAAAATATTTTAAAAAATAATAATTACCTCTGCATTTTACAATTCTCCTGTAAAAGAAAAAAAGGAAACAAAAATGTTTTGCGTAATTCAATTTCAACATGTGGTCAAGCGTAGTTCTCACTCCTCTTTCATTCGCGTAGACATACATAGAAAACGATGTATCTTTACCTGTTTCAGTCTGAGGTGAGAGCTTGAGACTGGTGGTCTCCATAATTCCACTCCTAACACCCCTTCCACATCCGAGTACTCAATTTATTCTCCACGTTACTTTCTCTCTCTCTCTCTCTCCTATTCTGCATTTCTTGTTTTCTTTCGGATTTATTGGTGTCCATAACCATCTCCATCTCTTTTTCAACGAAGCACAATTTGATTACGTATCCTACTCTCTTTTTTTCAGCAGCCCTCATCTCTCTCCCCGTTACCCCACCTCTCTCCGCATTCTCTCATCTCAGTTTTGATCTTCACATCCCTCAAAAGGCTAACCAGAAATGAAGGTTTGATTCCCTGTTATGGAATCTTTATTTATTTATGTGTTTCCTTTGTAATTCTTTATTGGGTTTCAATTCTTTAAGAGTTTCTTGGTTTCTAAACGGAATTTAAGACATTCTGGTTCATGGGTTCATTTGATTCCTGGTATCTAGAGGAGTCCATGAGTACCAGGGGTATCTTTCTGGGACTGGCTAAAGAAAGAATCAGTATTTTGAGTGCTCTTTTTAAGAAGAGAGTCTTTTCAATGTCAAGTTGAGGTTCAGATTTCGTACATTAGTCAAGTTCTGGTCTCTTTATAGATAATTGATCACTAAAAAGTTTGTTGATTCTGGGTTGTGCTTTCTTACATTCGTAACTTGTTTCGATTTTTGCTACTTGTAAGAGTGAAAACCATCGCATTTTTTTTAGACAAAAAAACAAAAAGTAAATCAAATTGGTTTTGACCATTTCATTAAGTTTTGCTGACATGATTAAGGAAATTCTGAAAGTAGTTAAATTGAATTTCTGAATTAGATCTATTTAATTTATGGTTGCAGAAGTTTGTGTTGAGGTTGGACTTGCCTGATGACAAATCCAAGCAAAAGGCTATGAAGACTGTGTCTACTCTTTCAGGTGCCAAATTAATCTCTTATTTTTCTACGATTTCAATGTTAGTTTTTTTCCCTTTTCCTTGCATGTGTAATTTGGATATGTTTGATGAAGGGAAGCAAATTGTTTTTTTTAAGAGTGTTGTTATAGTTGATTTTGTTTAAAACTATATAAAATATATTTATTTATTTTTAAAAAATTATTTTTGATATTAATATGATTAAAAAATATAAAAATAATTTTTATTATTTTTCACCTTCATATTGAATTTAAGCCCACCGCATGTTTGTTTAATTACTCCTTTTCTTTGTTTTTTTTTGTGGTGTGCGTAAAAACATTTTTGTTCTCTGTTTGCTTTTCGTAATGATTGCTCCGTCTGTCTATTTTTTTAGTTGAGATTTCCCTTCAGGTCTCTCCTTTCTCTACTTCAACTATTTCTATCGAGATTCAAGTAAACATGACCTTAAATCATAGAGGACAAATGTCTGTTCCTATCAAATAAGCCATCGCGCGCAAACTAGCAATGAAATATATATATATATTTTTTTTCTGTTGAAGTAATTCTGATTTATCGAATATTCTCCTAAAATCATGAAAATCGTCGTGTAGATCCAATATTTAAATGCACGTCCTAATCAGGCAAAAGAATACAAATGGAAATCAAACTTGCATGTAGAGTGAGACAGGGCTGCATAAAATGACTTTTCCAAAATCTATGTTTTCTTTTGTTTGCGGACAAGCTAACCATTTGCTTTATAATTTGCATATATTTTGTATGTGGTTGGTGCAAATTCTTAATGGGGGATGAGGTTCTTAAAAGACAGTTTAATTAGCGGTTAAAGCTCAAGACTTTCCACATATACGGAGGCCTAACTCATCCCACTGAAACAAAAGGGAGTTTTTTTAAAAAGAAAATTAAAAACTCTGAGGAATTTTAAACGAAGAGAGGGTTCCCAATAAAGAAAATGGAAAAAAAAATGATGGTTGCACAATTTGCAAGTGTTTGTGCTTACTAATTTTTAGCGTGCGGGACATTGTTATTGTTGTTGGGGAAAATAACGTTTTGCAATTTTATAGGAATTGATTCCATTGCCATGGACATGAAGGCAAAGAAACTGACTGTGATAGGAACAGTTGATCCTGTAAGCGTAGTCAGCAAATTGAGAAAATATTGGCAAGCAGATATTATCTCAGTAGGGCCTGCGAAAGAGCCTGAGCCTGAGAAGAAAGAGGAGGCTAAGAAAGAGGAACCCAAGAAAGAGGAGGAGGCAAAGAAAGAGGAACCTAAGAAGGAAGAAGCTAAGCCAGAGGAAGCCAAGAAAGAAGAACCCAAAAAAGAAGAGGAGAAAAAGAAAGAACCAGCACCACCGCCAGACCCAGTTATGGAGCTTGTCAAGGCCTACAGAGCTTACAATCCTCAAATGACCACATATTACTATGCCCAAAGCATAGAAGAGAATCCAAATGCTTGTGTTATCTGTTAAGTGTTGGGCTATTATAAATTAAAGACGACCACTTTTCCTTCCAGCTGATGATTGCTTTTAATCTCATCAATGTGTGGTTGAGGCTCGCGACATTTAAGAAGTGAGGAGCCCTGCATGTATATAGGTGGTGATATATCTGCCTCTTTCATCTCTTCAGACATTAAGTAATCTGTAGAGAGAATAAATGAAATTTTTGCAGCTTGTTCTTTGATACACTATCTATACAATTTGTAGAGCTATTGCTATTTCTTTTTTCTTTCTTTTCTTCTGTATTCAATTTCTTGTTTTTCAAACCAAGCCGTATACAGTAGAATATAGAGCATTCCCATGTTTGGAATGTAATAAATATTATTTTTTAAATATTTATCATCTATGAATATATTAAAATAATATATATTTTTACAGATTTACATTTAACATCACCCTATCAAAATAATTTAATTTAAAAAAAAAAACACAGCTGCCGCAGTGGAATGATAAACAGGGCTGCCCACACCGTTCTCTAATAATAGTTCATGGGATGGCAAAAGTGGGAAAATTATTTACACACACATTCATGGTTAATAATAGCCTAGCCTTTTTGGCAAGAGCGGGGCATCTGTGAAAAGGTTGAAGAGAATCCATGGTGGACCATAGCTAACAAGCTAGGTTTTGTTTTCCTCTCTCACCGTCTTCCTCTGTTCATGTGTAAGGTGTAGAGAGAGAAGCGAATTTGTGGATCTCATTTATCTTAACTTGTCAGCTTTGTCCGATGTCAGCTAAAGTTCCGTGGCCCAGCTAATTTGGTCGGTGTCGTTATGCAATGATGATTTCAAAGGATCCAACTCTCTTCTTGGCAAGTAGCATGCCACTGTATGGTTTGGATATCAGAGGTTAGCTTATGGAGTTTTCTGTTTCGGGAATTTAATAGAGACAGCTTGAAGCATGCATTTTCTTTTCGAGATTTGTGGGGACTTATCACAGTTAGAATTAGTAAAATAATACTGGCAAAACATATTTAGAGATCCGGGATAATTAATCGAGTCGTTATTGATGAATCACAAATATTATTTGCAACTTAAATATAGGAATTGAGATTTCTCTAGCATACTCGACCTAGAATAATTTATTTTTTTTGTCGTTAACTCCCTGCCCCCTAGAAAAAACAATTAGCATGATTTAAATAGCTAGTTTTTCAATATTAAAATATTATTTATATAATCAATACATAACATCTTCTATAATAAATAATAAAATTAAACTAATAATTAATAAAACATAATATTTTATTAATGTCAAACTAGCTAAATATATATTCATGATTTCCATAACATATAATAATATATAATTATATCTAATAATAGTCCCAACTTATAAAAAATCTAAAACAGGTGAGTTAGGAGCATCACCTAACTTGTCCAACTCAAGAAAAAATATTTAATATCCATATAAGTGTGAGGAAAACCAATCATCTCATTTCGTGGATGGATACGAGACACTCATGGAACGACTAACATTTCCAACGCTCCCACGATAAACAATCTCATCTTATGTTAATGTCTCTTCAAGACACTTAGCCTCCTCAACCTTTTGAATCTACCACGACATAAATTGAATGTAGTGTTGATCATAATACATTTTATCTTATTGACTCCTTCATGGATAACCGTTGGTGTCTTTTAAGCCTCATGTAACAAGCAATTAATCTATATACATATGTTAAAAATTAATTAGTAGCCATCATCCGCAACAAAATTAATCCAATATTTAATACTGTAAATAATGCATTGGATTGCATGAATATATCAGGAAATATGACTAAATAGATGCAATGAAATAACACATAATGAACATATACAATCTCATATAGGTATCTACATCAATCGTTGGATCTCATTTCTAAAACCACGATCTCTTATAAAATCCTAAATATGTAAGTCAAATACATGAATCACTAACCAATTCACCTTGCACTTACCTTGACGGCTAATATTGTTTTGCTCACTAGTATCATTATAATATGATATATGTTAAGATAGTTCAAACTATTGTATTTTTCTATCTGGATAATGAATCTCTATAATGATAGAGCAATGTAAAGAGATTCATGCTAACTAAAAAGCAAACCCCTCATAACATATAGGTAAAGTTAAAATCAAGTCATTTATAAATGTCATCCATATAACTTATTAAAATATATAGAAGACTTATATAATCAAAACTAAATAATTTATATTTAAATAAAAAAATTCAATATATTTGTACCACATACTTGATGTGGTTATTATGCACCCAATCCATCCCGATAAAACTTGTAAATATGAATGGGATTTACCGTGAAATATCTAGCCTTACATCATTTGATATGACAAATCATAAAGTTAGTTCAATTTTATTTTATTATTTCTAACCAATAGATATTGGTTTCTAAGTGACAATGTCATATATATTATTAAAATGAACATTCGATATGAATATATTAATCAATATTGACAATTCTAAGTTAGTATTTAAAATGTGATTAATTCTAATTATCAAATAATTTAAAATACATATACTTGAATAAATAGCTGACATTTGGCAATTTATTTTTTTTTAACAAGCTTTACATAGATACCAATATAAATATACAAATATAAACCCCAAAACTATAATCAGGAATGGCCCAAAAATCCTTAAGCAGTGTAAAAATAAATAAATAATACTGCATTATTGGCAATACTCGTGAAAATAAGACCTTCAAACATATATAATATGCATAGCCAAGTATACATAATCAACTGGTCTTCTAGCACATTTGCTGGTGGGTCTTAAAATTAATGTCTAACCATGTTAATTTGATGCAATTGTCCTTATAAGCATCTACTAGAGACATCCATTTTAATAGACTATCATATAAAATTTTTATGTTTATCAACCTTTGTGGCTTGTCGCAATGGTTCTATTTATAGAAAGATCAGTCAACATGAAAACATTCTAGAGTGTAAGTGTCATTTCACTGACAAATATACATAAAGTGTGTGTCTTGTGTCTCTATTGTTCAACTAATATTGCAATCAATATATATGTCACGCAACTGACTGATCTTATAAAAACCAATATCGATAACAAACAAGTGCTCGTGCAACACATTAATGTATGTTGTCAAGGTGTCACATGATTACTACCCTGAAAATCAAGCAATTTAGTTATTTAAACGATTACAATCGTTAAAGTAAAAATAATTTACAATGCTTCATTAAAATATTTATCTAACCTTTTTGCTTCAAATATCATCATAATAATATTGATCCTGCATATATAAAATTAACCTATCATAAGGACCTACCTTAATACAAAGTGGTCTTGTTTGTCAGTATACATGGAAGCAATTAAACCTTCTCTAGTTCGAACAACATCTCCCATAAGGTCTAATACCATTGAAAATCCATGAAGTTAAATTAAAAAGCAATAATTGAAAAAACTTTTGGGAAAAATCATAATAAAACAAAAAAAAAAAATCATATGGGGAAATACCGTAGCAATTTATGGTGTTTCATGAGAAAATCTACATTTATAATTCTTAACTAGCTTAATATTAAAAATAATAAAATTGATAAAGATAATTTAAAAAAAACCATAACAAAAACAAATTATGTGGTGGAACATTGTAGCAATCCACAATGTTTTAAAGAAAAAAATTACAAAACTAAATTTTCAACCAACTCAATATGAAAAAAATAAAATCAACAAAAATAATTCTTCAAAAAATAAAAAAAATAATTAAACACTATAGCAATTCACAGTGTTTTAAAAAAAACTATAAAGCTAAATTTTAAATCATCTCCATATTAAAAAAAATAAAATCAACAAAAATAATTGAAAAAACACAAATAATTGAAAAAAAAGAAGAAGAAGACAATTTTGAAAAAAAAAAAGAACAAAATAAATGAAAAAAAATGTGGTGAAAGTTAGAGTTGGACTTTCAACTAGTTCAATTTAAAAACAAAATTCAACAAAGATAGTTTTGGAGAAAAATATGTGGGAAAATAGTGTAGTATAATAAAAACTATATGGAGAAATATTGGAATAATCTATAATATTTTTTTTAAAAAAACCTACGACAAAGACTATTTGGAAAAAAACAAAATAAAATTATAAAGAAATAAAAAAACTATAAAGGGAAATATTGTAGTAATTTATAATATTTTAAATAAAAAACTGTAAATTTGTTTTAACTAATTCAATATTAAAAAAATGACAAAGATAATTTTAAAAAATACAAATAAAAATAAAAAAGAAGACAATCTTGAAAAAAAAAATATGTAAAACTTATAAAAATAAAAATAAACCAAAAAATGAGGGGAAAAAAGATATACAAAACAAAACAATGAACAAATAGAAAAAAAATGAAAAAAAAAGTATGCGGTATGAGAAAAGTTATAATATTTTTCCCCGCTTTTTATAGAATTGTTAATTTAATTACTATTTCATTCAAATTCAATAATGTAGCAACAACCTGCCTATTCTGACTTTATGGACTTTCCCATTTTATAATTTGGCAAGGCAGTGTGTCTGTGTGCAACAGCGGAGGCAGGAATTTTTTTTTATTCCAGGTTACAATATAAACATATATAAATTAGTTTTTAAAATTAATTATTAATTATATAGATAAATTTATCAAGTTAACAATAAAGTTTCAATCAAAATACATAACACAAAATATAAATAAAATAAAATTTAAAGTACATAAAATTAAAATTAAAAATAAAACAAAAAATAAAATACACTATTAAAATTGCACCCTTTGATATTTTGTAAAATAGAATTCATCTATGATGAAATTCGAATCAATATCTTTAACAAGTTTTTGTTCAATATAAATCATTATAGAATCTGTTAAGAATTACTCTTCTATTTTATTATGAAGCGGTTTTAATATGTTTTACACTTAAAAATATTCGTTGTGTAGTGGCAATGTAGTCAAAAGTAAAACAAGATAAATCAATTTGTCAATCAAATGATAGTATTATGACTTATTTGTTTCAACTAATCCCGACATAATTCAGAAATGATAGACATTAGGGGTGAGCAAAAAAATTAAAAATCAAGAAAACAGGAAAAAAATAACTGAAAAACCTAAACCCAAGCAGGAAAAAAAAGGAGCCACGCTAAGCCAAACTGAAAAAACTAATTTTTTCCTAAAAAATCAAACCAAACCGAATCAAAATCGGTCTATTTGAACCAATTTTGGTTTGATTTAGATTTTTTTAAAATAATTTTGATTTGATTACTTTTTTATATAAAAAAATAAACCAAACAAAAAATAATTACCTCTAATAAACAGATTCTGAAAGCTCTTGTGATTAATCACATCAATCTGATAATACTCTCGCTGAAATCTCAAATAATATATCTCATGTTCATTGAAATTTTTAGAATAAAATTTCTTGGCAAACTTGAAAATAGCATTATCTTTAAATGATTTAAAATTGTTCTTAGGTTCTAAAGTAGAACTAAGTACAATTATATATTTTTTATTTAAAATATTTTATAAAATTGAAATTTGTTTTTAATTTCATACTCTTTTAATTTTTTAATTTATTAGATTTGATTATTATTTTTTTTTTATTTTTTTATTTGAATTTGTTTTTATAATTTTATCCTCTATTTTTTATTGTTATGTTTTTAAATCTTGACAAGTTTTTAAAATTAATATATATATATATATATATATATATTCTTAATTTAATATTGATCTAGACTTCTTGGCTGAGTCTAAATCTAAAATTTAATGAGTTGATAATTTGAAATATTAACCTAAATTTAGAAGATTTGTTTGAATTGTTTTTTAAGTTTATGTTTTTTTTTAGTTTTATCTTTTAATATTTATTTTAAATTATTTTTTTAAGCATGAGAAAAAAATCAAAAATTAAGTTGGTTTTTTAAAAATTTACTATGAATTTTTTTTAAATAATTTAGTAGTCAACAAAAAAATATAATAGAACTTCATTTACTTTTTAGTCTGTTAAAACTAAACTTAATGAATATTTTATTTCCTAGCTTTTGTTCTTGAAAATATACTTATTTAGTAACTGTAGATTTTTATGAATTTTTTTTTCCACCTGAGCTACAACCCTCCTCAGCCCTCTAAATACCTCCGCCCTTATCTGTGTGTATGTATACTGTAATTAGAGATTCGATGTGACTACACAAGCTAGCTTCCAAAGAGACTAATAGATTCTTTAGACCATGCAATTATAAATATATGGTTAAAGAAAGGAGGAAAACACAATTAATCTCCAGCCTCTTTGTTCCAGATGGAGCTGTTCTTGGCTAACGACTTGTACCCTCAGCATATCATAATAGATTCTTGGCTGACTCCTTGTTTTTCTCTAACCTTGCTTAGATGGCTACATCTGCGCTTACACTTTGTCCCATGCGTAAAAATATGTGAAAGCAACATAAGAATATTAAATTACGAAGCAGATCTTGACTTTAGAGTTAATGATCATTATCAAGAAAAATAATTATGAGGGAATAAATATTTTGAATTAAAAATTGAGGGAGCGAATTTCCTTAAATTTCATACGTATCTCTTAGAATTAAAAACATTATTTATAGGCTAGTCATTTTTTAAATTTATTTCATAGAAATTATTGGTTATAATTTTTATAATCATCAAAAAATTATATAAAATAATTTCAACTGCAAAAATAAATAACCTAGTATATATATTTAGAACCGGACCTGGCTAAAAACTAGTTGAGTTGAAATTGATTGGTTTTGTTTCAATTTGATTTGATTTTTTTTAAAGAGAAAGGCTGACAAAACCTGTTAGTTTTTAGTGGGAATTTTCCAGGGCTTTTAATTTATAGCCAAATCTAGTTGCCGAATAATTGAATGTAAATTCCCTGAACCAGACACATCAAGTTCCTTAAACAGCCTATCACAGGGAGAGCTCAATGAATATGTACGAGGTTTGTTTGATGATATTACAAAAGTTGATAAAAGAAAGATACATGTTAAAGGAAGGTTGTAGTTTAGTGGTGGGAAGGGATTATTTTTTTTTATATGGATTCGAGTTTTATTATGTATATTTGTCATTCCCGTGGTACTTTATTTGTTTATTGAACTTGTAAAATATTTAGTGGATCATAGAAATTAGTTATGATATGTGTAAACTGGTTCGAATACACCACATAAATTAAAAAAAAAAAGAGATACATGTTGATGGAGGACCAAACTATCCATTTGCATTTGCAAATAAATATCAGCTTTGCAACCTGCATTTATGAATTAAAACTTGTGAATTTTGATAAATAATAATAACCAAATAAAAAAAAAGAGCACTTGAATTTCACACACACATATATATATATATATATATAATGTATTTTTGAAAGAGCGGTACATGTTGCTTTTTATAAAATGGTTTGCTGGTGACGGTGCGATCCTTAGAATCCTTCCTATGTGGCTTCTGGCTTCTGGCTTCTGGCTTCAGCCTCAGATTTGTGCTGCATAACGGCCTTCGCTTGCTTCAATGTTGCCATGAATACGCTTGCACGGTCCTCTTGATTCAATCTCAAGGGTCTTCGCGTGGCCTCTCTTTTTGTGCGAACATCGAGACGTGAGGAGTGAATAAGCTAATGAGAAAGCTGAGCCGGGGTCTGGAAGATTGCTCTCGCCAGCGTGACAGCGTGTGCTTGATAGATTGCTTGGGGTTCTATGTTGGCCCACTCTTTGTCACCTTTGGAAAATGGACTCATGGGCTGTCTGGGCCCTATGATCGGCTGCTCTTCAGATAAAGGGCTACTAATGTAGGCTGTCATTTTCTTCCCTTGGAGTTCTTTCTTTCGGAGGACTAGCTGTGAGCTTTGAGGAAAGCCTGTTAGTTCTCTCTCGACTTCCCCCAGATTCCCTTCTCTTCCTGAGGAGTAAGGCCAGTCTACAAGCTGATCTTCCAAACCAAATCAAGTGAAAATCTAATCACACAACTCTTCTCTGATCGGCATGGTCTTGTCCAGCTGTCTTCATCCTTGCCTGGGGTGAATTGCTTTGAATAGCCCTACCAGGGAAGGAGTCATTTACGATATTCGCTGTGAACGACTTCAATCTTTGTTTTTTTAAATTAATATGGGTGTCTGGAACAGTTTATACATAACATGACTAATTTCATGAATTCTAAAGTTAACGACTATATAAATTTTTAGTGGCTATCATATAAACAATAAAAAACTCGAACTTGAGACCATTAAAAAATCAGACTCCTTGATCTCAAATTCTTATCACTTAATCACCATCTAAATGATTCCAATCTTTTCTTTTTGTTTACTCAGGTTGTGGTTTTCAGCCCGAAAAGATTACTTACACCCCTGGATAACTTTAAAGTCTACAAATTTTATTCTTCAACTTCACTTATAAATATATTAAAATAATTTTTTTAAATTTAAACAATAAAACCGGAGAGGGGCATGGAGAGGAGAGGTAACTATTTCAAGGTTAGATTTTTTTTTCTTGAAAAAAAAAATGTATTTACATGCTTTTTCAACATATATTTCTACATAAAAATTATGAGTGTAAATTAAAAAAATTGTGTATATATGTAATTAAATAAATTGAGGACTTGCATTAAAAAATAAAAAAAAAACTCATTAATAATAAATAAATAAATAATAAAAAAAATTAATAAACTTATAAAATAGAGTTTTGACACAGCTATGTTGAAATAATTTGTTTACCAAAAATAAATTTTTATCTAATCAAATAATAATGGAAATAAATATTTTTTTTTCATTTTACTTGTGCTTATATATAAATGTATTTACCGTATGCATGGGCCATTAATATTATTATTTTTATTATAAATGAGATGAATAATATGCTTTGTGTCTTAGATTATTTTGAAAAATAAATAAATTAGACAACATATCATTTGATTTTATCCAACTTTCAAGCATTAAGGTAGCTTCAAACTCGAGGTTGAAGGTTTTTAACCTGATAATATATTTTTAATATGTTTTTTTATTTAAAATACTTAAAAAAACATCTTATTTGCCTTAATAAACTTATCCATTGCTTTCAAAAACCCAGAAAAAAATCTAAAGATCTGCAACCAACTTGAAATAAAAAATATTTTTAGGGCTTTTTTAAGATGAAAAAAAAATATAAAAGTTGAATTTTTTTCATTAAATGAAATCATTTAATGAGAAAATCAATAATGTTAGTGGCCTAAATCGATACAAATAATATTCTCTTTCTATCATCAATATTCATTGATTTTTGTCTTTCTTCTTTTAAAACAGGGGTTAAAAATAAAAATAAAAACTATACCAAAATTGAATTAAAAAAATATTAATGGGATATAAATGTATAATTTGTAAAGTTTGAAGACTTGGTTGCTTGCAATTCAATTTTAGCATTATTTGATAAATTGGATTGAATTATTTTTAAATTTATCTTAAAAAAATATATAATCATGCAAAAAATATTTAGGAATCAAATAAAAAAATAAAATTTTAAACAATAAATTCGCAGTACTTAGCCATACCTTTTAGATTTTTGCATAGTGAATGGTATGTAGTTTTTGTTAGTTTTATATGTAAATTCCAAAAGTTTTAAATTTAGGATATAATAACATAAAATTTACATGATTATCATGAATATTTATTTTTTGATCATCATTTAAGGATTTTTTTAATAAAATAAATAACATGTTTTCTTCTCTAATGCAACGAATCATTTTTTATTGAAATTATATTTAATTATTTATAATTAAAAGTTAATTATATTTTAAAAAGATAAGATAATTTTGCTTCGGTATAATAAGTGAATCTATTTAAGTGTTTTTAATAACTTACTTATTATGAAATAAATAATATTTATTTGTAATTATACTATAGATTTATTAATTACTATAATTATGGAAATATTAATTAATTAATGAGTGATAAATAAATTATTATGATACCATAAATAAAAGCAGCTAGCAGTTTGGTACTTTCAAATGATAAATGGGCCATACTTGTAGATCACTGTGGACGTGGTAAGATTACAAGAGATATGGACACTCCTCCGTCGCCTTCCCATAGTAAGCCAGTTATGTATGGGCCTCTGGGCCGACAAGCGGGTCGTTTTGGACTCTATATGTACGCCTTTCCCTGGCGTACATCTAAATTTGTTGACATTATAGTTATCTCTGGTGCAAGTAGATCCGTAAATTATAAATACCCATTATTTTATAATTTTTTAGTATTTTAATTTTTTCCATCGTGGGATTTAAAAAAATTATTTAATTTTGTGAATTTACATTTATCTTACTCATAAGTTAAGTTTTAATTTTAGGTAAAGAGATAAACTTATAAATCCCTAACTCATAAGTAACATAAACATAATCTCACCTAGTTAGGTACTTGATTAATTTTGTGTTTAGGTTTTGTTTTTTAATTTCCCAATGCGAAACTAGAATTATCGAAAATCACAAATTAATAGTTATTTCTAACACATAGTTTTGATTGTTTTAGAATGCTCAAATAGAAAAAAAAAATTAATAAAAAAATTATTAAATACAAGTACTTTATACATCATCAATTTTAGGATGCACATGAAATGTTATCTTTTTTTTTAATCTTCATCCCTTTAAAAAATTTATTTTATTTTGACTAATAAAATTTTTTTTGATAATATTATTTAACCTAGTCAAGTTTCTGAATGAGTCTCACAATAAATGAAGTAGGAGTTCACACAATGTCACATAACTGACTTGGCAAATGTTATTGTAGCTTGGTTTAATATTAATTTATAATTTTTTAAAAAATTATGATTTGAATTCATCAATGTTAAATTGAATTAACTTATCTAACTTATGATTTAAGTTATAAAAACCTTTCTAATCAAATTAAATAGTTAATTTAATAATTACAAAAGTAGACACTTGCAAGTAATACAAAAAATAAAATTATAAAAATAAATGTATTTTTTCATTACAATTGTTTTTTTTTGTTCATGCATTTTTTTTTCTAACAAGAAAAAATATTTTTTGTATTAATAGCATAGTTTGTTGAATAAAAAGAAACAACAACCAGGAAAATAAATTCAAAAAAACTATCAAAATAAAAAAAATATTTTTTTATGTTATTTAACAATTATATAAAAATAGACATTTGCAAGCAATACAACAAATAAATTTATAAAAAATAAATGTATTTTTTATACAATTGTTTTTCTTATTCATGTATGTTTTTTGTTTTAACAAAAAAAATATTTTTTGTATTAATAGTATAGTTGGTTTAATAAAAAGCAACAATAATCAAGAAATGTTTTTTCAAAATAACTATAAAAATTAAAAATAAAATTGTAAAAAACATATATTTTTTATTAATAAAACTAAATTTTCTTATTCATGTTTTTTTTTTAAATTTATTTTGATGAAACATGCTTTTTTTAAGAGTTTTTCATGAAAAAAATTCATTATAATCATGAAACCGAACTTCAATAAAAAAAATAAAAATTCTCGAATTGATTATCACTCTCAGCAACTATCTTAAAAAAAAAAGAGCAATAAATTTCAAAAAGTCATAGAAAACACTTGCAATTAAAAAATTAAGAAAACATATAATTTATTCTGAACAAATTATTCTAAAAATTCTGTAAATCATAAAATAATCAATAATACATAATTATTCATAAAATAATCAATAATACTATCATAAAATAGCCTTAATCTTCTTAAATATAACAACATAAGTTTTATCAGGAGCACTTTTTTGGAATAAAAGGTATCAATTATTAAAATAAAAATTTATAAAAAATTTCCACCGTTTGAAATAAGTAAGAAAAATATTTTTTGTTTTTTTGTTTAAATCTAAGTTCCTTTTCTGTATTAATACATCTATTTATTATTTTAACAACATTGTATTTTTTAATTATAAGCAGTGTTTTTAAATAATAATGTTAAAAAAAAGTGTTTTTTAAATAAAATATTATCAATAAAGGTTGCATTTTATAAAAGCATCTTGTGAATAGTTAAGAAAGAAATAGATGCTGCATTTTTTGTTCCAGTGTTGCGTTTGATAATTATATTCTTAATTTTTTATAAGTAATAAAATTAATTTTTATTTTTTAAAAATCAAGTATTAATTTAATTTCAGAATATTTGTGACACTGTGAAAAAATCATAATAAAAAAAATCAAAATAAATTATCAATGTAGTATAAAAAACAATTTTTTTTATAAAAAAACCTCAATTACTAAAGTGAAAAATGCTTCCCTTTTTTTCAAGATATTTGTTCGTATATGAATTTCTTGAATAAAATCATTTACTACAAAAAATTGCGAGCCGGCAAAATCAAATCAATCCAAGAGACTGACCCCATGCTTAAGAATATATGCATATTTATTTATTTATGTGGTTCAGATTCTAGAGTCAGCTCCTGAGAGAATTATTAAATCTCTTAAGGCAGCGCTTGACCATCATAGATGATGCTTCTCTGCATCATTTAAAAAGGGAATCTTAATCTCAATTAACATAAGCTCAACCAAAAATATCGTTATTTATATATATATAAAAAAACAAACCAATGCTAGTTGAACTTGAATGTGCAAGAAGAATGATGCCAAATATTAAGAAAATAAGATAATAAAAAACTCTAAGAATTTGACTCATTATATTCTTTAAGAATTTATTATTATTACTTGAGCATACCGAGGGAAGATACAAGTCATAAACGATTATAATGTGATCCTTTCCTTTTCGTAAAAATGTCAAGGCAAAAATTTCCTTGCTGCCATGATTCTGCGGGGGCGAGCATTATGGATCTGATTACAAAGGAATCCCACACGTATTGACGATCTCATGTCCTGCTGCTGCTGCTGCTGCTGCTGCATCAAAAGTCTTATGGTCAGCTTTCTATTTTGGCATCATTTCAGTATTCCGACTCTTAGTCGTGGCAGATGGGAAGCATTGAGCAAGCTGGCACCGTTACCTCTTATCAATATCTAGGGTGATATTTTTATGCACGAAAATAAAATAAAATAAAATTAGGAGGTGTGTCTTTCAAAAAAGAAATAAAAATTAAGAAGAATACTTAATTTCTTAAAACATAAAACCTGTGCATGTGCTTGTGATTAATTCATGCATTTAGTTATCACTAGTTTATATACCGTGCTTTGCCGCTGTGGCTTGATTAAAAAAAATAAAACAAAAAAATATAGGGTATAAAAAATTATTTAATATTATTATTAAATCTAATTTAATATGCTGATTTTAAAACCTCCCTCTCCAATTTATTAATTTATTGTTTAATTTAGATTTAAAATTAAATTATATAAAACTTATTTTAATATTACCCAATTAATTTGATGGGTTCAAAGACAAGTGGTAAAAAATATAGTTTAATTTAAAAATATATATTAAATAACTGTTTTTTAATATCAATATATTTACATATTGAATCAACATAATCTTTATCTTAATATTTTAAATTCACGGTTTGGATGATCATGGGTTTAAGAACTTTATTTTTATAAACTATTTTTACTTAGTAATATATTAAAAAAATTAAATAATCATGAAATTAAATATAAATCAAATATAAAGATGTTTATTTGAGAATATAATAATGTCATATAAAAAAATTTAAAATGTAAAGGTAAATTCAAAATTAAATAAATATTAAAAGATAAAATTAAAAAAATAAAATTAAAAAAGAAAACAAAAAAAAAAAGAGATCACCTCCTTCTTGGTTCATATAAAATAGTGAAGGAGTTGAGTTAACACTCTTAACTCTTTTAAATGAATTACGCAATCACACACATTTATTCAAGTATTTTTTTTTTTTTACCGTTTGATAGGAGCACAAGGAAAAAGATTACACCACAATACTTTGGGGTCCATTTTGTATTTGTACTCTAATCTAATCATAATTATTAGAACTAGAAAGAAGACTTAAAGATATTAGTCTTTCAATGTAACATGTGAGGGAGATAAATCATTGTGTAGTGCGAGATTCTTTTTTTCAATTACAAGAAATTCATGTGGAGTTTTTAATCTGAGAAATTGGATGGTGACTCCCCGCAAGAGAGGGAGCAAGACAGATTATTGCACATAATAATCAAAGATGGGATCTTATCATAATCTCAGAAGTTACCACGCCATCTCCCAACCACGGCAAATAGCTTCGTTCTTGAGGCTGTGAGAAACGGTTTACTCTCGGCACATAACATTAGTCAATCATATTGTCAGGGAGCTGGTTGGTCAAACTCCCTAGCTAGCACCTTTCCATGCATCATGTGTAGCATAGTCGTACAATAAAACCTGCTGCGTCCCGGTATTTCTTCTCTCGTACAAACATCTATATGGGAGTGTATGTGAAAGGAGAAGCAGCTGCAGATAGCGTCGGTTGACCCCCCTGCCAATTTGCATTGCCGGCCCGCAAGGTCCTAGTTTGCTATAAATTCCAACTTCCCAGCGAAAGCTGATCTGTTGTTCACATTTATTAAATTTCTTCACATTTATTAAATTTCCTGCATTCGTTCTGGCAAACCTGTCAGCCATGAACGCACAGTACACGAGCCCCACGATGTTCTTACAGGATTTATGATCAGGTCAAACCGTATGCATCACACTCGAGGAATTAATTGCGCTATGTCCCGTGGACACGGAGACAAGAGAAGCTTACACGAGTCAGTTTGGACAACATCACAGGGATGTGGAGTGGAACTAAGTTAGTTAAACTGACCTTTCATTGTCAGGGATAGGCTTTAAAACATCAAATCAACAACCAGATCAGTGGATGCACAGACAGAATCCATAGAAAATCTAATCTGGCAAATAGATCAAACACAATACCAGTAACAATCCTCATCTGCCACGCCAAAGTAATGAAATCTATTGTCTGGTCCATAAACGAAATCGTGTGTTTTTATGAACGCGCTTCTGATGGAATATGTACATGTATGCGAGCCACGTACCCCGATTATAATAAATAGATCGATTGAGACAACATTCCCTGCACTCTTAAGTTATCTTTTTCTTTTTAAAAAAAAAAAAATACAGATATTCGGGTTTGTTTGCGGGTATCACGACTAATTCTATAAATTTTAAAATTAACAATTATATAAATCTCTAGTGACCATCATATAAGTAACTAAGAACTCGAATCTGAAACCAAAAAGAGAATAAATCCCTTAATTTCAAGTCCTTACTACTTGACCATCATCTAAATGGTTACCCTCTTAAATTATCTTAAATACAAAAGATGTGGCTTTTGGAATCCAATAAAATATACATGTAAACTAGCATCATCAAAGATTTTCTTTTTAAAGTGCAAAGTCAAAAAAATATTAATTTAGAAACTATTATAGTTAAAGAAAAATAAAAAATACAAAACAACTTAGTTTACTATTTACCCTTACAGTCAAATAATTTTTTTGCCTTTTAAAAAAGCAATGAAAACAAAAATACAAAACATAATTGTTAGAGACTCGGTTTACTGTTCACCCCTATAATCTAATAATGTTTTTGTTTTTTTTTAAAAAAACACTTAATTTTTTCTTAAGAGTAACATGGTATCTGTATATGGTACATTATTCATAAATTATATGGAGCTTCTAAATCTAAATTCCAAAACTTTGCGTTGCGTCTTTTTTTTTCAATTTAATTTTTTAATTTTTTTAAATTTATATCCTTTCATTGAACATGAGGTTAGTTGAGATCTAATTAAAGCTTAATAAAGATCAAATTAAAGCTTAGTAAGGAGAAAAATAAAAAAAGGTAAAAGAAAGAGACTGATTGTAACATTATGTATATAATGTTATAAAGATGCTACAAGCCTTAATCCTTGGTAAAACAAGGTAATTATTTTGGCCAAGTATTAACATTCTAATTATATAATCACTTTCATATCTCATGCTTTTAATAATCTTATTTCAATAAAATTTCAGGAAAGTCTGTGTCTGGGTCACCATATAGTTTTTTTTTTCTTCTAGAAAACCTACATAACAACTCATGAAGATTCAATTTTCATAATACAACAACTTATTCTTAATATTGAGCCTCAAGCCAATTGATCAATTGATCAATTTATAATTATAAACACCTACTTAAATTTATCAAGTATAATAAATAATTTAAGCTTAATTTTTCATCAAGAGACTATTGCATAACAAGACTAGCATTGCAAATATTTATTTATATTGCAATTCTCATCCATTTAAATTAAAATACACTATAACAATCTACCTAGTAATGTAACTAAGAAAATAAATATCTTATCTTAGCCGGTGATATCCTAAGATAAACACTTGCAAAACATATAAATTTAAATAAGACATCTACCACAACACAATTATGATATACTAGTTACAACATGCACATGATTCTATATAGAACAAACCACTATGATTTCTTTCAATAATTAATTCATAGCTTTCATTTTAACTTCAACAACACCTTTATATTTATTTATAGAAACTATCCTCTTTATATATATATCATATTCGTTATTATTTTTACCATTCATTCATTTATTTTCATCATAAGTTTTCATTACTTTTAGTCCTATATTTATACGAGGGTTTATATAGATTATCTAACCATGTTAACTCATCATGGCCATGTTTATTATCTGAGTTGTTGAATTCATGGATTAGCATAAGGAAATACAACGTGTCCCTTTTTTTAGTGCACTTCATAGATTATTTTTCGATTCAATTCTTTCATGGTCCTCCATTTCACTTGTAAGCAAGGGTTAGATAGGGGTTAAAATGATGACAATGTTAAATTGTCTTTTTTTTTAATTAAATCATTATTTGAACAGGATGACTAGTTTTCTCTTAACATATTAGGGTGAACAAGTCATACCAATGTTTTTTATTTGTTAATGTGTATAATGGTAGATTAATTTTATCTTATACAATGGGAAAGTTTTAATTCTCATTTCAAATAGTTTATTACATGAAAAATAAAATATTGATGCTCTTAATGCAATCGTTGTATTTTGATTAGACTCGCAGCAAAGCGTGAGCCTAACTTAAGTGAACATATTAAATTCACGACTCAAGTTATAAAACTATGATAATCTCATAAAAAAATATAATAAATATTATGAAGTCTAATTCTCAATTAACTCAATGTTGAATGATAAAATTAAAAAAAAATCATATTAACTTGTTAAATCAATGACATGTGTCATAAGACCAATATAACCCCATAGAAAATAAAATAAATTAAATTATGAATTTCAATTCTCAATCAGCTCGGTATTAAATGATGACATTAAAAAAATCAATCAAAAAACATAAAAAATTACTCACATCAATCCATCAAACCTATGACCCGAGTAATAAGGCAGAGATAACCTAAAAAAAATAACATGATTTAACTTGAGTTAATCTATCAAATCCATGATTTTTGTCATAGGACCGAGATAAATCTATAAAGAGTAAATAAAAATAAATTATAAAGCTTAATTATTAATCTAACATATCAGATCCAATGTTAAATGATGAAATCTATAAAAATTATAATTAAAATATGACATAAAAAATGAGTCAAGTAAACCCAGGTTAATTATTAAGTACTATTTTTGGATCATAAGGTCACGATAATCTAACAAAAAAAATTGAAACACATGATGAGTCTTAATTCTTGATCAAATATAATATTAAATGATACAATTAAAAAAATAGATTACAAAAATAAATTGAGTCAACTAGGTTAACCTGTCAAACCCGTGACCTGAGTTATAAGATAAAGACAACACAATAAAAAAAAAATTAATCTTGAATGACTCATGAGTCAAGTCATGAGACCAAGATAACTTCTTATAAAAACAAAAAAACAACATGATTTAACTAGGATAAATATACCAAAACCTACAACCTTGATTATGAGATCAAGATATTTTTATAAAAAGTAAATCAAAACATATTATTAAACTCATTTCTTAACTGACCTAATGAATAATGATAAAATTCAAAAATAATTCAATTAAAAAAATTAACATAAAAAATAATCTAAATCAACTCTGATTTACATGTTAAACAATTACTGGGCCATGAAATCAAAATAATATAATAAAAAGTAAATAAAATAAATTATAAAGCTTAATTGTCAATTAATGCAATACTAAAAGATAAAATTAAAAACAATAATGAAGAAAAAGAAAATTTGAGTCAACTGGATTAAGTTTAAATCTGTAATATGTGTTATAAGTGTGAGAGAATTAAAAATAAAAATTTAATATTAAAAAAATAAAAATAAAATAAAATACAAAGCACTATTTTAATTAGTAATATTTTGTGAGAAGAGGTAAAATAAAACTCCTCATCTTTTAGTGTTTTTTTTATATAAAAAAAATGGAAGCAGGCATTTGTTGAAATATGCAAAATGTTTATTTGTGCTTTGTATTTGCGTCATATGCATGCGCGGCCAAATGAAGCAACTTGTACATACTTTTAATTATTAAGGGCGTATATGCGAAGTAAGTCCATCGGTAAACCCCTAATTATGGAGAAAACGCATTAAACGTACAGGTAATTATCTTAATTTGGTTATACTGCTTGCTAGATCCCTACATCATTCTTCAGTTTTGGAGCTAGTTTAATTTCATGTATATTTATGCAATGTGTTTTATGTGTTGCAGCTGTATCTCGTACATCTATGATCGGTGCTGAGAAAGCTCTTACAAATTTAATTAATTAATAACTTAATAATTTAGGTTTTCCATCCAAGCATGTGAAAAATAAAATGTTTTAAATCTTTGAAACGAAGAAATTCAATCGAATTCAAACTGAAAGGAGGAGAACAGTTATCACTTGAATTTCAAATTGACATCATTGCATTGAATTTCGAATATTAATTGGCTGTTCATCCACCCTCCACTTCTAAACATTTACTGAATTAATGGGAAAAAAAAATGTTCGCATTGACGAGAGAATCTTATTTCATTGTTGAAGTAGCTACCACCTAGCAGTAGAGTTGATTAGAACTCTATGCAATTTACGAATTTAAGTCCTTGCTCGAACAAGCGGCGAGTGAGGAGACATCGCAATTGGAGATCCAATACCCTCTTCAAATATACGAGATGAGAAGCTGAGCCGAAGATTCTTCTTCCAGCACTTGGTCTTTGATGGCATATCCTTGGTTTTCGTTGACAATGCCTCCCTTTCCTTTTGTTCACCGACAAATGCGTGTATTCTTTTCAGTGCAACTCCCAGAGTTTCATCATCCATGTTGGCGAAGCAGACCCTAAACCAACCAGGTTCAACGCAATGGAAGGAGGAGCCTGGAGAAACATTTAGCTTCACGTCGTTAACGATCACGCGCCACAGTGCCATTTCACCATCATTTGTTTGTTCCTTGAGGAGATGGCGCAAATTCATCCAAACAAAGAGACCGGCTTTGCTTTCCAAACAACTGATCCCAATTTGTTCCAATCCCTTTGTCAAAATACCGTGCCTTTTCTTTAGCCTTTTCGAGCTCTCGGCTAGGAAATCCTCGACAAACTCTTCATCAGAAAGCATTGAAGCAAGTAAATATTGAGTTTGTGAGGAGACTAGCCCAAAACTCGACATCTTTCGGCCGCAATTAACAACTGCATCGTTGTATGAGTAAACAAGTCCAACTCTGAAGCCAGGGAGTCCCATGTCCTTGGACAGGCTGTAAACAATGTGAATGAGGTCTCGCTTGCAATCTATGACCTCTTCGATAACCTCGGAAATGCTCACGAAATTCTGGGAGCTGAAGATGGTCGCTGCATAAATTTCATCGCAGACTATGTGTATGTTTTTCTCATTGATGAAGCTCAAGAGGCACTTTAGTGTCTCTCTGTCCAAGGTGGTGCCAAGTGGATTTGATGGATTTGTTATGATTAAGCCTTTAACATTAATGCCATCCTGTTGTGCCTTATCATATGCTGCTTCCAGCGCTTCTTTTGTGATCTGGAAATTGTTTGAGCTATCGCAGTCAACTGGAACAATCTGGACCCCAGTGCGCCATCCCAGGTCTCGATAGAATCTGCAATATTCCAGATATGTCAGAAATATTTAGCACGACTTATCAAATTGTCAACGGACTTTTAAAGTTTTGCTTGTGCGCGAAGAGGAAAGAAAATAAAGCAAACTTCCATCTTTTGACATCTTTGTGTTCACACGAGTACTTTATATATTTTCCGTGTCCTTGATTTGAAGAAGGAATGTGAAAGGTCATGAACAAGTTTTAATGGGTCACGGCTACTAGAGGATAGGATTATTATTTTACAAAGTCTTTTTCTGAAATTTGGACTAATTTGGAAAAATCTTCCAACTTCCAGCTGTAAACTGAAGAGAGTATAAGAAATTGGACTCCAACAATCCGAGGACAAGCTTACTCTTTGACTAGTGCTCGAATGGTTGTGTATTGATTTTCTAAGGTCAACTTGAGAAATTAGATCGTATTCATGAAGATTACTGCCCATTAATTAGTGGCAGTTAAAACAAGTTTATTGGTTGACCGGACTAGTAAATGGTTCAAACCCCACTTTGAATTTTGTTCCTGAACCCCCCAGCAAGACATGCATCTCTACAAATTCCAGAAATGACACCTAAATACTATTCAATTTGACCCGTGTCTCTTCCTGCAATAAGTTGTTGGGGAAATAATGGTTAGCACTTGTGTGGAAGCAGAATCCCATTTCCTTTAGTTTGATTTTTCAATGTTCAAAACCATATATATTATGAGGCATGCATGGACTCTCTAGCACTGCACAAATATTTATTCTTTTCTTATGCCTACTTTTCAATTGCTCGACTTTGTGACAAATCTAGCCATTGCATTGCATTGTCAGAATGCTCAAAATCATCCAACCACCACATTAGAATTGAAAGCACTAGTTCTAGACTTGTGCTCGCGTTGAATATATATATATGTGTCATTTAAATAGGGAAGTATTTGTTGCCGTTGGGTATGGAAAATGAAAGACCATGATTAATTTAATCAACCAGAAGATAACATACGCAGGATAGTAAGGAGAAGGAACAAGGAAAGCATCCCCGGGATCGGCCAGGCAAAACATGATCAGCTCGTTTGCTCCAGTTGCTCCACCGCTCATGACTATGCGATCTGGATCAAATGTCACCCTTCCTCCTCTAACTCTCTCCATAAACTTCGCAATAGCCTGGAAAAAAAAATGACAGGCATGCTGTCGTCAATAATGTGGATTCACGGATACGCTTCATGTTTTAGAGAGACCATGGTTTCAGCATTTCAATTTAATAATACCTGTCGAAACTCTGGCAGGCCATGATAATCCTGAAAGTTAGCAATATCCTTGAACAGATGAACTCCTTCAGGATTGCAAATGGAGGCTTTGGGATGTTTCTTCATCCAGTCTATAATCAAATCAGCGGAAAGCTGCATGCAGATAAACAAAGAAATAATATCAGAAAACTAAAAGGCAGGTGCAGTTCCAAAGTGATTAAGTTCATGCTCTTAATTAAAAGCGTTTCCTCTATAATTATAACAAAAACGAAGTAAGCCGAGAATTCTCCAGCAAGAAATATTTACCTGATTTTCTGCGAGACCCATTTGTATTACTCCATCGGGGTTTTCAGTAGGGTGAAAAGGGTTTTTATCGTAAGCTTTCCATCCATCAAAATATGGGGAGTTCTCTCCATGTCTATCACTGGTTGCAATCTTAGACAAAAGTTGGTGCTGCCTCTCCATTTCTCTGTCTTTAAAAGATCTATAGCAAGTACTAATATACCTTTGTGTAACTTGTATGAGAAATTTTCTCAAGGAGCTTGCTAGCTATCCAGGAATAGTAGCTGCTAGAGAATTGCCTTAGGAATGTGAAGTCAGGACATGATGGGAAAGGAGTGGAAGTCCCGCCACCATTTTATAGGCAGAGCATGGTAAGGTAATCCAGTAAAATATTTAGGGAGGGAAAAAGGCCAAAGGAAAAGTCTTCATAAAAGTTCAAATATAAGAGAGAGAAGAATTAAATTGCCCTCAATGGTCAGTCAAGCGTAATTGCTTGCGTCTGTGTGTGCGTTTGTTTCAGGTACATAAGCACGTGTAAGAGATAAATCTATCTGTTGTGAATAGTGATGGGTTATTATCTTTATATTCTTCATTTTCCTTTTGATTTATTATGAACTAAAGACTGCTAGCATTTAGTCAGTCTCCTAGTCCTGGGAGACTTTTCGATTTAACATAGACACAGAAGGAATAAAACCTTAAATACCATGTTACGTTTCTGTTTTTTGAATTTAAAGAAGATATACTAAAATAGATGGTTAGAAATTGAAGAGGAACATGAACTGGAAATTAGAATCCCTTACACGATACGTCATGGATGTTTGTACAATTACTAACCACATGAACTTACAGGGTAAAAACGAAAAATATGCCTTGGTTTCGTACATACAGTCATTTAAGACAATACCTGAGCCCTTGAGATGTCTCTGTTTAGTTTTATTTATTGAATGAAGACAAATTTGAATATAATTTTGCTTGGTATCCGCAGGGTTAGGTGAAGTGGTTTGATGTTGGAGTACGTTTATCCAACCTTGAGCCCTTGAGACGTGTCTGTTTAGTTTTATATTCAAGGTGTTTTCTTCTTAAACTATGTTAATATCTTGGATCCCTGTTGAAGATCAATGTTTTTCCTTTTCTTTTTCAAAAATTATAATTATTTTTTAAAATATTTTTTATTTAAAAATATATTACTTTAATAATTTTATTTTTAATATTAATTTTATTAAAACAATCTAAAATACAGAAAAATAATTTAAAAATAAAAAAATTTCATCTCAAGCGAGTATGGAATGATCAACTATAAAAATCTTAAATCAATAATAAATAATTTAAAAAGTTGTATATTATATATTTATTATAAGAATAAATATATAATGAATTTTACGTTCATATTTGTTTCGGTTATTTTTAAAAATTTTAATTTTTTTATTAAAATGAAATTTTTCATAATTTTAAATTGTTTTGTAAAAAAAATTATCCATATCCACCTACCCTCACTTTAAGCAGTAAGGCTACTGATTTCAATTCAAATAATAGGAACCACACAGGAGAAGTGTTGGCCTTGGAGTTCCTTTCCTGTGGCTGCTTGACTTGACTCACACTTGGTGTAGCTGGTGAGCAGCGTGGATATAATTTAAGCTTACGCAGCGGTGCTACCGACGTAGTAATTAGAAATATTTTGAAAATAAAATAAAATAATGACTTAAAAAATAATAAAAATATTTTTATATTTATATCTCTATATTTTAAAAAATAAAATTTAAAAAATAACTGAGAAAATATTATAAATTACTTTTTTTTAAGGCAAATGCTACAGTCCACTCATGAAATAAGTGGGAGCATGGCTCCCAAAAAATTTGACAGCCCTTGGATCAAAGGAAAAACCACAAGCCCTTGATCGAGTCAAAAAAAGCCATGAGAATTTGAATGTAACAAACAGCTCGTATAGAGAGATTTTAAAACACCAGCAAAATACCACCCCTTAAAATATATTTTTATTGAAAATAAATAGTTACTCTTATAATTTTTTTTTTATAAAAGCTATAAAATAGAGAAAAAGAATTTAACTGCCTTTTCTCTTCAAACTTACCCTCTCTCTTATATCATTTTATATAAAATACAAAATAATTTGTTAAAATAGCATTTAACACAGGAGGGGGGAACCCTAAATGACGCTATTTAAAATGCTAAAATAATCATTTGGCTCTTTCTAATAATTTTTGCCATTGTAGATGCCTTTATGAAAATTTTCAAGTCTCGTTCTAAATATGTAATTATGTATTACAATCCTACATTAATTTTTTCCTTAGTTTTTTTAATGAGAAATCAACCATTTTCAATTAAATATATATTTATGTTTTCATATATACTTCTATAATTAAAAATTAAAAATTTTAATATCAGCTTAACAACTCAAAAAATATTAATTCTAATAAACACATTATAATGCAATACAACACTTTGTAATAAATTTATTTACATAAGACTTAAGGTGCAGTTTAAAATGAAACAAAGGCTAGCTGGCAAAACCATTTTTTTTGGGTTAATCCAAAAGAGAACCACATACATTCATTTGAATTATATATCATCCTAGACGCAAATAAAACATGTAATGCTTTCTTACATTCAATTTCTAGGTCCTATTTTTTTTATTTGAATATTACACCCATTTATTTATTGAATAAAGACATATTATTCATCTAATAATTTTATCCCCTCTTCCTATGAATAAATAAAAATATGAATATATATTTTTTATCAAACATAAATTTTACATTTATTCTCATTTTAATTAAGTGCTTGCAAAAAAAATAAGTTGTGTAATTTATTTTTTATTGTAATTTAGTTGTTTTGTGTACTTTTTATTTTCACAAAACTATCCTTTTTAGTACTTCATTAATTTCATGATATATTATGTTTTGATTTTTTATTTAAGATATAAAAAAATTAAAAAATAATGTAAATTACATTTTAAAATCTCACATAATAAATTATATTTAAATTTTTAAGTTGAATTAATTCTTTAACAAATTATTATAATTTTGATAATTGAAAGGTCACAAGTTTAAATTTTATTATCTTTATTTATTTAATATAAATTAAGTATATTGTAATATAAATTTATATAAGTTTGAAGCTTAAATAGTTTTTATTTAAAATTTTATATTAGAAAATAATATAAAATATATATTAAGATATCAACTATTAAACTTAAATTTTGAGTTAAAAATTGGTTCTTTAACCATATATATATATATGAAATACTAAATTAACTTTAAAAAACTAGTTATACATTAAATCATGAACCTAATAAAGAAAAAATCAGAAAATCTAAACGCGACAGTTTTCATCGATATTCAACAGCCGATGCTGTCTTAACATCATTTGTCATTCGTGTGCCATTCCTGTTCTTTAATGTTATTCTCTCTCCGTATCTAAGATTGAAAGCCATGGCATTTGCGGCAGCGTTTGCTTTATCAACAATTGCACAAGCGGCGGAGGAGATTTTTCAATGTCGGTGCTCTGATTTGATGGTTTATCAGCAATGTGCCACCAACTGGGTCTTCTCCTTGTAGCGACTCATCATCATAGATATTCGCTTTGTCAAAAGCGTGAAGAAGTATGGCTGCTGCTGCTTCTGTTGATGATGGAACAACAAGAAGATGAGACACCTTAGCATGGCTCTTGAACAAGCTCAAGCGATGCCCTGCTGAAGCCTTTCAATCTGTTATGGATTGGGATCGTGCGTCAATTAAGCTAATAAGCAAGAGATCAGCAGCAGGTGTGTTCCTTGGAGAGAACAAGGAGGAGATTGACAGCCTCATGATTATCAAAGGAGGAGGGAAAAAAAGAAGAGAGAGAAGAAGACAACGAGAAGAGGTGGAGAAACAGAGAAAAGATAAACACAACTGAAAATATCGCGCGCGAGTTGTTTCAACTTTTCACTGTAAGAGTTTAATGAATTTTGGACGGGCTCTGTTTTTTTTTTTTTTTAATCTGATCTAAGAGCTTTAAAAAAAAAAAATTCGGAGAGCAGTGCTCCCACGTGGCACTGTAGCACCGCGGTCCCCACATTCCTGCTTTATTGGGGGGCTACACATTAATTCCTCGTTGTCTTTCCACGTAATTCATTGTGGAAAAATACTTAATCATCTTTGTTTCGATATCATTTCCACGTGTTCTTCTGTCGCGTTGATTAGCTCTGAGAATATCAAATGCTCCGTCAACTTTCACCTCGAGTCTCTTCTCCGTGTTGATTTTAGTGTTGGTTTTTGAGAAAAAAACAAATTACATGAAAAACGAGTAATGTTTTCCAAGAAACACGTCAAGTAAAAGCTTGATTATATAAAGATATAATTTATGTTATTTTTTGATATTTGTTTTAAAAGAAAATTTTTTAAATTTGCATATATGTACATTATTTTAAGTTATTATTTTTTAATTAAAACTTGTAGCCTTTATTTATTAAACACTCGTACCTTTTAAAAAATTATATTAATTTAAAAACTTAAATAATTAAATATAATTTTATAATATAATTTATATTATTTTTTAATATGTGTTACAATTTATATTATCTCCCTATTAATCTATATAATTTATGTTATTAAATCATACATGTTTCATGAATATACACCCCTCTCATTTAGATAAAAAAATTTGTCTCCATCGCTTTAATTCCAGGAAAGAAAAGTCTTCATATAAATCTATCACTTTGTCAATTCCTAAGATATATGTTGGAGACAATATTGTGAAATATGACAAATTTGATTTTAAGCAATCCATCACTTTTTCTCGTATATTAGGCTCCATCTTGATCAAATTCAAGTTAAATAATCTCTATAATCTTTGACCAGATAACATTACTTTTTGTTAATCCTCGATAGGGCTGTGCCTGTTTATCCTTTCTTTTCTCACTCCCTACATCCTGGATATTAAATAGGGCTGGCGTTTCCCCATCAACATAACATTCGCAAGCTAGCAGTGAGCTTAACCATCTAGTGATAGGTGAAAACCACCACTTTAAAGCGTTAAGCCATCGATCCAAGCATAAAATTACATGCCATCGATCTCATTACCATGAGAAAATAAGTCCGCCATTAGCGCCATGCACCAAATCACACACAGACCTATATAGTTATTAAAACTATTGGAACTGTCAAATTTGATATCGTTATTAAAGCTATCATAGGATTTTGAATGTAGGAGTCTTTGTGTAGAGGGGCTCTGCATCAAGAACTTCATTAGAGAACGATGATTCACCCACCCTAGAACTTCCCCCACTTAATTTGTCCGTTGTGTTCCTGCTGAGGCCTCTCATCATGAGCTTTGATTGCATGTTACATTATCTACATTAATGTAGCCTAAATTAACCTTATGGTCGAGCCAGGAACGTTATGAGGAACATATGGTCCTGGATTCTAAGCACTTATTTGCTCTTCTTCCATAATATTTTCCTCTCCCTCGTGCTCCACCATCTCCCTTTACAATAATGTATGGTGATGCATGAAGGTAATGACCATCGCCGTCGCTGCAGTTGCTTTACTGATACTTGTCATACCCATTATGGCTTTTCATTAGAGATCCTCTAACGAGTTTTGTTTTTTTTTAAATAAATTTAAATTTTTTTATTTTTTATTTTAAATTAATACTTTTTATATATTTAAATTACTTTGATACACTAATATCAAAAATAATTTTAAAAATAAAAAATATTATTTTTATATATTTTTAAGTAAAAACTATTTTAAGAAGCAACAATAATTATACTACTAAATATATTCGTTAAGATTTCTCTCTCTCTCTCGCTCTAATTTTATCTTATTATTTATATTTGAAATATTCTTCCTTTATCTTTAATGATGGTAAGTGTCTTTTTATGATGTTATATTTATTTTATTTTTTGTACATGTTGTATATTATAATTATTTATATTAGTGTTTGTTACAGCACTAATGAAATGGAAAAGCACGCTTGAAGATCAGCAAAGATTTTCTCACCGGAAACTCCTTAGAAGATGTCGGTGCCAGATACCTATCTCTTAAAGAAACACGTCACTGTTCCATGTTCTAGCTTTAACAAACCAACAAATAATACAAATGCATGAACAAGAGCTACTTTTAGAAAAACTTAAAACAAAAAACCCATCTACTTTCAAGAGTTTGATTTAAATAAATATCATTTATTTCGGGGGGGTTAAAGAGTGCAATTCAATCATATTTGATTTTTTTGTTATTTTAAATTATTTTTTTGTATTTTTGTATTTTTTTATTGATGTTAAAAATAAATTTTAAAAAATAAAATAAATTATTTTAATATATTTTAAAATAAAAAATAATTTAAAATTTAAAATTTAAAAAAAACACCCCTGAATGAGTTATTAACTATTTGTTCTTCACTATTCAAAACATTGCTTTCCAACAAGTAATTTTTTAAGAGAAATCTATTTTCTGTCTATAATTTTAAAATATATTTTAATTAAGTAGGTAAATCTTGGATCTAACTAAATCAAAATTAAAATTAGATATAATTGAAGAAAAAATAAAAAGAAAAATCTAGCATGATCTGATAATCTTATTCATCTAATAAAATCTATTCAAAAATCCAATTTTAATCTATTAATTTTTATTTTTTTAATTTTAAAAATATTATTTTAATTTTAAAAAAATCACGGTCAGAAAACCATGCTTGTAACACACGCACGACACTATCATCATTAGTCAACTAATTATACTCTCATGTCGTATGCAATTATGGACTTGACAGTTTGTGAATTTTAGGATTAAAATACCATTTTAAGACGTGTGTCAATCTTAGCGGTGGCTCTTTGAGTCGGTGGTCGCCTTATTAATATCCGTTTTGGACCCGCTTGTTCGGCTGTCTTCCATTCATATAGATGATTCTCAACCGTTCAAACACTTCTGCTCCTGTTTCAACACGTATTTGTACTTGAAACCAACACCGTCTCTTTCAAGTTCAGGACTCCTACAAGACTCATCGGAAGTTAAACCGGCAAGATTTTAGATTTATTTAAATTTAAATTTTATAAATCTTAAAATTATTAAATATTTATATATTTATTAATTTTAAAATTTATAAAATTAATCAAAATACATATAAATTGACTTAAATATATATATTAATAAAATAATAAAAATATTTATGCTTTTCATCTAAAACAACATCAAAAAATAAAGATAGATATTTAGATTTTAACCTTTATATTTAGAGCATGTTTGGAAGTGTGGTTATAATTTTTTTTTAAAAATAATTTATGTTAAAATATATTAAAATAATTTTTTTTATTTTTAAAAATTATTTTTAAAATTAGCATATCAAAACGATTCAAAATATATATAAAAATATTAATTTATTAAAAATATTAAATTTTTTTAGATCACTCTTAAAATCATTGCAAATTTTTTAAAAAAAATAAGTGAGAGAGAACACAATGCAATTAAAAATTATTCAAATGCCTCGAATTATAGCGACACAATTGAGAATTGCTATGGTTTAGGAATCCGTTTAAGAATCTATGATATATATATATAGATGCTTCAAGGATCAATGGAATGTTTTCCAACTTCAAAGTACAGTTCTGAGGGGTAAATTATTTTTTTTTTGTAATTTTGATAAATTAACAAAATTTAAATTCACTCTAAAAAATATTTTTCACCCATATTCATTTGCAGTCTTCACTTGAATAATATAATAATAATTTTGCTTCTCTGTCGAAAAAACTTAACCCTATTTTCTAAGAATATTTTTATCTTTACATAAGTTTTATTAGTCATTATTAATTGATTATCAATAAATATATTTTTTTATTATAAATTTACAATGAAAATATTAAAATATCCTTAGAAGAAAAAAAAAGAGAGAAAAGAAGCAAAACTAGCATCAATGGTTAATTTTATATTTTCACAATGTTTTTTTATTATTATCAATTTAATTGATGATAATTTAATATTTGATCAAATATAAAAAGTAAAAAAATAAAATGTACAGTGAAACAGTCAAAATATCCTTAAATTTTTCAATAAGTTCACAATGATTTTTTTATTATTTTCAAGTCAATTAAGAAAAAATTTGGTATTTGACCAATTATAAAAAAAATATAATAAAAATATTGAGGTATGTGCACTGCACTTGTCTTACACGTGGGAGGGGCTTCCTCTTTTCAGGCATTGTGTGTGGTGCCTTTCGACATAAAAAAATACCCTTTTATTTTGTCATTGCAAGCTTCACTGCGTCTTCTTCTTGGTGGTGCAGTGCCTGTCAGTAGTGATTGTATGGTTTATCATTAGTGAGTCCTTTTTATAGCTTGATCCTTTTTGTTTTTTGTATTTCAATTTTAGTGTATATTTTTTTTTTTGGTTTTTGGTTTTTTTTAGAAGTTTTGTATGTTTTTAATTTTATTCTTTAATCTCAATTTGTCATATATTATATTTTTTAATTTGACCCTCATTCTTTTGATTATATTTTAAATCATTTGCTAGATTAATTTTTCTTTTTAATTTTACCCTTTAATTAAAATTTTATTTTTATTTTAAATTTCAATTTTAATCTTCATTCTTTTAATTTTTTGGTTCTTTTGTACAATTAATCTTTCTTTTTAATTTCATCTTTTAATAAAAATAAAATTTATTTTATATTTTGATTTTTTGATTTGTTATTTTTGTTTTTGATCCTTTTATGTAATTACTATTTTTTTTCTATGTTAATCCTTTAATATTTAATTAGTAGAGAATTGAGATTTGTGGTTTTTCATATAGGGTGTGTGCTTCAAATCAAAAACCTTGAGTTATAAATTTGAAAAATTAATATAAATTGATAATATTTTCAAAAAAAATTAATTTATTTTTCTTTTTATTTTTTAATTTTTTATATTTTATTTTATATCAAGTTATCACAATTACTGAATCACATAATTAATATGTTAAGTTGACATACCTTTTATTTCTTTAGCTATAAATTTAATATGTTAATTCATATTTACTTAAGCTAGTTTTTTCAGTCTTTCTACCTAATTTCTTTCTATATCTTATTAACTAAAAATTAAATCACATCATTTATTCTCTTTTCTAAATTGTTTTTTTCCCATGATTATCCAGGCCATAAAACCTATAGCAAGAGAATGAGGAATTGAGACGAGAGAACAGAAACGGATTGACTTGAAAGAACTGATAGAGAGTGAAACAAAGAATCGAGAATTCAATTTGAATGCGTCATTGCATATTTTCAAAATTACTAATTTATTCATTTTTCAAGACTACAAATGCTAATTTATAATTTAATCTAGTTTTGACCCATGACCAGAGTTCTGAGAGGAAACATCGAAGTTGCTGCGCTCGTTCGGAATAATATTGCTCATTCAAAAAAAACATGTATCATATCAATAGAGAGTGTGGCCTAAAGCTTCAAGTTCAAGAAGACAAGTAATTCTTCCCGCAGTATTCAAAACTGGAACCAGCAGACATGGTGAAGTCAAACTACAGATAATAAAGGAAGCGATCTTCCATGACGTGCTCATTTTGTCATGCTGTTGTTCTTTCTTTTTCTCTGCCATGTTCTATCGTGAAAAAAATCTTTTGACTCATCATCGCCCTTCTCACGTGAATTAGTATATGATGGCTTCCACCGTACTGATGGCTGCAGAATGGGCCGCTTGACGACTCCACCCAGCAAAAAGTTGATTCATGACCTGATTTTGCAAGCATCCGATTGAACCAAACGTGGTTATCAACTAAATTTGGATCCTTGCATATTTGGGTTGGCTATTTTCAATTAAATTTGCAACGTTTTCTTTCTGATGGTAATGACTTTGATTTTAACTGAAAAGGCATTGCACACGATGCCAGTTCAATTCTGCCATGCCAATGAGAGTTTGAACTTTAAACAAACATGCGCAATCACAGCCAATAAATCAGAAATTTTAACTCTTAACATAAACGAAAGCTGGATTAAATCAAATTAAAGAAAATTCAGAATGTTCAGTAAACCACTCTCAAATCTTTTCTAGCAGCCTAAGGTTTTTTTTTTTTTGAGTAATTGAAATCAGGTTAATCTAGAAACCCAACAATCCACAAAGCAGGTTAATCATGCATAAAAAGCCCATAGGAAAAGTCCCACTTCCTTCACACGATGCTCTAAAGTTCTTTCCACGGCATTTCTAGAAGTAAAAATAATAATTAAAAAAAACGGAGTTTAGACTACATAAGAAAGGTACAAGAAGGCCATTGGGTGTTATGAAACGTACATAAAAACCAAGTTTTACATTTCAATTCCGAGAAGCCTTCAATTGTGATCATTGCATCGAAAAATTGAATTGTCCAATTGAGCAGGTAAAGAAAAGAAAAGAAAAACCTTTTTCCTGGAATCTGTACTCTTAATCTTCTATCCAAGAATTGTCAATTCTATTTCGTGATATTTGAAATGGTTAAAATATTTTATATTAATTTAAAAAATAAAATAAAATAAAAATTTTTTATTTTATTTTAAATCTAAGTCTATTCCAGATTTTTCGACTAAATTCTACCTATAAAGTTCTGATTTCATTTTGTTCTGCTCTTAAAAAGTTATTGAATCAAATTAAATTTTATTCAATTTAATTAATTAAATCATTTAGTTATAAAAAGTTTTTTTATTATTATTTTCAATAATAATGATATTAATAATATTATTAAAAACTATTATTATTATTTTTATTAACAATGATTTTAATTTTTTAAAATTAGATTTATCACTAATATATATGGTTTATATCTATGTTGTTTTTTTCATATTTATACTTTGTAGGAATTTGAGTAAAACAAGAGATGTTTTAGATTCTATTAGCCTTGATAATATTAACCTAACTTTATATTTAAAATATTTATGTTAAAACATTTTACTTTCATAATATTTTGATATTTTATTTAAGTTAAAGATATATTTAATCTTTGGCTATTTAAAAATATTTTAAATTTTAAAATTATATTTATTTAACATTGTGTTTGTATTGCATAATTTATAATTAATTTATTTTAAATTTAAATTATATTTGTTGAATATATATATATATATATATATATATATATATATATATATATATATAAACAGTATAACCTCAAAACAAAATGGCATGTCAAAACACTTTAAAACTAAAATATTTCATTTTAATTAAAAAAAAAAAAAAACTTCTCAGAACAAAATTAACAACCTTAGCTTCAACCTACTATCGCCATGGAAATAGTGGACTCCAGTGATTCTCATAAACTTAAAAAAAACTCGCCATTCTTCTCATAGGATTCCGATGGACCATCAATAGCATCATGTTTTGGACTGCGACAAGATTATTCTTGCAAAACTGGGTGCACAATAACCTGTTCCAAGACGACTTTCAATATTCTACAGCACGTTGCTATTCCGAATTCAACACTTGAAAAAAATCCATGTTAACACTCAAACCACAGCTATGACAGTGATTAATTCAATGGCAAATCAATGCACGTTTTGTTTTCACGCTTTCCACAGATAATTTAGTCAATCAACTTCTAAATCCTTACCCTATGCTTAGTATTCATTCAACTAAAAATCTTAGTCTAAGCTTCCCTTGCTTGTATTTTTTTTCCCCCGAGAATGAAGCTTCCTATGTTTCTGCATCCCGGACATTAGGTGAGATTCAGCGATACCTCAAGGTTTTAATTAATACAGTACGCGTGAAACCAAGGAATCTTCAGCAAACCATGAACTTCGGAAATCGACAGGCCAACAGTAGAACCATGCATGTATTTGTGATCATTATATGCCCCTGGTTTGACAGATGTATACGATAAGTGTAATTATCTTCTCTTCACCAAAAAGAGTCGCATCTCGTGCTCTGCTGGTCAGGACATGTCTGCACAAAAAAGGATGTGCATATTTTTTGCACCATTAAGGGTGATATATTAATCTCGCTGTACCAAAAATGATTCGTTATTGTTCCAAGTTCAAGAGTCATCCTTCCATTCACAGAATCCAGGTGAGTTGCTTTAGCTTCGTGCACGACTTTCCTACAATGGCTAGCCAGGAATTTCAAAGAGAATGGCAGTATTCAATTTCTTCAAGTAAATGGCCACCCACGCTCAACTTACTAGATAAAAATTAACCACATGTACCTGCTTGATAATATTCATAAAAACTATTGTTACCGTGATCGTGTAATATTCCAGCTCAGAAAGACATGCAAGCATAAACGATAATGTAAAATGTAAAAAAGACAATGGAATTAGAACCGTCTCTCTGCCACCAATACACCTTTAGTAATGTGACTTATTTTTTTATTTGCGCAAAAAGAGATTTACTTTTCCTTCACTTTTGGAAGGGGCTCTGAAAAAGAAAAAAATACGTAATTTAACAAAGGGAAAACATATAAAACAGATGGTTTGGATTTTGGAGCTTTTTATCTCCCAGTTGAAATGTGAACTGAGAAGAATAACCCAAAGCCTTCCACGCAAAAGAATCTTTTTCCTCAGCACAGCATTTGCAGAACCAAGATATCCTAACAGCCATCCAAAAAAAAAATGTGTTCTCCCCATTCAATTCAGAACTCATAAATACTTTACCTCATAATGTTTATGCCTAGTACCACCAGTTTTCCAAATGAAAGCCATCTAAACAAAAGTAATTTGTCTGATTAGTCTATGAAATGCAAGGCTAAAAAGCGCAGCAACCACTTTGTCACTTGGTTAAATTATGAATTATGAAGAGATGAAAGGAAGAAAATCATTCAAGTATAATTGAGTGGAAAGATATAAGAATGTCCCATTCCATTTCCTTCAAATTCCTTCAAAACATGCCGAGAGTATCTTACTGTTTCTTAGACACAATAACATGACTGAGATATTACACGTAGTAAAGGGCACACCTTTGATTACTGACTGGCCCTCTAAAGGAGTGTTCTATCTGCAAAGAGCCTTGAGATTGCAAACTGCTTGTTTTAGCCTCATACTTGCACTTCTTGGCAGATAAACTATTTTCCTTAGCATCCTGCATAAAAGGGTCGTGGTTAGAAGTCAAGAAATAAATTTCAAGACAGAATTGTTTCTTGGAAACATGTGATTCTAGATACAAGGCAGATGACAGAAAAATAGCAGCAAGAAAACCACAACGGTAAGTTGAATGGATGTGCAGTTGTGACGATCTCAATGCTCTCTATTTTCAAATGAAAAGAACACTAATTGATACTCCATTAAAGAACAAAATATAACTATAAGCAAGATTATGTGTGACCAGTACTGGAGTAGCAACTAACGCAGGCAGCTACAAGTTGCAAAGAGTTTCAAACCAATACTTGTCAAACTAGTAATTAAATGATCGTGCACTTGAATAACCCACCAACGAGGATTGATTCATAGATCTCAGCACTTCAACTCTCCCACCTCTCCCATCACATCCAGCGGCAATTAAATCCCCACTATTTGCACTTGTACCTTGCATGACCACTGATCCCTTGCTTTGCTTGTGCTTACACCATCTCCCCAAGTACCAATTTGTTACATCAGGACCCATCAATCAACAGGAGAAACATATATCTCATTGAGGTTTAGTGTCATTTCAAATAGCTAACTCTAGATTCTGAGCAAGTAATCTTCCAAAATAAGTATTTATCTAGAGGGAAAATGTCCACCACATGTTAGTTATACCACCAAGTCCGGTTCAAGCCACTCCTTGATACCAGTTACATCATACTCAAATGGCACCGATAGTAAATTAACTGGTCTGGAAAGTGGAGCTGGTGACAGAGAGTCTTTTCTAATGCTGAGGATGGGCCAAACTTCTCTGATGTCATCACGAGATGCAGTAACTTCCTTGTCTGTAGCAGAATTAAGAGTATTGCAGTTATCATTGTTGATTGCAGTTCTTATACAGACAGTCCAGCTGAGTTCACTGTTTTATGCACTTTGGCTTCAGTATGAATATAAGAAACTGTTTCTGACTTTGCAAGAGTAGAGTTCACAGCCTCTCTGGTCTGATGTTTTGAATCAGAGTCTAAAATTTCATGCACAGCTGTCAAAAGATTCAAAGAGCTTCGTCTATTGCATAATAAGCATTTCCCTGTTTATTAAGAGCTGCCATTCTAGGATATTCTTTGGAAGAATTTGCACCCTTGTCGCTGATGAAATTGACATTTTCTTGATCATTGGTCAAGCTTCCTGTCAGATCCACAGGTGGGCCTGCTGTTCCTTTATACCAACTGATGAAACACTGGCAGACAAAGCATTAGAATTATTCTTAATACCCTCTGTGACGATCCCGTTGCATTTTGACTTCTTTGGCACTTTTAAAGCCCTCAGTGTTTCATTATCTTTTACTTCAACAACAATCTCTAGTTCTTGCACCCTCATCTGATGATGGCAACAAAACAATCATTTGTGCCAAACCAGAGACCAGTACATACCAGAAAACAAAAGCTATACTCCGAATGAGCTTTACTTGGATATTTTTCAAACAAGTCCTCACAGACTTACCTTCAATTCATTGATCTTTTGCCTTCTCAAATCTTTTACAAGAACAAGCGTCACCCCATCCAAGATGGTTACACTTATCCATCAATTCTTTGTAACTCCTGTTAAAAGCAATGTGCAGCAATGAATTATGTTAGATATCCAAACCCTGAATGAATAAGAGATGCACATAAATATAAGAAGAAAAAGTTGATAATATTTGCAGAAGATTAGCTAAATAATAATGCCGTGAGGGCAAATCAGATAAAGTTATCAACATTTATTATTCTTCGGTGGAAAAAAGCAAGGTAAAATCTAGCAGCATTAACAAAAGCACCTACAAGATGAACGTAGGTGCATGAAACACTGATCATTTACAGATAGGTATCAAGTAAAAAAGCTTGCTACTGGCATAATGCAACCCATGATAATGAATCAACAGCTCTAACCATTTTGGAATTCAGTCATGAATAATAAATTCAATCTAAGGCCAAAACTCAAAGTAACATTCTCCGTCATAAATGCATTTAATTATAGCTGGAAAAGTGGATAGCTTGCTTGTTAGAATGACCACAGACTTCCTTATAATGTCCACGGTATCTTTGTTATTGGCTTCCATACCAAAAGATGCAGGCTTTAAAACCTCGTCTTCCTCCGAATTCACATCTGATACCCTAAATTGCAAACCATACAAGTATGAGAGTTCATCACAAGAATCCAAACAATAAAAATCTACTCGGACCTAACACAAGTGTGCTTACAGCTTGAGTGCTACAAGCTATTTGGTGAGTGTCACATTCCTATCATGCAGCCTAATACTCTCCAACTTCAGTGCATCAAGCTCCTACAACATAATTGACCAAACCTCTTTGACAATTCCAATTTATTGACACCAGCGATGTCAAAAAAGGAGAAGGAAGACAAAGATCTAGAACAAACTGTGAAGACAGACAATGCACCTCAGATTTCAATCGAGTCAGGTGTAGAATCGATGCTTTTTGTTCCATTGAATCAATCATCAATTTAACATGTCTCTTCAACTCATCTTTACAAAGATATAACTGAAACAGAATCGCTTCATAGGACCCAGAAAAGAACAAACACGATCGGCTCGCTTCAAAGACTTCATTGATATAACCATAGATTCGGTCAATTACAGTCACATATAAATAACAGTAAACTATGTGCTGTACAGATTTTTGACACACACAAAAAATAACCAAACGAATCACGAGAAGCAATCAAACTTACTTCCTCATTGAGCTGCTTGATTTCCTTCACTTGACGCTCCCAGATCGTATTGAGAACCAAAAATATCCCTTCCAATCTCTCCACTTCTCCACGCAACAACTCCGAATCCTCCTCACCCTCCGGCTTCCGATCCCCTAACGGTTCTATTTGATCCCCAACAGACTGAGAATAAAGGCGACCGCCATCCTGAGCCGAACAATTCTGCTTCCAAACTGGACAGCTACACTTCTTTTCAATCGAACAGTATTCAAACCACTGCTGCAAGTTAGGGTTTCGAACATAAACACCCAAACCTTAACAAAATTAATTTCCAAAGGTAAAAAAACTCGGAAGATATATGCAGGTGCGAGATTTTTTCCGTACCAGATTTCGTGAAAGACGTGGCCACGGATGGAGATTGATTGGAGATCTTCGATAATGGGCTTGAGATCTTCATAGCAGATTGTCTTCGCGAAAGAGTTGTTAGGGTTTGTGATCATCGCTCAGTCACTGTGCGTCCGTTTTTTGGGTTTCGTTGTCGTTTTGGTGTTTTCAATTTCTTCTTTGTTTTGGACTCTCGTTGAAAGTTTAAATGGTGAGGGAAAACTGTTACATTTGTTTGAGCGGGACATAGTGACAGGGCTAGACAAGCAATTCCATTCCGTTTTATTTAGGATAGCTGAAATATTTTATATTAATTTAAAAAATAAAATAAAATAATTTTTATTTTATTTCATTTTAAATTTTAGTTTATTCTGAATTTTATAACTAAATTTTAGTTAGAATATTCTGATTTTATTTTATATATTCTGTTCGGGTCTTAAAAATCTATTAAATCAAATTAAACTTAATTTAATTTAATTAATTAAATCTTCCAAGCATAAAAATTCTTTTTCATTGTTATTTTCAATAGCAATAATTTAAAATTATATTCACACCAAAATTTTCTATAATATATAAAAATTGTTTCAATTTAAATATTTTTAAAATAATACAAATACATGTTCCATACAACATCTTCAATTTATATAACAATTACTTTGATTTATATTTCCATTAAACATAAAAAAATTGTACATCATAATAAATATGGATTCACAATGATTTGAAGTACTTTTTTATGGAGGTTATAATGATGTAATAAATATCATTGCTAATTATATTAATTATAATTATTCTACTAATAATAACAATGGAGACTAGTGGTAATCACAGTTCTAATAATGATAACAACTATGACGATGATTTAAATGAAAAGGGTGAGCTATTTTGAAAAAGAAAGATTGATCATCACAAATTGATTCTATACACGGCAGATACCCTCGTATTATATTATAATACTTATATATATATATAAGGAACTTTGTATGGATTCATACAATACTAGAATGCAATGGCTAATGAAATATTACATGGATATTGAATATGATGTTTAAACATGTTTAGGATGGTGAGGCAATATTTTAAAGTCTTTACTTTCAACTTGAAAACTAATATGGGTTAAAAGCATTTAAAAGAATATGTGTTTTTGAAAAAATTGAAATGTTTCTTCATATAATAACACTAGGTGCTTCCAACAAAAAAGTTCATGAGAGATTTCAATATTTAGGAGAAACTATTAATAGGCACTTAAATGAAGTTCTTAGATCAATTTGTTTATTGGTTATAGATTTAATACAACTTGTAGATTCCAGGTTTGTAAAAACACCGCGTGAAATTGTGAACAATCTAATATATATTCCTCATTTCAATGTCATGAAATTAATCATATTTATTGATGATGATTTAAAATTAAATAAATTTGTAAAATTTATTTTTAATCAGCTAACATTGATGCTTGTTGCTAGTTTCTCTTATATTAGAATTGTGTAGGAGTTATCGATGGTATATATGTGTGCACATATGTTTATTTAGAAAATCAAATTTCATTTATCGAAAAAAAAGACGTGTCATCCTAAAATGTTATGACAACATGTAGCTTTGACATACAATTCACATTTGTTTGGGTGGGCTAGGTATATACATATGCACACGCTCATACGAGTGTATGTTAATTTTCTTTTCGTAATTTTTATTTTTAAAAAATTATATGTTTTTACAGGGAAATACTACTTGATTGATTTGAGATATCCTAATAAATATGGATTTTTAGGTCCATATAGAGGTCAAAGATATCATTTGCAAGAATTTTAAAGACGAGGACAATTATAAACTCGTAAAGAGATTTTCAACCATGTCCACTTTTCATTACACTGTTTGATAGAACATGCATATGGAGTTTGAAAAAAAAGATGATGAATCTTACAAAATATGTCATCATTTAATTAAAGGTGCAAGTTCAAATTGTCATCGCATTCATGACAATTTATACATTAGAAAAACTCCATTGTAAGATGTGGTATTTATGGAGTTTCATTATCATCTTGATTTTATTCCCAATAATTTTTTAACTAATGTGACTCTATATTTATAAGTACAAAGAAACCACAAGCCTTTGCATATAAATTACATGTGTGATGAGATTATAGTAAATTCAATGATACAATTATAAAATATTATTCTAATATGTTTAAATCTTTTTTATAATATTTTATTGGTTATAAAATTAATTTTTATGTAATTAAAAATTAAGATTATAAATCAAGTCTTTTCAAATAATTATACTATAATATCAAATTGAACCAAAATTTATAACCAAATATTTTTAACATGTTTTTCATGAATATAAAATTAAACCACGCTCGAAATCTATCATATATTTTAACCTCATAATCATTATAAAATATATTTTTTAAAAAATATTTTTATTATATCTTAAAAATTATTACAATATCAAACACTCTGCCTGCGATGCTGTTTTAGAGCAATTTGAGTGGGAGTTTTCAGCCCCCTAGTGATGGCTTCTCATTAGCTAGAGATTCCCTTTTCTTTTCGTTGATGACCATGGAAATCGAGATCGAATTGGAGAATGGCAAGGAGATGTTTGGCTATATTTTGCGAAATGTACAGGATTGGAGTATATTTTGGATATATCCTCGTTCTGGATGATGTTCCAGAATTCACGCTAAATTTTTTGAAAAAGTATTGCCAGGAAATGAATTGCGGTCACAACAGTTTTCTTCAACCCATGTTTTTTCTCTCTACATGGTACTTGAGAATCCTTGTCAGGTATTTGGAAGATAGCATTTTGATTTTTTTTAAAAAAATTATTATTATTTTTGGATCATTTTAATATTAAAATATTTCTGGAAAAATATTTTTTTATATAATTTTAAATAAAAATTACCTTAAAAATAAAATATACTGCGATACCAAACAATAAGCATGTTCTTTTTGAAGACTACTTTATACCGAAGATATGAAAAAAATAAGATATGAAAAAAATAATTGGTAAAGACAGGATAATCCAACACGAGCATCTTAGACATAGTGCGTTGGTGTTGGTGGGGCTGTTTTGTTAAAAAAATATATGTTACTGTGCTTATTCGACTGTCGAACATACGCATGATACCGTCGCAAGCATACTCAAGAATATTCTAGATTTAACTATCTAGGTGGTGGCCAAGTGGTAAGAACTTAAGATTAAGGGGTTTGCTCCTTCTGTGGTCTCAGGTTCGAGTCCTTGGTTGCTCATATGATGGTCACTGAAGGCTTACATGGTCGTTAACTTCAGGGCCCGTAGGATTAGTCGTGATGTACGCAAGCTAGCCCAAACACCCATGTTAATCTAAAAAAAGAACATTCTGGATTTCAATAAGAGTTCTACTGTGAGATAAATGCCGTGACAATGAGAAACGATAGAGTAGCTATTTTGGAATTTTCATACAAGGTTGGTGCAAGTGAATTGGTTTAAATAGGGGAAAATAAACAGGGGTATAAATATTGAAACATTTGCTAAACCCCACCCCACCCCTTCTACCTCTCTCAATCTCTAGAGGCTGCAGAGGCGGTGGAGTCACCAACTGGAGGTCTTGAATCAGCCTGCTACACCCAACTCTTCATTTATTTCATCAGCTTTAATGAGGGTTGAACATGAACTTGTTACTAAGGGTGTTGATAACGAGGTAGAAGAGCAAGGAAAGACTAAGAAAAAATGAGTTTTGAGTTTTTAAGCTACTTGTTTCTTTTGCTTTAATTTTATGCTTAGGAGACACCTATTTGAGAAAAAAAGATGGCATTTTGGTGTCTGCTTAGTGTAATGCTACAAGCTACACACTCCTTGGAGACCAATGATCAAGAAAATCGAAGTGGGTTTCCTTTTGTTATGTGATTAAGTGAAGGGTACTACTAGATTGGTTTTCTGCGTGATGTCATGAATTGAACAAATTTTTTTAACCTGAAAATAACAATAATAATAATAAACTTAAAGCTTAATTAATTTAATAATATAATAAAAATAAAAGTAATAACAACAAATAAATAAATAAATAAAATATATTATTCTGAAAAAAAAAGAGCTAATATGTAAAACTTGTGATTTGAATATAAGATATATCCAGATTACATGTTTATTATAAGTTTTATGTAATAAAATCGAGACAATTTAATTAAAAAAATCAATTATAAATAAAAATAAAACTAGAAAAAATAAAAAATAAATATAGTTTAAAATATTAATATCGCAATACAGGTCATTTATTCGGTTGTATTTAATGAATTTATTTATTAAAATCAAGTTCTAATAAAAATCAACAAACACATAAAATTGTTTTTTTTTTAAAAAAGAAAAAAAATCTTACAAGACTACACATATTAAAAATGCTATAGGAAAAAACATTTTTAATTTTAAAGAATAAATTTAATCTATATAAAGTATAAAAAATAACTATAGATGAATTATATTAGCCTTTTCAAAAGTTAAATACACCCAATATAATAAAAAAAATCACTTGAAAAAAACTAAATAAGCAAAAAAAATCACATAGAAAGGGTTCTAGTTAAGATGTAAAATTAAAATTGTTTAAAAATATATATATATATATATATATATATATATATATATGTATGTATATAAAGTATTACTTAAAAAAATCAATTTTTTTTAAATAATAAGGTCAGGTGTTGCCAGGTTTGATAACTTAGGCCGAACACCTAACTCATTAAGAAATGGCTCGCGCGCGGGTCTTTATTTTTTAAGTTAATGGGATGAGTGTCCTAATTTCTTTGAAAAAAAAAAATAGATAACGCGTAATATGAATTTTCCAGATTCCGACCATTTAGGTGACTAAAAAAATAGAGTTCATGTTTTTTTTTTTCTAGAAACCTATTTTAAACCAAATCTTAACTCGAAACACCTTGGAAATCTTGTTAAACCAATTCATTAGCTTCAAACATGCAAAAAACACATTAAAATACAAAATCAACCCAAAGAAAAAATCTTCTCAATATCTTATCTATTTTTTTTTTTTGCACTTTCAAGGTAAAAAAAACACCAAATTTAAACTTCTTTTACAATGTATGATTATTTTACACAAAAATCAACTATTTTAATGGCTAAAATCATTTTTAATAACAACTTTTTTTCCTAATGCTAGAACCTGGCTAAACCTTTTCTTTTTTTCTATAAAAAAAATTAAAAAAATAAAGAAATAGAGTTTAGTATCAAAATTAAAATTTTAAAAGCTAAATTGACCAGTTATGTAAATTCCAAAGACAATAAGGGATTAAAATGAATTTTTTAAATAAACTTTAAATTTATCATCTAATTTACCTGTGTTTGTCACTAAGTCCTCTTTCTAAGCCAACTTCCTCAAAAAAAAAAAAGCTATTGAGTGCTAGTCTATGATCAAAATGGCTTAATTGTGTAGAGTAAAAGTTTGAAAATCAAAATTAAAAAACACAAAAAACATTATTCCACCACAATAATTAGTAAGATTGTGAAAAATAATTAATGCACAGTGAAAGTAAGAAGCAGTATATAGTTACGAAATGAATTAAGTATGATCCGGCAAATTTTACATTTTGCAGGTCAACTTAGGCTGCTATGAGTTCATGTTGAGTAAATTCTATTCAGTCATTTGTTGTATCTGAAAGTGAATAAAAGTGATACATGGTATTGCAAATTCTTGAAAAATTCTTTTAATTTCTCTCAAGATTAAATATAATTTACCTCCCGCAAGCTAAAGTTGTTACAAATTTAATGGTGGAGATTTTCTTGACGTTCAAAATAAGTAAGGTTTTACATATTCTATAGAAATTGAGTTTATTCACTTTAGAGGACACGTGTAGACAATCTTGACTAGACTGGGGCTTTCACTATGTTGAATTTTAAGATTAGTTGGTTTTTCTTATTACTGAAACTAGATTATTTATGCTCCCAATAGTTGCACTTGTAACGGTGTTAATGGCTTCGGAAATGTTTAAAAGTTCGATAAGAATTATTTTTTAAAATATTTTTATTTAAAAATATATTAAAAAATAATATTTTTATTTTATAAAAATTATATTAACATTCGGTACATCCAAACAATTAAAATATATGAAAAGTGATTTTAAATAAAAAATCAAATTTTATTAAAACACGCGAACACAAGGTATTTATATTTATTCTCTCCCTCTCTTGAATCATGATGTCTGGATGCCTGATCATTTTTTAAGCATCATGATGATTGAATTTCTTTCTTAATTGCAATGGATTTGCATGGTTTAAGACTTAAGTGGCATGCTTCGATTATTATATTTTGAAATATAATTGTGGTTGTTTTTAAAAATATTTTTTATTTAAAAATATATTTTATTATTTTTTTAAAAAATATTTTTAATATTAAAGTATTAAAATAATCTAAAATAAAAAAAATCAATTTAAAGTAAAAAAATAAAAAATTTATTTTTTAAAAAAATTCTTTTAAAATACATAAACAATCAAGACTGGCGAGTATTTCATGTTACTCAAACTCATCTTTCTAGTTTTGAGTTGATGTGAAATTTTCATGACAAACATATGAATTTATAATCACAATATGATGTTGCCATTGAGTTAATTAAATGCAGATACTTTGAATAGTTGATTTGGTTCTAAGTGAAGGAGTCAACTTCTCTTGCATGGTTAAAATGCTGCTTAAATTTTTATGTTATTGTAATGATTTTAATGTTTGGGTATTTGTTTATTTTCTTTTTTAATTTACATGGATATCCGGATATTTGTTTATTTTTATTACTAGCTGCTTCTGCTTTTGCTTTGTTTATGGTAGTTGTGTAACATCCTGCTTTTGACAAATAATGAAATTGAGTTGGCTTGATTGATATTTAATACCGAGTAGCTTCTTTTTTTTAAAAAAAAACCCAACTGAAAAACACAAAATGTTTTCTGATAAATTGGAAAAGGATTTTTAAATTAATCAAAAGGTGTTTTAAAACCCATAAAAAAACATAAAAAATTGGACAATCAGAATAGGCTTTTTATATCAATTATTTTAATTGCTCATAAAAAATCACAAAATAACCTAAAAAATATTTTTTGGTTTTTTAACAACTTAAATTGAATCAAAATAAACTGAAATTGCCCAATTTAAATTGGTTTTAATTTTAAATTAAAAATAAGTAAATTTTACTTTAATTATTTTTTAAGTGAAAATCAAACTAAAATTGAAAATGCTCGCCTCCTAGATGAAAAGAGGAGTGGTTGAAAAATGTTAATTAATATAATGAGACGAGAAAATGACTTTGAAAAATGGTTTGAGGGTAATCGGAGCCTCTAAGGCATTTTTTTTAAATTTTAAAATTCATCAATACTTTTATAATATATGTTCTGATATTGTGATACATAAATATTTTTTGTGAGTACTAGAGGATATAATAATTTCTATTTTTATATACATTTAAATTAAAAAATTATGAAATTTACTTTTTAAAATAATTTTAATATATTAATATTAAAAATAAAAAAACTATTTTAATATATATTCAAATAAAAAATATTTTTAAATAGTATATATTTCATCCCAACTTACCTTGCATCGTAATTCCCCAATCCAACGCTACCCAGCATAACCCTTCTACCAAGTTAAGGCCAAAACAGGAACTTTGTAAAATACAAAAATCATTCATTGTAGTTTTCGTTGATGAAGAGTCTGTTTCTTGTCTCTCTTTCTCAGCAAAAGCTCGATCTACCCTACCAAGTTGTAGAAATTGAGAGCCAAAGCCTCTCTCTCGCCATCGTCTCCGCGCTCTGCTTCTTCTGATTCAATCACTGACGAGGTAACATTCTTATCAATTCTGCTTCATGATCTATAAACTGCACGCGTTTTAGTTTATTTTAAATTTTTTCAGATTTAATGGAGGGGTTATGGTCATTTTGTGATCGACTGAGCATTGTGTACTGGTTCTAGCATTTACTACTAGATGGGATGCTGAATTGGTTTTTCCTTTTCCTTTTTGTTTGATTGATGAGAAAATTGGAGAAAGCAGGAGATAAAGTTGGATTAAATTTTATGTTTTGTGTTTTTTTGGTTCATTGTAATGAAATTTCCAGCTTAGAATTTACTGAGAGAAAACCAACTTACATAAGGTAAATCTCTCTGGCACACTTATTATTTTGGTGCCCATGTGATGATGATCAAGTTTTTTAGCTAGGGTTTCTGAAATATTATCAGCGTTATTATCAGTGCTTGAAATTTTAATTTCTGGTGATGATTTACCGTAATATGCATAACGTGAAGCAGATGAAGGATAGTATGGATGGAATCAGGAGCAATATAAATTCAAAATCTTCGTCAGTTGCCTCTCTTCCACTCATTCTGGATATAGGTGATTTCAAGGTAAGGAGTAGATAGTGGACAGCTTAATCTTCATGAGGAAAACTTGGTATCATACCTTTTGCTTTGTTTTATGTTTAAAACTTGCAGTCTGAATTCAATTTGTAGGGTGATTTTTCGTTTGATGCATTATTTGGGAACTTGGTAAATGATCTACTCCCATCTTTCCAAGATGAAGAATCAGATTCAGCTGATGGTGTCGGTGGGAGTGATGTGTTAGCAACTGGACATGCAAGAGCCCCATTGGCGCAAGGCTTGTCTTCTCCTTTATTTCCTGAAGTGGATAGTCTTTTGTCTTTGTTCCGGGATTCTTGTAGGGAGTTGATAGACCTCCGTAAACAGGTAGGTTGTCAAGAGTATTTGATGAATAATACGAAGCTGTAAAAAATTTCTCTGGTGACATTTTTTTTGGATTGAAGATTGATGGAAGGCTCTACAATTTCAAGGAGGTTGTTTCTGTCCAAGATTCCAAGCACCGTAAAACACTTGCTGAGGTGAGTTTATGGGTGTCTGTGTGCATTTATTTGAATCATTTTAAAAACTGTTGCGATATGTTTTTTTCTGAAGTAAACTGCAAAAGCTTTTTAATCTTTTACTTCCTGATTGGACCTCTATAACAGGCACAATGACGATGACTACATTATGTCACAGTGCATCAACTAGTAGTGACCAGACACAACACACACATACGTAAATGTATGCGCAAGCTAATTCCATTTCCTTTAGTTCGGTGATATTATATAATAATTTCTTTCATTTTAATTTTTAATGGCTGATTAAATTAAAAAAAAAAAATTCTCCTAGGAAAGTTACTGTTCACCAAAACTCATATTACTATTCATTGTAATAGTGTGATTATGAAATTGACCTTGAACAAAAAACCTTTGAACTAGTTAGCGGAGGCAAAATGGTCTTTTCACTATAACACAATTATGTTTTACAAATTATATGGGGTTAGATTGATAATTTCATTTTTTTTTGTACAATATAATTATTAATTTAATCTTAGAATAAAATAATCTAATGCCTAATACTCAGGGATATATTAGTAATTTCAATTTTTTTAGAATAATGTAATTACGTTGATGCCTTTAAAGACAAAATCAACAAAATTATCACGTAAATGTTTTTTTTTGTCATTTTACATTAGTTTTATTGTAATTCCAAGGGTATGCATGAGCATTGTTGTAAATTATATTTATTAAATATAATTATAAAATAAACCTATTGGTAGCACGTGCGAGCGTATGAATCACTCTCGTGTTGTTTTGGCAGTGCATGAAAGGCCGTTTGACCACCATATGTCTCCTTGGAGGGTGACATTTGAAAAGTCTCGGTGCTCTCGATGTAATGGGGCAGCACATGCCCCTAATGCGCACCGGGTTTGGTGTTGATGATCGTTCTCTCTCTCCCTCCCTCCCTCCCTCTCCCCCCACCCTTGAATTCCATGTCAGCCCCTTCAAAAAACCAGATTAGCCACTGCAGTTTATTCCTTCTTTATATGTGGTCCTTGTTCTTTTGATTACTATTTTTTTTTTACTTTGAATAAACCATGAAATTACAAATATTTTTCAATCTCATTTCCTTTTAATTTTTAATCTTTTAGATTTGGCCCCTTGATTACTTTTTTTTTTAATATTTTTAATAGGCTATAAAATTACAATTGATTTTAAATCTCACCTCCTTTTATTTTTATCTTTCAAATTTGGTTTTTTCTTTTTTAATTGCTATTTATTTTGTTTGGCATTATTTTTTAGGTTGTTTTGTAATTTTATTCTCTATGAGTTCTTTTCTTTCAAATCTGATATGTATTCTTTTTATTGTTGTCTTTTTTATTCTTTGATAAGTTTTTTTAAATTGATTTTTTTTCGTGATTTCATTTTCCAAAATTAAATTAGCTAGGAATTAAACTTTTTAATTGAACCCGGTTCAAGGATTTCACTGGTTTTGAGTTTTAGAGATTATACCGAGTTTAAGAAGTTTGCTCGGGTTGACTTGTTTTTTTTTCCTCTTTTTTTTAAGCTAATGCTTTTTTAAAATTAAATTTGACCCTTTTTTTAGAGATTTTCTTTATTATTTTTATAGTTTGCCTTCTATGAGATTAGTTTTGGGTTCATGACTAGAGTCACTGGTTTCAAAGGTTAATGTAAGTTGAATTTTGTTTTGTTGTGTCCTTTTTTAAACTGATTATTTCAATTTGTTCCTTCAACATTTAATTTATTTGAATTTGATCTTCCTAATTTTTTTAGGTTAGACCGTGTTTAAGAGGTTTGCCCGAGTTGATTTTTTTTTCTCTTTTTTTAAAGCTAATTTTTTATTACCTTTTTTTTTAATAGAGATTTTCTTTATTAATTTTTACGATTTGTTTTTTATGGAATTAAATTCAGGTTCATGACCAAAGTCACCAGTTTCAAAGGTTAATTAAGTTGAGTTTTGTTTTTTTGGTCTTTTTTTAATTGATTTATTTCAATTTATTCATTCAACATTTAATTTATTTGAAATTGATCTTTCTATTTTTTTTTTCCTTTTCTTTGTATTGGGCTATACCAATCATGCGCTCATGATCACAATATTTGTGGGATAACTAAGTTGTTTTTTTGTTGATACAAGGTTAATCCCAGGTTCAGGACCGAGATTACCAGTTTTAAAGGTTAAAGCGGATTGATTTCTTTTTGGGATCTTTTTAAAATTAAATTATTTCAATTTTATCCTTTAACATTTGATTTATTGGAAATTGGTTTTTGTATTTTTTTTTTCATTTTCTTTTTATTGGGTTATTTTGGTCATTTGTTTTTTACAATTTCATCATCCTTGGGTTTTTATTCCTATTGAACATGATTCACATTTTTTTTGCTATCTTTTTTCTTTTAGAAAGTTTTCTATATTGATATTTTTATTACAATTTTATTTTTTAAAATTAAATTAGTTAGAAATTAAGTATCTTGATTGAATTTGGTTTAAGGATTTCACAATTTCAATGATTGTGGAATTTGGTGGTTAATCTGGGTTGACTCATTTTTTTTCATTGCTTTTTTATTGTTTTTCATTTTTAGCCTTCAACATTATGTTGTTCGATAATTAAGTTCCATGATATTATTTAATTTGCTTTCAAATGCATTCACATTGGTATTACAACTGGCTTGGAAGTCTTTTTGACCTTTTTAAATTATATTTTTTCCTTGACTTTCATCCTTTAATATTTTATCTGCTAGAGATCGAGCTAAATCTTTTTCCTATTCATTTTTTTTTGTGAAGTTGTCATGTTCTCATTTGATTTATTAAGAATTGATATTTAAACTTTTTTTCTTGTATTTTTTTCTATGAGATTATCCCATTTTATATTCATTGTCACAAAGCTTGCGAGTTAAACCAGTTTATTTTTTTTTTGTTCCTCTTTTTTTTTTCCAATTTTTCTCTTGATCATTAAGTTGTTTAATAATTTGGGTTGGATCAGATTGGGTTTTTTAACCTTTTTTTCCTTGACTTTTCTTGTCTTTTTATTTATTGTTGTATTTTTCTTAATCATATTATTTAAATTATTAATCAAACCAATAACTCAGGTCTCAAATCTTTTTTCCTCAACATTCATTTTTACATTGAAAACAATATCTGCCCAAGTCGCAGCGGAGCGCGGCTACAAATTTAGTTCTATATAATTGATTGGCTTAAAAGTAATGACGAATTGAAGTTAGGCAATGAAAAATATATAATTCTTTTTAAATAAAAAGAAAATGAAAGAAAATAAAATTGATTGGGTTTCATTGTCCATTTTTGGCAAGTGGTTTTTAGGTCTTCAGGGGCATTCGGTTGGTTTGGCTCCTTTAAGACAACATTTTGTTTCTCTTTGTTTGGTTTATGCGATCCATCTAATTTAGCAAAAATCTTTATTTCATTTGCTATGGATTTTGTCTTTCAGCTGGAAAAAGGTGTAGATGGCTTGTTTGATAGCTTTGCAAGGCTTGACACACGTATTTCAAGTGTTGGACAGACTGCTGCTAAAATAGGAGACCATTTGCAGGTAAAACTTTTCTTATACTCGGTTATAATTTTGCCATGCATTCAGTTCTATAGTTATTTTACCCTTTTTATTATGATCTTGTCAGAGTGCAGATGCTCAGAGGGAAACAGCTAGTCAAACAATAGAGCTCATAAAGGTACTGCCCATCAACTTATTTTTATGCTTATTAGCCTAGCCTAACAATGCATTAACACCTTGTTTACTTAATTTTTGCAGTACATGATGGAATTCAATGGCAGCCCAGGTGACTTAATGGAACTTTCACCTCTGTTTTCAGATGACAGCCGTGTTGCTGAGGCAGCTTCAATTGCACAGAAGTTACGTAAGATGACATTATGTTCTCACAAAGCTCTGGAATTTCATAATTCTTCAACCTCAAGCTCTTGTCATGCTGCATGATCTCTGTCGCTTTTCTATAGGGTCATTTGCTGAGGAAGATATTGGAAGACAAGACTTGACTGTAACATCAGTCATGGGAAATGCAACTGCAAGCCGAGGATTAGAAGTTGCAGTCACTAATCTTCAGGACTACTGCAATGGTATGTGTTATGCACATTGTTCTTTTTGGATTTGATAGTACTGCCACAGGAAGTCCATGCATGGTGCGTGAAAGCAATACAGTGATTTAGTGTTAAATGAAAATAGTGAAAAATTATGTCTAAATGACAAACTGTGTAGTTTAATAACTATTAATGGTTATACCATATATGGTCGAACATCATCATCAGGTTAGAAGAAAAGGGCTAGCTTGTGATGAGAAAGAGTTTGCGGATACACATTTCCATATGGTCCAGTCTCTGAATAATTGTGTTATGTGCCATCATAATGAAGAATCTTGGAGTGATTTATTTCCACATAGCCCTGTAGCTTGGGATATGTGGCAGGGCTATGTGTTTGCAATTCAGCTGTGAGTAGGTGATCCTTAGAAGAACTATTGTTGGATTCTTCTGTGGTTTTTAATGGGAGAAAGATTTTAGTTCTTTATGGAGATGTGCTGTATGTGCATTTTGATGGAGAGGAGATCTTCACTTATTACTTCACACTAAGTCAGTTGTTGTGGAATAGGATATTCTTCTTGCCTTTGAGCATTGTCATGTCAGCAGATGTCTTTAGGGGCAGTTCTGAAGAAAAGGATTGTGTTGCTTTGATATTTTGATTTAGATGGTTGTTCTGTCCTCCTTTACAGAGGATGTCTCATTTACAATTCTGTACCGTGCTATTCCTTACTTCTAATTACCCCTTCTCCTTTCATCCTAAACAACAAAAAAGTCAGTTCCATATTGGTAAAGGAGGAAGAAAGCTATGCAGATTGTGATGCTTAAAAGGAATATCATTACTGGCTTTTATGCATTTTCTTGGAATCAGAAATTACCTTTGTTATTTTCAATGTTTGAAGGATATTTTGATAAAATAATTATCACCATACACTCATTGTCTTGAGAGTCCCTTGTTCAGAATCTCTACAAGGACCAATTCAAGGTTATTTGAGAACTTTTGAGGTCCTGCCAAGCCTTGCAGCCATGGCAGCCCCCCCCCCAAAAAAAAAAAAAAAAAAAGGAAAAGGAAAAAAAAGAACAAGGAAGAAGTGATAAAGATGTTTATGATTGGTGGATTTGTCTTTTTTTCTTACCGTAACATTGTAGAGGGTGATGTTTTTCCTCTTATTACTTGTCACGCAGAACTGGAGAATAGATTGGTGGCTCGGTTTGATACAGCATCAGAGAAACGAGAATTATCTACCATGGCTGAATGTGCAAATTTTTTATCTCAGGTGATTCTTTTGTCATGTGATTGGGTCACCTGAACATGGCTAGATTATACTGGCCTGGGGGAGTCATATTGTTTACTGTCTAGGGTTGAACTGATTAATTGGATATAAACTTTCCTAGTTTCATCTTTGAACTAAAATCTTCATGTCCAACTTACAACAGAATAATGATTATTGGAAAATAATAAGAAAAGTCCTCCAGACTTGCATGATTTGGTCCAAAATGCCCACATATATGCTATTCCTTTCCACACTTTTTGGTGAAAAAATGGGAGGGAGGTTGTTTAAGCCATAAATTTTAGTTATTTTTTGTTTCCTTTTGATTCCTTTTCATCGCTCTCTTAAGTAAGATGGATCTTCCATTTATAAAGGGATCTTGCAAATTCATTGAAATGTTTCCTTTTCTGTTTTTTCCTTTACTTTTTTTTTTTCTTTTTATCTCATGGGTTTCCTTTTGCATTTCAGTTCAACAGGGGCACTAGCGCCATGCAACATTATGTGGCAACATGTCCAATGTTCATTGATGTGGAAGTCATGAACGCAGACTCTAGATTGGTTCTTGGTGATCAGGGTTCTCAAGCTAGTCCTAGCAATGTTGCTCGTGGACTCTCTTCCTTGTTCAAAGAAATCACAGGTTTGGAAAATAGCCATTTATCTCAAGCAATGGTTGCATTCTTCAGAGGATTGTTAAAAATCTATGCTTCTCTCCTGCAGACACTGTCCGTAAAGAAGCAGCTACAATTATCACAGTATTCCCTTCTCCTAACGATGTCATGTCTATTTTGGTCCAGGTATCTAGGCAGGAATGTTTTTATTATACTTCATATGTTTTACATCATCTTGTTCAAATTGCAAACTGCATTCCTTTTTTTGTGTGAATTCATATTTACGATGTTTTCTATGAATGTGCAGAGAGTTTTAGAACAACAAGTTACAGCTCTTTTAGATAAATTGTTAGTGAAACCATCTCTTGTGAATTTACCTCCCATGGAAGAAGGCGGACTGCTATTAGTATGTAGAATTGCCTGATCCAAACTGTTTCTAGTTCCTGTGTTTCAGTTTGATGTGACAATCAGATGTTGACTTTTTTGGTGTTTGACTTGAGGCTTTAGTATCTCAGAATGCTAGCAGTGGCATATGAGAAGACCCAGGAACTTGCAAGAGACCTGCGAGCTGTTGGATGTGGTGACTTGGATGTTGAGGGTATTTAACTAACTTTATTTTGTGAAATTTAGATGTGTAATCATCTGCAATATTCAGTGCAAGTGTAGCGCATCATTAATCAATGAAGAAATATGAGCTGGGCTTGTCTTTCTTGTTATCATATGTTTTCCCTGTTAATTATTGTGGAAACAATTTTGCTAATGACTTATGTTGCAATGGGTAGCCTTTGCTCTATGTAGTCCCAGCTAATACCAAGGCTGCAGGATTGGGGGATCATTCCCATCATCCCATCTTCCACCCTGTTTAACCAAAATGAAAAAAGAAAAAGGAAAAAACAGAGATGGTCATTTGGATGATGACTGGTGCCTTAAGTCCAGTTGTTTGGTGCTGAATTGTTGATTCTGGTCCTTGAATACTATAAAGATATGGACATTCTATAATATATTCAAATAGAATTACCTTTTATGATAGTTAGTCAATGTCTATAGTATTAGCTTTTTGAAGCAATGCAAGTCAAATCCTGGAAATTTTAAATTTTGGCCTCTTTTGCCTCTGGTTGTAGAATATGAGTTTGAATGGTGTATAAATGAACTATACTTAATTGTGAGCTTCTATGAAAAGTTTGTGCGTAGTTTAATAAATGACCTGTGGATTTCTTCAATTCAGAAAATTTCTATTTACTTTGTAGCAGAGATTGCCACTGATGTTTGATATATTTAAATATGTTACTGCAAATCATAGTTGACAATGAGACTGATTTCCTGAATAACAGTGTTAGCATGAATTGATGGATGCGTATATCAACTAATGTTAGTCACATTTGCCCACCTTCTTGCACAATTTTCCTCATTTATTTCAGTGATTATTGACTCTTTTGATACAGGCCTCACAGAATCTCTGTTCTCTTCTCACAAGGATGAGTATCCTGAACATGAGCAGGCCTCTCTTAGACAACTATACCAAGCTAAGGTTTGTGTGTTTATGTTTTATACCCCCCTGTCAATTCTAGAGAGCACTTTTTTCTCTGGCGACAATAGACTGTACCATGATTTGCAGATGGAAGAACTGTGTTCTGAGAGCCAGCAGCCTTCTGAATCAACTGGGACTATTGGGCGCTCAAAAGGGGCTTCTGCAGCATCTTCCCACCAGCAGATATCTGTTACTGTTGTGACAGAATTTGTGCGGTGGAATGAGGAAGCAATATCAAGATGCATGTTCTGCAATCAAATATACCTTGTCTGTTACTGAGAGTTCTTGTATAGTCGCACCATATACCACTGGATTTACTGCAAAATGCTTGAGTACTCTTTTCCAGTTATCAAAAAGGTAATTAAGCAGTAACTATCTTTTCTTTTGAATGTTCCTCTTTTTTCGAGTTGTCTAAGAATCCTGCTCTCTTGTCTGAAATGCTCTTTCATATAAATAACCTTTTCTTTCTTTCTTTGTCTTAGGTAAAGTAAGGTTCACGTGCATTCATGAAATTGGCAGCTATATTAGCAAATGTATAAATTCATATAAGGCTACCTTGGTTATTTGGCCTGGTACATAGAATAAGAATGTTAACTTGTCTGCTAAGCATTACAAGTCAAACTCATACTTTTGTCAAATTTTATCTTGTAACAGATATGTGATAATGACGGGTTAAAATGTACATTTGGAGGTGACATCTGAAATAATGTCTCATTTGGGTGTTCTGGAATTGTCTTAATTACCTCCAGTTGTGGATTGTCTTGGCTTTTTTTGGGGTGGTTAAGGCCTCTACTTTGTTGTGGTTTATGTTCTCCAACCTGATGTCTGAGACAAAGAATCAAATGGCATCAAATAACAAATACGGACATCCAAAGGAAGAGTTGTTAGAATATACAACTATACATGTTTTAAACAGGGTATTGAGTTAAAAAAATGAAATGAAGATTAGCCAGTGTGAGTCTGATTGGTCTTTTATTTCTATTTGTTTCTCTAAAAACGAAGCTAAACTGCGATAATTTGCTGTAAAAGAGGGCTTAAATATTAATATGTTATTTTTCTTTATTTGTAAGAGGTTCAAATATTTCACCGGTAGTTTTTTATTGAATCCAAACATGCTTTTCTGCAGCCTGTTACCCTTGCAGCCCATGTGAAAGCAGTGTTCACTTGCTTGCTAGACCAAGTAAGTTGCATGCTAAATATATTACTTCATTAATTGATGTCATGGTTAGCTCACATTTTTATTTTTCAAAAAAAAAAAATGTAGGTAGGGCAATATATAACAGAAGGTCTTGAACAAGCTAGGGATGGTCTCACTGAAGCTGCAACTTTAAGAGAACGGTTTGTGCTGGGAACGATTGTTAGTAGAAGGGTGGCTGCTGCAGCTGCTTCTGCTGTAATTACTTGATCAAATGCCTTTCCTTGCTCTATCATTGCTCCTTCTTTATGAGTTGTACCTATAATGGAGTTTCTTATAAAGGTGATGTGCATTTACTCAGAACATAGTGCTTAAGTGAGATTGATGTTGAGATGCAGGCAGAGGCTGCTGCTGCTGCTGGTGAGAGCAGTTTCAGATCTTTCATGGTTGCTGTACAACAGTGTGGAAGTAGTGTGGCTATGGTACAGCAAGTATGTTGGCTTGTACTGACACTGTTTAAATTTTTGTGAAATTAGCAACAAGGAAAATCCTGTGATATATATAGAACTTAAAACGGCTTCAACTTTCATCTTCAGTATTTTGCAAATTCTATATCTCGCCTTTTACTACCTGTGGATGGTGCACATGCTGCTTCATGTGAGGAAATGGCAAAAGCTATGTCCACTGCAGAGGCTGCAGCATATAAAGGGCTTCAACAGTGCATTGAAACTGTTGTGGCTGAGGTTTGTTCTTGCCTCGTAGTGTTTTATTATAACACTGCATGGATTCAGGTGGACACTTGCTGGTCCTTGATTCTTCACCATTCGAATTTATGTGGCATCATGTTTAGTACAACACTTCATTTATATTTTTTTCTAGTCATATCTTTATATTTTGTCTATTGAAAATTATGCTACCATCCTCCATGTCTGGCTGATCTGTTTTCTGCTTATTTTTTAAGCTCTTGTTCTTATAGTTTTCTTTGGGAAACTCCCACACAGGTAGAGCGATTGCTACCAGCTGAACAAAAGGCAACAGATTATCGGTCACCTGATGATGGAATGGCTCCTGACCATCGTCCAACAAATGCTTGCACAAAGTATTTTCAGCTCGATAAACTCAGAAATTGTGTTTTGAACTAAAAGCATATTTGCTGGTTTGTCTGAAAAACAAGTGATACGAAGTCAATCCATTTCTTTGTTGGGTTTTCGTGCTCAAAAGATTTTATTTCTATGATTCTTAGAAATGTATTAATTCGTGTGTTTGCTGGTCACACTTGGCGAGTGGGTGCTTCTATTTCACAACACAAAGCTTCCACTATTTTTTAATTATCCAAGGTCCCAAGTCTCTAACCAAGTACAGTCATACACCTAATATTATGAATCTGAATCTGTGACAGTGGATCAATTCATTTCTTTGCCATCATGTATCCTTGTTCAATAGCATATCTCTTAATAAAATAACTCAATATTTCAGTCATTATTGATAGTAACTGCTTTATTTCTCTTGGCTAGAGTTGTGGCATATCTTTCACGTGTGCTTGAGGCTGCATTCACTGCATTGGAAGGTCTTAACAAACAAGCATTCCTCACAGAATTGGTAAGTGGTCTATCTCTGAGATTATTTCTCTTCTGTGTGCAATTGGTTGTCCAAGTTTGCCCTCCATTCATGATTGCTCATGCATCTGCAAATAGAGAGTTTTTATGTTCTCTGCCATAGGAAGAATGGTATGTGTACTTCTATGTTATCTTTTTATTGTTTCTGACACGAGTGTCTTGGCACATTGGAGGAGTTATTGCTTCAACAAGTCTCTTGAGCATTCCATTTTCTATTATTGTTCAGTGATTCTGTTCTCTCTGTTCTTTTTTATTTTCCCTTTCTGGTACAAGTAACAGGCATTGCCACTGAGATTTAAGTGAAATCTGTTATGCATTTATATTCAAGCTATTAGGTGACCTCTTTCAGCTCTCAGAGGACACTGCTTTGGCAAGCTATAAATGGCAATGGCCTTTTTCTAAATCATAATTTCATCAGACTGAGCAGTATTTCCAAGATTTCTAAATCATGACTCAAAACTGAAAATCTTATCTCATACACAGTCATTCTCAGCAGTAGGGTTAAATTTGAAATTCTTCCCTCCCATAATAGAAGCATTCCTAGAATGTACTCTGGTGAGGCAGATCATTATGATTTCCAGAAATATGACTGAGACACCTGTAATTTCACTCAGCGCAATGACAAACCTACATAATCTGTGCTCATTCTTGGGGAAGAGAGGTAGCGTGGGATAGCAATTACATGCATGCACATTTTTTTTCCTTCAGTTTATACTTATCTGAAGGGAACATTAACACTTAACATGGATATGTTTATCATTTCAGGGAAATCACTTACACAAGGGGCTGCTTAATCATTGGCAGAAGTTCACTTTTAATCCCAGGTAATTTGCCTTGCTGAAATGCTCCATGCATTAAATTGCCCTAACATTTATGATCAGTAGTTTGGTGATCCTTTGTTGTCATTTATAGTTAGGGTTGCTGTTATTTGTAAGAGAAGCATGTTTCAATTGGTTACTGCATTTGACAGCTTTGGCTGGAATTCTTTCAGTCCACTCTGAATTTATGAGTTTCGTATCCAAGAAAGAAATGTTGGGATTTTGAGAATTGAAGAAGGCATTTTAACCTTCATGACATGTGAACATCCAGAAAAGGGGAATGCTGAGCCTGAAATCTATGTTTTGTCTTTGCTTGGTTTTGGAGCTTCCTTATTAGCATATAGTTTGCCCATAAGTCATGATTGGGTTTCCCTTGCATTTGGGGAGCATATTTTGGTGGTTGAGAGTTTGTAGTGGCCCATATGCTAGTGGGGTCCTTGAAAGTTGGAAATGATTCTTCTAGATACTCTACGTGCATATTTTTTCTTGTTGGAAATCCCCAGTTTGATTACTTAATCATGCGGTAGCACTCTCTTCCAAAGTTTATTTAACTTATTTATGGATAAACTATGCACAAATCATGTGATTTCTATTTTATCAAGTTCTAATATTTGTTGGGAATGGCACCAACAAGTTGTTTTACATAATTGTTCTATTTTTTGGTTCTCCTATGCAGTGGAGGATTGCGGTTGAAACGTGATATAACTGAGTATGGAGAATTTGTGCGAAGTTTTAATGCTCCTTCTGTTGATGAGAAGTTTGAGTTGCTGCGCATGTAAGTTGCAGGCCATTGACCAGATTTGAGTACTGATATGGAATTCCAATTCCTTATCTCATTTTACTGAGGGAATTTTTTGTCTCAGAATGGCCAATGTCTTTATTGTTGCTCCTGAAAGTCTTTCCACTTTGTTCGAGGGTACCCCCAGTATACGCAAAGATGCACAAAGGTATCATCAGTGTTTTTTATTTTATTTTATAGAACTCACTCAAATTGCTACAAGTACTGAGTCTGATACAGTGGATACATTATTTAACACACCTAGAACTGGGTTTTAATCTTAAACTAGTTGGCTTAGCTACACAATCCCTTACCATTCTGTTCTTTGTAAAACAAAGAATTGTCTCAAACATATGCACTATTTAGGATTGCATGAAATATCAAATGTTTTTTTAAGAATTATGAATTCATTTCCCATACAATAGATGTGATTTAGAGGTATCTTGAAATCTTTTTTGCTTCAGTTGAAACCCTAGGGTTAATGTTCTTTACCTTGTCACTTGAGGATTTTTTATGGTGGATCCACTCCCTCTGTGGTTTCATCTGTTTTGTTGATTTCTCTGATGACAACTTTGACTGACTGCCATTTCAGGTTTGTTCAGCTTAGAGAGGACTACAAGAGTGCTAAAATTGCATCTAGACTTGGTTCCTTGTGGACAAGCTCTAGTTGATAAAGCATCATTTATTTTCTATATTTTTTGGATGTCTTGCATGAAATGTTGGATACTTCACACGGAGAACTTTCTGTGGCGGCAACAGTCACCTCAAATTGGATCTGTTGGGACAGCTTGAGACCAAGTTTTTGAGCTAGTTGGAAATTAACTTTACTTGTATTTATTTATCTCAGCTTGGCCAGGAATCTGGTACAGTAAAGTTTTCTGTGCTAAAAGTTGAGATTTCTGTATATGAGCTTTCAATGGGAAATACAGAGTGGTCAGAAAGAACGAGAAGGAGAGGATTATGGTTTCATGTCATAACAATTGAGGATTGAAGGATGGACATCAACGAGGTGTAACTGGTTGTTGGATTGGGAAGGGAAAGAAAAGGAGAGGAGGAAGCATGCCCGGAAGCATTTATTCTATCTCGTTAAGCCTGGCAACTGGAGGTGTTTAATTATTAACCAGGTAATGTTTGCTCTCAACCAGTGTTTTTGAAAAGCAGGTAGTCTTTGAAGGCGACAGAGGATAGGATTATGCTACAGGTTTCGCCATTGCCACATCTAAGAATCGATGAAAATAAAAGGTTGCATTCTACTGCATGTGCTCCCATTCAAGCTTGATGGCGTATTTCTCTCTATTTTCACTTTCGGCTTTGATTAATGAATTTCATCTAGTCAAAGGACACAACCACCGGTGATTGTAATGGTAGAATCTCAGGTTTCCAACTTCACAAGTTTTTCGAGCTCAGAGGGCTTGCTCCATTTGTAAGTACCAAGTGGCTTCCATACAAAGAGTTCAGTTTCGACCGCCATAAATGCTTACAGCAGTTGCTAATTTCAGCACTTGTTTTGTGCACATGGAATGTCTAGCAAAAGAAGGACACGATCGTGTATCATGATGGATCCGGCACAAATGAAGGCTCAAATTGTTTGCAAGTACAACTTCTACCTTCACCACCTAGTTCATGAATCGCTCCTAATGGGAAGAAAAGTGTAGGTAGCGATTGTGACACCTGGTACTGCATCTATTATTTGGTGGGGTGCCTCTATTTTTACTAGTGTGGCACATCCCTCCCACTATAAAGTGCTCCCTCTTCTAGTCTATCTCTTAGGAACGGATAGAAAGATAGAGGAGATTGAATACTGAAGAACGTTTAGTGGATGGTTAGGTTTCTTTTTGATGGCGAAGGCATCTATGAGTAACATCTCCTTTGTGCCAATATCACGACAAGCTGACTCTTCCCTTGCTCCTCCCTGTAAAAAAAACAAAATCAAAGATGTGCTGAGACCCCACAAATCACTAGTGTGTCGCCGTGGTCAATCGATTGTAAACCACCAGAAACTCTTTTCAAGTCTATCTACCCATACAAGGGTTCAAGAGGCGTAACTCGGTGTAAATGTTTGACCAACTAGCTGGGGACTCGACTAAAGCCTCAAAACGCCTGCCTGTATAGGATGGGATACAAAATTAAAAAGAAATATCTAGCAAGCACACCATCCTCCACCGAAGTGCCGAAGCAAGTGCTTCACAACTCTGTCAATAGCACATAATACGTTGGAGAAGTGTAGATAAGAAATAGGGATAGGTTTTTGTTACGCGTAGTGGTGGCGGAACAATTCTGAAAACTCTTCCTCTCCTACAGTAGTGCCACCATCGCCACTTGTGTATCTCGTGCCTTTTTTTAGAAAAACCTGCTCAAGTTATTCTCCTTCCCTTTTTGTCCCTTTAAAAGTTTTGAAATTTTTAAATTTTTAAGGATCCGTCAAGTGATGGAACTGGACTTGATTGTTTCACACCACGTGGAAAGTGGTTTTGGAACTGGGTTATTGATGAACTGACAATGTAGTCGCGCCCTCAATGTAAACCATGAAGTCGAAAAAATATATTTTATTTTGTTATAGAGATATTAAATTAAAAAAATTATTAGGGCTTGGTTTTTCATTAAGACACATTGTATCGTGAATTAAATCATTTAATAATTGTTTGTTCTTCTAAAGAAATGAATGATAACTATTGAGATTAATGTGATGTTTTTACAAGAGTCCATTAATTATTATTATTATATTGATATGAGATAAATTATTTTTTATTATTTTTAAAGCACAGTGAAATAATGAAATATTTAATCTCATGTGCCTTTTTTATTTTATATATTTATTATTATTTTATATTACAGGTTAATTATGGTTGCTAAGAACAAATTATTTTTATATAAATATTATTTAACTAAAATTTAAATAAAAAAATCAATTAATTGTTTTTTTTAAAAAAAGAGGTTAAGCTTGCTTGCGGAACCAAAAACCTAACATGCAATATATATATATATATATATATATATATATGTGTGTGTGTGTGTGTGTGTGTGTGTGTGTGTGTGTGTGTAAACATGTTCTTTGTTATGTCATGCTCCGCATAATTTTCTTCTTGTCACCAAAATAAGAGTTTTTTCATACAAAAACTTATTTTTTAATTTATTTTTATTTAAAAACACTATAAACCTAAATAAATTTATTTCTCACCACAAAAAAACCTTTAATCTTTCTAAAAAATGAAAATCAAATGAATAAAAATAACTTTAAGTACCCAGATTTACTTTTTCCGACATAGTTAAAAAAAATAACATCACCTCCCTTAAAAAAAATACATTCACACCAATATTAATCTTTTTTGGTAGTTAGATTGTGACCATTTGAACACCTTTTCTCTTTCCCTAATATTTTATAAATACTTTCTCTAGTCTCTCCATATCAGAGATTGAAATGTCAAAAAAAAAAAATATGGAGTCAAAATGTGTAATGCTAAAGTAACAAGGATCGAATAATAGATAAACTAAAACTTTAGGAAGCAAGTTCAAGTTTTTCATGCCTTTTTTCAAATGGGGTTCAATTTTTTTTATTTGATACTTTTTTTTAAATAGAATTAAAGTTCTCTGTTGCAAAATCAGTTTTTAATTCATCATCTAAATATTCACCAATATTTTATATACATGAAAGAATACAAATTAAAATAGAATCTCCCCATATAAAACCATATTGATGAAACTTGAGATGATGAAATTGTAAAAAAAAAAAAACAATCTGATGACCACACTGTAAAAAAATGCATCGTTCATATGAACAATGCACAATGAATTGTTCCCTTTCACGATGCTTTGTAGTGTAATTTAATTTACCTTGGATTCTATGGTTTCCACACACACACACCCAAGCCTGGTGGAACATCGTCATCTTTCTTTTCCATCCTTAATCAATTCACCAACATTTATATTTTCTTAGAAAGAGCCAACCGAACTTGTAAAAGGAAAGGCTACTCTATGTTAAGTAAACAAAACTTACCGAATCTCCGCATAAATCAAGATAAAAATAGGACGGCTGAGATTATTATTGACTACCTTATTTTCTCAATGTAATAAGAAGAAAATTCATTGTCCCCGGTTCCCTTGTCGGAGGGATGGACAATTATGGCTTTTTTTACATAATATTTATGTAGATCTAAAAGTCTATTTAAATTAGAATTGCATCCTGTCATATGATTTTAAACATAATTAATGTTAAAACTGTCTCTTTATATAAAGACAATTCTGTCAAGAGCTTGAATATCCAGACAACTTTCGCTTTTTAAAAAACTTCCCCTTTCATGAAACACTACTAACATAAAAGAACATGCAATAAACTATTTTAAAACAAGAGAATTGATCTTTATTTCAATCTATATTTTTAAATTTACCTTTTGTAAGTTGATTTATATATTTTTTATATTTTGTTAAAACAAGATTGTTAGAGCAAGAAGAACACCATTTTTTTTTTCTATACACTAGTAACTAAAATACAAACGAAAAAAAACTTGCAAGCGACAAATAATCTAAAAAAAAAGTGTTGTTCGTAATACACACACAAATATATATACATATACGTGTGTGTGTTAATAACCACTCCTTTTAATGCTCTTTCCGCGTTCTTGGTTTTCATGAGTAATACTGCTCTACTGCAATTTTGGTGGAAGGACCGAGAATATGCACGGTGTGATAATAAAGTGATTGATGTTATTTTTTAAAGTATTTTTTATTAAAAAATATATTTTAAAAAATTTGAATTTGTTTTTAATATTAAAATTTTAAAATGAATTTGATGAGGTTATAAAAATTATAAAAAATATTTTGTAAAAAATTATTTTTCAAGATCATTGTAAATTATTTATAGTATGTTATATGACCTTTATTTTTAGATTATATTGATTTTATTTTTAATTAATATTTTTAGGGATTGTAAATCTTTTTTTTTAATGAGTAACTGCACAAAATCTCTTAGAGATTCTTAGGATTTATGTTAGGTGATCCTCTAACATTAATGTAGATATTATTGAGCTTTTATGAAAAAAAAAAAAAAAGAGATATAGATAAAAGGAAAGAAGAGGAGAAATATGTTTATTTCTAAGAGTATAAGGTTTCAAAGTTTTTTTTTGTGTACTCAAGCTTACTTATATATTATTTGTCTTGACTTATTTCATACAATATATAAGGGATAAAGATATAATCTCATAATAATAAAATATAGATATCTAATTAATATAAATATAGATTAATATAAATATAGATTAGTTATTTGTAATTAATATGATATGATAATATCATAATCACTAACTTAGATAAAGAACAAGAGAGATTTAGAGTGAGGTTACCTTTCAACTTTATTATGTACCTATAAGAAGTTGAGTTCAACTATATGCTAAATCTGAGTGTTGTTGACTTTAATGAAAAACTAAATCAAAGAGGAGTTGGGTTTATTTGTATGTTGAACTTAGGTATTCAACTTTATACTGCACCTGCGTGTTGTTGACTTCAATAAAAAACTAAATAAAAAAAGAGTTGGGTTCATTTATATGTAGAACTTAAGTATATTTGAATTCAGCTAATATGTTGAATTTAGGTGTGGTTGGGATCATTTATAGACTGAATGCAAAAAAAGTTGGGCGTGATCACAACATAATTTAACGTGGAGTTGGGTGCGAATACGCTACTATCTAACGTGGAGTTGGGCATGAATATGTCATGATTTAATATGAAATTCAACATAAAAAATTTTTAACTGGATTTTAAGTTATGACTTTCATAATCTAATTTTAAATTATAATTTTTATATGATGGTTTTTAAATGAAAAAGATTTTTAAACAACTATGAAGCATCAGAATTGAAAATATAAAATAAATTAATTTAAGTTTCAAAAAAAATAAAAAGTTTTCAAAAGCGTAGTAAAACAGCTATTAAAAAACAAATAGAGTTTGGACTCGCGAACGAACACGGGAGATGGAAAGAAACATACATGACACAGCATGTGACAATGTTTTTCAATTGACTCGTCGAGCTTTTGACCAATCACAAACAAAAATCAATCCACTTCATTAGAAAAATATGATCTGGTCAAAACAAGTGAATTATTGTGAAGTAAAATCGGGCTGGTTCTTCTTCAGTTCACTTTTAAGTCGTGGTCCCCACACGCTTGCAATTCAATGCCCCTCGTGCCCCCCCACGTCTTTTGGGCTCCAAATGTCTCATCCATCTACGTCATTAACCCCCCATCCTCTCGTCACTTTGTGAAAAAAAGTAGATGCCGATACTATGGGGTGTTTGTCACAATTTTTGTTTTTAATGTTTTTTAAAAATATTTTTAATTTTAAAAATATTAAAATGTTTTTTATAATTTCAAATGTTAAAAAAATATTTTTAAATAAAAAATTATTTTCAAAGCCATCATATATCACAATTATTTTTTTCATTAAGGTGGTTATAAAAAAACAATTAATCAAACAATTACTTTTCTTATTTTATTCTAACTTAATTATACTAAAGTGTTGTTAGTATAGTGTAACTCTGAATGGAGAGTTTTTTTTTCCTAAAAAAAAGAAAATGATTTGAAAATATTTGTACTTATGGATATGATGTTTTTATAATTTTTTTGGGTTATGAGTCTTATTTTTTGTATATATTTTTTTATATTTAAATATATTTAAAAAATAAATATTACTAATTATTCTCTAAAAATACCATGAGATTTCTTAAATGCAGGTCCAAGAAAATAATTATAAAAATTAGTTAAAAACAAATTCTGAGCACGAGACCCGGTATCATTGGATTCGTAAGAGAAGCAAAGCTCGGCACGCCTTGAATCACGAGGCGCCAGTAACGGCAATGACTTTTCTCGACAAAGCTGTGGGCCAAACCAAATCTACTAGCTGGCAACCCACGCGAAGTTAACACCGTCTATTTTTCTTTTTCAGTTCATGGCTACTTCCACTTGTAAAATTGACACCAGAAAGAGAATAACGTAGTGGACATAATGAAATTTGGAGTGAGAATAGAAAAAATTACAAGTGTTTTCCAAAGCCGGTGGTTTTGCACGTGTGAAGGAAGTGATGGGCAGAATCTGGTGACGCGAGCTTAAGGTTTGCAGGTAGAAAGAAAGTTAAAGGCACTGAAGATGGGCAGGCAGAATCTGTGTAAGGAACTGATGGGTGTCAGAAGTCAAGTTACATGGTATCTGCTGTTCTTGTTTTTGTAAACTATCCGGAAATTTTATAGTGACAAGGTAGAGATACTAATAAACAAAATAATTATAAGATAAATTATATTTCAAAATGTTCGGGTTAGGAGTTTCAGGTTTTTTTTTCAATTTTTTTTTTAACGAGGGTAAGAAATAATTAATAAAATATTACTAGTTACTTTTTAACACCATAACAATTTTTTAAACTAGTCTTTATTTTATTATTTAAGGATAATAATTGTTAGCACAATCCATTCATTTGATTGTTTAAAAAAATAAAATTAAAAATAATATGTAACAATGAAATAAAAAGGTCATTGATTGATTTAGAATAGAGATTTACTTGGACATGTCTATGCTATGCCGAGGTCAAGTCAAAATTTTTTGGTGTAAAAATAGGATATCCAAGTGATGGTAGCAATTTTTAAGGAGTAAGGAAAATTTAGGATTCGGGTTAGTGATTTAAATTAGTTCAATAATACTGGTTAATTTAATAATATAATTATAAAAAACTAATAAAAAACAATGATCCATGGAAAAAAAACAAACACTTGCCTATATTATAAAAAGATATCTTTTAATTATTCTTAAAAAATCTTAATGATTTTATTTGATAATAAAATAAAAATTAAATTAGAATAAAATAACCTTAAACAGAAAAGGAAAAATAACCTTAAAAATAAAAGGATGAAAACAAAATTGAAGCTTGATTATTTATAAATTAAATACTCAATGATAAATTGAAAAAAAATCATTTTTAAAAAAGAAAAAAATCCAACTTGAGAAAGTATGCTAAATTCACAATCCTGGTTGTGAGATATGGGATAACCCTATAAAAAATAGAATAAAATAATAAAGATCAGCTTTCAAACAAACTAAACAATGAAGTGCTAAACTAAGAAGAATCAATTTCAAAACAATAGAGAAAAAAAAATTCAATCAGGTTAACTTGATTAATTATAACCTAAGATATGCGATTGAGATAAGCCCGTGAAAAATAAAGTTGCAAAAATCATGAAGTTAAAGTTCCAATAATCTAATGTCAAAAAATAAAATTGAAAAAATATTAAAAAAATCAAAGTCAAATTGAGCTAATCTTTAAAATTCATAATCCGAGTTATGAGACTTGATTACCCCATAAAAGAAAAATCCAAAAAAATTATGAAGAAAAAATCTCAATGATCCAAAATTAAAACAAAAAATATAGCATAAAAAAGAATAAGGATCAAATTTGGTATAATAATTAAATAAAATAAATAAACGAGGGAAAAATAAAAAATAAAATAAATCAAGAAATAAAATAAAAATAACAATCAAAATAATATGAATAAAAAATTGGTGTACAAATAAAAATAAAATAAAATAATAAGGGATGAAATTGAAAAATAAAAGAAAACAAGAAAGTGATAAAAAAATAGCAATAAAAAGAATCTGGATTAAATATGTTAGATAGCAAATAATTCTAATTTTATAAATTATTTTAAATAAAATAAATTATAATAAAAAATAGAGATTAAAGTTGAAGAAAAAAAATTCTTTGAAAAATTAAAGGAGATGGCATGACAGTCCGGGTAGAGAAAAAAAAGAAAAAGAAAAGAAAAGTAAATAGACGCTAGACTGATATTGAGGCCGCTGAGATGATTTAAACATATATCTAAAAGCATTGTAAATCTGCAAAAACAAAGTGAGTGTCCCACTAGTTGGTATATTAGAATGCTAAATTGTCTACATTTCAACTTAATTATAACAAAAAATCAATTTTAAAATACAAAAATACCTAGTACACAGCTTAATAATTTTTATTTTATTTTAAGAGTAATTCTGTATTTTACCAAAAGCTAGTTTAATGTTAATTATTTTTAAGGATATTTAAATAATTTTACTATACTAAAAAAATATAAAAAAGCTTATTTATCCTAATTAATTTGATAACAAGAGTCACGTAGAAAGAAAGAAAAAAAAAAGAATATTACCTCGGCCATTAGTTTTTGTTGGGAAAAGTAAGGATATAAAAAATATTATTTTAATATATAGTATTTCATGGCTTGACAGACAATGAATTACTTCTCTTTTTTTGTATATACAATAATACCATAAGTTCGGAGAGTTGAGCAAATTGTTAAAATAATAGTTAAATCATAGAAGATAAGATTTTTATGAACCGAAAAAGATGAGTTTGAACCCAATGAGAAATATCATTCGAACATAAAACTTTAAAAAATAAACAAAATCTTGACATACACGAGTTACACTACTGAATTTAAATTTCTTTCATGGGAATTGAGTGTGACTAAAGGATATTCTAAGTAATTAGGATATTTTTCAAATTAATTTATTGTTGTAGGATATTTTTTAATTTGATTTCATTTATCTAGTAATTTTTTTATATTTGATTTTATATTTTTATTTTTTTCATCAATTTAATTTTTTGAGAGTTGTAGTTTTTCCGTAGCAATAAATTTCTCATACTTTTCCAATATGGTGCCTAAATATGAAACTTTTGTTTGGGATTGTGGTTTAAATAAAAATTAATTTTTTATATTTTTAAATTATTTTGATATATTGATATAATTTTTTTAAAAAAAAAACTAAAAAAATTATTTTAATATATTTTAAAGTAAAAATTACTTTAAAAATAAATTATCAGCACATTTTCAAATACTCTAAAATTCATTAAATTTCTGGTGATTCATTATTATACACTTATTAAATTAAATTAGAGATAATAAATATAATAAGATTAAGTCAGTTAAAAGTACCATTTTATCTTGTAACAGGGATCTTTCATATGACTGCAGTGTACCTCTATATTCGCAACAACAACGTAGAAAATAGAATCTCCTTAAAATTTTCAGTAGCAAAGAAAACAAAAGAACAAAACATTTGTTGTAAATTCGCGATGAGAAAGGAAAAAAAAAAACCTTTAAAATGGAGCACCCATCCATTGATCCAGAGTCCAGACACACCCAAAAGTAAACCGGCTTCCACTTTATTTTATCTCTTCTCCTTTGTCGGTAATTCACAAGCCTCCACTTACAGGCGTACAGACAGACGCAGTGTAGACTTTCCAACACTAATCCAAGGCCACAACCCAACCCCACGCAACCCTTTGACATTTTCCCAAGTCAACCCCAAAACCAGCACTGTTTCTCGAAAGCAAATGACAAGATAAACACCGAGATGCCAAATTGCCACTCTCTTTTTCTATATATTATTGTCTCTCCTCATCACAACCCCTAACCCTCTCTCTCTCAAAAAGTCAGCCCTTTCTTTTGTCTTCTCTCTATAACATCAGTCGCAGAAGAGAGGTACAGATTCACAGACCTTGTCTCTGAAGCCATGGAGGATATTGATTGGGATCTTCATGCTGTGGTCAGAGGCTGCACCACCTCTCCCTCTGCCTCCACCACAGCCACAGCCACAGCCACCATCAACAGCAACAGCAACAGCAACAGCAACGGCACTTCTAGTGGTTACAGATCAGATTATTATCCTCAATATTCTTGCTTTTCTGGTTTTGGCAGTGAGCAAGGTGGCCATCTTTTCTCTCATCCAGATCCCTTTGAAACAAGAAATGTTATTGGAGAACTGGATGAGCTTTACAAGCCATTTTTTCCCAAAACTCAGCCCCTCCTTTATTCTCCACAAGCCTGCACACCTATCTCTTCGTTTTCTTCGTTTGTCAGTTTTAACAAGGATTTACAAACCCAGCCAAAACAACAGCAAAAAAAGTCACAGCCTAAGCGGTCTCATGCCGGTTCTGTGACTAGCAGTGGAAATTCTCATACACCTCGATCCAAAAGAAGGTAAGTCTGCTTACTTTTCACTTCTAGCGAGTGAAATTATTTGATTTGGTAGATAGTCATCAAAGCAAGACGACTCTTTTGCTAAAATATGGTTCATTTGTATATTTATGTCTTGTCACAGAAAGAACCAGTTAAAGAAAGTATGCCAAGTACCAGCAGAGGCTCTATCTTCAGATGTGTGGGCATGGCGTAAATATGGGCAAAAACCAATCAAAGGCTCTCCATATCCAAGGTAATATATTATGTATCCGTGTTGAATTTAATCAAAGCCTGCCTTCTATCTTGGTATTCAATAATTATGTCTGCTTTTCTCGTTTTTTCCTCGGTCTGGTATCAAGTCAAAGCTTGTAAATTTTCATTATCTATTTGATTAAAACTTTCGTTTGTTCTGTGATTAACAGGGGCTATTACAGATGCAGCAGCTCAAAAGGGTGTTTGGCCCGGAAACAAGTGGAGAGAAACAGATCCGACCCAGGAATGTTCATAGTGACGTACACAGCAGAGCACAACCACCCTGCCCCTACACACAGAAACTCTCTAGCAGGTAGCACGCGTCAGAAGACCTCAACACCACAAACTGGTACATCTAACGATTCTAACAAACCATCATCACCGGCCCAACCCACTTGCTCATCTCCAGCAACTTCCCTTGAAGATGAGCTACTAGTTCAAAGTACTACGGACACAGAATTAAGCAGAGAAGAGAAAGATATAACGGAAGACGACGATGAAGATGAGCTTGCTGGATTCTCAGAGATAGCTGTTGGTGATGATTTCTTTGCGGGTTTGGAGGAATTTGTTGTTCCGGCTACCGGATTTTTCTCTGATCATTTTCCTGCAAGTTTTGGTCTGCCTTGGCATCCTAACAATAATGCTGCCACGGCAGCCGGAAGTATCTGACATTAGCTAATGGCATCTCCTACATTGGCCTTGAGCTTTTCTTTTCTTTTCCCGTTATGTATACTCTTGTATCATTTTACTAGAAGTAGGATCTCGAAGACATCAATGCCTTGTGCCTTTAAAGTGAATGGTGTAGGAAAGAGTTTATTCCTTTTGTTGATCTGTAGATTGTTACTAAAATTAGAATTAGTTTTAGCTGTTCGCTATCCAAACCCCCCCCCCCCCCCACCCCCCGGGTATTAGTCCTGACTATTTACGAGGGTAGAACTTTGGTTAAGATGAATTCTTGTAATTACTGGTAAATTTCATGTTTGGAAGAGAAGATGACAGCAATAGATTAAGAAAGTTTATTCCCATGACATATTTGCCTCTTCTGAAGCACCCACAATGTGTACGGCAGCTGCAGGAACTTGGACATAAAACGTTTTTGACATCTCCTTGGTTTCTCAGGGAGATTCAAATTTGTGTACATGAAAAATAAAATAACACTAAAAATGAGAGGAAGGAATCCATCATTGATCGGGTGGAGTCGTGGGATTAGAACGCTCATATTGATACACCTCTGGATGCGGTTCTCTAAAAAAAGCCCTGCTTGAAGCCCCAACAAACATCACAACCTGGAGGGAGAAATCGTACAGACAGGAAATTGGAGAGCTTCTTGGTGTCTCGCAAAAACTGCGAACTTGCATGTATGCAAGGTTCACGTCCTCGCAGAAGCTTTCCGTGCAGCGGAATGAAAAACTTCATATCCCCCACAAAATTTTCAACTTCTCTGCTTCACCAACTGCAGAGAGTCACTCTGTCAGGGGATCTCCATAGTTATATAATCAGGCTCTTTTGCTCTTTCATGCATGAATTCAAACGCCTTTTCCAAATCTTTCTCCTCTCTTAGGCCTTTGAACATAGCGTTGTATGTGGTGGTATTCGGTGTTGACGCTCCTAATTTTCATATCTTCTATCAAGGAAACAGCAGATTCACTTCATTGTTCTTGAACAAAGTCTACAAGTATGTTGTTTATCAGTGTTTGGTGGAACCTTGGATGCAGTTTCATGTATTTGAAAATCTCCATAGCTCCATTCACATTTCCATTTAAGCAATATGCATTTATCAGACAGCTGCATGTAGCATCAGTGGGCACCACACCGTCCAAGATCATCTTTTTCAGTACTCTCTGGGCAAACTTTAAATCCCCATTTTTGCTGATATAAAGCAATCAAAGTGTTATAAGCGATAGCAGGTTTCAATCCAGCTGCGTCCATTTCCTTGAGCAACGCAAAAACTCTATTAAACTTGATCTTCCTGCAAAACCCTCCAATCAAAACATCATAGCACACCATGTCAGGGCGGAAGCCAACCTCTTTCCACTTTGACAAGACAAGACTGCCATCATCCATCCTTCCATCTTGGCTAAAGCCAGAGATCATGTTATGGTAGACAATTGCATCCGGAGAACATCCACTCGTCAACATTTCATTGAAGAATTCCGTTGCGTTTTCGAAGTTGTTCACGTTGCAGAAAGCACTGATCAAAGCAGAGTAAGCAACAGCATTGCCTCTCAAACCTCTCCTTCGCGCCTCAACAACGACCTCAACCACCCTACCTACTCTCCCAGTTCTACACATTCTACCAACCAAAGTATCAATAGTGACAACGTTTGGTGCAACCCCATCGTTATTCATCTCATCAAACAGCTCCTTTCCCTTTTGTCCCTCACCCGCTTTACAAAACCCATTGATCAAGCAAGTGTACGTAATTGTATCAGGAGAACACCCCTTTTGCAATCCCGTTCGTTCCATGAAACCCAATCCCTCTGCTTGCCTTCCAACTCTGCTAAGTCCGTCAATAATTGTATTGTAAATAACAACTGGTTCAACTGAAACGCTTAAGCCACCACTCTCTTTACCTCCACACATCTTTTCAAGAACCTCCAACGTAGCCTGGACTCTCGTAAACTTGCACGTGTGATAAATAAGATTCCCAAAAGTAACAACATTGGGCTGAATATCCATTTCCACCAACTTCGCCATTAGTCCATTCTATTAAAATTGTCCTGTCTTGCTAATCCTGTCAATAATGCATTGCAAGTATCGGATTCCAAGATAGTCCCTAATTTAATCAATTCATTTAAAAGATCCCAAGCTCTATTATCAATCGACACATCCACAACGAACTAATAAGAACCCCCCCATGCTCACCGAACTTCAACGCCAGATTAACAATCTCATCACCTAAAACCCCTCCATTTCTTTCTCCTTCAACAAAAGACGAAAATAGAATGTTTCCTGTAGCATCGTTGGGGACAACAACTAGACACCTCCTTTGACATCCATTTCATCAAACACCTTCAATGCATGTTCGACACGCCCAAGCCTCATTCAAATACAAAGCCAAACATTATGAACATTGGTGTTTTTAACATATGGGTCAAGTTCATATAAGAAAATGAGAAATCCCTCCACCAACTCGGACAAATATTGCATTCATGAAATTCTAATTTTCCTTTTTATGACTCCAGTTTCTTTATAAAAATTAGAGGTTTATTCTATTTCCAGAATAAGAGCTACTTGTGATTTGTTGAAACTTTGTTGGTAAATGGATTTGATATCTTGGTTATCTCATTTTAGGTTAGAATTCAAGCAAAGGCCACAAAAAATGAAAATAAAATTTTTGCCATTGATACATGTCCAAGACTCAACAACTAAATTACCTAGTTTTGAGATGCAAAAGCTAGCTCAAGAATACAATACCAACCAGCAAACATCAAAATGATTCCAACAAATTTCACTTGGATTGACATTTTTGGTAGCTGTAAATGACTATCGAAAACAGTATCCGGATCCATCATTACTGCTAATATCCCTTGAGTTTTGCTGCACAACAGGAAATAGACACGAACACACACAATGGAAGCAATGGTAATCTTATTGAAGTTCTTGGTCATTTATGTCATGAGTCTGTCCGGTGAATAATCTTCTTGTGATGAAGATTAATCCATATTCCTGCCATCTATCTACCTAAAACGGATCTAAGAAACCAGCGAATCCATTTGCAAAACCAAAGCATTTTAATTGCATTGACTTGGCTTTGTGCTAAAACTCAAATCACTCCTGATAGACATGGCTCAAGATCAAATTTCAAGTTATATTTTAATTTCTGTTCATTTTTCTGGCGGGAGGGGGGGGGATACAATTATTTCAACAACAAAATTTAGGTCACTGTACTCTTCTTTCTGATCAGGAAAAAGGGAATTAGAAGCACGTCTGCTGGATTGACTACAATCATTTGCTGGACCATTGCTTGAACCAGCAGTTTTATTTTTTCACCTGCTGCAGCTGTTGAAGCCGCTGCCTTGTCCAAACCTAACTCTTGCAATTCGCTAATGAAACCATTTATCTCAATGTCACTAATTTTATATGTGACTGTGGAGAGGACCAGGGAATGAACCATTTGTCACTTCTTCCTTGAATTCAACTAGAGCTTTGTTGATGACATCTCCAGCACGTGCACACTGCTTACAGAACTTTGCGCAACCCATAAACAGTAAAGCAATCCTTCTTTGAGCATACAGATCGTTAGCTATGCGTAGGAGATCGACACACCAGTGTGGCAATTATAGGATGAACCTTGGCATGATGAGGGTGTCGCATCATTCCCAGCAGGTCGTGGTAACCTAGCACCTGCATGGAAAGAAGCATTCAATCTGGAGTAAAAAATTAAGAACGCAAGCTTGCAACTTTCCTGAAAAGAACCAAAAATTACAGAGCTATTTCTAGGTATTCATGGGTGTTTGAAATTGATAAATGGTCAACGGTAAAGCTCTTCTCGATAGTGAGAAGCCACACAAGGGGTAGGTATTCCATCTGCTGTGAGATTTTTACACGCATACAATTCCTTTTAAATTAATTCTTTGCTGTAACTGTACACACTACCCCCACATTTATACAGTGAGTTTCAGCAGCAGCAATTCTCGACGATGACCCTCCTTCCAATTTAATCGCGTCCATTTCTCCATACTTCAAAATCCTAATGGCCGTATCAAGTGCCTGCTCATAACCTAGACTGCATCAAAATCACCAACCAATTCCTCACTTAAAACCCGCATCCAAACCAAGAGAGTAACATTTTTAGTTTGAAAATTTAATGGGTTCCTGGTCAGTCCCAAAAGGCAAGTCACCAACAAGAAGCGTTCTTTCGGCGCCACGAGCAACAGCTCGGCAATGACCAAGCATCTCATCGAGAGAGATAGGGAGGGTGGTTTCTGTTAGGCTACAGCCTAATAAGTTAAGTCTATAAAGAAATAAGAGAGAAGAAGAAGCAGAACAAGAAGAAGAAGAAGAGAAGAGTAGTTGATACAGAAATTGTACTTCATTCATAATATTCATTACCTGTCCTTCCAGTTCTGCATTTACAACTTATATGCATGGATGGACTAATTGACTTCAGCTGATCTTTCTAGCTAACCCACCTAAGTATAACAGTGTTATACTGTTATAAATCCCACGTGCCATATCCAACTGTTATTCCTTCCCACCTATTTACCACATGCCAATTACCCCTCCTTGATATCTAGACCATAATGAACTCAGGATTGTAACGGTGTCATGGCCGTGTACAACCATAGTAGCCGAGTAGAGCTGTTTATTTCTATATTTTAAAAATATTTCTGAAAGAATTAGAATTATTTATCATTTATTTTCAATTAATTTTTTTTAATATTTTCAAATTATTTTCATATTAAAAATAAAAAAAATATTATTTTAATATATTTATAAATAAAAAATATTTTAAAATACAACTATTACCACATTTATAAAACAATCATAGCAGCTGTGTCTAGTTGGTCCACGTAAGGGTAGTGGAAGGCGTGACCTTCTTGTGTTTTTAATACCTAAAGGTCCAAGCTTCGTAGGTGTTAACATGTTTTTTTAATACCTTTGAAAATATACTATTATTTATAATTTAATTTTACATATTGAATAAATAATTTACAAAATTAATTAATAAAAAAAGTATGAAATATTATATGTTTATTGCTGTAATTGATTAATATCTAAAGTGCCCTTCTAATTTTGCATCTTCATTTTTCTCATGCCATATTTTTTGCATCTCATCCATCCAGCATTTTTTTTTAAAATCCATGATAAAAAAAACCCTTTATGAACAATTTCGCACACCTAGCATACACCTAGCATACTAACGGCATGGATCTAAATTGCAGCCTTCCCTTCCACCGACACAACCACTGTTCAAATTCAGCAGCCGTCCGAGAATCACCCTAACACCGACCACTACTAAACCACCGCCACACGGCCATATTATTTATCGTAAATTCAACAACACCCATAAACCAAACCTTCACACATCCATCCTTCTCTCACTCGTAGTTCTCCCCTTTAATCCCCACGTGCAAAACACACCAACGCCAATACACAACACCGACCATCACTAATTAAACCAACACAGAACCATCGCTTATACCATAAAACCTGCAACACTCATAAACCGAACCCTCACCTATATCTCTCGGTGCGGGCCTAACCTCACTCTTTTTATTTATTTATTTTTTAATTAATATGCCCCTCTTTTGTATGGATTATTTAGTTTACTTTATTTCTTTTATTTCGACTTAAATCAACACTCTCTCTCTCTCTGAATTTTTAAATTATTTTATTCAACTTCTTTTTCTAATAATAATTATGTTTTTCTAATTATTTTTTATTTTTTAGAATATTTAGAGATTATTATAATTTATATTTATATTTTTTTATTTGATAAGAATAAACTATATTTTTATGCTATAATTTTTTTTAAAAAATTGTTTGTTCTTAATGAGAAAAAATAACCTCGAAAAAAATAAAAAAATACATAAATTTACAAGAAAAATAGATGTTAAATGTTTGCATATGCTACACCCAACATAACAACAATATTGAAATTAAAAAAAAAAAGCTATAGATATCAATTTGGTTTAAAGTGTAGTCACCTAGTATTATAATCATTATGAATCTTAAGTAATCAATAGAGATTTATAGTATGTGATTGATTATACAAAAGAAAAGATATTATCATCCCTTAAATATCCTAACTGAGATAGGCCTTATCATTGATTTTGTTTTAAAATGCTAAGGATATATTGTATTATTTTACCAATGGTTTGCTTATAATATTTCTGACTCTGACGTCAATAAATATTCAACAACAAATACTTCTAACTTTGATGTTGGTAGATATTATATGAAGAAAATGTATAATAATCCTAACTTTGGTGTCAGTGAATATTAGAGTTCAAAATAGTTTTCAATTCTAGTATTTAAAATTCATAACTCTGATGTTAGTGAATACTGAGAGTATTTCTAATTTTGGCATGAGTGAATCCAAATATTCCTAACTCTGATGCCTATGTATTAAATAAGTAAAAATTGAATTAAAAGCGAAACATATTTTTGTATTTTTTTTTGTAATGAAGGAGCCTCTTTTTTTAATTTTAGAGAAAAAATAGGTATATATTTTATATTAGATTCATGTCTTACAATTAGGGTTATTCATGATTTGGTTCAGTTCGGTTTGAACTAAAAAAACCAATTGAACTGAATTAGATTAATTTTGAAAAATAGAAACCAAATCGTACCAAAATCCGATTCCAACTAAACTAGTTTGGCTCGGTTTTTTACATAAAACCAATAAACCTAATCATACAGAAGACATACATATTTAAACAAATCATTAATGCTCGTTGCATCTAAAACAAGGATCAACTTCATCATTTTCTTTTTAAGAAATCAGAAGCTGAATTGTTATTTTTACAAGGGATTCAAAAACCTCTCTTGACCAAGAAACAAATTAGCTCTTCATCTTGATTCTCTTTGTTAACACAAGAACCACTTGCCTACAACTCTAAACAAACACCTTTCCAGACTTACGGATTGTTATCCTTCTCTATTAAAACCAAAGCAGACCATTGCATGCATCTTTTCTCCTCCAACAATGACACCTCTCTCAACAATATTAGCGATAAACCCATCATACCCAGGCCCATAAAAACCTATGCTGAGTTTTTTCTTCTAAAAAATTTATGATAACCTCCCTTCTTTCTCCTTTTCACTACCATACACACAAACACAGTAACTAAGCCATTACACTACCATAAAACTTAACTAACAAACCGTAATGTTAATCTTTTTCCAAACACCCAACTGTTGTTTATCTACATGAACTAATGGAGTTAGAAGATCAATGAGATCTAAAAAGTAGAACAAGTTGTGGGAGCTTTAGGTTAGAGAATCCACAATAAGAAAAGGAAAGAATGAGAGGGAGATTAGACGCAGAGCAGATGAAAGGAAAATAAAGAATGAGAAAAGTATGCTACAACTATTTGTGAAAGGGGTTAGGGTAATTTATACCCTTTTTAGGTTGGATCGGTTTAGTTTATCGATTTTATCTGTAAAACTGAAACTAAATCGAATAGGTTAGATTTTATGGTTTTAAAAATCAATTTAATCAATTTTTTATCTCGGTTCGGTTTTTTTAGTTTTCTTAGTTGATCAGTTTTTTTAAACACCTCCACTTACAATTTAAGTCTGCAGTCTAATATTAAGCAAAATTATTGAAAAAACATGCGAGGGACCCATATATAAATTCAAAATGATCCCTAAATTTTGTTTGGAATTTTTAGAAATTTTGTTTAAAGCATTTTTGGTCGGATCAAAATAAAGACAAGTTAAAAACTAAAAGTAAGGCATATAGGTGTGTTTTTACAAATACAATCTTGGTCTAAGGGAGTTGGTTGGTTTGGCCTAAGACCTAAACCAACCTGTTTTGGTTAAGTTGGGTTAATTAAAGGCCCAACAATTTCTTTTTTTTTTTAGATGGGATTGGCTGAGGGTCCAACCTACTTTACCTAACTATTGGCAAATGCCATTAGTAATAAGACATGAATTACTTCACATTTTGCATATAATAAAAAAAAAAGGAGGTAAGGAGTAAGGGGTTTGCCTAGCCAGGGAGTGATGCTATTGGTGGCATTTTTGGTAGCTCGAGGTGGAGGTTGGTATGGTTGAGAAGGAGATTTCAACTGTTCATGGTACTATTATTATTGATCATGGTTGTTACAGCTCATGTTGCTGAAATTAGTGTTGTCATTGCTGAGAAGAGAAGGTTCTTGCTGGAAATGTAAAGGCGCAGCTGATGCTTTTAATGAAGAGGAAAAAAGGTGTGACATGTGACCGAGATGAAGGAAAACCCTTTGCTACTACTGGTCTAAGCTTACTCGTGGTTGTTGGAGTTGGTACAGGAGACTAGTGAGTTGGATTGTGTGTTGGTTCTCACGATTAAAAAAAAAAAAGGATACTGAACGAGGTTGTTGGTTAGAGATGCTGACACGGGATAAAAAAGAGATGAGGTGAAGGATTTTGAGAGAAGTCTTTCACTTTTCTTCACATTATCAGCAATATGTTTGTACAATAAATAGGGAAGAGAAGCTAACCTACTGACCCTCAAAACAAGAAATAAATACTAGATAGGAAAGTATCCTACACTAAACTAGAAAGCAATAATCTAGAGAATCTAGATAGTTAATACCATATTTCTCTTTCCTAAACCATATATACCAATATTTCTCTAAGATCCTAACTAATTTTGAGACTGATTTCCACATGAGGTATATTGAAGAATAATATAAAATCATATTTTGGAACCTCACTTAACAGCTTAAACTTTTAGATGAGGTTCCAGGATATGATTTAATTATTTTCTAACACATCCTCTCAAGTGAAAGCCCTTTGGGCTTGAAACTTACACAGACCCACATTACTTTGTGCTTAATTTTTTAGAGAATAATATAAATCATATCCTAGAACCTTACCTAAAAACTTAAATTATTGAGTTGAGATGGTTCTTTGACATGGTATCAAAGCCTTAATGACTAAGCAATCACGAGTTCCAATCTCATTATCTTCATTTATTTGATAAAAATTTAAGCACAAGGTAATGTGAATGTGTGCAAGTTTTAAGCCCAAAAAGCTTTCACTTGAAAGGGTGTGTTAGAGAATAATATAAATCATATCCTGAAATCTCACAGATCGTAAAATATAATTTATATTATTCTCTAACACACCCCCACAAATAAAAGCCTTTTGAGCTAGAAACTTGCACAGGTCCATTTTACCTTGTACTTAATTTTTATCAAATAAATGAGGATGGTGACATTTGAACTCATGACCGTTTGGTCATTAAGACTCTAATATCATATCAAAGAACCAACTTAACCCAAAAACTTAAGCTATTAGGTGAGGTCTTAAGATATGATTTTATATTATTCTCCAACAAAGTAGTGTCAATTAAAATGTGGAGGAGCTGGTTACAATGGAAAAGAACTTCTCATGAGTAGGCTGGAGGCGTGCAATTTTCACGAGTGCTTTAATGGAGACACAGTGATGTTGCTAAAGCTGAAAATGATGTTGTTATTATGACTAGTGCATGTTCACGATGGTTAAGGAGCTTCAATTGTTGGTAATGGTTGCGCTCGTGGTGATTAACTAGGTAACCTAGCTCATATATGTTTTTTTTTGTGGCTCTCTCTTGTAAAGACAGGGGGGGGCTAGGTTTTTTTGTGTCCTTTGAGAAAGTGAATGAGTTGGAGAGAAAAGTACAGAAAAAATATTTTAGGTTTTTTTTTTCCTTTTGTTTTAGGCTCCCTTTGTTATATATGACTTAAGATTGTATTTATTGTACAGAAGTGTTAAGTCTCAAACAAATACAAACTCTATTTTTTTTTTCAAATTTAAATTTGTATAAAATTTAAAAAATCAAAAGAATTGAAAATATTCTGATGATCTTTTTCATACTAAATATCAAGAGAAAAAAAAGAAGGCAAAAACATATTATAGTTCTTGGTTTTTGACAAGTTAACAAATCATACCTTTAATCAAAATTAATCCATAATCTTTTAATATCTAATTTTTATCCTTTTAAAAAATTAAATTAAAAGTAAATAGGTTAAAATTTGAGTTATAACAACATATTCATCTAAATAGCATTCTCAACTCTTTCATAATTAATCAATTCAATTATTTTTAAATTTATTTTATTAAACAAAAATTGCATATTCTCATTTTTTAAGTTAAGAAACATAATGTAATAACACATATGTGAAACATTAGTATATTTTTTTCTATGTCAAAAACTAACTTGGAAAACTACAGTAACATAAAGCAGATTTTAGAACTAGTTATAATAAAATAAAATAAAATAAAATAAAATAAAAGGTAAAAATAAAGTGGCCATAAACACATTTTACTATTCACCAGTATAATGTCATTACTTTTTTTCCCTTAAGAGTAAACAATGACCTTTGTATTAGGGGTATTTTGATCTTTTTTCATAATCCATTAATTATTATAAGATTAATCAAGAATTTATATGTTTTTTTAAGTACATTAAAATGACTAAATTACTTTAAAAAGTGAAATATTTTAAAACACATTTAAGGAAGTTTTTTTATCTTTGTACATCTCCAAGCAGAGTAAAAAGGTTGATCTACCCTAGGAAGACAAAAAAATAAAGGTTAGGTTTAGGATTTTTTAATCTTTTTCACCTTGATTTTATGTTATTATTAAGTTAATCAAAGACAATTTAATTTTTTAATAAATATAAAATATTATTTAAATAAAAAAATTATTGATACATGAAAGGTGCCTGTAATCTTTGGTGTCGTGTGTAGCTTTTTCTAGTAGTCAAAATAATTTTCTCACCGCTGTCATTTAAATCCTAATAATATCTTTTTTTATTGAGGTAGTGTATGGTGGGAATTATGTGATGAATTATAATTGATGATGTTATCAATTTTTTTTTTTCTTTTCCTCAAAAATTGTTTTTATCATTCAAAGTCTTAAAGTTATTTTTTTTAGTCATTAATATTTCAGTTATGATATTTATTAAAATAAAAATTTATTTGATACAATTAGACTTACAACTCAAGTTGTTTATTTTTTCAAAAAAAAAAATAAGTTTACAATACAGTGCTGTTCATGTCTACTAACAACTAAAATATAAAGGGAACCCTTAAACTAATGATTGTTTTATTTCGTATCCTTTACGCTTTGTGATGTAGATATGAATGAATAAATTATAAGACGGGATCATATCCATAAGATGTCATCTCTACTACAAATCAAGACCTCCTCCAAATAATAAAAGAATAAAAGGCTCTGTCATCGGGAGCCCATCCGCACTCATCTCTGACCTGGTCACCATAAACTTCAGGTGTTATGAGGGCATGTTTTTCTTTTGTAAAAAAATATTTTTTTTTTATTTTTATAACATTTTAATATATTAATATTAAAAATATTTTTAAAAAAAATTTAATATATTTTTAAATAAAATTCAGTTTAAAAAATAACAATTATGACATTCTTAAATACTATATTAAAATTTAATCTTATTTTTTTATTTAATTTAAGTTTGAAAATGACTTTTAAAATTAAATTATTATGATGATGGCTACTACAATGTCATTTATTGGTGACTAATGACATCTAGAAGTGGTAATTATCAATCAAAACAGTTAGCTATTTTGTTAGAAAAAAAATCAAAACAGGTTCTTTTCAAAGTCCACTGATTTTCACGGGATAAATTAATTTTCGGGTTTAAAGTTTAATTTTTTTAATTTTATTTTGAGATATTAAATTAATTAAAAATTCAATTTTATAATTAATTTCATTTCATCAATTCTCGCGATCTAAAAAAATATATCAATATTGAATTGATGTTTGATTTTATAATCACTTATTTTTATTATCTTATAATTAAATAAAAATAATTTAAAAAAAAGACATAATCATAATAGAGTTCTTAACTCAATGCACATATTTGATGATATGTTTTTTTTTAATTTTTGATCTTTTAATTGTTTTTAATTAATTAATTTTATTTTATTATTTAATATTGAATTGGTTATAAAATAGACTATATTGTAAAATTTTATTTGCATGGATAATTGTCTAAAAAAAATATCTATTTTTAGATTAGTATTCAATTTTAGAAGTATATATTTTTATTATATAATTAAATAATTTTTAAAAAAAAAATTATTAAACTTAATACTATCTATGACATGGATCGCTGAGGAATCAAAATCGATTTAATCTTTCATTATTTTAATATTTGTTTTAATTTGTTTTAAAAATTAAGTAATGTTTTTATTGATCATTAAAGTTATATTTAGATTTATAAAATTGATTGATTTAAATAAAGTTAATTCAAATTTAAATTGAATAATAAAATTTTAAAATTAACATATTTAATTAAAGTTATATTTAAAAAATTCTTCACCCATACTTTCAATATTTTTTTTATTTAAAACATTTGATCCGTCCACTGCGTGAGTACATACTTAAGATAGATCATCCTAATCTCTGACCTGGTCTCCGTAAATTTTAGGTGTAATAAGAACTTGAATCCAATTATGTTTGAAAATGACTTTTGACATCAAATTATCATGTCGGTGGCTAGTACAACGGTATTTATCGGTGAATAATGGCATCTAGAAGTGGAAAGAAACAGTCAAAACAGTTAGCTATCTATTTCGTTAAAAAGGCCAAAACCGGGAGCTATCACTACACGTTTTAGCTAAAAAGAAAACAGCGGTAACCGAACTTCAAATATTATATATTATTCCATCCCTTGTCACTTGTCAGCTCTCATCGTCGTGCGTGTTTTCTACAATCTACACACATGTGCAAAACCGAGACAGGTGAAGTTTTGACCTTAACTAAAGTCTCTCTATCCAACGTCTCAGATCATCCAACATATCTCCTTTGACGCATCTCAACACACGTGTACTTAAAAGACGGATCGCCTCCCCCTGCAAAATGCTAACTCACGCGCCACCTCCTTGTTAAAACCATTTTACTTCCTTTGCCTTATCTACTCGTGCTTTTCCGCCACTTCCAGTCTCTAAAATTAGCCCGACCTTATTCCGTACTTCCCCCGCCATGTATGAAACTAGCTCCCCCGCCGACTCTACGCCGGATCACGTGGCCGGAACATGGTACTCGGTGCCGGACCTCCGCCTTCGCGACCACCGATTCACTGTCCCTCTCGATTATTCCATCGATCGCAATGCTTCTCTTAAAATCTCCGTTTTCGCTCGCGAAGTCGTTTCCGGTACTTAAGACTTATCTCAATTAGAAAAACTACTGATTGATGGTTGATCATGAATTTGATTTATTTGAGATGCATTTATAATTTATACAAGTGCTAAAGTCAACCGAACCATATAATACTTTTTTATAGGATTAGAGACTTTAATCACGTTGCATGCATTTTCTCTGCAAGAAAACAGGAATGGGGGATTTTGTAAAAATGGAAGTGCATTGTTGTTGTTGTTCATATGCTTAATTTTAATTGACTTACATGCTCTTGTTAGAAAATCTAGACACCCTTGTTGTCAGTTTCGATTGCAAATCTGATCTTTTAATCTGAGATCAGTTTTTGCCAGCACTTTAACTGTGTCCGATGACCTCGATACGTGAACTTTCGGGCTGATTGTGAAAATGTGGCTTTCTTGAATCGCTTACGAATTGTTTCTTTATTATTAGATCATGTACCATCTTGTTTTCTTTTTTACTCCATGTACCATAAATTACTTTTAGTCATGCATTCAAATTGTTTGCTGTAGTTGGGAAAGAAGAACAACTGCTGCCATACCTATTTTATCTACAAGGAGGGCCGGGTTTCGAGTGCCCAAGGCCAACTGAGGCGAGTGGATGGATACATAAAACATGTGAAGAATTCCGTGTTATTTTGATGGACCAGGCATGAATTCTTGGACATACTGTACACTGGTGTTTTACTTCCTGTATTCATCCTATCTTAGATGCTGCTTTGTATTTTTCTTGCAGCGAGGAACAGGCTTATCAACTCCTTTGACACCATCATCCATGTCACAATTTGGTTCTGCGGAGGAGATTGCTGAATATTTGAAACACTTTAGAGCTGACAATATAGTGAATGATTCTGAGTTTATCCGAGTTCGTCTTGTTCCTGAAGCTGGACCATGGACAGTTTTGGGTCAGGTATGAAGGATATTAGTCTGTATTGTTTTCCCTTTTCTTTTTCTGTGGACATGATCATCTTTTGTTGTGCCTTTTTGTTTCACGGGAATGATACTGATTTCAATCTTTTTACTTCTTTCATAAACCATAGTGGCTTGAATTGTTGAATTATTGTTCATTTTACTGGTGTAGAGCTATGGTGGCTTTTGTTCAGTAACCTATTTGAGCTTTGCACCACAAGGGCTAAAACAGGTCCTTCTAACTGGAGGAATCCCTCCTGTAGGAAATGGATGCACTGCAGATGCTGTTTATAGAGCATGCTATCCTCAGGTTATTCACCAGAACGAAAAGTACTACAAGAGGTTTCCTCAGGATGTTGAAATTGTTCGTGAAGTTGTGAAACATTTGGCAGAATCTGAAGGAGGCGGGGTGATGATCTAGCAGAAACAATTTTGTATCTTTTTTTTATGGAAAGAAAAATGATGTTGATCGTGCAGTGATACCCCCTTGTTTCTCTTTTCCTATTTGTACAGGTGCCTCTTCCATCAGGAGGTTTCTTAACCCCAAGAGGACTGCAAATTCTTGGTCTCTCTGGTTTAGGATCCAGTTCAGGTTTTGAGCGTTTGCACTACATGTAAGGCATGGCAAATGCCTTCTTCTTTTTTTTTTTTTTTCTCCTTTTGAGAAGGACAGGCAAACACTATCTAATCCCACAAGCACTTGCAACTTTATATTATTCAGGTTTCCTTTCTCCTTTTCTTCTTCCTTTGTTTATCATATCTCCTCTTGCCTTACTCCGCAACCTGCAGGTTTGAAAGGGCATGGGATCCTGTAATAGTTCCAGGATCTCGAAAGCAAATCAGCTATTACTTCTTGAAAGCTGTGAGAAAATTACTGAACTTCTGTTGATCACTAGTCCAGGATTTTTTAAATTTTTATAAAAAAATCAATCCAAGTTATTTATATTTGCAGTTTGAGAATTGGCTAGATTTTGATACAAACCCACTCTATGCTCTCCTGCACGAGTCCATATATTGTCAGGTAGATTTACTCAATCCTCTTCTTGCAGTTACTTTTCATTGTAGGAAAATTTTACTGTAATTTTACATGATGATAGTGGAAGAGTTGAAATGATGGAACAAGTCATGCAATGTCAAAAAGCACAAATAGTTGATGGTTCTTTGCTGGGTAGATTTATTCTTTCAAAAGTGCACAGATGCGCTCATTCATAGTTTGATATTTAAAATTTTCTATCGAGTTTCTAAATCCTCTTTTATTTTGGTTCAAGGGTGATTCATCTCTGTGGTCTGCTCACAGAATACGGAATGAGGATGATGGTAAATTTGATGCAATCAGGGCTGTCAAAGAAGGTCGCCCTGTATTTTTCACAGGAGAGGTGGGAAGAAGCTATGACATTGAGCTTTAAAGATAACAAACTTCCACAGTATTTACAATGACTTATTGATCCTGCTCAGCATATTAAGTGCATGATCTTTTGGGGTACAATAAATAGAATAGCTCTTTTACATATTCATCATGTTTTTAATGATAACCTCTTTTACATATTCGTTGAGGCCATGCTTGTTTCTTTTGTTTTGGTCTTCTCCCTTGGAAACATATATTTGCATTTGCATGCATCTTGTTCATGTTAGTCAATACTACTTCTTCATTGTGGGAGAGACTTTATAGCTTGTTTCCTTCATGCTCCATGTTATTCTTTATTGCCTCATTTCAATTGTAAAGGTTGTACCCCCAAAAGTCCTCAGAACTGCAGGGTTTTTTTTTCATCGCAAAGCTTGATTACAGCTCTTACTTTCACCAATTGAAAGCTTTGCTTTTAAGGAAGCCTAATGATGTTAGTTCAAACCTAGTATGGATGTGGCTTTGTATCACGTTCGTTTTTAGTTTCATGTAGAAATAAAACAAAGAATGTGATGGGATTTATGAATTTTTTTTTAAGGACAAGGTTGTATCAAGGTAATGAATCCTCATGACAGCATGCAAGGCTGAAAAACTGGATCGGTTGACCTCTGTTAAATTTTTTTTCCCGAGAGCTCTCTTTGTACATGTCCTCATTTGCTAACTGAATGAGTTCTCAACCAGGCTCATGGATGTTGTTCAGCAATTAAAGACTTTGGAGACATTGTCTTTTGAAAAGGCACCTAATTTCCCTAGCGATTTACTATCAAATGTTTGTTTGTGGCCTTTGAATTAAGTTCTAAAAGTTGATCCTTGTATAAAACATACATGGATATCCCTGTTTACTGATATTAATTAGATCCAGCATCTTTTGTTGTTTTGCTTGCATTATTTTAAGGATTGCTTATGCAGATGGTGTTCCCGTGGATGTTCGAAGAGTTTCATGCCTTGAGGAAATTTAAAGATGCTGCTCATTTATTGGCTGAGAAGAAAGATTGGCCTCCTCTATATGACATTGCTGTGCTGAGTAATAACAAGGTGCCCTGCCTTTATGTTCTGGTTAATCTTCCATATAATTATGATTTATCATTGGCCTGGAATGCATACAAGTTTTATTGAGCTCAAAATGAGAATGCTATCTTGAAGCTCCAGCTGCTGCTTTTAGCCCTTTTTTTAAATGGAAATTAGCTTCAGTTTTATTCCTTGGGGGGCTACTAATTTCTTAAATGCTGGCAGGTACCTGTTGCAGCTGCTGTTTATTATGAAGATATGTATGTTAATTTCAAGTTGGCAATGGAGACAGCTTCTCAGGTAGCTGGAATTAGGCTATGGATAACCAACGAATACATGCATTCTGGTCTGCGAGATGGAGCGGGGCAGGTTCTTGATCATTTGTTGGGGATGTTAAATGGAAGAAAGCCGTTGTTCTGATAGACTTTGTAATTTGGTTTTTTCTCTTTGAGCTTACAGTTTAGAATTCCTCGTAATGTGCTTTCATTTGATGGCTTCAAAGCAGCTTTTCCCCGAAAATATTTATAGAGTCTCAACAAGGCTTCTATTTTATCATGTGAATTTTATTTACAGCGGAGGAATTTGCCACTTATTAATTTATAATAGAGATGAGTCAAATCTTCTTTTTTTTGGTTACTAATTCAATTTTTTTTATTTGACCGGTCGGATATATCATGTTAGATTATTATTTTTTAGATATTATAAATATTTATGGATAAGGTTTATATTGCTAATTTTTGTTGGTTGAGTTTAATTAGAACTAAAATTTAATCTCAATAAATTAGTTTAAAATTTGTTATAAGTTGTAATGTATTAATTGAGTTCATCTGTGAAAATAAAAAAAAAACATTTAACAATTAATTAAGTTTTAAATAACAAAAAAATCTCATTCACAACAAAGTATAATAAATTCTCTACAAAAACTTGAATTAAATTGTTACAACTCCATAATTTTTTATGAGAATATCAACTATTCAAAAGCAACAGTAAAATAGCAATGAACAGCACCCCCCCCCCCCCCCCCAATATCCCACACACACACACACACAAAATCAAGCTTATAACAATTACTTAATAAAAAAAATTAAAAGATAATTGTTTAACAATTACTCACCTTCTCATATGGTTAATGAGGACTTATCTCGTTTTCAAGTCCATGGTTAAAATTAGTAAATTCAGAAAGATAATAAAATAACTTAGTTAATTATAACTTAACAAATTAATTTAAAATATTTATGATATAAATAAAAGTTACATAGTTAAAACATACATGATTCTAGTTTTCCAGAGTTTTCAAGATCATTTATTATTTATGAAAGATTTATTGGCATTGAAGAAGAGCAAAGTTAATTTTAGTAGCAAATAAAAACTTCAACAGTTGTTAAATATTTTTTCAATTCAAATTTACTTTTCTCATTATCCTCCATTGAAAGATTAATGCTTAAAATGTATTTTCTTCGACCTTATTAGCATTCAAATCTTTAGAATGGTTATTTCTAATACAAGTTTCTTCCATAAACTTAATATCTTGGGAAGTAAAAAACCATTACAAGTGTATCTTTCGTCTTTTTCATTAACCCTTTTACCATCACAGAGACTTATATATTCAGCTTAAACAAAACTTCGCATATTGTAATATAAATCTAAAATAATTTTCACAAATAAAAAAGAATTTATATCCTTAAACCTTTCTTAATATTTATCAAACTTGAAAATTATATTTAATATCATTCTCATGTTCAAATATTTTTATTTTTAGACAATTTAAAACTATGCGTGTGCATAATGACTAGTTCATGAAAAAAAGAATTACATATGATATGTGAAGATTCTAAAAATTTCAAAGTTATCTCATAAAACAATTTTAAAAATTTATAAGGATTATTGTATTTTGTCAATCTACATTACTAGGAGGCCCTTTGCATTTCTTCGTACTCTTTGAATCTACCTTTAAAAATAATATCAAATACATAGGATTATCTAATCTATAAAGTAATTTATCTAATTTTACAGCTATATCTAACATCAAATAAATGGAGTTTCAGCGAGTTAGGACTTCTAAAAAAAAATCTAATATTACTTTTAACCTTTAATTTCTCCATATATTTCTTAAAATACATAAGCCTTGTAAAAAAAGATCTTACAAACTTAAAGCAATTCTAATTTTAATAATTAAGTTATTCATATGACTTATCCCATCATTCACAATAAAATTGATAATGCAAGCAGTTATGGATAAAATTATTATTTGAAAATATAAACTTCCAATCCTTGATCTTTATTTAAAAGAAAAAGTAATGATATTCTCATTAGGACTTTCATTATCTAATATGATAGTTAAAATTATATAAATGTTTTAATTACTCAAGCAACTCTCCAATATTTTTCTAATAGTCTTGTACTTGTGATTAGGAACTTGATAAAAGTTTAAAATCCTTTTATTCATGTTCCAATCATTATCTATCTAATGAGTTGTGATACACATATAATTGATGTTTTGAATAAAAATTTAAATGTCACTTGTAAAACACTCATGTTTATTCTTAATGTCTTTCTTTAAGTTTTTTTTTCTGTTTAAGTATAAAGGTTCAAACAATTCATTACAGTAATGACTTGTGAGAAAACAAAAAATATAGGTTGCATGGCTTAACAAAACTGTTTAAATCATAAATCTTCTATTATCCTATATAGAAAATCTTCACAAATAATCATCTTATCAAATATTTTTCTACAAGTTTCTTCACTAAAACTAACAGTTTTAAAAGTACCTCTAATTCCTTCATTAACTCCTTTGAAGGTTTAAGTCAATGTCTTTTATTTTTTTGTCATCAAAATTAAATCTACCTTGAAACTATGCACACGAGTTATTTAAGTGTCATGGAACTTTGAAACCCATACTTAATCTTATTGGCAATACTTATATAGAGCTCTCCTCAATGATAAAGTAAAACCATTTATTATATTAAAGTGAGGTCAAGATATATAGTTCTAGAGAGCATGTTCTTTTTCTTGTTATCATTGTTGCAAGTAGCATTTGCAGAAGTGGATGAAACAGATTTGGTCTTTGCGTTAGAACAGTAACATCATTCGTTAGAGAAGTAACATCATCATTCACTAGACGAGAACTTATAAATCAATATTAATTTTTTGAATAGAAGGTCTTGAATTCTTCATCTTAAATAATAAAATTTAATCAATTTTATTTTAATATTTATACAAATCTCTTTTTGCATGAAATAATAATAATAGTAATAAAAAAATTCAACAAAGACATCAAGTATATAATCAAGTCACAAAGAAAATTATATATCATTCACACTATTTACAAATTTACAAAGTCTATATTAGGGTAAAACAATATTTATTTCAATAAAGCTTTGTTGAAATTAAGTTGGGGATTTTGGTTATAAAAATGAGATGAAGGTATTGGTAGTTTTAGTTTGTGAAAATGCTGGTTGAAAGAGGTTATCATCGTCAACGAGATATGGAAATAAGAAAATGATAAGCTAAATGGCGAAAGAGGAAAAAAACTAAATAAAGAGAAAGAAAATATTTATATCAAAAACTTTTTAAAATATAGAGCTATACTATGTATAAGGTATACCAATTGGATCAAATTGATCAAGTTTCTAGAATATTATAGATAACTTGATTTTTTGAACTCATAATATTGACACTTGAATCTAGTAGAGATTGGGTATCAACATGCTAAAATATTAAATGGTTTAATAAGCACTTGAGGTGTTAGATCAGCGGTGGAAGGGATTTGTTTCTTTTCTCTGTATCTGGGTTCGAATCTCACTGTATACGTCTGTCACCTCTGCGGTGCCTTACACGCTCACTAGGCTTACAGGATGTTTAGTGGGTCGTGAGATTAGTCGTGGTGCGCGCAAACTGACCTAGACACCCACGTAAATCAAAAAAATAAAATTAAATGGTTTGATAAATACAAAAATAAATTCTTCTACTTGAATTTTTAAATTTAAATATTAGAATAGCATCTCCAAGATAAAATTTGATCTCTCAGTTGATGTATAAAATGGACTTTTGAAAAGTGAATTACTTTCTAATATTTGATAGTATAATGAAAAATAAGTTGAAAAACACTTTCCAGTATTTCGTTATGTCATGGAAAATGACCTGGAAAAAATTTATTAATATTTTATTTTTCTCAAGTTTATCAAAATAATAAGGAACATATCTTATAAATTAAAAGTTGAATGAGAATAAAATTGAAAAAAAATATAATTTTATAAATTATCTCAAATAAAATAAATAATAATGAAGATAATAGAGATCAAATTTTAAAACTAAAAAAAATAAAAAATATAGGAATTATAATAATAATAATCAATATTTCATAAATTATTTCAAATAAAATAAGTACTAATAAAAAAATAATGACCAAATTTGATAAATAAAAAATTTCAATAAAAAAATATAAGAAAAAAACAAATAACAATTATAAAAATAATGACTAAAGTTAATATAACAATTAAATTTTAAGAGATAAAATTGAAAAATAAATATTCAAAATAAAATATATATAGCAATCAAAAGTTTGAGGATCAAATTTGATATAATTAGCAAATAATGATATTTTTAAATTTTTAACAATTTTCAAAAAGTGTTTTTCGTCTAAATTTTTCAAGAAAACACTTTTCTAAAAATTAAGTTAAATTTTCCTTTAACTGTAAAATATTTTTGGTTGACCAACTTTTATAATGACAAATAAGTACGAGAAAGTTTGAAAAATGATTTTTCAAAAACTACTTTTCAAAAAACAAACATAACCAAAAAAAGAAATACTTTCTTGAAAACCAAGTGTGTTTTTTGTTGATTGAAAAATATTTTTTATTAATTAGCTTTTTTAATAGAAAAAAATATAGAAAAGTTTAAAAAATAATTTTTAAAAAATTAATACTTTTCAAAAAATAAATATAACCTATGTTTTATTATTAAAAAAAAAAAAGAGGTTGTGTATATACTTGAAAGCTCGTCTTAGAGATGAGCGATATTGAGTTGGGATTAAACGATCATCGATAATCAATTCAATGATAACCTAGAAGCCCGGTTTTCTTGTTACTAAAAATAAATAAAACTTCCCGGTTCACGAAACCTCCATTCCCCGTCACCAGTGCACTACTCCTCCCCTCGAGGTCTATTTTTCATCTCTCTCTATTTTTCTCCGGTGACTATTTTAGGGTTTAAGAAGGGCTTTTACTCATTTTTCTTCTTGAACTTCAACTCTTACATGCATAAATCATTGTGTTTCTTTCTGTAGATCCAAAATGCGAAGATCGTTATTCACATCATTGGCTCTATCTCTGGTAACAAAGCGAGGATTTTGTACCAAACCAGAGAAAATCGTAGCTTCTGTACTGTTCGAGAGATTGCCAGTTGTTATTCCCAAAATCGACCCTGTGGTCTATGCATTTACCGAGTTCTCGTGAGTTTCTCTCTTTTCATTTTTTTTTCTTCTGTTTGTTGCTGCTGTTAATATTTTAAGTTAGTTTTTGTTTTATTTTTTATTTTTTTATAAATTCAGTGCTTTTATTTTCTCAGTTTAGTATAGGATTTAAATCTGCCGTTTATTTTTCAATATGTTACCAGTTGATCAATATTTGTTTTGCGAATTTGCGCTGTTTAAGCAAATTATTTTTGGGGCTGGGTATAGATTTCGTTGGAGGCAGCAGTTTCGACGCAGATATCCGGATGAGTTTTTAGACAAGTCTAATTCTAGGTCAGTGAAATTTAACCTTTTGACATTTTATGAATCCGTGGAAGCTAACAAAATCACCTTGACAAGATGCCAGATGAATTTATTAGCTGTTTCTAACTAATTGCCTTTTCGTTCTGTTGTAACTAGTGGAAAAGGTGACTATCAAATTGAGTATGAACCAGCTCCTCGCATCACGGAAGCTGACAAGACAAATGATAAAAAGTATGAAATAGATAAGTGGATGTTGTTTCTTCCAATTCTCACATGAATTTGCTCGAGTGTTTATATTGTTAGATAGGCTTCTCTTGCTATAATTCTCAAGCATTGTGTTCTACAGAGATTGCATCACGGAGTTCTTGTGTGTGTGTGTGTGTGTGTGTGTGTGTGTAATTGTAAGTAGTATTGTCAATCTTTTGTGGGTGTGGGTCAAAAGGAGAAAATGTTTTTAGGTTATGGAGAAAATTATTTAGGAATTGGATCAGAACAAGCTTTGGAATTGGTGGAGGAACTTGTTCCTGAAATATAGATATAAGTTGAAAACTCATGTTTTTCAATCAGGAGTTATTCCTCCAAATTTTCATTGTTATGCTATTTTTATGTTAACAAAAGGTATAATCTGATTGTAATTTTGTTTCTAAAATGTTTTCTTGTTCATGAGGCATGCTAGTCTTGCAACAAATACTTGATATGTGGTAGGTATACAAAAGCATGCACGTACGACTCAAAGTACTGGCAATGGATTTTTTTTTTCTCCAGTAATATATCCTTCGCTTGAGTTGTGCCAATGTTTCTTCTGAAAGATTTTTATGTTATACTCTTAACATGACCTATCAAATTTCAGCATTTAATTAACCTTGCTACAGCAGGCTTGCTTGTTTGTTCTTATACTTCTATTTGATTTAAATATCTTAAGTTGCAAAGATGGGGCATGAGTGAAGCAGCAGTAGCTTCTTTTTGCTGATTGTTTGCTGAATGCCATAGTTGCAAGTCCTTGCTGTAGTGTATTAGCTTGTATATTTCACATTTTTTCCTACTGTGCAAGTAGATTTCTTTTTTTTGGTTGGCTAAAAGGGTTAACCCAATTGAATTTTGCCTTTCTGGGCTCTACACTGATACTCATTTCTAAGGAACAATCAGGATTCTAATTATAATGGCCTCTAAATTTGTTTCACATAGGTCATTACAGAGGGCACTTGACAGAAAACTTTATCTTCTTCTTTATGGAAAAGCATATGGGTCTCCTAGTGACAAGCCTGTCTGGCATTTTCCTGAAAAAGTTTATGAATCTGAGGAAACATTGCGGAAGGTGAATGTTGCTATTGATTATTCATTTCCTCCTCTCCCTGTTTTATCCTTTTCTCAATAACTTCCAAATCTTTGCAGTGTGCAGAATCTGCATTACAGTCTGTCTTAGGTGAACTTTCTCACACATATTTTGTTGGCAATGCTCCTATGGGTCATATGGTCATACAGCCAACAGATGATGCACAAGAGTCTGGCTACAAGGTATGTTTCTGGAATTAAACCTGCAGTAAGTATGGATGAAAAATATGTTGTGCCCAAAATGTAGTATGCCATTATTTAATTCTTCTTTTCTTTAAGATGGTGGAAGTTCATCTGGAAAACAGAATGGAAAAAATAAAGGCCATGGAAGATTTTTTTTCACTTAACTTTTATCTTGTATTATCATTAGTTTATTGAATATAGAGAAGAAAAAATTAATTTTGACAATAATTGTTAAAAAAGGATCGACTTTCTTAATGTGGCTGAATTAAGATACAATCATCTTAGTTACATCAAAATACACAGTTATTTCCAAATATAGAAGGAACTTTGATTTTTAAAATATCAAACTAGGAGATATACTGCCTGATATCAGTGTTAAAGATAAATTCTAAGACATTTTGCTGTTAATTTTTTTAACTATCTATATGTGCATCGATGGAATGTATTCTTGCCCTGGATAAGAGATTTCAAGAAACAAGTCAAGGTAGGATTGTTGGAATGTGAATGCAGTAGAGAGTATGTTTTTCATGTTCAATATATAATTTATGCTTTTTTAAAATAAAGAATCGTCATTTCTCACTATGTATATATATCTCAAATAGTGCAAATTTTGTGCATCAAACTGTAGCTTTTCCTTTTAATAATGAAACAAAACACACACCTGAGGATATCACATATCACTATGTGTGTTCTTTTGCCACTTTTAGCCAACATGTAAATCTGCCTACATGTGAGTTGCCTATGGTTCGCGGAGATAATTTATATAGTGGTATGATATTTTACTTCATTTAAATTGCTGTTAGTAATTGCCCATACTATTTGCTCGCAACTTTTTTTCTCTCCAGCGATTCTTTTTCAAGTCCCAGGTGACTGCAACGAACAAATTTCAAATTGGAAAGTGTGAAGACTTTGTTTGGGTGACAAAGGATGAACTACTGGGCTATTTTCCTGAGCAAACTGAATATCTCAACAAGATGATCATCAGCTGATTTGGAAGACAGTGAGGTCCAAATGCACTTTGTTTCAGAACCCGGATGGATTGCTTATGATTCTGTTTTGCATTCAACACTTGCCATTCACTTAACAGAAGGAATTTTGATATCCCTCAGGAACGGTCAATTGACTTGATTTTTAGCATAGGCTGCTCAATTCCCGTGAATTCCCGTCCAGTGTTCCAAATTTTGGTGTTTTCTGGGATTTAAATGCCATCTATTCTAAATAAATTATCAATAGCCATGTGCCCGTTACTTTTATATGATGATGATGCCCTGCTCTTCTGCAATAAGATTTCTCCACGTCATCTATACATGGTAGTTCACTTTCAACGAGTAATTATCTCTTTGCGGAGAACACCTTCATAAACTTTGCATGACTGTTAGTTTTATCAGTCATTAAGTGGAATTATGCTGTTTTCCAGCTGAACTGATTAATTCTCATAGTACCAGTAAGAAAATTGGCGAAGTCCTTGCAGGTGAACAAATCAGGACGGACTCGTTGCAGGGGTGTGTGGGGGTGTGCTTTCTTCTTCTTCTTGGGTTCGGACTGATTAAGAGGGTTACGCGTGTAAAATCGGGGCCTCCGAAGCTTCGGAGTCAAATATATATCTCTTGTTTAATGGGCTGAGGCTGCTGAGCCATTATTTGCTGTCTTTTCTTTTTTAGGTCTTTGAATTTTTTATTGTTCTGTACTTTTTTTTCCAATTTAACCCTTTAAAATTATATTAATATGATGTTATGTGCTTGACATCTTTTACGATTGGTTTCTCTCACTTACTTGATGCGTTGTGACTTTAAATCAATAATCAATTTTATAAAATATGGTTTTAGCTTGTTGTTAAACAAATTGAGATATAAGGGATCAAAATTAACATAAATGAAGAAACATGGCATTTTTCATAGAAGGTTCCCAAAACTTTCACTTGGTTCTTAAGATTTTATTTTTTTATTTGGTTCTTGTTCTTCTATATTATTATAAGTTGATCTAAAATTTTACTTTTTTCATGTTAGAGTCTGTTAAGGCTAAGAGAAAAGAAAGAAAGTTGTTAAAATAGTGGAGGCGAGAGAGATCTTAGGTGATAAAATTTCAACAACTCGCATTTCTGTGTTTATGAATTTTTTCAGAAAGGAACTCAATGAAAGTGATTTCAAACTTTAATTATGCTGGAAAATGTAGATCAAAAATATTTTTGATTTGATTTTAAGTATTCAACTTATTAAATTATGTTTTGTGGTTGGAAATGGGGTTTTTAAAGATCTATATGATATTTTTTTTCCATGTCTTTTGATGAAAAAGGGTTGAAATTTGGGTCTTTTGGATCCAAAAACTTGGAGTCCCTATTTCCATCATTGAAGGCACTTTCGGTGGCCGACAATGGTTACAAGCAAACGTGTTATCCATCATCTTAAAAAAAAAACTTATCTTATTTCCAAAACCCGGGCATGTGAACATAAATTGCAAGCCTAGAAGAGCATGGACCATCCGTTTAGCCCCAAGTGTGCATAGGCTTGATTCTTTAAGCTCTCATTATATTTTTTTTTAATTTTTTATATCTTAAAATACAGTATTTTTTAATCTAATTTAGTCTTTATTTTTTTTATTAATATTCATTTTATTTTAATATTTTTTTAAGTTCACCTCTTATTATTTTGTTTTATTTAATTTTTATATCAAATTTAGTTTTTATTTTGTTAATTTTTATTTGTATTTTTATTCTTTTTTAATTGAATTTTTTTCATATCTCAGTATTTGTTTTAAATTAATTTTTATATCAAATTTAATTTTTATTTTTTTATTGCTATCTTTTTTGTTCTAAGCCTTTTCATGTGTTTTTCAATTTTATCCCCTAATGTTTTATTGATTTATAATTTTACTTTATTATTTTTGTAGTAGTTTTTGACACCAAATTCATGATCAAAATCATATGTTTTAAAGGTTAGATACTAGTTGACATTGATTTATTTTTAGGTTATTTTTAAAAAATATTTAAATTTTATTCTTTAATATTTAATTTATTGAGAATTAATCTTCGTGTTTTTTATCTTTTTTTTTATAAGATTATTCTAATTTGATACTTATGATTATGGGGTTAATTTAAATTGATATAATTTTTTTATTGTTGTTTTTCACTTAATTTTTTTTCTAGTTTGGCCAGGGTCATTGAAATCTTTTATAAATGAGCTTAATAGTTTAATTTAGATGAGCTTGATTTTTTTTTTATATTGTCAATTTTTTATTAGTTTATTTTTTATTGTTATATTTTTTAATTTGTATTATTTAAATTAGTTGACTTTATTAACCTCATTGAGTCAATAACCCGAATCTTGATTATTATTTTTTTTCCTTTTTTTTTTTTTGTAATACTTGCTACATCTTAGTATTTTTTTTAATATTAAAAAAAAATAAACCAACCAGCGACATATTACAACCATCTTTGGCTTTGTTTGTTTTTACCGTTAGAAAGCAATTGTGAAAAAATATTAAAAATTAAAATAATGTTTTTAATTTTTTTAAATTATTTTGATATGCTAATATTAAAATATTTTTAAAAAAATATATTATTTTAATATATTTTAAGATAAAATATTTTTAAAAAAGTAACAGCTAATAAATATGTTGGTAAATAGTAACATATCCATTACCCGGAGGAAAATTTCCACGTGTTATAATTGAGGTTTTCTTAGTCTGGAAGAGATTAAGCGAGTGTTTATTCGGAAGTTGAGTTTTGAACGTGAGACCCACCAAAACAAAACTTAAAAAACGAAAGAAATTAAGTTTTATAATTAAGTTTTGTACTTTACCACAGTCTTAACCACAATAACAAGTCTAATGCATGCCATGCATGCTATAGTGCATTGGAGATAACGATATGCATCAGTTGGGCACGTCTCCCTTTTCACTTGAGGGCAGGTAAACAGAAGTAGGTGAGATGTAGTTGGCTTTACCCTTGGCTTCAAGAGAGGGAAATTGAGACTGAAACAGACTCTCCTTTCAAAATCTAGCAAACCATCTTCATCGCTCTACTTGTAGGTCTGTCCAACCTCTTCTCACCTTCCCAGTTTCCATTACCTTTTTATTGACCTCTTCTATGTTTTCATCTTAATTAAACATTCTCAGTTCCCCTCTGATCATTCTCTTTGTAGCCCCACAATTAATGGAAGGCCATGAATCCCCACCATCACCACCAGAACTGCCACAACTGGCGCCATCCCCAAACCCTTCCTATCTCCTTACACCCTTACTATTGCCATCCTCCTCATTGCAGTACCCTTCTATAATTGAACCTCAAGTCCTTCAGGATATTGATTGGGTTGGCCTTCTCTCTGGCCAATCCCAGCTCGGCGAGAAGAGGCCTGTAATGGAAAGTGCTTCTATGGTGGCTGAAAATGGAGCAGAGGAAGTGAAGGGAAATAAAGATGAGAAGAAAGGGGGGAGAATGAAAAAGGCGACCCGGCCAAGATTTGCTTTCCAAACTAGAAGTGCTGACGATATTCTTGATGATGGATATAGGTGGAGGAAATATGGGCAAAAAGCCGTGAAGAACAGCAAATATCCCAGGTTTGCTAGAAATTAACTTAATATTAAGCTATCCTAAACAAAAAGAAAAGAATGCTTGCATCATATATACAACGTTGCATGTTATGCATTTTAGATTTTACATGTAACCCAATTACTCATTATTCCGATTGATATTTTATGTGAGCGAACTAAAGTTTCTCATTGTATAAGATCAAATATGTATATAACGAACCTCACCCAATTAGAGAAGATCAAAGATTTTTCCATAAAAATCAAGCTACCTAGGCCTAACACATTAAAGGCTAGGGTTAGGGTTCGGAAAGAACAACAACCATGCATGACAGCAGCAGCAGGAATTGTACGAAAGAATATTGTATGTATTGAGTTGTCTGAATTGTGTGGATCACAGACCAAGCTCATCCTATTTCCCGCAGTCTCCATATTAAGTGTGTTTATTTTCAAAGCCAAATCATGACAATTATACAATTTCTTTCACCAACCTTTTCTAATTACCCTTAATTACTGTTTTTCATATTTACACAAAACATTAATTAATGAATTGCTTTTAAATATTCAAGTATATATTATTTAATAATTTGGTGAAATGTTTTGCGTTGATTTTATTTTATTTTGCCAAAGGAGTTACTACCGGTGCACGCATCATACATGCAAAGTGAAGAAACAAGTGCAAAGGCTATCTAAGGACACAAGCATGGTCGTCACGACTTATGAAGGAGTTCATGATCATCCATGTGAGAAACTGATGGAAACCCTAACTCCTCTTCTCAAACAGATGCAATTCCTTGCTAGGTTCTAATTATTAAGCTCACTTCTGCACAAGCAGACCCTGTTGTTCTTGGCCGTCTTATATCAGTCTTTGTATATAGTGAAAACTTGTATAAACTTTTCCATCTTCTTTTTCTTTTCTTTTTTCTTTCAATTTTACAACTAGAAAGATCAATAAAGTTTTTATATGAACTGGAACTAGGTATATTTTTCAAATCCATCCAGAGCGAGTTATCCACATCAAAACAAAACATTAATGAAAATTTAGCCTCGTCCAATTGAAACTTAAATTTAGATGATCAGAATATAAGCGTCTTCTCTTGACATAAAATAGAGTTGTGCTAAGTTTTTTTTTTTTATTTATATGAATGTTCGTACCCGCTTATATATATCATAATTAATTTTATAATTTATTAAATACCATATATACTCAATAAATATGTAAAATATATATATATATATAAAAACTCAAACTCAAATATATATATATATATATATATAAAAAAAAAAAACAAACTACTTTACCCACCAGAACTCTCGATGAGCTGTGCAAGCTTCTTAGTTTTTCAAGTGCTGGCCTCGTGAAAATGGTCCGCATTTTATGGAGAGAGAGAGGCGTCGAGATTAGAGAGCCGAATGTTGCGTTGTGCGGCCCATTCTCTCGATTTGGGCTAAGTGAGCAAATTCATTTATTAATGATCCCCTCACCACATCCTGAACGGTTACTTTAGGTGTGAACTAGTCGGCAAGGTCGCGGCGACTCGCGGGATGCCGCAGAACTCTCTCACTCTTTTCTTTTCTTGAACCTATTTTTATAAAAAAATTCATAATTAAAATAAATATTTATAAGAAATAAATCAATTAAATTATAGAAAAGAATATTTATATATATGTTTATTCAAAATTCATTTTTATTATTCAAGTTTCCCTCCGCCTTGTTTTTATTTATAAAAGTATGTCTTTATAGCATTATATTGTTTTCAATAAAACTTAAAAACATTAAAATAAGTATTTGTAATAATTTCAATTATTTAGATTAAAAAACACATTTTTTTAATCAAGGCTTTTTTCGTATTGATTGTTTGTATATGACAACTGGTCTTTTTTATTAGATGAATGATTCTTAAAATAAAACCTCATAATGATCTGAAAATAAATTTTAATAAAAAAACCATGCCTCTATAATTTTCAATTGGCTGTTGAAAAAATAAATTGATAAAATTATATAAAAATAAAAATAATAGGCATTTTATTTTTATTGGATATTCATGAGAATTAAAAAAAAAAACTATACTTATTAGTTTCATATATATATAATTATTCATAAAGTAATGGTTAGGATTACCGTAAAAAAAACTAATCTTATTTGAATATATAGCATAATCAAGTGGTTTTATATATATTATTTTTATAATTTTATTTAAAGAGAATTTTATATAAAATAAAATAGTTAAATTAAAAAATTAAAAAAAATGTGAAGTCTACGGAATAAAGCCCAGGCATGCCAGGGCTTTTAAAAAAAGCCTCACGCTTCTAGGTTGCCTGCTCACACGTTTTAAAAAAAGAGGCAAACACTTCATGTCCTCTGCCTGTTTTATTTAATAATAATAATAATAGATAGATAGATAGATAGATAAAATAACACAGTGTCGACATAAGGAGAACGCGACATCCACTCCACTAAATTTTGACTATCTCTGATACTTGGAAATTCAGTTATGGGCAATTCAGACCAAAAAAAAAATCCCTAAACTGTTTACACCCAAAAATATTTTAATAACCTCAATTATTTTATTTTCAACTCCAATATACTATTTATAAATCTAAATATTAAAATAAAATAAAATAAAAAAGCTTAACAAACCCTAATTTTATTTTTTCAGCGTGTTTAAAATATAAAACATCCTTCAATTATTCTCTCCAGGATAAATCCATTTAAGTCAGGGTCGATCTTTAACTTCTCACATGAGATATATCTCTTCAAATCAAGAGCTCCTTGTTATGTTTTCTATTTTACCTGTTTTGATGTTTTTAAAAATATTTTTTATTTAAAAATATATTAAAATATATTACTGTGTATTTTAAAGAGATATGATTTTAATCTAATGATAAATTCAATTTTTATTAATTTATTCTCTTAAATTTAAGATTTAGACCTCTTATTTAATAAGAAAAAAAATAACTTTCTATTCCAAATTTTACAACAGAATAATCATTGGTATAGTTTGGAAATTTTACAACAGAATAATCATTGGTATAGTTTGGAAATCCAATAAGTAGATGAACTTAGAATCCAGTTAATCTAAGATTAGAACTCGGTCAAATTAAAAAAAAATTAATAAAAAAATTAATGGGATTCAATAACTTAGTAAAACTAAATTAAAAACTTAATTACAATTTATTGATTTTTTAATAAAATATTATTATTTTAATTTAAAAAATAATCTAAATAGCTTAAACCTGATTAAAATCTATAACTTGAATTTTCAACCGCGGTAGTTACCAAACTAGGTCTACAAACTATGTTCATTGAAAATACTCCTACATGGCTTTCAATTTAACTTTTTGTTGCACCGAGTTTTACTGTGTCATCTTTGATGACATTATTAGCTGGTGATTTATTTATTTTTAAAATCGTGATTTTTATTTTTCTGAGTCACCCGAGTACTATTACTTTATTACATTTATTATTATTATTATTATTATTAAACCTTGAATCATCGTTCACATATTAAAGATATTTTCTCACCGCCAACCATTCTTGAGTTATCTAGACGGTTTCCATTAAATATCTAGCTCAAGCCAGAAAATATCTTAGCTCCAGAAGTATCTAGTACGCTGCAAGGTATAAAATAAAGTGCGTGCGTGTATATATATACGTGTGTGTGTGTGTCTATATATATATATATATATATATATATATATATATATATGAGTGCCTGTGGTGCCTGCGTTGTGTGTGGTCTGCAGTAAGTGAGAAGAAAAGGAATTTGTAGCCAAGAGTTTTGCGTGCTGGCGCGCAAGTAAGATTGGTACGGTGGTTCTATTTAAATGTTTTTTATTAAAAAATATATTAAAATAATATATATTTTTTATTTTTAAAAATTATTTTTTATTGCAACATATTAAAATAATTTAAACATATAAAAAAATTATTTTAAGTAGAGAATAAATAAATAAATTTAATTTTTCAAATAAATTTAAAAATACAGAACAAAATGTTTGAAATACAAAAATAAATAGTATTTAAGTATTAGTTTTGTTTGGTATTGTGTTTTTAAAGAGAGATTTAGTAAAATTGAAAACTTTTCTGATGTAAAATTGATATTATATTTTTTATTATTTTGATATATTACTATTAAAAAATAAAAATTATTATTTTAAATATGTGTTGTGACAAATAGAGACATGTTTGATATTGTGGTAACTTTTATAGTTATGATTTAAACAAAATTATTTTATAAAATAAAATTAATTGATGGTGGTTTGGTAAAATATATGTTTGATTAAAATTATGGTTGAAATTGAAATTGAATAAAAGATAGTTGAATATCTTTGGTTAAAAATACTTTTTAAATTAAGCTTATAAAAAATATAAAGTATTTTTTATTTAATGATGTGATATTTTTTTATTAAATTATTTGTAATTTTATCATTTATGAAATTCATTTAACAAAGATTATAGTTTTTATAATTTCTTGAACGTGCAATAAAATCAAGTAAAATATCATTAGAAACAAATTTAAAATTATGATTAAACTTTGTAAATACTTTGTTATTATACAATTTTTTTTAATATGATTATACAGTGTTATTGAAAAATATTAAATATTAATTTTTTTTTAAAAATAATATATTTGAGAAACTTTTGATTTAATATATTTAGATTTGGGCTCAATATAATCCGTTCTATGATAAGTGAATAATGAATTAATTCATTCTTTATTATTCACTTTACAAAGTAACAGAGATTGAGAAATGCAACAAAACAATAAAAGAAAAAAGAAAAAAAGTAAGCTATCTTACATGACGACGATGTTTGCCTGGCAGTCAAAACAATAGAAACCAGTGGTGAACTAAAGAAGTTGCTTAACTGATGGACAACAAGTTCTAAGAAGTTTAATATTCCTCCAACGAGATTTTTCTCTTTAAAAATATATGTTTTGTGGTTTATCAATGGATAATTAAAAAATTAAGGTGAGTTGCTATTTCAAAGCTTAGCTTTTTTGTTTTTGCTAAACCTAGATGCAACTTTAATTTATGGTGGGTTATATCTAAACAAAACCAAGTTTTTATTTTATAAAATACATATCTATGTAGCTTACTCTTAATCTAACGAGTCACATTATTAAACGGCTATTAAAATGTATATGAATTATCAATTTAGGATATATTTGTTTGTTAAATAAATAATTTTTTAATATATTATCAATCAATCAAAGAATATTTTAAAAAACAATCTTATAATATTAAATAAACACTTAATAAAAGTCCAGTGTGATTTGTTCTCCCACTGTTAAGAGTTCTAAAAATTCAACAAGTGGAATCAGAACTATTCGTTCTCCAAATAAAGAAGTTTACAATGGTGTCCCGTACCCGACCGAGGGTGTTCAGCCCATAATTAGTGCGCATCCATACATAAGCCCAGACCGCAAACTGTCTGCTTTGAAATGGTGGTAAGAGACGTGTCAAAAAATTAAAGGAAAGCTGACGATGCTGGAAAATATATCCAGTAGAAAGATTGTCATTAATGGCACAGCGATACCCATTAAAAAAAAACACAAACACTTAAATTCGTTCAGTCGTGTATAGGTGACGATAAGAATGAGTATTTTTTAAAATTAAATGTTTTAAAATTTTGTATTAAATTTGTGTGGTGTCAGAATTAAAATTCAGAGAGGAGTTGCATTTTAGCTGATTGCTAATTTATCCTTGGATTTTTTTATTTAATTATTAATTTATCAAGATTTGTTTTTCCTGAATTTTCCCTTTGTTTTTGGACCCAATCAAATAAAAAATCTAGGACAAGTAACATATCACGGGAATATGTTATCTTGAGTGAGTTTAAATCAAATAATTTTTTTTTATTTTATATATATAAAAAATATTATTTAAAAAATCAAAGAAAATAATCAACAGTTATTTACTAAGTTTGCCATGAGTTAACTGAAAAATTGATCAACCTGAGTTTTTGTTAATTTTATACTAGATCAATTTTACTTTAATTTTGTTTTAAAACTTAACTTGTTTTAATCTTTAATTTATGGGTCATAAATCAACTCATTAGGTGAAGTGTAGTTCTAAAATGGTGATCTTCCAAATACAATGCTTTTAATATAATCACTTGATTTGAAAAATTAATATGAATTGATATTATTTTTTTATCAATTATATGTTTTGAAGTTAATCATTTTAAAAAATAAATTTTATTATTATTATTAGTTTTTTTAATTATGTTATTTTTATTTCGTGATTTATATAGAAGTTTTTGGCAGTGTGACTCAATTTTGATTTAAATCATACGTTTTTTTTTAATTTTCTCCATCATTTTTTTTTAAATTAACTCTATTTTTTTTCTCGTTTTAATTATCTCATTGGCATAGTTTCAATAACTTCACCCGGTTTTACTGTTACATTATTTGTTTAGACTTTTTTTCATTGAAAAATAAGCCTGCTCGCGGCGAAGCTCCGTAAACCTATCTAGTACGCATCTATTATTGATTTAAGTCCCGAAACAATGCATTAAATGAATAATTGTCGAGGTTTGGTGACATTTATAGTCATTATAAATAAAATTTGACATAAAATTAGAAAAGAAGGCACAGACGTATCGAATTAAAAAAAAAAAACTTTTAAAAACATCTCTGGATGTAATTAATAAATCATTTTGTTTAAGTACTGAACTGATAAATAATTATATAATATGCTAGTAGCTAATGGGAGACTTACCTCGATCGTACCTTTGTCCTGAAAATATCTTGAGACACGAGGAGACCCACGACTTGCACACGTATCTTCAGCGATGTCGACGACAAGACACGCTACCATTTCCTACAATATAAACAGGAGAGAAGCTAGAGAAGAGATAACTATCATTTCTGTGGGAAATAAAGGAACTAGCAAAGCCCCTGACTAATTGAGTTTATCTTGCAATTACAAAAATGTCGCAGTTGCTAGGCAAGGCCAAACAATTTGTGGCAGAGAAGGTGGTTAATGTCAAGACCCCAGAGGCTACCATCACCGACATGAATCTGGACAGCGTGCACCCTGACAGCATAGACTATGGTGCCAAGGTGTCTGTCAAGAACCCATATGGAACTACGATCCCTATTTGCGAGATCTCCTACGCTTTCAAGAGCGGTGGCAGGTAACTCCATACACTCACCGTCCCGTTTCACTTCTTTGTTATTTTTTCTTCTTGTCTAAAACGTGTACAAATATTGTTCAAAGAACGTGCGAGATTTGTCCGAAACTGTTGGATTGCCTGCTCTGTATGGTTCCGGATTAAGATTAATTATTGCCAAATGTTTTGTGTCGCTGATTAACTCAAGATGGTAATGCGGAATATAAAGGGGGCTCTTAACCCAATTTGCAAGTATTCGGAAAGCCGAAAGCTTAAGAACTTGTGATGGATAAAGTTTTTTAGATTTTTATATCGTTAGTTTCCTAATTAAGGCGTGGATTTTTCTTGACATGATTTGCATGTTGGGAGCAGGATGATTGCATCAGGGACAGTACCAGACCCTGGCTCGTTGAAAGGGGACGACACAACAATCTTAGATGTGCCAATGAAGGTGCCACACAGCGTGCTTGTGAGCTTGGTGAAGGATGTTGTTAGAGACGGTGATATAGACTATGAGCTGGTGTTGGGTCTCACAATTGACCTTCCTATCTTTGGCAGTTTCACCATTCCTCTGTCCAAGAAGGGTGAACTCAAGCTGCCTACCCTCTCCGATATGTTTTAATTCTCTCTTAATTTGGATCTGGATCTGTTTTTCTAGTACGCTAAGGGATAAATAAATGAAGTGTGGTTTTGTCCCATACAAGTTCTTGATTTTGCCCCTCTCATATTTGTCCTCTTTTTGTATTTATAGTGATTTAGCTTTAGTTTTCACTGGGCAGTGCTTTACGAGAGATCAAAAGAATAACGTTATAAAAAGAGCAGGCACTCGTAATTGTCCCTCACTCTCCTATTTGTCAAATGTTCATCACATCCTCCTATGCATCCCTGGCTTTCACCCCTATTACTGCGGCATGGTTCAAGTATGAACCTGAGGTTTTGAATCAATTTATAGGATCTTAACAAGCAAAGTTGTTTATCGGGCGACAGTTGGCTCAGGAAAAGGTTTTTATTTTGATTACGTGTGCTGGAAGCACCTTTTGAGTCCGGTCCGCCCTGCAGTCAAAGAACTCACTGCCCTTTCCTTTTGGGCTTAGCTTTTTTATGGGCTTTTTTCATCGTCTGTGGCACCCTCGGAAAGCGTTTTCTGTTTATCACAATTTTGTTTAAAATCGAAAGAAAAATCTAATTACAGTTTTACCCACGATATATATATATATATATATATATATATATATATATATATATTAATTATGGTTGTTACTTGCAAAATAGAAATGTTAGACTAAACAATTTAAAAAATAAAAAAAAAAAGATATTAATTAGAATTTAAAAAATAACTGACAGCGTTTAGGCAAAAGAAGCTGGTTTAGCTTCTTTTTTTTTTAATATTTTCCTTTTGTTTTAGAAGTCGACAAGTTATGCATCTTTGAAGTGCGATCTGTCATCTCATCTACGAGAATATTTTCTGGTCTCATGATTGAAAAGTCAAGTCATCTTATCTATTAGAGTATTTTTGATCCCAACTATTCAAAACTCAAGATTTGAGTTTATAGATTAAAACAACTGGTCATGTCTTTTATTTTTTTCATAATTAACATAAAAATTAATTTTATTTATTTTTTAAGCAAAATCATACAAATTAAAACCAATCTCAACACATAAAACAGTACCAACATAACTTGTGAGGATAAAATTAAAAATAAAATAAAATTTGACCTATCTCAATATAGTACCCAACATATGATAAAAAAATAAACAAATAAAATTTAATAAATAGAGTGAAAAGAAAAAAAAATAGCTATGAACATCTGAGTGAATAATTTAAAATAAAGGGAACGCTAAACATAAAAAACCCACAACTTTTAATTAAATTGTATAATTATTTTTAATATCGAGATGTCAAGACATCAATAATTCTATTATCAAAAGTCATCAAAAGTGAGCAGAATCACCACCACAAAATTAAAGATAATAAGGAAAACTATAAAAATACAATTTTAATTTTTTAAAATAAGTTTTTGTATCAATTTTATTTTTAAAATTTTAATTAGAGAATTTCATCCATTATACAGACCTTTTAAGTAGTTCTAGGAAAAACCGTTTAATTGAGAAATCAAAATAGCTTAAAGTTAAAATTGATATAAAAATATTTTTAAGTACAAAATTGTTATTATCTCAAAAATTTAGAAAACATCTGAGATTTGTTTTTTTTACAAAGTAGAGCTCGTCAATATTGTTATCTGTAAGCGAGGTCCTTATGTTTCCTGATTATTGATGTATCGTCTAAAATCAAGTCCCCAAGTATAACCATTAAAATAAAATTATAACAATATCATAAATGATCATGAAAGACATTAATGGAGTTCCACAGAGGTTGGAGGATGCACTCTCCACCTTAATTTGTCTCTATGTAAAGCCAAAGAACCTATAATTTCATCTGCTTCTTTTTTCATTTATCAGAGTCTTATACGTGTAAATAGGATAGTTATTTTCTTAAAAAAGAGTCATTCAATTTTAATAACATTTCAGTGGAGTTTCTTTATATTGGTGCATGCATGATGAATTGTTCATGATCCGCATTTGCACGTGAGTGTTATATTTGTATCTGATTGTTTAAACAATCACTCCTATGATTAAAGTTTCAATTTAAATAAAAGTTTGTTTATTTTTAGAGATTATCTTTTTCTAGGTGTTTGTTTACTAAAAAGTAATTTTATTATATAATTATTTTTATTAAATATGAATTTTTTTTAAAAATAATTTTTTTTAATATTTTATAGTGTCAAAAAATAAGTTGAAAATTTAATTATATCATGAAAAATAAGTTAAAAAAATAAAAATTAATTTTTTATTTTTTTTCAAGTTTATAAAAAGAATGAGATTAAATATAACAAATAAAAAGTTGAAAAAGGATGAAATTGAAAAAAATAATTCAATTTCATAAATAATTTCAAATAAATAAATAACAATCAAAACAACTAAAAACAAATCTAATAGATAAAAAATTATAATTAAAAAAATAAAAGAAAAACAAGTATTAATCAAAATAACAAACACCAAAATTGGTTTAAAAATATAATTAAATCAAATTTCAAGGGATGAAATAAAAAAAATTAAAATATATAAAAATCAAAAGATTAAGAAGTAAATTTGATATAATTAACAAAATATAAAATATTTTTAAAATTTTTGCAACTCTTTATAAATATTTTCACTTAAAATAAAAATAAAAATACTTTTCTAAATATAAAGATAATTTTTTTAAATAAAAAATATTTTTTTATTAATATTTTTTTAATAATAAATAAATTCACAGTAAGTTTTGAAAAATAATTTTCAGTAAATTATTTAATTAATTCCTTACATCATTAAGCGGACTCTACTCAATTTCAAATCATTATAAAAAACGACCTCAAAAGGATCTTCATTTGAACTGATTACATAAATTCTGCTGAGATGGCGGGGGAAAGAAGGCTCTTCGATTTATTGATAATCTCTTCGAGGAAGGAGTTGGTTGGCAGTTAGCGTCACACTTGGCCTAATCACTAGTGCTGATTTTTAGCCACATTGACCCTCAGCAACAGTCAATGCCGCCAACTAATAATCTTTGAATTTAGTTTCAATTTTACATGGTCTAAGTTGTTTCCATTTAAAAAATAAATAACCGATAGCCATCACTTTCTCCTTTTCTCTATATGACAAACATTTTATTATTAATGTTTATTTGTATTCGAGCACTATAACAATTTTTTCTTCTCTTTGCCTCCTGAGTTGAAGATTTAGGCTCCGTTTGAAATTGGAACTGTTTTATATATATATAATTTCCTTCTCCTGCAATTATGATGGACGTGCTTGATGAATCTGACCAAGAAGGAAAAAAAAAGGTTAAAATAAATGTTTTTGGTGTAAGATCATATACATTTGAGGCATGAGTCAACACCTTGAAGCATTGATCAGGACTAAAAGCCAAATATCTAATCAAATAATGTCTACGATCTGAACAAAATTCAAAGTTCAATTACTTCAGCACTGACTCCTATTACAATATAAAACCACAACACAATACTTCCAAAATCCACCAGAGTTCAGATCACCTAATATCCTCCTGCAAGCATCCTTGTTCTCCTATACCCTTCCAACCTCTAGTCATATGGCGAAACGCGAACAGGTAAGGCCAGTGGCCCCGGCTGCGGAGCGCCGATGCAGCGACGAAGAAGGGGCTTCTGAACACCATAAGAAACGAAGCAGAAAATGCGTCAAATGCTGTGTATTCGTCACAGCCATATTTGTCATTCTAGTCACAGCGATCATAGTCTTACGGTTCACTGTCTTTTGTGTCAAAGACCCTGTCATCAAAATGAACGGTGTCAAGATCACTAAGTTGGAGCTAAACAACGGCACAACTCCGAAGCCAGGGGTGAACATAACCCTAATTGCAGATGTATCTGTTAAAAATCCCAACGTAGCATCATTCAAGTATAGCAACACCACCACAACTCTCTACTACGACAGGCAGATAGTTGGGGAGGCCAGAAACGGACCGGGCCATGCTAGGGCCAGACGGACCATGAGGATGAATGTTACTGTGGATATCATCCCAGACAGGATCATGTCAAACCCAAATCTGAATGCTGATATGAGCTCTGGGATATTGTCCATGACCACCTACACAAGAGTTCCAGGGAGGATGAAAATAGCGATTGTCAAGAGGAATATTGTTGTGAAAATGACCTGCAGCATTACACTTAATATTACGAGTCAGCAAATTCAGATACAGAAGTGCAAGCGGAAAGTTGATTTTTAGAGCATGGCATACCATTGTTGCTTCTTGTATTTTAATACCTAGTGCAGATGCTTGGTTGTAGGAGACTGAGTGGACTGTGATCCATACATCTTTATCTTCCTAAGTGAAATATGAGCTCTATTTTTTCCCTTTCTCCAAAAAAACGATTCAGTCAAATGGATTTGAAGTGATTTTTGAGGTCTTTAATATTAAACCATCATCTACTCACGGAAAGAAACTTCCAAACATAAAACTGCCGGTGTTCGTAGGCTAGTTAGTATTCATAATTATATCTAATTTAATTTTTAATATTTTATAAATTATAAACATAATCTTTTTAAAATTTTTTGGAATTGAGCGGGTTATATGTATCAAATTAAGCTAAATTTTGTGTAAATATGATAGATGTTTACGGATTGAATATATAAATTCCATTATTCATCGACAATTCTAAAAAGTACACTTTCAAAAGTATATAATTGTTTTTCTTTAATTAAAATTAATATTACAATGTTTTTGCAGTATTTCCAACATATAGTTATTACTAAACATAAAAAAATGACATATTTAAATATGAGATAAAAAATGATATATATATATATATATATATATATATATATATATATATATATAATGAAGAGAGAGAGGGACAAAAATACAAATTAAATGAGTTATGCGGATTTAATCGGGGGTCAGGTAATTTTTAAAAATCTCAACTCGTATTCAACACTTAATATTTATTTATTTGATTTTTTAATATATTATTATTTGTAATATCTACGTAACCAGCTTTAATGGATTAAATTGGATCAAATATTACATATTAATGGGTTATTTTAAACATTGAAACTTTAAAAATTGCCGCCGTTTTACTGGGGTAATTCCATCATGATGCTGATATGTAAGAAATGCGAAAAGGCAAGTGTTGTAATTTTTTAATAAATTATAATTTAGTTCCACTGTTTATATATATATATAATATTGCTAGTTATTCCTTGTGATTTATGAGAAAAAGGCAAAGTTTACTGTAAATTCTTTTTAAGATTTCTAAATTAACCTTTTTAAATGTATTTTTAATTTTATATGTTGGAGGGGAGATTATAATATTTCATTAGACATGAAAGATATTTAGGAGGGGAAAAATCAAATTGTAATGAAAAAACAATAGAAGGGCTAAGTAGAGACTCGACATTGAAACTCTCAAACAAAGGGATCGAGTAATTATTTCTCTATATTTATATAAATTTATTCTTTTTTCCCCTCTTCCATAGTTGTGAAATAACCCTTAATTGCGTGGACTTGGGCACTGATCAAACATGGCAAAGTGTTTTGCTTTCTTTCCGTTTTATTCCCCTTCACATACACTATACAGCATGTTAATATTCTCTTGTTCGTGTTTATTTCTCGCCTGTTTCGGGATGGGCTCTTTGTTGGAAATCTGTCTTCGTTCCCCGAGCGTGGGAAGAACAAGCCAGCCCTGTGAGGCTGTGACAGCGTGACCTGTGGCAGACAACTTTTGTAGAGGTAAAAGGCACTAAAAACACAGCGTTTCAATCGCTAAACTTAAGCTGGTTATGTGTCGACTCAATTGAATATGACCATGTTTGGCATATATTGGACCACAGAGCTGCAAGAATAGTGGTGAGACCTCTTACCCATAACCTATATTAATTAATTACTCATTTGTGTTTGAAAGAGGGCAAAAGGCACTAAAATTGCTAATTGAACACGTTACCCGTTTTATTTTTGTTTATGCATATTGGACATTGATCTAACTCGAGGGCCATAATGAAAATGAAAAAACTAAGACGACCAAAAAAAATCACTTTGGTTAGTAGAGGTTAGCATCAAGCATGCGAAGTTTGGAAACGATAAGGGCTTCAAGGAGGGTGGAAGCAAGAAGTTTGCAGTAGAGGACATGTGTCCATTAGTAGAATTTGTTGATTTAAATATTTTTTTGTGTATACATTTTTTTATTCAAGCCCCAGTATAGTGCGAGAGTATCGTGCGACAATGCAAACTAGTTTATAAATAAATAAGTTGCCATGCTGGCCGGGTCAAAGCCTAAGTTAGTCGGAGGATCCTCCTAAGTTCTTCGGTAACTTCCATCCAATATCACCAATCACAGGTGGCTGGAAGAGGGAGACTTTCGTCACATTGAAGTTTGGTAATGGATGGTATAAGAATATAAAACAAAGGAGAAAGTTTTTTCTAACAAAAGAAGAGAGAAACAGATCCTGGTGCTCGCTTTAAAATCAATTGTAACTGATAGTTCGATGCTAAGAAATATTGACCATTCAAATAAAAACAAAACTGATAATTACGGAAACAACATTGAATGTCCAGCTTCATGTCAGAAGGAAAAAAACACCTTGGCGGTGGTAGTTCGACAAGTAGATCTGCTTGACGTCATCTCACACGAATTGATTTAAAATATTACTCCCACTTGCAGGAGGAATCATGAAAGAGGAAACAACTGTCCATCTTTAGTCCCTTTTGGTTGCTGTAAAGTGACTTATCTGGAAAGTAAATTTTTGAAATTGAATTATTTTTATATGTTTAATAGTATTATAAAAAATAAATTGTAATACCTCTAAGTATTTATTTGTAGAAAAATTGTTTTTTTTTAGAAAATAAATTTTGAAAAAAGTGAATTCCAGAAAAGTGAATTCCGAGAAAAATAAATTCCTTAAAAGTAAAATATTTTCCGATATTTGGCAGTGTTATGAAAAATGAACTGGAAAACACTTTCCAGTATTTGGTTATGTTATGGAAAATGAACTGAAAAATAATTTATTAATATTTTATTTTTCTCAAGTTTATTAAAATAATAAGAAATAAATCTTACAAATTAAAAAGTTGAATAATAATGAAATTGAAAAAAATAATTTCATAAATTATCTCAAATAAAATAAATAATAATCAAAACAATAAAGATCAAATCTTAAAAAAAAGATGAAAAAATTAAAATAATAATAATTAACATTTCACAAAATATTTCAAATAAAATAAATAACAATCAAAAGAATGAGGATCAAATTTGATAGAAAAAAATTTCAATAAAAAAATAATAGAAGAAAAGCAAATAACAATTATAAAAATAAAGAATAAAGTAAATATAAAAAATTAAATTTTAAGAAATGAAATTGAAAAATAAATATTCAAAACAAAATATATATAGCAATCAAAAGTTTGAGGATCAAATTTGATATAATTAGAAAATAATGACATTTCTAAACTTTTCACAACTTCCGGAAAGTGTTTTCCTATCAAATTTTTCAGGAAAACACTTTCCTGAAAATCAAGCCAAATTTTTCTTTGACTGGAAAGTGTTTTCTGTTTACCAAGTTTCCTAATAACAAATAAATACAAGAAAGTTTGGAAAGTGTTTTCCTAAAAAGACATTTTTCTAAAAATCAAGTTAATTTTTTTTTATTAAAAAATATTTTTGTTGACTAGAAAATGTTTTTTGTTGACCGGAAAGTGTTTTTATTAATTGGAAAGTATTTTTTATTAATCAACTTTTATAATAATAAAAAAAATTTTAAAAATTATTTTTTAAAAATTATTTTTCAAAAAACAAACATGTATAAAATCCTCAAAATTCTGAATCACAAAGAAGGCCCAAAGCCCATGATATGATTTTCCTACTTACAAGCAAATTAAATGCTCCTCTCTGTTTCCAAACGCTGTATTAAATGCAGCAGCTGGAAAATCCACCCACCTTCTCCCCAAAAAAATCTACCCTAATCCCCAGGCCCTTCTCTGCTCTCACCCCCCAAATGGACTCCCAATTCCTCTTTAAACCCAAATGTCCCCCGCCACCGTCACCACCTCCACTTCCCCTCCCTCCTCTAATTATCTCACCAGCCTTGGCCTTGGCTATTCTATAGCCATAGCCCTTGGCTTTCTCGTCCTTGTCTCCACTATACTCCTTGCTTCCTACATATGTTGTCGCACCACCCGAAATCGCTCTCGTAACTCCAACAACAATTATTCAAACTCTACGGCTGATGGAATAATACTTCCTCGCATTATTTTCGTCGCTGAAGACGATGAAGAACAAGAACGTGATTCGGAAGGTGCTGCTGTTGGGCTCGACCAGGCTGTTATAAACTCGTACCCGAAATTCCAGTTTAGTAGAGATGGTGGGTTCAGTGAAAGTACCGATGACCTTAACAATACTTGCTCGATCTGTTTGTGCGAGTATAAAGATTTGGAGATGTTAAGAATGATGCCCGAGTGCAGGCATTACTTTCACTCGCTCTGTCTTGATGCCTGGCTTAAGCTTAACGGCTCGTGTCCAGTCTGTCGGAACTCACCGTTGCCGACTCCTCTCTCTACACCATTGTCGGAGGTTGTGCCCTTATCGCAGTATGCAGAAGATCGGAGAAGGAGGTGATTTTGGCTTGATCTGATTTGGATGTGGAGTGGTGGGAAATGGATATTGTAAATTCTTGGTGTGGGTATTGAGTAGTTATAGGGGGTTTTGTTGGATTTACTGATTTTGGATTGTTATATAAAATGTCAGAATTGGTGTGGTATTGTTTTCTTCATTTTGTTATGTATTCGTGTTAAATCCAACTGCTGTTTGGTTGTTCTGCTCGCCTTCCACCTCCAAGATAATCTCATCAACAAACCATTGCCTGGGCAGTTTCAGACCCATCAACCTCAATTTCTCGTGTTTGCTAATCACAGATTTGCCTTGGAGCTTTTACTTCAACTTTCTTTTTCTTGAAGATTCATGAGTCATGGATGTGCAGGAATTTGGTAACCATAAAGCATGGAGAAGTCTCACAAGAAAAAAAATAAATATAAAAAGAGGTTAACTTGTAGCATAGATCGTTTATTAGTTCCTTCTATGATCGTGTGGCCATATGAAGAAAACGTCTTTCTCAAGATATACAGATAAGAAAGTGAAGTCCATCCAACGCAATTACTAACTTAAGTAACGTATAATAACTAAAAAAGTATTTAAAATTATAGATATGATTGTTTTTTAAAATAATTTTTATATTATAATATATTAAAATAATTTTTTTATTTTAAAAATTATTTTTAATATCAATTTATCATATCTATTTAAAAATATAAAAAAATTAAATTTATTAAAAGTGTATGTGGGCTTGTGTTTTCAAATGCAGCCTAGGGCGTTTTGGGCTAAACTATTTAAATTTTTCTTTTTAGATTGTTTCGACGGTTAATGCTAAATTAATTTTAAAAATAAAAATATTTTATAATATATTTTATAATAAAAAGAATTTTAAAAAATAACTGCTTTTATAATATTAAACGATTGTCATTGCCGCTGCCGCTGCTACCCCGCATCCATTTTAGTTTTAGTTTTAGTTTTCCAAGTACAAATCGAACCTTTTCTTGCTCCGCACTTCTACCTGCTTGACTTGCTGCTGCTTCTTTCTTTCTTTTTTTTAAATTGAGGCTAGCCTACTGTAACTAATTTTACTATTGGGCCTGCCCATTTCTCCTCAGAAGCTTGTTTCAACCTGCAAGCGTCACAGTGAAGACGTTATTGCAAGAAAACTGGAAGCTTCAAGGGAACGAGATTGACCAAGTAATGTGCAATGTCCATTAGCACATCCTAGGATGCAAGCTATCTCTGAATAGGATGGATATATTAAAATACACTGAGCACAAATAAAGTAGACTGCCTCAGGAAATATTACCAAGAAGCCCAGAACTCAATAAGATTAGAAAATACAACTTTGATCTGACTCAGATCTCAAAATCTTCCAATCTTAATCTTTTAGCGGATTTTTAACCAATTAAAGTATATGGCGTCTAGTCAAACTCATCTCCCCCCACCCTCCCTCTCGCCTCTCCAAGCCAATAGTTTTCGTTCGGCTTCAAAGTTACAGGTATCCTTGATATATCCCTCGTTCTTTTCTTTTTCTTTCCTATTTCATAACTGCTTGAAGTCTTTTTTTGATGAACTATTGATATTAGTATCATTGCTTGAGAACAATTTTGGTATCCTCGCATCTGATTTCTATTAGGATGTTGTTCATGATCGGACACGTGTGTTGTTAGAGTAGCTTCTGCTGTTTTTCTTGGCAGTGACTGGTTTCCGATTTCGAGGTCTCATTTAGACAGATGACCAAACCTAAAATTTCAGTGAAGCTAGGAAGATGGGGTGGGGTTCGCAGGCCAATCTTTATTCTTGGTATTTTAGCTCTCTTGGTCTCTATTGCTACTTTGTCCAAATTCTACTCTATTAGATCTCTTTTTATTTCTGATACGTTATGCAGTCATGTTAATATTGAGTATCAAAGAGGATTTCAGAGTGAACCAGGCATAGCTGTCGAAACTATTGTTAGCAAGATCCAGAAAGAAATGAATGAGATGAGAGATATGCCAATAGACTCTTCATCATCAGAAACAATAGTGTCAAGATACAGTGCTTTTCTTGCTGATATTTTGGGACTTATTGAGTCATTACAGACAACTGGAAATCCCCAGCAAAACAGTGAAATCAGAGCTGTCCATCCTCTAGTAGGACGAAAACAACAGTCGGATGAACCTGCAAAGTTCTTTCTGATAGAAGAGATCCGCAAGTATGTAAGGATCAAACCCAATCGTTTAGGCAAACAGAACTTCATGGGAGCTAACGGAACGTTCACGAGCATTGGTCATGCTTGTTTTGCAATGAAGAAAGATATTGAAGAATATATGGATTATGATGTAGGTGAAATCTGCAAAGATGATTGGAAGCTAGCTCAAAAGCTGATGGTTCATGGATGTGATCCGTTACCGAGGAGGAGGTGCTTTGCAAGGGCCCCACAGCTATACAGCAAGCCATTCCCCATCAACGAGTCCATGTGGAAGCTTCCTGACAATCGAAATGTCCGGTGGAGCCAGTACAGATGCAAAAACTTCACTTGCCTAGCTAGCAATACGACTCGCAAGGGATTCTTTAAGTGTGCAGATTGCTTCAATCTGTCGGACCATGAATCGCCAAGATGGATCAAACAAGTGATTTCTGACCCCGAGATGAATCTCACAGCAGATTTTCTGATACCTGAAGTTCTAAACATCAAACTAGGAGAGATCAGAATCGGATTGGATTTCAGTGTGGGAACTGGGACTTTTGCAGCAAGAATGAGAGAGTTTAATGTCACGATAGTCTCAGCAACCATTAATCTTGGTGCCCCTTTTAACGAAATGATTGCACTTCGGGGACTTGTACCTCTATACTTGACTATAAATCAACGGCTTCCATTCTTTGATAATACCCTGGATTTGTTACACACCACGAGGTTTCTTGATGGATGGATAGATTTTGTGCTCCTGGATTTTATATTGTACGATTGGGATAGGGTCTTGAGGCCAGGAGGTTTGCTTTGGATCGACAGCTTTTTCTGTTTGAAAGAGGACTTGGATGATTACTTGGAAGCCTTTAAGATGCTGAGGTACAGGAGGCATAAATGGCTTGTTGTTCCAAAGCTGGACAAGGATGATCGAGAGGTTTTCTTCTCTGCTGTGCTAGAGAAGCCGCCAAGACCATTTCGTTAATAACACGCCCAGGCGCGTGTGCATACATGACAAAGCCGAGATTTCTTTCCTTCCGGGGCTCGGTTGCTCCCCTCTCCCTGGCTTCAATCCCGAGTCCTTGCTCAAAATCCAGTGCCTCGTTGGCTTTAAATAATTGATGATATATTAGGACATTACATTTATGCTTTTCCTGTTAATTTAGTTATCTTCACATTTTATGATTGGTTATAGGCGGTTGAAAACCCTGTAAACGATTTTACCACTTGAGACCTGTTTGTTTCATGAGTCTACAAAAAATATTTTTCACTCGAGTGAAACTTTAGTTAGGTATTAAAAGTAGAAAATATTTCATTAAAATTATAAAAAATAAAATAATAATAATTATTTGTTCATCATATTAAATTTAATGTTGAATTTTTGATTGATATGTATTTTATTTTGTATTTTTTTTATTTCATTCATTAAAATTTAATTTTTATATAAATTTAATTTTTTATTCTTTTGATTCTTATTTGTTTTTTTATTTTTTTTCAATTGATTTTTTTTATTTTTAAGATTTAATTTTTATTCTTTTGATTTCTATTTATTTTATATAAAATTATTTATGAAATAATTTTTTTTATTTTTATCATCTTTCAATTTAGATTTTTTTTAATCTCGTTTTTCTTCAATTTTTAAATTTATTAGATTTGATCATTATTTTTTTAATAAAATTAAAAAATATATTTTTAAACTTATTTATATAATATAATAAAATATAATAAAATATTTTTTAATTTACTTTACTTTTTATGATACTATCAAGCTTAAAAAAAAATTATTTTCTATAAAAATCATTAAAAATAAAAACAATTATGTAGTGAAGTGGTCACGTGACCTTGTTATTTGTGGGCTTTAATTTTCCTATCTAATGTGATCCAAACATCTCAATCTAAGATTCTTGCATTTCCTTTTTTTATATATATATCCAATGGGCCAGACTACTCTGACTCCTCAACCAGTAAAATCTTGAGCGAAGAAGAAGGAGGGGATCGTCCACAATTCTGTATGCACAGTACTGAAAAGAAATCTCAAAAAGACACGTGGGTCTGTTGAGTTATGGTACGATCTGATGGCCCAGGACGTGGTGGTTTTCTTTCCTCACATTCTTTTTTATTATTATTTTATCAAAAACATTATCATAGTAACAATATTAAGGGTGTATTTTTTTTATCAGTTGGATGCATTTAAAGATTCTCTTTAAATCTTGTTTTCATAGATTAATTGCCTGATTTTGTAAAAGTTCCTATATTTTAAAAATTTAATGAAAAATAATTTAATTGCACCATAAGATTAATTTGTTTATGGCTTTTACAATTTAAACAAATTTACAAGGCTTATTCAAAAAATACATTTACTTATAATTTTAAAGAGTATAACTTAATTAGTAAGATTTTAAGTTTATTTTATAGAAATTATTAATTTTAGTATTATATATATATATATATATATATATATATATTTTGATCCGTTTAAAACAAAATATACCACTCATTACTTATAAAGGTATTGATATAAAATTAAATATTAAATTTTCTTTATATATTCTTTATAGATAATTTTTTGAATCGTGGCAATAGTTTTTTAAAGTTTTTAAATATATTAAAATAATATTTTTTTATTTTAAAAAAATTATTTTTAATATTAGCATATCAAAAAATTTAAAATTAAAAAAATAACTTAAAACAAAAACTAAAAAAATAATTTCTCTTCAGAAAAAATTCTAAACTCCAAAAAAAATACACTTATCATGTGTTTTATCAAAACTGTGTGTGTGTATATTAAATCAATCCCCTTCCCATGCAGCAGTAAAAAACAATAAATGTCATCAGTTTCATGTTCACAGAAAAAGAATTTGCAGCTGTCGGCAAAAGCTAAAGCTTCACCACTTTTTTTCAAGAAAAATACTAAAACGAAGAAGAAGAAGAAGAAGAAGAAGACGAAGAAGAAGAAGAAGAAAAGCAATTTATTTTCCTTTGAAAAAGATGCTGCCCATGTCATGTGGCATCCTCAAATCCTTCTCTCTCTGTTTTTTTTTTTACCCGTTGAAAAAATAAATTCAAATCTTAAATATAATCTCTCTCTTTTTGTCTGACCAGCAAAACAGGAGCAGCCGTCCATTCCACCAGTGCCACGTCTCGATGCCTTTACAACCATCCAATCCACCACCGTCCTTCATTGTCTCAACGTATGAAAGCAAATCTATCAGTTAACGCCGTCAACTCATCGATCTCCTGAATGTCACATCTAATAAGAGTTACGAGATCGTCCACCCAACCCTTTTCTTTTCAAATTCAACCAAACCACAGCTCCGTAAACTCCACACTTGAGGCTCGGACCCACACCTACGATTTAAATATACCTCACGTCCTGTTTTTACTCTCGCACTTTTTTCATCACTCCCCTCCGTGTTCTCGCACCCGAATTCACATTCTTATTATTATAAAAAAAAAAAAAGAAACTTAATTTGGGAAGATCCAGATTAGAATGGCGGAGCAATCAGAGAGTCCGACTAAGTCAATCATGGAGAAGATTATCGAGAAGGTTCACCATCACGAATCTTCGTCGTCGGATTCGGAGTTGGATTCAGATAAACCGGATCGTTTGGAGTCGGTGAAGGCCAAAATTTGGCGCTTGTTTGGTAGAGAAAAGCCTGTCCATCATGTACTCGGCGGTGGAAAACGTACGGTCATTTAAAACGTGCTTCACTCAGTAAACTTTCATTTTTGTTGTAGATATATTTTTAAATCGTGCTGCGATCTATTATATATATATAGATAGATAGATTGTTACTTGCATATGATTTAGATTTAGTCGTCGCCGTCCTTTTCCTTTGCTGTGTGAAAATTAAAGGGAAAGAAAATGACTGTGGATGTTGTGGTAAATTTGTTGTGCAGCTGCTGATGTGTTTCTGTGGAGGAACAAGAAGGTTTCAGCAGGTGTACTTGGATTTGTCACCGCAATGTGGGTCCTTTTCGAGTTGATCGAATACCACCTGCTTACTCTAGTGTGTCACATTTTGATACTCGCTGCTGCACTCTTGTTCCTCTGGTCTAATGCGTGTACTCTCATCAACAAGTAATAATATTCTCTTTCATGTGTTTTGGTGGATTGGGAGGTGTATCAACAAATTAGAGGCTGGGTGGTTGTAATTTTCTTTCCGATGTTTTGTAGGAGTCCACCTCGCATCCCAGAAATTCATCTTCCGGAAAAACTGGTCCTGCAGGTTGCTTCAGCACTATGTGTCGAGATCAATAGTGCATTTGCGGGCTTACGCAGTGTTGCGTCAGGAAAAGACTTTAAGAAGTTTCTCATGGTATGTTTGTTGAATATCTCTCACATACTCATTAGTTACGTTTCTAGAGGTTCAACTTGTAATCGAAGATGATCATTTAATATTTCTTATTTATTTATTTTTGCAACCTTATTCCTGCTACATATGGATCTGGAATTTACTGCTGTCAAGTTCTACATTATTTGTTCATGAATGTGTTTTTGCTAGTTTTCATGCTCTACTCTACTTCGCTGATCATTTGCCATTTGTATATTCCTGACCTTGACAAATTATAAATTGAGATGGGTAATTGCTTTTGGTTCTCATTGTGGTTTTACTAAAATTGCTCGTCTGTTTTAATGCCAGATTATTGCCGGATTGTGGGTCCTGTCAATTGTGGGGAGTTCGTGCCATTTCCTGACCTTGTTTTATATATGTAATGACCTTGGAAACTGATTTTTGCTGCTTGTTCAATCGTGTGCTAGATATTTATGCACTGAATATTTCCAATGATTTTAACAGGCTTTGTTTTGCTGCACACTGTACCTGTTCTCTATGAGAAGTACGAGGACAAAGTTGATCCCTTGGCAGAGAAGGCAATGGTTCAGATAAAAAAGCAATATGCAGTGTTCGATGCTATGGTTCTGAGCAAGATCCCAGTGGCGGCGTCTCTGAAAGCCAAGAGAGTTTAGATTTGGCTCCTTGTTGTGTCTCCAGCAAACACTGGGTAAACCTGGGTTTGCAGCTTGTGATTGCTTTACCCATAATTTGCTTGGGCTTCTTTTGTTCTTTGCCCTAGTAATTGTTTTAAAGTGTTTGCGTTGCATTCTGAATGAATTGTCTTTCAGGGGTGTTACTTTTGGAGTTGTAGGTTTAATTTGTATTCCCGTGTCCTATGGCCAGGTTGCCGATAGCACCTTATAATGTTGGTTTTTGATGACTAGATGTACATTGGTTTATAATATAAATTTTGGAACCTTTGTGCTCCTGGTTTGTGTCGATGTTTTTGGTTCATGATTGCGGCAACGATCAACCTGAGCTGACCAAACATAAAAGAAAGAAACACATCCTCATTGGCTAACGGGGTAAGGTCGGCATGTTTATGTGCAAGGCTGTAACGCTATTTCAGTGTGGGAGTGTGAATGTGAAGGGATGCACTCAAACTTGGCTTTGTGTTGATTGCTGTTTGTGTGTGAGGATAATCCGATGTCTAGCCATCAAGTTTTTCTTGTGATGTAACGTGTAAACCTTTGTATGGGCGTGCCAGCTCAAGTTGGGGAACACAAGTAAAGAGCAGGATATAGGTGAGCGGCCGGAGTCCGCGCGCTCACTCTCGTAGGCGTTTTCATAAAATTAGTTTAATCTGAATCTAACGTAAGATGCCTGGGTTGGATGACGTATGCTTTTGGCAGCCATTGATCGAGCATCCGGTTCCTTTCATGGGTGGTTTTACAGGTGCTGCTCAAGTTAAACTATGACAGAATAGACATTTTTCTATTTTTGGTTTTGATACTGATTTGACGCGATAATGTTTACAAATTGGTTATATAAAATGAAGAATTTGTTATTTCAAATTCCACGGAGAGGAGAAAACAAAGAAGGTGATAGAAAAGGCGGCGGCAAAACGACAAATGAGAGATGGATTAATAATAAATTAGAATCATTTTAAGTTCCCTGTGAAATGAGATATGGCACGAAGAAAGTTCCGGGATTTGTGAAGGAAGGAAACTCGAGCTTATATTAGCCGCGGGTTGAAAACAGGAATCGTCTATGAGATTTTAATTGGCACTAACCTTCATCTCGGCCAGTGCTACCAGTTCCTCAGTGGCTCAGCCGAAACTTTAAAGTCAATTAACATGGCAATGCTTAAGATCAGCACCGCCGCACCTGCAAGATCAGAGATAGATTAGGTGGATTTTGAACATTTCAACTGGGTGATATTGCATTCTGCCACTAAGATGGAGTGAATGAATGATGAGTTTATCATGTAAACTGGCAGAACGCTAACATAGTTAATTGGTGAACGAACACAAGATGGACATCAGCGTCAAAATGAAAACTTTTCGTTACTGTAAAAGAATTGGCTGAACCGGATGGCAAGATACAACAATGAACAATCTATACATTCGATTTAATTACATGATTCCACGTATTTCTCAGTGTTTTGTGAATAGTCTTGAAATCCGAGAACTGTTGTCGAAGGATGTTAAAGGAACTGTTGAGAACTCGGAATCAGACTGCGCAAAGGGTGGTAAATTTCCTTGAGGGGCTACAGGACCATAATTTTGTGCTGGAGAAAATTTTGGTCCAGCAATACCAGATATACTAGTTCCACGTTCGGGCACCTGCGAGCCAACCCCAGCAGTATTTGGACTCCTTCCTTGCAAATCTTTATAGGATTTGCCTGTATCTTCTTGCCCAGATCCCCTCTTTTCCCTTTCTTCAGTTTCCTTGAGTAGAAAATCAACCCACATATCTGCAAAGGACTGTAAAGACATATACTTGAGATGAAAATTTGCACTTTCATTGCACTTCTCACCAAGCAAAATATACAAGTGAAAAAATGATAGTGAGAAAGCTGGAGTACACATCCTTTCCTAACAGCTAAATTCATGCATGCACTATCAATGCCTGACTAGAGGCTGTCAAATGTTATGTGCCAAAAATGCATTCGCTAGAGAAAAACAACCCGCACACCACCCCCAAAAGCAAAAAGGGTGTTGACTTTACTGTCATGTCTTGACTACAAAGCATCCCAAGTCACAGTGACCACACCTAACGAGTATATCTTTAACTCAATCATTCTAGTGAATGGGGCTGTCTTCACTCATTGGACAGTACACAGCAAAATGCAAAGAAAATAAAAAATCAAATCTTCAACTCAAGAGTGAATTTAGATTCAGATCAGAACATATCTTCCAGGGGAGTATACTAGGTTCTTGCAGTTGTAATAAGAGGATTGATGGCTCAAGCTGTGCACTGTCCAATGATGAGCTCAAGCAAATGCTAACAGACTCTATTCTATTCAAGTTTCACTAACATAAGCTCAATGATGAGCTCAAAAATCAATCAATAACCAGGCAGAGCTTGAGTAGCCTGCCACTTGTCTCAATGATAGCCTAGATTATTATGGTCTGAAGGACACTGTATGAGACCCTAGAAAGAGGAGTGAAAATAAAGCTACTTGTACACGAAGATCAAAAAGCTTATAAAATTATCACACACTTAATCACAGGTCAGTAATTAAGCATCAGGAAACGAGGTACAACAACCAACCTGGTTATCAGATGCCAAATTTGTCTGACCATCAGCTGCACTTCCTCCCAAGATTCCACCAACCAGGCGACCAGGTAGCCCCAAAACTCCACGAACAACACCTTTGCCACCTTGTTGAGCTGCACCTATTCTTTGCTTGTCTTCATCAGAGAACCCAAGCATTCGAACCATAAGATCCAAAACCTGGAACCCACCACAAGCAGAAACCATGTCAAATTGGATATGGGTGTCTAAAGCAATGAGAATCCAAAGCAATAATCCTTCAAGCAATTACAATAGCAATTGTATGTGAGATCAGCAATAAAATATCGATTCTTTCCATATAAAGTGTTGTTGAACTTGAGATGTCTTTTAACCAAAAAGTTCTGCAGAAAACCACGAAAAAAAACAGACATTTACTTAGGGTAACAATTTCCTTCTTGAAGAGATGGATAAGAATGGCTAGATGTATCAGTGGTTAAGCTACTAAAAGAAAATATAACAACAAACTACCTGCTTGGTATAGCAGGGACTCAATATTGCTGACAAACATAACATTGAAAATTGAGTATCTTTTTTGTTTAATCTTCTATCCTGTTCAGCTGTACTCAGAAATCCATACCTCTTTGCTGTGGTTTCTCTGGAAGAAGGTCACTAGTAATTTAATCACAATGCGCCTGCAACAAAAGCCAGTCCTCCATTATAGTTTGACATTCCCAATCCCAAAGATGGATACATGTGTAAGCTATCTCAGTAACTTGCAGCTGTGATGTAACCCATTTATAACCAAGTAGCCGACTAGGATACAAAAAAATAATAAAAAATCCAAATCACAAAAGAAACAGGCTAACCTGTCCACCAGAAAATCAGAATCCATGGACATCCTATTAAGTCTGGTCATGCTCTGTTCAACAGCACGACGGAGCTTTTCATTGTCTTCCTCGAGCTTATTCACTCTGCTCTTCCCTTCTGCAAACTTTCTTTCAGCATCTGAAAGCTTAGCCAAAACTACTTCTTTCTCCCGCCTTGCTTCCTCTGTCCCTCTCTCTGCTTCCTGAACAGATCAAGGCATATTACTCTCCAGAAAATGAGTAAACAATATTTTTTACAGAATAAAGTAAAACATTAGTTTCCAGTTCGGCAAAACAAAATGGAACATGCATCGGCTTCAAGCAATATTCAAAGGCCAAATGCAACAGCAACTTCATTCTTAACAAAACTCGGGACTGTAAAATGCATACAAAAACAAAAATACACTACAAGCACTTACAAAAGGGGGAAAAGCACACACTTTAAATGAGATTCTCTTTTCAAAATTAATCAGATTAATTCAATGACACAATTTGAATGCAGAGCCTATAGACATGCTACAAGCACTTGAAAACAAAAAGGGTAAAGTACCTCTTTTCAAAATTAATCAGATAAATTAAATGACAATTTGAGTCCAAAAGGAGTCAAACTAAATTCCAATGGAACAAATTCACCAACAAAACTTGAATGCATGGCCTATAGATAATGCTGTGCACATGGGAATATCTCATTAGCCAAGACTTCAAAACCTTATCAGAACAGAAACTTAATTCATGAAGAAAAATTAGGAACTCATAATGATACTTCGAAATGGATATGATAACAAAAATACCTTGACAAGGACTTGAACATTCAATGGGTAAAATGCTTTGACCTTTCAACAGCATAAGAAGATTTTCTTCTCAAAATAAAAGAAAAATCTTATCAAGGAAACTCGAAGACAAAATTCAATTGCACCATCAGCGGATAAGGTTGTGCATGTGGCATATAACATTAGTCCAATGCTACATAACCTTGCAGAAGCCAATAGACTTTGTACATTCATGTAAGAACATCCCTCTAAAAGGATAGTCTGACGTTGCTCATAATACAGACATCAAATTCCAGTTACGCAAGTACCAAGACATCTAATTCATATCACAAGACATTTAGAAAACTAAAAATATCATGCACAAAAAAAAATTAAGGATTTTCAGTAACCTTTATGAACTCTACAATCTGAAGTAATATGAGCAGTTTGACAACTTTAAAATTTAAAGGTTTAAACAATCAAATAATACTCGGAAGATGGAAGGTAAGGGCATACTTTCAAAAGTTGAAAATGCTTAGCTGATTCTTCTCTTGTCAAAGCCAACTGTCGCTCCAAATATTCCTGACAAAGTAATAATAACATCAATAAGAAGAAAAGTTAAAAACAAAACAATTTAGAGACTACAAGACCAACAGAACATGAAGGAAACAGAAGCGAAGATTACCTTTGCTTCAACTTCAGCAAAATACTGCCCAAGAGCAGTTTGAAGATTTAGAAGTTCAACATTTTTTGATTCTATTGTGCTCATACAGTTTGCAAGTCTTTTATTCAAATCTTCAATCATTTCTTTGGACTTCTGGATTTCATTGTTGCTCATCATTCTGACTTCCTCCTGGCCTGCAATTGCCTGCTTTAGAGCTTTCTCCAAATGTAATATTTGAGCCTTTTGATATTCATTACTCTGACGAAGTTCTTCAACAATCTTAATGTCTTCATCCATTTTTTCCGATTCTTCAGATTCCTAGACAGCAGAAGTTGTTTTAAGGACAGAAAACTTGATAGCCTGAATTTACTTTTATAATATGCATAGGATCACAAGATCCAAAAAAAAAAAAACACAAATAATACCAAGACAAATATCATACATTTCATTATCTTTACATGGAGCCGCTAATTCAACATATGTTCAAGAACACAAATATGTCAACATAAGAGAATTGACACAGCAGACATGAGTACATGTTATAAGCTACGGCGTGAACATTTGGAGAGACCATTTTGGCATAGAAAACTGAATTTACTAAAATATCAATACATCTCCAAAAGATTCCAGATGAGAAAATATTGAAACATGTTCGCCACATTTAATAGTTCAGAACTTTGACACAAGGGTTTGAAATGTTCCCAGATTATGGAAATGAAGTTGAATTTATTATTGAACTAACATATCAAAATAGCTCTAGAACTCTTGAAGTGCAACAATCAAATCATAACGAATGTATGCGCCAGTTAAATTCTTTGTCCAGAGATTTCCTGTAATATTAACCATAATTGTATAAGTATAGCATTGATTGCAATTATATCAGCTGGCCATCATTTCTCATCATTTTTAAATAATGTAGCACAGCTGGTCATTTACATCTCTAAGGCCCTGTCAGTTTTATAGAAGAGAGAGCACTTTATGATGCAGCATATCAGAACTGTAAAATGAAACTTGAAAAATAAGCAAAGGTCAATGACTGATTGGAACAATAAACTAAAGTAATGGAGCCATATGATATTAAAATAGGAAATGGAAATTTTAGGATGGCAACCTTTTCCAACAAATGCTGCTTGAGACGGGCCAATTCTCGCAATGCTTTGTCCTTTTCATGGCAAGTTTCCTTCAAATCTCTTTCCAATTTTTGCAACAATAGCTCCACTTCCTCCTTCCTAGGAGAAGTTGTGGTTGAATCCGCTTTCTGGGAAAAAAATTAATGACAGACAGGATGAGGATGATTATGATACCAATAGTAAAGATTTGTGTAATTGAATAAACAAAATAAGTGTGGTAGCATGGGCAGTGAGAATTGCTGATATTATAGCTGTGTCTCAACTAACCACCACATGTGTGCATGAGAAATAGATGGATGCCCATGTGTGGGCACTCGAGGGCATGCACCCATACAAGTGCGTGCAGAGAGAGAGAGAGAGAGAGTCCAGTAAAATCACCTCATCTGGAGAAGTTTTGTCAGGAGAAGAGTTCCTGCTCCTTTGCAAAGCAGCCTCAAGTTCATTCTTTGCCATCTACAATATAGATGAGAAGTTAAGGAACCCAACATGACAAAAGCATTGTGAATTATGTGACATAAATGGCACACTGCTTGCATGGATAGCATTTTGAAATGAAACTAACCTTGAGATTAGCATTCTCCTTCTCTAGGGTCGCAATGACTCTTTTCAAATTCTTAACACTGTCACTGGGATCTGCATCTTCCCACCTACTCAACTCCATCTGCAATCGTCTTATCTCTGATGTTTTTTCATTCAATTCATCATGAATTTTGTTCACATCCATTGAGTTCTGTAAATGGAGAAAACATGCCAAATAAAGAACACACAGGTCAGAGCTCAAAACAAAAGGAAAATATAAAAAGTACTGAATATTAATGCATAGTAAGAAAAAGAAGATGTAACATAAGCAGGATTTCCAGAAGCATACAATAGTATAAAGAAAAGAAACATAAGGCCGTCCTAAACTGACAGGAAGTAATAGGATATTCAATAAACATGTAAATGACTACTCTATAAAAGTACAGAGATTTTAAATATGCAATCCAGAACATCCATATTTCCAGAAACTCCTAAATTCCATGAGTGCTTAATAAAAAGGACAAAGAAAGAAGAAAGAAACCAAAGTAGAATAAGAATAAACGTGAATGCAGGCATGGCATCATATTCTGTTGAAATTATGAGCATCATATATTGTAAGGCATTCCAACTATCCATGCCTGTTTTCCCATAAAAAAATTGCAATAAATAGGCTGTTCCTGTAAACTAATGCACTCAACCTTCTCAAGAGCCATAAAAAATCCCTAGTACCTCCCGATCATGAAAATTGGAGCAATTAAACTACCTATATAAAGTACAAACACCAAGTTCAATCTCATTACCCTCAAGATGAGCAAGAAAAGATCTAAGTATCAACAATATCTTACTAACAGTGATTGGTGCAATAAGCTTGAACCTTAAGACATGGTCCATGAGCGAGAGTTGAGAAAAATGTTCACTAGAGCCACAGAATCATCAAATAAAATTGCACTCACTTTGTGCCTGTCCATTTTTAGAACCCTGAGCTCCTCCTGAAAAGATTTGTTCAAACTTTGTTCCTCTGAATAAGTGTTGGAGACAGCAAACAAAAAGGCAGAAAAGAGCGTAAATTTTTGGTTAGTAATTCATGCAAAATCGAGAAGAATTCAAAAAAGAAAAGGGAGAACACCACACTAGTTATTTAAAGTGAAGAATCACACCTTGCAATTTTAGCTCTAGATTTGCTAATTTGTCGTGTTCCTTTTCAAGTTCAGTTCTAAGCTCTTTTATTTGCAACTCATGAGTAGCTTGCATTGCTGCCAGGGACCTATTTTTCTCCTCCAGTAAATCTACAAGCTCCTAGAAGGAATTCATATATCTGTTGTCAAGTTCATTCATTTAAAAACCAAATACAGAATGAAAAACATGATCTGCTAGTAGACAAGTACAAAATGGGTGATCTACCACTGAGTTCGTTCATCAATCAGAACACGACAAAACAATCGGATATGTGTAGCAAATAGGAAAAGAAAAATGGAAAAGACAGGGTGAGAGGGGTATGCCCACAAATTTGAAATTGGGAATAAACTTTATAAACAAAATCAGCATGTAGAGCAGGCAAGGCTATACAACTGAAAATAACAATCCTCTTACAAACCTCCCAAGTGGCATATCCTTAAAGAACAGAGCAGGGTGCGATGTGTCATTACCTTGTCCTTCTTGGCTTCCATCTTACTCTGAATCACATCAGTTTGAACATCATGTAATATTCCATTGCCTGCTCCATCATATTTTGGAAAGAGCCCGTTTTGTATGTGATTACCGCCACGGTTCTTTGCTTGATTAGCAGATTTATGTGGTCGTTTGGGTGACTGGTCACCACTGCCCTGTAAAACAATATCAGCCTATGTTTCGTAGCTTGTTGGAAGGAAAAACAATACAGAACATATACCATGGTATTTCAATCCCATAGCAGGAGAATCATGCTCAGAAACATATATTTTTCACAAAACAATAAAGCCAAAAACTGAATAGAGAGAGAGAGAAGCAGGTCAAGTTCCAGATTAAAAAGATGTCATCCAAGACAGCTTATTGCATGATGGACAAAGGAAATACATGAGGCTGGCATAATTCTGAAATAGGTATTTAGTAAGATAAAAAAATCAATTGCAACCTTAACCTATGCTTCACATCTATGATTTACTTGTATCTAGATAAAAACAGTAAAGAAATCAAGTAATATGGATTTCAATATTTTATGTCAAGAGTGGTGTTGCAAGTGATGTGATTATATGTTCGCTCCTAACTAGTACTTCAACCAGATCGTAACAATACAGAACATATACCATGGTATTTCAATCCCATAGCAGGAGAATCATGCTCAGAAACATATATTTTTCACAAAACAATAAAGCCAAAAACTGAATAGAGAGAGAGAGAAGCAGGTCAAGTTCCAGATTAAAAAGATGTCATCCAAGACAGCTTATTGCATGATGGACAAAGGAAATACATGAGGCTGGCATAATTCTGAAATAGGTATTTAGTAAGATAAAAAAATCAATTGCAACCTTAACCTATGCTTCACATCTATGATTTACTTGTATCTAGATAAAAACAGTAAAGAAATCAAGTAATATGGATTTCAATATTTTATGTCAAGAGTGGTGTTGCAAGTGATGTGATTATATGTTCGCTCCTAACTAGTACTTCAACCAGATCGTAACAATGAAGAATGAAAATCAGCATCATACATTGTTTCTATTCAAATGTTAAGGTGGTCAAAACTGTATTGTGTTAAATCCCGCAGAAGTACTGAATTGGTTGGTCCCGGGTTTCTACAATTATTAATTGGGAAAACTTATTGGCCAACTGGGGAAGAACTCAATAAAGAAGGGTGTATTACGCTGGTCAGATACCCATGTGCCAAGACTTAGTACATAAGCTATACAAACTGGCTTTTACTCAGTTCGTAAGCTATGCACAATACCTGCAGCAAAAAATTACATCAAATAGTATAACGCTGTCAAGTTTACTTATATATGATGGAAGCAAATTATCAGACATAATCAGCACAGACCAAATCAGTCAAACTTTCAATTCAAATAATGAGTTTTAATTGAGATTTGAATAACCACCTTAATAGCATTGATGCTAGTTGTTGATATTCTTGGATGCTCAGTTCTAGACACATTGAGAGCCTCCTTTGTTGCATCCAAATTTTGCTTCAGTGAACCATTTTCTTGGTTCAATCTGGAAATCTGGTCCTGTGAAATTGGGATAGAAGAGCAGCAGGTTTAGTTTTCAGGGGCCCTTCAAGATAGAACTAACAGAACTAGGGGATGTTAAATGAGAGCTAGTGAGCCAAAACTATATGCTAGAATCCTAGAGAATGATCGTGATAAGCATTTGTTTATAATGAATGCCCAAAGAAAACAGAAACAGGGTCAATAACTATGAAATGGAAAGTATTGGATATTAATTCTGGACATGTTATGTCTTGCCAGTAAATAATTTTACTTCAATAAAATGTGAAGGTACAGCATAAATAAAAAAGGACATAGCATTCCAATGTGCAGACCAGACTTGGATCTTCTCATTGTTCCTCAGTAAATAATTTTCATTTTTGGTATTTCATTAGTAATGAGAAAAAGGCAACAACTAGCCAAGAAATCAATTTATTTTCTGCACCTAAAAAAATGAAAATCAAACAAAGGGCCATTGACCATGTACCTCCTTCTCTTTTAATATAGCTGCATAATTAATAGATAGTGCTTTAATCTCCCCCTCAGATTCCTGAAGCCTTTTGATTTGTGCTTTGTATTGTTCAATCTACAACAAGCAAAAAACAATAGCAAACACCAAATCAACTAACCACTTATTCCTCATTGCATAAAACCCCACCCTAAGTCACAACTAGATCGCTACTGACATCAACTTGTCAAGAAAATTAAGTCATTTAACTTTTCTTCGCAAATAAACATTTTCAACCTAAATCACTCCCATTTACAGCTATAATTGATCCAAATACTTCTAAGCTAATCAACCACAAGCCTTGAGCAAAACCTAAGCTTGCCTGCCTTCTAGCAGGTTATTAATGCTGCCAATGATTTGGAGAATACGACAAGATTAATATCTCATGGTGATTCAATTAAAAGATAACTATATTGCAGTGCACTATACCTATCTGAAGTGAGGATCGCATAATCCCTAATTAATTCGGAAACACGATAATTCTTAGATTTCCTTGTTTCTTAATCAAAATTCAAAACAATGAAAATCAATATCAAGTTTCTGTTCTTTTGGAGCCTAGCATAAACAGCTATCAAAAACCCAATCACGGAAACACAATAAACAACAAATACCTCAAAATTGTACGGTGAGCCATTCCCATTCGCACCTAGAGACCGTGAAAACGACTTCGAATGAGCGAAATGGTGCGAGTTCCTCCGGTCAGAGACCGGAGAATCGTAGCCATTGCTGGAGGCATGGATCTCGAGCTCCTCGTCGTCGTCGTCATGCACATCAAGTGCAATCTTATTTAGGTTTTGCTTCAAATTCTCAATCGAGCTCCACATCATTGAGGAATTGAAAAATTGAAAAATAAAATTATAGTAGTGATGATACAAATGGAGGAGTGGTGAATTTAGAGAGAAAGAAGAATGGGGGATTCTGCAGGTAGATCTGAAATGGAAAGGTGCATGCAAAAAAGAAGAAGAAGAAGATTTTTAATTAAAAAGACCAATTTATTAAAAACTGCGTTGCGTGAGAAAGGCAGTGAATCTCTCGTTAGTTAACGTGATTGTGATTTTGAGGCGCTGGTATGGCCCCTTGTCTCTTGTAATTCTGACCGGCCAGTGGAAAGTCGACGGGGTGAAGGTCTTCGAGTTAATACAGTGTACCTGTCATCCTGTTTAAATTTTTACCCCTCCAGTAATTAAAGACTTAATTTGTTTATTTGCAAAGGAAAAAAAAATTGTCGCATTAAAAAAAAAGATTTTATATTTGAAAATATCTTAAGTATAAGGAACTAAATTTTAATTTTTAAAAAAATATAGTATAAAAATAAATTACTGTACCAAGAATAAAGAATTAATATTAAAACTAGATTCCCCAAAATATTCTCTTAAGTTCTGTAAATAAATAAGATGATGGTGGTAAGGACACTATTAAAAAAATGTTTTTTATTTTTTTAAAAAATATAAATTTATTTTATTTAGTAATTGAATTTAAATTATACATTATAATTAAATCCAAGTATAGTAAACATTCCAAATAAAGTATTTAATTGGCATTATCATATATATTTATGGAAAATTATATGTGTTATCCGTTAAAGAAAATAAAAGATATCCAGCATGTTTTATTTTTGGCTAAAATTTGAAAGTCATATATTGGTCAAATACGGATGGGGTATAAAATTGGTTGATTTTTTACCATATAAGGGGTGAAAGATTTCAACAACCTATGGGTTATAAAATAAAATAACATATATATGTCATAGCATCTAATATTTTTTTCAGCTGCAGTTTTAATTTTGAAATTTAAATGCGTGGATTAACTACGAAACGTCGGAAAAATTATTAATGTAATAGATTTTATTCTTAAAACTAGTTCTTAACGGATGGATCTTCTAAAAAAATATCGTGGAACTTTGAGTAATCCTTCAAGGAGCTTTCCAACGGACAAAAACTCGCTCTCTTGACATTCCTTAAAAAAAGAAGACATAAAACTGATTTTATTTATTAAAATAATCTTCAACTATATCGGCAGCACTACCTTTCGAGTCTATATTTTTTCCTTAAAAAATGATATCCAGCTATTACAACTATTGTTTTGAAATCTTACTTGGTCGGACAAGTTGATTGGGATTAAAATTAGATTAAATTGAAAAAAAAATAGTAAAAGTTAAAACTTGAGTTGATATTATAATTCAATTAATTTGAGAAATTTGATTAAAAAATTGAGTTATAATTAGTTAATTTTTTTTATTCAAACAACATTTTTTAATTTTTTTAAAAATTAGAATTAATCTAGTGCAACCCTGTAACTCAATAAAATGAAAACCTAAATTTTAAATTAGATTAGCTTTAAAACTCCAACCACAAACACGTTCCAAATAAATTTAAAAAAACAATGTGATGTACGGGAAATGAATCGTGCCTTCAGAGGAAAAATGATAGCAGATGAATTATGTTTTTTAGCAGAAATGATAATAAATGAATTATGCTTTCGAGGTGGGAATGAATTATGTCTAAGAAACGGAAAAATACTATGAATAGAGAATATATGTACTTTTGGGATAGCAAGTTTTAATTGAAATTGAAGTTAGCCGTAATCATAGGGGCTAAAGAGTGTCAAAACACACGAGTTGCATGTAATAAGAATAATTGATGAATATATATGGTTTAAAACATGAACTAAAATTATCATGATGTAAAACATGGATGACACACTATACATATTATAAGTGTCGAGATAAATTAATGATTGTTTAATACACATAAAGTACTAGTCTCAAATATTGAAATGGGTCATTGAATATGGTTGATGAGAATTATGAGCTATGGTTATGGAAATAAATTAATGGAGGTATAATTGATGTAAAGCATGCAGCATGTGTACTGCAATAAAGATTGATACAATAGATGTAAGATATGAATTTTAAGTACCGAAATGATTCTAAGAATCTGGGTAATGTATATAAAATAACAAATTAAAATGATTATTGAATAGGATAAATGACAATCATTGTAAGGGAAAAGCCAAGTTTATGGAATTAGGATAATGAATCCTAAAACTAAGTTATGGCCAAATTAAGGATATTAAATTGGGTGATTAAACATGATTATTTTAAAGAAAAAACAATGTTTATTGAATTGAGTTAATGAATTATATGATTTAGATAAGGTTGGGTTAAATGTATTGAATTGGATAAACAAGTATGATTATCTTAAGGTATAAGCTATGATAATAAAATAAATTAATGAATCCAGAAGTTAAATTAAATTATGAGTAAAAATACTACATACTAATCATATATATATAAGTAACGTTATCACCTGTATTTTTTCTTCATTTTACATGATTTTGATCGTTCAAAGTATTTTAATTTGATAAAAAAATTCCGAGTCGTTACATCTAAAGTCAATAAGACCTTCATATTGGTTCAAGTTTGTTTTTGCAGCTACATAATATTTTGGAATACGGGTGTTTAGTATATCCAGGCATATCGATGAGTCTCCTACCCGGTTTGCTTCTCGTCGTGATCCTTTATGTTCAGGATCACTTGAATAGGATAATGAAGGGGGAGTAAAGACGGTAACGAGTGCTATGGCCATGGCTAGTTGTGGCCTTATCCCTCGACTGTGGAGATCATATCGTCATGAGAAAAATGCCTTTTTAGAAGATTTACTCCTTTGGCATGGTAGTGTCATGACAACATTCTTGCTTGCTTTCCTATACAACATTTTGTCCCGTCCTTCTTAGGAAGTGAAGTTGCCTATGTGGAATAGGTCGTCCCCCTGATGGTGTTGTGTACTGGGATGGATCTGAGTTGCTCTTGGATGGCCATGATAACCTCAGTAAATGTTCTTATTTGTTGGGTAAATTGATGAAGATCAACGTAGACGGATAAGAACGGTAGGAGATTAGTCACTCTTCCTCGTGAGGTTTCCATGTTATCATCTGTGAAGATGCTTTTTTCAAGGAAATGGATGGATGAGAAATGAACGAGTTTTTTATTTAACAACGTTACTAATTAAACCAAAACACTTTATTTGATTTTTTACAGGTTAAACGAGTGTGTTTGAACTAGGTTGACTAGGTTTCATTCTCATCTTGTAAAACAAGTTCCTCGTATGATGGAAGGACCCTCCGATACCTAAATTAATAAACAAATAACTGATAAAGAAAATGAAAATCTTAGTTGTTTTATGTCATTTTATTTTATGTGCGGTGGGGTATTTATACACCTGCCACCCAAGATTTACCTAACTATGCCATGTTATGATTATCTAATACAAGTGATGCAATGATTATTTTTTGTGTCCCTTCATATTGAACCAGTGGCTTATTTAGAGATGCTGGTAACATATATTTGTGCTGAGGTGTTGGCTAACTAGGGAACCATGTCATGTGAGTTGAAATAAATAGCATTTTTATTATGAATATGCCTTTGTTTATTGTAGATTTTAGAAGTAAAATAATAATTTCACCATTGAGGTATTACTTTTTTTAAGTAAAATGATATTTTTTTTAAATAGTGTAAAATAATATTTATCAATTTTTTTTTAGTACGTGTGTTTAGCTCGAAATTGCAATTGATTTGTTTTTAAAGATATAATCCTTTTGAAGTACAAATCACATCTTATATAAACAAAAGTATACATATTTTTTATGTGAATTCCATGAAAAAAACCCTTACAACTCTAAATCAAACATCTCATTACAACCAACCCCCCCCCCCTTTTTTTTTTCTTAATCTGCTATCCAATGATAGCCACCTTTCAATCCTTGAAGAAAGTCATTGCTACTCTCGGAATCGGCCAGGCTAACTTAGCGCATATCTGCATTCTTGTGAAAGCTAAGAGGACTCTGGATCATGGACAGAAAAAGAAGCTTAGATTGGAGGAAACTGTTAACATGCTATAGGATTAAAAGAAAAATTGACGCATCACAACATCCAGATGCTGATATCTTCATACGGGTCATTTTCTCATCTTACATTCTATAAGTAACGATGCATCCTGCAAAGTGTAAGAAATCAGCTAAAGAAGTAGCTGAAAATCACCTCGATAAGTGTGCACATATCATTATTCCTGCCATGATAATGTATAGTGGTAGAATTCAATTGGTAAATTTACTACAGAATCATATGCTCCGCCATAGATTTGACCTTTAAGTCCTCATTCTTCAGATGGACCACGCACTGCAGCAGAGCCTAAATTCTCCTTGCTCTCATTTTCGTTACCTCCACTAATTCTTCCGTCTTTATCATCACTTGTACTTTTGAGCGCGACCCACTACTCTGGATTGCTTTCCTGGATTCCCCAGCGGGTGCAATGGCACCCTTGGCAGCATCGATTTCAGCTGCAGCCATTGCTTGGTGCGCTTCTTCCTCAACCATATCTCGAACTCTCTCAAGAAACTTGTCATCCTCCTCTGGGAGAAAATGCCCTGCAAACAAACAACCATAATAAAAGGTACAAATAGTACTATGACATACAAGAGTATAGAGAGAGATGGATTCATTGCTGTATAAGTAATAGTCTATTATCTATATAGAGAGAGATAGCGAGAGTTATCAAGCAAGCAACTAATTGCGGAAAAAAATTGTTTTAACCCAACTATCATTGCTACTTGCTTACAATTTCACAACTTGATACAAAGAGAGGATTGACGAGTTAAAGTTTCATGGAAAAGAAAAAAAAATCGTTACCAAAATCTTTACTCCTTCAATTCAATCAAGCACTGTGATCACGAGTGCCACAGAGGTATGGTATCAAGCAAGCGATTCAGAATCAATTGTTTGGCCACTGGGTCACATACAAACATAACAGTTATCTTTTATGTTTTAGCAAGAACAAGAACATACGAATTATGTATTTTTGGTAGGCAAGTAAAATTGAAAGAGAACAAGTAATCTGTACGTGCCTCTTTCAAATTCCACAAATCTGAGGTCACTCCTAAGTCCCAAATTGTGAAATGAATTCCACATTGCTGGTTAAATACGAAAACAAAATCATTCAATTGAATTACAATCCTCTGGAGAAGAAAAGGGAAAGGAAAGAAAAACATATATATAATATAAAATTGTAGACGAAAACAATAAGGTCAGGATGGCCGAGTGGTCTAAGGCGCCAGACTCAAGTTCTGGTCCTCGTGAGAGGGCGTGGGTTCAAATCCCACTTCTGACAATCTGTTCTAATCTTTCTACGCTTTTGTTGGGCTGCGCTTTCATTGCTGGGACACTGATTTCTCTATAGCCCAAGTTTCCATATTAACAAGGTTTCTAGCATTATTTCTAATTTACTGGGGTTAGAATGGAAACGAGGGTAACTTAGATTTTATTTATTTTTATGTTTTAAAAATATTTTTAATAAAATTTAAATATTTTTATTTTTTTTGTTTTAAAATAATATTTTTAGATCATTTTAAAATACTAATATCAAAAATAATATTTTTAAAAAATAAAATAATAATATTTTAATGCATTTCTATATAAAAAATACTTTAGAAAACAATTTTACATTCTTAATCAGGCTCTTAACACATACTTACACGAACACCAGAAACTAAGAGTGCTAGAATTTGAAAGTCCGACAGTCTCATGTTTGGCATTCTGTTTTGAAAAATTTTTATTTGTTTTAAATTAAGTTTTTTATATTTTTATATTATATTTTAATATACTGATTAAAATTAATTTTTTTAAAATAAAAAATATTATTTTAATATATTTTAGTCTGAATACACATAAGCATTTTAAAAATGATCATTCTACAATTAACCTCTCTTGCTGCAAACCACAAAGATGTCAGTAAACATCCATTTTAATTAGTTATACTACTTATCTATGTCCACAATCTCTAAGGAAGAAAAACCCTCAAAAACTCTTTGAAATTTAAATAAACTCTAGAATGAATGAACAAAACAAAGCATAAAAACTGTAAATAAGTTAGATTAGGAACTGTTTAGTGTGCATAACATCTCCTCCTTAACCTCTGTCTTTTATTGATTTTTAGAATAAAAAAATAATGCAAAATTAATTATTATTTTTTGTTTTAATTACTTACCGTAGAAAAAATAAAAATTAGTGATTTCTTACCTTAAAAACTAGAGATTTTTTAAAAAAATAAATAAATTGTCCAAGAAATAGAAGGTTAGTATTTAAACTGTCCCTTTATAGGAATTGATAAAAAATAATCCTTTATGAATCAAATAATTATTTTTTAATAAATTCAAACTTAAGTTCAAAATACACTTAAAAGATAAAGAAGAAGAATTAACTCAAACATGAGGCTCGGGGCATGCCAGAGCTAGGTGAAATGCTCCCATGTGGCTTAATCTCAAATCCCTTTGATTAGACTTTTTAATTTTTCATTGTGTAACTATTAGATTTTACAAAAATATGTTAATCAAGAATTTTTTAAAATTAATTTTTTATTCAATCACCATTTATTTCAATTATATTACTATTTTATTTTAAAAAAAAATTGTTGAAAAATAATTTCTCATAAGTTTAACGTGTAAATCATGATTTTTAAAATAAAATTCTAACAATCTATGCCAGCAGTTCTGCAAAGATTGGTCAGTTTGGCAGAGTCAGCCTTGTGCGCGCGCGCGCGAGAGAGAGAGAGAGAGTTAATCTTAACTAGTTGTGTTTCGACATTTTTTGTCCGATAGACTATTGTTAAAGAAGTTATATTCGGACTCCTGCATCATTTGACGTCTTCCTCTTAACATGTTCTACTCTTTTTGTTTCGGAAAGTTTAGAGGTGACGTTGTACTTCGAGAATTTCAACTTTCAATGAACATGTCAATTATAAATGATGATTGTGGAATGAGTTTGTCAAGAGATCTGATACGAACAGGAGCACAGAACCACTCATGATGAACAAGATGTGATATGTTGTTCACTACAGTATAAAAAATCATCTCAGAAGAGATTAACAATGTAAGACAAATTAGAGGCAGTGGGCTAGAGGTTAACACACATGCCAACTTTTGGAATGGATGATTTCTATTTAACTTCAAAAATTTAGTCTGCGTGATATTAAGAGGTAAGGAATTGGGAAAAAGTAACTGTTAAGGCAAGGCATCATTAGAATACAACATCCTGTTGTTAGAGTAATCACATCCCTCTTATAAAAGCCATGCTTCTCGAACACAGTGTAGTGCAGTTAGTTTATCCCTCATTGGTACTTGAAAGTGACTAGTGAATCTAGCGTAAGATGGCATTACATTCAGCAATCAAGTTTTCAGTTTTTGCCTTGGTATTGCTAATACTGGCAAAAGATTCTGATGCTGGAGGAATAGCAGTTTACTGGGGTCAGAATGGAAATGAGGGCACCCTGGCAGAGACTTGTGCGACCGGAAATTATGAATATGTAAATCTAGCTTTCCTGTCAACTTTCGGAAATGGTCAGACTCCCATGATTAATCTTGCTGGCCATTGTGATCCATACAGCAATGGTTGTACCGGCTTAAGTTTGAAATAAAATCTTGCCAAGCAAAAGGTGTGAAGGTCATGCTTTCTATTGGAGGAGCTGCTGGTAGCTACTACCTTGCCTCCTCAGAGGATGCGAGGCAAGTCGCAGTTTATCTGTGGAACAATTTCTTGGGGGGCTACACTTCATCCCGCCCCCGGGGCCTGCTGTTCTGGATGGAGTTGACTTCGACATTGAAGGAGGAACAAACCTCTACTGGAATGATCTTGCAAGGTACCTGTCAGCATATAGCAAGAAAGGTAAAAGGGTGCACCTAACAGCAGCTCCGCAGTGCCCATTCCCTGATGCTTGGGTGGGAAATGCCCTCAAAACCGGTCTTTTCGATTATGTTTGGGTCCAATTCTACAACAATCCTCCCTGTCAATATGCTTCTGGTGAGATCACCAATCTTGAGGACGCATGGAAACAATGGACTTCAGCCATTCCAGCCAGCAAGATTTTTTTGGGCTTACCTGCATCTCCCGAGGCAGCAGGCAGTGGCTTCATTCCTGTCCCTGATCTCACATCAAAGGTGCTTCCATCCATTAAGGACTCTTCCAGGTATGGAGGCGTGATGCTGTGGTCCAAGTACTACGATGATCAAAGTGGATACAGTTCTTCGATTAAAAATGATGTCTGATCTCAAATTTCTGTCCATTCTGCGTGGCTGTTTCGTGTGATGAGTATAAGTTGTATTTCCATATATGCTGATCTAACTTCTACATATGTATCTAGTTTCTTTGAAGCGTCTCTCTTCATGGTTTCATAATTCTTAACAATTCCTTTGATAACGTTCAAACTGAAGCAGAATATAGGTCTAAGGCCAATCTAATTAAAATCAACATATCATCTGATATGCAAGAAGGCATTAAGCTCTGGATCCAAATATTGATACCACTGCAGAAAAAACTGGAATTGTAAACGAAGATCAAGATCACAAAAAAGGACGACCCTTGTCGCTCAAATTGGATAGCTGACAATGCTGTTTCTCTATGTTACTGATTTTTCTTTTAACTTCTCGAGTTTTCCTTATTTGTTCACTTAACCTTCGGGTTATTAATTGATTTATCACAAAATGCTCAAATTAAATATTGATACCGATGTGGCAGGAACAAGCTTTAATCCCAATTCCTTAGGGAGATTACAAACATCTTTTGAAAATTAAGAACCCACTAGTTATTTTTAATTGTCGGCAGATGTGAAAACGAAGTCTCTGAAGTTTGCTGGTTTATCCATCACTTATTCTGTCAAAGACCATAGTATTGGTAGCCAGTGAAATTCATTAAAGATGATTCATCTACCAAACTCATTCGTACAAATGGGGCCTGGCTAGTCATTATTTTATGGTCACAATGTGCAAAAAGTGAAGAAGACAAATATACGACCACAAAACAGCAGACAACGCATAGGGATAGTTCATCGGCCATTACGATTTGTATTTGAACATGAGAAAACCTGTTGTCTTCAAATAAGCTACATGCCTTCATCCAGCTCCGTTCAATAGCGTACTTGAAGCAACAGAGTGACAGCTAAGCCACGCACTCTTCCACAATAGAACAAGCTTGTGGCCATCGTGTTGGATTCGGTTAATTTCCACTATAAACGATAAGCTTTTGAGAACAGTTCAAGCACCAACACGGCAAATCTTCAAAAGGTACTGTAGTGAATAGTTAGTGACTCATCAAACACTTGCATTCTTCGAGTAGATGGCATCAAGGTCAGCAATCTCATTAACATTCCTCTTATCGTTTAATTCTGACAATACCGGTTGGCTCAGAAGCTGATGGATAGCAATCTAATGGGATCAGAAAGGAAACGATGGCACCTTGGCGGAGACTTGTACCACAGGAAACTACGACTATGTGATCCTATCTTTCCTGTTGACTTTTGGAAATGGTCAGACTCCCATGATTAACCTTGCTGGCCATTGCGATGCATAAAATAATGGATGCACAAAATGAAGCTCCAACATAAAATCATGTCAAGCAAAAGACATCGAGTGGTGCTTTTAGTAGTAGTGTGTTAAATAGTAATATAAAATTATTATTAGTGGTATTATGAAAAAATTTAAATATTTAAATTTAAATAATTTTTTAATATCATATTATAATATTATTTAAGTAACCATAAATAATATAAAATTACAAGAATACCTGCAAGTTTTAAATTAAAACTATCTTACCTCAAAAAAAAAAAAGCAAAGTAAATAACATCTTATTTTTAAAATAACTTTTTAGGGCAACTTTTTAGAAAGATACTTTTCAAAAATGTGTAGTGTTGTGACCATGGATGAAATTATGTTAAAGCATGATTTTATAATATTTGGTTAGATATAGATCATATTTTTATATATATGGATTCTACTAGAAACTAAGTTTGAATCATAATTTTGAAAAGCAATTTTCATTTGTTTTTGAAAGCATTCTCTCTCACCTTCACTAATAAAAATTAAAAAGAAAAAACCTATTGGGAAAAAAAAGTACCAAAATAACCTCTAAATGTGAAAATCATGCCTACCATTGCTAACCATTTATGAGATCTATCATTATCATCTCATTCCTAAATTTTTGCAACCTTGTTACTCCTCTTTGTTCTTTTTTATCATCTTGATATTCTTTTAAATTACTTTTTTCTATTTCTTTGAGTTTAGCTTATCAAATTCATTTAACAAAAGGTAATTTTAAGTGATTATATAAGCTCATTCATTGAAAAATAAGTTTTATATTGTTTTCTTTTTCTATAAATTGAAATCTTATATCCTTGCACCTTTTTTTTCATTCGTCTTCAAGTTAGATCAAATTCAATGTAGATTTTCATATGATATTTCTAACAATGCTTTAATTTTTTGGTTTGCAGAAATAAATTGTAAATTCATGTTTAGAAAACTAAGCAAGAGGAGTAAAGATGTTGGAAACCTATTCTTGTAAAAAACATCAACAATGAGTCTATTGCTTATCTTCATGTGGAAATTTATTTTAATTGACTATAAATATTAATTTGTGTGATGCCTTATTAATTTATTTGATTGTAATTAATTATTAGTGTGTGATGCTTTATTAATTTATTTGATTGTAATTAATTATTAGTGTTGTTAATTAACTACGAACTATTGCACTTGTATGCATCATGTTCTTGAAAGTATGTGATTTTTCTTAATAAATATTTTTATTTGTTTCAATTACTCATGTTTTATGGAGTTTTATATGTTTGATTAATTTATTAACATGGGTTTTTTTTATTTCAACTAATAATTGGATGTAACTACTGCTTTATTTTATTTTATTGTATATAGTTGGAAAGAAGTGTAATATTTTGTTTTGTAAGGATTGAATTAGGATGTTGCATGATTGATGAATTTTTAAGGTTTTTTTTTCATATAAAGAAGTAAATAATCATCTTGTTTATAATAAATAAAGTCTTTAATTGCAGATTGAGTTTGATTAATAGAAAGCAGTGTTTGATATAATTAGATAAAGTAGTTACGATTGAAACAAAGAAGGGAAAGTTGCATTAATCATTTTAAGCATTTCAATGCAATTAAAAAAGTTTAATGCCCTTATTCTTTTTTAACAAATTATTTGGTATGTATTGTATGATTTTGATGATAGCTCTGTTATATGTCCTTCATGCTTTTAGTTTGATATTGACTGAAACAAGATATTATAAAAGGCATCCAATACTTAAATAAGACTAAAATTCACTTTTAAAAAATTAATAGAAACAATTAATTTCCTAATAATAAACCCAACAAATAGATAAGGTAGTTAGTTTCAAAACTTGAAATTCAATTACTAGAAAGTCGGGGAAAGAACAGAGAAAGAACATTATTGATTTGAGTGTCCTTGCATCTCAAGAATTCGTAGTTGTTATGAAGTGTCTTTTTGTGCAAAAGCTAGTTATCCTAATATATATTTTTACAGTAAATAAGCATGTGTTATTCCTATAGTCATATTTATAATTACTCCTCATAGCTTATTGTTTTTTGTTTTGTTTTTTTTTTTATCTTATAATTATTAAAACTATTTTGTATCAACACCTCTTACTTTTAATTTTTCTCAAAGAAGGATTATTAAAGTGCGCTTTGTCAAATACTCATTAAACTAAAGTATTCTATAATGTGAATTTTATACTTTTTAGTTTTTCTTATTATTTATAACAAGTATTTTATGTTTATGTTAATGCTGATTTTTGCTATATAAACATGATATCATTACTTATTTTCTTCGTTAATGTTTCAAAAGATACAATAAAAGGTCTTGAATATATAGATAAGACTACTTGGACAAAGAAAATAGTGCATGTATTTTGTGACTTATGCATTAAGGTTATTAACATGGAAATAAGACCTCATACTTATTTTGATAAAACGAAATGAAAATTTCTTATAACATCATTCAAAGAATAAATTGGTCATTGGTCATGTATTAACTAAAACACAACTAAAAAATAAATGGGATGGATGCAAAAATAATTAGAGAATAAGAACAAAGCTAATTTCTAAAATTGGTATGAGCTAGAGTAGTGAATTAAGAATAATTTCAGTTAACAATGAATGGTAGAAAGTGAAAATTCAGGTTAATTCCTTATGATCCTGACAATTTCATTTGTTGTTGTCATATTTCATAATTCTTTTTAATATATGATGTTGCATTAATTATATTTATTTTTTTATACAGGAATTTAAAGGAGTCAAAAAACTAGACATGTTGGTATTGACATCTGGAAATGGCGTTCAATTATTGTTAATGTAGGATTAACTACTTGAGAGTGTGTCAACTAGAAGTGATTCTACTTTTTTGCATATAGATCAATAAGGTTGAAGTATTCTCAAGGTGATGACTGAGCGCCACTCAATTCTTAGAGTATTAATAATGATTTTTATGACTTCGTTACAAAATATATGAGTTTAAAAAGAAAAAAAATGTGGTTTAGTATAGGTGGTATTGAAAAAAATTTGAAATGGTTGAAGCAGATGTATACACGAAGTAAACATGTTTAGCTGACACGGTATGATTTTTTTTTTAAAAGCATTAATTTATTAACTATATTAAAGTGCTAACTAAATTTAATATGTTATGTTATTTAACATGCTTGATAATTTATTTATACATGTTTATATTTTTAGAATAATTAGCTAACAGTTTTGAAAATAATATTTTAAATTTGCAAAAGTTGGTTTCATTCATTGTATTATTCAACATTTAAAGTTATGAGATGTGGGCATATTTATTTTGGTTGTTTTTAATTGTTTTGTATCTTTATTTAAATGTTATTGTAGTTATGGACTTTTTAAGTGAGTTATTGGACTGTTGGGTTGCTTGTATTTATTTTTATTTTGATTGTAATTTAAGAGATTAGTTATTGTTTCAAAACAATTTTTTTTACAGATGTTATGTTATTGCATTGTTTACCTGGATTTTGTTTAATTTAACGTAAATATGTAAAATTTTAGTAAGTATAACTATTTACCATAAATATATAATACTTTTATTTTTATGAATGTTTGTTTTAATAACTCAATATATATGTCTGTTATGAATATTAATGAAAATAAATATTATAAATTGCAACATTTTAGATGGGAAATTTTTGAAGTATTCACATTATGGTGTGTGGCTTTAATATAATATCATGCTTTAAAAAATAGAGAAGGTTGACTTGTGTAATAGTAGCTTTATTACCTAAATAAATTGTAGGAAAGAAAAAATGTACAAAAGTGAAGGATGACCAAAGGTTGTAAATGAATGCCTATTTAACAAAAGTTGTCATTAAAAATGATGCATGTAATAGTTTTAGAGTCCAAATTTTAGTAAGTAACCAGCCATACAAGCAAATTCTAAAAATATAAGGACAAAAAATCTTGAATAACAGAAATAGGATAATAATTTATTAGAAACTATGTGAAAGTAACAAGATGTTTGATACAAAAGTATATTTAAATTTAAATTTTCCAGTTTATACATGTTAGTATTTGTGCAGATAATTATATGAAAAATAAAATATGTACAAAAGATATGTAGATAAGCTTATTTTAACAATGTCGACAAACAAATTCAAATTATTTATGCAAGGCATTATTTACTTTTTTTTCTATATAATAGGGGGTGATTCTATCATGTATTCCAATAAAATAATTATCTTTAAAATGAACATTTAAACTATATTTGTTATAAGCAGGTGAAATACCTTCATGGTCTTGAAAGGTTTGTGATAAAGTTATTCTTCTCGAGTTTTTTTTATTATTGAATGATATTTAATTAGATTTATGGTATTTTATTAACAACCTATCAACTTTTTTATTTATATATAATTGAAGATATGGATGATTCATAGTTCAATATCATATTTAATAAAGATTTTGATGATGATTATAATAATATAATGAACTGCATTGTAGACCACATCAATTATCCTAGTTGTGAAGGTTGTGGTGCCTCAGTTGCTAATACTGAAAATAATGATGATGGAAGTGATAATTATGACAATGATGACAATAATGATAATGATGGTGATGATGAAAGTGATGATAATGGTGATTTTTTTTAAAGAGACAATTTGATATGAATAAATTAATTATATGCATGAATGGAGTTGTAAACATGTATTATATTAATTATATATATAAAGAACCATGTATGGTTTTATATAATATAGAGATATGTTGGTTAAATAAAGTTTTAAGAGGTCATTGGAAACAACGCGTTAACATGTTTAAGATGGGCACAACCACTTTATTAAGTTTATTTAATGATTTAGAAACACATTATGGCTTAAAACATTCAAGAAGAATAAATGTTATTGAAAAGCTAACAATATTTCTATATATAATAATAATGGGGGTGTCAAATAGAGAAATACATGAGAGATTTTAACATTTAGATGAAATTATTAGTAGATGTATAAAAAAAGTCCTTAAATCATTATATTTGTTTGTTGTAAAAGTCATAAAACCAGTAGATTGATAATTTACTAACACCCCAAGAGAAATCGCAATGAATCCAAGATATATGTCATATTTCAAAGTAGAACCTAATTTTTTTATGTTATTTAAATGAATATCAATTATTTTATTAATTTTTCTAATTAATTTTTTTTTTGTAGAATTGTGTATGTATAATTGATGACACATATGTTCGTACTTGTATATTATTTGATAATCAAATTTTATTTATTGAAAGAAAAGGTATATCAACACAAAACATCATGACCGCTTGTAGTTTTGACATGCAGTTCATGTTTGAATGGGTAGAATGAGAACGCAATGCATATAATACACACATTTTTTTTTAAGGCTATTGATAGTAATAGTATAAAATTTTCAAAACCACCAGAAAGTTATGGTTTGATATAAATTGAAGAGTTGATTATTAAAGTTAGATAATATTCTTTTATGGTTATTGAAAAAAAATTAGCATGTTGTTCTTATTTTACAGGCAGATATTATTTGATTTATGTCAGACATCCCAATGAATATTAGTATTTAGATCCCTATAAAAATGAGAGGTATCGCTTACAAAATTTTAGGCTTTGTAAACAACTAAGTGGTCACGAAAAAGTATTTAATTGTACACATTCATCACTACGTAACGTGTAGAGTGTTTTTTAGAGTATGAAAGCAAAGGTGGATAATTTTATAAAACATGTCTTCTTATTTATATAAAACACAAGTTTATATTGTAGTTGTATCAATGACACGACATAACTATATTAGAATAAGATTGCAAGATGATGTGATTTTTGTTGAATATAATCGCAATCTCAATTTTATTCCAAATGATTTTTTACCAAATATTATAGTTGGCTCAGATAGTCAAAAATCACGTAGGCCTTCACATATAGATTTTTGTACGTAATGAAATTACAAATAATTTGATGAGATAATAAAAAAAAACATAATATATAAAAATTATTTATTTTGCTATGTAATCATAATTATAAATCTACAATATTTTGCAATCATTCATTCATATATATATATATATATATATATATATATATATATAAATGTGTGTGTATCTTTTTATGTAATTTCTCAATCAAACCTTAATATAAAAGGCATATTAATCACATATATAAAATTATTTTTTATTTAATTTTAATTATAATTATAATTTTAACCAAAAATATGTAAATATATTACGGAAACTTTAATTAAAAATAATTTTTATTAAATTATTTTTTTAAATCACAACTATATAAGGAATAAAAAAAAAACCCTTACCTCGCCCACTTCCTACCGTTCTTGATGGGATTGACTCTGACATCGAAGGAGGAACAAACCTCCTATGGGATGATATTGTAAGTTTCCTTTCAGCATACAGCATGCAAGGTAAGAAGGTGTGCTCAACTGCAGCTCCTCGATGCCCATACCCTGCTTCGTCCCATGTTCTACACTTTGCTTTTGCTTTCTTTTCACTGTGACACGGTGATAGTGTGATAAGCCTTAAATTAATATTTTTTTTACATTTGAAAATATTTTAAAAATTTTTAATTTTTTAATTTTTTATTTCAAATTAATATTTTATTATTATTATTAAATTATTTTGATATACTAATTTCAAAAATAAATTTTTAAAACTAAAAAAATATTATTTAAATAAAAAATATTTTAAAAAATAACTACACCACATATAAAAAAAATCATAACATAAAATGCCAAAGAAGCAACGCTATGGTGTTTATGTAACGTGATGATTTGACAAAGATGTGGATGTGAACTTGGTGGGGAAGAAAAGATCTTTGTGCGGAAACTTCTTGGAGCCAGCCTCATCTTATGTGTGGTCATAAGTGATCTAGCATTGAAATGAAGTCATCTCAAGTTTGAAACCATTGTCAAAGCTAGCCAGTCATTCTGTACTGTAAAGCCAGATTCAAAACATTATAATTTATGGAGACAAGAAACTGTCGTATGCCTGTTGCGTTTTCTTCAGGGGGAATATGTAAAAACAAAGAAATCAAATCAAATTAATAAATATACAGGAGGTGAGAATTTGTGACCACCATATTTTAGGTTTTGACAGAATCTGGAGAAGCACTGCACAAGATGCAGGTAAATAATATCAGATTGAAAGGAAATTATGTCTCTTCTATATCCCTCTCTTGTTCTGCTATGTTAAATTATGAACCTAGCCGATCTGCATCTCAAAATTCACAAAAATGAATGATCTGCACGTTCCTCTGGAAAAAATTTGGAATAGTTACTTGTAAATTCTTTTGAAGCAGAAGCTCTCATTTACATTTCAGATAAATTCTATTGAGTAATTTAGCAGTCATATTTTTCGGAGACAAGATTGCAGTAGTATAAATATCATTTAATTTAATTTTTGCATTAAGCAGTTTAATTTATTTTTTTTAAATATTGAATCCCAACAATATAGCTATATATATATTTATCGTTTGCATCAGTTTGAACGAGTTGAGCATGTAAAATATTCATCATATTGAGACTTTCTATTTTGTTATATTCTTTCACTTCATCATAGAATCATGGCAAGAAGAGAAAGCATTTCCTTCCAATTAAAGAAAGTGTAAAATTTATACAGCAGCTAAACAAGAAGAATAATTCCCATTGCAATGACTTTTATAATAAGCGTGATCAAATACGCCGATACCAAATACAACCTCTGTTAATGGAGGTCAAAATTCAGGAGAAAAAAAGAAAAGAAAATTCCAAATTAAACGACGAAGCAAAATAAGTAAGACCAGAGAAATCAAAAGTAAATAAGAAAATAAAATGATTACTGACGATAAGCCTTCAAGAAAGTTAGACTATCATCATTATTGAATCTTGACAGTCCTTCAAGAAATGTAGACCTTCATCCATGAGTATTAACAGCTTCCCACAACAAATTTTTAGCGACGGGGTTGGACAGATCCCTAGCCTGCAGGGCAACGTTCCTGAGTCTCCTGATTGTCCACACATTGGCTTCCCAGAAGGACAAACTCCTGTAAGACAAATTGTGCTTCTTGCATAGATCCTGTACCAACGGTGAAACCCTTCTCAATTGGCATCTTGGCATCCTTGGAAACAAGTGATGCTCAAGCTGAAACTGCAAACCACCGTAAAACCAATCCATCCAAGACGAGCACGAAATATCCAAAGTCCCGCCTGTCTGTTTCTCAAACCAATCATTCCCTTTTGGAGGTCCGGTGTAAACATCGGCCGCAAAATGATTCAAACAAAATTGAACGTGTTGAATTGCGGTAACAGCAAAGCTTGCAAGCACAAACATCACCCTCTCAGGCCAATTAGGGAGACAAGACACAAGTAGAGGGAACCAAGTCCAAAAGATGAGGATTCCCAAGATGTTCAAAGCTCTATCTGGGAATTTTCTCTTTGAAAACAATAGCAAGAATGTTTGTAAATACAAATTGACCCTGGCAACACACATTACTGGATAAAAAGTCCAATGTTGGTAGCTCACAAAAAACCTTGCCACAGGATCAAAATCCAAGTACCTTCCATAAAAGCAAGACTTTATTGAATTAAAAAAAGTCGAATTTACCGCAAAGACTGGTATGTGTTGAAGATCAGGATCATAATCAAGACTGTTGCAGGCAAGATGGTGTGCATTGTGGGTCCATTTCCACCAAGCAATGCTAATGCCTGTGAGGGAATTCCCAGCAACAAATTGAGCAAATTTGTTATAACCACGACTCTTCATTACTTGGTAATGCCCCGAATCATGACCAATATAGGCACTTTGAATCCAAAGAAAACCCAACACCAAAGCAGATCCTAAATGAGCCCAAACACTCTGGCAACACAAAACACCATAAAGAACAACGCAAAACATCAATGCAATAGATGCGAGGGCATACATGGTAATATGTCCTTTCTTTTCAAACAAACCCAGTTTCGCAAACTCTGAAGCAAGCCTCCTGTAATCCTTGGACGTCTCTGACACCTTGAAATCTTTGAGATAATACCCTGTAAAGAACTTGTCAAGATATTGCCATGCTGTTCCAGGATGGTAGGCAATAAATGCATCAGTAACGTCTTGGCCTGCCAGATTCAGGAGAGCAACATCTCCGCCTGGATGCTCATGAGCCCAATCAGAGACATTATAAACCTTTCCCTGGATAGAGATCCACAAGTCTCCTTCCTTGTTGTGTTGCTTAAGCTCTTCGCCTGTAATGTACTTTTTGTCGCCCCCCATTGAACTCAGGAAACAAGAAGAAGCTTAAAGGGAATTTGTTATGGATGCCCAAAAAGAAATCAAAACAAATCAAAGAATGCCTGTTTCCGTTTAGGGAAACGATCCCATTGACAGGGATTTCGATCTGTATTTGATCTCTCTCTCTCTCAGTTTTAGCTCTTTTTTGGGCTGCCGCTCTCTTCTTTACTTCTTAGCCATGTCGCCTCCGGGTATGGTTTTATTTTTAGTTTCTGCGCGAAAAGGAGGGGTTTAGATTTTTTCTTTTTCTTTTCTTACAACGAAACTAGCGGTGAAACGGTAACTTTAATTAGCTCAGCAGGTAAAAATCTGTCAAACACGAATAATCAATTATCTAGCAACCGTTAGTTTTGAAGAATTCGGGTTTGTAATCGCAATCGACGGCTGAGAGAATGTTACGTGGACGCCCTTACAGGGTAGATTCAATTGTTTTCTTTTTAAGTATTATCTCAACGATATTTCGGGGAGCGGTGACTGCGTCAATCGTGGGTTATGGGAGGGGTAGAGACAGTGAGTGCTGCAAGAGCTGTTAGGTGAAGGCCAGTCACAAGGATGATTTTTTTCTTGTAACGGAAAAATAATAATATTAAATGCGCTATAATAATCCAATATAATCAAATTGGTAAACCGAGCCTGGACAATTAAATAATATTATTCATTTTCAAATCTGTTTTTATAATTTCCGAGATTTTAAAGGGTCTAATGACAAAGAATCTTTTAAGCTTGCTAGTTGTCATGTATACATGAATAATTGGATTTTGTGATAGTATTTAGCTACGACTGGGATTCCTTGCGAAATTTAAGTTGTTATACTTAGATGAATGGTTAAAGGAGGCTTCAAGAAATCCAAGAGTAGTTCTTCGTGAAAAATTAATAATTATTATTATTATTATATCCCATGATTTTAACCCTTTGTTTGTTGAGGGGGGTGTTTGGCTTAAAAATTATATTAAAAAATTACTTTGAATTATTTTTATGTATTTTTAAACTATTTTGATATAACTATGTCAAAAATAAATTTTAAAAAACAAAAAAATATTTTAAATAAATTTTGAGGTTTTGTAAATTAGAGGTGGTTTCACTTGTACAGAGAATAATGGTCTTCCATCTCGCCATAATATAATTTTATCCATATTATTGATATATATTTACTAAATCTTTAAAGATTTAATATCCAATTTTGTATATAAATCAAATAAAAGAGGATAATCATTGATGACATTCGTGTCATCGTGATGTTTATAAGGTTGGTCGTGATTAAATGGCTAATGTAAGAGAATTTAAAATATAAATCGGAAAAGCCCAAGAATGTTTAATCATATTGTAATATCCTTTTATATGTTTCTTCCAAAAAAATCCAAGGAGAGATGTCCTTTGAAAATCGATAGGAGCCCGTCTCGCCAGATACAGGCCACCATTATTATTTTCCCATTGAAGCCGAGCCAAATACTAAATTAAGATATTTATTTGACCATTATTATTTTCCCATTGAAGCCGAGCCAAATACTAAATTGAAATATTTATTTGACTATTTCACCTAGTTGAGTCCTCAAACTAAGATCTTTTGTATGTTTCTTCCAAAAATATCCGAGGGTTGCCCTTTGAAATCGATAGAGGCCAGATATGAACCACCCGTGTTCCAGTTCAGGTCTGTTTAGGGCTGTGTTTACGTAGAAGTTTCGGAAATTTAAAAAAAAATCTTTAAATTTATTTTTTTATTTTTCAAATAATTTTGATATTAAAAATAAATTTTTAAAATAAAAAATATTATTTTAATATATTAAAAAAAAACATGAAATATAATTACAAACAACCCACATCTATTTCACCTAGCTGGCCAGTTGAGTCCTCGAATATAGAGGTGAGATGATAGTAGGCTTCGGAATTGTCGGGAGAGGGCTCCCTCCTCACTGATTACCCCCAGACCTCCTGCGTAGGGAGGGGAAACCATGATGGCTTGGAATCATCACAAGGGCTGGCCTTGATTACTACTAATTCGTTAAATCTCAACACCGCAATTATTTTATTATTATTACTATTGTTATTTTATTATAAACACACTCGCTGCTCTGTGAACTCACTATGTTTTTTTTTTTTTCGCTCCTTTTTTTCTTTTTTTTTTTATTTCACCATTTAAAGACAGGATTTAAGGCTAATTTAAATTAAATTATTTAAAAATGAAAAAATTAAAAGATAAAGAATTAAAGTGAAAAATGCAAGTAAAATGGGTATTGGTTTGAAGGTTTGTGTAGAAATGTTCATTTTCATTCTTCTACTTTTCTAATTTATCTATTCAGTCCTTCAGATTTTTAAAATTTAATTTTAATATAAAATTTTATTTTTTTAATTTATCAATTCCCAGCTAAAAAGAGGCAAGAGACAATTTGGTTGGATTTTGATAATGAAAAAAATAAAGCTTTTGTCGATTTTAATTATAAAAAAAATTAATTTTTATATTTACAAGTTTCATTTGAGAAAAAAAAATTAATTTTGGTATTTTTTTATTCTGAGATTTTATAGAAAAAAAAACATGATCTTGAAAGATTCTTGAGTTTCGAGTTAATTTTTTTTCGTTTTTAAATTAATATTTTAGTTGTTTTGAGGAATTAAAAGCATCTGTGTTAGGAAAAAACCATTTACAAGAGCTAAATGGTTGATATGACTTTTAAAATTATGTAAATGTGGTTTTTCATATGTAATAACAACTCATTTGTATTTTAATGTATTTAATATTAATAATTTTAGCCCTTTTAAAAAAATTTAATTGATAATGATTTTTCTTGGACAAGAAATTCATTTTTGCTCTTTATTTAGCTCTCTCATTTAAGTTGCAGCATTAAAAAAAATCAAAAAAATAATATTTTTTTTCTTAGCTTTTCTGTTGACATCCCATTTAAGATGCCATTGAAGGTTTATATGGAATTTTATATAATTTTATAGGTGTTTTTGATAAAATAATAGTTAAATTTTTAAGAATAAAACTTGATCTTTTAACAAATATTAGGTTGCTTAAAATAAAAATAGATATATCATCTATGTCTTTTTATATTAAAAAGACAATTAATAGGCAGCCCTGCCCTAGCAGGTCCAATCACGTGTTGTCATTGCTTTACAGTATATTTGTTTTAATTTTTGTGGTTGGAATTAAAATAGAGTTTAATTTATTTAAGTATGGAACTCAATCATTAAAAAAATATTTTTTTAAATTTTTTTAGTAGCACTCGTATACAAAACTTAATCTCAGTATACAAAACAAACATATTCTTGGGCCCAGACTCTAAGATCATTTTTAAAGGGTTTTCTTTTATTTTTTTTAACTTTATTTAAATAAAATCAAAATAAAAAATATTTTAAAAAACATATATTAATAAAAAAATTAGATCATAGTGGGATAAATATTTTTTTCCTTAACTTTTTTATTGAAAAACATAGTATTTTTTTTTTATAAAATTATTTTAATTTCACCATTTAGATTATATATGTAACGGATTAATTTAGATATTTTTTTTTATTTTTTTAAATTTATATTATAATAAATAAATTATTTAGAAACTGAATTTTAAATTTTATTTATCTAGTTTACATGGATCTAATTTTCATCATTTATGCTGTTAGCTTAATTTTTTTTAGATTTATTAAAATAAAAATTTTATTATTTAATATTTAATTAATTAAAATTAATTTTTTTAATTTATATTTTATAGAATTACTATGTTTTTATAACATGAATCACAAGTTAATTCATATTAATTTAATATATTATAATTTCAATTTATTTTTAAATATGTTACTTGTTATATCATAATTTTAATATTTTAAAATTATAATAGCATTGCATTTTAGAGTATTTTTATTAAAAATATATTAAAATAATTATTTTATTTTTTAAAAATATTATTTTTTATATCAGATTATAAAAATAATAATTAAAAAAATCATTTAAATCTTACAAAAATAAAAAATTTCAAAATTAGACCGAAAAATCACACGGTGCCTTAAAAAAAAAGTGAAAACAGCTCAGCTAGCCGGTAATGTCAGCGAATATAATCATAACAAAAATGCTTTGACTGTACGTAAAGTTTTTCCTTATAGGCGCTGTTTTCCATATCTTTTTTTTCATTGCCTTTTTGGCATGATTGTTTTTATATTTTAAAAATATTTTTAATAAAATTTAATTTTTTATCTTTATTTACTTTAAATTAATATAATTTAAAATTATTTTAATATAATATCAAAAATAATTTTTAAAACATAAAAAATTATTAATATATATTTTAATATAAAAAATTATTTAAAAAATAACTATAATTACACTCACTTAATCAACCTCCACTTAAATAAACGGGTAACTAATTTCAATAAATTTTGCTTCACATGCTTTTTGCAGAGAACTTCCTATTTCTTTAGAAAACAAAACATGGCTTTCACTGATGTTCATGTGAGAAAAATCATGCACGTCGTCACGGCTCATTACCCCTCGACGAGGCAAAGGGGGCACAGCATCATAGCATCTATTACGAGCCCCTGACAGGATGGCCGTTTAAAGCCAAACATACACTCACACAACATGTTAAATATTTATTATTGTTATTACTGTACAGAGGCTCTTAACTGCCATAAAACTTTTTTAACATATAAAAACATTAAGATAGTGCCAGTATTTAAAAAAAAAAAGATTTAAGTTATTAATCAACCAAGTTTAATAAAATTAATTAATTTAAATAATACAAATAAAAAATATAATAATAATAAATATACTAACAAGAGAAATTGGCAATGCAAAAAAACCTCAAAAATAAACCGTATAAAATCATAAAATTAAATTATTAAATAACTTAATATTTAATAATTAATTAAAAATAATATAAAATATTTGAGTTGATTTGAATTAACTTAATAATATCATGGCACTGGACTCAGAATTAAAATAACCCTATAAAAAATATAAAAATTATTTTTTAGTAAATTAAATATTAAATAATAAAATTAAAAAAAATATAAAATATTTCATATTAACCTTTAAAGTTAGACAACTTAGTCATGAGCTTGAAACTATCTTTGCAAAAGCTCTAAAAAATAACATTGCAAAATTTTAAGTCAATGAAATGTTGAGTAATGAAATTAATATATATAATGGCAATTGATGAATAATAAAATTAAAAGAATAAAAAAATAAAAATTAAATTAAATATAAAAAATAAATAAAATATCACCTTTATATTCCAACCGGGGGAGAAAAACGAAGCTCGTCGTAAATCAACCATACTTCACCATGTATTTAAGCAGAACTAACAAAAAGATTACGACGACATGTTTCCAATGTTAGCTTAAAAAGCAGCGTTTGAATGTGGAACGATGTCGCATGTACTGTCGTAAGGGACCTAACATCACCAACTTGCTCCTCAGTCAATTTATCAATAGCTGAAAGACCTATTTTGAAAATACAAAAAAAAACACTTGAATGCAAGCTTTAGATTTTTTTAAAGGATAATACGGTATTTACACTATGCTTTTAAAATGTAAAAAAACTGAATTGTCCCATATTAACCTTATAAAAAAATTAATTTTAAAAAATAATATAATCCTTACACATGTAAAAGATAAAAATATTGAATTGTGCCTGATTAATTTTTAAAAAAAATTTGCTTTTCACAAATTTTTCTTTAAAAAAAATTCTTAAAAATTTGCTATTTGATCCTTTTGTGGTATAATTCTATAAGATAAAGTTTTAAATTATACAAGAAGATAAAATTAAAGACAAAGGATTGCAATTTATAACACAAGGAAAATATGTAGCCAGTTTCAAAGTTTTGGCTCAAAAGCTTGTTTCATTGATTTCCTAGTCCATGAATTTGAGAAAAAAAACATAAACTCATTGAAAAATAATCAATAAGAAATAAATTATTGACCAAATTCCAGCCAGAAGGATTTTCGCATCAATAAATTTTTTTTATAAAAGGAGTTTAATGAAGATAATTTTATTTATAAACATGGTGAAAAAAAGACCAGTACTGTTTGAGTTATTTTGATTAAATTTATTTTAATTTTTTTATAACTGTTTTAAGATTATCAAGTAATTTTTTAATGTTTATAAAATGCTCTAGGATAGAAATGAGCTGAATTTTGGATTTTTAGGTCCTGAAAACAAACTTTAATTATGGTGACTAAGACGCGAGTCTAGGCTCGGGCACACCTAGGTTTTTTATTAAGATTGGCTACATGCGCCTGACCTATCAACACTTGGTTTTTTTTTATTATTATTTTGAGTTTTTTTAATTAATTGTTTCTATTTAAATATCAATCTTTTTACATTTTGTTAGTTGCTTGATACTGGAAAAATATAGTATGATTTGCATTGAATTTTTTTCTTTTTTTCTTTTATATGAATTAATTATATTTGTATGAAGTTTTTTTTATAAAAATAAAAATCACTTATTATTAACAATAACATTCAGCCGCCAAGATAAAATGAATAAAAAAATTGAAAATAAAAAAATAAGTATTGTATGTGAAATTATTTTTTATTTCTACTATGAAAATTAAATTTCTTCTTCTATTTAAGTAATGTTAACAACTCTTATTTATTTATTTACGAGCTTGAAATCATGCCCACAAGGTAACTATTTTTGTTTATAAATTATGAAAATCATAATATTTTAAAATACATCTATAACACTAACATATTTATTTTTGTATTAAAAATTAACTTAAAATTTTATATTCAGCATTAAGTGGGTGATAAAAGTAGACAGGGGATATTTTTAATGTCCCTTCTAGAGGCCGTAGGAGCTACAATTGTTCGCTCATTCCTCTTGAATGAGATAGTTGGGTGATAGTGCCATCATTGATATATGATATGACTGCTTTGTTTGTTGATTTTCCATTTTTTAGAAGAAAGATAAAATAAAATCTGTAAAAAAAAAAGAGATCAGACAAAACACGAGTCGAAAACATGTAACAAAAGCATAAAATCTGCCTATAAATGAAAGGCAATTTATATGGGTACATAACTGGTACTGGACATATATGTGAATAGGTCAACTTTTTTTTTAGACACAACTCTTTTTCTTTTTATTTATATAAGGTATCCGGGCCCGCTTGCGCACATCACAACTAATCTTCACGGCCCACTGAATACCCTGCAAACCCAATAAACATGTAAGGCACCGCGGGGGTGACAGACGTGCACGTCAAGGTTCGAACCCATGTGCTGTGGAAAGAGATAAGCCCCTTCCACGGCTAGGCCAAACCCCTCGATGACTCTTAACAGAAAAGGTGGTGTATATTACATTCTTAAAAAATTTTAATTTTTAATTTATTAAAATGATTTTTTAATGTTTTTATGTTTTTTTAATATGTTGATATCAAATTTTTTTAAAAAATAAAATTTTTATTTTAATATATTTCTAAATAAGAAATATTTTAAATTATCATCATTATTACAATCCTAAATAAATCATAATATTTGGATCATAGCATAATACAACCATAATTTGTAGATCCCTTAATTTAATACAAAAGTTTAATTTTATGCAACCATTATTATCTAGATTGCAATGACCAACAATATTAATAATTGAAGTTGCACTCTAGAGCTTGGCCTAGCGGTGGAAGGGGCTTATCTCCTTCCACTTCACCTGGGTTCGAGCTCTGGTGTGCATGCCTGTCACCCCTACGGTGCCTTACATGTCTACTGGGTTTGCAGGGTATTCAGTGGGCCGTGGGGATTAGTCGTGGTGCGCACAAGCTAACCCAGACACCCCACGTAAATAAAAAAAAAATTGAAGTTTATTTTTTTTTATGGTTTAGGATTTGAGTTATTAATTGTTTATATAATAATTACAAAAAGTTTATATAGTTATTAATTTTAAAATTTGTAGGATTAATTATGGTACCCGCAAGTTATCTAAATACCTATATTAATATAATAATAATAATTATTACTTTTAAAATTCATAAAATTAACTGTGATATACATGCTTACTCAAACACTTTTATTAATATAAAAAAAACTAAAAATAACTGGAGTAACGTTAGGATCACATGGTCATAGTTTCCGGTAGCATAACTCTCCGCCAAGGTGCCCTCGTTGCCGCTGTGGCCCTAGTAAACTGCTATTCCACCAGCTTCGGAACCCACTATTTGTACAAGAATGCAAGCAGAGCTAGATAAATTGAGAGCCATTTTACTCTCCCAAGTTTATACAGAACTCTAATTTGCTACTATGATTTTCCTGTGTCTATTGATGATTAAAACATGCCTTTTTTATAGTGAAAAGAAAGCCCAGTTATGAACATTTACAATATTATTATATTAATGATTTCGCGGCTGATGGTTCACTTCACGAGGCCTCCCTTTTATTTTATCTGAATAATTATTTATATATTCCCTTAATTTAAACATACACAGGATGCTATTAATTAATTTATGTTTGTTTTTTGAAAAATAATTTTTAAAAAATAATTTTTTAAATTTTTTTGTGTTTGTTTGTTATTAAAAAAGTTAGTTAATGAAAAATACTTTTCGGTCAACGAAAATACTTTTTAGTCAAAAAAAATTTAGCTTGATTTTCAGGAAAGTGTTTTTCTTTTTAGCTATGTTTGTTTTCTGGAAAGTGGTTTCTGGAAAAACACTTTCCAAACTTTCTTATGTTTATTTTTCAGAAAGTGGTTTCTGGAAAAACACTTTCCAAAATTTCTTGTGTTTGTTTACTGTTAGGAAAGTTGGTAAACGGAAAACACTTTCCAGTCAAAGGAAAATTTGGCTTGATTTTCAGGAAAGTATTTTCCTGAAAAATTTGGGAGGAAAACACTTTTTGGAAGTTGTGAAAAGTTTAGAAATATCATTATTTATTGATTATATCAAATTTGATCCTCAAACTTTTGATTGCTATATATATTTTGTTTTGAATATTTATTTTTCAATTTTATTTCTTAAAATTTAATTTTTATATTTACTTTGGTCCTTATTTTTATAATTGTTATTTGCTTTTCTCAGAATATTTTTTTATTAAAATTTTTTTCTATCAAATTTGGTCCTTATTCTTTTGATTGTTATTTATTTTATTTGAAATACTTTATGAAATGTTAATTATTATTATTTTAATTTCTTCATCTTTTTTTTAAAGATTTGATCTTTATTGTTTTGATTATTATTTATTTCATTTGAGATAATTTATGAAATTATTTTTTTTCAATTTCATTATTATTCAACTTTTTAATTTGTAAGATTTATTCTTTATTATTTTAATAAACTTGAGAAAAATAAAATATTAATAAATTATTTTCCAGTTTATTTTCCATAACATAACCAAATACTGGAAAGTATTTTCCAGTTCATTTTCCACAACACTGCCAAACATCGGAAAATACTTTACTTTTAAGGAATTCATTTTCCTCAGAATTCACTTTTCCAGAATTCACTTTTCTCGGAATTCACTTTCCAAAAAAAAACAACTTTCCTGCAAACAAACGGGGCCTAAGGCCTCGATGGGCTTATGTTGCCTCCTCTCTTATCATAATCTCGGTAATGTTTTCCTACTAACTTGAATGAATTTCACAACTTTCTGCTCTAATGAATCAAATCTTAATCACTTGTAGATATTTAACAATGTTATCAATAGGAAAAAACAAATTGATTGTGCCAACGCAATTCATAATCAAATCCCTTGATTTTCCAAGATGGAAACTCTATCTTTACCTGAGTTGAAAGAGTTTCTTTGTTTTTTTTTTTTTTCTGTTAAGGAATTAATGAGAAGGAAAGGGAGCTAAAGGTGCCTAACCATGAAAATACTAAACCCTGGCTAATGGGCTTCATTCATTCGATGCAAGAGCTTTTTTTGTGAAAAATAATTATAATTTTGAAATTTGATTTTATTAGTTCATTTAAAACTAAAATTAGGTTAGGTTTAAAAAATAAAATCAAATAAAAATTTATATAACTTAACTGGTTGAACCAATAAGACCTGATAAAAAATCATGCTACAACTGTTAATTTTTTATTATTAAAATAACATTGTTTTAATTTAAAAAAATTGACTAGAATGACCTAGTAATCCGGTTAAAATTTAAAAAATTATAATTTTGAAATTTTATTTCATTAGTTTATTTAAAACTAAAATTAGGTTAGGTTTAATAAAATAAAATAAAATAAAAATGTATATAACTTAACTGGTTGAACCAACAAGACCTTATAAAAAATCATGTTACAACTATTATTATTTTTTTTACTAAAATAACATTATTTTAATTTAAAAAAAATTAACTAGGATGACCCAGTAATCCAGTTATAACTTAAAACCCCAACCAGAATTAAAAACTATGGGGAAAACAAGAAGAGAAAAAAGAAAGTTGATTTTTTTTCCCTATAGTTTCTCTCTCTCTCTCTCTCTTAAATATGATATAAATGCATTTAATTAGTTCTATTTATTAATATTCTAACTTCTATCTCCAACATAAATCCATGAAAATTCTTTCAAATATATTTGGATTTGAATGTCCTATTTACTAAAACATTTTAAATTTTAACATGGTAAGATTTCTTTAAATAAGTAAGTGTAAAAGATATAATATTTATTATTTCTATGTAATTATGTCAGATTTTTATACTTGTATTATTATAAAAATCCAATTAAAAAATTTTTAGATTAATTTATGTATTAATTAAGATTAAGTGCATATCATATAATTCAATTAAAAACAAAAAGCCTCCTCTTAAAAAAAAAACCATTGAGCTGTCATTTTATTAGCCAAGGTGTCTGGTTCTCATTCTCACTTGCAGTACAACCTTGGCCATAAAAATTACTCATTATGATTGGAGCAATTATATAGCTCGGCGTCAGAAGAAGAAGCAAGAAATCTCTCTTCCAATCACATGCATAAGTGAATAAACATTTAACTAGGTAGAAAATAAACATGTTTTTTTTTTTATGATCCATATTTATATGGAATAACATGGTATTTATTTTTCTATCACCTTCTGTATGCTTATATATAAAGTCACCTTGCATGTTAAATAATATAAGCTTTTCTCCTAAAGAGAACTAGCTTTGACATTTGGTATCAAAATCTTTATAGGCCTGTGCCGAAGTTTTTCAAATCTTGTAGCCATAGCTAAAGATGACAACTGAAGGAAGTTTCGTTCAACCAGAAATTTAACGATATGTTAGGCACCATGATCATTGGAGCATGCTAATAAAGAATTTTCTTCGTTTCAAAGAATATCGGCATATAGTTGAGAGGGGAATTTCCACTACAATAAAGGATGTTGATCTTGCGAATGAACAAAAATGACAGATCAGAGATTGAAAGATGTATGAGTAACTAATTATCTCTTTTAGTTCATCAATCATACCTATCCTGGATAAGAAGACTTCGAAGGGAATCTGGGATTCTATGAAGAAAAAGTTTTAAGGAAATGCTAGGGTTAAATGTGTACAACGCAGGTCTTTCGCGAGGATTATAATATTTTTGTAATTTTAGAGTAAATTTCTGTATTTTTTTATTTAATTTTTTTAAAATATAAAAAAACTAAAACAATAATAATTGATGGTGTAGAAATTATTATCTATCATCTTGTGCTTATGATGGAAGAGTTGGATGACTAGTTGTCGTGCCTCCATTGGTAAGAATATTTATGTCCTGTAATACCCCCCCACAAGATGGAGAATGTAGGTTGACAATTCCCATCTTGAATAAGTGAGAGCAGAGAAGGGAAGAGGGAAGTGCCTTTGTAAGAAGGTCAGTTTGTTAAAGGTGAGTGGGGACATGTATTGTGACAATGAATCCTTCAAAATTTTTATCTCTGATGAGATGACAATCCAGCTTAATATGCTTCGTATGTTCATGGAAAACTAGGTTTGAGGCAATATGGATTACAACTTGATTATCACAGTAAAAGGTGGCTGCTTGAGAGTGTTTGATATATAGATTAGTAAGTAAAAAATAAAGCCAAGTGAGCTCAGAGACTGTGGTAGTCATGGCATAGTATTCTACCTCTACAGAAGACCAAGATACTATGCTCTATGTCTTTGATTTCCATGAAATGAGAGACTGGTCAAGTAGAACACAATATCCTGTAACTGATCGATAAGTATCAGGGTAGGAAGCCCAATTAGAATCACAATAAGTAATTAATTCTAAGTTCGAAGAAGTGGACAACAATAAGCCTTGTCCAGGTATAGATTTGATGTACCTTAAAACTTTGTGAGCAGCTGTCAGGTGAGTTTTGACTGGTTTATCCATAAACTAACCGAGAACTTGGACTGGGTAACTAATGTTAGGCCTGGTGATGATAAGATAAAGCAATTTGCCAATAAGTCTTCTATATGTTAGGGATCATCCAAACAACCACCTTCATCCTTGCATAGCTTGGAATTTTATTCCATGGAAATTTTGACTAGCTTACAACCTAGGATCCTTGAATCAGCTAGAATATCAAAAGCATACTTTCATTGGAAAATGTGTATTTCTATAGGTGATCTTGCCACTTTGATTCCAAGAAAAAATCTCAAGGCACCTAAGTCCTTGATCTTAAACCTATCATGCAAACAATCATTGATTGTACTGATGTTATCCATGGAGCTACTGGCAAGGATTATGTCATTGACATAAACAAGAAGGGTAATGAAAGAAATGCTAGTGGACATGGTGAATAGGGTATAATAAGCCTTTGACTAGGAGAAACCAAAATCCAACAAGCACGAGGTGAGTTTTACATGCCATTATCTGCTAGCCTGTTTCTAACCATATAAGCTTTTGAGAAGCTTGCACACCTGTCCAGCTGTTCCCTTGTTATACCCTAATGGTTTTCTCATGTAAATATCTTCTTTTAAGTCGCTATGTAGGAAAGCATTATTTACATCAAATTGATGCAAATGCCAACCGCAAATAGCAGCAACTGATAAAAGATATCGCACAATGACTATCTTGGCTAGGGAGAGAAAGTCTCATGATAATCGATGCCTTCTTGTTGAGTATACCTTTTAGCAACCAATTTAGCCTTCAATCTCTTTTTACTGCCATCTAAATTCCTTTTTATTTTGTAGACATATTTACAATCCACGGTGCTTTCCCAGGAGGCAGATCAGTGAGAATCTAAGTCTGATTCTCTTCCAAAGCTTACAATTCTACATCTATTGCCTTATACCAACCTAGATCCTTAAGTGCTGTAGAATAGGAGGTTGGCTCGACCATGATAGAAAGTTGAGAAGAAAAAACTTGAAACTTGAGTGAAAAACAATCATATGAAAGGTAATTGGATAAGGAAAAAAAATAGTTTGTAGGAGGGAATGGTACCTGTGCCATGGATTGAAAATCTGAAATGAGTGCAGCTTGTTGACAATGAAAATCCTACAAGTATTTAGGGGCAATCCTGTTTCTAGGGGATTTTTGAAGTGCAATATAAGAGGAAAATAAAAGAATATCATATGCAATTGACACGACTAAAAGGTTGATGTCTTTTCCCAAGTGTAGGAGTGTCGAAGTAATAAATAACCCGGCAAGACCGGGGTCGAACCACAGGGAGATTAATTGTACAAATTATAAACAACAATAACAACAACAACAACAACAACAACAACAACAACAGCAACAACAACAATAATAATAATAATAGTAGTAGTAGTAGTAGTAGTAGTAGTAGTAATAATAATAAAGAAAGAGAAGAAGAAGAAGATGATGATGATGAGAACTTTAAGATGAAATATTAATGTAACAATTAAACAATGATAATAACAAATGTCAAGGTTAGAGATTCCACTAATGGTATGTCAAACAAGTATAATATAAACTCTCATTAGTCAATTGGAAACCACACATAAAGAAGGTTCCAATTGAATTATAGATTGTTAACATGATTACATTAGTCATCTTATTCAATTAATGCTAATACTTGTAAATCTCGTCAAACATTCATGATTATAACTTATGTTAACAACAAATCAAGTTCCTTTCATAGCTCAGGTGTCGGTTATACCATACAATATGAACTATGAAAGTGCCAAATATTTGTTGTACCAAGTGTTATACAACATAAATTAAGATTAGTTATTTAACAAGCAAAGTATTAAAGAGTGAACAAGATAACAAATATAAAACATGTTAGCATCAAACATTAAAGTCCATATTAAGTTTACATTATACTTATTCTTACACCATTAGTGTAACCTTTTCACCTTGACATAATTAACTTAGCTAGACATAATGAAAGAAAGAAAAATAGATAAACAAAATAAGAACATAAAAGTTAACTAAATAAAGGAAAGGAAATGAAAGGCATAAACTTAATATTAATGAAAGCAAAGCATAAACATTAACAAAAATACAAAGAGAGAAAGGAAGAGCATGATCTTGATCTGGAAACCAAGATGCCTAAATGCATGGCAAATGCCTCCTTTTATAGGCTAAAATTAGGAACTATTGATTTGATGACTAATTGATAAGTGGGTGGCCAATTTTTGACTTGGTGACAATCCTTATCTTCTCTTGTCTGCCCAAAATGTCATTGATAACGTCAAAATTGGAGCCAGTTAAAAACATGAAAGTTGTAGGCAATTATCTCAGCTTTCTTGTGTAAAAACTTCAGCTTATTTAGACTTCTAGAACTCCAAATATAGCTAAAATACTGAATAGTGCTCGGGCTGGAAGACAGATTCGGGCTTCTTTGTTGTTGGTACAATTTGGACTTGAAAATGACCTTTTTTAGATCTTGGGATCCATATGAAAGTTGTAGGCCTATGTCTTACCTTTCCATCCATATAAATTGGACCTAAATCTAAGATATATAGCTCCAGATATGACCCAATTACCAAACAGTGTTCCGGTTTGGATTGCACCGACATCTCTTTTCTAAGTTTGGCCATCTCTTTATCCTTGCAATTTAAGTTCTCAAAGTCATTAATCAATCCTTTCATTTATGTGATAGACCTACATTTAAAATGAACATTTACCATAAATTAAAGGTATCTTATATTATTAGATATATTATTATAAAACATGCTTTAGTTAAAGAGCTATTGATACTTCAAGTGCAAAATGATGATATAAAATCATGATAAAAATACACTTTTAAGTACTAATCAGCAATAGGACTAAAAAAGACATGAGAGTTTTCAAGCTCAAAATCCTTAGGAGTGAAAGCAGGACTACTGTAAAAAGATAGAGTGTTTGGTGAAGTAGAGGTGGTGTCTTCATTCTGTGGAAAACAATGAAAGTTAGATGAATGATCTGAACAAGTAATGTTCTGCAGTTCTAGTGTAGGATTAGAAGTGAAATGTTTTATAGTGGTGTTAAAGAGTGACTTGAAAGGAAAATTAGTTTAATGAAAAAGGACTTTCCTAGAAAGAAAAATGGTCCTACTATTTAAATCCATCAGCTTATATCCCCCGACTCCAAAAGGGTAACCTTGAAAAATACATTTCCTACCTCTCAGATCAAATTTTCTTCTCTCATGTGAAATGGTTGTGGCAAAACAAAGACACCAAATTTTTTTCAAATGAGAATAATTTGGTTTATTATTAAAAAAAACTTCATAAGGGGTTTGATTTGTAAGTATAGGGGTAGGTGTTTTATTTATAAGGTAGACCGTAGTCAAGATACAATCATTCCAAAATAAGAGGGGAAGGTTAGATTGGAAAAATAGTGTACGAGCTACATTTAATAAGTGTTGGTGTTTTCTCTCAACTATCCCATTTTGTTGGGGTGTCTCAACACAAATTCGTTGGTGACTAATCCCATTTTCATTGTAAAAGTCAGTCATCTTGAACTCAATACCATTATCACTATGTATGTTCTTGATTTTACATTTAAATTGTGTTTCTACAAGGTGGTAGAAGGATTTAATGCATTTTCTTGTTTCAGATTTGGTTTGAAGTAAATAGACCCAAGTTGTTCTAGATAAATCATCTACTAAGGTCAAAAAATACCTTAAACCATCATAAGCATTAGTGGAACATGGCTCCCAAATATCACAGTGTACTAATTCAAAAATAGTAGAAGAAGTTTTATTTATGAATAAGTTGTTTCTTATAGCAGGATCATCTATCAATTTCATTCATGAATCAGAAATATGACCAAGGCAACAATGCCAAGAATCAATCACATCTATACTACTTTGAACAGAAATAGCAATTAAAGGGAAATTTGGAGACCAACATGATAGAAGGTCAGCCAAAGATGAATGGGAAACTACTTTACGAAAAAGGTGATATAAGCCACTTCTCACTTCAGCAATTCCAATCGTGGTCCAGGTGGAAAGGTCCTATATAAAACATGTATTATTTATAAAAACCAAACAACAATTCAGTTTTTCAGTAAGTCTTTTAACAGAGATCAAATTAAAAGAAAAGAAAGGAATGCACAAAACATTATCAAAAGCAATCTTATCAATAAGTTGAATGTTGCCTAGATGTGTGGCTGATACAAAAGTTTTATTAGGTAAACTTACCTTATATGATACCTCTGCAATATTATAAGTGAAAAAGGAAGAGTTACACACCATATGGTCCGTAGCCCGTGAATCGACAATCCAAGAAATATTATTTGACTTTAAAAAAGTAGCAGGAATATCATTACAAAGCATAATTTTACCAAATATTTTTGAAGTTGTGATATTGGTTTTTGAATTGGGTGGAGTTTGACTTGCTAAGGAAGCTGCAGTTAAAAGATCTTTGGGCTGAATAAGGCTCGTGAGATGAATATATTGCTTTTTGGTGAAAACCATTTTCTCCTTACTCACCTCCTTCTGATAAGGACTTGTCAACAAAGCAGCTTGATTAGCAAAGGAACATGTAATTTTTCCTCTGTGAAGCTTGTGATTCGGGGGATACCCATGAAGCTTGTAACATTTCTCAACCATGTGACCACTTATATTGTAGTGAGAACATACTGGAGGCTTAACATTTCTAGTCTTATAGTAATTTTCAAGTGTATGACCTTGTGTGTGACAATATGGACAATAAAACCTTTTTTTCCTTTGGTTTGTGAAATTTCTCTTAGTTGTGTTAAAAGGGATATGGAAAAACTTATTGGCTAGTGTCATAAACTTATAGGAAGAAGTGTTGTTGATGAGTTGGTGGTGTTGCTCTTGTTGTTGGATCATTAAGAACACCTTGTTAATGCTAGAAAGAGGCTCTATTAACATGATTTGATCTCTAGCATTAGTATATTGATCGTTCAAACCCATAAGAAACTGTATAACATAATTTCTTTGATACCTCTCATTCAACGTTTTCAACTGGCCGCATGTGTATAATGGCATTAGATTATAAATAATCATTTCATCCCAAGGAGTTTTAAGATTATCAAAATAAGTATTTATGAAGTTCCTGTCCTGTCGAAGAACAACCAAATCTCTTCGAAATTGGAAGATGCGAGAAACATTCTGTTGGGTGAAACGATCTTTAAGCTCTATCCATACCATTTGAGCATCATTCACGAAAGCCAGAGTATGTTTGATATCAATATTGACTGCATTTTGTATCCAAGAAACTACCATGTCATTGCACCTTTCCCACATTTCAAACAGAGGATCCTCTTCACTCGTCGGCCTAGTAATGATTCCAAAAATGAAACAAAGCTTGTTCTTTGCCCTCACTGCTCGACACATTGCTCGTGATTAGTTGATATAATTTTCAATGGTGAGTAGCTTAGTGACAAGAATCAAAGTTGTGTGGTCCCTATTTTCCATACGATATAGATTATCTGGATTTGTGAAGTTAAAATAGGGAGAAAATGGTTTGAGACTTTGGGTGTTTGCAGATTGTGAAATTGAGGATTGTTCTTTTATGGTTTGATTAGAGAAAGAAAATAATTAACTGTATTTTGATACCATATTATAACTATCAAAATCCGAGAAAGAAGAACAAATGACTCATACAAGAGATGAATAAATTTTCTACCTATATTAAATTTGTTTCTCCCACACTTCTTACTTACGGGAGTGATATATATACTATATATTCTATTTTATTAGTATCTTATAATTGATTAGGAAAAGAAAAGGAAAAGGAGAGTATTATCTAGCTAATGCTAAAAGCTAAAAAATACTAGTAACATAAAAGAAAAATATAATAAAATATATGTTATTTATCATCTTGTGTTTCTGATGGGAGAGCTGGATGGCTAGTCGTGGTGACTCCATTGATAGAAATATTTATGTCCCGTAATACACATTTCCATTTTTTTAGATAAAGCTCCACGACTTCCAGCTTTTACAATCATGGACAGAGCTACAAAGGAGGAACTTTCCTTTCTGGTGCGGTTGTAACTTTTGAATTTTCCTTTCTGGTGCGGTTGCAACTTTTTTTAACCACCACACCATCACGTGAGAGTGAACCAGATTCAGCTGGCCGTCCAGCTGACGAGACCAGACCAGGTCACCAGGATCGAACGACAACGCCCTTTAATGCAGGGCCAATACAGTCTTTTCAAGCATTGCCGTTGATTTTAAAAAATATTTTTCTGGAACTGAGCACAAGTCTCCTTCTCTCTCCCTCTCAAGTGAAAGCCTGTCAATTCTAAAAAATAAACACAGCAGTTCAGTCATTTTCGCTGGCCATGAACTCCAAATATTACAAATTCCCACTGCTCGGAATCGCTTCTGCTTCACTCACTCTCAATTATCTCTCTCCCTGTCTCATTCTTTCTACTAACCTTCTTCTTTTTGCCCACCATAACCTAACCCCAAATCTAACCATCTATAAGCAATATACTAATATACAATCTTATAATAATAATAATAATAATAAAATAGTCATTGAACACTTATTTTCTTATAGCCTAGGGTTTGCGCGTTAAGTAGTCATTTATTTTCTTATAGTCATTCAATACTTCAAGGAAACTTGTAGCTGAAATTTTTTGGAAGAGGAGAGAGAGAGATGATGGAACTGGACCAAACGAGGCCGGAGAACCCGGCCATGACTTTCGATGAGGTGTCCATGGAGCGTAGCAAGAGCTTCATCAAAGCCTTGCAGGTACTAACTACTTTCTTGTATCAGAATAAGAGCCACAAGTGAGGAATCTTTGTTACCAGATCTGTTACCAATTCTTTAATATTGTTTCATTGATTTGTGTTCTCCGGTGATGCGTTTCTCTTCCGTTGAACTTTTTTTAAGTCCGCTATTGCTTTTGGTGGATTGAGTGTTTTTGAAGTGCGCAAAATTATACGATGAGTGATTTTTGCAGGAGCTGAAGAACTTAAGGCCTCAATTGTATTCTGCTGCCGAATACTGTGAGAAGTCTTATCTTCATAGCGAGCAGAAACAGACGTAAGGATTTATATATTTCGTGCTTTCTTGATTTAATTGATGTTCTCTCTACTCGTTGCATGACTTAGCTCCTTCTGCAAGGTATTATGAAACCTAATTTTTCCGACTGGAGATTTATTTGGAGAGACGACAGTCGATATCTATTCTTTACTAGATTTATATTGAGTTCTGCGTGGACTATTGAGTATGAAAGCTTGATTTGATTGTGTTGTGTATGTTGCAGAGTTTATGAAATTGTAGAATTTGATGCATAAATTATTTTAGAGCAGAATATTTTGAAGACTACGTTTGCTGTTGAATGTGAGGTGAGGAATTTATGTAGCCAGCCACGAATCACATTTTTAGGGTACAGAACGTAAGGATTTAGTGAACCTTATATTTTGAAGGAATATGGAATTGTTTCTTCAGAATTAACAACCAGAAAGTAACATAGGTCTGCATTTCTGGAGCAATTAACCATTGATTGCGTCTGACAGTGCATGGTTAAGGCATTGACATTTAATGCTGTGTGAATTAGGTCAAAGTTAAAAAAATCAAATGCATCCATTCTCTGCTCATGTTCACATATACTCTTATTGCCATGGAATAGGGTACTGGACAACCTGAAAGATTATGCCGTGCGAGCTCTTGTTAATGCTGTCGATCACCTTGGTACTGTGGCTTACAAGTTAACTGACCTTCTTGAGCAACAAACATTAGATATCTCAACCATGGGGGTTACGGTTTCTTGTCTGAATCAGGTAATTCTCAACATTCGTCTGACTGGATGTCTTAGCATTTGAAATCATATGAAATGGATGGACTTTAACTCATTTAGTTTTTTGATATCAGCAATTTCTTACATGCCAAACATATACAGATAAGGGAGGTCTTCGACAACAGCAGCTGGTGGCATTCATCCCAAGACATCACAAGCACTACATTTTGCCAAGTAATACTAATTTCTTTAATTTCTTTAGAAGTGCTAGTCTATGTAGGGCAATGTTATCAATTTCTCACTCCATTACTTTCTGTTTCCCCCTGTTTGTGCTAGACTCTGTCAATAAGAAGGTACATTTTAGCCCACAAATACAGACTGATGCAAGACAAAATCATTTTCAAGCTAGATCTCATCTTCAGCTTGCAGGTATTAAGTTTTCCTAGTGAGATGTTTACTCTTGGTGGATTTGATACTGTTTTTGCCTTTGTTTCTCTCAATGTTGATGGGAAGGATCAAATTACTTGTCAAAACATTGCATCAGGTTCCCCAGCATCAAAAACTCTTTCCTGGCACTTAGTTTCCGAGACCAAGTCTACACTGAAAGGGACTCTGCATGCTATGACAAGGTTACCCTATAAAAACTCTTTTTTGGGTTTTCAACCATGTCTGCCAAGAACTTTTCTATTTGCATCTCTCTTGCTGAATATGACATTGAGGTGTTTTACATGTGCTTATCATCCAGTAATGAAGATGCAAAAGCTTCTGGAAAATCTTCTGCAGTTTTTCAACTCTTGGGTATGTATAAAAGCAGAATGTTGCAACTCCAAATCAGTCTAGAAATATTAATATGTTATGCTTTGGATTCTATGCATGCAGATGAAGAAGAGAGTAGAAAAACAAGATCCTCAGGAGGTCTTGCTCAATTATCAAGCAGAAGTCCTGCAGCTGGTGCAATCATGCCAACATTTGATGTCCCACGCAGGGTAATGCCAAAATCAGCTAGAACACAGATACGCCCAATAGTCTTCCAAGTGCATACTTGATTATCTAACAAAGAGTATATTAAATTTTGTCAGCATCTCCTTGCATGAGATTCATATAATGTTGGCATGTTTGCATGAGATTCTTATAGTGTTTTTCTTAAACATTCATGCCAAATTTGGTTGGAAAGCTTTTCTATCATATTTTCATTTCGTGTTCTCATGATCTCTTCTTTAAAACCATACCTCAGGAGCTCATGCTCAGCTATTAAGTCCCTTAATTTCTGTACTATATTTTTCTCATCACCTCTTTTTGACTGCTTCTGAAAGTGCGTGTCTTCTTGGCTTTGATGGGGGAAAGTACTGCAATTTAAAATGGTTTGTGATATCCTGCTCTGAAAAATCTTTCAAATTAATCATAAACATAAATGGTATGAGTCTTAATCTAGTGCCAGGTAAGTTGCCTGAGGAACATTGATGTGCCACTCTTTGAGGTCTTGAGGTTCCAATTGCTATTATGGGGAAATCATGACAAGCTGCTGCATTATTTAAATAGTGCTGCAAAATACTTCAAGCTTTTAAGCTGTTTGGATCCATAGGCATTATTGTGGATGGTTTCTTGTCCTTGCTCTAGTGCTGTCCTTTTGATATTCAATGATAGTGCAGGAAAAGGCTATGCTTTGTTTGGGTTTGCATAATAGTTTAATGACTTGTATTGAAAGTTCTTAGGTGCAATCTGGAAATGGTCATGATTGTGGTAATGAGACTGAACATGCCTTATGGTGTTCACCTTATGTACCTTGATGGGCTGTCAACGCTCAAATTTTCTCTTTGTAGAAAGAATCTACTGATTTTGAGTGAAAGTAGTGTCTATTGCAACCTTGTTATGCTTGCTTTAATGAAGAAACAAAGAAAGCAGTTGCTTCTCTCAAGTCTGGAAATTCTGGTTAACACCACATGCCTTAAAAAGAAGGTGCATGGATAAAATTTTGCACAGTAGAGCTGTTCACCATATGAACTCTCCTTTTGCCTTTCAAAGAAGTAGGAATATGTAACAGTACAGACTTTTGAACTTTTGAGTTCATATCAAAATTCACCTAAAATGGCCTAGCAGCTGGGAACTAGTTGTTCTTATGATTCACTGTAAGAATTCATTTATATCAAGCAAATAAATATTTTGGGACCACCCGGTTTGATTGGATATTTCATATATGCTAGTTTGACTTTATTTTTTTTCTTGGAAAGATTGGGTTTTACAAGTTGTCAAATGCCATTACAGATGTACATGTAGTAGACAAATAAATATTTTGGGACCAACCGGTTTAGGGGTCCATTTGTGGGTGAGTGAACTATGGTTAAATATTAGATGAAGGGGTTCTTGTTAGCTTATTACTGACTATTTTTCTAATCATCACCCAAGACACTTCTTGGCTATATCATTGATTGAAAACTGCATATCTTTCTGGCCAGTCATACAACTTTCTTTGCTTGACAAATTTTGGTGAGGATTATTGTCATCAGTTTATTTTCTGCATGTCCTCTCCAAATTGATGTGATTTCAAATCTCGAGGTTTGGTTGGCTCATCCGAGCATTCTGTTGTGTTTGCTTACAGTATGCCTTACTGCTAAGCATATGCTTATTCCAGTTTTGAAACCTGCCCTGATAGTTGAGACATTGCTAATATAAGAATTTCAATTTGCAGGAATTGTTGGATGCTTCGAAGCCTTTGACGGCATTCAGGTCATTTGACAGCCCAAGGCATGAGATTGTGCGTGCTCCTGTTCGCAGTAAAAGCATGCTATCAGCTTTCTTTGTAAAACAGAAAACCCCGAAGTTGAAGGCTGGCTCTGCTTCGTGAATCCTAGGTGGAGCAAATTGAATGTTACCAGTAAATGTCTCCAATTGTTGTTGATAAAGAGTTCTTTTCAGCTCACTAGTTTGTCAATTTGTCAAAATTATATTTTCTTCGACTCCAATAATTCCCCTAGCTTGACTCTGATAATGGGTATGCTGTGCGTAAAGATCCAGTGATGAATATAATCGAGATTGTCTGCTGCCTGGATTTTTTGCCCCCGGCCTATGTTAATAAAGTTGGGTTCTGATGATGGTCGATGTCACAGTGCATTGTGTTACGTGAGATTGATATTGTTTGTGAATACGTTCCGTTTAGGATGTACGAGCACTGATTTTTGGAAAATCTTGTCATTTGAAATTGCGAGTAAGTTTGTATGCATTCTGTCCATAGGATTGCTGTCTTTTCGATAATGTCACTTGAGCAAGTTATGCTGATATGTTATTATTTTTTAATTAATTTAGATGTCTAGATTGTGTTAGAAGTCCTGAAATTAACAAACTATATAAAACGTTCATGTTTGTCTGTTATTTTTTTTTATTTATTTTATTTACGTGGGTGTTCGGATCAGTTTACATGCATCATTGAACATCCTGCAAGTCCAGTGAACATGTAAAGTACCGCGGGGGTAATAGGCGTGTATAGTAAGGTTCGAATTCGGATAAAGAAGAAGGAAACAAGTCTCTCCTGCCGGTGGGTTAATATCTTAAGTGCTTTTATTTTTGTTTATTGTTTATTGATGTTGTGGTTGTAGCAGTTACTGTCAACAACCTTCAATTTTAGGAAGAGATACCGAGAATAGTGGATAAATTATGCAATTAGCAAGAAATGATGAATTAATATAGGGAAATAGTATAGTTTTGGATATCGCGGCGATATTGTGGTTTATAATCATAATATTTATTAAATATCATGTTGTCTCTTGTGACAACAAAAGGTAATCGCTATATCAGTTAATTGATGTTAGAGAATTGACTTGATAGAGTCTAATCATATTTTTTTCATGGAAATTTAGGCCTTGCATAAATATCTGCTTGGTACTGGTTTGTTTTGTTTGTCAATTTATATTAGACCCTGCTATTAGTGTTTCTAACCAGAGTGTGTAAAGCATAAATCTGAACGTGATTTTTTATTGAATGGTTCCATTTACTTCATTTCTCTATATTTTTAAGTTGATGGGGCTTTGCAAAGTATGGAAGAAGAAGTTGAGTGTATTTACAAGGATGAGCGTGGAATGCTTCTTAATCCTGAAGCAACATCGACTAGAGATGCAATGTGAGAACTCGGTCTTTCCTTACCTTTTGCATTCACATGGTTTGCCTTTTGTAGGCTTAATCTACCCTTCATATTTTGTCATTCTCCTCTGCTTCAAAGTTTAGTCTCCCAAGGTAATTTTTCTTGCTCCTCCTCCCTCAACTATCTCTTATCTCCATTCCATCACTATCTTTTAACATATCCTCCTCCCTTAACTATCTCTTATCTCGATCCTCATGGTTAATACTATTTGAATCTTAGTTTTCATCATTATCATTAGTTCTGCTTGAATCACCCCATTATCACCATCATCATTCACCCCTTCATTACCACAACCATTTTCATTATTGGTAGCTCCATCACTACCACCAATACTATTATAATTAATATAATCAATTACTTTAATAAAGAATTGCATACAAACCATATCACTTTTTGGTCATGTATTGAAAGACCAATGAACCTTATTGTCGTTAAATTAGCAACAAATCAACTTGAAATGCAAAAAATTAGATTGAAGATAAACAACTTATAAGTATAGCTTCTGTTGCAGGAACTCAGCAGAATAATATTTATAAATGTTAAGTAACAACATGCATTATATAAAGGAAACAATATTCTTATTGTCAGAACTTTTATAATTTTAAATAATACACATACTGAGCAACAATGAAGAATATGCCTGACTATAGTTCTGAAAAGCTTTTACAAATTAAGAAATCTTATTGTTTTTTTATTAGTACTCAAAAGTACATTTTTATTATTATTTTATATCATCATTTTGCACTTGAAGTATTAATAACTCCTTAACTAAAGCATGTTTTATAATAATATATCTAATAATATAAGATACCTTTAATTTGTGGTAAATGTTCATTTTAAATGCAGGTCTATCACATAAATGAAAGAATTTTGCACTTAAATTATTAATAACTCCTTAACTAAAGCATGTTTTATAATAATATATCTAATAATATAAGATACCTTTAATTTGTGGTAAATGTTCATTTTAAATGCAGACCTATCACATAAATGAAAGGATTGATTGATGAATTTAAGAACTTAAATTGCAAAGGCAAAGAGATGACCAAACTTAGAAAAGAGATGTCGGTGCAATCCAAACCAGAACACTGTTCAGTAATTGGGTCATATTTGGAGCTATAGATCTTCGATTTAGGTCTCCTTTATATGGATGGAAAGGTAAGACATAGGCCTACAACTTTCGTATGGAGCCCAAGATCTAAAAAGGCTATTTTCAAATCCAAATTATAGCAACAATAAAAAAGCCCGAATCTGTTCTCCAGCCCGAGCACTGTTCAGTATTTTGGCCATATCTGAAATTCTAGAAGTCGAAATGAGCTGAATTGTTTACACAAGAAAGCTGAGACAATTATATACAACTTTTCTGTTTTCAAGTGGCTCTAATTTTGATGTTATCAATGATGTTTTGGGCAGACAAGAGAAGATAAGGATTGTCACCAAGTTAAGAGTTGGTCACCCACTCATTAATTAGTCATCAAATCAATAGTTCCCAATTTTGGCCTATAAAAAGAGGCATTTGCCATGCATTTAGGCATCTTGGTTTTCAAATCAAGATCATGCTCTTGCTTTCTCTCTTTGTATTTTTTGTAATGTTTATGCTTTGCTTTCATTAATATCAAGTTTATGCCTTTCATTTCCTTTCCTTTACTTAGTTAACTTTTATCTTATTTATGTTCTTATTTTGTTTATCTATTTTTCTTTTTTTTATTATGTCTAGCTAAGTTTATTATGTCAAGGTAAAAAGGTTACACTAATGGTGTAAGAATAAGTATAATGTAAACTTAATATGGACTTTAATGTTTGATACTAACATGTTTTGTATTGGTTATCTTATTCACTCTTTAATACTTTGCTTGTTAAATGATTAATTTTGATTTATATTGTATAACACTTGGTACAATAAATGCTTGGCACTTTCATAGTCCATGCTGTATGGTATAACCGACACCTGAGCTATGAAAGGAACTTGATTTGTTGTTAACATAAGTTATAATCATGAATGCTTGACGAGATTTACAAGTATTAGCATTAATCGAATAAGATGACTAATATAATCATGTTAACAATCTATAATCAGTTTGGAACCTCCTTTATGTGTGGTTTTCAATTGAATAATAAGAGTTTATACTATATTTGTTTGACATACCATTAGTGGATCCTCTAACCTTGACATTTATTATTATTATTATTTAATCCTTACATTGATATTCTATCTTAAAGTTCTCATCTTTTTTTTCTTTTTCTTCATCTCTTTCTTTATTACTACTACTACTACTACTACTACTACTATTTCTATTAGTATTGTTGTTGTTGTGATTACTATTGTTGTTATTTATAATTGTCGTTTATAATTTATACAATTAACCTCCCTGTGGTTCGACCCCGGTCTTGCCGGGTTATTTATTACTTCGACATTCCTGCACTTGAGAGAAGATATCAATCTTTTAGTCATGTCACTTTTCCTTTTCAAATGCGTGTACTCACACACTGTTTCAATAATACAACCCCACATACACATTCAACCAAGAACCTGCAGCTCACATTTCATGACTGTAAAGCAATAAATTAGCTGTAAATATCTTGCAACCATACATCATAGTTATAAAAAAAATACTGTCTGGAATATAACAACAACTCCTTTCTAATTAATGTGAAACTTGATTCCATAACTTCCTGTTTTCAAAGGCCCACCTGCCATGGGTCCCTCTATTTGTACATGTTTATATTCCTCTGTTTCCTTCACTCTTCCAGCATGCTTTGATGGTTCCAACATACCAACACACCAATACCAGTATACAACAGGAATAACATTCACTAACAACATACCCAGTATAAGCAAGCACAAATAATTTACCAACATATAGTAGTAGCAACATAGCAATAATCATTCATAAACAACATCCTAATACAACACCACTACCAACATAGCCATAAGCATTCACACATGACATACAATCACATATTGTTCCAGCCTAAGTCTTAACAGTTATTATAGGTATTCCTTAACATAACAATAGATTATCCCTTAAAGATAACATAAAACAACACAACAATTTAACAATAATCCATAAAACGTAAAAAAGATTAGGTTAGCAATCCGTAAACATAAGTTAAACTGTTTGTTCTTTATAAAACCAGCACCACTCTTCATGCTTCAATCTAGTAGCCTTAAGTGTTATTATGTCAATATAGGAAACTTGTATATGATATAGTAGAAAAACAAAATTTCATATTCATCCAGTTGTTAAAGCAATTAAAAACAGAAACTATGATACATTAGTAAAGCAATACTGACCGTAATTTAGTGTTTTTGACTTCTCTAGTACTTTTTTTTGAAACTATTGATACTTCCTATCAATATCTCTGATTGAGGCCCACATCTTTTTTTTCGATCTTTTAGACAAATACTCAGTTACAAAACAATACAAGTCATCACCGAAAGTAATTTCAGGTATGGAATGGACCTCTGTCATCACCTCACTAATACTACACCCTATCTTATCTCGACTATCATTCTTGGTGGAAACACGATCAAATAGTTCATCAAAACATGACAGCAAACGATCGCCTACTCTAGAAGGTTTTTTACTTTTTTTTATACTTTGCACACCACATTGTTCTCTTGCTTTTCTCTTTCCACTGCTATTTGTAGTACTGTTATTTCCCATATTCATGCCAGCAACTAAATTGGAAACATCATCAGTGAAATTAGGAATAATATCCTCCTTTGAATCTCTATTTCCTTCCTTTAAATTTTCTTCTTCATTAACATTACCATTCAGAGTGCTTTGACCGACAACATCATCATCAAATAAAGATCCGAAAGATGGTGTCTCAACGTAATGTCCAGTCACCACAACATTGCTGAACATTAAATCAAACTTACTGCAAAGTGATGGTTCAATCTTAGAATATCTAACCTTTTTAAAACCTCTGATTTCCAAAAAAAAAAACAATATATGAAACATCAAATACATAAACTAAATAACACATGGTACATTGTTTAAAAATTATGACAAGATAAATCAAAAAAAATAGACAAAAAAAGGTATCAATAACTAACCTGAGCTTTTTTCGCCCACCATTCATCACTAGCACTAATAGTTTCAAGATCACTATTCCATCCTACACCTGTTTCAGAAATCAATTTTTTCCAAATCCTCCACTCTTTTTTAGCACCATCCCATTTGTTTTTAAGTTGAGTCTTACTAAATGCATAACCAGTTTTCTCTTTGAAGGCAGCCATAACAAATTTTCATCCACCCTTATTGAAATGAGTGTTTGACCTCATTCCTCTATCAATAGCAACAATATAAATATCACAGAATGTATGCATCATCTCTTTAGTCCAAGATGCTTTATCCGAGATTCAATACCTTCCATTGATAATTTTGTTTCTAACATAATTCATCAACCAACACAAGGAGACATGAGCCTTTAAACTTTGTAGTAGGTATTAAAGATGTTATATGCTTAAAACTTTTATAAATTAATAATAAGAAATGTTATAATACTGTCATTAATGTAGTTGATTTAAAAACATATCCCTATTATGTTTGTGTGTGTGTGTGTGTGTGTGTGTGTGTGTGTTTGTGTGTGATAATAATTAATTGTATAACCAATATTTAAACATGAATGAGTAAATATTGTGAAAGATGCAATGATCTATATATTTTAGACCATAGAGTAGAATAAGGTCCGTTTATAATAACCAAATTCCCATTATTTTCAAACTTCTCAACATTAACAAATCCATATATTTCATAACATGAGGCAGAACATATTGCAAGAAACTGAAACTAGTTTAAGAAAATGATAGATGCAGGTATTTCATATCATTAAACACAACAAATTGCAACTAGCCAAAAGTAATTGAATGAGAAGATATATCCAGCTCCTATTATTTTCAGACTCTCTAACATCAACATATCCATATATTTATTAACATAAAGCAGAATAAATTGCAAGAAATTGAAGGTATTACAGAGAAGAATGATAAAAGGAAAATTTTATGACTTTTTTTTACTGCAGTCATGGTCTCAAGTACCCCGTTTAGTTTGTGGGTTGCACATTTTCTAGACTGAAAAACAATATTCCTTAAACTAATTTGACTTATCACGAATACAAATCCAAAACACTACCATCTATATGGTAGTTTCACCTACAATTCTTGAATATCAGACCCCATCTCATTAATTAGTATGTGTATGCACTATTATTCACCTTTAGATTAAAGTGACAATATAATAAACATACACTAACCTTAAACAATGTTCTAATAATTCTATATCTACCTACACTTTAACTAGTTTGCTTGTAACTCAAACATTGCAAACTTACTTGTCTATTATGCAGTTTAGAACAGGCTAATCCAAGACATCAGGGCCGCAACTTTATCAAATGGATCGAAGCACATTTGTAACATAAGAAACATATTAGTACAGGCTAATAATAGGGGAACTTCATATCAAGCCATGACGAACAAGATTTTACAACCAACTAAACATAACACGTTTTGAAACCCAGTCAAAATTAATACAAAAGACTCGGCTGAAATAAGCTCGACAAATAAGAATGTTAATTACTAAAACAATAGTTAAACCTTGTAAAAGAATTTTTTTCTTGAAAGGAGAAAGCTAGTCATATACTCGTCTTCGAAGATGATTAATGAAGTCAATAGTAGAAGAATTAAAAGGAGAATTAAGAATGGAAAAGGCAGTAGTCTTTTGTGCAATCCAAACTTAAACATGGAAAATATTTTGAAAGCAACAGCCAAAGACACCACTGCAACAGGAATAATTATTATGTTAAGTTCACAACCAAGAAACACAAGAAACAAACGAACCATACCAACAATCACCACAACTAGATTTGAAAAACCTAATATTATCATACTTATTCGCAAACTATTCACTATTGAAGAAACCCAGATTTCCATTGCCTCTCAGGTTTCAGTCTTTATTCTTTGAATAGAACAAGGTGGGTTTCTCTAAATTGCTGTGAAGATCGTCAAATCAAACGGTACCAAACATGAGAAAAAGAGAATTTGGGTTTGCAATTCTTAATGTTTGTTTGTCGATAATACAATAAAGAGCTAAGTTTAGGTATTGCCTTCGGTTTGTACAGAGACTAAATTAATTGGGAGTTGGTTTGTATGGAGACAACATTTATGTTTTGCAACAAAAAGCAGTTGGGTTAGTAGATCAGCCAAGAAGGAAAACAGATCGCGAAGGCTAAACTCATGATGGTGACATATCAAAGTTCATCATTAACTGGTAGAGAATACCAACACTTTTACTACATGAAAAAAAAACAAACAAGAACTGAAGGAGCCTTTGCGATGACCAACCACACCTACCTCGAGCTTCGCCAACAAAAAGCACTTTTACAACATTTATAGAGAAGCTCGAGGTGGGTATGGCTGGTCATCACAGTAGTGTGCCATGAGGTAGCTTTTTCACCGGATATTACTGGGTTTCTTGATCTGTAAAAAAAAAAAATGAAATAACGGAGGGTGAAGGCTCGTAGATAAAGGGGTTATGGTGAAGAAACCAGCAGAAGTTTTAAGAAAATGGTTAACCAACGGATCAAAATTGATTTTATGAGAAGGATAGTTTTATCCAATAAATACAATGGTATTAAGCTACCTTAATTGTAATGTTTAGATAGGTAAAGTAATCAACTTTTCATGTGAAAAGCTGATAATTTTTACTTTTTTTTAACTTGTAGTTACACATTATTTTTATGTAAGGTCCACAACTTTAGCTAAATATAAATCTTTAACCAAACAATATCGTAACTGTGTTAAGAAAGACCACATAAGCCACCACTTTTCCAAACGCCCACTTATATGAGAAAGCAAAAATACCACATTAAAAAATTTCAAAACAAAAATATAATTATGAACTTTAATATCAATTAAAATTTTAAAATGTTTTTTTAATGGTAATATCAATTAAAATGTTATAGATATAAAATATGATATTATTGAAATATTATGTTTTTTTTACCGTAAGTTTTTTGTTTTTAAGTTTTTCAAAATGTATTATTCTCCGAAAACTTTTAAATTACTGTGGGTCATCTGTTAGCTTAGCGACGTGAGAAAATGAGGCCGTGAAGGCATTTGTTGCCCACAAGTAGTGGATGCTAGCGAAGAAAAATATACTGACATGATATGCGTGTATGCCAGCCATTGTGAATCTGCTGATAATTCCGCGCAGTGCAGTGAGAAGTCATAAAGCATATCATAACTTATGTGGGACTTTTATTGTGCGTTTGTTGTTCAAAGGAAGACGGGGGGACCTTCAGATTCCTATCCTCCGGGGCTCAGGCTCAGGCTCAGGCTCAGGCTCGTCATGGCACGAGGAACTCTGACTGCAAAGCCAAGAAGGACCTCATGTACTTGCAATTCGCAGTCCATAGAGACTTGTGAGGCCCCAGAGGCTTGGCCCTAGTGAATTTCGCCACTGTCTAGTGTCAACAGCCTACAGCGCGTTGCCTAATATATTTTGATTTTCAAGAGAAAAGTCCTTATTGCCATTTATAATTTTACGTTTTAAAAATATTTAATTTTTCTTTAATTTTTTACTTTAAATTAATATTTCTTTTCAGGTAATTTTAATACTGATATTAAAAATAATTTTTTTAAAAAATTTAAAAAATAACCAACACTATACTATCATACAACCTTCAAATGAAACATCAAACTTCTCGATTTTTGGAAATTCTTCAACATGGCAGGCGACTAGCTGTGTATCACCACCTGGAACTTGGAGCATTGCGAAAAACTTGACAAGGGACATTAATTAAGAGAAAAAAGGTCTCATTGATTGGTTTGTGGATGCTGAAGAGAAACAATTTGGCTCCACTCGGTTCAAGACTAGAATCATGAACTACAAGTTTATTAGAAATTTTTTTTTAATGTTTGCACAAAAATAATATTATTATTTTAATAAAATAATTTTTTTTATTAACTCAACCTAGATCATACCCTATTTAATCAACCAAATAACTAGATGGGCTGAACCATGTCTTATAACTAGAATTCCAATAGTTTTGACAGTCTTCCTCCGTTTCCATAAACACGTGTGAGCGAAGAATTGAAAATCTTTAAATATAAAAAATGCTTGAGGTTGTTATTTTTAAAAGTAGTTTTTGTTTAAAAATATATTAAAATAATTTTATTTTTATTTTTTAAAATTTATTTTTTTATATTAGTATATTAGTATATTATTTTTAATAATTTTTATAATATATTTTTTAAAACACAATTTCAAACATACTTTTTATCTATTCAGCACCGACATACCCGAACCTGTTTCTTTTACCCTTGTGCTCAAAAATAACCCGACCCTTTTAACAAAAAGAGGAAAAAAAAAAAACCCCATCATCCTCTGCTTCTCACATGTCACCGCCAAAATCACAGATCCAATCTCAGAAAACCCAGCAAAACCAAACTCCCAAGCTCATCTCCTCGCTTTTTCTTCCCCATCAACTCCCAATCCCATTAATTTATCACAATTATATGACACAGAAGCTAAGAAAATGTCAACATTTTTGCACCAAAGACCTCTCCACAGCCCACTCTCAGATCCCGACCCGCTATCACCGCGCCAATCTTTCTCCTCCCAAAGACAAATACCCCTCTTCAGCCGCACAGGCCTAATAGCCTTACTGTCCCTCCTCCTGATTCTTGGCGTAATTTTACCCTGGACAGGCATGCCCTCAATTTTCTCAGCAACAAAACCTGCCTCACTAACAAAATGGCAACAGTACACACTATCCCAAGCGGTGTCGTTTGTTGCAAAAAACAAGACAGTGATTGTTTGTGCAGTTAGCCAGCCTTACTTGCCATTTTTAAGTAACTGGTTGATTAGTATTTCGAGACAAAAGCATCAAGATAAGGTTCTTGTTATTGCTGAGGATTATGCTACTCTTTATAAGGTTAATGAGAAATGGCCTGGTCATGCTGTTCTCGTACCTCCTGCTCCTGATTCACAGACTGCACATAAGTTTGGTTCTCAGGTACTTGCTATTTTTAATTCTTCAATGCATTTATCTTCAATTAACTCTTATTTTCTTTGTCGCCGTTGTTGAATTGGCAATCATCGTTTGTGGCAAACGAAATTGCTATTTTAAGGATTCTGATTGATTTAGCTTGCTAATAGTTTACTTTATTTTGATAATCTGAAAAGACGATTCTGATTGGTTTCGTTGGATAGGGGTTTTTCAATTTCACATCCCGGAGGCCTAGGCACTTGCTGCACATTTTGGAGCTTGGATATAATGTGATGTACAATGATGTGGATATGGTCTGGTTGCAAGATCCTTTCCCGTATTTGAAGGGAAACCACGATGTCTACTTCACCGATGACATGGCTGCGGTATGTATGCTAACCTGCTTGTACCTTTGATGTGTGGTATGAATGAACTCCTACCCTATTCTGGGACATGATTGCTGCATCGCACTCTTTGAAGCATTGTTGATTAACTTGTGCTTTGTTTCAAATGTCTTGATTTTCATATCAAATTCTAGTTTTTGTTTTGAGTGAGTTTGGCGTGTCGTGGCTGAAAATCACACCATGCAGTAACCTTATTTTACCTTGCCTTAGAACTCTCGAATCCTGTATCTTGATCTCTTGCATTTTGACTCGTCTAGAGCTTGTTAATACTTGGTATTTAAGGTAAAACTTCACCATTCGATATCCTTTTGTGGCCATGAACTGGCTGTCTGTGGATCATTTCCCTACTAAGTTTAACTCCATTTCTAGTGATATTGGGGGCGGATATGTCATTTTTCTTTTTACTATTTTGGTATCAGCTTTATGCATCCCTTCGCACCATTCCACTTGATTATAAGCAATTCGGTATTTATATGGTTAGTGAAAACCTAAAATCAAGTAAATGAAACCTGTCCTTAGACTGTAAGCTTATTTTTATGCGGTGGGGTGGTTTCAGCAATCTTCAGAATAAATACTATATGTAATGCCCTTTTCGTTTGCATTACCAGGTGAAGCCACTGGGCCATTCCCACGATTTACCACCCCCGGGGAAGAAGGGGCGCACTTATATATGTAGCTGCATGATTTTCATGCACCCCACTGATGGAGCAAAACTAGTTTTGAAGAAATGGATTGAGGAACTTCAAGCTCAGCCTTGGTCCAAAACAAAGAAATCCAATGATCAGCCTGCTTTTAATTGGGCATTGAACAAAACAGCTGGACAGGTTTGTGCTGACCTTTTTAGTGCATCCACATTCCACAAACTAGATTATTGGATTTCACTTTTCCTTTTTTCTGATATAATTAATTCTGCTTAAGGTATTGAAAACATGTGGACAGTGCTTTAGCTATTGAGGCTCGAGCCTGAAGGAGAACATTTTAAATTTATGAAGAACTAAAAATGTAAAATGAGTTCAAATTTGTACCCAGAAGACAAATAGTAGATTTATTCCCCCTAGGTTTTCCATACGTTTCATGGTGCATCAATTGAGTTGTGATGTTTGTATATTCATGACATGTCCACAGGTGGATCTGTATCTTCTGCCCCAGGCAGCATTCCCAACAGGAGGGTTATACTTCAAGAATCAGACATGGGTGCAAGAAACTAAGGGGAAGCATGTTATCATTCACAACAATTACATCACAGGTTTTGAGAAGAAGATAAAGCGTTTCCATGATTATGGTCTCTGGTTGGTGGATGGTCATGCTAGTGAATCCCCACTTGGTAAACTATAATGAATCAAAAGACCATGATAGTTTTGTCTGCGTGGCTAATCACATTCTTTCAGAACCCTGGATGAAATGTCAGCTATTGTTCATGGAATCACATATAGAATATGGATGATTAGAAACTCTAGTTTTTTTCCTTTTCTTTTACTCGTGCTTTATTTTCTTATAATAGCAATGCATTAACTCAAGGGTGGATTGCTTTGGAAGTGGCTTGGTTGATATCCTTTCTAACAGATTGAATTCAATTCACATAGACAGTGCAAAAGCAAAGGAAATGGCTTTGTTTATATTCTCTCCCATGGATGGAATTGCTTTCACGCAGGAAGTGCTGAAGCCCACGAGTGGCCTTTTGAATCAATTCGATTTCTGGTTCATATTTGACCCACCTTTTTGTGGTCAAGCGAAGGAATTATTTGCTTAAAATTTTATGCAAACACAATTTTTCCCTGCATTACAAAATCAATCATGTCTTCAGAAATCTTCACCAATGAAATTATTGATATCATCTTTGAAGTTCGCAGTCTCATGTGCTCCCTCCCATTTCTGTGAATGAAAGCATTGGTGATGCTCCGATTAGTGGTTTAGGGCATCAATGCGCCAACTTTCTCAGGCAGTTAACAGTATTGCGCAACAAGGTAATGCCAAATGAAGTCAAGCTAATAACTTGCATTAATAGAGTAGATGAGGCATTAGTGGTGAGAGCTGCCACATGTCAAGGAGTTAAACAAGTGGTAGTAAAATGTTTCTTCCCTCGGGAGCGTACTGCAAGTAATTGATTTCTTTCCCTTTATTTGCATAAAAATTTGGAGTCAAGCTAACTACAGCTTAGAGGAGGAGGCAGTATCAAAGAAGTGTCGGTGAGGAATACACTGCGTAAAATAAACGTTCAATTATTGAAACCTGGGTGTGGCCCCTCATTGGATTGACATCAGGCAGGCATGGTGAGCAAATTTCTGAATTCGATTCGGGCAAGCAAGTCGGTCTTCGGAATTAAAATAAAAATAAAAATTGTGAAGTGGGAGCGAGGAAATATATTTAATAAAAGTATAAATAAACACAAGTAGATTCGAGTTAGATATATTAATTTTATGTATATTAATTATTGATTAGCATCTAAAGATAAAAAAATATGGTTAATTTGCTTCTGGTTGAGAGGTTTCTAGTGGGAGCTTCTTCAGTAGTAATAATTATTATAACTTTTTTTCGACAGGAAGAATCAAATGAAATTAAAATCGGACAAAATCGGTTTATACGTACACATCAATCAATACATTGAAACGGAAAGCAGACAAAACTGAGAGAGATAAGACTGAATATACTGCAAAATCACCGTAACTTCAAGCAAATATATATTACCTGACTGTTTTTTGTGCTTGTGCACATCATTGAGATGTTCATCTCCACCACGCCTCCTTGTCTGAAATCACCGATCACTGCAGTTCGGGTTTTGTTTGTTTTTATGGTTAAAATTAAGGTCTGTGTATGAAGTTTATAAAAATACAAAAAAAAAATTATTTTATAATTAAATTTTGTATATAATTAAAAACCTCAACCTCAATCACATGAATAAACACAACTTTATTGAAGCGATTGGTGATCTTGACATTAAATGTTTTGTGTTCAATGTCATTGCCAATACTTTTCATTCCTGGCCATCAGCAAATTTACTAGTTTTCAATTGTCAACGGTGATTATGACATTAATTTGAATAGAGATTTGTATCATTGTGCATATAGGAAGTTGAACTGTTTACTATAGATGTCAAACACCATACAAAAGCAACTAAGTCTACAAATTCAAATGTGATGATAATTATTTTTAATAAATATAAATATATATATATATATATTAAAATTTATTTTTTATATCATTATATTAAAAAAATTAAAATAAAAAAATTGAATTTCAATCAATTTTTGTTTGAGCAGCACTCCAAAACAAGTGTTTTTTTTAAATGATCAGCACTGGAATCATGATGTATTTGTTTTTTTATCATTAAAAGTAGTATTTTTATTATTCATGTATTTTTTGACAGTTTTTTTTATTAATATTTTTTAATTAAAAGTAAAGAAAATTTAAATATTTTTATTAAAAATTTCATTAATTTAAAATAAATAGGAAAAAATATTTTTTAAAAAAAATAAATTACATTTTCTTATTAATACTTTTTTTAACAAAAACATGTTTTTTTTATTAAAAATATTATCTTTTAAATAAAAACTTAACATGATTTGAAAAGTAAATTTTCATAAAAAAAAAATTAAAAATCATGTCTTGATATTTTGTATGGAAGAAAAAAAACTAATACGAGGAAATTTTGTAAGAAATTTAGAATTAAAAAATAAATTTTATTTTTATTAAATATGCAGGATCATAAATTAAAAATATATATATTAGGTTCATGTATAAAACTTAATGAAATGACTACTACTATTATCAAAAGATTCTATAAGTTTATTTGAAACAAAAGCAAAATCAAATGGTATTTAAGAGAATAATATTTTAAATATTTGATTTATAATTAATTTATCCTAACATGACTTATTTGATACGGTGGATTTTAAGGCAACTCAAACACTTAATAAAAAGAATTATTTAACTTAAAAAGTTAAAAATATATGTTTTTAATATTGAGATGATGATATTTTGATTTGACTAGAATTTCATAATTTAATTTGTCAAATTCACGATTTAGATTATAGATTCTATTGGGTTTAATGTTTTTTTTTTAAAAAATATTTTTACTTGACTATATATGATAAAAATAGATGTTCATAAAACCAAATACAAACCAAATGTTATTATATTTATTTAAGATTAAGATAATTTTATAGAAAACAAACCAAAATAATTTTTAAAGACAAATTCAATCAAGCAAATGTCGAGTAATAAAAAAAAAAAAGAATGATGAAATAGAATAAAGAGAGAGGGGGGAAATTAAAAAAAAAAAGAGGGAAAATTACCCTTAAAATTATGTAATTTGATTCATATTTGTGATTACTCACTATGATTTAAAAAATTACAATTTATATTCTAAACTTTATATGCATATTAACACTCAATATTTCCAAAGAGGAAAATCAATAAAAAATATTTAATCAACAAAGAATATTTAATCTTTTACATAATTACATTATTTTCCATTTAATAACTAAATAACCATTGCAATATTAATATTACAACTTTATCATCAAATTAATATTATAACTTTTTCAAAATAAAAAAGAACTAGAACCTTGTATTTCATCAAATATTTTATCTATAATATAAAATCAACCTCAATTTTATTGAGACCTCTAAGTTTATACTTTTATCTTTGCTGTAATTTTCTTATATTTTCAATAAACCATCAAATCCCAATTACAATAGCTATGAAACTTGAATGAGAGATTAAATATGATAAAGAAAATTTTTTAATTAATTATTGATTCAAAGGGTGTTTGAGGATGTGTAATAATTGCTTTTTTAAAGTGTTTTTTTACTTAAAAATATATTAAAATATTTTTTACTTTTAAAAATTATTTTTAATATTAATATATAAAGCAATTCAAAACATAAAAAAATAATTTTAAAAATTTTCCCAACCTTGATTTGGAACGCAATACCAGACAAGGGCTTAATTAAACCTATTAACATAACAAACCGGGTCCTCTTAACAATTCAGGAAAATAAAAACTTACTGATGAAGGAATTTGAAGGCAGAAAAAATGTCTTGAAAGAAAAGAGAATGAAGATTATTGGGTTGCTTGTTACAGGATTCTCTCATTAAATGAAGTAGAGCTCCTTACAAGTTACAGGGTAATGGTGGGTTCATGTTAAAGCCTCTTTGTAACCAAGATTTTGGTATCTTTCCATTAGGTTTGGCATTTTTTGGGATTATGATGCAAAAAGATGAGAGCAAAGACATAATTTTGGGAGGGAAAAGTTTTAAGCAGCTGGCAATAATAAGAGTTGAAGATAACCAACGTTCAAACTTTCACTTTTGATTCATATTTCTTGATTTATTTTTCATAACAGTGATCGAAAAATACAGAAATAATTTAATTTAAAGTAAATAAATAAATATTTAAAATATTTTTAAAACATAAAATAAACTATTTCTATAAAGTGATGTCAGCAGGACATCAAATTTGAAAGGGAACTTGAAAGGGTTTGGTGAAGCTTGTCAATAGCACAGATAATTCCCACAAAACCACTGTCGCAATCTCAACAGAGTACTTAGATTTGAGACAAAGATTAAGAAATCAGGGTTCTTTCTGAACTTCAATGTGTGTTTTTTTTTTTAAAAGAAGAAGATAGAAAATATAATTTGAAGAGAGAGATATTATGCATTGAAGAAAGATGATTTAAGTTAGCCTTTTCCGTGGTTAAGCTTTGGGAGAGGCTGCTCGTATTGTTATATAAATAAAATAAAAGAATTTAATATGTGTAGGTGTGTGTATATATTAATAAGTTTCTTACCGATTTCTTAGCTGTGTGAATCACTGTAAGAACAGGACACGAAAATACCCTTCAAAATCCAATAAAAGAAAGAAACTCCCCGAATTGACCTCTCTCTCTCTCTCGCTCCCTCCTCTCTTCACTAATTACTCAACTCACAAGCATCTTGCAATCACTCCACTTTGCCTTTGGCCTTGCTTCCCCCACCTTTCAACATCACAACGATTAGCTTATATGCATGTCTGTCCTGAGAGGCAAAGGATTGATTTTTTTTATGGAACTCTAAATGGGTTCATTAGAGAGTGGAGGAATCTCCTTCAAAAGAGACAGCAACAATCTTATTCGTTCTCATTCAGCTGGTAGAACTGAAAGAAACCCTTTTTTGTATAGACCCAGATCGAGACTTTCTCGTTTCTTGCTTTTCAAGAAGTTAGATTACATTCAATGGATTTGTACTGTTGCTGTTTTTCTCTTCTTTGTAGTTCTATTTCAGATGTTTTTGCCTGGTTCTGTTGTGGAGAAATCTGAACTAGGCTCTTCTCCATGGAGAGGAATGGAGTTGGTTAATAAGGATTTGTTGTATTTGAAGGAGATTGGTGGGTTAGATTTTGGTGAAGATATCAAGTTCGAACCTTCGAAGATATTACAAAAGTTTCAAAGTGAGAACAGAGAGATGAATATGCCATTTACTAACGGGACATTAAGTCGTTTTCCTTATAGGAAACCGCAGCTTGCATTGGTTAGTTTCCGCTACTATTTGCTAATCCATTGCTATTCCTTTTTGTTATTTTTCTGCGGGGTTGACTTGTGGTCTAAATTATGTTTTCTAATTCAGGTGTTTGCGGATCTGTTGGTTGATCCACAGCAACTGTTAATGGTGACTGTTGCTACTGCATTGCAAGAGATTGGCTACACAATTCATGTATGTATTTTGGTGCTTCAATTTTTAATGCCGATTGTTTGGTGAAAAGAAAAAAGCGAACTGTTCGAGCAACAATTTTGCATCTTTCTTTCTTCCTGTTTTTTTAGTTTTTTAAGTGCTTGTGGTTCTCCATTAAGTTGTATAAGAATTTGTTAGATTAATGATATTTCATTCTTCTTGGCATCAAATTCTTGCAATTTGTTTGGCAGGTTTATACACTACGAGATGGTCCTGTGCAAAACATTTGGAAGAGCATGGGAATTCCGGTTACCATCATTCAAATTAGCCACAAATTTGAAATTGCTGTTGATTGGCTAAAGTATGCATGGCATTCTACTGCATTTTTGAAACATGATGAGCTTTTAATTATCATCTTTTTTTGAAAAAAAAAATATTGAGCATGGTTTGTGTCATTGAATTTAAAGGCTTTTGGTTGCATTGAATTTTGACGTATCCTTTTGCAGCTATGATGGCATACTTGTCAATTCTCTTGAAACAAGGAGTGTCATCTCTTGGTAAGATATATTACCATTTTTTCTCCCAAATAATAGATGTATCTCCAAAATTATGGTTTGACTCAAACTCTTTCTTTTATCCATTTCTCTGTTTCAATCATTCTATTTCTATGGGCAATCCTAAGTGATTAGTCTTTCATTAGCAGTGAATTAGGATAAACCTATTTAGTATTGTAATGATTTGAGGATGCTATCTTTACCCAGGAATCTTAAATTGCCCCTATGCCCAAGACTTGACAGCCTGTGCAAATTAAAATGCTCAGTGTGCTGAATGTGATGGAACACAATTTTGTTACTTCGTTCTAGTTGAAATATATATATGAGGATAAAGCCTTTCAGTAACTTGGTTAATTTATGTGAGACGCTGCTTGTCCCAGTCAATTAACATGATTGATTTCACTTTACAAGTTTTATGCAGGAACCTTTTAAGCCCGTGCCTCTTATATGGACCATCCATGAAAGAGCACTTGCTATTCGTTCAAGACAGTACACTTCAAGTTGGCAAATTGAGCTTCTGAATGATTGGAGAAAAGCTTTCAACCGGGCTACTGTAGTAGTCTTCCCAAATCACATCCTTCCGGTAATTGACTGTGATAAGTCTTCCACCTTGTGGACACTATCTGAAAATTCCATGGGGTTAATGTGGACTTGCAGATAGAATGCAACTCCCCAATAAATGTCATCTATATTTTAAAAAAATTCCTATACATAGTAATAAGCAACTTAATGTTTTGTAACGTTATTGTGTTGTGATGTTGTCCTCAATGTTCATGCTATTAACATTGGAACTGAAGTTGGCATTAATCTCCATTTCTGCATATCAAACAGATGATGTACTCTGCATTTGATGCCGGAAACTATTATGTTATTCCTGGTTCCCCTGCTGAAGTATGGGAAGCAGATACTACAATGACACTGTACAATGATGATATACGTGTGAAGATGGGCTATGAGCCCACTGACATTGTCATTGCAGTTGTGGGAAGTCAATTTTTGTACAGGGGTTTGTGGCTGGAGCATGCGCTTGTTTTGAAGGCTCTGTTGCCACTTTTGCAAGACTTTCCATTGGATAGTAATTCAATTTCTCATCTCAAAATCATTGTTTTAAGTGGGGATTCTACTGGTAACTACAGTGCAGCTGTTGAGGTATGGTTTAGATGCATGCCTGGAGTTAATTACATCTAAAAATAGATGCCAACTCCTGTGATCTCTTTATTTTCTCAGGCTATTGCTGTTAACTTGAGTTATCCAAGAGGAACTGTAAAACACTTTGCTGTTGATGGTGATGTGAATAGTGCCCTTAGCGCAGTTGATCTTGTGATATATGGATCCTTTCTTGAGGAGCAGTCTTTTCCTGAAATTTTGGTGAAAGCCATGTCCATAGGAAAACCCATCATAGCCCCGGATCTCTCCATGATCGGGAAATATGTAAGCCTTAGTTATTTTTTATATTTAGTCTTCATGCACAAACAGATTGAATTCACGAAGTACATTGATTTAAGTGGATGATTTGAAAGATGATCTCACATTCCTGAGTGTTGTCAGCTCAACTAGTGTATCACCATCACTTAGAGTGGATCACTGGCCTTTCTGTTTTTTACTGCCTTTTCAGCTCTATCAAGACTCAATTTTCTTGATGAATAAGAACTCTTATTCCAAAGGGGCTTACTCATAGCCTAAACTTGAGAGTTCTTATAAGGCTTATTTTGATCCTTGTATTTGTATGAGTTAGATTGCCTAACCTATTCTGATCCTTGTGCATGTATGAATTAGATTGCCTCCCTTTACCAGGGCAATAACTTCTTTTTTATTTGCCCAATTTGTATATCTTTATCTAATCTTACTAGCCATTCATCTCAATATCCCCATATAGGGTTTGCTCCTTTCTTGTCGTCACATCAGGAACATTCTTTTATAGTTCTTGTTGTTGCCTCATTAAGACTAATATTCTGTTTTGTGAATGGCTTCTTCAAATCAATTTGCATTGAGACATAATTTTTGTCCAATTCGATATATAGTCACTGTCCTTCTTTAAAGCCAGTGGCCCTGGAAACTAGCAGTTCTTAATTTTTTTGGGCAATGACAAATTTTTTATCAGCTTTTTGAAATATCAATAGACAATGATTAATAAAACGTTATTGGTGTCAGATTTTTATTTTACATTATAATGAATAATCTTCTTGTTACACACCTATGTCTATTAAGCAAACTACTGACTTTTTTGGCAATAACAATTAGGTTGATGACAGGGTGAATGGCTATCTTTTTCCCAAGGAAAACATCAAGGTTTTGACACAGATTGTATTGCAAGCGATCTCCAAAGGGACATTATCACCTCTAGCTCGTAACATTGCTTCAATTGGAAAAAGTACAGCTAAAAACCTGATGGTTCTAGAAACCATTGAGGGCTATGCTAAACTACTTGAAAATGTTCTCAAGCTTCCATCAGAAGTTGCACTTCCTAAGGCTGTTCCAGAAATTCCTCCAAAACTAAAAAAAGAGTGGTGCTGGAATCTATTTAAAGCATTTCTAAATTCAACACATGAAGACATAACTTTGAAAAGTTCTAGATATTTAAACAAGGTTGAGGAACAGTGGAACCATGAGCAAGGAGAGAGCACTGGTTCAATTGCCGCTACTGATGATTCATTCTCATATGACATTTGGGAGGAAGAGAAAAATATTCTGATGCTTAATACTAGAAAAAGAAGAGAGGAAGAAGAGGTAAGAGTTTGTGCAGTGATAAATATTAAGAGTAAATTTTGATGGAACAGGTCTTCCTGTTTTACATTATTGAAGTGCATCCTTTGTAAAATCTGACCTTTTTTATTTTTGGCAGCTAAAAGATAGAACTGATCAACCTCGTGGAACATGGGAGGAAGTATATAGAAGTGCCAAAAGGGCTGATAGGTCCAGGAATGATTTACATGAAAGGGATGAAGGAGAACTTTTGAGGACAGGGCAACCGTTATGCATATATGAACCATATTTTGGGGAAGGAACCTGGTCTTTTCTTCATCTAAGTTCACTTTATCGAGGAATAGGATTGGTGAGTTTGCATCTGTATTTTATACTGGAAATCTGTGTGCACAAAATCTCTATTTTTCTCGAAGTTACTTGAATTTTGTGTCCTGTCAGATGATTGTTCCCAACATGATTGACATCACCCTCTTCTAACACGTAGCTGATGGTTAAAAATCTTCTGTGCTGATTATAAAGATTCTACTTTCTGAAGGTGTTAATTACTTGAACTTTCAATCTTAATCTTCCACATTTAGCAAGTTAAGGAAAAGGTAAATGGTCAGGATATCTTTATTCATGTATCTGAAAGCTCTCCATTTGCATATTCCTCAGCACTATGGTGTGTTTTACCTGCAAAATGATTTTGGTTGAACACTTGCACGAAATCTTTTGCTCATCTCACATTGAAGGAATTTGAAGGCCCTTAGTCGCATATGCCTTTGCAATTGTAACCAAACCATGTGGCACCTTTTAATTTATGGAGCTTGCTTTATACTTCAGCTTGTAGTTGGAATTTATAAATTTGGTTTCCTTCCTGATTTTGTATACTGACTATGGTTGCAGTCCACAAAAGGTCGAAGACCCAGGACAGATGACATTGATGCACCCTCCCGTCTGTCACTTCTCAGCAACTCATACTATCGAGATGCCCTAGGTGATTATGGAGCTTTTTTTGCAATTGCAAATCGAATTGACCGTATTCACAAGAATTCTTGGATAGGGTTTCAATCTTGGAGAGCAACAGCAAGGAAGGTATATGATGATCCCCTATTTTCTGTCTACCCTGTATTCTTGTTGTCATGTTGTTTGCTCTGCCCTGCATTGCAATTTTAGGATCTGATATTGAACTTTAATCCTGCATTTTTGGTCATTCAGACTGATATTGCCAGAACATGGTCAGATTTGGATCTACTGTAAAATGTGAAAAAGACAAGGTTACTTGCAACCACTTGGGCTTTCTGAGCACATGTGGCAGTTGCAGAGATCAATTGATGCATCCTATGCAACTATAGTTACAAATGTGATTTGCCTTGCTTCAAAATGAGCTAAATTAATGGAATTTTTTTCTGGGATTCTAGCACCAAATTTCCTATGGCCATTACCTTTACTATGAGTAGTTACCATTTTGGTTCTCTGTAATCTATGCAAGTAATGAGTTTATTGTTAAACAAATGCAATCTCATAATTTATTTCATACATTTAATGAAGTATTTCTTATTCTGGGGTATAAACAGGCATCTTTGTCTAGGATTGCTGAAAAGGCATTGATAGATGCTATTGAAACACAAAAGCATCGGGACGCACTTTACTTTTGGGTCCCCATGGACATGGATCCAAGAAGTCACTTAACAAGGGACTTTTGGTCTTTCTGTGATGCTATAAATGCTGGAAATTGCAAGTAAGAGCCATGCTATTTATATCAAGATTTATCATGTGAATCTTGACAATTGCGCTCCTTTCTCATTTGCATTCTTCTAGCTGATTTCCACCATTTAATTGTTGGTGATTGAAGGTTAGCTTTTTCCGAGGCTCTTAAGAGGATGTACGGCATCAAGCATGATTTGGATTCTTTACCATCCATGCCTGAAGATGGGGATACATGGTCTGTCATGTTGAGTTTTGCTTTGCCAACAAGGTCCTTCCTGGAGTTTGTAATGTTTTCAAGGTGTGATAAGTTGCGTTTGTTGGCTTTAGGAATTCAAAAATTCAAAGTGTAAGCTGCTTCAGATGCTGATTTGAACTGTTGAGTGCAGAATGTTTGTGGACGCATTGGATGCACAGATGTATGATGAGCACCATCAAAGTGGGCGATGTTATCTGAGTCCAGCTAAGGTAACTTCAAGTTTATTTGATGAGTTTTCTGTGCTGCAAGCATGTAACTTGGCTGTTCTTGGAATTTAGTTTGGGTGCTAGTATGAGTTGAGTCTAGGTTTTCAATGAGTTCACCTGTAGAAACTCTGCAACCCAAAGTGCTAGACAACATTTTCAACTGAAGCTCAGTTTACCCTTCAAGTTTATGATGAATAAGTACAACCATACCATTCACCTCACTTGGTGCTCAGTCGGCTGGCAAATTCTGTTTTTGGGAGATGCTTCTTGAACAGTCAACTAGGCATTTTAAATTCCCTCAAAATGGACAGATAGATCTGCAGTCCTTTTGATAACCGCAAGACCCTTTTTTTTTTTTGCCTTTTATGTATTGCAGGATAAGCATTGCTACTCACGGGTTCTTGAGCTGCTCATAAATGTCTGGGCATACCACAGCGCAAGACAGATGGTGTACGTGAATCCTGAGACTGGCCTGATGAAGGAGCAACACACTGTCAAGAGCCGCAGAGGCAAGATGTGGGTTAGATGGTTCTCATACAGCGTTCTTAAGAGCATGGATGAGGACTTGGCTGAAGAGGCAGATTCTGATCGGCCCAAGAGAAGGTGGTTATGGCCTTCAACGGGTGAGGTTGTATGGGAAGGTGTATATGAGAAAGAGAGGAATCTACGGAATCATCAGAAAGAGAGGAGGAGACAACAAAGCAAGGACAAACAACAAAGAATGAGGAAAAAACACCGTCAAAAAGTGTTGGGAAAATACGTGAAGCCCCCACCAGAAGACATAGAAAATTCAAACTCTACAATGTCTACGTCAGAAACTTTATAGCATTAAGTTCACCCGTCCGATTATGGCCAGCATTTGGTGGTGGAGTCTAGCGCGATGATTCTTTTATATTTGATTTTTCCTCTTCAGTTCTTATTTGGCAAAAGGGATGCATGTGTTTGTATCTTTTTCATGAAGGGGTTTGTATTTAACTAACTGCATCCCTACGTCATTAGTGTTTGTGAGTGTATCAAATGTATACTAATTTTCCTGTTCATTTCATTTTTTTCAACCCATTGTAGAAGCTATTACATTCATAACCACAATGAAGGAAGAATTGTGTGAGTATTTGTAATTTCAATAACTCATTATACTCCCATCCATGTTCCGCTGTCTTGAGAGCTTAATATACTCGTCAGATCATATTAGCAATAATTATAAGCTCATTAGCCTTGTCTTCCACATCGACCTCTAGATAGAAAATATAATCAGGCGACATTTGACCCGACCTTCAGATAGAAATTATAATCACGCGGTATCACCAAATTCAGGAACACAGCAAAGCTTCAGAAGGGTTAAACACCAATACAGGATTCAGACTGTAAGCATGACATAGGGCAATGAAACAGTGAGTGAAAAAGCTAAAATCAGTTGCATAGCGGGGAGTATTTCCTCTCATCACAGAAAAGAAACAAAATTGCAACCCTCATTTGGAGGGAGGAAACAACTACACCCAAGAGTGTCACCGCATGGTAAACGACATAAATTACATCTCTAGAAGGTGGGGTAAATAACATTCAACATCCTCAGGCAAAATCCTCTGTTCTCCCATTATGGAAACTTATCAATACCTTGGAGCTGCAGCAGAAGACACAAGTCAGTCATGAAATCAGTCCAATCAATATCACCAGAGAATATTTACCAAATTGATGTTTCTACTAAACATGAGTCACGGGGGCCTACCTCCACCTACTGTTGCTTCAGGCAACCGCTCAATTGAGTATTTGTGTTGAGTAATGTACATGATGGGCACACCAGGGATCTGCCACCAAGCAAGCAACTTCATATCAGAACCAATTTCATTTCAAATGCACAGCAAGAGAGTATTCACTTGAAGGTACCTTGCGGATCCTCCGCTTTAAATCTCGATCACATGTAGCAACAATATAACATTTATGCTGTTCCCAAACAAATGATCTGGTTAGTTACATTAAAAAAACATGTTGAATAAACTAAAAATTAATTATCATGAAAGGCAGTATCCATAAAGTAAAATACTTTGAAATAGAGTTACATAAAGGATTATTCCTTGCAAATGGCCACTATTTTGTACCTTTTTTCTTCAAATAAAGATTATTGTTTTTCATAGAACAGAAAAAAAAGATGGACATGAACATTTAAAAGAATAATTTTCTTTAACTTCTGTAATTGCGCACACACTGCAAGGATTCGCTACTTTTTGCATTGTTACTGTCAAATAAATGGCAAAACCTATAAATCTGGTTTGATCCTTGTGCTCCTAGCAACATGAGGTACCATTTTTGCTAAATCCAACCTGTAGGGTTTAAAACAGGTTTGACCCTTATGCTCCTAGCAACATGAGGTACCATGTTTGCTAAATCCAACCCGTAGGGTTTAAAACAGGTTTGACCCTTATGCTCATAGCAACATGAGGTACCATGTTTGCTAAATCCAACCCGTAGGGTTTAAAACAGGTTTGACCCTTATGCTCCTTGCAACATGATGTATCATGTTTGCTAAATCCAAGCCATAGGGTTTAAAATAAATGGTCAGATTCTATTTCTATTAGTTAGCAAGTGGTTAGGGTGTTTTCCAGACTAGTGGGAAGTGGTGGGAATTAGTTGTAATCCAAACCATTCATTTGAAGTTAACAGTCCATATTTAATGAAAATGAAAGATCATCCTCCTGTTAAATTCAACTTAGCAAATAACTGGCTAATGCTTTTTAGCTTTGTATGATGAGGAGGGGGAGATATCTCCAAGGTGGTTACTATTTTGAGAAAATAACACTCAACATGAAGAGCAGGCCAAATATATTAGCGTCAGATTTGTACCTTGGTAACCCTTTCAACAATACAATCATCAGCATAAGTTCCCTTGTGAACACAGGGTAGTCTCTCAAAACGTGGATCCTTAGCAATCCTGTTCAGACACAAACATCCATCATCAAAATTCTTGTAAATAAATGAAATTTGAACAGAAGTGAAGGTTGGCCTCCAAATTACAAAAAGAAATAACATTGTGGATGTACACTATTAAGTGACAAAATTTACAAGCAGATTAGAACCTCTTCCATAGACACATTCAACAACCTAGACTCTTGATGCAAAAAATAGCAGGTAAAAAAATATCAATTGCAAAACTCAGCAACATGAAATCATACCTTAAAGCCACACGGTACTTCTGACCTAACTTCTCAAGTTCTGCCATCACACAGTCTGTGATACAAGGTGTGCCTTCAAATCCAAAAAGTGGAAGTTATCGATAAACAAGCTATACAAATCCAAAAACTGAAAGATATCAACAAACAAGCAGTAAAAAAAAAGTTCCGGACTTCATCTCATTCCCTAGCCAGTCTTATTACTCAGACAATTGAGATGTTATTTAAATCAAAAGCATGCAAATTAGAGCTACTAAAAAAAAAGAAGAAGAGCAGAGGCTAGCGAACACACATTTCGCATACAAGCAGTCCAGCATCGCCTTCTCTAAATCCAACTACAAATGGAAAACCAGAAAATCGTAAGGGCCAAAATTTCAATTCCGTGGGCTGAGCCTACAGCAAGGTTAATTTGACCTTTGCAATTTTTGAATCAAAACCAGATGGAAGTAAATATTGGCAATTGCATTTAACACTAACTTTATTCTGAATAGAGAAATTGATGAAGTTGGTATCCACCAAAACCCTGTATGGCGGCCCCAAAGCTGTGTTGTATGAGAAGAAGAGAGCTGAAGAAACCTGTGGCCTGTACAGATAAACAAGGAGAGGGGGGGGGGGGGCGTTACTTGAGCTCCAATTTTTTATTTTTTTTTACTTTACTTGCTAGAAGAAAAAACAACAATCATAGCAATAGTTATAAACATAAAAGCTTACACATTTCTCGGGAGCTTTTCGAGGGACAAATCTTTTTTCTTTGGATTCAAGACTTCTTCTTTATGTCTAGCAAGGGATTAAGCAGCAAGACTAATTAAGCAGAGAGCTAAAATTAGAGAGGGAACTAAAATAATAAAAGAAAGAAACGAGTGCTTACTGTTTAATTGCTCTAGAGGTAATCATCTTCTTCATTTTTGCAAATTTCGGGCCTTTTTTGGCTCTCCCCATCGCGACTTTTGAAGAGTATAAATCCTAATATAGAGGGAGAGGTAAGAAGAGACTGTTTTTGCAAATTCCAACTGACTACCCCTTCCAAAAAAGATAATTATGCTGTTTGGCTCGCTAAAGTACTTTCAGTTTGGTCGATAACATACGCAGAGAGTGATGGCCTGATATTAGCACATCTGCCAGCAGCCTTTTTTTGGGACGAGGACGGTGACGGTGAGGGAAAAAAATCAAAGGAGACGCCCGCCGCAGGGTATTTGTTTAACCTGAAAGATGTATATGAGCCGGAACTGAGTCCGGCCCATGTTCCTTATGATGTTGGGCTTAGAAGGATATTGAATCCAGCCCAGGTTCTTATTATATCGGGCTTCAGAGGATATGAAGCTGAAAGCCCAACAAGAACTTCTGGCCGGAACAAATGATGCCCACAGGTTCCTGAATCATTAAATTTTTAAGCCCATTTCAAAAATACTTTCTAAAAAATTTAAATTTTATTTATTTATTTTAAATTAATATTTTTTGATATTTTCAGATTATTTAAACATGTTGATGTCAAAAATAATTTTTTAAAAAATTAAAAATATTATTTTAAAATATTTTAAAATAAAAAATACTTAATCCAAAATTATTTTTTTAAAGCCATCATCCGTATGTATCAATACTTACGCATATAGGATAGGAATAAGAAAAACTGGATAACAAAATATATGAGTAGCATATTCATGCTGTTTATTATCGTATAAAATTTAAGTGAGATGAGAAATAAAGCAGCGCAAGCTTCTATCTCCCATAAAGACTGATTATTTGGCTATATATCATAAATTAAAAAAAAAAATGTATAGGATAATGGCAAATCCACTCAAGCAGCTACCGGAGAGAGAGCACCTCCAGTATTACACAGCCATCATGTTTTACGATTAAGGGAGAGGGGAGAGGGTGGTGTTCTGTTTGCTGGAGGGAGAAAATGAAGAGGGTGTTTATTTCTTCGTTAAAAAAACAGTTTTTGAAAATTTTTAATTTTAATTTTTATAATCTTATATTATTTTTATTTTTTGTTTTAAATTAATTCTTTAAAAAATAAAAAATATATATTATTTTGATATATTTTTTAATTAAAAAAATATTTTAAAAAAGAACTTGACTTGCAGCCTGTGTATTTTTGTGGTGATAAAGTATTTTTATATAAATCTAATCTTTTAAAATTATGTAAATATATTGATGATAAAAATAAATTTTAAAAAATAAAAAATATATTATTTTTATTTTTTTCTAAAAAAAACCCAATCACCCCCCTTAATCATCGTGAGGATAAATGAATCAAAGCTCAATGGGCTGGGCTGGGAACTTTAGGCCGACGTGTCCAATAAAACAAAGGATAAAATCTGTTAACTGGATCAACACAATATCTTTTAAATACCAAAGGGCCCACGCAGAATTCTAGTTAAACCGAGCTACATTTGAAATCGCGAAACGTGGACGTCGATAAAAAGGTCTTACGTGGCAAGAAAACTCCAGAGAGTTCACCGGTAGTTGGCGTGGGCGCGCGAAACATCTGGAAGGGAGAAGATGATTTCGACATGTCTTACAGTTGAAAATTCCTCTTCGTAAGTTGGCATATAAAAGGCAATATCATACACAAGATTAATATCAGGAAAATCAGAAATCAGTTGATAGAAGAAACACGCTCGCGGTCTCGAGAATTTGAAGCTTTTGGTTTGAGGTTCGTGGGGTGGATTGATTAGCGCTGCTGTGTCAATTGGATTTGTGGAAACGTTAGACTGGACATTTCGTTTTCTCCCTGTTACCTTATATTAAAGCTAAAAGAAAATGTAAGTTACTCTTCCTGCTTTGTAGATGATTGCTGTGCTTTGACTTCATAATATTGTTATCTGTTGACCTGTGGGAGATTTATTGAAATGTAAAGGATTGTTCTTGCTCAATGAATGAATGGATAATGCCAGTAATTTTATACCTTCTAGGAATTATTTCTTTCTACAATTTGTGGATTTACAATGCACCAAGTTGTTGTTAAAAGGTTTTAGAGGATTTCTTAAGGGGTTTACATGTGCACAGGTTCTTCTCTGGAATAGCATAAGATTTATTCCATTTTTAAGCTATCGGTTAATAAGAAAATCGAAGACTAAGCATTCAGCATGACGTTTTGAATGTATAAAAGCTGATATTTCTATGAATTCATGCAACTTGTTTATAATTATTACTATATGTTCTTTTTTCTTTCTATTGCTCTTTGTGTCTGTTGTTGGATATGTCCAGATGGTGGCCTCTGTTCTTTTATCGCTCTTCTTGGTGAAAAAAATAATTGTTGGCTCTGTGTCGATGTTCAAGATGATCGTTCATGCTGATCTGCGTTTTAACTTTTTCAGTTACATCGTACATCGACCTCTGGTGGTCTTTGAGCCAGGAATTTCAACCTGCTAAATTGCTACCAAGGCTTCTTGGTTTGGATAAGCTTTACCGAAAATGATGCCTGTGTATAGATACATGGACTCACACCCGATGCGCGGAGACCATGTACCTCCTATGCAGCATTATCATCCAAGCATTGGGGCTGTTCCACCTCATATGCATGTTGATCCATCCAAATCTGCTGCTCCATATGGACTTTGTCCTTATGGGAACATCTTCGGGTACTCGGTTCCATGTCATGCCTGCTGTGGCCATGGTAACTTCACTGGTTACTACGGTCCCATACCTTCTTGTTCTCATTTTCCACCACCTCAATATCAGTGCTATGGATATCCTCCGTATCATGAAACTATGCCTGTACAGTATGTCCCTTCTCCACATTATTCGATGGAACAGCCAAGACATGAATATGACAAGGTCTTCTCTAGCAACAATCATTGCTGTGGTTGCCGGAGTCGCACCCATGACCAGAAGAGAGATGAAAGTGTGAAGGTGGAGGAGCTGGATCCTGACTCTCAGAAGAAAGAAGGCGACGCCTTGGTTCCATTCCAGGTGAAAAATTACCCGTACCCATTTATGTGGATTCCACCAGACAAAATAAAGAATGAAGAAGATAGAAAACCTGTGGACTCAGAAATGGCAAGCGGGGAGAAGGCTTCACCAGTTATGAAGCCTCCTAAGACTGTAAAGCCACCCGAAGAAAAACCGAGAGTGTGGAATGGCTGGGTTCCTCTTGACTTGAAAAGCTTTGGACCCTTCATGCAAGCTGAAGATCAGAAGAGAACTCAAAATCATCAAAATGAGGACGAATTGCAACAATTTCCATTTCCTATATTCTGGCTGCCACCATACAACAAACAGAATGACACTTCCAACAAAGATGGTGCACAGACAATTGCATCTTCAAAACCTGAAGACGAGCCACCTTCTGCGGTCAAGTTCTTCCCAGTGAAACTACCTGGCAGTGGCGATGGCTCTAACAATCTTCTAGAAGGCCAATACAATTCTAGAGACCAAGGAAGTTCAGGGACAGAAAGCACTCCTGTTAAACAAATGGAATTGCATGGGGAGAAGGAAGGGGCTAACCAGAAAAGCATACCAGTGCAACAAATGGAAGCAGTTAGGGAGAAGGAAGATTCTGAAGGCATGGGTAAGAGAGGTAGAACTGCCTCTTTGAAAAATGCAGAAGGTAACCCATCTGGTAACTCTTCTGAGACCTGTGCAAAAAGACAATCCTTAGCCTCCCCAAAGGCATCGAAGTTACCTCCCGTTTGTTTAAGAGTTGACCCATTGCCTAAGAAGAAGAATGGAAATTCAGGCTCAAGGTCTCCTAGTCCTCCAGGGTCAAAAGGTCAGCTGCAGGAGGTATCAAAGGACACTGCTAAACCTTCTGCTTCATCAGGTTTAAAAGCAAATATCCATCATGACCCACAAGTTCAGAATGCCGCTCTAAGTAGCGGCAAGGAGACAGAAGCAAATAAAAGTGGTGGGAAAATCATAGAGGTCGTAGAGAGGGGACGTATTGAAAACAAGGATGGCGAAGCAAGGAATGAATCTCGAACTCAGATTCCCGTTGCCTTAACAGATGTTCAAAAGGAGGTCTTAAGAAACCCAAAAGCAGAGGAAGCTGAAACTTATGATGATAAATACGTGAAAAAAGAGGAACAAGGAGCAAGAGATGCTAAAGATTTGGCAGCTGGTGAAGCAACCAAGTCAAAGGAAGTAACAGATGCAACCAGATCAGCAATTGATGAAAATAAGGAACAGAGAAAGAACTTATCAGATGAAGCAGCCGCCTTGCTTATACAATCAGCTTATCGTGGGTTTGAAGTGAGGAGATGGGAACCTTTGAAGAAATTAAAGCAAATTGCTAAGGTCCAGGAGCAGGTAGTTGTGCTTAAAGATAAGATTTATGCTCTCGAGTCCTCTTCTGACCTCCAGAAAGATGATCAGCAAAGGGCAGTCATTGGAGAAATGATAATGAGCCTTCTGCTGAAATTGGACTCTATCCAGGTACGTATGCATGATGCAACTATCAATGACTTCTTGCTCTTGAAGCGTTTGCACAAGGAAAGGAAAATTTGAATTTTCTGTGCATAATACAAGTTATCCAGGAGGATTGACTGTGCAAATGCCATTTGTTTGCTTAGCAGCAGTTTTGTGTCCAATTATTACTAGGCATAGCAATGAGTAGTACAATGAGCAACTTTTTGTGTGGCATTTTGTCTTATAGAACTTTGGAATTGTTTTCTGGAATTATGTGTCTTGATTCAATTCTTGGTTATTTTTGCTCCCCAGGGCTTGCATCCAACTATCAGGGATATCAGGAAATCCTTAGCAAGGGAACTTGTAGCTCTACAGGAGAAGCTTGATTCACTCATAATGAAGAAGTGCGAAGAAACTTGCGAAGAAACTTCTGCGCCCAAAAATTCTGAGGACCATCTCATCCCATCCAGTGTCATTACAGCAATCCAAGATGCACAAAAAATGGAGGTAGGAGAACAGCCAGGTTACTGTCTTTCTCAAATGGTGGACTCTGTAGGTGACTCGGAGGATAAGGAAACTTCAAAGTCTCCTATTATTATCAAAGAGGAGCACAGGGAATCTGAAAATGAAGGTAGGGAGGTCGAAATTGATGGAGGGTCTTATGTGGCAGAGCAAGAAAACAAGGTTGGCAGTGGAGGGTTCCAATCTAGTGAAGTTGTTATGACAGAGAATGGGCAGGAAACGTCAGCAATTGAACAATCTGTCCTATCCCAGTCACAGGAGAGTGCTAAAGAGGAGATCAGGGGAATTCTACAGGAGAATATGTGCTGCAGTCCACATAACAAGCAAGAAGCTGGATGGATGAAACTGAGCAATGTGGAAAATAGTCCTGAAGTGAAAGGAACTGAAGCACCGGCACATGAAATAAGTGGTAAGGTGGGTGCCATTTCTGATAAAGAGGAAGAATGTGGAACAGAATTGGTGGCAGTCAAAGATGGTGAGGAGATGGAATCAAATGCATCACGGTTATCTTCAACTGCTAACTCTCCTGATTCGACAACTTCTGCAAAAACTATTGACGTAAATTTGCTACAAGAATTCCCTTTAGGACTGATTGATGACGAGGCACCAGAGAAATTGGACAACTCGAATATTCAGGAGAATGAATTTCGATGTGGTGGGGACAATAAAGATGATACAGAACCGTCTTCATTAAAAGAGGTGATGATCCCAATTGAGCTACAGCACCAGTGCATGGAAGTGCTCAAGAAAGGGGCTTTTCTTGCTGAATCAGAGGATTCAGTGAAGGTTGGCCCTGAAAAGGATGACAGCCATGAAGATGCAATGGTTAGGGTGTGTGCGCAACAGCCTCAAGCATTAGATGTCAAAAATGATGAGGAAAAAGTGGAAATACGTGGACAGGAAAAGGTGCTATGCTTTTCCCGGGAACAAGAAGAAAGCAATGAAGAAAAGCAGAAAGATGACAATAGCCAAACTGAACATAGCTGCTCTTCTGAATTAGCAAACAAGATCTTTTCTCAAGAGGAGGAAGTGCAAGCTGAGGAAGAAAACGACAACGATTGCCAGCCAATAACAGATTGTGGAAGTGAAGAAATGAAGTTGGAAGTAAAGCAATGCCATGATCTACGGGTCTTGAGTGATAATGACGCCATGGAAGATCGGCTGGATGGATCAGAAACCACCAAGAGTTCATCCATGATTGGACCGAAACTTTCTCAAATGGGTACAGAGCATGATGAAGAGAAAGGAGAGGAACTGCCTGCATCATCCACTGCCATTTGCAGCCAGGTATCCGCTGATGAACAGGGGATGGGAATGGAAAGTCAGAGAAAGCTGGTTGATGAGAATGAGAAACTGAGAGAGATGATGGAGCGATTAATGGAGACAGGAAAGGATCAGTTGACTGTTATATCCAATCTGACTGAGAGAGTGAAAGATTTGGAGAAAAAACTTACCAGGAAGAAGAAAGTATGGGCAAAACGGTTTAGGACAGCAAGTCCACTTTCCAGTGCAAGGCCATCAGTCAAGTCCCCAAGGAGAAAAGCTGGTGTTGCAACTTAACCATATTGGATTTTGTGATGTTCAGTATGTGAGTGATAAGTCCGCACGCTCTTTGTAGATATATGTTCACATGTCATAATAAAAACTCTTATGGAAAGCAGGTTTTGTTACTAGAACGCAATGTTTGATTTTCTGTCAAGTTTCATCTTTCTCAATATAGCCGGGCTGGCTGTTTTTGCGGAAAGTGGTTTCAACAGGCCACCAACGTCATCGCTATTTGGGTTTAGATTGCAGTCTTTCACTCGTTATTGAACATTCTGAACGTTGTAATGGTTTATCAGTGCCCTCGTTTTGTAATTGTTTGAGTGCTAGTCTGTGATTGCTCTCCCTTAGGCCCTGAGCCTCCGGGCCAGTTCATTGCTATAAGTGCACTACATGTTCGTAAATTTCCCGGATCAATTGTAAGTAGGTTTTGAGAAGTGAAATTTAAAAAAATAAATTATTTTTTGATGTTTGGTAATATAAAAAAATAAATTAAAAAATTTTTAAATTAAAAAATATTTTATTAATATTTTATTTTATTGAATTTATTAAAATAATAAGTAATAAATTTTATAAATTAAAAAAAAAATATTTTAAATAAAATAATAAAAATTAAATTTTATAAAAAATTAAAAAATAAAGAAATTATAATAATATTAATAATTATTTTATAAATTATTTTAAATAAAAATAAATAATGATTAATTTGATGATTAAATTTAATATAATAATTAAATAAGATAATATTTTTAAATTTTTTATAATTTCTAGAAAGTGTTTTTCGTTTAAAATAAAAAAATATTTTTTTGAAAACCACGATAAATTTTTCTCTAACTAAAAAGTATTTCTCATTAATTAATTTTTTTAATAATAAATAAATATAAAAATGTTTGGAGAATAGTTCTTAAAAAATCATTTTCCATCAAACAAACACTTTTTTAATAACAAAAATTAAAATAGTCATGTAATTGAGTTCGATAGTGAATATTTTTTATTTTATAATTAAAAATATTTTTAATATTAATATATTAAAATATCTAAAAAAATCATTTTATTAGAAAATGTTATTCCAAACATGTTCCCGGATGGCTTTCTAGTTTCATCCTATGTCGTGACTTTGTAATTAAAAAAAATAAATCTAAATGTTTCAAATAATTTTTTTTTTAAAAAAAATCTTATGTATCATAAGCATGTTTCAAAGATTTTTTTTACTAAAAAATAGTAGCTTAGATTATAGCTTTAACTGGATCTAATAAACTAATTTTATTTTATTAAAAAAGATCACGAAGGCATATAGCGTATTAAAAGGAGAGTTAACTCGGACTAACCAACAAAACTCATGGTCTATATTATGAATTCAAGATAATCCTATAAAAAAATTAAAAAAAAAACACATCGCATATTATTTTTTTTAAATATCAAACAATTAAAAAAATAAGCAAAAAAAAAGATATCTATTGTATTAACTTTTCTAACTCATGACCCCAATTATTAGACTTGAAGTACCATATATGAAAAAACCACGAAACTCAATCCCTAGTAAATTAAATGTTAAAAAATAAAATAAATATATATATATATATATACACACACAAAAAGATAAAAAAAAAAAATAGCAACTAGAAGAATGAGAATAAAACTAGAAATACAACATAAATTAAAGGGCAACTATAAATCAATAATAAAAATAACCTTAACAAAAAAAAAGAATTAGAACAAATTAAAATATAGTCGCACACTATAAATTTGGATTGAGTTGTAATATTAAAAACCAATAAAAATTGCACAAAAGAGTTAAGAAAAAAAATTAGAAATTAAAAAAACAAGGATCATAATGAAAAAAAAATAACAAATTGAGATTGAATGATAAAATTAAAAAAATCAAGATTCTACAAGAAGATCAAGATAAAAATTATAAATAAAAAAAATATTGACTAAATCTGAAGATAAAACAAATTGAGAACTAACCTTAAAAATATATAGACAATCAATCTAAAAAATCAAGAAGAAGAAAAAAATTGTCAGCATTAAAACAAAGGTTCGTTCAAGACACATTTAATAGGAATAAAGGAGTAATTAAGGGAATTCAAACATTGTCCTGAAAGTCATCGTTCGATCTCTAGATGACACTGCATGTGCCATCCTAGAATCATGACCACCTTTAACATATTGATATTTATTAAATATTAAAATATAATTTTATTTTTAATCTCACATTAAAAAAATAATGAAAATAACCCTCCACTGAAACTAAGGTTTCTTTGACCCCAGAGACATTTTAGTGATGGCATTGTTCCCAGATATCAGGCCTAAAGTTTTTTTTGGCATCAAGAGTATTGTCATAATCTTACTCTTCAAAACAATAAAAAGACTCCACCCTCACCAGCCATGTCATTTTTTTATGGCATAAAGGGCAAAACCGAACTTCCATGATTACAACCCACCATGCACGTGGATCTAGAGAGCTAGAGTAATGTACATATTAGGATATTTTGTTATTGTTATTCCTCTTTCTTCCTACAAGAAATTTGTGTGTTTCAGCTCAACCTTGTAAATCAATCCACAGAAGTGCATTTAATCATATCTTGGAACTTCTGCCTGCATCACTTTCGGTAGAAGAACCATCTAATCCTCACTAATGGTCGCTCCTGAACTCAGCACTACATTTCCGAGGAGATGTGCTTCTAATATCTCGATGAGACCTCGCATCGCCGTTCTAGGACAGTGAAGTCAAGAAGCGCGGTGTCGTCCACTAGGGAGCAAAGGTAGGTGACAGCTCGTTTACTTGGGGGTAACCTAATCTTTTTTCTCATGGACGCTTGTCTTTTAGTTTGGAAACAGCTTATTGGTAATAACCCAACATGCCCAATAAAAAGGGACATCTGGCCCGCATAAAGCCCAGCCCATGTTTTTTCACTAAATAAAAGCCCAGAATATCCAAATTAAGTTCTCTCTAATCATTTCCCCTCATCGTAGTGTGTCTCCCACACGCCCATCTCCGCTGCAAAGGATTTGCAGCGACTACCATGTCTCGCCATTGCTTTCTCTTTCTTGTTTCTAACCTCCACTGATAATCCCTTTTTCTACTTTCCTGATCAAAAACTGACCGTCCATTTCTCAGAAAATCTAGAAACTAAGAAAACCATGTTTTTCGCTTTCTTGATCAAATCACAACCGCTCAATCCTTAGGGAAAAAAATCAAGAAAGAGACCAAAACAGAACCAAGAAAGTTAAAGAGAGACTCACATGGAGATGAAGGTTCTAGAAATCAACTTGATTTCTGCACAAGGTCTCAAACCGCCATCTGCTAATTTACGCCGGATGCAAACATACGCTATCGTTTGGATTGACCCTTCAACCAAGCTCCGAACCCGAACAGATCGAGTGGGGTCCGAAAACCCTACCTGGAATGATAAATTCCTCTTCAAAGTCACGCCGGAATACCTATCCAGTGAAACCTCAGGTGTCTCCATCCAAATATACGCCATCGGTTGCATCCGTGACGCTCTGATTGGAACCGTCCGTTTTCTTGTCAGTAATCTCTCGCTTTCTGCCCCAAGAGCCGCGATTACCATGCCTTCTTGTATCGCTCTCCAAATTCGCCGTCCTTCTGGAAGATTCCACGGCGTGATTAATATTGGAGCGAACGTGATCGACGGCTCTGATTTCTGGGCATTGCATGGAGCATCGGCGATTGGATTTCGTGATCTTATGGGAGAGAGTATCCGTCGGCGGCGGAAGGAGCGACCGCGTGACACGAAGAGTTCAGTCGGCGAGGATGTTAATCACTCTTGTGGTGAATCGGGAGATTTATCAGACGGTACTGATTCAACGACTTCATCATCGTCAACAGCATCAACCGTGTTGAAGGATTGGAATAGGGCTGGGGATTTTGCAGGGACCAATCTTGTTAGGTCTTCATCAGACGGTGGAGGTTTGTTGTGTGGGTTGTTGATGCAGAGGAGGCTCCTTCCATGTTTGTCTGAACAGAACCTCCAGTCCCTTGGTGAGCCACAGAAGGAGAACTGATCATGATTACTAATCATGATTTTTTATTAGCGGTCGAGATTGTTTTCGAGAGAGGTTTGGAGATTTTGAGTTTCTGAACAAGAGGGTCTAGCTGAAACTGAAGTAGAGCTGTTGCGTGGCAGACATCATCCAAGGTGAATCAAGGCAAAAACAGATCAACGGTGGAGGTCATCTCTCTCCGGTGCTTTGTTTCTTGATGCTGTACATGATTTTGAATCTTGTAGCCGTTGCGTAGCGGTTATATTTCAAATATTTCTTCGCCTATCAGGTGCTGGTGCTGGTTTTTTGACCTTTTTAAAAATGAACAGAGGTGGTGTTGGTATTTGATTGTGAGGAACAATCGGCAATTGCTAATTAGTAATAATTAGAGACTTTTTTTCACAGCTTTTGATCTCTTCACCTGGAGTACATTAAAATCTCAATGCAATGCCGAAATTTTTTATTTTATTTTAAATTATTATTAGTTTTTTTAGATGAGGTAATATCAAAAATAAAAAATATTTGAAAAAATAATATAATCGCTTTTGTATTTATAAACAGACCTGTAGTCTCCGCGACACGGCAGCAGTGGGCTCTGAAATCAGGTTGGACTCTCTGCTAACCGAATGAGAGTCCAATTTGGTAAGTGATGCAACGTCACAATTTGGTTATGTAGTTAACCTGATGGGCTGGCTCATGTTAAGGTGGTCTGATTTCGTATCATGGAAAGTTATGGTGGCCTTCAAGTCAAGGAGCTGGCAGTTCTTCATTTGGTTGATTTTGCTGCCGTGATTAAATGAGACAGAAGACTCAACAGTTATGAGCCATTTGGAAAACGCCCTAGAGGGCACAGAGTTTCACAGTTTAGGCCGAGATGATGCCCAATGGACACCTCTAACCTTTGATTTATTCTGATAGCCCATTATAAACCAGGATTGGATTGTCAAGGTTTTCAACTCTTTCATCCTGATCGCTGCTGGGTATTTGAAAATAGCTGTTGTTTTTTAAATTATTTTTATTTTAAAATATATTAAAATAATATTTTTTAAATTTTTAAAAATTATTTTTGATGTTATTATATCAAAATAATTTACAAATAAAAAAATTAAATTTTTATAAACCCTTTAGAAACATGGTTTTCAAATAGGGATAGGGTAAATTTTAAATTTTTTATTTTAAATTAATTTTTTTATATTTTTAAATTTTTTCGGTGTTTTAATATTAAAATTAATTTTAAAAATATTATTTTAATTAAAATAACATTAAAAAAACGTATTTCACCCCTCAAAATCATCACAATTCAGGCAGAAGGGAGGAAATGGCACAGGTGACAAAGTAGAAGAAAATCAGACGTGCTGAGGGGAGCAGAGAAGGCAGCATCGCATGCTGGTGCATACAGGGTTAGCTGTAGCCCCAGTAGCAGTCGTATTGCACAGAACACGATGTGATTGATTTGATAATTACTATTTAGCACCGCTACAAAAGCCAGCTAGCCAGCCACGGCAAAGTAGTGTTTTTTTTTATTTGTTGGAGGTGATCGTAAATCAGTGTTTGGTAAATCGAGGTTTGTATAGTAGAAACTAGGAAGTAGGAGCAGTACTTCATTTTCATCGGATGGAGGGATGGATTTGATATCTGACGCAACGGCTCCGGGTCTCCTTGTCGCTTCGTGGCCTCTCTGGCTATTTCTCCAAATTTTGCGCCCATTTACTGCAATCCTCTCGACGTCTGTGTTTCTCTCATTTTCACCTCCTCCTCTGTTACAACTTGAGGTCAAAAACCTTTGAACTTCCCTGTTCTTGATCCCCGTGAAAAGAGAATTAACCATTGTAGCTGATAGTGCCTCGGGTTTGAGATGAACTCCAAGGAAAAAGGTAACTTGGAGACAGTTGTGGCGATTTGAGGTCAATGGGATTATGATGTGATTGCTTCTTTTTTTTGTTTTGTTTTGTTTATGAGCTCCTATCCTTAGTAACTGGGTCTCCAAATAATTATCCCGCAGCGATAATTGGTGTCTGGCAAAAGGATATTTATACTGTCCCATGTGATTTTATTGCGATATTCGTTTTGTTCCCCCATGTATATATGCCCTTGTTTCCATTCATGCGTATACCAGTCGTTTGTATGCATATAAAGAGCATTCACGAGAGAGAAAAAAAGCCAACGAATTGCAAACAAGTTTCTAAATTTAACGAAGCTCATGTTGCCAATCTCATCTGCCGAAATTGAAGGGAAACTCCTTCAGTTGTTTAACATGATCGACAAATTCGAGGTTTTATACAGTGCCAAAACGTCGAACTGTTTCCCATTTTTAATTTAGAATATTGCTTATTTAAAAATGAATTAAAATAATAATATTTTATTTTATAAAAAAATTATTATTTCAATAAAAGAGTGCCCGTTCATAGCATGGCCTCTATACTTAAATTTTCAACAAGCACTTATACTATTACGTTAAACGAGCATTTATTTTTGTGATTGCTTTTGTATTTGAAATAGAACACAAAAATAAACTATTTGATTACAATTAAAATGAATTATTATTTGTGAGATCCATTATTATGTTATGTTTGATAGATGATGGTAAGGAATGAGTTGGTTAACCAATGCTGCCTCCTGTTCTTTGTATTTTTTCCTTCTTGGATTCTCTTTGCTTCTCTTTTGAGTTTAAAGGACATAGTTAAAGATGATGTTAGACTGTTTTCTACTGTATTTTAAAAGTATTTTTAAAAAAATTTAAAAAAAATTATTTTTTATTTATTTTAAATTAATATGCTTTTGTGTTTTTAAATCATTTTGATGTACTAGTATTAAAAATAATTTCTAAAAAATAAAAAAATATCATTAACATGTATTTTGACATCAAAAACTATTTGAAAAGTAACAATAACTACACTTCCAAACAGGCTCTAAATAAAGGCATGACGTTTCCTTCCTCCTCTTTCTTCTTTTTCTTTTGCTACTTACCTGTCTCTACTGTTTTGCAAATTGAATAATAAAAAACGTCTAAACTATAAATAGAGATGCGGTCTAAAAATGTGAAGAATAATATAAACAGATTTGTAACCTTTTTTTTTCTTTACTTTTAACCTACTTCCTTGTTTTCATTGTTCATGTTGCATGTGAACAGTAGAGAATGTCTGGCTTTTGATGTTTTCATCGTCCCTCAATCTGTCACCATCGCATTACTCTTTCCCTTCCTCTTCTTCTTTGTTTGGGCTGCTCTTTATTATTACTAAAGTGAATAATGGAAACAACCAAAGTATGATCCAAACCTAAATACGTTGGATCGATTCGACCCAATGAAATAAAAACATCCAAAAACAATACAAAGACATTGTATTTTATTAAAAAAAACTAGTGTTTAACATATCTATTAATAACATTATATAATTCCATTGAAAGAAGATCGCATGATAATGTAATATTTATAAAATTTGATTGCAATTTCAATTTTATTTCGATGATATTTTGTCTAATATTATTACATGCTCAGAAAGCTATGAAAACTATAATCCTTGTAGGATGAATTTTGTATGTGATAAAATTACAAATTGTTTAATAAAACAATAAAAAATATTTTATATAAAATATTGTTTGTTTCATAATATAATAGCAGTAGTTAAGTATACAATATTGAAATAAAAAACCATGAATATTAATATATATATATATATATATTAGTTATTTTGTAACTTTAATTTTAAAAGCATTCTTAATCAAATATATTAAATAATTTTTTATTCATTCTCAATTTTAATCATGTTTTTAACTAAAAATATATTTTAACAAACAAATCTTAATTAAAAATACTTTTTATAAAAAAAATTTCCAACTATAACTATAAAAACTATAATAATACCGAGCATTCTCTAAATCACATTTACAACTTGCATTTTCGTGAGCTATGGATCTTGATTTATACAGCTGCAAGCGTGCAACCTATAAAACTGATTGCTCTGGTGAAAGCACAACGAAGAGTCTTTTCATAATAGTTTTCATTTTGTTTTCAATTTTGTTTTTCTAGTTTTCATTTTACAATAGAAAATTAGAAAAGATATTCATTTGCTAAAAACAAAAATAATTACTGGAAAAATAAGAAATACATCAAAATTACAACTATTTTTCATGAAAACATAATTCATAATAGATATGTTAGTATTCTATACTTATGATAATCTAATTATAAAATATTAATTTTATTTCACTCGAATTAAAAAATTATCATGAAAAAACTATTGTTAACTAAAAAAATCTCTTTACATTATTTTTTTTCAAAAATAAATTTATTACACTAACTAAATATCAAGTTATAAAAATATAATTTTAATCTTTTATATCACTAAAAAGTGCTTGTATATAAAAGAAAAAATATATTATTCATGTTTTTTATTTAAAAAGCAATGAATAATTGTATTCAAGAAATGTGAAAATTTTCTAGAATCTATTTTTTTAAATTCAGTACAGGTTTAAAAAACTAAAAATTAGTTTTCCAGTTTTTTTATCGAAGAATATTGCACTTAAACATAAATTTCCAGTTTTTTTTAATAAATTATTACTTTTTTCCAAGTAACGTCTAAATTACTAAGATTTTTATGGGCACCATGTATTTGGTGTAACTCTCACAACTCACTAGCCACGACCATTTGCAACTGCATCCGAATTATATTAATAATATTCTGTTTATTTTTTGTTTTAAAAATATTTTTTAAGAAATAAATTTTATTTTATTTTTAAAAAAATATTTAAAAAAAAACAACTAACAACATATTCTTAAACACTTCTTAAATTAACTTGGTTGCATTTGACATATGAATATATATTTATACGCCTAACTCGTAACAAAATTACATAGTTGGAATACAACATTAATTTTATTTAGAAATATACAGATGATGTAACATGTAACATTTTTATGCAACTATAAATATTATAAATATATTCAATGCCTTCATCCGAATTTATATGATATGGTAGTTTTTTATTATGATTATTTAATCATGAAATAAAATATGTTTAGTTAACATATTTAATTTTTATCCTAATTAATGGAAAAATTATCTAATCTGCTCACAACATATTTCAATACCAAAAATATCTTTTACTTTAATTCTATACATGTATAATTAATATATCATTACTTATCTCTCTCTGTATATATAGCTAAAATGAATAAATTGTATTAAGTTAAGCACCGGTAGTAAAGGGATCAATTGGCCATAAGTTTATAAAATATAACCTTAAAGGGTGAAGCTTAACTAGTCAGATTTTGAGTTTACTTCCTATAGGCCATCAATTTGAGTCTCATAAGCCTCAAGGTCACTGAAAGTTTACATGGTTGTTAATTTCAGGATCCGTAAGATAAGTCAAGGTGTATACAAACTAACCAGAACACCTACGTTAATTTATATGTGCGTGTATGTATGAGAGAGAGAGAAGCTGCATGGCTTTACATGTACAAGTTAGTCAAAGTTTTGCCCAAACAAGTTAGCATGCGTGGTTAATATGCCACATCACTATTCAACGTTTAGTTTCTTTTAACACATCATCAAGTAGATTAGTCAAGCCGAGCAGAGTAGAGTTAAGCTGCAAGTCAAAAGATATGATTCAGCATAGATGATCCCATATGCAATTAGATTTGTCATGAAATTTGATCTATTTTTCAAGTTAGATTTTATTTTTTTATCAAATCATAGTCGTCTGAATTGTGATCAGGATGGTTTTGGAATTGTTTTCTAGCAATGTGATCATTTAAGAAGCATCAATATAGTTTGATTGTTAATATTTGGATTATGAACGGTGACGGTGCTATAATAAGACAAATTGCCTAATAATAAAGGTATTTAGAGATCATCTTGGTGGGTGATGGTAATGAAAAAAATAGAAGTTACACATGTTAGCCCGATATATATGTTAAATTATTAAGTAGTAAGTTAGCTTTATCGAGACTGATTTGGCATGGCTTAATGCCTTAAAGGAAGAAAGAATTGGGCATTTTGAACACCCGGTTGCATAGGATATGGAAGACCATGGTGTAGTGTGAGAAGATTAAAAAAATTTCTTAACGAGTCTGTATCATTGATAGTCTTGTCAAATATTGAGAAATCAGATGAGTAGATAGTTAAAAACATTCAGATATGAAAAGACAATGTATTGGATATATACAGATTAGAAAGACATGTTAGAGGAGATTGAGTTTTATGAAGGATCATTCAGGTGGAAAAAATAGCTATTTTATACGTGTCTGATAATAAGAAGTGACTCTTGATAAAAAAAAAAGAAGCAAAAACACCTTAGTTTAGAAGGTATGGATGGAGCTATCAAGCATCCTAAATAAAACAGTTCAAATTGAATAATTGAAAGGCTAGTAAGGAAGCTTTAAACATAGAAGTGGCAATATTCTCTTCATAGGTGCTCATGCTAAAATAAATATGAAATACTAGAGTTACTAAAACATTCCCAACAGAGATATGATAGTTATATGAAAAAGAGCTGAAACACCTTTCGTTAAGAAGATGGGAGGCTTAGATATAAGTTTGAAAACTCCTAAGAGTTAATATCATGGTTGATGGCTAGTGGATACAATGTGTATAATAAGGTAAAATTTTAATTAGAATGAATATGAAGATAAAATATAAGTAAACTTCATAGATATTGCCCCTACAATAAAGTGAAGAGCTAGTAAATAATTATAAATTCATATATTGTTTTTAAATAATATAAAATCATATATTATGTTATAGTTTTGGTATGCTGAAATTTTAAAAGGTTAGTCTAATAACGTAGCCTTGTTATATTAGACTAGAATGATGGTTTCAAATGACAACAATAATATATTTAACTTGTTGAATTGGGTTTAAATTTTTATAGAAAACTTTACAAGATGTTTTTGTAAAAGGAACCACTCCATCACTTAAAGGCTAGAATGTTGCTGTTTAGACCAATTTTGCTTAATAATTTTTTGAATTTTTTGTTTTATTTTTAGAATTTTTGTTAATTTTCTTTGTGTGTTAAGATTCTGATTTTGTTTTATATTTGAGGTTGTTTTTTATAGCCAATAAAAGGCATAGTATAGAATGTATACTTGACCGAATTAATATTTCAGAAATAAAATAAAGTTTTGGTGTCATTTGTGTTTTAACTTTATTCCAGCTAATTTTTTTCCGTATGAGCATGTTGCTGCCTTTTTGTCTTTTCGGTGCAATTACTTAATAGTTAAGAATCTTTTTTAAAAAATATATCAAATTGATGCGAAGATATATCTAAAAAAAACTAATTCTATCAAAAGACATGCTTAGAGATTATTTATTTTAAATATTTCGAACAAAAAGACATGCTTGGAGACGAATATAATAACCTCTTCCTTTGATCTTGACCCCGTGAGTGGCCAGCGTGACCATGACCTGTACTCCATTTCCATCATCCTCGTCTTAGAAGACCACCGGAAGCTTTTTCCAGGCGAACTGTCTGTCCAAAACGTGATGGGTTACAAAATGTTCTGTGGGTTTTTGGTCATTAAACAAATGGTAATCTCATTTATGCCTGTTGTTTGATGTTGTGTTCTTCCACAAAGTTGAAATTGAATGCCAACGGGCTCTCAGCCTCCAAGTAATAACCAATTTTTTATCGAGTCCCTCATCCATGATCAATTATAAATTAAACCATCAAGCTGTAACCAATTTTTAATTGATATCCCCTCCCTAACAATTCTGTACCTATTTTATCTAAAACTTTTCAACTAGGTCCCTCCACCTAAATTCATAATATGAATGCCTATTTTTGCAATAAAACAATGGTTTTTGAAGATAAATTAACCTTCTTTGTCCAAAAATCATGTCAGACGGAAAGAATGGTATCCACATCAAAATCTTTAAAAAAAAATGATCAGTGCTACGAACATATATATGAAAGATGAGCACTGTTTGGCTAAGTTTAAAAGGTCTCCCTTTAGAACATCTGAGCATAAAATATGGGTTGTAAATGTGTGCTCTCCGGTTTGATCAATGGCATGAATACGTAAAGAGTCGTCATTTCTGTCATGATTTGCTGGTAAGGTTTTGACATTCATGTCATCCTCTAGCTGACATGTCATTCAAGTTTAAACTTGCTCTTTTAACAGATGAACATCTCAATTGACGAAGACAAGAGTTACACCGTGAAATGTGTTAGGAATAAGGCTTTATTTAATATAATTATATTCTAATATCATGTAAAATAATTTTTTAAAAAATAGAAGGAAATACAAAAATAAAAGAAAAAAAGGTTAGGGTTTTATTAATATTGAATAATCACAATAATATAAAGAAATAAATTTAATGTAAATAGAAAAAAAATTATATAAGTTGCACAAAGAATCCAATAGACCGTGCTCTTGTTGAAAGAGGGACTCAATTGATAAAAATAAAAAGTTAAGACGTCCAACTACAAAGGTCAAAAAAGTTCGAACATTTATGTATAATTATCTCGATTGTAGGTAGCCTAACAGAGGTTGCTGAAGATAGGGATCTGATGATTTCCTGGGCATGCATGGAAGCGACGGAAATCCCGACTCCAACACATGTCCAATTCACTCGGTACAGGCCCACGGTTTTGCACAAGACTGCTACTAGCACTTCAGTGTAACTTTGGTTGACATGGTTCTAGAGACCCTACTCGTGATCACTCGCCCCATGAGTTCGTAATGATTTCTCTTTTATATTAAATTATTTATTTGTTTTTATATTTTATATGTTGATATTAAAAATAATTTTAAAAAATAAAAAATAATATTTTAATATATTTTTAAATAAAAAATATTTTAAAAACCAACCATCATAATACTCTTAATCATTATTTTATATAAAAAAAACTATAATTTCCCACACACCACGAAACACATTAAATTTACCATGGAATTACACGTTATTGAATTGATGATTTTACCTGATCTCTTTCAAAATTAAAAAAATATTGTACAGGATACTAAGGTTTTTATATATTTATTCAGTATAATAAAATTATTTAATTATTCTTGAAAGCGGAATCTTGTAAACCTCAATCTTTATTGTATTTTAATTATTTTAAAATGGTTAAAAGATGCATTTGTTTTTAGAATCAAAATTTTTATGGCTATGGTTCAGGGGTTTTTATATCTTTTTATATTAGGCTTCTTGTTATAATAATGAAGTTGTTGAAGGGATTATTTAATAATTGATTTAATATAAATATTATTTTTTTAAAAACCTTGCCCGCGCGTGGCACGCACTCGTCGAAATGTGAGATGTCCCCAAGCTCCATAGATGGTGCATGGAATGCCATGCGGTGGTCATACAGTTACTTTCCTGGGCGTATCCACAGGCAGACCTTGCTACTGTAACAAAAAGAATAAGTTTATTTTTTTTTTTACCCTTTAGTGTTAGATATTTGCCAACGACAGTAATGGATTGCGCACCATTGAAGTAATGATTTTGCCTAGTCGTTTTCAAATGATGAAAAAACGATTTGGACAGGGTAATAAGGTCTCCATACATTTATTCAGCGGAACGAAATTATTTAATCGCTATTAAAAGTAAAATCTCGAATCTAGAAGCTCTATCATCTTTTTAATTATTTTAAAACAGTATTTGCATTTAAAATAAAATTTCCTTGTAGCTATGGTTAGGGGGTTTTGTGACTTTTCATATATTTTTTTAATAATATAATTGCTAAAGACATCCTTCAGGCTTCAACAATTGATGTAGAATAAATATTATTTTAAAAAAACCTTGCTTGCGTGTGGAATATCCACATCCTATAGATAGAGCATGTAATTTCAAGTGGTGGTTTTTTAAAAATATGTTTAAATAATATAATAATGATTATGGTTTGACTTACTTTTTAATAAGAAATAAATTAAAATAATATATTTTTTAATTTTAAAAAATATTTTCAATATTATTATATCAAAATAATATTAAAATATAAAAAAATAATTTTAAACTAAAAATAATTAATTAAAAAAAACAGTCGAAACCGGTTCCAAACACAGTCTAATTACCTTCCTGGGCGGCGCACATGGTATCCCCGACCAGTCCATGCCATGGTAACAAAAAGAATTAAGTATGTATTTTACTTTTTTGTGTTAGGTGTTTGCTAACGATATAAAGGGATCTAACCATGCATGCGAAATACACAGGCGTGATTTTTGGTAGCCATCTTACAATGATTTCATGGACGGACAAGAAAATATTTGAAATTATATTATTGTTGTTTTTTAAATTATTTTTTATTTAAAAATATATTAAAATAATATTTTATTATTTTTAAAAAATTACTTCTAAAATTAGAGTATCAGAATAATGAAAAAAAATACTAAAAAAATAATAATTTAAAAGAACTTTAAATGTTTTTAAAAATATTTTTATAAGAAAAAAGAAACAGGATTCTTGACAGTGCCGAAATTGTCCTTAACACATCGGGACAGAAAGAAATTCTAAAGGATCGTTATAAACTGGTCTTTAACTATGTAGTTATCAACAAATCAGTCCTCAAAGTTTAAAATCTTCCCACTTTCTCCCCAAACTCTCTTGGTTTAACGTGTTCATCTCTACCAGTTTCTATAATCATAAAAAAAAAAATACAGAAATTGGCAAAACAATTCGAACAAAGACATTTAATCAGTTCTATAACTGACTTTATGATTTTGTAATTCAAGTGTAGGACTAAAAACTTTTGCTTAGTTAATCGCATGTCCCTCTATCAGTTTAATGATTTAATCTTCTGGCATGGGAATTTACAGGGGATGTGCTTGTGAAAATAGGGAAAGAAATTAACAAAATTTTGTAGGTTAGGAGCTGATTGTTTAATTTATATATAGATTGGGGTCTAATTTGCAATAACCTCGTTCAAAAATTAGATAAATATCTTAATCAAATCCAATATAATACTGTGTTCAGAAATGTGGTTGCTTGGAAACGTGGTTTGTATTTTTAAAATTTTTTTTATTTAGAAAAGTATATTAATAATATTTTTTTATTTTTAAAAAATTATTTTTAATATCAGTACATTAAAATAATTTAAAAATATTAAAAATTTATTAATTTTTAAAAATTTATTAATTTTTAAATATTTTTCAAATACAGTACTAAATACCATTTAAATATATGTTTATATGTTTGTTTTTTTGCTGCTGTTTTGGTTTTTAATGGCCAGGCCCACCACTAAAAGCAAGAGCGGCAACATCAAAAGCATGAATTTGATATTTTTATTCTTGATTTTTTGCTAACACAGAAGCAGAAGTGAAGATAAACCCACCCAGATAATTCAATCTTGTGCTGTGTGCTGTGGCAAAGGTTGCCACAGACAGACCCAAAAAAGATGAAGAGTTCTAACCCAATGGATTTTCATGGACAAAAGCTACTCATAAAATGAACAGTTAATCCCACTAGGGTGCGTTGTGAGAAGAACATCCTTTTCAACGCTGGGTTACCACCACAATCAAGTCCTCCATGACTTCATGCTTCAGATGAAACATTTGGTGAGTTTTCCCCAACAAAATCTAGACATAAACAGACAAAGAAGACACATTAAAACTTGTTAAAGGGAAAAGGCAACGAATTATAAAATCATGCGAGGTGACTCGACTTAGCGTGACCATGGTGGGCTGGCTGAACTAGGTGCCATCGTGGTCTTGCCACTAACCTTTTTTCAGCCCTCTTAAGTACAAAATAGAAAGGTCCGTGCCAGACCCTAAAGAGTCAACGCCCACATGCTTTTCATCCTTTGGTTTCTCTGGCGAGCCACCCCCCCAATCCCTCCTTTTGTCCATGCTCTCTCTCTCTCTCTCTCTATATATATATATATATATATATTAACTTGGCTCCACGCACACGCATTAGTGGCATCGTGATCAGCAATCCATTTTGTTAGTATTAGGCTTTAGAGAAGGCAATATTATTAGCATTTCAATATGGTCGCAGCATTAATTGGGCTGCTTATACCCATAGAAATCCGTCACGGAGCAGCATATTCTTATTTAAATATGTTCTATTCCCTCCCCTTGTTTTGTCTTTCGAAGTCTTCTTATGATCACCGCTCGATTAAAAAAAAGAAGAAGAAGAAGAAGAACTGCTGAGCAAACATGAAGGAGCTAGGGGAGGAAAAAAGATAAAAAAGAAGGCAAAAACTGCAATGTTAATATCGCCAGCACGACCCCACTGGGATGCACTATCTTATAAATAATCCTGTTGTATAACCTCTTCTGAACGGGCACACTCAAGCAAGAGATGCTTGTGTCCCCATAAATGATTATTGTATGATTCAACAAGCTGGTTTAGCTACTAATTAAATTCAAAACCTGGTCAAGCAATCTTTTAGCAATTCCCAGCCTTCATTAAGTCAAAGAATCCGACTAACAGCACCAGTAACTCCAATCCCAGCTGATGAAAAGTAACGCAATGCAATTTTTAAATGCAGACATGCATGAATAATTGAAGCAGTGCTATGATTTGAGCGTCGTCGATGACGAGGCCAAAAGATTCTGCTCGCTGATTTGCAAATTGCAAACTGGCAATGGTGGTTGAGATCAAGATTTGACATGGGACATGATCGGATTTTAGTTAGGTAAACAAGGCCCAGAAGGAAGGTCATCGTGCTTCCAACGAGACAAGAGAGAAGAAAAGGAACCCCGTATAAACTAATTTTTATGTTTACCTACAGCCGGAAGAGATCAAATATGGCTCCGTCGTGAATTTTACCAGTACATGCTAAACAACTTCAACATTATGAAATATAATTTCTTTTTAACCATGGATGTTGGTATTAGTTAAAATTAATAATTATATAAGTTTTCGGTAATTATAAAACCTATAGTTTTTGAATTGATAGCAAATTCAGAGTTTACTAATTAAATTAAAGCAGTTATATGAAATAAAAATCTTACCACGAATACGCGTGTTACCCAGCTACAGCCGAATGGTGGTTTGGCATCACCACTAACCACGGTATAATCCATATCCAATAGGTCTTTTAATAATTAAAAAAAAAAAAAAGAGTTCCTGAATAAAGAGTCCAACCAAAGCCTTAAAATGTACTTGTAGAAAAGAAGAAAAATGTTAAAAAAGTAAAAATAAAATAAAATTGCGGAGGGTGACGAGAGTCAAAATCCAAATGTTTTCTTCTTTCCACTACTCATTAAAAATCGATAGTTGCTTGAATAACGCCTCAAATACACACCACGCCCCTTCCCCCTTCTCTCCTTTTGCCAAAACAAATACACCAGACTCCGAAGAAAAAGGGCCCTCTCACTTCAACAGTCGCGCTGGTTTTTGTTTTGGTGAAATTTTGATTTTTAATTTTTTTTTTATGTTTTGATATGATATAATTTTTTAAAATAAAAAAATATTTTTAAAAACAATTTTTATTTCCAAACTTAACTTTTGATCTCTGCCTATCGTTTTTCTTATTATAATATATATATACATGTGAAAGAATATAAGATAAAATAAAATAAAACCACACTAAAAAAATAAAAAACCCCACTCTTTTCTCTCTAAAATGGGTTTCTTTGGCACGGGTTGCCAGCCAAATCTGGAGTGACCCATGTCATTGTTTCTCTACCATTAGAGGAAAAGACCTTCACATACCCTCATTTCAGTTTTCTCTTTATCTGCTTTTAATACTCTCTTTCACTGCTTCTTCTATCAAGGTGTCACTCCTCTTTTTTCCCGTCTCTCTCTTTGAAGTTTCTTCTTTCTTTTTATGCCATTTCCCCCCCTGTTAAATCTGGCAAGACCTGGCTGGGAAGATAGAGTGTTGGTGGTCTTAAACGAGGTAAGGGGCTTAATTTCTTGAAAGTTCTCTTCTTTTTTGTCTGTTCCTGGAAATCCTTAATGGGTTTATAGTGATCTATTTGTGTGCTTTAATTTTAGTTTCGAAGTGGGGTTTTGATGTTTTGATTGATAGATAAGCATAGCCTAATCTTACCTAACATCATTTTTGTTTTTTATTGGCTCACCACAGCAGTTTTATTAGGGTTTGATAACCATGAAAAAAGGCTGTTTTTGTGTTGAAAGAAACACAAGTTGGTGTCTTTTTTTAGATCAATGGATTCATTTACATGTTATCCTCTTTAAATGCTGTTGTCCTTTTGAAGCAACAATTTTTATTTTTATTAATGTGGGATGCATCCATCCATGGATGTCTTTTCAAATCCAGAGGATTAAAATTTGCTCTGCATTTGATTTGGTAACCGGTCTGTCAGGTTTTTTAATTTCATTATTTCCTTCCGGGTATAAAGTAACTTGTAAAGTAATATATACGGGCCTGCTTGGTTCTCCGCAAGCTGAGTACCATATTGATCATGCTAAAAATGTATGCTTTCATGTTCCACTTGTTCCTTGTATGACAAAATCTAGGCTTTTTTATCATATTTGTTGGGCCAGTGATGCTGGGAGTTTTACAGTTTTTCTTTTTCGTGAGATTTTTGTTAATAGTTGGACTTTACTCTGGGTCTGTGGTTGGATATTTTAAAGATGAATTTATATAACCTGAAATGTGGAAGGATGACAGCATATGATCCTGTTCCTACTAACTTTGCAGGTGCCCTTAAGACCATCACTATAGGGTCTTATTTTTTCACAATTCTGCATCTGGATGTGGAGCGACAGTGAGCTTGAAGGTTGATTCTTGTCTTCCCGTAAGTTAGTTGAATTATGTTTTGATATCTGTTCTTTGATGCCTTATGTTTGAGGTTTCAGAATCATTATTCTCTCAGCAGTAGGGGAAACATTGGGGTTTTGTATCTCTGAATCTGGAAGTGGTGTTAGGTTTAGATACTGTTAGCTTTCTGCAGCACATCAAGACTTGTTCTTTCCTTTTTTTCACTTGTGAATTCTAGTATCGTTCAACGTTAATAACTGTCAGATTGATTGCCATGTATTTCAATCTCTAGATTTTATTCTTTATCATGTTTGGTGGTTTAGCTCAATGAGCTATAATTGGGATCTCCCAAGGTTTAGTGCATTTTTAGGTGATAGTAACTCGTATTTGGCAACAAGGAGGTTTATCTTTTATTTCCATAAATCTTCATTTCAAAATTATCTTGTCTCTCTCATTTTTTTCTCTCACCATCTTTGTTGTCCCAGATCTTTTTTGATCGCATCTTCTATTTTCATCATGGAGGGAGAAACATCTTGGGTAATTAATTGTTTCGAGGACTCAACAAGGGGCATGGGTGAGTTTGATTCATTCTCTGAACTTAGCGATGAAGGCAGTAAAGAAGTTAATGCTGTTTCAGTAGATTTAATCTTGCCTGATGATCTGCTAGAACGAATCCTAGCTTGTCTTCCCGTTGCTAGCATCTTCAGAGCTGGCTGTGTGTGTAAAAGATGGCATGAGATTGTTAGTTCAAGGAGGTTTTTATGGAACTTCTCGCATGTCCTGCCTCAAAAACCTTGGTATTTTATGTTCACAAGCTCAGATGAACCTGTTGGCTATGCCTTTGATCCAATCCTTCGAAAATGGTATGGCATTGATCTTCCCCACATCAAGACATCCAATTGGTTCATTGCTTCATCATGTGGCTTGGTTTCCTTCATGGACAATGACAGCAGAAGCGAGTTGTATGTCTGCAACCCTATCACCAAACACAGCAGGAAGCTTCAGGAGTCCCCAGGTTTAAAATTTCCTGATTACAGTGCACTTGCCATTTCTGTGAATCGGATATCACATGGTTATACTATCTCAATTGTGAAGTCTAAGCAAGTCCCTGGGAATTTTTTCCAATGGGATCTCTCTATCCACATTTATGATTCTGATACAAGGATGTGGGTAACTTCTTGCACAGAGGTTTTGACAGGATGGAGAGGTGGTGATGAGAGTGTAATCTGTGGTGGGGTTTTATATGTTTTGATATATTCTGCAGGAGGTGGCACCTTGGAAACCCGTCATGGTCTGATTACATACAATCTATCCAGCAGATCTTCTCATGGCTTGTTGATAAGAAGTTTTATCAGAGTACCTTGTCCTCTTACTTGTGGCCGACTGATGAATTTGAATGAGAAGCTTGTAATGGTGGGAGGAATTGGTAAACCAGACCGGCCTGACATAATAAAGGGGATTGGCATCTGGGTTCTAAATGGCAAGGACTGGCAAGAGATTGCCCGAATGCCCCATAAGTTTTTCCAAGGATTTGGGGAGTTGGATGATGTTTTTGCAAGTAGTGGTACGGATAATCTTATATACATCCAGAGCTATGGGGCTCCAGCTCTTCTTGTTTTTGACTTTAACCAGAAACAATGGAAGTGGTCACAAAAGTGCCCGGTGACAAAGAGGTTCCCTCTTCAGCTCTTTACTGGTTTTTGCTTTGAACCTAGGATTGAGATGGCACCATAATTTGTTATTGAATTAATGAATTTAGTGTGTTGGTGTTGAAAAATGTCTGAATTTTTCCTTTTTACTTTTTTTGCCTGTTTACCCTTCAATTTCAATCATTATGAAATCAGTTCCAGAAAAGTTTGCATATTGTACCTGCAAACAAATTCTGCTAATTCATGAAAATGCGAATATTATTCTTTGCGCGAGAACACCTTTTGTATAAATACTTTGTGACTCAACAAGGATTCATCCAGGCACTGGCCTCATCACCAGACATTCCTCTACTGTTTCTTGTCGATTTACGCATCGAATGCATATTTGCAACCTGGATTTGTCGCATTTTGGCTTTTATTTATGTCCTTAACATTGAGTTGTTTCAACGCGACATTTTTCCGTCTCCAATTTTTACTGGTTGTATCTAGCATGCCCTTTAGAAGAAGTCGCTAGGTATATTTTATGTTCAATAGCTTTGATGATCTCATTAAAATTTCAAGCCCAGAGAAAATTTTGGGGCATGGTGCTTCTGTTCCTTTTCTGGATTCGGCAATTCTGCCATCCCTGGATCAAATCTAGAGCAATGCTACCAGTTCCTATCCTGCAGTGCCATGCTCGTGACTTCACTAGCTGCTCCTTGTTTTGGGAAGAACTCGATGTTGACATGCCAATTTCTCCCACAAATGGAAGGGTTGAAAATTGTACGATTTTTCCTTTCAAATTAGCACAGTTAGTTAACAAAATTAGCAGAATAACCCATTTATAAAAAAAGTAAAATTTTTGACAAAATAATACTTTTTTCTTGTGATATTTATTAAATATTATTATTTCTAAGCGTAACAATATAACTATTGCATTTCAGAATGTCACACAACAACTTGATATATAATATATATAATATTATTAATAATTTTCTTGCTTAACTTGTTTTATATAAAAATTATAATTTTATGATTTTTTTTCTTCAGAAAATAAGTTTGCAATAACAGATAATTCTAAATAATTAGATATGAATGTATTACAACTAGATAAGAATTTGTTTTAAACAAATAACATGAATGATTTATTAAATATATTTATGTACTAGTGGAAAAGGTTTAAATTTTAAAAAAAATTAATTATATAAAAAAAATAATTTAAAATGATATAATATTTTGTCCCGGTCATTAGATTACATTTAATTTTTTTAAATTTTGTTTTTTAGTGTAGCTGTAAAATCCCTACTTTAACTATCAAATCTTTAAATTTTAAAAATATCTTCTTGCAGCTTCAATCTCAGTAGTTAAAACATCCTGTTAAAAAATGATTGGTCATGCGTTGTCTGATTGATTTACGCAGCACCATCATGTAGTTTACGGAGGCAGTACACTATTCTATCTCATTTAGTTTTTTTTTTTTTGTCTCCTCCACAGATGCAAAACACTAATTTCATGTTTGTGGATTTAGAAAAAATGCTTTTTTTTTTTTAAATTGTTACTGTTGTTATATGCGTAGAAATGTCATCACTAAACAAAACAGCCTTCTCCGGTGACTTCTACAAAACATGTCACTGTTTATGATAATGCGTCCTCTAAACATAACTTGAGGCCACCCAGCCACCAAAGAATTTCTTGTTTTTGTTAGCAGTTTCATGTCCATTGATTTAGATTACTTAAAGTGAAGGTGATGCTGTTGCTTGGATGTCGATCTCACTTGAAGTTACAATGAGCACTGTAGTTTGCACAGTGATTACTCATGATTATTGCCTTGGTGAAATAACAAAGCTAGTGAAAGAGTCAAACCTGATAAAAAAAATTCCAGTCTTCCCTTGTGTTTTGGAACTAACATTTTTGAGTTGCACCTAATTATGACTTTTTGTAAGCAGGTTTACTTCGCTGTCCATTCCAGAGTTATTCAACCACATGCTAGCATATTCAGGGTTTATGACCTGAAAGGCTTATCGAAAGGACGAAAAGTAAACAAATCAAAAGTCGTAGAGAACGTCATATTAAAGGATATGGACTTAAGTTTTCGTTTTTACCTAAATCCATTGATCCGATAAAAACTCTTAGGGCATGTCAATTACTGTGGCTCTTCTTTCTTGGCACAATAGTTTGAAATAGAAACAAATATTGTAGGCAAATCAAGCATTAATTGTTTACTTTTATAGGCAAATCAAGCATGATTAATTGTGAGTTTCTGGAAGCGGAAGGTATAATGGATTACAGTCTGTGTTATAAGTGTTCTTCATACTCATTGGATATTTCTTTGGCGTATAGATGTAGAGCATTCTAGCCAAGTCAAGTATTTTCTTACTGTACGTAGTGCTCTCTTGCCTCTTATCTCTTTATACGGAAGTTAACACCTAGCAACTCATGAATTTTCAACACTTTGCCGCTCGCTTGCAAGAGAATGAGTAGGTAATGGAAGACCATTTGTTGACTGCTGTCCCAACCAAACCTGAGAAAGAGTTTTCACAGACATTAATTTCATTCTTTCATTTTTCTCTTATACAGTATAACTTGGTTTTTCTAGAAATGCTTACAGTTGAATTTTATAAAATATTAAATTAAGAATAATCCTAGATTCCCGGCTGCCTATCCTATTTCTTTGTAGTGTTCTGTTCACATTCCATTTCTCCAAGCTTGATCAAGGCCTTCTCCTACCATGGATCGTATTGTTAACAGTAGTGAGTTGAGATCCATGGAAAACAAGGCTTACAGTTTTATTTTCCTGGTTATGGCGTAAAATTGAATTCCCCACTCTTTCTTACAGAGGCTCTGGGGCCTGTGCCATGCAAGTTTGCGACCATCTGTATAGCATGGAGTAGAGGAACTGTGACGACTTGGTAACATAGGGACGGCTGTCCTCATTTCCTAGCAATATGGCTCTGTCAATTTGCAGTAGCTGGATGATAGTTGATTTACATCCTTTTTTTTCTTATTTAAATCAGTATTCGAGATAAAAGGAAGGACGGCCATTCCCACTTGATTAAGCAGTTGAGTTTTTCTCCAAAAACTGGTATTGTGGTTCGAGTTTTAAGGTCCCTTTCTAAATATTCAACCCCTCCTCCATGGCGCACCAGAAGAGCTTAACAGAAACAAAACTGAAAGGGAACATTAATCCGTGGCCCAACCTGGGCCAGACATTCACTGAAAGACAGGAAGGTACAGAAAAAACACAGGCCTTTAAATTAAATAAACACCAGCCCACTTACACATCCGGTGGACTGCACAGGTCGCACCTAACACAGATCCATCCTCGACTTGAGAGAGGGAAACCGGTAGGGCAGCAGCAGCAGCATCAGCATCAGCATCAGCATCAGCATACGATTATTGGCTGGGGAAGAAACAGAAGGTCAAAAGGAACTGCATGGACCTTAAATGCTTTCATTACTAGCTGCGTGTGTAATGTTTGTTTATTATCATCATTGCCTTTGTTGGGAGATATATTTGGGGTGTTGTGACTGTTTATCATCATTCCCTTGGACCACTCTATATTTGGTGAACACCACCCTCTTGGATTGGTCCTTTTTGGCATCTTGTGGTCCTCTGGTTGCCAAAAAAAGACCATTCCACTGAATCCCTGTATTCTTTCCATACAAATTTAGAAGATTTAAGCTCGCCAGATGCAAAATGTAGTTGAGGATACTGTTAACTGCAGCTGTCATGTTAAATCTAGAGGGGTAAGACTGTTGATCTATACGTAGCGATCCATGGAATAAATCTCTTCATAAACCAACTCCCCTGGTTCTTGTCAGGGGAACCTGCATTTTATTTCTATTCCATTTCGAGATTCATCATGTTTAAGATTTACAAAATATAATAAGAGCTTGTAATCATTATCAAGGATAGCATGCTCACTAAGCAAATATTTATAAACTTGTATAAAAAATTAAAATATAATTCTAGTATACATACTAAAATAAACTAGAGTTTACACTTAAACAAAACTAATTTAGGCCAGTTACTTCTTAAAGCTCTTGAAATACAACCAGGTTGAGATTTTGTTGTTATCAAAAATTAATTTTTTTCTTTTAAAGTTTTATTATTTTTTACTTGGTGCTAAATAACTAATTTTAGTAAACTTTTTGGGATCCTGAAATGATCACCTTGTTTAGGTATTTCTAAAGAAGGTCAAAATAAAAAAAAAATTATACTTAATAATCTATTTACAATGATTAAACATAAGCTTTAGATTAAAAGAAAAATTATATAAAAAATAAAGCTTAAAAAACAAAGGGACCTGGATGAAAATTTAGGCGTGGAATGATGTTTAAAATTATGGAACAAATATTCATAAATATGCAAAAATAACCAATCACGAACACTTTTTTATAGATAAATTATGGAACTAAAACTGGTACAATTAATTCTAATAATAATCATAATGAATTCACTCCAACATTAGCTTTAATTAACCTTTATAAAATCAGAATTAAACTTGAATTTTTTGCCTTTAAATACGATGTTTCCAGATGAAAAAAAATGTTCATGTCCTGAAGAAATTGTTTTGAAAATATCGACAGGATTCTTAAATTCATGGGCTAGTCAAAACAATAGGATGGAAGAAACAATTATTTGTCAACTAGACACGTGCCAAAATTAAATTGGTAAAGAAAATCTTTTGAGCTAAAAAAATTATTTTATAGCAAGCCTGAACTTAAATCTAGATACAAGTTTAAAGCTTAAGACGTGAGTACAAGCTAGTTTAGGTTAAGCTGCGTACAAGTGTGGATTTAAATTTAAAGTACACTTTGCTTAAGTTATTTTTCCACTAAACACTTAGGTGTTATTTGGTCTTAATATGTCACATTCCTATTAAATAAACTATATAAACCTTTTTTTTATGGAATAAATTTTGAAGGGTTTTGAATTTTTTCAAAAACATAATCATGGAGTTATTGAGATGAATTTTTCACTCATTCATAATTTATTTAAATTATGTTAATTTTTTTATATTAAAAAGCTTATATTAAAAATTAGATTCTAGCAAGGTTTTAATGATAAAAGTGAGAGGACTTCATTTTTAATTTGATCTTAAATGTGCTAATCAACTATTTCTAACAAAATTTTCTAACAATCCTTCTAATGAATGGAAAATGAACAAGTAATGAAAATAACCCAAAGATTTATAAAGAAATACTAACTTGATAAATCATTATAATAAAATAGGTTGTTTTTAGTGTTAAACCTTCCTCAATAAAATAATAACAGATTTACTCAGCTAATTAATGAACTCAAAATCTTGAATTATTTAGCTTGTCCTGTAAACCAAAACAATAATATTTATATAAATCTTCATTTAGAGGTTTTTTTTTTTGTTCTTATGGTTATATTTATTTTAATATTGGATAACTCTTAGCTTCATGAATGCTTTAGAGAATTCAATATTTTTTTAAAAAATTCTAAAAGAAATGACTATATTTCTCATTTATATAGGTGATCTTTTATTAAGAGTATTTTTCTATACTCTATTTGATATACAAAAATACAAAAATCATTAAGAACTTAGCTTACCTTTTATCATGCTTCAACCATTAAAGCTTTTATCATATGAATAAGTAGCAAATAATAATTTTTAATAGTAGACTAATTGTCCTAATGGATGCAAATTGTTGGAATTGATTTTGAATAATATAGAATATCCTTAAACTAGTTTTGTAGCCACACAACTTTCTCTTTAACTTTATCAAAAGTAATAAACTTTAATTCTATCATGGATCTTTTAATATATGTTTTTTTATAGGATTTTCATGATACAACTTATTTATTAAGTGTGAAGACATATCCATTAGTTAATTTTGATTTTTTAGTATCATATATCTAATTTATATCAATGTACCTTTCTAGCATCATTATGTAACTAACATAGTATAACTTATGCTCCAAGACTTATCTTAAATATTTGAGTATTCTATTTATTATTTTTTAATAATTCATACATAGATTACTATTAAATCTACTTGTTTGCTAACTAAGTATGGAATAATAGGCCTCGTATAGTTTATAACATATATGAAGTTCTCAGTTATTTGATGGTATTTTAATTGGTTTAGTCTCATATCTTTGTTTCTAGACATATATACACTTATATCCATTTATGTTTTCATAATGTTATTACCACTCTTAGAAAATTTATTAAGGATTTTCTCAATATAATAAGATTTAGACAATACCAAACTATTAGATGTCTCCTGTTTTGTATTTCTCATATGACATCTATGACACCCAAGCCTTTCAAGTTAAACTTATTAATTAATGTTTTCTTGGTGGACTTGATCATGTAATCAATTACTCAAAATAAGCATATTGTTGACATGAATAAATAAAATAATATAACATTTATTTACATTTCTTATATAAACATATTTATCAACTTTATTGATCTTGAATTCATTTGAAAACATAATATTGTCAAACAATTTGTTCATTTGTCTCGGTGTTTGTTTTAAACATTTTAATGATTTAACAAACTTTATTTTCTTGCTCATTAAAAATGAATCCCTCAGGTTATTCTATGTAAATCTCTTTATCAAGATTACCATTTAAGAAAAGTTATGTATTGTTTACGTAATAACATTTGTATGGAATTTATTCTTAACATATGAATATGTGCCAAAATAACTCATATCTTTCTATTGTTAAACTTTTTAAAAATAAGTCTACTATTATATTTATCAATAATCCATTAACTTTAATCTCACTTTTAAGGATCTATTTATGTACCAATGGTTTACTTTTGGGAGGAAAATCCTTTAGTTTTCATATATGATTATTCATGATGAATTATATTTTATTATTGATTATCTACTTTCATTAAAAAGTTAAAAGATAAGATATTTATTTTGAAGTACATACAAGACTCATTTTCTAACAAGTATGTTAGGAAATCAAGACCAGTTTTTTTTCTTATTATTCTTACCTTTTTACTCCTTTTAAGTTCACTTTTATTTTTTTTTATTAATTATAACCATTTGAGCTACCCTTAATCGTTCTTTTAGATAAATAATTTTCATATAATTTATTAAATGGAACTATACCTTCAAATCATCTGTCATTCATTGATTTAATTATAGCATTAGGAAGAATATTCTCAATATTTGATATATAATGCTTCATTCTTATAAATTGATATGCATTACCTTATTAAATGGAACTATGCCTTTAAATAATATGTCATTCATTAATTTAATTATAATATTAAGATGAATATCATCAATACTTGATTTAAGTACAAGAAATTATGCATTACTATTGTAAGCATATTTGATAAATACACAATTCATTGTTTTAGGTCCTATATTGACATTTTAAGGATAAAAAATTGTATTATTTACAAAACACCCCCACACTTCATGGTATTTGTAGAAAGATCTTTTATCTTTTTATAATTTATATGATGCCTTTTCTAACTCATTGTATAATAGTTTATTAAGTATATAATTAGAAGTTAGAGTTGTCCATCCTTAAAAAAAAAGTTAGTTTTTTTTTGGACAATTCATTTTTCTCTTTTAGTCTTAGCCTCAAAATCAGATCCTCAACTCTAATTTTCTTACTTTTATACTTAAGATAATTCTCAAAAACTTTCCAAAATGATGAAAACTTTTAAATAATTGCGACCACTTGAAAAAAACTCACCTATAACCATTATTTAGTATAAATATCATGCAAGGTGATTTAAAACTATTAAATTTATTATTTGATAGCCTTAACACTTTTTTCGATAAGAACTTATTTAAGTTCGAGGTAGTCAATTAAAATAATATTTTTTTATTGTTTCCTTTTAAAGTTCAATCCATTAAATTTTTTAGATTTCTCACCATACACCACAAAAGATAATAATGGAATCCTCTTTATCAAAGTAATGGTTTTGAAAATCAAATTGGCTGAGAAAACCAATCCTCTACTTGAAGTCGTGATATATTTTTGTAAATCAATAGCATGAATTTATATAAATAATTTTTTCTTCTCAAAACAAGTATAAGATATAATATGTGGAACAAACACAAAATTTTAACAAACTAAAATTTGATAAAAAAAATATATAATAAATACAAAAGACTAAACAACCAGATTTTTTAAACTAGGCAAGATTATTTTAAATTATTATCCTATTAACATACATTATGCCATTATAATCTTGTTTAAATAAATAGCATATTAATATAAGTTTGTATAAATAAATTAAACAATTAGCATGATCGAAACAAAGATTAAAAGATATATTCGAACATAGTTTTTAAATGTTCAATTAAAAAAATATATTACATGCATGAATATAACAGACTAGATGAAAGTTAAACTTAACTAAATAAATAAAGTTTTTAATATACTTTTTAACAATTAATCTAGTTTTCATAAATAATTATAAACTAAATAAAAATTAATTCACTAAAACCTTAAGATTGTAATTTAAAATATGCTTATTGATTAGACAAGTGAATATATTTGTTTAATTTATAATCATGTGATATAATAGGAAACAATAGTAAACTTGCAATCACAACAAAGGCTAACATATATACTAAGAAAAAATATATAAACTTGTATAAAAAATTAAAACACAAATATACATGCTAAACATGTATAGAGTTTATACCTAAATAAAAACAATTTAGGGCATTTACTTGTTTAAGTTCATAAAGTATAATCAAAATGATTTTTTTATTAAGGATTAATTATTTATCCTAACATCTTTATTGCTCATCATCTAATTTAATACGAATAACTTTAATAAACCTTTCAAGATTTTAATACCATCACTTTGTTTAAGTGCATTCCTAAAAAAGGTCCAACAATATAAAATATAATTCTAAATTTACTTAGGTCCTCTCCTCTTTAAATATTAACTCTTTATCTTTCTATTAAATAAACAAAAAAATATTATTTTTTTATATAGAATTCAGTTTTAGAGAGTTTGTGGTTTTTTCAAAAACATATAAACAAAATATTTTTTGAGAATGATTTCTTATTCATCAATAATTTATTTATATTATGTTAATATTTATATTAAAAAGCTTATATTAAAGATTAAATTTTAATAAAATTTTAATTTTAATAATAAAAAGATCAGATATCAAATCAAATGTATTCAGCAATCATGTTTTAATAGAAATTTCAAACAAATATCCAAACTAATATTTTAGATCTAATTAATACCATAAATCATGTTACTAATTTTATAAGTAATAAAAAAATATAAATTTAACTCTTAACTATCTCTTGAAAGAATTATATTATAGTATTTGGCATTGTGGTAGTGATTAGTTTTTTAAAAAAATTATTTTTGATAATAATTTATATTAATACATTAAAAAAATAATTTTAAACAATTCTTTCTTTAAATATTTGCGAATCAATGTTTGGTACTATTCTCCAATAATATCTTAACATGACACGAATACATTTACACACTTGATCAAGTAAGCTCCAATAAGATAATGGTGAGCACGCATTTGTGTCGTCAAATTTGTATGGCAATCATCGTTCCCTTTATGAAATCTATGAATTTTCCCCTACCTTTTACAAAACATAAAGAACTCAACATCATGAATCTCAAATGTGACCATAAACAGTTTCTTGAAACATGTAAACGGGGCAACTTAGTTAAGAGCATAATTGAGCAAAGTACATCCTTAAAAGAAACAACAAAACAAAAGCTTCGTAACACCAGCACGAGAGGGCAATGGACCACAGGTTGGTCATGTCTCTGACAGGCTCTTTGATGGACAATCTGCACAAATTTTTCTTCACCTGTGAGCCCGTGGCTCAGTCCTAAGTGGGTCTAGATCGGTGAGATATGCCTAGGCACCAAAAAGCAGCCACCCGTGTTGATTTTCCTCGTCCTGGGGTCCTAACTAGGCTCGGCACCAAAGGTGTCTTGCGTGTCACACTGTCCCAGGAACCGCATGGTTAAAAGCTTTAGCTGAATGCTCTTCCAACCTTGCTCCGAGAGAAGGATTTTAGGCATCATTACCCTGCTGATTTTATTCCTACGTTTCTGTCATAGCATCTCTAGGTTTAAAAGAAACTTGCCGGTAAGAATTCGTTTTCTTGTATTTAAATCAATTATTTTACTGTCAATTATAGAATCAAAATAATATGCGATAATAGTGATGTTTTTATAAATTTTATCAAATTAATTTTAAAAATAAAAAATAAGAGAAGAAATTAATATAATTTACATCTTCATAAAAGTTATATCTTTATATACAAGTAGAGAAAATAATTATTTTTTTAATATTTTTTATAAATATTTAGATTAGACTTGTTTTTTAAAAACATAATATGTCTAACCTAATAACTAATAATATCTTAAATGATTTATTTTTTAAATTCAAAACGAGGTTAGAATTCAAAAATGCTCGAGGAAGAGATACATGAATGCAAGATCAACTATAAGATTATTGGCTCCAGCGAGTCGGGTAAAAGAAAGGTAATGCCTTTCAATTGTAGTCGTAGAGCCTTTGCAAAATTGAAACTGCTGGCCTGGCATAGCACACATCTACACCCAGGATATGTAGAGCATGGCGAGACAAATCGCAAATATTAGGGAAGTAAAGGTGGCCTTGACACCAGAAATGTCGACAACGAGCAAATAGTAGATGTAGAATCAGTACTCTTTCACACTTACAAGTAGAGGAACCAACAAAAATCTTGGCAAGAAAAAGAGAGAAGCTTTCAAAATGGTTTGATAATTTGGATCATGTCAATAGTGTTCTAACGTGAGAAGTTTTACTTTGTAGGCCTAATTGTGCAAAAATGCCTCTAGCTTGTCATTATCTTCTTGTTTTTTTGTTGACTTTGCGAGACCTTCATGATTGAAAAAAAGTGTGCAGAGGTAAATCAGAGTATTTTTTATTTAAAAATATATTAAAATAATATATATTTTTTATTTTTTAAAATTTATTTTTGATGTTATCATATCCAAATAATTTAAAAATATAATAAAATCACGATACCAAATATAACCTAAATCGCATAGAAGATGGAATAGATGCCGGGGACTAGCCATTGTTCAAAATAATTTTGAAATAAACAGCCTCTTCCTGTTTTCAGATTAGGCAATTCAAGCTTTAACTCAGGGAATAGTATTTTTTTGTTTTGGGTAAACAAAAGTAAGAGAACAGAGAGTTAAAAGGGACAGAACTGCTTCAACCATACCAATCATCTCATGTTACTGATGAAAATGATCGTAGCTAATAAGTCAAAGTCTGCACACCGATTTACTCCTTAAAAAGGAGGTGCCTTTTCACTAATGGTATTACACAGCTATTGGATTATCAGGGTGCCACCTTATCGTTTTAGGAAAATACTGCTTAAACACAATGTATTGTGAGTTTTTTTTTAAAAAAAAAAAACTCAATCTTCATGTCTTTGTTAATTCTATTTTCTAGTTTCACTTGTAAATAGAAAAATCAGTGAAAATTCTAACTTTGATAAGAGTTCAAATCCTAATGTTAGAGGATATTTAATTATTTTTTAAAATATTTTTTATTTAGAAAAATATAGTAGTAATTTTTTTATTTTTAAAAAATTATTTTTAATCAAAATAATTTAAAAAACATAAAAAATATATTATTTTAAAGTAAAAAAAATTTTAAATTTTTTTTAAAATATTTTTAAATACAATATTAAACACGATCGAGTCATCATATTGAACTATGACCAACTCTATAATAGTTTGCAATATAATTTTTAAAATATTTTTAATAAAAATATAATAAAATTAATATTTTTTTTATTTTTTTAATATCAACTTTAAACTATAAAAAAATAAAAAATATTAATTTAATATATTTTTAAAAATATACACGGTTATATAACTTTTCTCATGAGTTGATTCATATCCTCTTCTTTAACCCATAGAGTTGTATTAAAAAAGGTTAAACATGTGTTTAATATTATGGTGCAAGAAGCTTTTTAAAATATATTTTAATAAAAATAATATTTTTTTAGTTTTTTAATTTAAGTATATCTAAATTATAAAAAAGTATTATAAAAAAATATTTCAATATTCTTTTAATAAAAAATAATTTAAAAAACATCCTTTCCACCTCAACCTAAGGTGGCTAGAGAACAGGGGCAAAGGACAAAAAATTAACAGGGGAAAACCAGAGCCCAGAAATAAGGTTAGAAAACTTCAGTCAGACACTGAACACAAAACTTGAAACATGAGGAGATGCAACCAACACCTCTAGCTACAAGTCACGGTTGGACAGGAGAGAAGCACGCAAACAGAGACCAAACTTCACTCAAACTAAAACAGCAGACCAGGCTAGATGAGTGAAACAGAGAAGAACCCAAAGTTAGGAACTTGAAGCGAAACATGGAAAGAAAAGATAAAGGTGTGGACGTGGAGAGACAAGGGAAAGGCGAAAAGAAAGAAGGAGAAACATCGATGGGTAAAAGAGAGTTGAAAGGAGGGATGCTAATGCAGGTAGGGAAAAGAGGAGGCCCATCTACTCCATCACCCACTTGGAGACTTGAGTTCTCTTCTTCTCCAAATGATAGCAGCAACAACCCCATTCAAGAATTTCTAAACACCACCACTGCTGTCTCTGCTAGAAAGCTCTGTGCCAATTTTTGGGAGATTCAGCCCCAAGTTCGCCATTCTGTGCCTAAAATGAACAAGAATCCTGGTCATAGAAGAGCACACCCTAGCCACCAGTATAACGACAAGAAGGCCTTTGGGCCACGTACTCATTTAGTTGATCCTCTTAATAGCCCCCCCGATCAGGTTTAACTATCTCTTAGCATTTCTTTATCGTTTATAATTTTGATGGAGTTTATGATTAGATAGGGAAAAAATGGGGTTGTCGATTATAATCTTGTTTTGTGATTGGCTGGTTCTCGAGCTGTATTTTTCTTTTTTGTCATTACCGGCTTCAATTGATTTTTGTTGGCTTCTTCTTGTTTGGTGGCTGGGGGGTTTTGCTTGGTCTGTTTTCTTGATCTTTTAGTTGTATATATTATTGACATTTTAGCTGAGAGGAACTGTCAATTAATGCAGAAAGTTTTATCCTTTTCTTAGAATTATTTAGAGGCTGATGGTTTGGGAGCTTATTTTATTAATTTATTTTTTTGTTGCCTTTGTTACTTGCAGAATGCCTTTTCTAATAACATATTTTAATTGCTTTATCTCATGGTTTCTACTCTTGTGCTGGTGGTCCATAGGCAGCTTTGTTCCATGCATGCTCTTGTTTTGCAGTTCGTGTTTGAGTTGAAAGGTTTCTTCTTTGTGGTCATCAGTTTCCTAAATTCATCTTCTGGACTCCAAATTGAGTTTCTGTAGTTTCAACATTTACTTATAGGTAATCAATTACAATAATAATAATAAAAAACATGCATCCTCCTAATTTTACCTGGATTTTCTCCAGATTATTTAATTTGGCTCTGATTGTTGATGTCCCGGTGGTTTTCTTCATTATTATTTTTTTTCCTTTTGTTGGTTATGCTATCAGTTGTTGCCTAGAACCAGATCTGGTTCTTCATTGAGTACAAAATTGCCGGCTACCTGCTTTGGTAGTCTTAACATAAGGGGTGCCCATTAGCAACAATCTGTTCCGTTGTCATGTGGCTGGAAGTGAAGTGTCTACCTTCTTCTTGTGACATAACAAATGTTCGAGTAATGAGCAATCTCTGTTTCTTGTTTTGGTAGAACAACCTCATTAAATGTACTTTACCATTGATGCTTTTGGTTTGGTTTCTTTGAGTTGGAATCCCTACGTCCACTGGATGAGCAAGAATACATTGGAGTTCCTGTTTAACTTAGGAATTGTAATCATTATGTAGTGGACTATTTCTTTCTTTCAGGAAGCTAGGCATTTGCACGCTGTAAACTGATCCTTACTCTTAACGATAAAGTAGCTTTGAGTATTATTATTTTCACAAAGTAACTAATCCTAGCTAATATTTCCAGCCAGCAAGGGCATGTCGCTTGAGGAAACAGGCCGCATCATTGATGCAACACCATCGACCAACTGGAAGAGATTGTAATGCTCTAAAGCCTACTATATCACCTGCAAGTTGTGATAGCTCAATGGAGGTAAATAAATGTTCTCTTCCCTATATCCCTCAGCAATTTTTGTTTTGATTTTGTGCATATAGCAAATTATAAAAGAAAACAGAACAGAACAGAGGCAATTAGGTGTCCCCTGACTTTTTGCAATATCAGCAATCCATGGAAGTTCAAAGGTAACTTCTAGTACATAGTTTCCCTCTTTACTTATCATGGAGTAACAGTGGGAATCTTGATTTGGAAATTGTCTCTCATGTTAGATATAGACTTAGGAGATGAACTTGGATGCCTCTAGTGATAGTCCCTTTGCAATCATCACTTAGACGACTATGATATTGATACATAAAAAACACAGTTTTAAGTAAAACTTAAACGGATCCAATTATGTAATTCCTGTATTTTGAAAATATGGTCTCCAGAGAAGTTTCATGTGCAACAAAAAGGATCTGATTATCATTCATGCTCAGATAAAACTTGAGACTACAAACTGCTTTTTTTGTCATCTCAATTCATAAACAGAAGAAAGTCAAGGACCCAAACTAAAGTTGTCATATTAAAGTGGAAAATGAAGAACTAGGCGTTTTATCATGTTAATGGTTCTCATTTAAGTTAGCACGCTGCTGATAAGGACACTGTGAATGTTATATTAGCTGATCTCCTCAAGAACTTCCTTATCATAACTGTTTCTTTTATTGTCATTGTGATTCCCCAAATTATCTGTTTGTTTTCTCTTTGTATTTCTTCTACAAATTCAGGAGTGGCTCTTTTCCACAGGTGGCACCTTATAATCCTGCAGTTACCCCTAGTAGTTCTTCAGATTTTAAGGGCAGGATGGGAGAGTCAAGTTATAGTCTTAAGACATCAACAGAATTGCTCAAGGTGCTGAATCGGATCTGGAGCCTTGAAGAGCAGCAAGCATGCAATATGTCGTTGTTAAGAGCATTAAAAATGGAACTGGATGATTCTCAGTCACAAATAAAAGAGCTGCTCAAGGAGAAGCAAGCAGATAGGCAAGAAATGGACAAGTTAATGAAACAACTTGCAGAAGATAAAGTTGTCAGGAAGAACAAGGAGCAAGACCGAATCAAATATGCTGTTCAGTCAGTGCAAGAAGAACTGGAAGATCAAAAGAAGTTAAGGAAGCACTCAGAGAGCCTCCACCGGAAGCTGGCCCGAGAGCTTTCTGAGGTAAAATACTCTTTCTCTAATGCTTTAAAAGAGCTCGAGAGAGAAAGGAAAGCCTGTTTTTTGTTGGAAAATTTGTGTGATGAGTTTGCCAAGGGAATAAGAGATTATGAGCAAGAGGTGCGGTCACTTAGGCACAAATCTGACATGGATAGTGTAGGTAGGGAAAAACCTGACCGGTTGGTTCTCCATATTTCAGAAGCATGGCTTGATGAACGGATGCAAATGAAACTAGCAGAAGCTGAAAGTGATCCTGTTGGAAAGAATACAATTGTTGATAAATTAGGTCTGGATATTGAAACCTTTCTTCAAGCTAGACTCTCCAATGAATTGAAGAAAGACAGTAGCTTTGCAAAGGAGGGAATAAAGAATTGCTCACGGCGGGAATCATTTCCATTGAATGACAATGCAAGCGCACCTCAAGCTGCAGCTGATGAAGATTCTACCGACAGTGATTCACATTGTTTTGAACCAAACAAGGGTGCAAGCAGAAGACAAACCACATGCAACTCCAAACAAGAAGTAGATAATGCTTCAGAAATTCATCTTGAGAAGATATTGTTCTCAAATTCTAAGAAGAGAATGGCTGGATCGGGGGAAAACACTAAGGTTCATAACCAAGTCAATTTCCAGGTGCAGTTTGAAGAACACGTGGCTGGAAGCAAAAACCGATTTCCAGATAGAGGGCAGAATGAATTTAGAGTAGAGAGCCAGGGTTTATCCAGCATCTGTGAAACTAAACAAGATGGTCAACACGAAAGGAAAAGTAAACAGATGGGTGCCCATGGATTGAACTCTAATTATATGATAGATACCCTAACAAGACATCACTCCTTGTCATCTGAGGGTGATAAAACTCATCCCGTCAGAGATTTCAAGGACGATGCTTGTGCTCAGCCTGTATTTGTAGGTCATGCTAGTCCAGTACAACAATGGATGTCAAAGTTGAAATCCCCTGAATTTGAGAAGTCTGAGTCTTCCTTAAAAGTGACCAGGGCCTTGAAGGAAAATACACTGAAGGCGAAGCTACTTGAAGCAAGACTGGAGAGCCAGAAATCTTGCTTTAAGAGCTTCTAAAGCTATCATTTAGGTTGATAGGGGAAGGTGGATAAGCCTGGAGGAAGAATCTTCTCCATTAGAAACTTCTGCACGAAAGTGGTGTCCAAGATCTTCCGTGTTGCCTATTTTATTTCCTTTCCACTTGTAAATTTTGGAATTATATTTGTAGATGGGAAGTGTACGTGTTCTGGGGTGATCACAGAATTTAACCCTACGTAAACCTGAAAGTCGTCCCTAAAGCTTATATGACCAAATTTTTTTCGAATTACTACATTTTTTCAGCATTTTGATCCCGAGTAGAGCCGGGGGTTCGCACTCAAGAGCGCGCAAGCTTATGCGCGGCCTTTTTAAGTATTACTACTTAAAAAACGAGGTTTTACTAAGTCTTTTTTCTTATTTAAAATTATTTTTTATAATTTATTTTAGTTTGTCCAATTTTAAATAAAAATAATTAAAAAAATAAAATTAAACTAATGGAACCCTCGATCATGAGTTAAGCAATAAAATTTTAGACAATATAATATGTTACTGTTATCATATTAAAAATAAATTATACCATGCTTATTATATGTTAGGCAATTTTATGTAGGTAATGAATTTGATCGAGAGTTTTTTTTTAAAGAATTGTTTTAATAAATTTATAAATTTATAATTTTTATAATTTTTTTATAATTTTATTTTTTAATATTTAATTAATTTAAAATTTATTTTTATAACTAATTTTAATTTATTTATCATAAAATTATTATAATTTTAAATAAATATTTTTATGTTTGACTCTACGAGTGTTTTTGTTATTGTATCATTTGAAAATCAAAGTTGAAAATCAAGTATGTTATTTGTTTTAATATTAAAATAAAAAAATATTTTTTAAATTAAATTATATTTTTTACAGATTACTTGTGTGTTTTTAGACTTATAAAATTAATTGGGTTATATTAAAATAATTTTTATTTAAATTAATTTTAAATTCAGGTTAGATAAGAAATAAGATCAGATTTATTAAATTAATTTTAATAATAATATTAAATAATTTTATATAATTTGCACTTTTCAAACCATTCATTTTTATTTTTTTTTATCTTGCCCGCAACTTAACGATTCTACATAAGGTGGTAAGTATCACATTACTGATGCCTGCCGGATTGAGCTGAATCCGAGGATGGCTACCTGCGCAAACAACTGTTCATTTCAACTTTAAAAAACTAGCGGCCTGGTTTCTGTTACAATTATAATAAGTTTCTTTGCCTCGTAATCTATTCTGTTGCATCGCCAAATGTTTTCATGTTGGCCTTATTTTGGCAATATGATGAAAGTGAAAAGTTTAAATTAACAAAAGTTAAAACATGAAGGATTTGATGTGAGGGAAATTACACTTTTCAGTGGAATAACGATTTTCTGCTCTTGCCCTTCCCATTTAAAAAAAAAAAAAAAACTTAACACGGCCTACTGTGAGTATTTAAGCTTTTTCAAAAAAATTATTTCAAAATTTTTATTAATTATTATAAAGTTGATTGGGAATAAATAAGTTTTTTTATTTTTTTAATGCATAGTGAAAATATTAAATTATTTTTAAAAATAAAAAATAAAAAAATTAATGTAAGGGTTAATTTTGTATTTTTATAATAATTTTCTTGTTATTATAAATTAAGCTAAGAAGAATTTTGGTAATTAACCAAATAAAAAAAATAAAAATTGTTTTGAATAGACTAAAATGCTTTTAAAAATAAAAGTTATAAAACTAATATTTATAGGTTTTTTTTGTTTTTTTATAATGATTTTTTTTGTTATTATTATATCAATTTAGAGGCAAATATTATTTGGATAAATATAAAAAAATATCATTATCTTGGCATTTGCAAGGAGCAATTTTATTATGTTTAATGAATATTTATTTAGGATTTGCCTTTATTTTTTATGGTTTGATAGAAACCTATATGAAAGTTTGTATAATTATTTTAATCAAAATTTGAATGGAAGAGATATTATTATTATATTAAGTCATTTTAATGGATACTCAAATTATGTATTTAGTGTTAGCCTAATGGTTTTGATAATTTAGAGATTTTTTTACAATATCAAATCGAAGCAAAATGAATTCAATTAGATGCAAAATGAATTCAATTGGATGCAAACTTGATTTCAAGATACCTAAACTTATCTTTATGCAATATAGTCTTTATAAAATTTAATTTGACATCACAAAAATAATTTTTATCTAAAATAATTTTTATCAATTCATGCATATTGACAAATACATCATTAGGAAATATTTTGTTATATATTTTGATATTATTACTCAAATTCTTTTTAAAAGCCATTAAAAAACTTCATCAAATGATTTCTTGTGTTTTTTATCACACTAAAAGCTTCTTATTTATTTTTAACTAAGTGGTTAGGTAGTTTTTAGGATGAATTATGCATAACTTGTTTTATACTCAAGAGTTTAATTTTTATAAACTCAATACTTAACTTGTTTTGTATTCAAAATTGTTATCATAAATAAATAAACTCTTTGTTTTAACAAAAAGTTACCTAGTTGTTTTAAAATAATGAGATACCTTAAAATTTTAAAATGTTAAACTTTAAATTTTTATTTTTAATGAATAAAAGTTTTATTTTTACCTATGCATGCTACTTGTTTGCCTCATATAAATGCTGATCGATTTTTAAATTTAAAAGGCTTTTATAATTTTTATAATCTATTTAAAATTTTAAATTTTATTTATATCAATCATTTCTTTCATATTCTTGAGCCGAATAACTTTTATAGCTTTTATAATCTATTTAAAGTTTTGAATTTTATTTATATCAATTATTTTTTTCATATTCTTCAGTTAAATAACTTTTTATGGAGACTCAAGTTTAATTTATTATAATCTTCTTTGTAATACAAGTTATGATAATTTTTTATAAGAGATAATCCATTCTAAAAATATAAGTGACACATGGAAATTTTTTTTGCTATGCTATGAAAAGATTAATGTGTTGATCTTTAAAAAAATATTGAGAATGAATGGATTTCAATCTTTGCTTGTGAAAAAAATTAGTACATCGATGAGGTGTTACCACCTACAAGAAAATAATGAATTGTTAATAAATGCTTTAGCAATGGTTCTAAAAATAAAGTAGGTTAGATTGGTAAAACCACTGTAGATTTAGTGTCTCTTTTAATCTCTATCTTTTTTATTTTGTACATTTTCATATTGAATTGTTGTCTTGATATTTTAAAGTGTAAAAAAGATTAAAAAAAGATTAAAATATTAAATCTTCAATTAAACTTCTAATTCACCTCCTCTTGATGCTTTTAAGAATCTCATTTAATTTGTTTTTAATGTATTGAATCAATCTACAAGAAACCAAGTTGTGATATTGTTTTGTTATTCTTTGTGTTGGTGATGAAGGATTCAATAATTTTCTGTATAGTCAATGATTAAAAGCTTTAGTTTTTGACAGAGAATTCAAAGCTTATGGCATATATTTACTTTTTAATTTCTTAATTATGAGATTTATTTTGGAGTCCAATAATAAGGATTAAATTTATGAAATTTGGAATGAGAATATACCTAGGGAAGACTAAGTCAAGTTGGAGTTTTTGTTTGAATTTTTTTTTACTTAGGATGAAGTTTTCATGTTCCTAGTGATAGAAAAAATTTAGTTAACGCATCTTTGTTAAATCAAAATAGTTATATTCTTATTCTAGAAAATAATAAAATAATTATTAGTATGTTTGGATATTATTTTAGAAATTGTTATTTGCTTAATAGTTTTTATAAATTAAGTATAATGTCTTCTACTAATACTATTTTGCAATTTTCATTTTCAAATGTTGAATGTTATGATTCATCATATAGTATGTTTAGACATGTTAATTTTAACACTATTAAAAAAAATGACTCATTTAAATCTAATTCCTAAATTACATATTAATAACAAAATATATATATATAAAATTTGTGTACAAGCTAAACAATCTAGAAAGATTTTTAATCTAATAGAAAAGAAAACAATTTTATTAAAATTAATACATCATGATATTTATGATAGCAATATTACATTAACTCATGATGGTAAAAAATATTTTATAACTTTTACTGATGGCTTTTCAAGATATTATTAAACTTATTTGACTAATTATAAAAAGATATTATTAAGCTTATTTGATTAATTATAAAAGTGAATTATTTGATAAGTTTTAATATTTTTAAAATAAATATAAAAAAATCAATCAGAAAAAAATAAAAAATTTATAATGAAGAGTAAGATTAAAGAGAAAAATGAGATTTAGAGCATAATTGACCAAAAATACATAATTGGGGAAACTAAAGACTAAAATTGGGATAAGCTCTGAAACTAAAGAGTTCGATTAATTCATTAGAAATGAAATTGAAAAGTAAATCTAAAATTAAAACTTTAATTGAATGAAAATTAATCCCAGGACCACAATAAAAAAAAAAAACATTGCAGGATGCAATTGAATTTCTAGCCTTACCAAACACGACGTCGTTTTTATAAACCATAAAAACAGAGAATAGAAACAATGTCGTTCCTCCTGGAGAATGGAAACACGCTGGAATGCATATTTTCAGCCCTTTCTCAAGCAATTTTGGTTTTGATTCTCAACTTTGATTGATGCCCAGGAAATACAAAAACAGGTGATAATTGTTCTTCAACATGACAGCTACAAATTCCACTTAAGAAATGACATTTTAATGCCCTAAATCACTCCCCCAGATCACATCAAGATGCCACAGTAACCATCACTTTAAAGGCATGATATCAAACGTTTTTGAGAGAAGATTGCGGGAGATTTTCAGCAAGAACTCTTGCTAATAATTAAATAAAATTGAATAACACTGTAGCCTGCATCCTACCTATAAACAGGCCATGAAATCATCACAAAAGGGGGGGAGGAAAAAAAAACAGCATCATAAGAAAACAACAGTTACACTGTAGCAGTAAACTTGGCCAATTTCAAAAAGCTTTCATTTCCGGCTTCATTTATTGGTATTGAGATATCCAAGAATCACAGAAAAATTATCCGGCTTCAACATCAACTCCAGACAGAAGTAACAGTACCGTCTTTGGGGCCAGATAGCTTTAGATCTTGTAGCCACAGCTCCAGTCTGGTCTTTCTTCCTAGTTTCTACTGTCAAACCATAAACTTTTGGGTCCATATAACAAGGTGATGTATAATTTATTTTGTTGTTCCATGATAATATATCACTTTGATTTCTGTCATTTTAATGTATCACTAAGGATAATATACATTAGTTTCGTTTGAATCGTAAGAATTTCCAATAGTTCTTCGTGAATGTGTGTGTCAAACCAAGGATTATGAACTTTTGTTATTAAGTGTGTGTTAAACCAGAAATCATGAAAAACATAATTTTTTTCTCTCTTGTTTATGGTTTTCAATGATTAGAAACTGTTATGCCATTATTTTATACATGCTTGAGTAACATAGCTCATGTCATTAGGAAATTTTGAAACCTGCAGAATTTGGTTTTCATAAACAAGAAGAAGATCGTCCGTTTTATGCATCATTTTTTTTTTTGTGAAACTTTCAGTTCTTTCTTTCTTTCTTGTCAGATTAAACCATGAACCCTCACCCATTTCATTGCATGGAATTCGAATTTTTAGAGGAACAATTCTTTCCAGTTACCAAGATTTCATTTAAACCTTGTTACTGTTAAGAAATGACTTATGCCTGCATTTCCTTTTCTTGAATTCCTGCAAAACGGACACCTCTTCCTTTTTACTAGATCACTTATCAGTTAGGAGCCAGTCATCTCTTTGTTTGTAATTCATATTATAGGAAGAGTAGATGAAGATCATTTCCAGTAACTATTCAGAGTCTGCAAAATGTATGTACATAGTGATGAATACAAGCACAGGTTGTTACGAAGTGTTTCTAATCTAATGGGAGTCCATGCACTTGTCCAAAGTGTTGTTTCCACAGTCCCTAAAACTTGCAGTTTTAAAAAGAAAGATAAGTAAGATAGAAAAGAAAAGACTACTTGATTTTTTTAGGATGCAGCTCACTTTGTTATTGATTCTTGTGTGAAAAAAATAGAGAGATAACTTATAGTTAGCTAGGTTTCCTATTATTTTCAGCAAACAGAATTGAATCCATGTCTGCAGAATACATGCATACATGTGTGTGTGTGTCTGCAGTGGTGAACAAAAAATAGTAGGGTGTTATGTAATAATTCAAGAACCCAAATCATGTGAAGGAGATGTTTCGAGCAGTGGTAACTTGTTTTTGGTAATACAAAGTCTTGCTTTCCATGATCTAAAACTTGCAGTCCAGGTTTTGCATAAAAAAGAAGCAAAAGCAAGAAAGGAAACATAGGATCACTTGTTTTTCTATGGTATTCTATCTCTTTGCCTGAAATTAATGAATTTAGTAGCTAAAAGTCTTGTCTTCTTATATTCTTGTCTGCAATTTTTATTCACTCTTAGGAATGTCTGCAATATATGTATATACGCAAGGATGAATAAAAAAAAGTAGTTTATTCGGGATTAAATCATGTAAGTTTGGTGTTTTCGATCCAATGGTAGCACTACTTTCATCATTCAATGTTTGTTTCCTTTGTCCAATAGCATGGGTTTGGCTTTACAATCTTAGATTTACCCTAAAAAAGAAAAAAGTAAGATATGAAATCATGGTTTGTAGATATAAAATGCACAGATGAATTATTAATAAGGTGAGAGTTCTACCTTTAAAATTACGATCTCAATAAATAAAAATTAGAGGGTTTTTATTTTATATTTTGATCTAGAAATTAGAAATTTATATAATAGTTTTTAGATTGGGCCTAATTCGGGTAATTTGCCGGTTCGCAACAGAATTTTTAACCAGGTCTTGTCGAATCATCCGGGTCATATCAGGTTTTTCTTCCTCTATTTTTTCTTCAACTTAGCTCGATTCCAGCCGCAAGTATGTCGAGTCCCTAGTTGATCCGCCAAACCGGATCGAATTTCAAAACTATGCTAATTTGAAATGTCTTTTTTTTAGGGATCAATATTGAGATTTTTGTGAATAGTCAATTTGATAAAAAAAAATTAAACATATTAACATGTAATAAGAATAACTTCCATACAAATATTAATTAGTTATTATAAATATTAATAAGCTTGAAATACATCAAATATGTATAAAAATAACTTTTTTAAATAGTGATCTTGAAAATAAGGTTTATATAGAATAACTCTTGGGGTTTATTGTCAATGAACAAGAAAAGAAAATTTATAAACTTATCAAATTATTATATGGTTTAAAATAAATACTTAAATTATGGTATAAAATGTTTCATTACACTATATTGGTTACCCAATAGTATTAAAAAGGTTTATTAATGCTACTTGGATATCCAATACCGAGGATTCAAAATCCACAAGTGAATATGTCTTCACACTTGGTGGAGCAATCATGTGATGGAATTCCTCCAAAAAAACATGTTTTTATTACAAGATACACAATGTAATTAACATATATTATTATTGATAAAGTTGGAAGAGAAACCAAATAGATTTAGAATTTCATAATAGATATTTTATATTGGTTAAAACTAGTATCACCTATTTGTTTCTATTGTGATAGTCAATTATCAATTGAAAGACACAAATTAGTGTGTATAATTAGAAGTCTAGACATATATATTGTAGATATAATATTGTTAAATATTTTCTCTCAAATTAAATTATTTTCATTGATCATCTGAAGTCAAAGAAAAATATTTTGAATCAATTAATAAAAAATTTGTTGAGAAAGTTTGTGTATAATTCATCGAGGAGAATTAGGTTAAAGCTTTTAAAGGATGAAAGACTGTAATAATGGTAACCATATCTTATTTATTGGACATTCTAAGATCTGGGTTCAAATAAAAAACTAAATCATATAATATTCTTAGTAACACTATAAAATTATTATTTCATGCTTATTTTTATGATGAAATAAGTGTTAGCTGCGATGTTATAATGGATAAGCTAAGATCTTAGTGATTTTCATATCTTGATATATATAAGATGTGAAGTACAACAAAATATTCTTAATGAAAGATCACCTATATTAGTGAGAAATATAGTTGTTTCTTTGAAAATTTTGATAAAAACTAAATTCTCTAAAATAATCATGAATCCAAAAGTTGTTAAGGATCAAATGAACACAACAATGAGAACCAAATAAAATCTTGAGGTAGTGAACTATGTGAGTACTATTATCTTGATTTATACAAAAGATAAAATAGTTTAAGATATTGAGTTTACTATTTAGTTGAGTAAATCTAATAATATTAAGAAAATTTCAAAGTTAAAAGCTACCTATCCTGAATAGTAATCTATCAAATTAGTATTTCTCAACAAATCTTTGAGTTGTTTTCAAACTAGTATGACAATTTTCATTCATGTGGAGGATTGTTGGATATTTATTTTAATTAAAATGATTTAAATAAAATATGGATGAATGAGAAATTAATTTAAAAAAATCCATGGTTTCCCTACTCAAAGAACTTTAGATTTTTTTTAGATTTAATTCTTGATTTATGATGGCTAATCAAAGGTTGATAATGGTGAAAATTAATTCTTATTAATGATTAATATTTTAATTTCTAAAATTCACTATAAAAAGAGGAGTAAATGAATAGTTTCCAATTTGTATTTTAAATTTTTTATATATTCTTTGTTACCTTGTATTTTAGTGTATTTTTCTCATTTTAAGCTTCTATTTTTTTCAAATCTAAAGTTTAGGTTAATCTTATTAAGAAATATTTGATTTTCATATTCTTTACTTTAAATATCTTGTTTAGAAATAAATCTAATTTAAGGTGATGTTTTTGTAATCTTGAGAGGAATGATGCAAATAATGTAGATAGACAAATGAGGTATAATAAAATTTTAAAAATAAATGATTCATCCTTGATAATAACAAAAGTTTTATTTATTTAAAATACTCCAACAAATAAGTATCATTTTTATTTTAATTTAAGCATTATTATTTTTATTATTAGTATCCATGCTTGGGTTTTGATCTTATGTATATTATAAGTTTGAATATATACTTAATATTCATGCTTTTAATAATTTATATTATATTTATATTGAATGCATGCTTAAAGATTTAAAATTATATGCATTCCTGGCTTGCTGTGATAAACTATACATTTTTAATCATTAGTCTAATTTATATATTTACAAATTTTAATTTACAAAATCAAAAAAAAAATCTAAGAAATATTGATTTAATTTTTTCTGGGAAAAAAAACAATTTTAAAAACTCTTTTAAAAACAAAAAATATCACAGTATTAAATATTGAAATGGTTCCGCAGCCTGTAAAGATAGAAAAGAGGATTCCTTTCCCGACAAAGGCATAGTCACATGAGTTTTTATACAACCGTTCAATCAAACCTTTATATGTCGCCCCCGGGGGCTCGTATGCTCCATCACTTTCATGATTTATATCGAAATGCTTCACATATCAGTCACGAATTGGATTGGGATGATCTCCTTCATGCTAATTAGACAAGAAGAAGCTCGTTGCTCCCCATTTTCAACCTGGAATTTAAAGCTTTATAATTAAATTCATATGTTGGTTGTATACTCTCTTTTTTCATCTAAAAAACGCGGATGTACTAATAATATATTCAGTAATGACATTAATTTGTTTTGAATACACACATTTTGGGTTTTCAAAAATAATTAAAGTTAGGTGGTGCTATTCCCACTTCATAAATACGTGTCTTAATTACTATTTAATTTTTGCTTCTAGAAAATCTTATTTTAAGATTCCTTTCAAAAAAGACTTGCCACAAAAAAAAAATGAACCCCTCTCCCTCTATCTATCTATTATCTTCAGTTCAAATTTTGCACTTTATAATATATATATATATATATATATATATATATATATATATATATATATATTAAGGAATATATTTGAAGGATCTAACTTGTCAATTAAGTATTGCTATCTACAACTATAATACTTTTTTGTTTCTAATAAATACCTTTAAAAAATAAAGTCATAAACATCTTCTACTATTTTTCTTGTATATTCTCTATTTTTGTCTCTATAATATAATAAATAATGAAATAAGAATAATAAAAAGTGACGTTGAAATAAAATCATTCTTAAATTTCGTTTGCGTAAACACTTTGTCGGCATTACTTTATTTTAAATACAAATATTATCGGTTTTCAAGACATAAACAATTTGCTTTCCGTCTAAAAATATTATAATAATGTTTTTTTATGTATTTTTTTAATAATTTTGGTTTATTAATATTAAATTTAAAAAATATTATTTTAATATATTTTCATAAAGATAATCCGCTGCAGTATCAAAAACAACAAACGTAAAACGCGTTGATTCGACAAGTTAGTTAATTAAGAAATGAAATGAGTTGGAGTTTGAAAAACAAATGTTAGGACAGCAATCAATGCCATCCGTTTATTTAAAGAAGATTTGACGGTTGATGCTTATCTTTTCAAAGTTGTTCGCATTGATATTTATTTGCCGCTTGCTACGATTAGGTCGCCAAAACCTGGCAAGTAGCAAGAGAGGCTAATAAATTCAACTGGGCCATGGAATCGGTTCTTAACTTATGTGTGGTGGGTACTACTACTCCCATTCCTTCATCACTGTTTGTTTTTCATTTGTTTTTGTGTTTAAGGTGCACCAAACATAATAAAATATTTAATAATAAATTAAATTATATTTTTTATTGTGAAGTATACTAAAATTTAAATTTAAAATACAGTTTAGTTTTTGTAAAACAGTTTTTATATATTTTTTAATTAAGTTTTATAAAACTTTATTTATTTTTGGTTTTAAAAGTGTTTTAAAAAAATTAATTTTTTATGTTTTTAGATTATTTTGATATGTTAATATCAAAAATAATTTTTAAAAAATAAAAAAAATATTATTTTAATATATTTTAATTAAAAGTACTTTAAAAAATAATTGTAGTCACACTTCTATCAAACATTTTCTATCAAACATTTTATATATATATATATATATCTTATTATATATAAACTTTAATTGTAATTTTTATTAAATACAACAAATCATAATTAATCATATATTTTTTTAATTTTTTTTTTAAATCACAACCAATCTCAAGTTCAAAGATATTTTAACTGCTGCCAGTCCCCCTCGGTGTTTTCAAGCGTGTCTAGCCTTCTTGTAATTATCTGTTTAATTATGATTGGTTGCAAGTTGCATCTAATGCAACAATGTTTATCCGTAAGTCCCTTGTGCAGACTGGTAAGCCACAACTTCCATTCCTTTTGAAGTATTATAGACATTTTCTGTTTTTTTTTTTTTTTTTAAGCACTGAAAATATACTAGAAACATTAAAATGACTGCAACCGTGAAACCGATGGTCTAGTCTGGAATAGGTAACTGGAATAGTATGATGATTATTTTATTATTTTAAAAAAATAGTTATAATATCTATTAGTTATTTTCAGATTTATTAGAAATAGCTCAGTCTTTTAGCATTTATAAAAGACATTGAAATTACTAAATTAACCTTAAAAACAAAATGTATTTAACTAATATTTTGAGGCTTTTTTGGATTTTCACTATTCTAAAGCCTGGTAAAATAACTAAATTATTTTTAAAAAAAATTACTTAACTAGCATCTAAAGCCTTTTTTGAATTTTTATTCTAGTTTTTTTTAGTTATAATTGAGTTTAGGGAAAGTTAATTTAGTAATTTAATAAATTTAAAATATAATTTAAAAACTAAAACTAGTATGTGTATAAATTACATACGTTAGCACGCTGCTACAATTTTTAGGAGGTGCAATATTTTTTTTTATTTCTTTTCTTTCTCCTCCTTGATTTTAGCTCCTAACCCTTCAAAGACTTTTAATTTATTTTTTCTTTAAATTTTATTTTTATTTTTTGAATTATTATTTATTTTATTTTAAATAATTTATAAAATTAGATTTTTTTCAATATCATTCTGTAATAAAAAAAATTTATCTGTTTGATTTGATTTATATTATTTTAATTGTTATTTATTTTATTTAATATAATTTTTATTTGTCAGTTTTTTTTCTTATCAGACTTAATATTTATTTTTTTGATTAATATTTTTTATTTTGATAAATTTTTTTAATTAATATTTTTTTAATTTTATATTTAAATATTAAATTAATTGATAATTGAGTTTTTTATAATAACATTATAACCATTTTAGTAAGCTTTTTCTAGTGGTGTCTAAAATGAAGCAACAATAAGTTTTTGACGAGCTTATCTTTTTTCTTCTAAGTGTGATATTGATAAATAAATTTTTTATAATTAATTATTTTTTATTTAATTTATCTATTATCTCTTTTTATTTTATTAAAATGATAACTAACTACGGTTATTAGATCCAAACAAATTAATGATTCAAGTTTTAAAAAAAATTATTTTTTAAAAAATACTAGTATTATCAAAGTATTTTTTTATATTAAAAAATTTAATCTAATGCACGGCATGACAAAGAAAACAATCAAATATGTGTCTAAAACATCAATAATGTGAAGACAATTAAACGACAATTCTCCATTATCGAACAAAAAAATCCAAAACACGATGAACTTTACGTGGTTCTAAATGACTGGTCTTTGAATAAAACTTTTACGAAACAGAATGGGTTTAATGTTCCAAGCTAAGGGCTTCGACATTTACTAAAGTTAATTGACGAGGGATTTTCATGGTATCCTGTGAGTGAAATCATTCTTTGGTAGAATAATGACTTCATGACCTTGTTTTCTTCATTTAAAAATATTAATACTAGTTATTAGAGGCATTTTATTATTTTTATAAAATTCATTAGTTATTATTAAATTAGTTAAAGATAAAAAAAAAATTCATTTTAAATACGCAATGAAAAGATTGAAATACTCTTTAAAGCAAAAACAAATTGATGCCAACAAGCAATTTTGTATTTTCATGATGGTTTTTTATTATTATTTATTTAGAGGAGGGATACTTCATTTTGTATTTGATTAAATATTAAAAATAATAAAAAGTATAATAAAACATTAAAATATCCTTAAAAGCATAAATTTTAAAACTAATATAAGGATATTTTTCATCTTTTCTATTTTTTTACAATGATTTTATTATTATTTTCAGGTTAGTAGTAGTTAAGTATGGTTTGTGATTAAATATAAAGATTAATAAGAAAAAAACAAAAAAACAAAAGATTAGAGCATGCATGACACCCTCTTCAACACTTAGAGTCTTTCAAATTGCGTGTGCAACATCTCCTAGCTTGTTCTTTGTTATGTTATTAGAAATGTCATCGTGCCCTCATTTTGATAGGATGGTTTGTGTTGACGATGGTGATCTGATTTGTTATTGGTGGATTTTTTTTTATGAAAATTATAATTTGATCTTTTTTATTGGTATTTCAATTTCAAACCTTATTTTTTTAATTTCTTATTTTCTTCTTTTGTATTTCAACTTCATTCTTCAATTTATCATATATTATTTTTTTCAATTTAATCCTCAATCTTTTAATTATTTTTTGGGCATTTTGTTGAATTGAATTTTTTTAATTTCACCATCCAATAAAAAACATTTCTTTTATTTTTTTTATTGCAACTTTGATCCTCGTTCTTTTAATTATTTTTGTCCGTTTGCTCAATTTATTTTTCTTTAAAATTTCATCCTTCGATAAAAAATAAATTTTATTTTGTATTTAAATCTTGACCCCCCCTTCTTTTAAATATCTTTTTTTTAATTCTTATGTGTAATTGATATTTTTTTATATTAATCCTTCAATATTTAATTGATTGAGAATCAGATTTTTTAATTTTTCAAAATAGGATGTTTCGAGTCTAATATCTCAAGTCATGGGTTTAAAAAGTTAACGTGGATTGATATTGTTTTTTTTTTTCAACTTATTTTATTTCCATCTTTCTGAGTTTTTCTGTTTTTTTTTCTACCAATGTGTCGGGTCATATGTTTAAAAAGTTAACATGGATTGCCATCATTTTTTAACTTGTTTTATTTTATTTTTTGTGATTTCTTATATTTTTTAATGAGTTGTCCTGATCTCGTGATTTAGATTACGAGTTTAAAGGGTTAACAATAATTGGTCTGCCTTTTATTTCCTAGGTAATAGGTCTGCTATGCCAATCTAGATTAACTTGAACCAAGTGTTTTTGTTATTTTCTATCTAATTTCATACTTTCATATATGCATTGTTTATTTTGGTTGACTTTGTATAGGATTCTTTTGATATAAAAATTAAAGTTAATTTTGTTGATTTTTTTATTCAATCTTTTTAGTTTTTTTTGGTCTCGTGACTTTTTTTTTGTTCTTTCTTTCAATTTGATTTTTTGACATTAGATTGATTTAGGGTTGGACTTGATTATTTTTTTTGGTTGACTTGGTATAGCATCCTTGCGATGTTGAGAAACATATTTGATGCCCGATTGATGTTTAATTTAGAAAAATCAAATTTATTTTTATTATTTTTTTCTTGATTGAATCCTATTTGACCAATTTAATGAGTAATTGGTAAACTTAGTTATAGAAAAGTAAAATTCAAAGAAAGAGGGTCTAAATGAAAAGATAGGAAAACTACATGGCCAATCTTAAAATTCATGCAAGAGATCATTTTAGTTTAAAATTTTATTTTTTTGATTTTTTAGTCTTTTAGCTAGGATCTGAAAGAGATCCTGGCCGGAAAATAACAAAGAAGATATAAATTCATTGATTGGCTATTTTTCGTAAACTAAATGGATGATCTTGGTGTCCGCAAATTTATATTTATTTTAATTCTTTTCATTTTTTTTATTGAACTAAGAACCTATGAAGAAAAAGATATGTCTTTTTAATGGAGTTTAAATTATTTATTTTCTAACAATTTTTTTATATAATTAATTAAAAAAAAAGACTTGAAGAGCTTGTAAAATAGATTAGATAACTTAATATGAATTTATCTCAACTTTTGGACCAAATATTTTGCTGGGATCAATAAATTTGTTATGGTTATTAATACATATAATTTTTAATTTATTTTACCAAACTCACATATAAATTTTTTAGTTTATAATTACAATTATATATTTTCTAAATTCAAAACTAAGAAGGCAAAAAACAAGTGATTCCAAATTTAAAATAATATGTGCTTAGAAAAATTGCTACTTTCCAGCCTGTTTTCTTCTCAACAATTTATTAACGTTAGTAAACCCGAAAAGTGAAACTGATACTGATTATAAAGAAGCCAAGAGAGCTCAATAAAAAAATGTTTTATTGTACACTAATAACTCACAACACTTTGGATTTCGATAATGTAATTAAATTTATATATTTGAGTAAAAAAATCATTAAATTTACTATTAGGGTAATTATAATTTTTCTCAAAATTTATCAGTTATTATTATATTGATGGAAGATACATTGATTTTTTATTATTTTAAAAGCACAATAAAATTATTAAATTACTCTTAAAAGTAAAATTTTTAAAAATAACATTTAAGGGCTTTTTTTAACTTTCATTTTAGTTTTCTAGTTATAATAAAATTAAATAGTAAAAACTTAGTATTTTAATAAATAAAAAAATATAATTAAAAAAATAAAAAATTATTAGCATGTAAAACAAATGCATCAACTAATGAAGAGCCTCTATTGTCTTTAGACAATACATGAACCCACTCCTGATGGACAAAAACGAACTTTCATGTTGTATCGGAAATGATACATTAAATACTTTTAGATAGTGAGACATGTGTTAGAAGATTGATAGTAGGACTCAGATATGTTATTTTTCTTCGCCTTTTTTTCTCTTTCCTTACATCTGAATTCATATTTGATTTTTTAAAAATTAAATGTGTCATTTTACATTATTTTGGTACTTATATTTGTTTACTAGTTGTTTTGATTTTAACGCTTTCTAAAGCTCTCGTTATTTAATTTTATTTTTTTGATGTATTTTATATTTTAATTTAGTTTTTTATTATTTTAATTTATTTATTCTATATATTATATTTAATTTCTATTTTTTATTATTTATTTTGTTTTTTAATCCTTTACTTGATTATTTTTTTTAAATTTATTTCTTAATATTTGATTGATTGAGAATTTCACTTCTTAATTTTTTTTATTATTTATTTTTTATGAGATAATTTTAATCTCATGACCTGAATAATAAGTTTCGAAGATTAGATTGATTTTATTTTGATCCTTTCTAGATTATTTTTAATTTTTTTTTTAATTTTATCATTTGATGTTAGGTAATTAGACCTTAAATTTTGTAATTTTTTTTTAAGGTTTATCACAACCTCCTATTCTAGGATACAAATTAATCTAGATAATTTAGATTGACTTGATTTTTTTATATTTTTTAATTTAATTTTTTAGTTTTATTTTTCATCATTCAATTTAATCAAGAGTTGACTTTCATTATTTTATTGATTTTTTTATAAAGAGTTATCTCATTTTTATGATTGGGCCATGAATTTAATATGCTAAATTGAGTTGGTTTTTATTTTATAATTTTTTTCAATCTATTTTTCATAATTTGATTTATTAATAATTAAATTTTAGATTTTTTTTTATTTTTCTCTTTATAAAATTATCTATTATCTTTCCATTTTTGTTTTGTTATCAAATTTTAGGATTTTTTAAGAAATTTGGAAGGTATCTTTTTTATAATATTGATAAATGCTCTTTTTTATTATTTATTATCATTTAATTTTTATTATATGATTGTTTTATTAAAATAACTAAGGTAATTGAATCAATTAATAATATGAATCCCAAATTTATGTTGCCGTTTTAAAAACACGAACATCACCAACTATATTTTTTAAGAAAAACTTAACAATCCACAACATAATATAACACCGGACACCTATCTATTACATAAGAAACAGGCAACAGAAACAAAACCTTAAAAAAAAAAACACCCAAAAACTTTTTCAAAGTCTAGTACACCACGCCTGACCCATTTCTCTTCCGCTTTGAGTAGCCACAACTGAAAAAACACTTTTCTGCAACAACCTCGAAACACAAGAGAAAAATACCAGCATATCTCCTGTCTTTTACTGGATACAGCGCCTGATATCTTTATTTAGGAATTTGATAGAATGTTGAGAGGGTCAAATTCGGATCTGTTTGACCCGAGAACGGAGATGGACTACGATTTTACGCGTGGAAGCTCAGCTTCCGATGGAAATTTCGGGTTTGCTTTTAATGATAGTAATTTCTCCGACCGGCTTCTGCGGATCGAGATCATGGGTGGCTCGGCTGAGAATAGAGCCGATGGTGAAGGTTGTACTAGTATCATTGATTGGGCCAGGCATCGTAAGAGGAGGAGAGAAGATATCAAGAAGGATATTAATAATGGTTTGTTTCCCTTTCATTTCTCTTATTTATTTATTTTTCTTCTTTTTTTCTTCGCAAATTGTGGTAAATGAGACAAAAATGATGTTTGATGGAGGAAAATCTGTTTGGTTGCGAAGAAAATTGTGGTAAATGAGACAAAAATGATGTTTGCCTCTTTTCTTTTCTTTTTTGTCGTTTTGCGATTTTTATGTTTTTTTTTTTTGTGGTCACTGTGAATTTTGCGAAATGGAATTTAAATCAAAATGAATAAAGGAATTGATTTTTTATTTGGAGTACATAAATAAATTGTTTCGTATCTGAATTTGGATTCCCATTTTTTTAAATTGAAGTGTTTTTTTTTTCTAAATATCTGCTGGGGAAGGATTTTTGTTTCTTTTAACCTCAGTTAGGATGAAATTAATATGAAATTGAGCGCTGTCTCAATTGTTTTGTGTCCTGGGAAACTGAAGAAAGAGCTTTTAAATTGTTATTTTGTTGCCGTACTCTTTAAGTTTGTGTAATTGATCATGGCTTTGTAGTGAATTGTGTGTACTTTCGTGCTGCTTGTTATGTTTATGTGCTGTCTTGTTTGATTTCAGCTTACACTAGATAATTGCTCACGCACTGCTGGGCGGATGAAATTTTTATTGAACATTAAAAAATATATTTAAGTGTTGTTAACATGTTTTCTAGCAAAAACAAAACAAAAAAATAAAAATAAAAATAAAAATAAAATTATATAGAGGTTAACTCAATATGTCATTGTTAACTTTGCAAGCCCAAAAATAAACCGAAATAATAATAAAAATATAGTTTAACTAAAAAAAATAAGATGGCATTTAAAAAAAATATTAAGACAACAACATATTAGATTTACTTAGATCAACTTAGGTTAAACTATGAAATTCCTAACTCAGGTCATGATACCCCGACAACTTTGTAGAAAAAAAACAAAAAAACAATTATTAAGTCTAATTATCAATCAACTCAATATTAAAATATAAAATTGAAAACAAAATTCAATTAGAAAATTGATTCGAGTCATTTCGGGTTAATTTATTAAATCTAGCTATGAGTCTAAGATAATCGTATAAAAAGAAAATTAAAACAAATTTTGAAACTTAATTCTTGATTAATCAATTGTTGAATGATGAAATTGAAAAAACAAATCAATTAAAAACATCTTGAATCAACCCAAGTTAATTTATCAAACTCGAATCATGAGAATGAGATGACTTAATAGAAAGAAAGAAAAAATTATGAAATTAAATTCCCAATCAACTCAATTTTAAAGGATGGAATTGAAAAAAATTATTAAACTAAAAAGGGATTAAAAAAACTTGAGCCAATCTGGTTAGCCCGCAAAACTCATAACTTGGATAATGAGACTGTGATAACCCATAAAAAACAATTAAAAAAATATAAAGCTAAATTTTCAATTAATTCAATGATTAAGGATGAAGTTAATAAAAAAATCAATTAAAAAAATAAAAAAAATAACTCGAGTCAATCCGTGTTTACCTGTTAAAACCTGAATTGTATGACTGAAATAACTCTATAGAAAGTAAATCAAACAAATTATGAAATCTAATACTCATTAAACTTAACATTGAAGGATGAAATTGTAAAATAAAAAACCTTGATGACCAAATTGTAAAAGGCTAAAGCATTGCATTGTTCATTGTTACAATGAAATGCCAAGGCCTTTAAGTATATGCTAACTAGATTATTGTTTGCGTTTCACTGTATGTTGGATAATTGTTTTTTTGACGTAAGAAAAATACTTAGATGTTGATGACTTTTTTATAAGAAAAAAATAATAACTACGCAAGGATTGATGTAGTATGATCTGATCGACTTTGCAGGTCAAAAAACAACTCCGATAATCTATAAAAAATGTAATTTGACTAAAAAACGATGACTTTTAGTAAATATTGAAATGACAATATATTAGATCAACTCGGATAAACTCATGTTAACCTTCTAAATTTATTTTCTAGGTCATAAGACCCTGATAACCCTATTGAAAGAAAAAAATAAAATAAAATTATTAAACTTAATTCTTAATCAATCCAATGTTAGAAGATGAAATTGAAAAGAAAAATCAACTAAAAAATGAGTAGAGTCAACCTGGATTGACTTATCAAACCTGATTCATAAGATTGGGATAACCCCATAAAAAAAATTGAAATAAATTATGAAGTTCAATTTACAATCAACCTAATATTGAAGGATGAAATTAAAAAAAAAAAGAAGCACCTAAGTCAACTAATAAAACTCATGACTCGAGTTATAAAATTAGGATAACTTTATAGAACGCAAACCAAAACAAGTCATAAAATCTAATTCTTAATTAACCCAATATTGAAGGATGTAATTTGAAAAAAATCAACTAAAATATGGACATAAAAACCCAAGTCAATCAGCCTAACACATGATATGTGTTATAAGACCATGATAACTTTATAAAAAGCAAATAAGAAAAAAAAATTTATGAAGCTTATTTTCGTATTAACTCAATATCGTAGGATTACATTAAAAAAATTAAAAAAAATTACTCGAGTTAGTTCGAGCTAACCTGTAAAACCTAGGTCAGGAGATCTAGATTATTCCATAACAAACAAATAAATATAATTTCAATTCCTAATTAACCTAATATTAACGTTTGAAATTGATTTTTTTTTTATTAAAAATATGACAAAAAGGAATTCGAGTCAAGATGGCTAACCCGTAAAACCTGTGACCCTAGTTATGAGACAATGATAACATTGTAGAAAGCAAATAAAAAAACAATTATGAAGTTCAATTCTCAATCAAGTCAATGTTTAAGGATGAAGTTAAGAAAAAATTAATGAAAAATGACCCAAGTCAACGCAGCTATCCAGCAAAACTCGCTATTCGGGTAATGAGACTAGTAAATTTCATAGAAAGTAAATGGAAACAAATTATGAATTTCAATACCCAATAAATCTAATGTTGAAGGATGAAATTGAAAAAAAACATCCATACAAATATGAGGATGAAAGTGAAAATGATTTGTTTTTTCACTGTTGATTACTACAGAGAAAAGCCAAGCCATTTTAAGATATGTTAATAAGGTTGCTGATGTGGGTTAGTGTTTACTGAGTTCATGCAGGCGATCTCTCTGTAGGTGCAGAGGAGCAGATTTTAGGTAGCATCCAACCTGACATGGATGATTGTGTGGGGTGTGACAATCAGGATGAGGAAGCAGAGGCCATGGTTGAACGGTCACCTTCAGGTACCTAGAGTTCTCAGGTTTTTTTTTTATCTTGTTGCGCATTAATCTTCTAAATGCTTTCTGCCTGTCTGCATGTGTGTGGTGGCATGAGAAGTGATATATGCTGATATGTGGGGTGGGGTTTAATTGATTGAAGGAAATAAGGAAAGTGAAGAGTATAATTTGCAATATAAATGATGAAAAAATCCATGGCTTTGAGAAATCTGAGACAATTCGGGGAAGCTAGCTAATCTTTTACAATTTTATCAATGGTGAATTTTCCATGACAAGAAAATAAACCTTTTCAGAATGCTGGGTCAAGTTCATCAACTGTTGCCTTTCAATCCCTTGGGTGAATTTAATATATTGGCTGTTGTAAGTTATTTGTATGAGCTACTCTTTTCATATGGCAGAGAAAAAAATCATGTTTCCTTGAAAATTCTGCGCCCGTAAGTTACCTGCTTTTTTATTTCCATATTGTTGTGCTCAGTTTAATTTTGCTTGTTACTCTGCAGGTGATGAATCTGCAGATGGCACCGAGTCATCTTGGAGCATGGATTGCTCTACAGTTGTGAGAGTTAAAACATTACACATTAGCTCTCCTATTTTAGCCGCCAAAAGTCCATTTTTCTACAAGGTAGAGCTTCCCCCCCCTCTTTCTTCCTGTGTAGTAGTTTTAAACGGATAGTTACATTATTAGTACAATAGCTTTACACTTTTTCTCAATTAAGTACATGGACGTCAGCTTTTTTCATTTGAGTACGTTGACTATTTTAAAGCTTCCAATCAAGTAATTCTGTCCAACTTCTGTTCATTGCTCAGTTATCTGTTGCATGTCCTTTGACCTTGACTAAAACAAATTGCAGTGGTACACTAACTTTCAAGTTTTCTCAATCAAGCACGTGAACTTTATTTTTTCATTGACTTTTTGATTGTTTCAATTGAGTACTTCTATAAAAATCTGTTTATTTTTTCTGTTTATTTAGAATCACGGATTTTCATTTCTTTTGTTAAAATAATAAATATTTTAAATTGTAATAATAATTTATTTATTTATTATTTTGATTAATTATAAATTAGTTTTGAAACCCCGTGTAGAGTGCAGATAGCTTACCATCAATCACAAGGATTTTTTTTTAAAGGATTTATTCTAATTTAAAATATTTTCTTTCATTAAATATAATATTACTTCAGAGGGTACTTCTACTATAAAGAAAAATCACATTAGAAAATAAAAAAATTTGTGGAACTACTTAATTGGCACAATCGAAAAGGTCACTGAAGCAAAACGGGAAAGATTAAAGTCTCTGTACTTGATTAAGATAAAGTGAAAGTTTGTTTACCAACAGCTAGGTAAGGTCAATGGACTCATCATCAAATAATGGAGCAACTGACAGAAGGCAAACGAAAGTACTTGATCGGAAGTTTAAAAAAAGTTTACTAAATTGAAAAAAAATTGAAGTTCGTTTACTCGATTGAGAAAAATTGTACAGTTGGTGTACTACCTGTGTAATTCTCCTTAATTTTAAATGTTGTCTTTTCTCATTGGAATTACTGTTGGTGTTTCTGTTGATCAATGCTCTTACTTTGGATAGCTATTCTCAAATGGAATGAGGGAGTCAGAACAGCGGCATGTGACACTACGCATCAACGCCTCTGGTAAGAAAACATCACAACCTCTCACTTCGATTTGCACTGTCATCTTTGTAGAAATCATTGCCTTCAGTCTTCTACTTTTTTTCAATCACCCTATTGTAGAAATTATTTTCTTGGCGTTACCACTTTCTCTCTTTATACTCCGTTATTACATGCTCTTAGTTCTGCTTGCTATGTGAAGCTTAAACAGGAATGTCAAGAGCAATATTTTAGTGCATCTTATTAGTGCAACGTCCACATGAAACATGTATTCTATTTTAGTAATTGGTCTGGGTCAATGTAGAGATTTGGACATAAAACATTGGTTTAATCAAATGAAGTTTTCTCATGAGTTTCTACTGTTTTCCTTTTCTCCTGGAACAGAGGAAGCAGCCCTTATGGAGTTACTGAATTTTATGTACAGCAATACACTAACTGCTTCTCAGGCTCCTCAATTACTGGACGTGCTAATGGCTGCTGACAAGTTTGAGGTTGCTTCATGCATGAGGTATTGCAGTCGACAATTGCGTAACCTACCCATGAAGCCAGAGTCTGCTTTGCTTTATCTGGAGCTTCCATCCAGTGTATTGATGGCTGAAGCTGTCCAACCATTGACTGATGCAGCAAAGCAATACCTTGCAGCCCGCTACAAGGACATGACCAAGTAATGTCCTGTTATACCTGAAATATATTCTTACTCAGAACTCTTCTCATCTAGCTTTAACTGCCCATGCAAGAGCATATGATACCTTATCATTAGCCAGAATTTCAACTGATAGTATGTGTATGCGAGTAGCATCCTTTTTTAAGAACATGAATGGGTGGCTTAATATACAAAGAGCTAAAGATGCCTATAGCATCAGATTGGATCCTCTACTAAAATTTTCTTCCAACTCTTGCGTGTAGATTTATATACGAGTCTTTTTGGGAGGCTTATGTTCCAACTACTGTACTCTTGAACAGGTTCCAAGAAGAGGTAATGGCACTTCCCTTGGCTGGAATTGAGGCAATATTGTCCAGTGATGACCTGCAGGTGGCTTCAGAAGATGCTGTGTATGACTTTGTCTTGAAGTGGGCTAGGGCTCAGTATCCAAGATTGGAAGAGCGGCGTGAAGTCCTGGGAGCACGCCTAGCATGCTATATTCGCTTTCCCTACATGACTTGCCGGAAGCTTAAGAAGGTTTTAACTTGCACTGACTTTGAGCATGATGCTGCATCCAAGCTTGTGCTTGAGGCTCTCTTTTTTAAGGGCGAGCCACCACACCGGCAGCGAACCCTGGCAGCAGAGGAATCAGCCACATTGAATCGTCGTTTTGTGGAGCGTGCATACAAGTATCGGCCTGTTAAAGTGGTAGAGTTTGAGCTGCCTAGGCAGCAGTGTGTGGTGTACCTGGACTTGAAACGGGAGGAATGTGTTAATTTGTTCCCTTCTGGACGGGTATACTCTCAGGCATTCCACCTGGGTGGACAAGGGTTTTTCTTGTCAGCACATTGCAACATGGACCAGCAAAGCTCTTTTTATTGCTTTGGTCTGTTTCTAGGGATGCAGGAGAAGGGGTCGGTTAGTTTTGCCGTTGACTATGAATTTGCAGCTAGGTCGAAGCCAACAGAGGAGTTTGTTAGCAAATACAAGGGAAATTACACGTTCACTGGTGGCAAGGCAGTTGGCTACCGAAACTTATTTGCCATACCATGGACTTCCTTCATGGCTGAGGATAGTCCTTATTTCATAAATGGCGTCTTGCATCTTAGAGCGGAGCTTACTATCAGGCACTAATTTAATCCCTCTCTTGTAAGCTTTCTGATTTAGAAGTCCTAAGCCCTTTGATTTCCTTCTTAAACTCGACCAAATATGAAATGTAATAATTAGGTACTGTGCATTGATTTAGTTTTGGGATGGATGTTGAGATATGACCAGAGATGTTCCTTTTTGTTCCAGGCTGAATGGTGCTCGGACATGAGTAGGGAAATGTAAATGTGGTTAGATCTTGTCCATGGATTTCTGTCCTCACCAGTTTTATATTAAGAATGCAACCCGAGAACCAGACAACTGATATTGCATTAATATGTCAACCTTGTGATTTATGTGGCTAGTTATGTCGCGGCAGCTTGCCACCTTCTGTCATGGTGATGCTCGTGCATGCATGTCTGCTGCTTCGCCTACACTCATCTATTATTATTTGTCAAAGAAAGAAAGGAACTGCGTCGTGGAAATGACTCATATCTTTACTATTATTCGGCCAGCTTTTCTACGTAGCGGCTTTCTGTGGTGAATTTACCTTCGCCTCGCTTCGCGGCCACCATGTAATCTTTTCATCTTTGCGTTTCTTCCTGTTATGGTGGGGAGTGCTTGACATGTACCGTGTGAATTCCCATGAATCTCACACCTTCACTGGCAAGGTTATACCATTCCAATTACATTTGGACAATTATTAACCATCCAGGTGCTCCTGATGCTCCTTGTAAAGGAGTTGTAGAATCTTCGTGACATTCCTTCTCATTCCTTGGTTTGATAGCTCTTCTTTTGAGTATTTAGACAAGTGCTCGCGCCACCATGCTTTGCCTTGCTCCTCTGTATTCAAATAATAAATATACTATTTATTCATCATTACACTATGATGATTTTGCTTTTCTTTAAATTAGGGATTAGTGGTATTTTTATCTTTTCATATAATTCCTTAGACATTATGAATGTGTTTTAACAACATTTTGATTGATTCAATATATTTATATATTTATAAACAGTGAAATAATCAAAATACTTATCATGATGCATCCGTACTTGTCCTCCCTTGATGGATTTCGGTATGTATTTGGGGATTTATAAAGTTACTAAAAATGAAACGATAATTTGCTGACATATGGCAGCTGCTTCACTATCGAATTGTACAGTGAAGGTGCTGCCCCAGCTCCAGGGTCATTGGCTTCACGTACGTCATAATGCGTTCGTGTAATCATATGCTTGTGCGAGAAACGTGATATGTATTTGGCCGGATCGACACGAGCTTGTTCATCATTATATATATTTTGCCATGATTTTAACGCTTCTTTTATCATGAAGTGTAGTGTAAGTGCTGGCTTTGGTTAAATCCCAGTGAAGACCTTCAACATCAGCACCGTAGTAAACCTAAACCGTTGCCAGTCTCTGCGAGTCCTGTCATTTTCAAGAAGTAGCCTAATGGTGTAGGCCTGGATCATCACCATATAAATAGGATCATCAGCATCCATCTTCAAGCACACATGAAATTGCCAATCTTATTACAACAATGAACCGGGAAATACATAACAGAACTCTTACAATGCCTATTCTACATTACAGAATACAAAATGGATCTTACTGCAGGGTAGCAGAGCAAAGAAATAAATTGATATGGGAGAAGTTACATCCACTGCCCAACAAAGCAAGTCTATTCAGTTCCTGCAATCTTCTTCTTCAATGCTTCGATGTCCGTGGCTAGTTCTTTTCTGCTCGACTGAGGAAGTAAGATGTTTAATTTATTAGCAATTTGGTTGATATATATCGTTGTGTAATTATTTCTTTTGCAGAATGTCTCCCACGTACCCAAGGGGCATGGTTCTAAATGTCAACTGCTACTCAATCCTGGATTGTGATGGAATAAAATCTGGCTAATTTTACACGGTTTTTTCTAACTTGATCTCAACTTGTAGCAGTTTTCAGAACGCGGAATGTATGGAATTCAAATTAAAGCAATCGAAAATGAGGATGTTATTAATTTGTATTGCCTGTTTTATCTTGAACTGATGCATACTTGGCTAGGTGCAGATTGCATGACAACATTAAAAAACATACATACGCCCACTAAGATATATCAAACATGCTGAATCTCTTACCTTGAAGAGAAGATATCTATAGACAAACCATCCAGTGTATCCAAGCCCCACCAACTCCATGATTTTGGGAAGCTGATAAGAGTGGAAAATCAGCAAATATAAGAACTAGAAAAGCATCGATATCCTTGGTACTTATTTAGAAGAATAACATACCAAAGGTACTGAATTGATGGCACCAATAACAATCGATGACAGCCAAACAAAAACTACTGCGCCTCCTCCATAGAGAATTACTGTGGACTTGTTTTCAACGGCATCCCACTAGCATTGACAACAGAAGCAATTCATTTCAGTCCAACTATTGAGGGGATTTAGAAAGAAATGGAAAGTTAGGCCAAAATGGGACTATTCGGAGAGAGAAACACCACTGAATTATGCCAAATTGTCTATGGGAGTAACTCGCCAAGCTTGTTTCTTACCTTTTCCTTCAAGTCTGTGAAAACCTCATTAGCGTCAACAGAGGATTCTTCTGAAGAAGAGGCTCTGATCTGGAGTGGAGCAAACCTGTGGGACTCTGTTTGCAAGGAACTGGAAACCTAAGTGTATAATTTCAAAATCTCAAACAGAAGCAACTAGTCATGCTTAGACATTAAGTTTACAAATTTAGAGGGCCTTAAACTATCACACAGAAACAATTAAAAGCCACCCAAACATGGTCTGCAAATGTGTTTTTAGCCCTCAAATATTCCCAAAATGTGTTTCTAAAACTTGCATATCCCAAAGTGCCGTGTATCCTAGAAAGGAAGACAAATAAAGAAGAAAGCTACATATGTTTCCAGGTACATATCTTGCTCAGCCCTGACTTCAGTCCAATTGATAAGCACCAGCTATGAAAGGTAAATTAAATCGGATCCCCTGTATAATTCTTTTTCCTGCTCCCATTACTGTTCACTAGCTATCAAGAATACTCACAACAGCCTATTTTTTATTCTACCCAACTCTCTGAGAAAACATGAATACCATCTGATAAAAAACAGCCACGAACCACAGTGGGGAAATCAAAAGCAATACAAGAGTTACTAAGATAAATCCAGCAAATATGTTCACATTCCCATTTCAACTTGCTGATGCTTTTATTTCAGGTTCCTTTCAAAATAATTATTTCAAGTCTTGTACAATAATTCTTTCCTTCCCTAAACATAAAAAAAGATCTAGAAGGGCATTGCGCTAACAGGAAATTCGACGAAAAAAATACTGTGCTTAGAGTAAAAATTAACTATTCAAGCTAAATTGATTCCTTTCAGTGCAGATTTTGCGAATGAGAAGGAACCCCCAAATATCAGTGCTGCTTTTGGAAAATTAAATAATGTACTAGGTTCCCTCTTTCAGGTGACATTTACTAAGAGTAAATTGTCAAACTTGCAGGCCAAACAGCAACACTTATGTAATAATTGACAACGGTTGTTTTCAATTGGGATTTGCTTGGTTTTGTCTTTCTTCTTTGTATCCATTCACTCGAGTCAAGAGCAAGGGTATACCTGAGAGTGAGATATGATTGATGGGAAAGGACCGGGAGGAGGAGCGAGGAGGAAGGCAAGGCAAGGCAGGGCAGCGAGTAGTTCTGATGGCAGTGGCCACCATGGAGGAAGATGCTGCCGCCGCAATCATCGTCGATGCCATTTGGATTTTCTATGTGTGGTTCTCTTGCTTCCTATCCTCTGTTTCTTCACTTTCTCTTGCGTTTGTTTTACTTTATTTTTCTATTCGCTTTTCTTCAATTTTTTGCGTTTAATTGTTTATTTATCTAGGGATGATATTTTTCGTGCTGCGTCAAAGTTAGCTGATGACACGTGGATTTGGTGTGCCTTTTAATCGGTTGATTCCCTATCTGAAAATCCACGTTTATGGCGCGCGCTCTCTAACACGTGGTTGGTTTTATTGTGAGGGCGGGCACTCCGTACATTATTAGCATAAGTGAGAAATTAAAGCTGTGAGAAAAGTAAAAATAAAAAAGAACATGATCCAACCTAAACGTATTGTTTAATTAATTATATTTAAAAAGATGAGAGTCTAGGTCTGGTTTCTAGGAATTACCCATTCAAATCTTGTAAATTTTAAAATTATTATAAATTTATATAATTTTAAAATTTAAAATTTATAAATTTAATTAAAATAAATATAAACTAACAGTATAACAACATTAATTAAAAAAAATTAAAGAGAACATGATATCATTACTACTTCTTATCATATTCTATAAATAATAGCTGAAAAACATCATTGCATTAAAATAAAAAAAATCTTATTTGTTAATTGAAAAATAATTTTAATTTAAAAAATAAAACTCTTGAAAAATAAATTTTAAAAAATTTAATTATTTTTTAATATTTAGTATTGTCATAAAAAATAAGTTGAAAAATACTTTTTAAGTTTTATCATTGAAAATAAATTAAAAAATAATTGATTAATATTTAATATTTTTTAAATTTATTAAAATAATAAAAAATAAATCTTACAAATTAAAAAGTTAAATAAAAATAAAATTAAAAAAAATAAAATTTTATAAATTATATTAAATAAAATAAATAATAATTAAAATAATATAAATTAAATTTAAGAGATTTAAAAATAATAAAATTTTAATAATTATAATTATAATTTTATAAATTATTTTTAATAAAATACATAACAATTAAAAAAATTAAAAAATTATTTAAAAAAATAAACATAAAAAAATCAAAGTTTTAAATTTTATATAAAAAATATTTTTTAAAAAAATTAATTTTTTTAATTAAAAATATTTTTTATTAACCAACTTTTATAATTATAAATAAATATAAAAATAATTTTTTAAAAGTTGCATCCCACTAAAGAAACATAACACTAAATGAGCTTTTGTTTTATCTCTCTAGAACGATCAACCCCAACCATAGTTTTCAAGCACATCTTTCCCTTGACGATGATGGTTTTGACGAGTCTATTTTGGAGGAAACTGATGCGATTTGTGAGCAGAAGTCTTTGTGAAAGTGGGGAAGAAAAGGCTGAATATGATGTTTTGCAGGGCTTGAATGACATAACTGGTGGAGATAAGATGTTTAGAGAAAGGAAAGAGAGGATACGAGAGAGAAGAGATGAAGAGAGGTAAAAATCTTATATTTGAGTCATCTGCTCTGTTTTTCTAGTCTTAACACCACCACCATTAAAAAAAAACCCATCTTGAAAATAGAGAGAAGACAACATGAACAACCAACTTGAATCCAAGTCCACCATTACCAATGGAATCCAGATCCAACAATTAATAAGCTTCCATCAAACTTACAAGTCAAATTTATCAATTGATGGGGCATTCAAAGTTGACTGGTGATTTTGATGACTCTTCACAAACATTCATTCTTGTAACAAAATTATAAAAAACAAACGCAGCGAGTTGAGGAGCGTTAGGGCTCAGCTTTGACTGGGTTTTGATCATGGGGACAAATTCTTTGCCATGGAGTTTTTGGGCTTCAACCAACTAAGTCATCTGGTTAGCACCGACAAGAAAATAGCGATACAATCGAGCCATTGAAGAATTAATTTGGTGATTTTAGGGTTCGTGAAATTGAAAAATCATGGTAATTCTGGGTGGGTTTCATAAGAGAAAAAGAAAGAGAATTCTAGTAGTGCAGACTCATCAAAATCATGTAGAGAAGCGCAAATTTAGGTTGAAGTGATTAAACAAATTGATTGAAATAATAGATTAAGTCTTGATTTGGGTTTAAGATTGTGTTCTTGACGAGAAAAGAGAGAAATCTTGTTTAAAGTTTATTTTTTTTTAATTGATCTGTTGTTTGTTTCTTTTATAATGTATTATATATGATGATAGATTTTTTTTAATTTAAAAATTATTTTAATCTAAATAAGAATTATAATTTTTTTAAAAACAGAGGTATGAGAAAACATAACTAAATTATAAAATTAGCAACAAGATTTTATTTTAAAAAAAAATCAAAAGTTTTTAAGTGTAATTTTACTTATTTAGTTGTGATTTAAGACTTTTGCATCAGGTCGGTATCAGATTGAGAACACTCGAGAGTTAAGCTAAGTATATATTTGAGATGTCTAAGGGTTGGACCGATCAAAATCAAAGATGCTATCGATAAGCTTTAAGTATGTTATAATTTTATTTTTAATATTTAATTTATTAAAATTAAGTTTTAATATGTTTTGAAGAATAGCCTGTTTTTCTTTGGTCTCTTTTTAAATGTTTTTTTTACCGGTTATATATTATTGAATATTGAATTATTGACCCCTAGCTTTTGTAATTTATTATAATTGTTTTCAGTTATATTTATTTTATATCTAGAGTCGTGTATAAGGAGTTTTTGAAAATGAGTTTCAACCTGTTTTTTATTAAAATTTAATTAATTTTTTTATTATATTTGGATCATTTTTATATATTGATATGAAAATTAATTTTTTTAAATAACTATTTTAATGTTTTTCTAGGCAAAAATTACTTTAAAAAACGATCACTATCACACTTCTAAACACCCTTTTAGGATGTGTTTGGTATTGCGATAGCTGTTATGGTTGTGGTTTGAAAAAAGTTATTTTATAAAAAATATTTTTTAGTTAAAGTTGGTTTAAAAAAATATATATTTAGTTAAAACTGCAATTGAAATTGAGGTCGGAGAAAAAGTAGTTTAATATGTTTGGTTAAAAATGCTTTTGAAATTGAGGTTATAAAATAATTTTAAAAAATATATATTAATATTGATAGTTTTAAATTTAAATATTGTAGAATTAATTACTCTTATTACATCATGATAAAAAAATACTTTATATAAAATATTTTTTATTATTTCATTAAATTATTTATAATTCTATTACGTACAAAATTCATCCGATAAAAACTACAGTTTTTATAAATTTTTTAGCGTAAATAAAATATTATCAGGTACAAAATTAATATTACAGTGCAAATGAATTTAATTCAATCTATACTAGTTTTTCAGGAAAAAATATTATTGACATCACAGTGCAAGTAAATTTAATTCACTTTAAATTATTATTTAAAAAAAAATATTTAAAAATTTAATACACTAAAAAAACATGAACAATGCAAGAGAATTGCATTGTTCATGCGAACAATGCAAGTGAAACATTAATGAAAAAAAAAATATAATCTTACACTTAAGCAATGAATGTTCTTGAGAAACAACAAAATTAAAATGATTGAATGCATTTTACAAAAGACATAGGTTGTAGAGACAAACAAAACAAAAGGTTATAATATATATATATATGAAAAAACACATGAACATTGCTAGAGAATTGCCGTGTTCATGCGAACAATATAAATGAATTGGAGTGTTCACCAATGAACAGTACAATTCACTTACACTATTCATACTAATTGCACTGTTCACTGAAAATTGTCATTAGCATGTACAGTACGTAAAAGGTATGAATTCATTGTTTTTCATTACTTGCGTTTCAAACGTAAAAAATTGGGATTCATGAACAATAATTTATTTTTTTTTCATTATTAAATGGATACCAACTGCATTTTCAATGAAACACAGTCGTAGTCGTGTAGCCAAACACCATCTTAATAGAGTTAACTCATATTGATTTTAGTTGTTTTTTATAATAGAATTTTTTTAAATTTTATTCTTTAACATTAAATTATTGATCTTTAAACTTTGTAATTTTTTTCATGTGACCTTTATGCATGATTATCTTGGTTGTGGATTAGTCAAATTAACATATGTTGGCTTAATTTTTTTTTCTTAATTTAACTTTAATTTTTTTAAAATTAATTTTTTAATTTTGATCTCATATTACACTTGGTGGATTAGTAAAATTAACTCGAGTTAACTTATGTTTTTTTTTCAATGTTTCTGTTTTAGAAATTGATTTTTTTCTTTACTTCCACCCTTTACACTAGGTTATTGAATTTTGAATTTTATAAATTTCTTTTATTTTTTTTCATAAAATTATCCTTATTTTATATTATGAGTTACATGTTAATCAAAATAACATGAATTAACTTTATCATCATCCAGATATCTTTATTTATTTTTTAAAAAATCTTGATTTGGCCTGTGCGAGAGCGTAAGTTACCACTCTAGTTACTACTATTTAGGGTTTAAATTTCAAATAATATCATAAAAAATACTTTTATAAATACAATGATTCGAGTATGAGTTATTTATAATCCAATAAAAAGAATCTTGTATTTAATACAATTAAAGTTGGGACTAAATTCATTTTGCTTATAATAAGGCAAAAAAAATATATGGCCGTACACAAAAAAAATATAATAAGACTATACTATGTCATGTATAAACCACTATATAAATAGGTCGTGCTTATGTATTTTGTAGTTTTAAACCATGCTAACTTGAGTTGGTTGTTATAATTTATTTTTTTGATTTTTTAGTATTAAATTATTGGTTCTTGAGTTTTATGATTTTTTATGTTATTTTTATGCACGATTATTTCAGTTACAGGTTAATCAAGTTAATATTTATTGGTTCATGTTTTTTTTTCATTGTTTTTTTAATTGATTTAACTTTGATCTTTTTCTCTAAATTCTTTTTTAATTCTAATCTCATATCATCCTTGGCGGGTTAGTAAAGTTAACCCATGTTAACTTGTGTTTTTTCTTCAATGTTTTTTTAATTAATTTTTTTTATTTTTACCCTTTGATATGATGTTACAAAGTTTTGAGCTTTATGATTTTTTTTTAAATTATCCTAATCTTATATATTAGGTTATTTGTTAATCAAGTTAACATTGATTGAATTTATTATCATCTAAACATCTCTATGTATTTTTTTTAAAAATTTTTATCCAATTTGCAATATAACACAACCTACCACTCTAGTTACTATTATTCAGGGTTTAAATTTCAAATAACATCATGCAAAATATTTTTATAAATACAATGATTAGAGCATGAATTATTTGTAATCCAATAAAAAAAGGATCGTGTATTTAATCCAATCAAAGTTGGGACTCAATACATTTTGCCCACAATAAAGCAAAAACAGAAATGCATGGTCATGCCCAAAAAAATATAATAGGACCGTACTACGTCATGTATAAACCACCACACAAATAGGTAGTGGTTCTGTATTTCAGAGCTTCAAAAATCATGCTGGCTATGAACAATCAAAATATAATTTTAGAAGTGTACGAGAGAGATTCCATCCTTTCTTGAGGGGACTAATCCACCCTAAAACGTCGTTGGCATTGTTTGTCATGACTAAGCCTATAACCTTTTATTCTTAAACAACCAATCCAGTTGACCAGGTATCTCACAAAAAAAACTGACAAGAAATCGAAAAGTGACCATAAAACAACACAGAAGGACCCTTCCTTTCTGGTGCCAGTCTAACCTGGCATCCCCCATGATAACAGATATTCCACTGCTGCATTTTCTCCTGGCCCCCAATCTCATCCTAGCTACTACTTCCAACAACATCACGACAAACCATTGAAGAATTCAGAGTTTATTTCTACGCTTTCCTTATCTCATCGCGAAGTCACTTTCCTTTCTTTTATTCAAGTTGATTTTGGTTTACCTTCTCAATGCGCGCATTGCCTTTCATTCTTTAATATTTCTTTGGATTCATAGTAGGCTATTTAGTATCGGTGCAAAGGTCGATCTCTAGTATCTTGTAATCCATCACAAGAAATTAAGAAAGTCAAGCATCGATCTTTATCTGTTTTAGCATTCATTAATCGGTGGGTTATTATCTTGGGGAATTCAACATGTAAATCAGGAGGCCTGGAGGCTTAAAGGCATGCGCAATCTTGATGGGGCGAAACAGAAGCGGGCGCATCACCCCCACCTATGTGATCTTTCCTCTGCTCTTGTTATTATTTTCACCTGTTCATGGCTTAACAAGCTATGACCCGGAGTCTTTAGATGCATTGATTCACAAACACGCAATGAAGGCGCAAGCAAAGAAACGTACAGGTACTTCATTAAAAATCTCTCTCCCTGCTAATTTCTCTGGAATCGAAGTGTCAGTTGTTAGGCTAAGAAGTGGTCATTTCTGGGAAAGAGGAGTCAATTTCAGTTCCTTTTATATCCCGCCAAGGGTTCTTCCATTTCCATTTGTGAAGAGATTATCTATAGTATACCAGAACTTGGGGAATTGGTCTACTCGTTATTACAAGGTGCCTGATTATTCATTAGTTGCTCCTGTTGTTGGTTTCATGGCTTACGATGCTTCAAATTTAAGTGCACTGGGTAATGAAGCACTCAGGTTTAGCATTCGGGGTGACCCCATTTTGATCAGCTTCCCTAACCTTGAGATAAAAGGTAAGCTTGAGACATTAAAATGCGTCAAACTTGGTCCAGATGGATTTGTCCAATTCAGAAACATAACCAAGGAAAACACATGCATCACACAAGGTGATGGTCATTTTTCACTTGCTGTTCAAAATCCTGAAGTAGAGAAGAATATCAGAGTATGGAAATGGTATGTGGTTGGATTTGGAGCTGGGTTTTTTGCATTGATTTTGTCTGCTGTGATTGGATACACCACTTTTAAACTAGTGAGGAGTAAGAAATTAAGAGGAATGGAAGCAGAGTCTGAAAATGGGGTGGCTCTTGATGCAACTTCAGTCGGAAGAAGTAAAATGCCTTCAGCATCAATGGTAAGAACCCAGCCAACCCTTGAGCAAGACTATGTTTCTTGACTTGCATTCCAGTATAACTGTAGCTTTTCACTCCTTTCAATCTTAGAGTGATGACACCTTCCCCCCCTTAATTTTTCAATTGATTATAGCAGAATTGTTTGTAATCTTGATACATGTTCTCAGAGTTGAGGCAGCTACATTTGAGATTTGTTTGTGAGAATTAAGAAACTTATCCTCTGATAAATGTTCAGTACTTCTGGTTGGATCAATTTACACTTCTTGGAACCAGGTTTTGTTAGGTCAGAAACCTGGCTCTTGTGATTGTAGCATTCACTGGAAATCAAGTGTTGGAACACTACTCGTTAACAAAAACACTAGAAGCAATATTCCGAGTTAAAACGGTCCCAGAAGCAATTGTTTGTGATTTCAACGACTGCACGAGCCGGCTGTTGCTGATCATATTTACCAAAAACAACAATAATCTCATCTCACACACCTAAAAGCATTGAAAGAGAAAAATAATTTCTTTTACTAAAAGAAAAGCATTTTCACTGTAATTTCTTGGTCATTCCTGTCATAAAAATTTTAATACAACTTTTCTCAATATTTCTTACACGCATACACACGCATATATATATATATATATATATATATCACTATCTTTACTGATTTGCTTAACTTAACGTAGCTTAACATTTCTACAAAGGTATATACAGTTTGCTAGAGTTTCTTTCTCCAAGCTTGATTTTAATTTGTATGTCTGAACTCTTTAGTTTTAAGAACTACGAAAATTAAGTCTTTTTTTATTATGAGATATTTGTCATCTCCTTGCAAGCATAATCTTATATATTACAGCGAAGGAAATATTTATTGAACGCGCAAGGTAATTTAAAATATATTTGAAAGCACAAAACTTCATGTCCAAAATATAATAAAAAATCATAAACTTTGCATTGCTGGGAATACTGTGGAATTATATATGCACTTTGCTAGAGTTAAAAATAAATAAAAATAAAATGAACTTGTTTGTGTCAACACGCTTTTCCTCGATGGATACTTGGTTGTGTCTTAAGAGCTGGGAAGCAGCATTAAAGGAAGTGCAGTGTACTCTTTCGGACGTTTATTTGCCCCCAAGGATGGGGTTTCTAACTAGCAAGGCCGCTTTCTGACTCGGAAGTTTGATCGTTGTTGATGCTCACTTCTCAGAAAATAGAAAAAGATAAAGGATGTACCAGAATATTACCACGCCCATTAACACCATCACTAACACCACAACTCTCCAATTTCTGAGCTGTTCAGGAGTTCGGGGGGATGCAAACTGATCTTTATTTTGGGCTTTTATTGTTGAAATTACTGTTTATAAATGGACACAAACATATAAAATTGGTTCTGAGACGATAAAAATATTATTTTTAAAATGTTTATTTATTTCGTGTAACAATAATAATTTTAAAATATAATTAAAATTTTTAAACTTCTGAAAAATTAATAAAAAAATATAAAAAAAATAAGTATATTTTTTTATATATATGTTTTCTTTATGCAATAACAGCTTTGTTAGACGTGAGATTTTATAATGAAATATTATGTTTGTTAATATTATGATTATTGATGAAACAATATAACTATTAATAAAAAATTATAATTTAAATTAAATTAAATAGTTGTTATTTAATTTTATTTCAACAATCACAATATTAAAATTAATTATAAAAATTAAAGAAATAAATTCAATAAACAAATTAATCTCACTAACTTTTGATATTATAAATATTCATATAATATCATTAACAAGCTTATTTTAAAAGCTTATCCATCATTGTTTTCATTTAATTTATTATATGATAAAAATCTAAATTTACAAATACTTAGAAGAAAGTATTTTTTTTTCTAATATATAATAAATATCGTTTTTTTATTCATTTACAACCTACAGTAACATTATTCAGGTACTAAAATTCAATGTGTACAACATATAATCTTTATGCTTAGGTTTAGAGATCAAGTTCATGCTAAGAAAGTGTTTAATGAGGAAAAAAAATGATAAACTGGTAATAATTATGAATTTGAAGTTATGTTTAAATCACCATTATCTCCTTTATTATCTGAAAAGGCTTCTATAAGTACTTGAATATTTAGGATAAAAAACATACTAACACATCTTGAGACATCTACATCATTTTGGAGAAACAATGAATGTTCATTTTCCTCTAATACTATTCATGTATTTTTACCTCTCCATTATATGTATGTTTTTATTGATGATAAAATGGGATAAAATATATATGAATTATGAGAAATGTGTTAATAACATATATATTTAGGGGTACAAATCTATTTTTTCTTTATGCATAAAGCTATTATTAATGCAAATTATTTTTGAATATTATGCAATCTTTTTTATAGTTAATTATATTATGCTAAATTGTTAAATTTCCCCATGTATTGCAATTCAAAAGAAAGAGGAAGATATATTTTTATATTTAAGATTATATATTTATTGTCACCATAAAAAAAAAAGAGTTTGTTGACTTTTAGGTCATATGTTTTTGTTTTTATATATTTTGATAATAACAATAAAAGGAGAATTGGACTAATAATATGCTTGGATGAAAATAAGAGTTAAACAAGTTTTATACAAGCATCATATCAACAAAAATAAATAATTTCATAAAAAAACTCAATCAAGAAGTCTAAGAAAAAAGCAAAGTAAAGACTTAAAATTTAAGTGTTCATTGTGCTTTTATAAATATGTATATCTTATCTTGATAGCACAATTAAAATGAATGCATATAATTCATTATGCATATATTTTAAATGATTGATTAAAAACTTAATATATGGTTCTAAAAATCCACAGGTTAAAACTAATAAATATAGTATTTTATATGAACCGGTAAACCGTATTACCAAATGAACTGCTTAATCTCTTATTTATCATTGATTAACACCTGGAAATTTTGCATCGGTCAACCGTTTTAGTTATTAGCTGTTGTAACAGCTATAAACAATTAGTTTTTACTCTAGACATATATATATAGCTTGTCTAATTATAAAATTAGATATAGATTCTGAATATGCATAATATAGAAGCTATTCTAAGTGCAAAAACACTAAAAAATCATTAATAATTGATTATACTCAAATTTGTGTAATCAAAATTTCATAATCTAGTATAAAAATATATATTCTCATTCTCATTACACTTAAACAATTTCTAATCTTATAAGTGTTATATTGTGAGATATTAACATATAGCAAGTTTCAATTGTAATATTTACACTGTTAAAAGAGTAAATTGTAATAATAAAAATCACACTTGTAGATCTTTAAGAGTTAGGGAAAGACTCTTAGCATTGGTAAGGTATTTTCATCAATAAAAAATCTTGAAGAGGATATATTTTCAAGTGAGAGAAAAATATTCAAGAGAGAACATCTTCAAGTAGCGTGAAAATCTTGGTGTTGATTCATCAAGTAGTTATTGTATTTTATAACTTAGACAATTAAAAAAAATACAATACTCAAATACATTATGGTACTTAAAATGTAGATATAGACTTGCCAAACTACATTAAAAATCAAAGTTTGTAAATTCTCTCCTTGACCTATTTATTTTAAGTATTTAATTATATTGTTGGTTATATTATTTATTTGAACTGATTTGCATTAATTGTTAATATTAGGGACTCACCTAATTCAATCCTTTCTCAAATATTATAGTTATCTTAAATCTAGAATAAAATTAAACTATGAAAAAACCTATAAGTTAAAATATATGAAAAACATTCATTTTGATTCCCCCTGGTTTTATTTTTCAACTTATCCCTATAGTTTTTAAAAATTTAAGTTTGATTTAAAAATTTGTTTTTTTTTATTTTTTTATTTATGGTTTGAAAAAAAAAAGAGTCACTAAATTTTTAAGATGAAAAGGAGAAAATTAATTGTTGATATCAATTTTGACAAAACAAAAAATCGATCTTGATGTCAACGGTTTCATTTAATAAAAAGAGTTTGATGATTATGGATTTAAACCTTAATCTTGGCTAAACAAAGAGATCAAGATATTGAGAGAATTTTTTATTAGTTTAATTTGTATTTTTAATTTGTTATTTTGAATATTTTGATTGATAAATTGGTTTTATAATATTCTAAGAATGTTTATTAAATAATTTTAGATAAAAATAAGTTAAAAAGAGTTGTAATGAAAAAAATAATTTTTATTTGATTTTTCAAACAACAGATTTTTCAAGCAACATAATAATGATTGAATTATAGGTAAATAAACATGTCATTTGTCTTTTTTGTTTCTTCAGAAAACCCATTAAAAAAATAAATTAAAATGACCCAAACATGCATCTAGGATAAAAGATTCACATATTTAAGTTTGATTATAAAGGCTCAATTGGGCACCTATACTAGGCTTGCACAACTGAGTTTATTTTTTATTTTTTTTATTTTGTACATTGTTTTTTGATACTTTTTTATAGGATTTTTAGTTTTTATTTTTTTAATTTTATTACTCAGGAAAATAATGTGAATATATAATGGTGAATAAATTAAATAATTTGTTTTTAATTTATGTCATTACATATTTAATTACTAATTTGGTTGTATATATATGCTTTTTATGTTGCATATTTTTTATTTTTTTTCTATTTTGTACATTGTTTTTTGATACTTTTTATAGGATTTTTAGTTTTTATTTTTTTTTTAAATTTTATTCTTCAAGAAAATAATGTGAATAAATTAAACAATTCATTTTTAATTTATGTCATTACATATTTGAATTGTTAAACGAGATTTTTTTTTCAAAAATAAAAAGCTATAACAAAATACACAACCTAAAAAGCATATATGTACAATCAAATTAATAATTAAATATATTTTAACCATTTTAAAATATAATTATTTTTAAAAATTAATGTTAAAATATATTAATTAATATATTTACCTCATAAAATGTTAGAGAAAAAAAAAAGATTAAGATATTATTTAATAAATTTTTATACTACAATGACTAATTAAGTAGTTTCAAGGAATTATAAAAATTAAATTATAGATCTTATTTTAATATTAATTCAAAAAAGAAACCTTCCCAGTTGCTATTTGTATAATATATTATAATATTTAATGAATAATTAATTTTATTTTTTATAAGATTTGGGTTGAGTTTTATTTTTTTAAATCTTATCCTTTAATATTAAATTTTATTAATATTATTTGTTAATATTTATTTGATTTTGAATTAGTTTTTATATATATATTATTATATAACTAAATTAAAAAATATTATAAAACCCGTTAAAATTCATAATCTTAATCTCATATCTAACAAATTAATCCAAATCATTTTAATATATATATTATTTTAATATTTTAAAATAAAACGTCTTAAAATTTCTTACTTTTAAAAAATTTTCTGTCCAATCTAACGCGATTCCCCTATTAGCCCATCGATGAAAGGCCAGATCGTGGATTCTAGAGGATATATTGATTATAGTTAAATCTTTTTAGTTAGTTCCAAAATCTTAAAATGAAAGATTAATTTATTCAATTAGGAGGGCACATAAGGCACGTGACGACGTGGAAAATGCCGGACCCCTAAATTAGAGAGACGCGTAGATCGAGTCATTGCCGAACACGTTTGCGGCCAGAGATGACGTTGGAAATAAATAATAAATTTAGCCAGCGCGAATATCAACGTGCCAGCTCAACAACCACCACCCCCGCATCATATAGACGCTGTACTTATACGCTTACCTCACTACGGCACGTGTCTCCTGACGTGGAACTTGCCTTGTCGCTCCCTCTCTCTCCTCCCCTTTTCCTTCATTTCTCCTCTCCCTGTTTCTCCTGTCTAAAAAAATTGAACTTTCATTTCCCCCTCTGTTTCGTAAGAGAGAGGAAAAAAATGCAGAGTCTTTGAAGTTGGTGTTAGGGTCTCTAATTTCAGCACTTCCCTCTTAGTGTAAAATTGAAGACAGAGTGAGCATTAATTCAAGTCTCAGCAGTTCACAGTTGTTATATGTACGGAGAAGGAGATTTCTGATTCGAGTATTTGAAGGTATGTAAAATATGGAGTCTCTTAAGAACCCTGTGTTTGATTAGAGAATTTTCTTTGTCAATTAATAGATTTTTTGTTTGGTTGATGAGAAAATGTGAGAAGAGTGAGGAAATTGAAAGTTGTGAGACATGTTAACATGAAAACCAAAAACGAAGTGTTACCTTGGTCATTTGAGTCTGGAAAGGCGTGTAACAAAGAAAGAAGAGAAGTCTTCGAGTTCAGTTTGTTTTATTAATTTTGGAAAAACTTTCGTTCTTTCATTTCGAGGTTCAGATTAGAAACTGATCTGGTCTTTCAGTTTTATCGTCGAAAACCGTAAGTTAGCTGGAGATTTGCTGTTTATTAATTTTGCGAGAGGGACGGGAATACTGTATGTCTAGTTGGAGCTGTGTTGATAAAATTACTGGACGGCACCTGATCGCGTGTAGGAAGATTTTAGATTTCCAGCTTAAGCTGGAGATTTGCTGTTTATTAATTTTGCGAGAGGGACGGGAATACTGTATGCCTAGTTGAAGCTGTGTTGATAAAATTACTGGACGGCACCTGATCGCGTGTAGGAAGATTTTAGATTTCCAGCTTAACTCAATGGGGGTATTAAATTTTAGCCCATCTGCCTAAAGATAATACAGTCTCCCGGGAAAGGATCTGCTGTAGGTGTCCGTCGCTTTCTTTTTTAATCCGATGGCGTGGTGGAAAGACGTTAATACCCGGGGACTTCATAAATAATATTCCTAGAAGAAGTTCAGGAACAGAAACACTTCTTTAATCTTGTTTATGGTGTAGTTAGCTGTTGATAGTTAATGTTAATGACATATCCTATGTATCGAATGAACAGAAGCCATAAATTTAATTATTTCGCGTTCCCTTGTCTGAAAAGAGCTGAGGAAGCCCGATCTTTTAATGCATCGTACTTGAAGAAAAATAGCCTTGTGAAAATCGGTGGTATCTTCCCTACACTAAACTGTTTTGCTTTGTGATAGCTGGTTTGTGACTTCTTTAACAGACCTTACTCTACAAGCTGTGAGTGTTCTAGTGAATCTAGAAATTGTGCAATGACTTAATTTGAATGACTAGATGTGTCTCTCGATTCAATCTTTTTGTCTTCTATTTTTCTTCAATCCTTTACATGCCTTTTCCCACACCTTTGTCAATCTATCTCCTTTTGTTGCAGGTGAGAGAGTTAAAACAGTTTTTTCATATCAATTCTTAATTAAAAAAGGGGTTTTTTTCATGTGTTTTACCATGGGAAACATTGAAGAGGGAAAGTCTTCCACTTCTGATAAATCTTCACCTGTACCACCGGTAAGTTGTGAATATTTACATTTCTGTGGTGGGAACAGATATCCTCACGTTCCTTTACTTTTTCAAACAAAAAATCTGATTGGAAAGACATTCTGTTACTTATTTATGTGATCTTCTGTGTTTTTAACGAGCAAAAATAAGTTGAGCCTGGTTTCATATGGGAAGCTTTGATTTTGATTTGTTTGCTGTGATTTAATTGAATTTTTTTTTCTGAGTATCTGTCAATCCTTTTGTATTGGCAGGATCAGACCAATATTCATGTCTATCCTGATGGGGTAGCTATGCAGGTTATCTACTTAAGGCTTGCATTTGTTTTCTGATTTTTCATTTAGTAGTTGCCACATGACCAGAATATTCAGCTGTGCCTTTCTGTATTTATGAAACTTCCAATTCAATTGTGATATTAAGTGATTTTGTAATGTCATTAGGCATATTATGGCCCCCGAGTGGCTCTCCCACCATATTACAACTCGGCCGTGGCTTCTGGTCATGTCCCTCATCCTTATATGTGGGGCCTGCCACAGGTATTGCTCAAGGCTCCCAAAGAGTTGTGACTTTAATTCAAGATTTTTCACTATCTTTCTATTTTTGGTTGGTGCTTGAGAAGTAGTAAACTAAATTGAAGACTTGTGCACTGAGAAAGACTTTTAACTTTGCAATTCTTCCAGCCTATGATGCCACCTTATGGGGCACCTTATGCAACAGTCTACTCACATGGAGTGTATGCACATCCAGCTGTTCCAATTGTAAGCCTGCATTTTTTCTACTAGTGGTTATTGGTTATTCATGTAATCTTACCATACTTTCTAATAAGTGATGATCAAAGTTTCAACAGAATGCTCAAAGGTGTAGTGTAAATATTGAAGAGCGTATGCATGCTTATTATTCCTTTCCTTTCAATTCCAGGTATCCCATCCTCATGGTCCTGGGATTTTGTCATCTCCTGCAGTAAGTGAAGCCTGCTCCTTGGAAATTTCCTCTTCCACGCTTCCAATTCTAGTTCTATAAATATACAATATCAGTTAACAAAATGAGTTAGAAATGTGTCTGTTGGAAATACATAAACTGGTTTGCCATTGCTGTGTAAGCATTTGTAAGTTGAGACCACATTCAATTCTTGTACAATTATGCAGGCTGGAACCCTTTTGAGTGCAGAAACACCTACAAAATCTTCAGGAAATACTGATCGAGGTTTGGTGAATAAGTTGAAAGGATTTGATGGGCTTGCAATGTCAATAGGCAATGGTAATGTTGAGACTGTTGAGGGTGGGGGAAGGCTGTCTCAAAGGTTTGGAATTAACAATGACTAATCTCCCTTCCAAGTTTTCTTTCAAGTTTTGTTTCAGCTTAGCTGCTTTGTTTGGGTGGCCGATGTGATGATCTTTGAGAGACTTTCTTGACTTTCAATTGTTTGGCCGCGTGTGCAGTGTGGAGACAGAAGTGTCCAGTGATGGAATCGATGGGAATTCAACTAGGGTAAGCCCTTCTGTCTTTCAAGAGCGTTTGCATGCTTTGAAATTCATTATGTTACTTAATTTTAACAGTGATCTTTATCTCTCTGTTTGTTAGGGAAAGAAAAGGAGCCGTGAGGGAACACCAACTGTTGGTATGATCTCATTCTTCATTGAGAGTGTTGACCTTGACACTCAATTTCCAGTAGTATCTGTTCTTTTCCTGTTGTATGCATGACATCCAACCACGTTGCAACCTGTGAAATGACAAGTACAGTGTCTGTATTGACCAGAATTTTTTTCCAGAGAAGTGCTCATTTGGAACAGGATAGTTATTGAAAGTGAGAGACATGTTGCCATGCTTGTCATCTTTTAATATGGTGGTCAATCGACCAATGGCTATTTTTTGGGTGAAATCTTGATATGTCTAGCTACTTAAGCACTACTCTTATCCAGAGAAAATCTGAAGTAATGATCTTTTTTAGGAGTATCGGATGTTGTTAAGGGCAGCAGTTGCTAAGTCTCACAGCATGCACAGATGAGGAAACTTTCCTTGTAATTGAACAGTATCATGCGCAACAATGAATACCAGCATAAAAGAAATGGCCTAGGGGTTGAGAAATAGATAAACTGAACCTCATAGTCTGTTTTGAAATTAATGTTTTTAAGTTTCATTTAAGTACAATCTTAAAAAAAAGTTTCATTTCACAGCATGCACAGATGAGGAAACTTTCCTTGTAATTGAAAGTATCATGCACGGCAATGAATACTAGCATAAAAGAAATGGCTTAGGGGATGGGGAATAGATAAACTGAACCTCATATTCTGTTTTGAAATTAATGTTTTTAAGTTCCATTTAAGTACAATGTTAAAAAAAAAAAAGTTTCATTTCTGCGCTCAATCATCACAGCAACAGGTGGAGATACAAAAATGGAGTCACATTCCAGCCCCCTTCCTAGAGAGGTGAATGCATCCACTGACAATGTATTGAGGACAGCTGTTGCTCCTGGCATGACCACAGCATTGGAGCTTAGGAACCCTCCTAGTGTGAATGCTGCTAAGACAAGTCCTACTACGATTCCTCAATCTGGTGTAGTCCTGCCTTCTGAAGCCTGGTTACAGGTAATGTATGCTGTTGAAAAATTTTCAAACCATTTATTATATCGCTCTTGAGACATAAGTTATTGTCCTTCCTGTTTTTGGAAGTTATTTTTTCTAATTAGAATAGTATATATGCCCTTCCTTGTAATTTCTGGTGGTATGCTTAGAATGAGCTGGAGCTGAAACGGGAGAAGAGGAAACAATCAAATCGAGAATCTGCCAGAAGGTCAAGATTAAGGAAGCAGGTAGGGTAGATCTGTGACAACTTTGTTCTTTCGACATACTCCTGTTGTTTCAAATTCTCTATTAGATTTATCAATTTATAGCTGAAATCGTGCTCTGTATTCCTCCCTCTAGGCTGAGGCTGAAGAACTTGCACACAAGGTTGAAGTACTGACCACAGAAAACATGGCACTCCAATCTGAAATAAATCAATTTACAGAGAAATCAGAGAAACTAAGGCTTGAAAATGCTGCATTAACGGTACACCCTTTCAGCAATCCTTTATTGCAGGAGGTGGTTTATTTACCTAGTTTTTTGTCTGTAGTTCATGATTTTTGTTAAGAACTTTTAAAGTGTTTCAATTAGCAGGAGAAACTCAAGAATGCACAATCAGGACATGCGCAAGAAATGATTTTAAACATTGATGAGCACAGGGCCCCAGCTGCTTGTACAGAAAACTTACTATCACGAGTTAACAATTCTGCCTTTGAAGAAGAGAGTGATCTGTATGAACGAAACTCAAATTCTGGTGCCAAGCTGCATCAACTCTTGGATGCAAGCCCCAGAGCCGGTGCTTTGGCTGCTGGTTGATGACACTAGTTCATTCCCAGTCCCTTGTTATCTTGAATTTCACGGCAACCGTGTAATTTCGGCCTGATTACAAGCCCAAAATTACGGCTAACAGTTAGCAGTTGATAGAATGGCTAAATAGGATCGGCGCCTATGCTTGAGACTCGTGATTTTGACATGTTAAGTTAGTTTTCTCAAGGCAGAACTGATACGTTTTATCAAATTCAGAGTGCTGGGATGGCCACTCAAAGGTAATGTACATCGAAGAAAATTAGGAACTAAGTGTAGGGAAGGTTTGGAAAATAATTTATGAGTATTTTGGGTGTGTGCAATTTTAACATACAGTGTTGTGGACACTGTTCGATATATGTATGGGAAGATTGTGCTGCTCTATGAGATGCTCACTCGTGTATTAAGTATCTCATATAAGCTATAAATTATGATTGGAATTTGAGACCGTTCACTGATAATATGCTTAAACAATTATAATTATAATTCCAATAAATATTGAAAGACATCAGGGTTTGCACAATGCATGACACATTGCGCACTCTTACAGCTCCCTCTTGATTCAAGATTTTAACTTCCTTTTCCTTCTCTTTAGTTTACAAGATTTTTAGCTTTGTTTCATAATTTTATTTTGTTTACTTTTTAATTATTAAAGATAAGTTGTTGGATTATGGGAAAAAGAGAGAGAAGGATAGTTTTTGGTTGGTGACAATATGTTAGGAAAAAACACAATTTTGATATCAATAAGTTTTATTTAAATAGATGAATTTTATTAAGGATTTTTAACCTTTTACAATGCTGAAAAAAAAAAAATTGGGTTTTGATAATTTTTTTTATTCAAGTTGTTTTTTTATTTTTCAATTAATTAAATGATGATCTGAGATTTTTTAGATGTTTTAGATAGTGATTAAAAGGTCGACCGAATCTAAATCAGTAAATGACATATCATCTTTTATTTGTTTTTAAATATATTAGATAAGTGAAGTGTTTTCCATTTAATTCATAAAAAAGAACAAGTGCACATGCATATCCTTCTTTGTTGGGCTAGAAATGGGCCAAGAGGCCTAGACTTCTGGGTTATTTATTTTTTAATAAAGATTCTTATTTATTTTTAGATTTTTTTATTAAAATTCATGTAAATAAATTTATTTTATTAATTACCATTCAATTTTGAATTTATCTTAAGAGGATATTATGGCATTTGTTTTATCATGTTAACAATCCTTTTTTTGATCCCCCCCCCCCCCCTAAAGTTTCTGTACAATCTTTACATTTATACTAGAAATCCCACCCTTCTAACTACTGATTTGTAACTAACCTCTAACAAATCAAACTATCTAATATTGCCACGTGTAACTCTTCTGGACTTGCTTGCATAATCGGCTGCAACTTTCAGCCACAGCTTTCTAAACTGCTTCTTGCTGACTGCTTCTGATCTATTGTTCTTGCTTCGGATACTCTTATTAATCCCAATGATTACGTAAACTTGTACCTCTCAAACAATTACAGTTTACGGTACTAAGCTGAGATCTCCGCAACTCCTTAACAAAAAAAAGACGTGTTCAGTTCAGAGCATTCCACGTCGATTTTTCTTCTCAGGATTGTGCCTTCGGCTCAAAACTTTTCATCTCGTACAGGAAGAACTCATTAATTGAGCGGGTGCAAGGTCAGATGATGTGTTCTCAGAGTAGTCAAGTTTTGGACTTGAGCTCCAAATCCACAGAAAGACTAATAACGAGGAAATTATATGGAAATCAACTTACAAAATTTAGGCTCCGGTTCTTCTGGTTTTTTGAAAATTATTTTTTAGTTTTTTTATATTTTTTTTATCCTTATAAAATTTAGTTGATTAGAAATACATTCTAGTTATTGAAAAGTTTACCTAGCTTTTTTAAAAATATTTTATTTTATCTTAAATGGAAAATACTTTTTTAAAATTATTATAAATTTAAAAATATTTTATTATTTATTATTATATTTAATTTGATCCTCAATCTTTTTTATTACTTTATATTTTGTTTTGATTTTTTTTTCAATTTCTTCACTAGAAATCTGATTTTTATATCAATATTAATCTTCATTATGTTTTATTTTTTCTTATCCTTTTCTTTATTAATTTCTTATTTGTTAGATCGGTGCTATTTTTTATTATTATTTATTTTATTTAAAATAATTTATAAAATTTAATTATTTTCAAAAAATTCATCATCTTTCAACTTTTTTATCTATTAAATTTGATCATATTCTTTTGATTTTTATTTATTTCATATAAAATAATTTATATACTTAATTTTATTTGATTTCATAATCTTTTTAACTTTTTTATTATAAAATTTGGTCTCATTCTTGTTATTAATATTTTTTATTTAAAATAATTTATAAAATTAAATTTTTTAATTTTATTCTCTTTCAACTTTTTTATTCATCAAATTCAATTATAATATTTTAATAAATTAAAAAAACTAAATTAAATTATTTTATAATTTATTTTTTATAACATAATTAAATATTAAAAGATATTTTTTTTATCAAAATATAATTTACTTTATAAAAAATTCACTTACTATAAAACTTATTTTTTATTAAAAAAATTATTTTTCAACCAACAAATAAAATACTAACAAGTAAGGTGCAGTGAAGCCGCAGGCGAGGCCATTTGAAATCAATGGGCTCCATAATTAAAAAGTTGATTACGCACATAACATGGGTACGGGAAGATCATCTAAGCACCGCGCAAGGTTATTAAAAATATTTTTTTTACATGATATAAAAAATATAATATAAATTTAAATTATAAAATTATATATAATTTTTTAATTAATTATATATTAAGGATTCCATCTAAAAAATTAAATTATATTAAAATTTAATAAAATAAATTAACAATATTTTAATTAATGAGTGATCTAAATAAAATTAGAGAGATAGATGGTATTTAAAATTAAAAAAATCCTGAAAATTTAAATTAAAAATAATTATTTAAAATTAAATAAATAAAAATTTAGAATAATAAAAACATTCTTCATGTTAAAATTTATTTTCGTAGCACGAACTCCTCATTTTAAACATCTCGCTTTTTTCATTTAAATAAATTATTAGATATATAATATTTAATTAAAAAGATTAAGATGTATAATTTTTAACCTAATTTTAATCATTAAAAAATTTAACCAGTAGCTTTAGATATATTTTAACCAATACATAAAAATTTAATTTGATATATTTAATAAAATTTGTTTACTAATTTTACTTTTAAAATATTATGTTATTAAATTTTATTTAATTTTAAAATTTATTATAATATATTTTCGTATATATAATATTTTTTTATAGATTTTCAGCTCTTAATATACAGTTTAAAAGATATTGTTAGCTTTTGTCTGGTTGCCTCTCCTTTGGTCAACCTTTGATGCCCATAAGCCCAGGTGGTCAACCTCTCGTCTCACATGCTCTCCCCGTGACTTGAGATCTCATTTTAGCACTACTTTTACCGAATGATGATGTCTAGTGGAGGCCTCTCGTACCTGAAAATGTATTTTGAATTAAAACGGTCTTTATCTTAAAATTCCCATTATTAAATTCTTACCGTTTGTACAGAGTACGTGTACTTCTCGTATCTCCACGTCCTAGATCTCCGCATCTCCTTAATAAAAAGAAAATACGAAGGAGTTTTGTTCAACTTATCATGTAATAAATAAATATCATTAACTTTTTGAAAATTCAGTTCTTCTCATATTTCCACAATCTTGCCTGCACCCTTTGGTTCATTTTTGCGTCTTGTCCCCTCAATTCTTAGTTTCAGTTAAGCTATTAAAACACTTGTATTGATGGCCATGGATGTATTTAGTACTAGTTCTAACTTCTAATGGGGGTATTGTTATGATGTCATAGTTGAAGTTTTGGATGCATTTGGGAGTTAAAAAGGATGAATGTTTGAAATTCTTGCTTTTGGTTGCTGAACTATTCTGGGATTTGATGTTACCAAGTGGGTTTTGTTGGAAATTCAATTGCAAGGTAGGTGGCAACAAGTATCATATAGTATTAGATGCACATAGGAATACACTGTTTTGTTGAGATTTTGTGATTTGGATCCTGCAGTTGGGAATTGGGTCCTCCTTCCATTTGTTTTTGATTAGTAAATGTAGAAACTTGGTGAAAGTAGTTCACAAAAAGTTAGAAGTTATTATTTCAACAGTCTTATCGTTTGATTGTCTTCTTCTGGTGTTAATGTGTCATATTTTTGGTGATTCCTTCATCATTCTAGATAGGTGTTAGCCTATGGTTTGCCAAATGTTTCATTTTTCGGCACGCTGTGCGAATTCTAGGGATGACAGTATCTGTCTCGTAGATGTTAGCATATGAAGGAAATTAGAATTACTGTTCTCAGATCTAAGTTGTAGTTGGTTCATGTGATTTGAACTCACAGCACTTCAGAATACACATGATGTCCGCTGAGGTTTTCAATTGTCTTAAAACGTACCTTTTTGTTTCCCTTAATTCGCTAGAATAGACGGTTCTTTGTCATTCTTGGTGATTAGGGAGGGTTAACTAGAGATTTAGAAGTCTACTCGGAGTGTCTTCGGATTGCAAAGAGAGGATAGAGAAGTAGAATCTTTTCAGTTAGTCTTTTCGAAATATGAGGCATTCTGCAGCTGTATGGGATCATAGAGCAGCAATTGAGCATACCAAAGACTGGAACGGTATGGACCAGGTCGTGCTCCGCAACCCACAAGGAGCTTCCGCGCGGGTGAGATCCTCTTAACTCGGTTTTTTTCCCATATCTGTTCTGTTATAGCAACGAATTCAGTAGTTAGGATTAATTTATTGATAATTATCGTTGTGTAATAGGAATTTTTTACTGTAAAGGAGATGGCATCTGTTGCTAATCTGCAGATAACTGATAAATTGATTGGTGAGGCATGCGTTTTCATAATTCCTGGTTGTGATGATAGGTTAGTCTGCATGGAGGGCAAGTTTTTTCATGGAGGAATGAGCAAGGGGAAGAACTTCTATTCACAAGTAGTAAGGTATGTGCCTTTGCAAAATCTTACAAATCGTGCACTGTTTTCTTAGGTCAATGTTAGTTTTGAGTAAGTATCCAGAAAGGGATATTTTCCATTGTACGGCTGTCCTAGTATCAGAACTAGAATCTATGTGAGAAATGATTGGGAACTCTTCTTCTTCTTCTTCTCCTCCCCTTGCCTTTCATTTTGATTGCACGAGAGCTTACATTACATGTTTAGATATGACTGGTCAAATTCATGTTGTCCTACAGTTGGTCTAGCATGCCAGAATTTTGCCGGTGGTATTGATTAATATATTTTAACTCTTAAGAGATCCAAGACTGATTCAATTATCTGACCTTTTCAATTACTGCAGGGGATCTTTAAGCCTCCAAAACAAGTGCGCGGAGGAATCCCTATATGTTTCCCGCAGGTACCTCTAAAGTTCCTCTTTTATATGCTTAAAACTTCATGAGGAACATATCTTTACTTATGTAAACTGCTTTAATGCTTGTGAAGTTTGGAAATTGTGGATCTCTAGAGCAGCATGGTTTTGCTAGGAGCAAGATTTGGACAGTTGATGACAATCCTCCTCCTTTGCATCCCAATGATTCCCATGGGAAATCCTTCATTGACCTACTGCTTAAACCATCTGAAGAAGATCTGAAGTGCTGGCCTTATAGGTAGGAGCTTGGGTTTTTCATTTCCTTATGTGCATCAGAGTAAGGGTCCAATCTTGATGACTCGTGATTAATAGTCATGCTTATGGAATCATTTTATTGTGAAGAACAAGACTAAGTTTCTTATATCTCCCTGACTAAGATTTTAATTTTAGTTTTTCGTTGTTGTTGGATTATTGGCATTTTGTGCAGATGTCCATAATTTGAATTAATGGTTTTTCAATAGTTAGCCTTTTATGTTGCAATTGAAATCTCCAAAGTCATGAATATAATAACCTGCTACCGAATAGTTCATTCTGAAAGCAAGGCCTCTGTTTGGGCAGAAGAGATTAAACACTGAGACACAGCAGAATCATTCCAATCACATGCAAAGCTAAAATAGGAGCTGAACCTCTCTCTGTGCTTGCAATGAGTTTGAAGCGACTAGTGTTGGTTGATATGTCTCTGTTTTTTTGTTTTTCCTTTCAGTTTTGAGTTTCGTCTCAGGGTGTCACTTGCAGCAAATGGAGACTTGGCGCTGACATCAAGAGTTCGGAACATCGACGGAAAAGCATTTAGTTTCTCGTTTACATATCACACATATTTGTCAGTTTCTGACATAAGGTACGAAGTCTATTTACCCAAATGTCACACCTAAAACAAGAAAAAACTGTCCTTCAGCATGCTTTCACTTCTGGAAAACAACTTTTAACATTTTCCCATTCCTTCTCTCTTTTCTCCATCCTTTTCTTGAGAACATGTAGAAAATGGACCTGCTCAAGAATAGAAAGCATGAACTTGTTTGGCTGGCCTTTAAATTAGAGAAGGATAAAATATTTATGTATGAAAAAAAGATAGAAAAGCAAGAGAACCAAATTGAGACTTCTTTTTCTAAAATGGAATATTCGGAATTATCTTTTTCGTTTCATGGTTTTCTAGGTCTTTGTAAATTTACAAAAAAGGAGAAAAAGAAAGAAAGAAAGAGCTCAGTTTTCTAGAGGTATTCTAACTAGGAAACATTATGCTTTTTGTTAACTGTTTTGTTTGACAATTTTCCAGAAACTGAAAACTTTTCCATAAGTTGGCATTAGTATCACAGTTTAATTCTGCACAGGAAAGAATTCATCATCTCAAATGGTGGTAACTTTATAATGAAAGATGACCTTTTTTGGGGGTGTGTGTGTGTGGAAAGAATCATCAGAATCAGTAGGAAAAATGAAATTTCTTTAAGATTCCAATCAGATATTTATTGCTTAGCTATAGAAATAAAAAAAAAACATGGTAAATCTATTACCAAAAGCATGTGAATACGAACTCATGTATTGGGAATCCATTAAAAGTAGCCTACCATGCATGCTTAAAATTCCTCACCCGATTTCAACAAGCATCCTTTGGAAAATGCACTGTTTGGACTCACTCAGAAGTGAATCTTTATATCAGTGAAGTGAGGATAGAAGGATTGGAAACACTTGACTACCTAGACAACCTTCAACAAAGAGAACGATTTACAGAACAAGGAGATGCCCTCACTTTTGAATCTGAGGTAAATTCGACTATTAATTCTAATTTACTCCAATAGCCGTGTTAGAGATGAATGGATGGAACTGGTACTTAAGTTGACAGAAATGCTGAATCGTTTTTTATTAATTTCTTTTAACTGCAATCTATACTATAGGAACTGCACGTCAACACCTTGGTGTTCATTTTCATGCAATATCTAGTCAGCTTTCATCTGATTTTTCGACTGCTAGAAATGTTAGTAGTGCAGTTTTTTCCAAACTTTCTATGCTAGTTGATATTTTCTCACTGTAGAGTGACTAGCACGAAGACAACAAAGCAACGCCACTTTTCAAGTCCCACCTTTTCCCCCAGAATTTTTCCACCTTAAATCTCTTTAGGAGACTTTGAGATCGACATAGATTCTGAATTTGTTTTTAGATTCTGAATTTGTTTTTTATTACCAAATTTCTTTCAAATGCATTTGCATGGTCTCACACTCATTGCTTGCAACATGATGTCATATAAATTCCGGGTTGGCATAAACCCCTTTTCCATCAGCTACTCACGTGGTTCTCAGGATGCAACAATGGCTTCTTTAGCATTTTATGTGTTTGTGTTTGTGTCTTCATTGATTTATTTCTTTACTGTCTGGATTTATCTGGCAGGTGGATCGAGTTTATCTCAGCTGTCCCAATGCAATTGCAATCCTCGATCATGGGAGGAAGAGGACATACGTTATTAGAAAGGATGGACTCCCGGATGTAGGTAAGTCGTGTTCAGTAAAACTGTGCATGCACACGACGCCTATGCACAGCTTTGTAAAACGACTAGAAGGTTATATGATACTCTACATTTTGGGTAGTAAACTTTATTATTTATTTACCGTTATTCATTCCCACAAACAGCGGTGTGGAATCCGTGGGAGAAGAAATCAAAAGCCATGGCGGATTTTGGCGATGAAGAGTACAAAAAGATGTTATGTGTCGATGGAGCAGTGGTTGAGAAACCTGTCACCTTGAAGCCAGGTGAGGAATGGACAGGGCTTTTGGTGCTCTCAGCTGTGCCTTCAAGCTTTTGTAGTGAATACTTCGATCTTGAGAGACGAGGTCTTTGAGATGTAGAGTTCATTTTCTAGGGCAAAAAACGGACTGCTTAATGTAGTCATATGATAACTTGCTTTAAGTTTGCCCCTTTTTTTTCAGAATTATTACCGCTTTCTGTTGATTATCATAACGATTTATATGTTACCAGTCATCCGAACTTTTTTATTTATTTTTTAAAGTATTGCCAGAGGCAACCAGTGTCAGCACCTTCCCTTATAGCTTTCACCAATTAGATTGCTACCAGATCTTTTACGGGTTTCGCTGTGGAACATTAAAAAAAATTGTAAAGGTGTTGCTAATATATTCTCTAGCACAAAAGGAATATTATGATAAAAAACCTCTGATGCAGCGAGTAACAATGAAACAAAAAAGAGAGCATATTCTATTAAAAGACATAATTAAAATACATGGAAAACATATTTAATAATTCCAAGGTTTCGATGTTTTTTTCAACAAAAATATGAATCGGCAAGGTTCAGTAATAAAAGAGTTGACAATGTAACACTTCTATTTGATATCAACCCCCTCCACCAAATATATGTGGTTGTACACATTCATCTGGTGCATCTTCCATCTTCATGCCCCATCCTACCCACTTTTGTCTTTGATGCTTCAACGTCTTCCAATTCTCAATTGATTGTCATGGGATCTCATCATCATGATACTTACACTTTACATTTGGGTCATACCACTTCAGGTATAGTGGTCATATGGGATTTGATGGAATCAGAGCAATGTGCCCAATATTTCAAAGGTGTTGGTAAACAATGCTAAGCGATAGAGATATGTCAATATTAGCTAATGACACTTAGAAAGTTATTGGTGTTATGCAAATAGACGGTATTTAAGATGAGGTATAGAATGATTTTGATCCATGTTCTCTATATGAGAGTCCTCTTTTGATTTGTTCTTTGACATAACATTAAATCTCACCATCGGATTCCTGATCCTTCCTGATTTCAAGCCTTGCTACATCCTTTCTGCTGCAGTCCCTAAATCCATAAAATAGCTTGATGAATTGTTCATCACGTAGCCTAAGTATGGAGCTTCGAGTTATTGAGTTCTAGAGTCTCGTTTTCAAGCAGAGAAGGGTAGATTTATGTTGTCATGTCATGTAATCTCATAACATATTCCTTGACTAACTCATTACTTGTCATCCCCGTTCTTTAAAGGTCATACCTGGTTGGAATCACCATCAAGTCCAATTTTATTAAAACATGCATTGGCCAAATAGTCTCACTTCTCCATTTTAGTGCCATTCAAACCCATTTACCAACTTAAAACAAGTTCAACTAGCCTTTTCATGAAAATGATGGATAAAAAGTCTCTCCATAGATAACTTCGGTCATTTTATTGTTGTATACTTTGAGATGGGTCTCTAGACAGTGCAATCCTGTACACTAAGCAACTTAGAGGACTCTAAACGTTTTTGGAATGCCAACATTTGGCTCGCAACATTCTTCATTAGTTGAAAATAGATCATAGACGCCCTCTATCTTTAACGATCTGATGCTTATTTGTGGTTATGGTGGATACCCTGTCTTTCTCTTAAAATGATAACCATCAATGGTGAATTATTTTATTAACCTGCTTTCTAAAACCACAATAATGATCAATGGAATGTCTCATGGCTCTTGTATAGTATATATTCATATTTAGCATTCTTGTTATAACAGTCAGAGAAACGTGGCTGGATGAGTTTGAGTGGTAGATGTGCTATTATACAAGCAAAGTATTCACAAGGTTGATTATTCACAATGTTTTCCTTTGTGGCTTGGACCTTGGGTATTTCGGAAAGCATGATATTCAGGTTGAAATAAGGGTGGAGGCATTTGGGGCATTTGGTTTATAGTAGTAGTTTACGATGTATTTTGAGGCATGATTGCAGGAGCCTTCAATAATCCCAGGGCATTTGAAGCAATAAATTGTAGGTTTTGGCTAACATAGAATAACAGGGAGTAGGGCATGTCCCTAGTGAAGTTCATGCTATTGGTTTTTGTTTGTAGTGGTCCTCCCCAAAACCTTTCAAGTGAATGATCTATTTCATCACTTTTTTCTTAAAAAGTTGGCTTGATTCTGCCATGACTAAGTTCTTTCTTTGTCTCCTATCAGCCTTTTCAGAATCTTTTATGGTATTATAGATGAGTTGGCCTTTGGGAACCTATATTTCACCTTCAAGAAATTTATCAAAATAAAAGTTGATAATTTCAATGGAAAAGTTAGGAACCTAAATCCCACTAAAAGTGTATTTACATATACCCATAGTAATGAAAATCAATTTTTTTTAATTTTATGTATTACTTTTCATTTATTCATTTGTTTCATACTTTTTGGCACCAAATAATAATAATAATAAATTTATTGCTTAATTTTCCACCTTTAAATAGGAAATCAGGGTAAAAACTCTCTGTTTGGTGATTAGCTGCCTCACAGCAGCGATTACTTTAGTATTCAACCATCTCAAAAACAGCAGAACTACAAAAGAAACAATAGTTTTTTAAAAATTTATGTCAAGAATCTGAAATTTGATGAGGTGGTTAGAAATAATTAAGCATACCCGTCTGCTTTGGCTACGACATCAACTTGTGCTTCGAGTTGCCTCATCTGAGAAGATTAGTGAGCAAAATTAAATATGAAAAAACAAATAAGAAGCAAAACAGAATGGTATATGAGTAGATTGTACTTCCATGGCCGCCCCGACGATGACCTTCAAGGTTCGCGCCCTCCATCTTTGTCAACAGTGGAGTGAGCCGCGCGCGAGAGAGAAGAGAATAGAACAACATACATAGTTAATAACATCCACCATGCTTTTCGGGGAAAGGGGGACAGGCCGAGGCTGGTAAATATAGCCCATTTACTAGCCCATCTGAAGCCCTTACTGTTACTTACTTTATAGGCCCATACATAGTTACATTTGTAAGTAGCCTGCTATTTCTCTCTTTTATTTTCCTTTTCTTTTCTTTGTTTATACTTCTTAACATAGTTTTTACACAAGGATCCGTCCAAGACCCGGGTTACTGGTTTTTAATCCGGTTATTGGGTTTTTTAAGTTAATTATATTTAAAAAAAATTAAAATAATGTTATTTTAATAAAAATAAAAACAAAAAAGATAAAGATTAACAAGTTTTAACTAAATATTACCAGATTAATCCGTAAGGTCACAATAAAGTTTTCCTTCCCTTATCTTTTCTTTAACCCAATTCAATTCTAATTTTGGGATAACCAGATTCTGGACCAGATCAAATTTTAAAATTATACTTATTAAAATTGAAATTATTTTTAAAGCATTACCAGATTGGATACATCATCATTGTTTACAAATATAAATGTGGTCTAAAAATTCTTAATAAAAATATAAAGGAAAAAAAACTTACGAATGGTTCCTTCCAATATCAATTGATGGAAAGTGTATTAGGATCATATTGATCTCTTAAATAAACAGTTTGTCTTCTATTTTTATTATTTTATGATAAATATTTATTAATAATTAATTAATTATGATTGATAAACTTCATTACCAACTACATTGATAAAATATATATGCATTCAATAAAAACAATTATCTTGGCTATGTCTTTCAAGGATTCATTTTATTATTATCATATAATATATAATTCATAAAAACAGCCTACATGAATATATAAATAAAAAAATATTTTAATTTGTAAAATTTTAAATTTAAATTGAAAAAAATTAAAAATAAAATTTTAATTAATAAATTTCAAATATAATTTAAATTTAAAAATAACGTGCGATTATCAAGCTATTTTTATATAATTAGTTCTTTGAAGCAATATTGATTTTTTAAAAAGTTATATATATTTTTATTATAATAGTATTGGATTGATTATTTTCAAGATTTAAATAATTTTTGCAACCAAAGAAATAATTCAAAAAAAAAGTTATATATGTTTTCATTATGTCTATTTTATGACTAAATTGGTTTGGTTATTTGAAGCGAGGTAAGATGAAACCACAAACAACCACTTCAGCTGCATGATCGATGGAAAATAAACGTAGCCTAATTTAAGGAACATTGCTGAGAGAGACAAAAATATTACCTCCACAAGTGAAAGGGACAAAAAAGAAAAATAAACGACAGATAGAGGGGCCAGCCTCCAGCGGAACATTTTCGTCGCGGTACATGCAAATCACCATCCCGCCATGACGTGGCGCATGAATCCTGCAAGCTGAATTCCTGCCACTGATAACTCAAGCTTCTACCAGAGACAACGCCCCTCCCCTCCCCCTGCCTCTCAGTCTCTCTCTCTCTCTCTCTCTCTCTCTATATATATATATATATATATATATATATAATGACCATGTCCTCGTGAATGTTCAGAAAACATTTTCCTTCTCTTAATGATCTCACGCAAATTTCAATTTTCTCAGATCCCACTGCAGATCTCCTTTTTCCCCGGAATTTGAAATCTCAGCAAGAAATTAACCTGATCAACGTTACTTCTGCCATTTATCAGTCAAGGTAATTTTGCCTCAATTCTCCGGCATTTTGGTGCGTGCGTCGAAATTTAAGGGTTGCTTAGTTGATTTTTTGAGACTAATGATGTATTGATCAAGTTAGAACTTGAATTGAAGTCCTGGACTTTCTTCCTGGTTAAATCATTCTTTTGATTTATAGATAATTTCTTGACAAACAGAACAGACCAAATTCAAGATTGCCATCAATGGCCGGCAAGCCAATGAAACCAGTTCTCCAAAGACCACCAGGTTACAGAGACCCCAACCTCCAGGCAAAGCCTGCCCCGAGACCGCTACCGACAAAGGCATTGCTGCCTCCTTCATTCCAACCAAGGAAAAGACGGTCCAGGCATTGCCGTCTATGCTTATGCTGCTTAATCCTTCTCCTTATTATCGTCATTCTCCTGATGATTATCGCAGGAGGTCTATTTTACCTCTGGTTCGATCCAAAACTCCCCGTTTTCCACCTCCAATCTTTTAAATTCTCCGCTTTTAACATCACCAAGAGATCAGATGGCACGTACCTTACCGCCAAAATGGTTGCAAGAATCGAAGTTAGGAATCCTAATGAAAAAATCATCTATCATTTTGGAGAGTCTAAAGTGGAAACGACAGCGGGAGACGACGAGGTTAATTTGGGATCGACGACCTTGCCTGAGTTCACACAGGGAAAAGAGAATACGACTAGTTTGGAAATTGAAACCAGTGTGAACAATGAGCTGATCGAGGATGGAATTGGATCGAAGATTCTTGATCAGTTCACGAGCAAAAAACTGAAGGTGGATATGGATGTGAAAACGAGCATTGGAATTGATGTTGAAGGGGTGAAGACAGGGTTGCTGGGAGTGGAAGTTCTGTGTGGAGGTGTAACGTTGAAGGAGACCAATACTGAGATGCCAAGATGTATCATAAGCACGCTTAAATGGTAAGTTTTCTATTTCTTTCTGATTTTTACTTTTTAATTTGTTCCGTGAGAATTTTAGAGATTAGAATAGGTTTCGAATGCACAAATTAAACTTTGGGTTTGGTTTAGGATGTGATTAGATGATTGGTAACTTTGAACTTCAAGCCTGATATAGTTGTAGATTTTGAGAAACGATAATGGCCACTTCCGTGTGATGATATTTCGGAGCGTTTTGCATCAAGAAAGACCCAATTGTCAGGTCTTAAAGAATTGAAGCCTGATGATCTTCACCTTCCTTGTCTTCTTCCCCCCCCCCCCCCCCCATCCTGAAATGGTAAGAAACTGCAAGCTTGGAGTCTTATGACACAGCATACACAGGGTGAAATGGGGTCAGGAATCTTCACCTGCAGAATGAATACATCATATCCGTTTATGTATCGCGATTGCCTAATTTCTCATCTTGGAAGTAGACATTTCATGCATGTAACGATTAATGAATCGACAGTGCTGATTAAGATTGTTGCTTCGGGTGCAGGATTAACATCCGATGACAAGAAGTTGTGTGCAGGGCTGATGGTAAGAATCAATGAGACTGGAAATCAAATTAACGAAGCAATTTATGATGGTAGACAAACATATGTACCTGTAACCGAATTATATGGCATGCTAATTTTATATTTTTTACATTTACAATTACACAATATATATATATATATATATATATATATATATATTATTTACTTATTAGAGGGTTATTAATGGAAGAAGGTGAAGATTAAAGATTCATATAATACATGAACATGAATGGTGGTTGGACCTGGTCAGGTTTTTTATTTGTCTCTGGATCTCTGTTCTCTCTCTCTCCCTCCCTCTTCTTTGTGTTCTTCTATGGAAGAATATCCTCTTGTGATGGAGCTGCAAAGGAGGTTCTTGGATTCCTGATTTTGCTGACAGGTTGCCATAATTGCGTTGGTTTTTGGTTTTTTTTTTTTAACCTGCGAGGAAAAAGAAAAGGAGAAACAGAATCAAAATGAAACGAAGCGTAAGGCGTGAGATGTTAGTTTGCTTTTTCAGATTTTAGGTTAGGAATTTAAAAGGTGGATGGAGGGCTTAGGGTTAGGGGCAACTGTCAGTGTGTCTGCCGCCTAGTTATTGTGCTTTGTGACTTCGATTAAGATTTTCCTGCATTCTGAAAGGTTTTCGCACGCAACTAAAGGGGGACGATTTATAGATGTATTTTAAAATGTGATTGTCAAAAATATAATATTTTTATCGTGTTTTAGTTTATGCTTGGAGGTTTACAATGAATTTAAATCAAATTTACTCTTTTTACCCCTGAAAAGTAAATTATGTTATTTGGCAATGAATTATTTTTTCTCTATCCATTTGTGTCCATAATCATAATCATGTGTATATTATGTTAGTTATAGGTACCAAGTAAATTATATATTTATTAACAAATTACACAACATTTCCTTTACATTAATGGTTTTGATACCAAATCTTAAAAGTTTTTTTATTAGAAAATTACTCAAATTAGCCAATACTATGACTACCCGCTATAGTTTAAATAAGTATTATTTGCATCTTGAACCTTTAATATCCTCTTACAAAAATTAACAAGTTTTATTTATTTATTTACATAATTATTATTATTATTTATTTAATTGCAAAAAAACCATTGAAGTGTTCCCCCCCTTTAAAATGCACATTCCTTCCCCCATTACAAATCCACCCTCATCTCTCTCAAAAAAGGAATTCCTATTTTCCTTCCCATTTCCCTTCGCTCTCTATCAAAATTCACCAACTTGTCTAATTTGATTCAACTCATTGAGTCATGAAACCGATTCAACCCCTACCACCACAACCCTTTCCTTCATCAATCATCACACCAACAATAGCAGACCGCTGCCACCTTGACCTAACCCTCCCACTCCCTCAGCTCGACCAGTAGCTTGCCACCCCACTCCTTCCCCCACCCAACTTCAATGGCTCAAAATCTTTTTTCTTTGAACTCGACCAAATCAACCGAATTGAAAGTGGTACTGAATGCACCATCTACAAAGTCATCCACTGTATATGGCTAGCCCTTTCTTCTATTTCACCTGTGAGAGACATATTTGCTTTAAATATTTTTCATGAAACACTATTTTTCAACATTTTCAGGGTAGGAGGAGAATTTGAGTACAAAAAAGCTTTTATAGATTCAATTGTGATCCTTGTCTGAGATAACTATGAAGCAAATAAGGTTGTTGCTTTATTTATATGGATTCAATGAGAATTGTGCATGCACTTGGTAAGAAGCAAGAGAAGAAGGATTTTTGGTGATACAAGCAGAGACTCATTAATTACTTGGGTGGTTGTTCTCAACGTGCAACAATAAATTGTAAAGAAAAAAATATAATAATTTTTTTATTTGAAATATATTCAAACTGAGCTAAATATCTACGTTAATAAAAAAAATATTATGTTTAAAGATTATTTATTCATTGAAATTTTACAGTCTAATATAAATAATATAATTTGTACCAATCCAAATTCTTCTATAAATTGGATTTTTTCTATATAAAAACCACACTTTGATATATTTGAGTAGCTTTAATTTCTTTCTCAATCACAATTAATCAAACGAATTTCAATGGAGTCTCAAGGTTATGGCTATTTTACTAATTTTATATATAAACGGATTAACCTAAAAATATAATTTTCACAAGAAGGTTATGATCCGCTCGCTTAATACTCTAATCAATTTGTTGTGCTATCTCAAGATCCATGTAAAAACTCACCTGTGATTAAAAAGATAAAATGATCAAGTAATTTTAGGATGAAGAAGATGTTTGTCTTGCGGAGACTAGAATCAACACTAACATGTATCCAATATGTGAAAATGAACAAAAATATAAGGTATATTAGAAAATAATTCATGAAAACTACAATAAAAACAAAATGTTTGTATCTAAGTGTATATCAAGTTCTTTAATGCGTTGTTGGTCGACCACTCAATTAGCGATGAATAAGTTTTGTTCTACTCGAATCAAAAATGAAAATCAAAGTGGTTTCACCTATAAAAACAGGGTATTGTTTGTATAAAATTTATAAATTTAAATTCACTTATAATTTTTTAAATAATGCATTATGATGTGCTTTAATTTATTATTTTTTAAGATTGCATATAAAAGAATTCAATATCAACCATTTTTATTTCAACATTGGTGGGAGAAATTGAAGAAACAGCCTAAATAGATGATTGAAAATTCAAAAAAGAAGTCCAAAAATACTAGAAATGTATCTCCCACACGACTTATTCTCCTCTTACTTAAAATTCAATCAACTTAAAAGAAATTAATGTTGTACTCGGTGGACGACTATAAAATTAGAGATCACAATATGTAGAAAGTAGACAAAAAAGCATACTTAAAAAAAACAATAGCAGCAAAAGTTCTCATGTTGGATTGATCTTGAAGGATTAAAAAGAACATAAAATAAAAATGAAATGCAAGAAGATAGGATATTTTGAAAAAATTATTTGCTCTAGAGGAAGAGAAAGCAAAAGCAAAACATGAAAATACAAAGATAGAATGAGACAAGATTGTTATTATACACGAAATTTTTTTATTGAAACAACAATAAAAAGATGAGAGAATAATTTTGATAGATAAAACAAACATGCTTTTACATTTGATTGAATATCATGAGATGTGTCAAATGGAGATGTTAGCTAAACAACAAAATAATGGTTGTAATTAATATGCATTAGCATAATTTGAAAACAATAAATAACATGAAATAACATAGCTGAATATTCATTTTACATGTAATTAAAAAAATAAAAAAAAATATTCATGATTATCTATTTTAAAGAGCACGGTCACATGGTTAAGTGAGCTAGATAAAACAATTTTATAGCTATAAAATAAAGAGCGTGGGCATGGATGCTCTAACACTCCTTTCCTGAGCCCGTGACTAACCATTAGGTTCGCTTGTGTTCTGTGCCAGACGACAGCAATAATAACCTCGGATTTTTAAACTTACCATCGCGTCGTCTCATTCATGGATCCAACATGTTAAGTGTCATTTCATCTTTCGCTCACAAGGAGACTATAAAATCGATTCATTTTGATAAAGCTATTATTTTTTTAAAATAATTTTATTTAAAATTATATTAAAATAATATACTTTTTTATATTTTAAAATTTATTTTTTATATTAGTATATTAAAATAATCTAAAAACACCTTAAAATTAATTTAAAAATAATATTTTTTTTCAAAAATACTTTTTATATAAGAAGCAAATGGTAGCTGTGTTATGGTTCATCCAAAAATAATTGTAATTTAAAAAAAAATTCGAATCACTTTTCAAGTTTTCATTACTGCCGCAAGAGAACAGGAACAACCGCAATCTCATTGATAACATCCTAGCAAACTATTGTTAAATCTATATAAATTAATATTTCTAGAATTATAAATATTTATTTTTTATTTAATAAGTTATTTAAAATTTAAATGAAAACCGGATAAAAATATTATTTGATTAAAATTATTAATTTATTGAGTTTTAATTTATCAAGAATATATTTCTAATTTGAGTAGATCATAATTATCTTTTCTTTATAATTAATTAATTAATTAACAAAACTAATATTAATAATTATTGTGTCAATTCAAGAATTGACCGATCAACTCTTGGTTTGAATAAGATATGAAAACATCAACCTGAAGTTACATGTTTTAACTTGGAAGTTGCAACAAATTGACTTAGGGTTATTTTTTAAATATAATTATAGTTTATTTTCATGTTTAAAATATATTTAAATAATATTTTTTTATTTTTTAAAAAATATTTTTAAAATAAATGTATTAAAAAGATTTAAAACATATAAAAAATTAATTTTTAATAAAAAATTAATTTTTTTAAAAAAAATATAGGTTTATCTGTGTTCCTAAATAGACTTTTAATAGATTAAATTATGACTGAATTTTGCAGAAAAATTCTAATTTGATTTAAATAAAAACTAAATTATATTAATTGAGCCAGATAAACCCACTCAATGTACAAAACAAGTTTAATGCATAAATAATCAAATGCTAACAGATGGTAGTGCATAGTTTCATTGTTTTTTTTTTTTTTCTTAATCCTTGAGATTCAAATTGAACTGCTTTAAAAATTATCTGACACAAGTAGAAACGGATTGAGTAAAGGTCACGCGAATGGGATGAACTAATTAATGAAGTTCAAGCGGCGACTGAAACGAATGAGAAGGTCCTTTTCGTTCGCAACCTACTAGGGCTACTGGAGGGCTATGTTCAACGAATGTCTTGCAGTCCCTTGATCCCCAAGCCATAAACTGCACAACCACCCTCGCGTTTAAATATCTGCCTCCTGATCTTGAGTTCGTGGCCTGGTGCTCTTCACAAGAAATTTCTTGTATTATTTCCGGGTTTGAATAGTTTTATATATATCTCTCTCTCTTATTTTCTATAGTACAAACAAGTTAACTTAATTTTATCTCAAAACATTTCATTTTTAGACAATTTAAAAACTATAAGAATGTTATTTTGAACAAAAAAAAGAGAAAAATTATTAAAATTGACCTAGTTGGATGTCACTCGAATTTGGCCAAGTCAATCATATCAACTAGTGGTTATCAAGTTGATTATATTAACTTTTAAAATGATTTGAAAGAAAACTCAATATAGATCAGTCTCTAAATTATCAGATCAACATGTTAAATTAAATTTAATAATTATAACTAAAGTAAAAACAATAGATAGGTAGGGTTAGTGTTGTGTAATGTTAGTATGATTATATCATGTTTCAAAGTCTATCTATTTCACTAGGTTTAATTATTCTTTTAAAATCCAACTGACCTAACTGATTGATTTGTAACCCTAGTGATTTAAGGCTTGGGTTGAGTTCAATTTCAATAAAACTTCTAATAAGTTGATTAAATTCATGACCGCGCTGATATTTGTGTTGACTCTTTTCTTATACTATTTGGAACACATTTCTTTGTTTATTATGGAAGAAAAGGAATTCTTACTTGTTTATTAAATTTTCAGGATATTTAATGAATTTAAAAATAATTATAGTGTGTATAAACTCGAACACCTAAATTATATAAAAAACATATATATCTGCATGTTTTTAACCATTAAAAATAATCTAATAAAACCATTCAATTATGACCAAAACATCATTCTACACACGCGAAACAAGACCCAAACACATGTTTTTATTTGAAACGAATTTCCCACCCCGTTCCCTTTCACTGCCGGAATTCTATATATTATCACTCTCGAAATCTTGTATTTATAAGGTATATGCCTCCATCTTTTCAACATGTAGTGCATTGCCTCGCCATTAGGTCATAAAGCTTAAGGAATATAGTTGAGGGCGTGCCCATAAAAAATGGTTGAAGTTGGATTATAAAAAAAAAAAAAAATTTATATTCTATTTGCAGGTTTAATTTTTAGAATACCATTGTATTCGCATATGCCAGTAATAATATTATACTGGAAAACAAAAGAAAACTTGTATAGAAAAAATAAAAGGAAGAAGATGTTTTTGGGACTTTAATGTGGTAAAGAAGAAAAAATCGATGCAATGGCCACATATACAAGTCATTAGAAAAGAGATGAAAACAATAAATACGAGAGGCTTAGAGGAAGGAAGAATACGAAGAAGAAAATGTTATGAATCTATAAAATAGATGATCTATAGGCTCTTCAGGGGAGAAGCCTAACTCCATCAATTCGTTTCGTGGGAGGAGTTCCACTTTATAAACTTGTTTAAGTAAGTTAAATTTTTTTTTAACAAGTTCAGATAACTTGCATTTTTAGGATCCCACACTGGTATCTTATTACTTGATATTAATTTAAAATGTTTTATTTTAATTATAATATAATTTAAAATATCATCAAAGTAAAATTATATTTTAGTCTCTCTCTTTTATAAAAAGACATGAATCATAAGCTATAAATACAATATAAATTCTTTAAACTTTAGGTTAATAATATCTTTATTCTTAATATTTTTAATATAAATATTTTCAAAGTTTATCCCTCTAAAATATTATTACATTTTTTCTCTACAAAGTTACTAATTAAAGCATATAAGAATCTTTACATTTATCAAGTGAAATATTTTGCAAGTATTAATTACTAACTATCTAAATTTTTAATATCAAATTGCCAAATACCTTAATTAAAAAAAAGGAATGAATCACATTACTTAAATTAAAAAATTAATTAAATATCTAATATATTAATTTTATTTCTACACATTGTGGAAGACAAACCTTATTTGAAAAAAAAAACAGATGGGTATTTATTGCTTATTTGTGTATAATTTTTTAAAAAAATATATTAAAATAATATATTTTTTATTTTTTATATGAACTTGTTAAAACAATCCAAACACGTAAAAAATTAACTTAAAACTATTTTAAAAAAAAATATAATTAAACCACGACATCAAACTACATACCTTAGAAAATACATTAGAAAGAGGGACTTTAAATTCTTACTCACTCAATGTAAAGGCATCCATCCACGGAAAAGAAATAAAATTTTTAAAAAACCATTATAGAAAATGAATGAATTAAATAATCAATCAATTACGTAAATCACTGCAATTAAATATTTGATGCTTGATTGACAAGCAAAATTGTCAAGGAGAATTAAAAAAACTCCACCTAAATCTCGTCAAACTCAAACAGTGAAAAGGATCCCAACTGAAACTGTCCGTGACCCTGCAAATTCATCACACCAACAGAAATGGTCTCTATTTTAGCCACGTAACTTATAACGGATTTGAAATGATATTTTATAAAATTTTAATTTTTTTATGTTATAAATTATTATATTACTTTAATATTAAAAATAATTTTAAAAACTTTTTAAAAATATTATTTTAATATATTTTAAAACAAAAATATATTTTTAAAAATGACCACTCCAACACAATTTAAAACCTTCCTATAAATCGAACCCAGAATTTGAACTTATAATACCTGTGACGGTCTCTCAAGCACTACCCCACCATTTATGATGTGTAATTTATGATTTAAAATTTTGAACTTTGTACAATACGAAATGGGTTGGCGCGTGACTTCCTTGGGGACCAAGTTCGAGACCATTGAACCATCTCTTTCCCCTAGCCAACCAGAATTGCCGCGTGTCATAAATTTAACCATCTATTTTTCTAAATGCGGCGAGTGGTCTGGGATTTCCCATTTTAATCTCCCCCTTTTGTAACTACCCATCCAAAAATGAAAAACGATGCTAGTAATATTTTATTAATTTTTTTCAAAATTTATATTGAAAATAAAAATAAATACAAAAAATAAAAGAAAAATTCATAATTTAGAAAAATCAATAAGAAGATTTTTTAAGATTTTTTTCTTTTAATTATATATATATATTTAAATAAACATAAAGAGTAACTAATAACTAATAAGATCACTCTCTCATCCAAACCATTTTTATCCAAAAATTCAGCCAATTAAAAATCTTATTAAGATTTCGTTTCGTAATTTCACTTTCACACTCTCTAAACCGACATATTAAAAAAAAAAAAAAACTTGAAAAGCTAAAAGCAAAAAAATGAATAGGGCTGGGCTCTCTGCTTCTTAGGATATTCATATAAAACTGCGATTCCTAGGCCTTTTGACGTTTGACTACGAAACTCTCTCCAATATCTCCTCATTTCTCTCGTTATCTCTCTGTTAATCCCTCTTATGCCCACTCTCCTCTTCACTCCCTCAGCAGCCCCCCTCCTCTCTATCTTTCTATCTACCCTATTTGCCTGTACCCTCTAATTCTCGCATCAGTTGTATATATATATATTTGTGTTCTTAAAGCGTTTTTAATACTTCCTATTTGTAACGTTTTGTTTGAAAATTTCCCATCTTTGATGTTTTCACCTAAAATCCAACCCCATAAGCCTTGATTAAAAAATGAATCGCTTTTCTACCAAGTACACAGAGCATAAAACAGTGACCAACAAGCTGGTGAAATGGGAGGACTCAAAAGCCACAAGAATAGTACGGATTTCAGTTACTGATGGCAATGCTACGGACTCATCTGGTGATGAAAAGGAGGAATCGAAAAGGCATCATCCAAGAGTCAAGAAACATATAAACGAGATAAGAATAACAAGTTGTGGGAGCGACAGAGCAGCAGAGGATGCAAAAAAATCTTCAAAAGTGGTAAGCCGGCAACAAGTTGTGAAAAAAATTTCAAGGGATCAGTGTTCTTATCCAGGGGGGAAAAGGTATCGTGGTGTGAGACAAAGGCCATGGGGGAGGTGGGCAGCAGAGATCAGAGACCCTTATAGGAGAACCCGGCTATGGTTAGGGACTTATGATACAGCAGAGGAGGCAGCCATGGTTTATGATCAGGCTGCTATTCGTATTAAAGGACCTGATGCACAAACCAATTTCACAAAACCTCCGGTGAGCAAACAACATGCCCCAGATGTTGATATTAACGTTAACATTTCTGGGTATGAGTCTGGTAAAGAATCTCATAATAGTCTGTGTTCTCCAACTTCTGTGCTTAGATTTCAATCTACAGAGGAACTGGGGCCTCAGTCACAGGCTGCCGTACAGAGTGATTGTTGCTGGAGGATACCAACGCAAGAAGAGGTGGTTCAAGAAGAAATTATTAAGGTCGGTGAGGATAATGAGTGTTTGGTTACAGATCCTTTTTGTTTGAAAGAGTTTTGGGATTTCGAAAATCCTGCTCCGATTTTTTTGGAGGAGTGTAGTGTACCGGATACTGTTTTGAGAGAAGATTATGCTGATATCTCGGTACATTTGGATGGTGATTTCGGTTCCTGTTTATGGGATGTCGACAAGTACTTTGAGGCTTAATTCCTCTCTATTTGGGTTTAACGTTATAGCGACCTACCTACTAATATGGTGGTTTGGTAAATTCCGAGGGGAGTTTTGGATCAGTACCGCCCTGTTTTGTTTTTCCGTTTTAGATGTAGTAGTTTTGTCTAAAAATTGTAAGTTTTAGCTTGCAATCTGCAAAAATATGTAGATTCTTTCCTCTTTATCATTTGTTTTAAGATTCTGGATCTTTGTTTCCGGCAAGTGTTCATCAGCAAGGATTGCTGGCAGGATAGCGAACCCGGATTATGCTAGGGTGTTTAGATTTTGGCTGTCCAATGTCACTTTTTATCTTTTTGGTTTGAATTTATTTTTGTATTTTAAAAAAAAATTAAAAATTAATTTTTTTTATTTTAAATTAATATTTTTTTGATAATTTTAAATTTAATAATTTTAAATTATTTTAATATGTTGATATTAAAAATAATTTTTTTTTAAAAAAAAAAGAATTTTTATATGTTTTTAAATAAAAATATATATTAAAAAACAGCTAAAAACAATCTTTTTAATATCATAGGTTCGGTGAGAGATATTTTTACTTGTTGGCATAAAAAAAGCCCACCAAGTGGCTAAAGTGGTTTCCATGTTCAACGGTTGGCCACTTCAGACACTTGATAGCCATACGCTCCTGCGTTTTATTAGCCAGCAATGGACACTCGAAAAATTCCTGACTATTATCCTGTGCTTTTCTTTTCCTAGAGTCTAGTGAAGAGGGTGACAAAAATATCCTGCATCAGTTGGAGATTGCTGGGGTCTGAGAATCAGATGTTGTATGTGACGTCTCCAGTAATATAATCTACAGTGTTCATTGACTGATTGCTATCAATTACGCTTTAATATCTTACAAGGAATGGATTTTGAACTCATAAAGGTCAGAACCCTGCGTTGTGTCTGCCTCCACTGAAATTGCCACATTTGCCAAGTGGGATTCTTGGACTGGGTGCCGGAGCCTATAGTAAAGCAAGCCATTGGCTTTATAGAAGTTTGAAGACATGCCAACTCGCTTGATTTCAATTGTGATGACATCCCTGGGAGGTAATATGGTATTGCAGGCTTGCTTTTACTACTCTAATGAACAAAAGAGACCCACTTGCAAAGCCTGTAGCAACATCTACAGAAGATGTGCAAAAACCAGATTCGGACCCCCTTGCAATTTGCAATTCTGAATTTGGTCGCTCCGGAAAATCATTTTACCCAAGTTTTAGACCTTGTCACGTACAATGACAGTGACAGAACCTGGACACATTGCAGATTTACAGTGTTTGGTCTTCACAATTTTCACTAATAATGTTTTTGTTTCATGGCCAGTCAATTGTATTGCCAGCGCTTTTTGCGGCTGGCACATTGTACAGTGAGTGGTGGGTTAGCTATTTTAAACTTATTTTTTAAATATTTTTAAAAACTTAATTTCTAATTTTATACAAAATCTTTATTCACCTTAAACTGACTGGTGTTTTTTAAGACAGTATATACTTGTTAAATGTAAACAATTACATAAAAAAATGTTGATTGATTAAAAAAAAAGACGGATGATATACCAAAGTAGCTGAGAATTAAATTGTTAGAAAGACCATTTGAGATTGTGGTAGTGTTTTTAATTTAAAATATTTTTTATTTATAAATATATAAAAATAATATTTTTTTATTACTATCATTACATCAAAGTAATTTAAAAATAAAAAATAATTTTTAATAAAAACAAAATAAAATTTTAAAAAATACAATCTACTTCCTATCTCCAAATAAGCTCATAGGATGCAGTCGAGTCTTGAACCTCCTCCCCCTTGTAAGTCCAGAAAATAAAATAGAAGGAACTGCGAGTGGTGCGCTATTCTATGCACCTTGATGTCACCATATCTCGATTTGTATTTTTTTTCTTCTTTCTTGACATACACATTCATCATAATTATTTGATCAGACGGCCAGGAACTCAAAGCTAAAATTGGCATACAAATTAAACTCTGATGGTAATTAATTAATTATATTTGTGTAGGATATACAGCCACGCGGGCGCGGCCATGCAAGTGAAGTAGCATAAGCTATGACTCTTGTTTGAGGATAAGGTGTGACGAGACTTCGAGTAAACCTTATTATATTTCAGCTTTTCAGTAACATAAGGAAGAGCTGTCTCAAAAGCTCACCAACATACGCAAAACGAGTCTAATTTAAGAATCTCTGATGCTTGAATTAGTTAATAAGATGCATGAGAAAAATGTAAATAATGTGAGTTATATGATTAAGAAAATAATAAAATACAACTTGTGTAAGGAAGAGAGCATTTTCCCATCAATCCTGGCTCTTTTACCATCCACGAAACCGTTGTTTTTATATGTTTTTGTTTCTGTTTATTTTTATATTTTAAAATTACTTTTAATAAAATTTAATTTTTTTATTTTTAAATTAATATTTTTTAGTATTTTTAAACTATTTTAATATAAAAATATTAAAAATATATTTTTTTAAAATAGCCACATTTACATGTTCAAACACGCCCTCTTCGTACATCATTTTTGCAAGAGCCGTCCACCCCACGAAAGCTCATTCGGCCAGCGTGAGACCCACACCAACACTGCCTCGCTTTTTTCCAGACCGTTCCGGACAATTTCAGCAGGTCGTTCTTGTATCCAAATAAATTTATATTTGTTTTTGTATAATTTATAATGTGAACTTGTGTGCAGGTACGTGACTTTTTTGTGCTGGTGATCATTAGTGCGAGTATTTGATTGCCAAGTGTAAAAGATTTTGGTGTGGGTTTTTTTTTTATTTTTTTGCGTGCGTTTGGATTATGGATGTCTTTTATTTTTTTTGGTTTTAGTGAATTTCTTTTTTAAAGAAAAGGTGGAGTAATTTCGCTTGCAGATATAAAAGAATGTGTGGATTTTTAATAAAGGGTTGACCCCTGAAGAGGAGAGTCTTGTCAATTGGATATCAAAGATTTGCTATTTTTCTAAAAATATTTTTAATTTACTTTGTTTGATTTCTATTTAATCTAATGGTAGGATGGTCTGTAAAAGAATCATATTTTTCAAAATTTAGGGGAAATCATATGTTTTTTAAAAGATATATGTTTTCTATTGTGTTTTTTAATGTGAATTTGATTAACAAGTTGAAAGGTATTTCTTTTTTTTATTAATATTATATAGTGAGATGTTATTATATCAATGAAGTTATTTTTTAGTTCACAACATTTGTCTTTAAAAACACACATATACTCCATGTGAATTTTTTTTCTTTTTATTTTTAATTTTATTAATATATTGAAATTTTGTTATAATTTCTCATATATTAAAAAATTATTTTATTATTATAAATGAATTTACTTTGTGTTAATATGACTCGCTTATTAGATATAAACAAGTATTATTATACCTAATTTTTAGATAATAAAATAAAATATAAATTAATCACAACCATTCACTTAAGTCCAACACCTATATCTTTAAGTTAAAATTAAAATTTTGTTATCATACACAAATTCTAATTTAATATAATTAATTAGTATTAATTTAAAGAAACTTTAGCAAAAGCATAATTAATATATTAATATTTAAACAAACTTTAGCAAAAACATAATAAATATCTTTATCATTAAATATAAGCAATGATACAACTTAATTTAAGTAATATGTATAACATAATAAATATTATTTTTATATCATAATCAATCTTTTACCTATAACTATAAAGGCAATTAAGGTTATTAGTTATGGTAAACTAAGTAATGACTTCATATTTCTCTTTTCTTTTCTTTTTTACTTTTTTTTTTTTTTGAGATGCCCGCTATGACAGAGCTAATGATCTTGATGAGCATTGCCTCGTGTTTTATGCCAAGATTGGTGATAGACAAGGCAAAACATGAGCAATCATGGTCCCCGCTCTGAATTCACCATTAATACAATTGGCTTAGAGCCTCTTTGTCTACCCAAGTATTTTTACTATATAAATTGTATTTTGCATGAAAAAACACAAAAAAGATAATGCCTTTTCGTTTGAAATACATATTTGCAGTGTAGCCAAACAAAGCCTTAATCATGGAAAAGGAGGTGCTCACCCTGTACCGGTGAAGGTGCCTGTCCAAGAACATGATTTCCAACTTTCGCAGGCGAGCACTACTAAAGTCCCCAACTTCAAGAATTTCTTTTCTTTTCTTTTCTTTTTGTATTTTCTCATTTTCTTGGCACGCGCGCAGCTGCACCAAGAAAAAAACGTTTCAGACGCGTGTAATAAATCCAAATATCCGATCGATGAATGAGATACATTCTCATTGGTCATCATTTAAGGATGGATACAGCCATCAATGTTCTTTAAAGAATTCAAATGGTTAGACAGAAAGGATCATTAACAAAAAAGAAAGGGACGCAAAATAAAGATAAAAGTGGAAAATGGGAGGGACAAAAAATCACAGATACCGGCAAACATCACAGGGAAGCTTGATATTTTTTTTGGGGGTTAAATTAAAGTATTTTTACTTGAATTTTCAATTAAAATAATATTTTTTATATTTTAAATTAATTTTTGATATCAAGTCTAAAAATATAAATTAAAAATTAATTTTTTAAGTACCTCTGTATTAAAGGGAAATTTTAGTGGCAAAACAAGCTTTGAGGCTGTGGGGATAAGAGAACTTCATGTTTAATCATGAACTGAAAAGGTACCAAACAGAATTAATGTAGCAGGAAAGAAAATCACCCACCCTATAATTAGCAGATATTCCTGGCTGATGGTCTGGAGGCCGTAGCCATAATATGGTGTTTATGTGCTTGATTACACAGATGCATGGCTTTGTCTCCATGTGCTGAAAGCAAGGCTGTGTGGGGTATAAACAGCCAAAGCCTTTTGCTTACAAACTAAACTCCTCTTTAAAGCAAACCCACACAAAAAGGAGAAAGGAAAGGAGCAGAATGATTTGTTTTGTTTTGATAAAATACCAAATGGAAACCTTAAGAAATAATTAAGAAGAGGCCTACCTTCCAATTTCATTACGTTTAATGGTCTCAAGCTTTCTATTTCCACCACAAACCAACCATAGCTGGCCAAGTCTGGAAAGTTTTCAGGCGAACATTGCTGAGAAACCATATAGAGTTGGGGGGGTTCCTCTTCAATGGAGTTAGGGGGGAACCTGCAGACTCTCGTTGAGAGAGCATGGGTTTTGCATGATCGGCTCAATGAAGAGATCGAGAAAATTAACAGCTCCTTCTGCAGATTCTGTTCAGAACATGGTCGCTATTGTAACATAGTGGAGACCCCATTTCAGGAGAAGGAAGGATTGATTTCCATCAAAGATTCATTGAAGGAAGTAGGGAACGCCCTTATGCTTTTACAGGCATGTTCATCATTTTAATATTCCCCTGCTTATTTCATGATAGTTAGCTCAGAATTAGCGTACGTGCTGGAAAATATCTTTCAGGTTTTATAAACTTGCTTGTTTATCATCATTAGTTTCCTTAGGATTTACTAAAATTTGAAATTTCAATCAGATGTTAGAGACACCATGCCTCGAATCAGCAAGTACTTTAATGAAAATTATCTGGTATATCGATTAATCTCCATGGTTATACACAGCATACCGGTCAGTACTCAAAAAAGCGTGGCATTCCTTGTATATTGTTGTTCGTAGCACATTACTTAAAGCTGCAACATGAGTTCTTATTGGAAATAAGTTAGGTAGACCAAGGTGCTGTCACAGCTACCAAAAAAAAAGGTCTAGCACTCAAATTTTTTTTGCTTATTTCAGTGCACAAGAAAATAAAGTTACACAGTACATATTTGATATTCAAGATCCAACTACATCAAGGTACAGAGATTTAAGAACAAGGTGACAGCGGACAAGTCTATGTCATTTTCTCATTAAATTGCCAGGCTTGATTACCCTTTTCTCCTCCAATGTCATTATGCAGGGATTACGATCATGGCAGCCGATTGATAGGCAAGAGTCACTTACATGTTTAGAAGAAAGCAGGTTAAATCTCATGGAAAAGATAGCAGAGTATCAAGGAAGACCACTTGATGTGGTGGAAGAACTGAACGCATGTTTTAGCAATGGAGAGACTGCTTTTCACAGGAAGTTGAGTAAGATAAAGAAGATCAAAGTTGATTCTAACATCCGAAATGAAAAGAGGAGGACAAATCCTGGTTTTTGTTGGATTAGAATGCTATTCAGCACATGGAAGTGGCATAGAGCTGCTGGGGTTGCAGCAAAATTGATTTTGATTTCAGCTAGCATTTCATCTACAGCAAGATTCTGCCAGGGTGGGCTTCTTTCTTGCAGTTCACGAAGAAAAGTCCTTTCATTGCTGAAACCCATAGATTCAAGAACAAAAGAAAATAGCACAGCATTATCCCTCTCAAATAGTCCTCTTGACGTTTTTTATGGCAGGGGATGAATTCATTATTTGCTGAAAAATTTTATATTATTTTTTGTCTTTTTTCGTTCTTTCCTTGTCCTGCTTGATGTTATCTAATGAGAATCAAGCAGAAAGAGAAACTTTGTTTCTTTGAATAGGGTTTCGCTATCAATTTCATGAATCACGTTGTGCCTTGCCAGCGGCGGGTCTACGGCATGCGCTGAAGGTGCTATGACACCCTCAAGTTCCAAAATTTATATCAATACCCATGTAGTATTAGGTTGGATCCACAATTTTTATTTTTCACCCTTAAAAGAGACAAGCCCATTTTTATTAGCTTAAAAAAATATAATAGAAAATTCACTAACAAGAAATTTAAATCCAAAACATTATTAAATGAAATAAAAATAAATCCATAACTATAAATTAAGAAAGATATACATTATGTCTTTTATTCCATCTCTATACCCCTTTTTTTGTATTAGAGTTTTGATGGGTTTTTTATGAATTAAATAATTTTTTTATTTTTAAGGCTATAAGATGTGAAAGTAGTTAATTCACTTTTGTGATTTTTTTTTATATGTCTATGTTCTTTCATATAAAAAATTAAAATTACAATTTTTACCCTAGAAAAAGAGAATTGCATTTGTGTTCCTAGTTTTGCATTTAGGGTTTTGATGGATTTTTGTGAATTATATAAAATTGAATTCTTTCTAAATTTAATTACTTCAATATTTAATAACACCAACTAGATAAGTAATTATTATGTATTTAATGTATTAGTTTTTTTTTATTAATCTATAAGATTAATTCTTGAACTAGCAGTGTTTATATTTTTTTAGGTTGAATTAGGTTTCGAGAGCAGAGATGTTGAAACAAGAAACTCTATATATTTTAAAAAAAAAAAAACTGAATGCCAAACTCTTAGACAACAATGAATTTATTGTAGCTATTATTTCAAACATGGCAACTCCTTCTTCAAATCTTAATAACTCCTGAATTTTAGAGACTCAATTAATATCCTTTTAAAAGTCGTAGAAAGAATTCAGCTCCAAGAAATGAATTTTACTTCTAACTCAATGACGACTACTAGGAATACAAGACTGTTTTTGTATCAATTTTTTTTTTTAAAATACCATATAGGATAATTTTTTCTTTTTACAACTAGAATCTGATGTGTCTTACTCTCTTCTCACAAACTATGGACTAAAAATAATAAAAATAAAATTTTAGATTAAAATTGAATATTTAAAAGTTACAAAGATTAAAAAAATATAAATTTAAAAGATAAAGGTCTAAAGTGAATTCTTTAGATAATTTTAAAAATGCCACCAATTTTCTTCTTCGCTTGTTTCACTTTGGTACGGAATCTTTTATTCTTTCCATACCGTAATAATCCAAAAGCAACTGGCATTCAATTTGCTCACTTGTTTCACCTATAGAGGGAATTTCCAATTAGATGGGAGTTCAAATTGTTTTGGTAAATGCCTTTGAGAGAGAGAGAGATTCTTTTAATAATTAAATATTTTATATCATTTTTGACATATTATGATTCGTTGTTACCATTTATATCCAAATATATATATATATATATATATATATATATATATATATATATATATATATATATATATATATATATACTCGGATGCTCTTGCAAGCTGGTTCAACTTTCTTCTTATTTTATCACGCGACCATTTTTCGGATGCTCTTGCAAGCTGGTTCAACTTTCTTCTTATTTTATCACGCGACCATTTTTAGATTTGAATTTAAACAAAGGCCGATATATATATATATATATATATATATATATATATATATATATCGGCCTTTGTTTAAATTCAAATCTAAAAATGGTCGCGTGATAAAATAAGAAGAAAGTTGAACCAGCTTGCAAGAGCATCCGAGGAATCCATTGACGGAGGAAGGAATTTGTTTTCTTTTATGGGCTTAGATTCTTTCCATTAAGAAAGTTCTCCAGCCCAATTCCAATTCCAATTCCAAATTGCAGACAAGGATCCAGCGCTCTTGGAGCCGTTTAGGATTTTGATTTTTTTTTAAAGTGTTTTTAATTTAAAAATTTATTAAAATATTTTTTTTATTTTTTTAATACAGACTTATCTAAATAATTTAATAATAAAAAATAAAAATAATTTTAAAACTAATTTGATAGTTTTTTTTCAGCTTACTAGTAGAGTATAAGCTAGATTTTTTACATGTTTAGGAGTATAGTTATTAAAATATTTTTTTTATTTTTTTAATACAGACTTATCTAAATAATTTAATAATAAAAAATAAAAATAATTTTAAAACTAATTTGATAGTTATTTTTCAGCTTACTAGTAGAGTATAAGCTAGATTTTTTACATGTTTAGGAGTATAGTTATTAAAATATTTTTTTTTATTTTTTTAATACAGACTTATCTAAATAATTTAGTAATAAAAAATAAAAATAATTTTAAAACTAATTTGATAGTTATTTTTCAGCTTACTAGTAGAGTATAAGCTAGATTTTTTACATGTTTAGGAGTATAGTTTTAATTGTTTTTAAATATGATTTTTATTAAAAATATATTAAAATAATATTTTTTTTTATTTTTAATATTAACATATTAAAATCATTTAAAAACATTAAAAATATATTAATTTTTTTAAAAAATAAATTGTTTTAAAATTACTTTAAAATCATGAAAACAAAGGGTTAAATTGATTCCACACCACTAATGAAAGGACAGCAGCTCTCTCAAAATGTATGGCGCCCTTATTTCCACGCCACGAATCAATCGATTAGATCCTATTATTCATATCTTCATTACGAATCAAATTGATTCCCAATGCAATTGCGTTTTGGAAACCTCTAGAATACAAGATGAAAGCAAATAAAGATATAACAACCCGCCAGTTTTTCTGACGGCAGCCAACAACTCCCTTCTCTCCTCTTCCCTTTTCTTCAATCCAATTCAATTCCCTGGTTAGGATTCAGTCCATAGAGGTATGTAGTATCAATATCGAAATTGACTTGTTCAATCACCAAAATAATAATAATAATAATAATAATAACAATAAAGGATTTTGTTTTTATGAATAACAGAAGAAAGCGAAGAGAAGAAACTGGAGGAAATGGCGGGCTCATCAAGGCAGAGCTTGCCTTCATGGATAACTGCAGCAGCAGCAGCAACAACCACAACAAGAGTTGATATTGAAGGAATCAACAAAGAAGTTAGTCCTAAAAATGAGGAATCAAAATCAGTTCCATCAGCCTCAGATTTTGATTTAGGTTTCGCTGAGAGAGCTTTCGCTGCCGCTGGTGCCGCTGTTCTTTCCGCCGTCATTGTTAACCCTCTCGATGTTGCCAAGGTAATGAACTCCCTTACATTTTTTACTTTAATTTCTCAATCGTCATTCGTTTTCTCCAGCACTCTCTCTCTCTCTCTCTTTTGTTTACTTAATTAAATCTGTTTTGTGAGTGATTATGCTTTAATTTAATTAATGATTTGTTTACCTGTTTTTCATAGACAAGGTTGCAGGCACAAGCAGCTGGAGTTCCTTACCAAGGTCTATGTGGAACGGCGAGTTTTGAATCAAATACGGTATTACCATATGCTCATTAACTTGAACATAATTAGATTTTGATTAATTTTTATTATTTAAATTATGGGGAAGGAAAGGAAATTAGGAGAGTGTTTGGTAAATAGCATATTGAACTGTGTTAATTTTGGTTCTATTCCAGATGTTTCCTTGTGTGAAAAGTTCATCGCATGCAGTTCCTGGCTCGCAACAATTGTGCGCTTCAGAATGTAATCGGTACAAGGGAGCATTGGATGTTTTCAATAAAGTGATTCGACAGGTTAGTGAGTTAATTAGAATTTGCAAGCGTAGTAATTGTTGTTTTTGAAGTTTTTTTTATTTGAAAATATATTAAATAATATTTTTTTTATTTTTTAGAAAATTTATTTTAATATTAGAACATTAAAATATCTAAAAAAACATAAAAAATTTTTTTTAAAAAAAATTAAAATTTAGAGAAATGCTATTGTGTTCCAAACGGTATATTCCAAAAGGCCCCTTAAACTTGATAATGTTACAAGTAATGGGCCCAACTTCTCTCTTAAATGATGTGCTTTGTTGGTATTCTAACTTCCAAGGAAAGATGACAGGGAATTCTTATTAGGAATTCCATTGGACCTTGAAATGATACATTGGAAGAATTCTTTGGGTCTTTCATTATCAGTTAGTTGATTGTTTTGCTCCTGTGATGGGTGTTTTTATGATGTAGTTCCATCTCAGAGAACCATGCACGCATCAAATTGCTGCACGGATTTTTGGTGTCAATATATAGTCTTAAACTGTACGATGTAGTCATTTTTGTAATCTTAAACTCATTAATGCATGCTGTTGATGCGTTAAAGAAGCAGAAAATTTAAGGGTTTTTTTTTTTCCTTTCGGTATGGGAGAATTGTTGACATATAAAGGCAATGCAGAGTTTTGAGAATGGTTTTTAGTGCTTCAGGGATGATAATTTTGTTAATTTTCTTTGCATTGTATGAACCTTGATTTTTGGAAACATGGTGCCTGCACCAAGCTAGGCTGGTGGGATGCTGCGATCTATTGTGCTAATATAGATGGGAGTTGGAAACCAGAATGCATCAACAAATTTTTCTGTATGAAATGACTTCTTAGTGCCATGGAAGTAGGGCAGCAATTGCTTTGACCTTATAGATTATTATGTCTTTGTGCTGCTAAGTTATTTGTCTTCTTTCTACTTTGGTGCTTTTGTTATTTTTCTGGTTGAATTAGTGCTTGGCAAGAATGTACTTATTCAGAGGCTTCACAGGGGTGAACTTGTGCAGGAAGGTATTGGAAGGCTATGGAGAGGCACAAATGCAAGCTTAGCTTTGGCTGTCCCTACTGTAAGTCTCTAGATTAGAAGAGATTTCCTCCTCTCTTATGGTTGATGCCTTTTACAGAGTGTTGGGATAATGGATTGGAAGCTGATTTCGCACGAAGATATTGTTCACATCTTCTGGGTCATGTTTTGCTGATCGTGTTTGTGTTTTTTTGTACTGTAAACCAGGTTGGAATCTACATGCCTTGTTATGACATTTTCCGGAATTCAATGGAAGAATTTACAATTCAGAATTGCCCAGCCTTGACACCTTATGTCCCACTAGTTGCAGGGGCAGTTGCACGCTCAATATCTTGTATTACTTGTTATCCAGTGGAGCTGGCAAGGACCCGCATGCAGGTAGTTTGCTTGTTGGTTTTGTTTTTTAGCATCATATTTGTTAAGGTATCCATGGATTAGTTTACTTGATCTTGATTGTTTACCTTAAACCTCAATCCTTTGTTATGAAGATCATCACATATATTTGTAACTGCACATACTGTAAATATTCTAGTTGTGGGCATTTTATTCAATGCAATAAACTTGATATAAGTAAAAAATCATTCAAGTATGTGTTAGTTTCTGATAGGAGTAAGATTGTACAATGCATGTGTTAACCAGGTGAAATTAGGGAGTAATTAATGTTGGAACAGATGATTAGATTACTAACTCTGTTGAGTGATTAAGTTGCTACTGAAGAACGATCATAACCAGGAAGAATGTTCTAACTGTTAATCCTATGATAATGTTTCTTGCTCATTTTTGCTATCCTTAAACTGCCATTCCTTTTGAGAATTTTGATATCTGTGATAAAGGCTTACCATGCATTGACACATATATATTATGGAGAATCCATTCTGCAGTCTAATTACGTCTGACCAATAATAGGCATTTAAAGAAACACAAGCTGGTGTGAGGCCTTCAGGAGTGTGGAAGACATTAATTGAGGTCATCAATCCAGTTGGGGGAACAAACAACACTCAAAAGTGTAAGTTGATGTCCAAGTTTAAAATGTGTTGATTTGGTCTCTCTCTGACTGACAGATTTGATTCTACTGATTGAGACTGTTAGATTGAGTTGTCAGTAGAATAAATTAAAATGAATTGCTGTAGTTTTTTGTATTGCCTTTTCTACCAAGCACAAATAATGTAATGAATTTAAGTGACAGTGCGAAGCTACCGCATCCTTTGGACTGGACTTGGAGCACAGCTTGCTCGTGATGTCCCCTTCTCTTCAATCTGCTGGGCAACCCTTGAGCCTGTGAGTTTTTATTATCTAGAAAAACATGATTTTTCAAATATATTGGGATCACACCTATTGAATGCGAAGCTGCTTTTCCTGCAGATCAGGAGACAAATTCTTGCCCTCTTGGGTGATGAAGCTGGGGCATCTCATGTCCTTGGGGCAAACTTTTCTGCTGGCTTTGTTGCAGGAACCCTTGCAGCAGCTGCTACATGTCCATTTGATGTTGCAAAGACCAGAAGGCAGATAGAGGTGAGTCTGTAAAACCAGCCTTTATTAAAAACCAGTCTTTATTAACATGAATAAAAAAATTTCAGAAGGAAAAATGAATAAAACAGAGGTACACTGTTGACAAACTGTATCAGTTATAATTGCATGAGAACTACTAATATCGAGATGGGTCTTGAAATTTTAGTTGTACTTGTTTTATGTTATAATCATCTGAACCTAAATGCTTATGAATGAGGAAGGATTACAATTCTCTGTAGGTTAGATACTCGATGACTTAGCATGCATCTAGAATTGAAGTTGTCACTGCATGATACTGTACATTAGTCTGATAGTCTTTGTACGAGATAAAGTACCTAAAGCTAATATTTGAGGTGAAAATTGACAGCCACATGCATTTTCCCCCCTCATCTGTCAACTTCCTTGAGCGTGCTGCTGATACTGTTATCACGGTTATTATTAGACTACCGCACTTTCAATATTATTTCAGCAGGAATGTGAGCACAAGTGCAGTTGCTGTGCTTTGATTTAATATTGCTGCTTTGAAATGGTTGTCCATGGTAAAATGATCACATGTCATAGCTGTTGTTATTGGAATTGGCAATTGACATTATATTTTATCAACTTTGACATAAAAACTTCTAGTCTATCACTAACATGCATTTTTTTTTTTGTTTTGGCTTAATGCTTGTGATGTTTGCAACGATAGAAGGATCCAACTAGGGCATTAAATATGACTACAACACGAACATTGCTGGAGATGTGGAGGTATGTTGTTTTTATGTTATTCTTCATTCACGAGAAAGTTGCATAAGAACCAGGCGATTGTCTCTATTGTTTTGAGTGGGTTTATTGGTGATGTTAAATTGACAAGTTGATACTCTCTTGCTACATGCCCAGTCTAAAGATTCTCCGAGATGGGGCTTTTGTATTCTAATGATAGGCACCTACAGAGAGCATCGTCTATAGGATAGGACCATATTATCCTGATTGATAGTCTGTAAGCTGCTGATCAAATTTGCTCTGGCTGTGGGTGAATCTTAGGGTTTGATGTATCCCTTATCATTTGAAACCATGTCATGAAATTGTTGTGTGGTCACCTACAAATTAATTGTGCTTTACAAACTTGAATCGGTGATCAACGCTGGGAAGTGTCCTGCTAGGAAAGCTTGAATGCCTAACTGTGCACAGTTTTAATTCCCCATCATTGATATCTTAGAGTTAGAAGGCCAATATTTTCACATTCTGTCTCTCCTTATATCTTTAGAAATATGCATTACTGATCAAAGAGGAAGCAAAAGTTCACCACTCCAACAGCCATATCAGTGCCATTTATGCTTCACATATTTCTGGTCACCCACTCTCACCATAATTTTTTGTGGAACAGGGGTGGAGGAATTAAGGGACTGTTTACAGGAGTTGGTCCCCGTGTTGCTCGTGCTGGCCCTTCTGTTGGAATAGTCGTATCCTTTTACGAAGTTGTCAAATACACTTTACATCACAGATACCAGTTCACAAAATGAAAGGGGTAAACATCAGCATTGGTTCTGTACGTCAATTGAGAATGACTCCTGCTGGTAAGAAACGTTGGCAAGTGTGTCTTAAAAAAAAAGAGAGATTAGGAAAAGGGTCACTCAGCCCCGCATTCCATTGAAAGCATCTCGTGAGCTTTGGCAAACAGGCAAGGATCTTAGGACTTCAAAAGCAACAGGATAGAGACATAGACAATAAGAAATCACCTTCTTAGGGCCTGGGAATTCCGGGATAGTTTTTTACTCGCACTGCAATTTTTTCCTGAAATGCAAATATGTCTTGCTTTATTTTGTTTTATTATATTCATTTATTTTCTGTTATCCTTTTAACGCTTCAAGCCTGTTTTGTAATTGTAAAAAAACAGAAATTGAAATTGTGCTGAGTTATCGTGGTGTTTACTTACAAATAATTAAAACACCACAAATCAGTAAATCACCAATCCTCCCCCCTAAAGAAGAGATCTCAAACCATAAATTTGTTACAGTTATTTACATTCAGTCCTCAGCTGTGCTTTCAGTTTTACAACTACATTCTGCAAATGAGCAAAATTCAAAGCTAGTCACCTATCTGCAGCAAGGAAACAGAGAATACAGAAGCAAGAGATCTGAGAACAAACAAGATGACAAGCAACTCCCTCAACGTGAAAGTATAACAAGCTAACACAACATTGCGATCTATTTTGCATGGACATTCATCAGAGCTAATTTTTTACAGCCCGCAGTCTCATACATGCTCAAGTTGCGATGACATGCTCCAGAAAGGCATTCTACGTCAGATAAATCACAACTCATTGAAGTAATTCTCACTGACAGGAAACACAACTAAAACCTAGAATGCAAGCAATTCCACATGAAATTTTAACTTGGTAATTTAAATTGCTGATTTCGGATCCACTGTTCCTTTGGCATTGCCTTCTTCTGTTAGAAGATTGTTGGGATCCTGCAATAGAATGTAAAATCAGCAGCATTGAGATGAGATGTAATCTGGGGAACGTCAGGACCAGTAGGAATATACCTCCATTCCCCATTTGATGTAATCTGGGGACTCACAGGCTTTATATTCATCAACCAAACTCTCAATTATGTCCCGTGATTCATCGAATTCAGAAAGATCATTGTCCTGAATAACATTTTGCATTAGATAATAAAAAAGCAGCCTACAAAGCTAGCACAACTTATGTAGAAGCATTCTACACTCTGGCAAGAACCAGTCTAGTGGAGATCGACAAAATCATGTTGCTCAACTGAAATGGAGCACCAATAGCTATAAAAGCGTTTTCTGATCGAAAAGATGGATTCGTTATTCAAGACTACTAGCTGAAGATAAAATAGTGTATAGCACAATCCATAAATTGACAACTGACCAGAAGCATGAGGGAAACAAGAAGGCAACTTACAGCAAACATCGGAAACTTTCTGTAGTTGTCAAGAAATGCTTGCTTTTTTCTCAGCTTCTCATACTGGCTCAGACATTTGCTGAAGAGGTGGCGGATGCTAGTGTGGCTTGCTAGCATGAGACCACTTACCTACAAATGCAGCACGTTCATTTATTCTTTCTCAAAATTCATGTATCATTCCAATACACTAAACATCACAAGGTTAACAAAACTGAATAACATGATCTCAAAAAAAAAAGAGTTCTTGGTAAGATTTTAGGAAAAATAAACCAAAACAGAGAAAGTAAGGCATGAAATAAGTTCTTACCCTGTGGGCAGTTTGAACATAGGGAGACTTTCTAGACAGAGCAACCTTCAAAAACAAAAGGAAAAAAGATAACATTAGCAGAGACTATAACTGGTTTGAAGAGGCAAAAAAATAGATGAAATAAAGAGAGATTTTTATTCTTTGTTAATACAGAAAAAGACCTGAATACTTGCAGGCCCCCACTCAATAAAGTTAACGAGCTTTCTTTCACGAATCCTCTGCAAACTTTCATGGACCTGATAAAAGAGTTGGCAATCCAATACTGGTGAATTTACTAGTAAGAAAAATGAAAAAAAGATGCTCGCATTTATGAACCTTCTAAATACAAAATATCAACTCAAATAATAGCATCCTCTTCTTATAATGATATGTAAAGTGCCATGTAACAAGCAGTCTTGTAATGATATGTAAAGTGCCATGTAACAAGCAGAAAGGGAGCCTAGTCAAAGCTACTAGAGAAAACAGGATCAACACACTGACTAGCTGATGGAAAACTCTTTTAGGAAAATAGATATTTTTTATTTTTCTATTTTTTATTATGATACCTTTTCTTGTCTTTTTTCTATTTGAAACAGAATTTTTTTTCTACTTTATTTTTTATTCAGCATTATTAGGGTTTTATATTTTTTTATATAAAAAGTTGTAACAATATTTTGACAAATAGAGACCTGAATAAATAAAATGAAGTATTTCAAGAATATCTTATACTTATGATCTTTACGGGTTTTGACATGTAACAAACATTTTTATCCTTTGCTTCGGCTTGTGTTAATAGATATAGGAGTCTGATGATTTTTAGTGATTATTTTATTTTGTTGTGTTGCAAATTCATAGCAAGAAGAGAGCACAACAATCAATGGTTGTTATTTTGCTTTGTTATGTGTTTCAGAACAACTACAACTAAAAGAATTACAAAATATAACGTGCTTGTGTAGGAGAAAATGAGAAGATTTCCCTAAAAAAATATTCAAGAACTAGTGTGTTGTTTCTGTCTATGTTAGTTGATGTCTTACCAAATCCTCGGAACCAACAATAAAGCAACTCACCATGAGATGGTTGCCCACACAAAAGTATTAGGATCTTGATGGGATAGCCCCCAAACAAAAAGATATTATTGATAGCGGTCAGTTTTTAACAAGTTTCTTCTAATTTGGAGAGATTTATGGATAAGTTTTTTTCGAAAAATAAATATTTTTATATTTTGTTTTTCTAATCTTTATTGGAATGCTTTTCTAGTTTTTTTTTTTCTATTTGAATGAGATAATTTTTCTAGTTTATTTTTTATACATTTTGTTAGGATTTTTTAATTTTTTTATATAAAAAATTGTGATAGTTTTTCAACAAATATAGATATGAATGAATAATTCTTATAAATTTTAATATATAACAAAACCCGTTATGATTTGGTCCTGCATCCATCACTGGCGTGCAGCAAACCTGACTCAGCGAAAAGCCAACATACTGAAACTGAAGTATTACATAATAAAGCCAATTTATGAGTTAACTATGGAGAAAAAAGGTGTTCAGAAGCTTAAGGGTTGACTTTCCAAATATGTTGCCCTTGTGAAATACTTAAACGACAAAACAAGTTCAGCCTTCTTTTCAAGCAGCCTTCCACGTTAAGATACTTCTAACAAATTCATAAACTCTGAGATTATTACCTGAGTAGGGTCCACTTCTCCCTGAATAATATTCAATATTGAAATGTACTTTGCTTGACTAGCTTCTTTTGTTCGCGCATAAGAGGAAACCATGATGTTCTTGGTCTGCAAAAAAAGGACAGGGTCAGGTGAATACCTATCTGCACTATGGTTAAACAATAATGAATGAAATTTCTCACCTGCAACAGTCTCCTCATAACATCCAGTACAGTAGTTTTACGAATCACATTAGCCTGCCATGAGATTATTTGCATCAGAGCATCAGCAAAATACCTCCTTTAAGTGCATGAGCATGCCCAGATTAAACATTTAAAGAAATGAGAAGCCAATAAAATCTATTTTGATGGAGCCACTAATTATTGTTTCTGAAATAATACAGCTATGTCTCCCCCAAAATCCATAAAATTATTGATGAGATTCCAAATATTGATTAACTGAGACTTTCAACTATAAAACTATTAATGAAACAAAAGATTACCATTGAAAAAATTAAATTGAATCAAGTTCGAATCTGACCTGGCGCTCCACTGTGAGTGGTGTATATCCGGTCATAAGAAAATGACATCTTGGTGTTGGAATTAACGATGCAAGAAGACCAACCAAGTCATTGTTCATATATCCTGGATACCGCAGAGTAGTCGTGCTAGCAGACATTACAGTAGATACCAAAGAGTTTGTTTGAGCAAATGTGGGATTTGACAGATGTAGGCGCTCGACAGCAATTCTATTAAGTGCAGTATTGTCCAGAACGACAACACAATCAGCATTTAGAGTCAGTCTCTTCAGTGTTAAAAGTGAGTTATAGGGTTGAACTACCACATCACTCGTCTCCATCTGGTTAGGAAATACACTGTATGTCTGTACCAACTTTTTGCTATAGCGATCATTTAGAGTCTCTAGCAGATACGAGCCCATACCTTCATTATACAATGCACCACTCAAGAAGTAAGAAAACACTACTGTCAAAAAACTTATCCGAGTTCCAACATATATTAGCCACAATTAAATTCATACAATGTGCAGACATTTGCATTAAGTTGATACTGGCCACAGCATTATCAAGCTAAGATGCACAAATTATGTATCACAAACCAAGAGCTGTCTGATTTTGAACCAAACTAAGCATAGTGGAACAATGTTCGTTCAAGTTTTCAAATCTGGACCATTTGTCAGATTCTAACAAAAAAATGTTGGTAATATTGTCTGTACAAGAGTACTGCAAAATTGCATCGCAACTTCAGAACTTTGAAGACAAGAAAAGGCAATGACAAGTGAAGCAACCTGAGCCTGTTCCTCCAGCAATTGAATGACACAGAACAAAACCCTCAAGACTATCACTTCCATCTGCCTCTCTATCAATCATGTCGACTATATCCTCTTCAACGCCCTTTCCCTGATCAGAAATATAGAAATACATATGAATCACACAAATTCGGTTGATGACAATAAGAACCTAACTGCAAAACTTTCGAAAAGGCAAGAACTCTTTTACCTTGGATAACCAAAATAAAATCATTCGTCACACAGCACAGACAAGCAACAAACCTGATGATATCCACTGGCCCAGTTATTTCCTGCACCACCACCATGATCTGAAACAAAGATGTTCTCATGATTGTAAAGATTACGATATTCACTGTTTTGAATTCCATTGATGACCCTGGGCTCCAAATCAATTAGTAAAGCTCGTGGTATGTAGTGCTGATCATCCGCTTGGTAGAAAAATACGTCTTTCCTATCACCTCCCTGAATCACGCCAAATTCGACAAAATATACGTTAATTGAGTTCCAAATATTTCATAAAAAAAATATTTTTTATTTATTTTGAATTTCCGAATTAATAGCAGAAAGGTAAAATAATAATAATACTAATAAAGTATACAGTTAAATTCCAAAATTTTGTTTAGGATAATAGAATACAATTCATTTTTCAACAACCAGACATAAAAGAAAGTGAGAATCGAAGACCTACCTGAGTTGCGAAATCTTCGAGGATGCCATCTTTGCTGATGCCGTGTTCGAGGCAAAGCTGTTTCCAGAACTCCATGCCGATCTGGTTCCCGCATTGTCCTACTTGCAGCGTGATTATCTCTCTCGGCATTTTTGTTCCGTTTGCCCCTTTCTTTTCTCGGGAAAACTAGGGTTTTGGGATCGACGGAGAGAGGGATGAAAATGTCAGTGGTGAATCTGGCGCGGAGAGGATTTAAGGAGAGGGAAAAGGAGGGAATCTCCGAAATTTTGGATTTACGTGCGTGCGCGCTTGCTTAAATAAATGCTTTTAAATGGCACGTGTTTATGATGGGAAAAAAATAATTTTTCTCATCATTGGAATTACTTTTTATTTTACGTGGTTTCTGGTATATCTCTCTCGTGTGTGTATTAGTTACCAAATATATTTAAAATAATTAAACTTAATTAATTTAATCTTAACAACTAAGTTAATAAAATCTATTAATCACGAAGAATAACTATCATTGATTATAATTTTAAATTAAGATTTTAAATTTTCCCCGCATGATTTTAAATTGTATAAAATAAAAATGAGTAGTTGATGTTGTATAATAGGTGTTGGTATCTTCAAGATTCTGACCTATACTTAGTATAAATAAAGCTTAACTTGAAAAATTATTTTAACTATGATGTGTAGATTTCTGAGAGTTTAAACTTATGATAAATAAGTATGGTTTTTAAACCTGATTTGGTACAAGAATTAGAATCAAACTGGATTTTAATCAGATTATTTGATAATTCGGGTTAATTTTTTAAAATAAAAATAATATTATTTTATTAAAAAAATAAAAGTTAATAGATTGCAATCATATCTTTAATCAGGTTTTACTAAGCCGACTAAATTGTCAAGTCACCCCGAGTTTTTCATTCTTTGTTTTTTTTAAATGTGGTCCGGTTTTAACCCCAAGTCAACCTATCAAATTAAATCAAATTTTAAAACTACACAAATAAAACATATAAATAATTTTAAGATTTCATAATCAATATTTTATTTTTTCCTATCATTAACGCATATCTTGTCCAGGTTCATTTTGAAGTAAAAATATATAAAAAATTAGCACCAAAAGTATAACTTCATTCTATGTTTTAGGTTCATTTTGAAGTAAGAATATATAAAAATTAGCATCAAAAGTATTTTGCTCTTTTATCCCAATTACATTGGAATGCTTTGGAAAAGAATTTAAAATTATTAAAAAATATTAAAAAGATATGAAAATCAGAACCAAAATCTTTTGCTCTTCTATTTCTTTTACTCTTTCTAATTTCACTAAAAGGGAGATTATAAAAAAAATATCTATTTTACAACAAGAACTTTCAGTAACAAGTTTAAACAACTTATTTCTTATTAAAGAAATGTTTTCAAAAGAAATGTTTTCAAAAAAAATTACATTACATTACATGACTCGATAATTTTATTATTTCTAATTTGAAGAACTTTAGAATTTAAAACTAAAAATAACATTAGCATCCAAAGAATATCCAACAAATACACCATTTATAGTTTTAGGATCAATTGCCCTTTTCCTAGTAATTGAAATATTCACTTTATATAAAAACCCTCGCACTTTAAAATATTTTAAAGAATATTTTTTTATGCTTCTAAAATGCATATGACATTTTATCCAGATTTTTACGAGAAATTCTATTGATAATATAACAAGAAGAATACAAAAATTCACCCCATGAGTTATTAGAGAAATCATAACTAATTAACATTGTATTAATCATTTTCATTAGAGTTCTATTTTTTATTTATGTTATCGTATTAAATTGTGGTAAATAATGAAGTGCTACTTGGTGTGTAAAACTATTTAATTCTAAAAATTTATTCATTTTAGTAGAAATATACTCACCTACTCTATTAAATCACAAGTATTAACTCTAATATTTTTTTTACTTTCTTTCCTACTAGACTAAAAATCTTTCTAAGTTGTTTAGCTTGTACACAAATTACATATTTTTCTTTTCTATTAGTTTATGAACTAGAAATAAAATTTAAATGCATCATTCTCTTAATAGTGTTAAATTTAACATGTCAAATTTTACTTTGCTAGGATCATGAAATTCAACATTAAACATGATGAATAATCAAACTCCCATGCACAAGGTTGATATCCAAGCCCATACATCTCAATCCATGATCGAAGCCCATGAAACCTTTAATTTTACCATCAAGTTTTTGTTTCATGATTTTATTAATGGTGATGTTAGTATGAAATTAAATAAAAAATTATTTTATTCTAATTCCACATCATTTATAAAAAAAATTTATTTCCATGATTGACAAAACTCTCTCTGTATATAAAAAAGATAACTAAACTCTCTACCACATAAACTTTAGCTCTCCCAGCTCTATAACAACTCTCTTATAAGGTCCAGATGGTGAATAATGACATTGCAACAAATGCAATTATATTTTCACACCTTTTCTCTTGTATAACAATAAGCCTCTTTATATGTACCGCTAAGTATACAAATACAACTTTATTTTCTAAAAAAGACAAGAAAAAATAACATGCATGCTAGTAACATTCATACTTTATACTAAAAGGAGTTATACTCATTGTTCCCACATAAAGATATTCTAAAATATGATTGTTGTAGAGAGAGAAAAAATAAGAAAATAAGAAAAATAAAAAATAATCATGTTAAGACTCTTTTTCAACCACGCGCTATTTTAAAATGATTATCTTAATGAGATAAATTTAACGATGCTAAAAATAAATATCATTAAAAATTAAAAGCGATCATATTTAATATCAAACTCAAATGATTTTATTCACATTTTAATATCTATATATCATTGAACCGCAGCTTTTTTTTTTGTAATTTTAATCTTTCAATCAATAACAATTTTTAACTGAGTCTCAAATTTCATTTCACCCAAATATAATAACTTTTTTTAAAAAAAAACAAACTGAGCCTCTAATTCTTTAATAGCTCATCAATTGAATCTCACATTTCATCATGGTCAAACCAAATGGAGACCCAACATGGAAAAGAAGATGTGAAACTGTAAAGACGGTTCATGAATTTTACAGTTAATTTTGTTGATCGAGGTTGATATATTATAATATATTCTCAAAATTTATTAAATTTTCTCCAATTAAAATCATTTTTTATATTATTATATCACTGACAATGTTTGTACAATCCTTTTGTTGTTGAAAAAAAAGAAGCTTCGTCCTACAGTGGAGCACGGGACACCGAACTTGTTATACATATACTAAAAGAAAACATTCTTTCATTGTAGAAATGGAATAATTAATATTTTTTTTCGCATTTTCTACTGCAGTAGCAGCAAATCTGTAATTTTTTGGTTTTTTTCCTAGAAAAAAAAGATCATTAGTTTTTTCTTTTTAGTTGTTTATTATTATTTTTTTATTATTTTTTTTAGTTTTTCCTTATACTATTTTTTTTAAAAAAATATTATTTTTTTATTCTTTTCATTTGGAATATCTATCACTCCACGTTGGACCAATTTATACCATTTATTACATTCTTATCTTTATTATTCTATAATTTTTTTCTTTACATTTTTTTTGAAAAACTGTCATGCAAAACTAAAAATAAACGGTGTTTCCTATATCATTTGTAACATTGTTTTATTTTTTCTACAATGTTAAAAATTAATTTGAGCTATTACATGTTTTTATTAACATATATGATTTTCATTTATTTTATTTTATTGCATGTAAGTATTAGTTTTTTAATTTGCAATTATATTTTTTACTTGATATCAAAACACATGTTAATTACACCTATAAAAAAAATTATTTGACCCGCAACAAAGCGAGTTAAATAAAGACGCAACAAAGCGAGTTAAATAAAGACATCAATATTTTTATTTATTTATTGATAAAAATAATTTTTAATTTATTTACTTAAATTCATTTATATTCCTTTTAATTTATAATTATATATTTTTTATTTTTTTTTAAAAAGCAAATGAATAAGTTGAGTGATTATTATAAATGAGAATTATCGATAATTGATGAGAAATTACCAAAATTATGTCTAACAAAAAAAATTAGCTAAATGTTGAGTAATTCATATAAAATTATCAAATTGATTATGACAATCAAGATAAATTAGTCAGATTTCTTAGATATTTAAAAAGATTATTGATTTTATTAATTAACAAAGAAGTTAATTGGATACGAGATAATTTATATAAAATTATTAAATTAATTAGTTAATAAAAGAGGTTAGGTAGATGCTAAGTAATTTATATAAAATTACCAAATTAATTATAATAATTAATATGGGTTAGCTAAATTTATTGGATAATTAAAAAAATTATCAAGTTTATTGGTTAAAAAGAAAGTAAAAAAAAATAAAAAACAAAAAAGGAAATGGAAGAACATAATCTCCATCGTCTTTTGCACCAAGCGGAGATCACAATGATTATTGATCACACGACAAAAGCGAGAGCCTACATGATAACGCCCACATCATTATATTAACTAATCATTAAACAGCAGATTAGTCCACTAACCTCCGACACATCACCAAATCTCTACACTCATTTCCCAGACTTGATAAATTAAACTTCTCCTTCCAGAATCGTGCCTGTGCACTAATTCCCTTCAATCTCACAGCACAATCCAAGCATATATACAAAAACAGATCAACAGGTATGTACATGACCTAACATAACCATAGTACCTGATCTCCTCGCATCATAATTAAACGATCAAAAAACAACATAAACAAGAGGTCTAATGGAGCCAAAGAAAAGCTCCCATGGCGAAGTTCCTCTTCTGCTCAACATCTCCGGTGATTGGCAGCCCATACTCTTTAAGCAGGCAATCAAGTTTCCACTCTGGCATGGTCTGATATTCGGCTAGGGTGTATCTTGGGTAGTGCAATGGCATCTGAAAGTTCCCACACCGCTCCTTTGTGTGCTGCCCACTTGGTCCACTTCCTATGTTTGAAGGTGGCCTGGCTACCGACTCCATTAATCCACCTCCACTCTTATGTAGCCTAACAGCTTCAATGCTCTAGAGTAACTTGGCCAAATATGCAAGTTAGTTGGAGGATGTAGAGGCCTTTTATAGAGGTTTTAGAGGAGGAATTGTAATTTAGTCCTTGTAGTTTACTAAAACCAGTCAATTAGTCCTTCTAGTATCTAAGATCACCAAATAGTCTCTTGACTTGGCCAGTCTCAATTCACTAGTGTTTTTTTTTATTGTCTTATTTTCTAATCTAGATTTATCATCTTACCTATTTTATTTTTATTTATTTTTCAAAAAAGAAAAAAAAAACAATCTAAATCGGAAAAGAACATGAAATTGAAGGAAAGACTCGTAAACTTGGAAGTAGCGAAAACATACAAAGCCTGAAAGCGTGCACGCGAAGTTTAAAACAATATTTTAGCTAATCATATTTAAAGCGCGCGTGTCGAAGGACAATTTAGAGTATTGAATTGTTCAATTCAATGACAAGTAGCAGCTTATTTTTATGGAAGCATTATCCTTCCTTTATTCCTTTTGAATGTAGCATGAAAGCAGGCTTAAATAACTAGTCTTTGTCCGTGTTTGGTAACGAAGTTGTATCTATTTTAAAAATATTATTTTATTAAAAAATTAAATTAATATTTATAAAATGTTTTTTAACAGTCTTGATATTTTTAATAAAAAATATCATTTTAATATATTTTAATTGCTAAGCATTTTTACAAAATTAATTTACACAGCATAAACAAAAACATACTTAATACCTCAGCATTAGCCTCCATACTAAACCGAATTGGACTCTACAATTACAAGCTAGAATTTCCAACTTTGTTTTTCTTTCAGCAAATCAGCACATTAAATGACTGTTTGAAAATGCAGTTAAAACTGTTTTAAATTTTAAATTTTAAATTAATAATTTTATATTTTAAAATTATTTTAATATGCTAAAGTTAAATTTTGTAATAAAAAATACTTTAAAATATAATTACTAACATACACATAAACATTCATAGAGAGTCCTAGGGAGCCAGAGCAGCCCGCGCATATGTATTTCCAACCTCGTATCATTATCTAAATTAAGAAAATAAATTAACATTGTCAAGGATTTTTTCAGGTGTAGATATCTTGCAACATTCTTTCTTATTTAGAAAAAAAAATTTATGGAGATGAGATAAAAAAAAGTTTACTAGTCTACTGATTCCAAATATCTATTCTAGATGAGGTTTTTATATATATATATATATATAATAATAATAATATCACTCATAAAACGATTAATTGGTTCCCTCACAAATTACAATAATTTTTTTATTTGACGATCAAAGATATCCTTAAAATAACTTATATATTAATTAAAACTAAATTTATTTCAAACAATCTTAATGAGCAGGGACAAACCCAGGGTTTAGTGTTGAGGAGTTATTTGAAAATTTTCTAAAAACCGAAGGATTTTATTTTTCTTTTCAAACTTTAGAGTGCATCTCCACAGCAAATCAATGCCCTAAAATCTAATCAATTCGGGTGTTTTTTTTGGGTGCAAATCAATTAGATTCTATGAAACACCAGAAATCTCTTTTGTGAAGCTTGTATTCTTACTAAACTTTTTATTTCACATTTATTTTTATATTTTAAAAGTATTTTTTTAAAAAATATTTTTTAGTGTTTATTTTAATGTACTAATATAAAAAATAATTTATTTTAAAATAAAAAAATATTATTTTAATATATTTTTAAATAATAAATATTTTAAAAAATTATTATTATTCACCTTTAAAATACATTAATCTTATAAACCATACTTCACCCCTAAAACAATGAAACGAGAGTGCAATCATTGTCTATTTAGAAGTATTAAATAGTAATAATTATTTCTTATATATAAATATATTAAAATAATATTTTTTTATTTTTAAAAATTATTTTTAATATTAACTTATCATTTAAAAATATTAAAAAAATATTAATTTTAAAAAAATTAAATTATTTTAAAAATACTTTTAAAATATAAAAACAACACATGATACAGCCAAACACTGCGTGCAAGACACTATTACAGCCAACTACTACGTGCAGGACACTATTCATTGTAGTGGCCCATTGTATTATTAACACATCGGCAGGTAAAATAACTGCTTGTCAGGAGTTTGAAAGAAGCGGAGAGGACTACACACCACATGTGGTGCCTTGACTCGTTTCGCTTGGCTGTCGGTAGGTTGCTGCCACACCAAGAAACCTACCGACACAAAATCAAGGACACTGCATAGGTGGCCTCCAGCTTCGGACAGGCTAAAATTCATTTAAATTTTTCTGGGTTCAATAAAATAGTTTCATTTAATTACATGAAAAAAAAATAACAATAGTAAATGAATATTAAAAAAAATGATTATGATGACATGCATTAAAGAGAATGCTTGCTAAAAAAACCATTTACAAAAATTCAATTTCTAGACAATTTATCTATAAACAATAATATAAACCTTTAGATAAAATTCACAAGAGTAATAAGAAAAATATAAAGTGAATAATTAAATTAGGAGGATGAAGATACACTAGGGAACTTGAAATATAATATTCATGTGTTAATTGAAAAATAAAATTATGAAAAATGGTGGGAAAAAAAAACAAAAAAAAAACAAATAGAAGAGATAAAAGGGTAAAGTAATGTTTTGGGGTGTATTATAATGAATTTTGATGTAGTAAGTTGAAACTTGATATTAAAATAAAACTGGACTAGAAAAATATTACCCGGTGAATATAAAAAATACAATGCAAGCCCTTAACTTGAAAATTGATAAACTAATGCTTAATATAAAAAAATATTTATAAATTTATGGTAAAAATATTTAGAAGAATATTTTAAAATTTTAAAATAAATTAATATATAATTTTATGTGTAAATAACCTTGACAGCTGATATAAGTTTTATGTACAATTACGCAGTTTTTAATATGAAAAAGAATGAAATTTAAGAAAAAATTGCATTATAAACAGAGATAAAAATCTCTAATAAAATAGTTTGAAAACCTTGATGATTTAAGCAATAAAACAATACATAAATTTGGATTTTAACATAAAAAATACATAGTTAAAATTTTAAATTAATCCCAGTTCAGATGATTATATGAATTCTCATACTCAAGAGAACTATTTAGAAATTAACAATGATGCATAAAGCATGATCAAATTCATAATAAAAAAAAAACCCACCTTTTTCTTTATAAATATGGCTGACAACCATTTTGGAAGGAGGAGAACTTCTTTATTCATTTTTATTGAATTTTCCCTATGGTTGTGAGGGGGTTTAAATGTTTTGATGATTTTAGCATGGATCAAGGAGAGAAAAACACTTCAATACAAGCTCAAAATGGGATTAAAGGGAGAGAAAAGGGAAGTTAGAGAGAGAAACTAGAGGAATCAAAGGAGGACGAAGGAGGCTTGGAAATATTTTGACAGGAAAGCATTTGAAATTCATATAAATGATTGGTAAGATGCTTAAACCTCATTTACGTAAGTTTGAGTAACTTTTAAGTAGTTTTGGACAATTCTTGAATCTTTGGGGTTAGGGTTCTTCATGAGATTTATGAGAAATTTAAAATTATTTATTATTGAATTAATTGAGTTGGAATAGATTATAATGGATGCTAAATCATAATAGAATTAAGAACAAATTATGGTGATAAATAGGACTCTATAGGCTAGCTACGAGGGAAATTGTTTTGGAGCTGTTTAAATTGTATAATTACATGTAATTGTGCTATGTTATTATGTGTTGTTGAGTGTAAAGTGATTAAAAATATATATTTAGTTAATTTATCAAAATGATAATGGAACTTTTAGGTTAGTGAGAATAAGGAAATTAGAGAAATAATTGAATTAAAGACATAGTTAATTGTACTTGTGGTTACATGATATAAATGATGAAAAACCTAATTTAAACCATGAAGATTTAAGAAACACTTCAAGAGAAAATAAAAGTTTTGAGCTCACCATAAGTAAAGCTAAGGAAATTTAACAAGTAAAGATGAAGTGATATGAATTATAATTAGTTTAAATGTTATGAGAGTTATTATGAGTTAAAAATAATAAATTTAATTATTTAAGGTGATATTATTTAAGGGAAATGAATTAGATAATTTCATTGGTTAAAAATATCATAATGAAAAATTAAGAATCAATAGAAATATAAAAGGAAAATATTGAGGTGGATGTAATTGTTAAGAATTTAGGAGTAATGGTTAAAAATGGTATACTAAATCAGAAAAAAAATATTTATGAGTAGCGTGATGAAATTATATAACATAAATATTGATTTATTATGAGATAAAAGATATATTGACAATGATACCTTCTCTAAATTCAGGAGAGACACCACAAGTGTCATTTTCTGTAATTGTAGGAGCACGTTCAATTGAAGGTGCAATTAGATACTCAATATCTTATTCTAATTTAAATTTTAATTAGTTTTGTTGATACAAATTTTTTTGATTTGTAAATGATTGAGTTCTAAATGTTTGGAAATAAAAATAAACAAATAAATTAATAAAATATAAGCCGATCAAAAGAGTAGGGACTATAATTATAATAAGCCAGTCATAGGAGCGAGGGTTGTAAATATATATACATAGATAAGTTGGCATTAGAAGCGAGAGTTATTTAAATATGTAATTGATAAGCTAGTTGCAAGAGTATAGGTCATCGATATGTAAAATTGATTTAGTCAATCATAAGAGTAGGGACTAAATTGTTAGAGTGTTAAATCAATTTCAGAATTTATGATTTGGATGTATATGATGAAATTGATTACTTGATTAAGATTATTAGTCTGAGTTAATTATAGGTGTTTTTAAAGTGAGAATGTTGGATGAAACTGTGTATATCAAATAATAAAATAATATAGGGATAATTTAAAGATAAAGAATTTTAATGTGGAAAAATGGAACTCCTAGAAGAACAAGCTATTGTATTTTTAGTTTTCAACTTATAAAAATTATATAAGTGAAAAAAATAATTGTTGGTGTTAATCAATGTTATTTAACCATGTATTATAAAAATTATATAAGTGAAAAAGATAATTGTTGGTGTTAATCAATGTTATTTAACCATGTATTCTTTTTATTCTTCGCCACAATAGTGATACAATAACAACATCTCATAGTTTCTGTACTTAGTTAGAATTTTACAAATTATACTTATGTCAAGTAATTAAACCAATATGTAACCTAGGTAACCAAAAGGGTTAGCCGGTTTTATTGGTACATATAAGGGATAGTTAGAGTGATTCACATCTGCATGGATGGTTGAGATTAAGTTAGTTTAGTTGATGATTATCAGCATAAATAAATTATTAAATTAAAGTATCAAGTTGAATGTTTTTTAGAAATGAGAATAAGAGATTCTTATTTATATGCTGTTTATATTTTAATGCTTATAATGGTATTCAAATATTTATGATATTAATTATTTTATTTCAAGTTCATCTCAGCACAAACAGAAGTAATATAGATAAGTGATGATATATTAGAAGGGGTATATCACACTTATTTGATTTGTTATATCAGCCTAGTAAAAAAAATTAAATTAAATTAAAAGGATAATGAAAATTACATGCACGAGGATTGTAGCGAGAAATGTATACAGAGACTTAGTTAAAAGATCCCTTGGAATTGTTGGGTAGTAGAGAGTGAGGGTTATGTTATCCAACATGATCGTAACAAGACCAGAGGGCCGGGAATTAGCTCATTTGATAAGGGGTTGCACGGAAGTGATGATTATTTTAACGGTACGGGGACAGGCAACAAAGAAGAGGAGAGAGATTAGCTTGTTATAGAAACTATGATTTGAACGAGAATCCAGAATAAGGTTACAGGGTAGGTTCTAAGTGGTGAAGGTTTAACCATGTCATGGATTGAAAGTGATGGATGTGTAAAACGTCAAGCCTTATCATGTAGTCTCAAGAAAGCTGTCAGTGTATTTTTGGATCCAAAACTAGCTAGCTAGATAGCTGGCAAACACAACAAGTACTATTTGTTTCCTCATTATGCCCAAGCATAGATAACCTTGAAATGATATCTGTCAATGCAAAAGAGAAAAATGATGGTATGCCTCATCCTTTTTCTATACATGGAGCTTTTGAGTTCATGTAGAAAACAAGCTAACAAAAAACTTGTTTACATACAGCAAACAAAGATAAGCTTGAGCACTGCACCTTATCCGAAGCATAAACTTTAAGCTAACACAAGAACTCGTTCAAGAAATTCTAATGGTTGTTGTATGAATACATTAATTTCTAATTGCTATAAACAAATCAAAGTCCCACCCAAACCCTATCTTCTAAAAAATATTAATAGCAACAACAACATGCATACAACAGTTATAAGCTATAAACAAATTTGAGAATGTTTTTCTAGCATTAATTTGATTTTGAGTATATTAAGGGTTTATTTGTTTTTATGGCTGAAGTTACTTTTACTCCAACTGCACTTATAAAAGTGTTTGGTAATGAAAAAGCTTGTGTGGAGTCCATTCCAAACTTCGTTCGGATCGTTGGTTTTGCAAAAATAATAAAACTATGTTCTTAAGATTTTCACGAGGTAAATTAAATTAATTATAATTGATTAATGTAAAGCTACGAAAAAGAAATTTTAAAGAGTGTTTGGAAACACCAAGATAATACATGTGTTCTTGATTCAGTTATCGAACAATTCTGTTGCCACCCTTTTCCTGAAAATTCCACAACTTAATTCATACATGTTCTTGATTCATTTTGCCTAGTTTCAATTTAGCTTAATTGATATGTTCTTCTGGATCCTAATTTGGCGGAAGAAAACCTGTGGTTGAGTTTATGAGAATCCTTTGTAAATCAACCAATTTTCTTCCAAACAAAGAACCCGTAATATGATCAGGGATATTATTGGTTTCTTGGTCTTTAATTTGCTTATTCGGTAAGTCATATATTAATTTGCTTATTCATATTGACGTGGTTCAAGTTGATGTTCCGATAACTTTCTTTTGTTTTTCGATTCTTGCTTGAGCATGATTATTAAATCTCAATGCCCCATTTGCAGATATTTCGAATTTTTAGTTTTAGAATAGAACAGCTTAGACAGATTGGAGAGGTACTCGGAAGTTTGAAGGCCTTGATGTTTTTTCGAGGCAATATCGAAATCAATCCACGACAGTTTTGCATATGATTCAATTGCTGAAGAGATGAGACAGAACCTGAAATTTGAAGAGAAGAACGTCAAATGGGGAATACTAGAACAGCCGTTAAAGAGAGATTTACAGAATATTCAAAGAAGGGAAAGGTTACGTCAGGCAGTGCATGGAAACAAAGAACTGGTGGGCCAAAGCCATTGTCCTCTATCAGAACTCGGATTGCGTTGACTTATACATCCATAACGTACTATCCTGTATCCCTGTTGTCATTGAAGCAATTGAAATTTCTGGAGAATTCTCGGGATTGGACCACGATGAGATACAGAAGACGAGACTTGTATACTCGAACAAATATCAGAAGGAATGGAAAGATACTCAACTTTTCCAGTGGAAGTTTGCAAAACAGTATCTTATTTCTCAGGAACTTCGCAATCGGTATGATACAGTTTGGAAAGAAGATAGGTGGATGCTCCTGAACAAAATCCTGGAAAAGAAGATGTCAGGCTCAACAAAGCAAGAGGGGCAACTCACAGATATTCTTTTGAAAAACTTAGAAGGATCGGAGCCTGTAAATGGGAAACTCTTACCTTTGTTCGATCCTATTACGGTCCAAAGATTACCAGATAAAGAGACGCCTTGTGAGTGGGAGTCAGTAAAAGAAGATACAATGGCTGGGTGAAAGCCTTGCATTGAGACATTTTTTCGAAGAAATTGAACCCCTAGTTCTTGAGATTTCTTCATTGTTATCCCTTTCCCACCCGATTATATTGCACTTCCTTAGTGGTTTCACTGATGAGGAAAAGAAAGAGTGTTCTCTAGTTATGGAACTAATGACTAGGGACCTCTGCTGCTGCATCAGAGAGACCTGTGGCCCAAGAAAGAGAATTCCATTTCCACTACCCATCGCAGTTGATCTTATGCTTCAAATTGCCAGAGGAATGGAATATACCCACTCAAAGAAAATCTCTTGGGTCCTACGTGGCAGCTCGCACGTTCCCCCAAGGCTTTCACGATGCCGCGCTTCTTTTCGGTCAATCAATGATTGGACCTCAATGCCTGTCCTGTACTGCACCACTCTTGATAATCCTGTCATAGTAATTGCAAAGGCCTCAGCCCATTTGTGCTCTGAAAATGCGGGAGGTTTGTTGGTTTCAAGTTATAAAATGACAAGCTTAGTATTTTTCATTACACATATACAATTACGATCTCTGTCGTCAAGTTTTTTAAAATGATCTTAAATTTAAAATATTTTTTTTAATTAGATCTGAAAGGTGAATAATTATTACCTTCAATATAACTATTTATGGTAGGTAGAGGTAATAACTTGAACATGCAAAGAATTGGATTCCAAGCTTAAGATTTGATTTCTTTGGTGTAGGATTTGCTTGATTATTCATTTGAAAAACGAACAAACAATAAGCTTGTCAAGTTTAGAAGATCAAAAGAGTCTTAAAGCATACAAGTCTTATCTTCAATATCTTCTTCCATAAGCATTTGCTTATGTACGTCAAAGTTTCATATAAAAATGTCAAAATTTTTAGAAGAGTCTTCTTTGTGAGTCATATTTAAATACGGGGTTACATCAATTGGCTTTCAATAGAGCAAAATATAATGGAACCCTTTACAATTATTGTCAACAAAAGTATTTTTAAATCTGGCTGGAAAAAAGTTCCTAATATGAAAACACAGATATAGGCTGGTTTCCTAATTGGATTCCATTCATTGAAATTGAATAACCTATTAATCAAGGATCCATTAAACTCATAAAAACAAAAATTCAAAGACCCTAACTACTAATTAATAAAAAAAAATTCAAGATTAGCTTAGATTCTACATATTAAATTTTGATGAAGTGGGTCTTCGATCAAAAAAAGAAATAAGAGATAGAGATAGGACAGAGGAAGATGGTTGATGGGATGTAGGGATGTACTACTACCGTGTTCAATTTGTCGTATCAAAAAAGGAGAAAGAGAGGGGGAGATGGCAAGGGAGATAGTCTATTGATCTTTCCTATTTCAAGAAGGGAGAGAATGAAAGAGACCGTGTGAGAAATGGCATGGCATGGGGGATAGGAGGAGGTATGACTGGCTTATGATTGCTATCAATCCAATGGAAAAGGAGGAGAGAATGTTTTAGGGTTATGTTAGGTTTTAATTTATACTTTTTTTTTTTCTATTTGATTTACAGTGGTCGAAGCTGGTTTACATGTCCGATTTCAGTTTATAAATCCAAAATTGAATTGTACCAAGTGAGTTTTATGATTAATTTTTTTTTCCAGTTTTTTCTCTCAATTTAATGTTTTCAATTAATATTTTCTGACATTTTCTTCATTGATCTCTTTTTTAAACATTCTAAAATGGAGTGTTTTGGTAATTAGTATATATTTTTTAGAAATTAATTTATAAAATAACATAAGCTAAAAAAATAATTAAAAATCTACCATAATTAAGAAAGTCATAAATAACATCTATGACATATGCAATTCAATTATCGCAAATACCATCTATGACTTGCATTTTACGGATGTTATATGCAACTCCTCTAACAAAGATATTTAGAGACAATCTATTCTACCATCAATTCCTTGCAAAGAAAGAAAGAAAAAAGTAGCAATTCACACAATCACAAATAACAAGTTCTCTACCATTAAAACACAATTTACATAAGCAAAACGTAATATATTCAATCACAAATAATAAATATACATTGACAATTAAGATAAAATAATATTTTATTAAAAATTAAACTAACTATATATCTATTTACAATTATCATAACATGTAATTATATCTAATAATCTTCCCAGTTTATCCAACTCAAGATTGAGTTTGCAATATCCATATAGGTTTGAAGAGGACCAATATCATCTCAGCTTGTGAATGAACTCGAGTTGTTTATGGACAAGCTTGGGGTGCTTGTGGACATGCTAGCATCCCTAACACTTCCACGATAAGCAATCTCATCTTCTGCTAATGCTACTTTAAGATGCTCAATCTCTCCGACCTTTTGAAGTATGCCAAAATATAAATTGAGCGTGGTGTTGGCCACAATACATCTCATCTCATTGACATATACATTGATAGTCGTTGCTACTTTCTTAATTTCTCGTACCAAGTAATTAATCTATATACATATATTAAAAGCAAATTAGTAATCATTATTCATAATAAAATTATTCTAATATTTAATAAATGTAAAAAAATATTACATACCAATTGATTGTGCCCTAGATACTAGAAGGTTTAGTGCATCGTATTGCATGAACATCTTAAGAAACACGACCAAATTGGTGTAATGAAACGGTGCGTAATGAACATATATTATGTCATGTAGGTATCTATACCAATCGTTGGTTGCCACTCCTAAAAAACATTATCTCTTCTAGCATCCTAGAGATCATGGTAACATGTATGAATTACCAATCAATTCCCCACGCGTTTAACTTGGTGACTAATATTATATAGCTTATCTTTGATATCAACTTAATTTGATATATGTTGAGATAATCTAAATTATTACATTACCCAATCTAGACAACACATCAACAATGTTGAAAAGGATTTGTGCTAACCAAATGTCAGATCTCTCACAATATATATACAAAACTAAAAGTATCAAGTCCTCTATCTATGAAATTCATATAACCTATTATAACATATAAAACAATTATTTCAAATAATCAATTGAAACTAAATAATTAACTTTAAAATAACAAAAAATAAAATACATTTATGATATATACTTGATGCGGCTGCTTTGCATCCAAGTCATCCTAATCAAAATCTTGGACATAAGTGAGATTTGTTATGAAATCTCTAGTCTCACACCATCTTTGATGGCCAATAGAGTTTTAGATAGGTCTTGAAATGAATCTTCATGTATACTTAATAACCTCTCCAATATTTTTCTGTTTGACCATCCACGCCTTCTAATAAAAGATTTCATGTCCATAATCTCTCTCTATAGTACCCTGAATTGTTGCAACGTTTATACTTAACTACCTTCCTTTTCATAATTGTCAACATCACTTTAACAATTACATTCGAGTCAATATGACAATGACAATACAAAATAAGATGATTCCAATACATGTATAACCCTTTCAATTTAGAAATTTCCCATAAATCAGACCTTTAATGATATCCTGAATGCATATACCATCTACAAACTAGTTCTTGAACACATTGCAATTGAACTTGGAATTTTGTTGAATGATAGACCTTTACTGTAAAGAATTTTTTATATGTAATCGCTTTACTGCATTAACATATTCAAACTTGCCTCTGAATCTTTTTTCAATCTCTAATTTATCAACTAATAAGCCTAAATGCCTCTGATTATCAACCCAATCATTGCATATATATTGGTCATCCAGACTAACAACTTTAAATTTATGAGCACAAGGTTTCATGTATTGATTAACAAATTTAATTAACTTAGCATCCTCATTCTCCCCCATCTCTGCCATCATTCATAACTCTATGAATGCAATGCTCATATTCGTCATCACTTGGTTTTGATTTTTCATAGTAACATGAATCATATGTCATACCCAACTAAGACTCTATATTAACTATTTTTAACACCAACACTTGTCTGCTATCATTACGACTGAACATAGACAGACCATCTGGTTAAGATGCTTGTGTAATTCTCCGAGAATTACTTGGAAACCGAGTCAACTCCATGCTAAAAGAGTTCCCTCGTTCTAGCAAACCTAAATATTAAATTCACACTCCCATCATTATAAATTGGTACACCAATATAATAAGCTTGACTAACCCTAATTTATAATATCCTTCAAGTAATTTTAACTTCTATTTCTAACATATTCTAGCTAAGTTGTTCACATAATATTCTTGATAATTTTTATAATTTGTTAAAAGGCAAGTTTGATGTAAAAGTTAGAAATTTATGACTTCCTCTATTATAAGTAATATTATTATCGATATTGACAATGATATCACAATAAAAGCACCGTATTTCTAAATTATCAGACATTCGACCAAACACACAACCAAACACAATTATATTTTATTAACAACTTGAGGTTAATGAAAACACATCAATTATCAACTAAACTTAAATTAATCAACAAACATCTACATTCATCAAATTTTGATACCATAATAAAATTATCTAACAAATTTATATATTTCATAGCTATTATTATTATTTTATACAAAATATGATATAATTCATAATTTAACCTAAATCAACACTAACTATCTCATTATATAATCTTTTTAATTCGCAATCAACAACAAAAAACATTGATTATTTAACAAAATAATCAAACTATCAACTAAAAATATATCTAATTATCCTAATTAATAATTTAACTTAAATCAACACTAACATTTCAAGCACATAATTTGTTAATTCACGATCAACAAAAACTGAAAATAATTGATAATTAAACAAAATAACATAATTATATCTAATTAACAACATCAATTACATCTAATTAATCTAATTTCTAATTCAAAACCTCAACATTCAATAAAAACATTCAATAAAATCAAAGTAACATTAATTAAACATAAATTACATCAAATTAATTGAGAGAGTATTTAATATACCTCTATGAATGAAATATCATAGAAATATGAATTATGGGTGATGAGGGTGACTGGTTTGGTCAGAAAATTCAACATCCACCGCTAGCAGAGAGATTCGAAATAAGTTCTAAATATGATAGTTTTTCAATTATTTTTTCAACTGTGTTCCCTTACTAACTTTTCTTTTGCTGTGTTAAAAAAAAACTCCTAAATTGCATCTAGGGGAAGGAGCTTCGCCTAGGATCTAGAAGCGCTTTGGTCCCTGCAACTTCGCGCCCAGAGCGCTTTTAGTAAGGCCAAACATTATATTATGCAATTATATTTTTAACATTATTTGCAGAACGCTGCCATCCGTGCAGGCACGCAAAATATAAAGAGGGGAAAGTCATTTAATAGCTATTAAGTGCATATTGAGCTTCAGAAAATTACTTCAGCTCTTATGAAGCATGAAATTACAAATCATGAGTCGTCCCATCAGCATGCTTTATTGACACAACATATGAATGAGAATCTTAGGGCTAAGCATAAACAGTCTTAAACATGTTTCTAAACTCGCTCTTTTGCATGAGCTAGTTTACCTTCTCTCTATTCCCTTGCCTACAAAAATAGCACCCTGATTCAACAAATATCAGGCAGGACCCCTGGGACTTCAGTCTGATATTCTGATCTGGACTCCTAAAATGTCTTTCACCATCTCATATGTCACAAATGCAATTGCTATGGATGGAACTACCTGAAAACGTGAAAAGAAATTAATTTGAATGCTATGGGGGCAGCAATGTAGGCATATATAAAAGCTGCGTTAGACCCAAAAGAAAATATATGTCTAAACCATGCGTACTCTAGGTTCGATTAAAGTGGCTTAACTAAAGTTGTAAACATGTCATTCAGACCTCCTGCAAAATGTTTGCAGAATGGAGGTTTTACACACACACTAGTTGAAAATGCTGGCAATTTTTCTGTTGATCAAGGCATTCAGACATAAATCTTTATCGAGTAGGATAAAAGCAAACCAGTTACTCCAGAATCAACCAACCAATCCTATTTTGGAATACATGGTAAGTTATGATCCATGGTTAAGCAACCCCTGCAGTAACTCCATAAATTAGAGCATGAAAAGAATTGTAGAGTGCTTAACACTAAGTCTCATGATACCAAGATTCTTGCGAGAGGAAAATGCCACAAAATAACAGGAAAGCCCAATGCAATCAACAGCCAACATTGGCCGTCTTCCCATCCTCACTAAATCCTTCTTTTAGGAAACTATGATCAGGTGAAGTTAAGGTAACCGTTGAAAGTTATTTACAAATGAAACACTGAAAATAGAACAACTCACCTTCACTGAATTTGGTACCAAACCCTTGTATAATGCTCCAAAGCCCTCATGCCGAACAGTTTTCCTGAATGCATCAATCATGCCAGTATACTCGAGAGGGGCCTTGCTCCTCCCATCACCAGTGACGATGGATGCAGCACCTTTCCATCCCACCATTTGCATCCGCCGGCGAATAACATCAAGAGGATAAGCAACAGTTTGGCCAACGGTTCCAGCAGCAGCCCCACAAGCTAGCCTTGTAGTCACATTCAATTCAGAATCTTCTACAAGTCCAGATGGTCTAGCTTTAACCAACCAATCCTTTAGAGATTCATACACTGAAAAGTTGAGACCCACGTATGGAATCTGCCAACAAGAAGCACCAGTACAGGGTTACAACCAGCAAACAGACAGAAACCACTTTGGTCCTCGGGTCAGATGAGAATACTGAGGAATGTGATATTAACAGTACCAGCAAAGAAGTCATACTTATTTATTGTCAAAGAACAGGAAAAATGGGGGCTGGTGGGTTGTCTTTCCCACATATAAGAACATCAAAGCTACGATTTACGGTATTAAGCCCTATAGACCCTTTGAAAAATATAAGAGAAAGAAGCGGGATGGGGAGAGTGAAGCCAACTCATACATCATAGTTGCACCAGTAAAATCTCATCTTAGCTGCACATAGCTCCAATATTCTCTCATCTGGTGCTAATAATTCCAAGAACAAATAAGATAGCACATTTAAATCATCAAATCAAGAACTCAACATAGGCTTTCCATCTAAGTGTGGCATAAAAAATGTCTAGTATAATCAGATATATAAATCAAGATATAGATATAGCAATGGCTTTACTTTCCAACTTTAGACAAAGAAAAGAAGATGCCAGGTTATCAGTTGGATGAAATCAAGACATGTGCACTAAGCTACAATAAAAATACCTTAAAAGTGTCTCATTTTAGAAATACAACCAATAGCACAAGTATTTTACAAGAATTTTAACATGCAGTGTTATTTATCAATTAATGACTTACAACTCCAATGACAGAAGGAAGCCAGCCCTTGTACAGTGCCCGTGGGCCTTCTTGCCCAAGCACAGTTGCTAGAGCATGGAACATTCCTCTATATTGATAAGGTGATTTCTCAGTCTGCAAACACAATACAACAAAAAATTAAAAACTTTGTATTGAAAAATCCAACGCGGAGAACCCCAAATAATCAAAGCAAATTATGGGGCATGTTAAATAAAATGAATCTTCATTTGTTCCAATAAATAATTTTATTGGTATGAATTTATTTCCATGCCTTATTACATACATTTAAAAATTTTTCAAGAGGCAAGGCTTCAAGTAGAATTATAATATTTTTTAGCATATAAAACAAAGGAAAAAAAATCCTTCTCCCAGGGTTTTTCCAATGGAACCTCAGCGATCATACCTGTACAGTTAGCCTGCCTCGTACCATATCCATGGGATAAGTTGCAGACATTGCTATAATTCCTGCACATGCCCCAGCTCCAAGGCGTAAAAGAGGAGTGAGCTGAGCATCCTCTGTAGGAACAACAAGGGAAGGAATCACATGCGTGAGAATACCAGCAGAAAAACTGTGATGAAAGGCTACTTCTACATTCAATTTCACTAATAAGGTAAACCAAGCATCCACTAACTCAATGTTTTTCATTGCATCTCTCTGCAACTAAATGGATGTGTAAAGAAAACTATATATTTTTCTAATAATGATTACTGGAAAATATAATTCTGGCAGGCTGCTTAATCTGAATAAAAATTTTCTGCCCCAACAAAACTTTAGATATCATCTCCATTAAGTGTAATGTAAATTCACAAAGAATATCTAAAACAAAGTGATGGAGAACAAAGATTGACATACCATTGCCAGTTTGCTGTTGATAGAGGTACAATATTCCCCTGTCATATGGATATAGAGGACCCATCAGGAAAAGGAAAAAAAGTTCACACAATAGATCTTACATTAGAATCATGAACAAAGGTGATTTCAAATGTTTGAAGAAAGAAATGCAGGCTAACGCCTAGAACAAGCAGTATGGTGTAACCGTCTGAAACAAAAAACCCCACATTGGCAGGACTGAAGAAAGCAAAGCAGTTTATGTCTGAAGAAGCCATCGCCAAATGGCTTAGACCATTTTGCTAGAGACTGGTCCAGTAATCAGCAATAAAGCCCACTGGCAATCCAAGCAAAAAAAGACAATAAGTCCAAGATCAGGTATGCCTGAATTTCAAAAGTGACAGAAGTAAGCATGGTGTGCTTCCTTTGTAATAATTGTGCATGAGTGAGTTGAAAAATCAGTCTTCTTCAGATATAAAGATGAAAATGAGAGTAGAATGCTTAAAAGCATTTTCTCTCAGTGCACAATCAATTCTAAATCATTTACATAGCTCACATGTTATCATGGCTAAAACCATATGTGCCATGTATTCACCAGTTGAACAGACTTGACAATTTTCTTTCATTGATATGGATCGAAGAAGAATGAGGGTAATTAAGACCGCACAAGTTGCCCTCCTGTATATTATAAAGTATATGCGTCTTTCAACAACCAATGAAATCAAAAATTTTAAAGAATCATACTTGGAAGCTTGCTCATAGCTGAAAAACTTGACTGCTGAGTTTGGGACAATACGAGCACAATTGGTGCCATTGCCTTTGAATAGTCCATGAAAACCCTCAGTCCTCCATATGTATTTCAACCCTTGAATTGTTCCATTGTATTTTATGTTATGTGGATTTTGAACCTGCAAATTGTAGGATTTCATCAATGAAAAATTTACATGTGAGTGCACATTCCAATGGATGTTAATGAAAAATATCCAATGGAACACAAAAATCATGAGATCTAACCTGTAACAGTATTTTCAACCTCTCCAGGGGAGCAACAGCAGTGCGAGACCTGAACAAGCATGCAACCATTTTAGTTGGAGAAAATTCGATGTAGCATCACCACAACAACAAAAATCATAAAAGGTGAGCAACCTCTGCCATCCGCACTCACATTCAAGAGTGATCCCGTTGGGAACATCTAGACTACCATGCATGGTAAAACAAAAATCATCTTGCAAGTGTAAAAGCACCTGAATTAAAAACAAATCATGTATTTGAAATAAACAATCTAATTAGCACTCAATTTTCTATATTCACTGAATTACAAGTAAACCAAAGAGGAAGGAAAAAAGTATCATAAAACTAGTGCATCTAAAGTATTGTGAGTTTTATGCAGGTTCAAGTTCTCTGGAAAGTCATTAACCCACCTCAAATTATTCAAATTCTTAATATTTCTAATTTCTTCACATTCTTGGAAACCAAACTTCCATACCCTAACACGAAAGTCACGGCTTTTTGTATCAGCAACTTCATTTTGATTTGATTTTTTTTCCCTATCATTTCCAATCCTCCTCAAACCTTTTCTCCAAGACTGAACAAAACAATAGCTTGAAATCTTGAATTTTTTATACATCAGTAGTACGAAAATGAAGCACCATAATTTCATCTGCTACCTACTGCAATAATTCTTTTAGAATTAAAAAGTAATAATTGCATAGATAATATTAAATTCCTTCAAAATACTAAAATATCTTTTTCTTCTTTTTTTAAATAAGCAAACGAACTAAATAGCAGCTGCTAAAGCAGATATGAGAGCTCACACTCCACCAGCAACACCACCAGCAACAAGAGACTTGCAAATGCTAAGAATAGCAAGGCTAGGAGCCTTGACTCCTTCTCTCGCAAGCTTAGCTTCCTCCGCCAAACTGACAATAGTAGTCACAGCCGATTCGCTCGCCTTCACATCCTCCGATGCCATCGATCGATCACCAAAAGAAAACCTCAGTATAGTCAACTCTGTGAGATGAAAAGATCTCGGATTCTTCGGCAATCAATCTGGCCGGATCTTAATTATTCTTGTTTAATTCGACGAAAAGGCAGTCTCTGCATTACTTTCTTTCTTTCTGCAATGACGGCTCTTGAGAGAGGTGAGAGTGCGCTGAGGCCTCAAGCTTAGAGCGAGTGGGCGTTGTGTAACGAGGGGTTTGGTTTTCCTTTCATGTGCGTGGATTCGTTTTCGTGTGTTTTATTTTTGTGTTGGTTGTTGTGATCGCTAGCGGACAAGAGACGTTTGGACTTGCTGCGGATTGGGACACCTAGAGGTAGGTGAGGTGTTCCTGTTACATTTTAAGTGTATTTATAATTATTTTTTAAAATATTTTTTATTTAAAAAATATAAAAATATTATTTTTAAAAAAAATTATTTTTAAAATCAGCACATTAAATTAATTTTAAAATATTAAAAATATATTACTTAAAAAAATTAAAACTTTTTAAAAATATTTTAAAAAAAATCTCTCACACGTGCACTTCATCATGTAAAATATATTTGGGTCATTTTTTTTCTTTTTTTTATAATTATTTATTTTTTAAAATATTTTTTATATTAAAAATAATTTTTAAAAAATAAAAAAATTATTATTTTTTTAAAATTATTTAATTTGTTTTTATCACAATCCCAAATTAAAAAAAAAAAGAGTAGATGCAAGCGTAAGATTTATTGATTATAAAGTTACATTCTTTAACTACTTGTCCTTCCTTTTATGCATCTTTCATTGATGCCTTTGAATTGCAAATAAATGTGTTACCTACTTTCATAGGTACATTTATTCTCCATCATTTTAAATATTTTGATTAATATTAAACTCATAAATTAAAAAAAATATATAATTTGAGAGAAAGAGTTATCAATCATTATATCATACATCAATTATTTAATTAAGCTCATAAACATGATTGCCTTTTATCAATCATTAAATAATACATAATTATAACTATACTTCTGCTTTTAGTCGAGTAATGTAAAACAATGAAACGATGTAAGATGGGTTGCTTTTGCTAGCGCAGGCAGGAATTCAACAAAAGGTCTAAATTGGAAAGGTGGCAGTTGGAGGCGACCAATAAACTACTGGCGCTTTCAAGAATACAAATCTTATCGGTTTGCTCTCCTCGTGATTTTAAATTTAAGTTATTAATTGGTTATATGATAATTATTAGAATTTTATATAATTATTTATTTTATTTTATTTTTATAATTTTAAATTTGAGTTATTAATTATTTATATAATAATCATTGAAGATTTACATGATTGTTAACTTCAAGATTTATAAAATTAGTTTAAAATTTATAAAATTAATTATAACACGTGTAAATAAAAAAAGGAACCTCAGCCTACAAATAATGGAAATTTGTATGTATGATTCATTATTTTCTATTTTTGCCTTTCTCCTCCTAGTACGGAAAAAACGAATTTAGAACCTTGAGTGGCAGACACGTCATGTTTTTGTACCTGGTAGAGCCCGGTTCGGTTTTAGAAATGGTTACTATTACGTTGCCTGCTCACTGTTAGGAGCTGCTTTCTTAGCTTTCATTGTGTTGAATTAGATATTTAATTATTTTTATGTTTTAAAAATGTTTTTATTAAAAAATTTAATTTTAAATTAATTTTTTTTATTTTTAGATAGTTTGGATCTGTTAATGTCAATTATTTTAATATATTTTTAAATAAAAAATATATTTGAAAACAAATATTTAAATATCTTTTAAATCCTAAATTGATGGAGAATCGAGAAAAAAAAAGGTGACCCAAGCAATTACACAATCCAAAACATCATGACCCGAAATGCTAGAGGTATATCCTAAATAATCTAAGAAGTTGTACTAGAAGTTATGCCAAACATTAACAAAAGCTATTCAATAATTTCCTAACAAAAGCGAAAGTAAAATCCAAAATATATTCAAAGTGTCATCACAAGTTAAATTAAAATATGCTAACAGAAGCTAATGTCAAGTAATAACTTGTCCCAAGAACCTCAAAAGTTGAACTAAAACCCCTTATAAATATCAACAGGAGCTGCGACCACGAATTAGTGATGCGTGACAGAATTTTAACCAAATGTAGCGTGTAAGAAAATAAGAACAATGACATAAACCCCCCCCCCCCCCCCCCCCACACACACACACACACACACACACACACACACACACACACACACATATATATATATATATATATATATATATTTGTTTGGATGTTTCTTGTAGGGAAAAGAGAAGCAGCTGAGGGGTAGCTTAACACTGTAGATAGCCAAAGATTTAGTCTTGTTAAGACTCTTCCTTCTAGGAGGGATTACAGATTGAACAAAATAAAGCATTGATTCCCACTAATTCCTATTCAATGAATCACCAATAACACAAACCTCTTATTCCTTAACCTGTATTGCAGCATCCTTGGCTTGAACTCTGAACCGACAAAGACATAAAAGCCATCCAAAAGATGAATCAAAATTATGAAAAAAACATGTAAGATGAATTCGAGAATTGGTCAAATATTTGCTTCCTTCAGCAAACGAAAGTAAAGTGAAAGAAACAACGCAAAGCAAAGAACACAACATAATCTACCAAAAAAAACATGCAAGGACAAACAAGGTTACCATAATCATAAATGAAGAGATCCATGTCTTGGCTTTCATCTAGTCTAACATCATCTTCATTAACTAATACTTTAAAAGGTGCGGAGAACTACAACTATTCTCACACAATATACTTTTATTTTTTTTCTTATTTTTTTATTTTTTATTTTTTTATTTATTTTATTCATATTTTTTTTTGGGTTTTACATGTTTTTTTCTAAAAATTATCTTTTTTCTTGTTTTTATGTTTTTTTTAATTATCTTTGTTAATTTTTTAAATATTAAACTGGTTGAAAATTTAGTTTTGTAGTTTTTTTTCTTTAAAACATTATAGATTACTCCAATGCTTGCTTACATGATTTTTTTAATGAATTTTTTTTTTAAATGGTTTTGTTGATTTTGCTTCATAGTTTTTTTTTAAAAAAAAACATTGTAGATTATTATAATATTTTCTCACGTGATTTTGTTTTATTATAGTGTTTTCTCAAATATTTTTTTAAAATTATTTTTATTAATTTTGTTTTACTATTAAGCTGATTGAGAATTTAGCTTTACCTTTTTGGTTATGTTTTCTTTTCCTTTTCTTTGTCTTTTTTTTTTTCAAAATTCTCTTTTTCTTTTTTTTCTTTTTTTTTATTTTTAAAAATTTTTTTGTTGATTTTATATTTGTAATATGAAATTAGTTGAAAATTTAGCTTTGTAGTTTTTTAAAACACTATAAATTACTATAACGTTTCCCCACATGATTTTTTTTTATTTTTTGATGATTTTTTTGTTTTTTTTCAAGAATTGTCTTGTCGATTTTTTTTTCATATTAAGCTGATTGAAAATTTAGCTTCATAGTTTTTTAAAAAAAAAACACTGTAGATTGTTATAGTGTTCCGCCACATGATTTTTTTTATGATTTTTTTCAAAATTATCTTTATCAATTTTATTATTTTTAATATTGAAGTGATTGAGAATTATAACTATATATTTCCTCATAAAATACTATAAATTGTTACAGTATTTCTCTACATGGTTTTTTTTGTTAGAATTGTTTTCAAAATTTTCTTTATTCATTTTATTTTTTAAATATTAATGTGGTTAAGAATTTAATTTTTTAGTTTTTTCCTTGAAAACATTGTAGTTTAAATATTTTTTTTTATTTTTTTTATAAATCCACAATAATACATAAATATGCTACAAGCTCGCAGTATCACTTGAATACAGTATTACTTAGACATGGCACCTAGTAACCCATCTATAATGTGATTTGGATAAGTTGGTCTAATTTTTAATATTAAGTTGGTCTAATTTTTAATGTGGGTTATTTAAAGCTTCATGAAATTTATAAACCTTCTATCAACTCTAAATTACATGCAACAAATATTTATTTATTTTTATTATTATTTATTTGCAAAAATCAAAATATGCAACACACACATACACATGAGAAACTTGGCCAAGCAAGAGTTTTAAAGAAAAAAACTTGATAAACCTTCATTTTTTGGTTTGGAATAAAAGAGGATCATGTAACCATAAATCAACATGGATTGGATATTTCTCCTTTAGCTAGAAGTCGATACCATAGTCTAGAAGAGTTCAGTAAGATATCCCTCCTTCATCTTTACTTCTAATAATCAGGTGAACAACCCTTGCCATTTTGCTTAGAAGACTATATAAAGGATCACATTCGGTTTTGTCAATGCAATTACAAATGGATTACGGAAACCACAAAGTTTGCATAGAATAAACAGACATATAAGCAAGGGTAATCTTGGTCAAAGTAACCAAGTAATCGGAAGCTAAGTTGATGCAATCCAAGTTATTGACAAGTTTTAGGGCTAAAATATTTAAAGATACTTTTAATACATTTTTAAAAAATTATTAAAGTGAACTTTAAAAAATATTAAATAATAAAGTATAAGATTTGATTGATTTAATTTATTTTCAAGAAAAGCTTATAAATAGATATTCAAACATTATAAAAAAAATAAAATTATAATATTTAAAAATATTAATTATAATATTTAAAAATATTAATTATAATATTTATATATTGTTTTCATCATAACTAGAGATACATACAAAAGGAATTTTAATGATATTCTAGTTGTATTGGATAGTAAATATTCCTAACTTTCCATTGATATATTAGATGCTTTTTAATTCATTAATACAAGAGAAAATTATACATTTAAAGTTAAGCTTTAATTATGTTAATATATTATAAAAAATAACTTTAATCTTATTTAGATAAGTTGGGCTGTTGTTTTATTTCTCTTTTAGTTTTATTAAATAATAAAATATAAGACTTGATTAATTTAATTTATGTTTAAGAAGATCTTATAGATGGATATTCAAACATTATAAAACAATTTAAATTTATTAGTTTTAATCTTTATCTGTTGTTTTAATCATAAATAGAGATACAAATAATTTTTTAATGATATTCTAGTTGCATTAAAAAATAGATATATGTATCTTTCCAATAATATATTACACGCTTTCTAATTTATTAATACAAGAGAAAACTATGTATTTGAAATTAAGCTTTGATTATGTCAATATATTATGAAAATGACTTTAATCTTATTTAAATGAGTTGGGTCATTATTTTATTTATTTTTTAGTTATTTTTAAATCCGCTAGATATATTAGAATTTTTATTTAAATATGGATTCATTAAATTATTATTACTATATATTAGGTTTATTCATGTTAATTAGAGATATCATATTACATTTATAATTCTTTTTAGTATGAATATTTTTTTGTAGAGAATATTTTTTTAAAAAAAATTGTTTTTGATAAAGAAATTAATAATTTAGTTATTTTTTATATCGTCGAGTGATTTCATACTAAAATTTTATGAAACCTGAAAAAATTAATTAATTTTAATTTAATTTTATACTAGTTATTTTTATCTTTTATAAATATAGGATACGAGTGATCAACAATATAATCAAAATATCTACGAGCAAGTCAGGAATGAATACATGGAATGCCCAAGGAGCGACCAAGGTCACTAGTAAAAGGAAATTTACACATCAAGCAATCTGCTGCTCTTTTTTGTCGATGACCAACCACTGGAGCTGCAAAAATCTCGGATTTTTTGCCCATTAATCTTCATCTCCGAAGCTGAAAAAACTCATTCAGAGTCAGCTAGACAACCGAACTCGACTACTCTTCGCCTTTGTATCAGGAAAACGTCTGCGAAGAGGAGGGGAGAAACGGAAGGGTCCCCATTAGTCTTCTCTCGATTTCTCTTCGGCTGCAAAGGCCTGTGAAGACGAACTTCCTACGGCAAGAACTGGTTAGTAGCCCATGTATAGCCAGTAGCTTATGTAATCTGGGCCGAGCTCCAATACAAGGGCTTATGGCAGCTGGCCCAGCCTACATTCAGTTGCTTATTTTCTTCTTCTTTTAATCGTTCGTGATTATCTTAAAAAAATCAACAAAAAGTATTTAATTATTTATAGGATTATCATAATTTTTTATCTAATAACTAAAGAGTTATGCAAACTTAATGCCATCAAGTGACCTTCTCCTTCTCCATATACACTTCTGCAACCTTCGGCTTGATTTGGGTATTACTGAGAAGGGGTTTTAGGGTTGAAGCCAAATGGGTCGACATCTTATTTTCTTCACAGTATATATAGTTCTCTGACTTTGAAGACAACATCAATTAATGACCAATTCCTTAATTCCATCTTGTCTAAATATCAGTTGTTGCCAAAAGGAAACCACAAACAAGAAATAACCTACTAGTAATGTAGGCATAAAAGACCACCAACTAAGGGTTGTTTTTTTTTTCAAACACGTTAAAGATATAACTAGAACATTCCCCCTGTCCTTTTTTAAAAGCCAAATCCAAAAGCAGAAATAGAAAATTTATTGGTTTTTGTTTTTCTTTTCAAAGACGTAAAAAACCATCAATCGATTGTCAAAATACCTCCAAACCAAAGCAGTTTACAAAAATTATAACAAGGAGTTCATAGACTTTATTGTTTTCACACCCAATCAAGTTTTCTGTCTCCGAGAACACCAACCCCTTGGCTTTTTTACGAAGTCATCCCATATTAATAGTGATTATCTTTGGTTTATTTTAGTTTTTATCATTAAAAATAATAAAATTAAAATTTTATAAAATATAAAATATTAAAATTGATTCTAACCAATTAATTTTCATTCGGTTCAATTTAGTTATTTTATATTAAAAACTAAAACCTAATTCATAGGTTTTGTTTCCATTATTTTATATTAAAAATCAAAATTTATATTGTTTTTTGGATTTTTTAGATTTTTTAATAGGTTTATTTTGTGTATTTGTTATTCTTTAACTAAATTAGTTTGGTTGAGATTTTTTTATTTCAAACTTGTAAAATTAGAATTAAACAGAAATATTAGTTTAATTAATTTTTTTTATAGTTAGACTTTTCCAATTATTTTTTCTTTAATAGCAAACACAATCAGCAAGCAGGAACAGGGTCGCTGCACAAAGAGGAAAAAATGCTTCTTCTAGAAGCCCAAGGATAAATTTTGAAATTTCATATTCCATGAAAAATCATTAATATGCTCTTTGCTTTTAACAAAGTAGATAGATCAAGAAAATTCCTAGAATCTAAAGATGCAATCTATGATGATAACCGCAAGTTATCATAGAAATTAATCAGCAGCAACGCGTGAGAACAGAAAATAACATGTTGGTGGGAGAAATCGTGCGACAAGTCAATCGATTTTGGGTTCGATTTTGATAAATTTTCGTCACAAAGAAAGAGAAATGCTACTCGAACTGAAAGGAGGAGGTAGAGAAATCAATATATCGTTTGTGGTCTTTCTGTATATATTATATATAAGGATATCATTATCAATTCGTTAGATTTAAAAATCTTTGTTGATTTATAATGTAAATGATATTTTTTAAAATTATAGTGGGTAATCACAATATAAATCAAATTAAATTATTTTAAATGTAATTTTTGGAAAAACCAATAATGAAATTATAAAGATTATTGTCTATTAAATCACGGTGATTTATTAAAAAAATGATTGGATCAAAGCTTGACAAATGTAATTTAAAGTGATTTTGTTTTTTCACATGATATCATATAAGATTCGTTATTTTTATATTGATTCAATGATTAATATGATTTCACACATTTCATTTGATAATATAATTCTTCTTTTTTACTTTTATGTGCACAATGATTAAAAAGGTTAATTAACCATGTCTAGATTCTAATTGTGGCTTAGGATTAATTCAGTGCAAGACCTCACTTTATCAAATACAACATCCATGACGTTTAATGACATAATCTTAATAGTTATTTAAAGGTAGGTAAATTATCATATCAGAAGAGAGAAAAAGAAGTCACTCAGTGAATTCGAAGTTACCTCCGCATCTCTTACACGTCGCTGGCCTCGAGAAGACCTTGCAGCCATGCTCAAATTCGAAGTTCCAATTTTGAACCGCTGCTTATCGCAGTCTCATGATCATTTGCCCTAGCTTGAATCTTGTAATCATGCATTTATGGTTGCTCAAAATATTTGATCATCCATAAATTTAGTTATCTGAGTTGACCGTTATATCCCTTCCGAATTTGACAATGACATTTATATCTAATAAAAAAACTGAATTACCCTCTTAACAAAGCTAAATGTTATTGTGCGGTAAAGATAAAGATGTAAATTTATTGTCTGAATCCACCGTAAATTGTAAATTGTGAGCAAATGCAAAATGTTTAACTAATTTCTCTTATGTTTTTTTTATATATAATTTGGGGTGTTTAAATCATTTTATGTGCATTATAACTAATCTATAGATCTATTAAATATTTTATAAGTCTAATAAACAAATAAAACATTATAAAAATAACATACATGTAAAAAAAACATCAAACCAGATGAAAATAAAAAAATAAATCTTTTTCACTGCTGGGCCACCACCTTTTTCTTAATATGCCTGCTGACCGAATGTTTTTTAATCAGAAGCGGCCTGAAATTAAACAGAAGTGGAAGATGCATAAATATTATGCTCCTTACAGATGACGGAAAATAAGACAGTCCCCAGTGATAAGGACAAATCTCAGATCTATCAGTGATAATTTAAGACAGTTTCCAAATCAATGTCCCGTTATTTAATTTATTTTTTGGTTCTTGATCGGATTTTTTTAAATCTTTAAACTATGAATGAAAGAAACCAGGGATAACTTAACAGCTAAGACTTGCGTGTACATGTGTGCGCGAGTGTAATTAACAATTAGCAAGTTGCCAATCATTCCGGATTTAGATAATGATAAATATTAAAATCTATCAGAAAAAACGAAATAAACTAATTAACCAAATAGGGGACGTGTTTTCTTTCTACTTCTTATCTAGCACTTCCAAGTGTAGGAAAATGTATCTAGTATTGTCATTTTAATTATGTGTTTGATACTACGGTATAATATATTTTTTAAAAATATTTTTTTATTTAAAAAGATATTAAAATAAAAAAATCAACGTGTAGGTGTTTTTTATTTGATGTTTAACATAAACATATTAAATTTATTATAAAATATTAAAAAAATTAATTTAATATTTTTATATCAAATACTTTTTTAAAATACACCCAATCACAAATACAAATTAAATATCCAGCAACAATGTAATAACAGCTGGATCACCTGGATATATTGATGTAAAACATTGTTGGAGGTAAGTATACATTAGTTATTGATAAATTGATTAAAAATAAATTTGATTTTTATTATGAATAGTTAAATGATTTAATTAACTTTATAGGAAAAAACAAAAATTATTAACTTGCATCAAGCATGTTTTAGATATTTTAATTTTCTAAAAGCACATTTAAATTACTTATTTGTCTTATGAAGAGACAAAAATAAAGCTTCCTTCCAATGACCTTTCTTGCCTTTTTGTTTTGGTTTTTTTTAATTTGTTATAATTAAGTTTGCTTAGAGGCAATTTAGATTTTCACAAACATAAATTATGGATAAAAAAAAGTGGTTGATTCGATGTGATGTATAAGAGTGTCCTATTAATTATATTTTATATCCAATTTGATTTTTATTTTTTAATTGTTATTTATTTATTATTTTTTAATTTAATCCTTAATCATTAGGTTTTATTTGTTTTTTAATGTCAGTTTAAGTCTCGACATTCATTTTTTTAATTGAAAACAAAAATAACAACCTCAAAGCAGAGCGCGAGTACAAATCTAATAAGGAACTATTTTCTATTTCATGTCAAACACCACAAAGGATTTGCAAAGAAACTTTAGCTCCACTGTCTTGTTAATAATGTTTCCTTTGGGAGACAATGCAGCGATTATGGTGGGTGCTTCGACTAATTAAGACAATGTGTATCCCTAAAGAAGAAGAAAGGAGAGATGAGCCTTAAAATACAAAAAAACGTGTATCACGTGATATATATTTTTGTATTTATGTATAAGGATTGGTTTGAAATAGTCAAGCTTGAGATTTTGCAAGTCCATGTAACACGTGCAGTGGTTGCTTGTTGCCTGCTATCATGGAGTTGATATTTTACGGCTGGGTCAATGCATGCTGGCTTTGTTAAACAAACCCGGGAGCTGGTCCCCGTGATGATTATTGGGACAATCGAGATTGTATCTGTGCTGCAATAATTTCATATCTAATTAATTTATGCTATAGTATTGGAATCTCCAACTAGCACCGATTTTTCTTCAATCTCATCGACGAGTTTCTTTTTGGAACTTTGCACAATTAATTTTTGTTTATTTTTTTTTATAAAATAACAATGGCTAAATTTTTTTAGAAATTTAACATATTTAATTGAATCACATGTATCATGTGCAATTTATAAATAATAAATATCAATTGTGATATACAAGTTATATATTTTATATATGATATATGAATCACAAATATTACTTTGACTCCATTAAAAAACACATCCAAGAATAATTTCTTTATCAATTAACTCTTTATCCATAAAAACATCACAATTTGCACACTTTAAATAACAAGTTTTCTACCCTCAAAACATAATTCACATAAACAACATCTAACATATCATTTATAATTATTAAAACTAGACTGGTGATTAACATAACATAATATTTTATTAAAATTACAATAACTATATATCTATTTATAATTCTCATAATATATAATAACATGTGACTATATCTAATAATCATTCTAACTCATAGAAAGGTTTATAGACAGATCTAGAACATCACCCCAACTCATCTAACTCGAGGACGGGTTTGTAACATTAGTGTAGCGGTGAGAAGGACCAATATCATCCCAGCTTGTAGACGAGCCTGATATGTTCGTGGACGGACTAACATCCCTAACACTCCCACGATAAGCAATCTTATCTTTTATTAAAGTTGCTTTAAGATGCTCAACTTCTCAAATCTCTTGAATTTCATCTTGAACATAGTATTGGCACAATGCATCATATCTCATTGATGCCTTCATTCCAAGTAATTAATCTATATATATACATTAAAAATTAATTAGTACTCATCATCTATAATGACATTAACACTATTTAATAAATGTTGTCTGTAAAATAATATTGCATCCCGATGATTATGCTCGCGATATATAGATAAAGTTGAAAGTATCAAATGTCAAATTCCTCATGGCATATAGATAAAGTTAAAAGTATCAAGTCCTTTGTATATAACATCTGTTTAACCTATCAAAACATATGAAAAAGACTTATAATAGGTAACAAGTTAAAACTAAATAATTGACATTAAAATAACAAAAAATACAATATATTTGTAACACATACCTAACGTGGTTGTTACAAGTCCAACTCATCTTGGTAGAATTCATGAACATGAGTGGGATTTATTGTGAAATATTTAGCTTTAAACCATCTAAAATAACAAGCCATAAAGTTAATACATTTATTGCATTCAATTTATATAATAACATTTTCATTAGAATCAATTTTATTTTATTATTACCTAGAACTAGGAGGTGGTGGACTCTAAGTGACAATATCAAACATATAATTACCCTAGCTTTTTGAACATCTGATATGAATATACTCTTATAACCAAAGCAATAATAATCAACATTAACAATTTTAATTTAGTATTTAAAATGTCATTAATTCTAATAATAAAATAATTTAAAAATAATTGTACCTGGATATATAATAAACACCCATCAATTTTTTTTAATTTTTTTAGACATGTTTTACATAATTTTTTATAGAGATATCTAAGCATGTCCCTTTCTATAATTAGAAATGATTCTATCTTCCTTAGATTCAGGAGCAAAAAAGAGTCATATATTGATCAATAAGGCCAACTAGCTCGACATCTTTATCTTTCTTGTCTTCTTCATCTTCATTCTCAACCTCAATACTATCAATGTGATAATCATCTTTTTCTTTACTTGGTTTGGATTCTTCATGATAATATGAATCAAATATCATATCCAACTGAGGTTCCATATTAATCATTTCTTATACCATCATTTATCTCATTGTATTACCATCTAAAGTTATTAAACACAGCCTAGGGATTCACCCAAATCAGCCTGGGAAAATTAAAAAATATATGTTTGAGGTTTTAATAACCCACATGAAAATATTTTGAAATAATACATATGAATGTAGGCCATAAAACAAAATAAGAGATAGTGTGTAATATACTTATCCCACATCAAAACTTAAGAAATAATCCATATGTATGTAGGTTATTGTTATCCATTTTGGGGCCTTACATAAAAAAAAATAAAGAGAAAAAAATGAAAATGAAAAAAAATGAAAAAACAAATGTTGGAAGAAAAGAAAAAATATTAGTGAGAAGAATATACCAAGACGTCTAATAAATTGTTAAAAACTATTTGAGAAAAATCAAAATATATAAAATTAAAAAACTTGATAATTTATTTTTGACTGATAAAGGCCTTATTGGCAAAAAAAATTCAATCTTAGAAGGAAAATTTAATATTTAATATTTAAGGACTCAATTAAAATTTTTTAAGGTTAATTGAATTAATTGAGGGCTTAATTGCAAGAGAATTTAATTTTTGAAGTCAATTTAAGCTTTATTTGAAAGAATTTAAAGTCTAGGGGTCGAATTGTAATTTTAAGAAGTTAATTTAGTCAAACCATGAGTTTAATTATATAAATATTAAAGTTTGACATGCAATTAGGGACTTGATTAAATAAATCCAAAATCAAGAACTAAACTGAAAAAAACACGTGAATGTAGGGTCTGAAATTGACCAAATCATGGGCATGATTGAAAAAATTAGAAGTTTATTGATCAATTAAGGGTTGAAATATAAAAATTCAACACCAAAAACTAAAATTAAAATAGCGTTCAACTTTGAGGCTGATAATTGAGTTTAGCAAATGGTGAAATTGTATGAAATTAAAAGTCTAAAAGCAATTACGAGTATGATTAAAAGCTATTAAAAGAACAAACTCAATTGAAATTTAACAATCCCAAATTAAAAACTTTAAACAACATGTTATTTAGACTTAATGAAGAGAAGGTAAGCAACACATCATTCGTCAGCTTGCATTTCTATCTTAACGATTTTAGCTCATCAAGTTGACAACTTCATACAAATAAATATAGAGTTATTGACCTTTAAATTAAGTAAAGTTAAATCCAAATGAAAGGTGGTCTCAGGCTATGATGATGTCAACATTAACATTACTCTGACAAAGCATAAAAAATGAACGACTTAATTAGCCTAGATAGTGTAATCATCATGCAAAAATAGATATGTTTTTTGTGTATTCATCCATAAAGGCTTCTTAATAAGTTCTTATCAAGGATTTACAACACTTCCCTTCAAGATTAAGAGGTCAGAATTGGATTCAAAACCTCTTAAAACCCTAGCAAAATCTTATATTACCCCCCCCCGAAGATTAAAGAAAAAGAAGTTGAAAAAAAAAGAGAGAAAAAATGATAAGATAAGGTAAGAAATGAAAAAGAAAAATAATTTATGTATTTCATAACTAATTATTTTATTTTAACCTATATAAAACTAACTTTAATAAAATAATTTTGTCAACAACAACTTAAAACCATTAATTATTTTATAATTAATTATGAAGTTAAATTATAGGTTGCATATATATCAAATTAGGAGAGAGTAAGTGCTGGCAATTCCTCTAAATATAGATGTGGGTGGTAGTGGTGGTTTTGCAAGGAAATAGGTTGACCTATCGTGTGGGAGTGGCGGGGGGGCGCGTTCTCATACTAGAGAGAGATAGAGGAGCGATCTTGTGGTGATTTGAGTGTGTCTCGCGGCGGGAGAGAGGGAGGGAAGAGGTAGCTGGCAATAAGGAGATAGAGAGGGTAGAAAAAGAGGAGAAATGGGAAGGAAAGGGCTTGGTGTTTAAATTTGCATATTAAAATTGTGATATTATGATATTAGAGTCATAAGTAACATCTTCCACTCCTTAAGCTGTATTATTTTCTTAAATAATATTTTTATTGTGTTACTTTACTAATTATTTTTTTAACTATACTAGAATCCCTAAAGATTATCTCCAAAGTCTCAAGTCCCTCAAGTTGTGGAGCAGAATTAAAATCCACCTTTATGATTTCCTAATGGACCAGGCATGAGAATCTGGAGAGCCGATTTTTATGCGGTGGAAGAAGATCTTGACAAGCCACCAATTGGGATGAAGTGCCATTCTAGAATCCCTGAGCTGTAGCTTGCCATTCTCAATTTCCCCTCCTCCGACTTGCCCACTCCTCCACTTGTCTGCGACTGTTGCCGCTGCATGCTTCAGCAATCCTTTCACACTTCATTCAGCGCATTCCCTATTGGAAAATTTGATGCTGAGATGGATAGCACATCGAAGGTGTTACAAGGCACCATTTTACATTAATATTATTTGATCTTCTTCTGGACCACATAATGGCTGCCCACCTTTTTGTCCTTTATTTTTTACAAGAATCCAAAATACCGGCCTAAGTATTGCCTTTCAAAACAATTTCCACGCCATTATTGTGATAGCAACGCTGATTTTTTTCATATAGATTTAGATTATATTATATTTGATGTAACCTTTGCTCTGGTTAGAAATAAATTTGGAATCATTATAAAAAAAATTATTACAAAATTGAATCAATATTTTACTATAATCTAATTAAAGTTAAGATTATCAATCTCAAACTTATGAATTTTTATTTCTACTACTCTTTCTTTAAGGAATTGATTAATTTGAGAGTTTTTATCGGACAAGCTCTTGACATAACTCATTTATGTCAAGAGTTATTTATAAAAAATAACTTTTAACTTTGCTTGGATGTCCCATGAGTTAGTTACTTCAAAGATACTCTTAATAGATAATGAATTTGTTTCTCACTAATAATAAATTTCTTACTAATATATTAATTTAGAGAATGATGGTGTATTTAAGATGTTGAATGACCTAAACTCAAGAACATCTTAACCATTAAAACAAATGTATGATTTGAATATCCATATAATCGAGAAGATCGGTCAAATACTGAACATGACAACGACCTTCGTGGTCTTTTACCCATCATAAAAATAAAATAAAAAAGGTGACAAACCGGCCTCCTCATCCATTACTACGTGGCGGGATTGCCAAGCTAGCGTATAATCGTGATGTCCAGCCACTCCTTGCGAGCTGAGACAATGGGGTCACGACGCCCATCTAATCAGTCTTGAAGAGTCAAGACTCAACTAATCATCATTAATGTTGCAAAAGTTAAAGCTGGGAACGTGTGGTGCGCCACTTAGCTGGCCTAATCAGTCTTTTTGGCTCGAGCCAAATCAGGCAAATGGGGACGAAAATGACCGGTGACCCAGTGACTAGATCACTCCCCACTAGTTGGACATTTCTCCTTTTGAGCAAGGAGTGTCAAATTTCCAATTTCGAGCGAACTTTATAGAGACACAGGTGTTATGGTACCCTGTGTCAATTAAGATGGGGGGACGGGGGGGGAGGGGAAGGTCCCAGATACGGGTGCTGGTAACTTCCATTTTAATATGAAAATATTAGATACTATATACTTAGTCGTGGGTGTTTAATGTACACTTTAGATCCTGAATTTCTTATTATTATACAGTTCGTTCACTGAGTTTTATTTATTTTTAGTTTTATTTTTTTTAAGTTATGATAGCTAGGTTTATGTCTTGAAATTTATTTTAGTTTTCAAGCTGTTTCTTATCCAATATCTCATTAAATCTTTGACACTGAATCAAATATTAATTTTACAAAATAAAATATTAAATTATTTTTAAAAATAAAATTAAGAGATTAAAGATTAAATTTAACATTTAAATAAAACAAAGCCTTTTTTTTCACAAATGACATGAAAAAAAAAATACTATTTGGTCTCTCAACTTTCAATTTCTACATGTTTGGCCTTGTTCTTTTAGGTTATCATTAACTTTAGATAGAGAAAGGAGAAAGCTTTTACGTGGCCAGAGTATGGTCACTAGCAACTCTGGTTATTTATTTATTTATTTAAGAGATGAATCTAATAAAGATGTTTTCTTATTTTAAATAATATAAAAAAATATAAATTAAGGCTTAAATTTATTATTTAATTCTAAGTTTTTAAACTGATTTAAATGTTTTTTGCGGATGAAAATAGAGTTTTAGAGGTTTATATGATTTTTAAAAAAATATTTTTGGTGAAAGGGGGCTAAAAACTTAGGTTTTTTGGGTTTAAAAACTTTGATCTTGATTTCTTTTTCTTCTTCTTCTTTTTAATCATCAAAGTCACTTTCGATAATAAAAAATTACTACAAAAAGACACCGTGTCGTTCACTATCTTAAAAAGAAGAAGAAGAAGAAGAATAAAACTTGCCTTGTGCTTTAAAAAAACACTTCACCCCTGCATTGCAAGCTGGCAACACATAGTCATCCTTTCAGGCCCACACATTCGTGTACTTGCTATCTAGGCATTTCCATATATATATATATATATATATGATCGCCTGTGATATTTCCCCACATGCAAGAGGGATAAAATTGTTCCGTCCATGTCCTCGGCAGAGGACGATGGAAGCTGGTAACATGTGCGTGGATATGTAGTAAGATTTCAGTAAATAGCATATCAAGTATCAGATTCTAGTATATTTAAAAGTGAAGTTATGGTTATTTTTAAAAATATTTTTTTTATTTAAAAATATATTAATAATATATTTTTATTTTTAAAAAAATTATTTTTAAAATTTGCATGTCAAAATAATTTAAAAATATTAAAAATATATTAATTTAAAATAAAAAATTCAAACTTTTTCAAAAACACTTTTAAAAAGCATTTCCAAACACCCTCATAACTGAATCAATGGAGGGCTGATGAGATTTAAGATACCGTGCAATGGGAAATTATTACCAAATTCTTAAGTATTTGTCATCCATTCTTTAATTTCTAGAGTTTGATTCTCAAATCTTAAACCACTTTTCTCACTTTAGATAGGAAGCATCAAACATAATTTTTATATTTTAAAAATATTTTAGAAATTTTAATTTTTTAATGAATTTTATAAACTATTTTCATGTGTTAATATCAAAATAATTTTCAAAAACTAAAAAAAAATATTGTTATAATATATTTTTAAAAACAATCCATTAAAATTCTAAAATTTATCTATCTATAGAGTATGGTAGTAGTTGTTATATCAAAATAATATTTTTTTTATTTTTAAAATCAATATATCAAAATAATTAAAAATATTAATTTAAAATAAAAAAAATTAATTTTTTTTAAAACATAAAATCAAATATCCCAATTTGGATTTGTCCCTCTCTGACTTTGTTGAAAATCAATTGTATATTATAATAATACAGGACACGATTTCTGAGACAGAATCTAGCCTGCCGGTCAAAATGATCAATTATATATTGGTTACAGACGCAAAGCTACGATACAATGATCAACGAGAAGACTATGGAAAAAGACGCGGGTAAAATAAACGGAAAGCTCAACAAGTACCCTTGGTTTCTAACAAGGTAAAATTAACTTAATTTGTTATTACATTTTAAAATTAATTCTTCAATATTGTCCTTTCAACGAGAGACTTAAACCCCTACTAATTTATTACAAAAGTTATTTCAGAAATTAAGAATAAATTTTCATGATATTAAAATTTGAATTCCTCATGTTCATTTAATAAAATTGTTAGGGTTTGAGTTTATCCTACAATAATATTTTTAATATGATAAAAATAACTAATTTATAAAGATAAATTAAATATTTAAGTAAAAATATAAAAATAAAACAAAACAAAAAAATTATTCTTATAAAAATAATCTCAACCAACCACGTGCTTATTTCTTAGTAGAAACAATGTCTTGTAAAAAAAATTAAAAGAATTTCTTGTTTGGAATTAGTTTTTGATATTTTTAAATTATTTTAAGATACTAATAATAAATTTTGAAAAGTATTATTTTAATATGTTTTTTAAAAAAAATTATTTAAAAAAATAAAACAACCCCCGACCTTGAAAGTCACAATTTCTTGTATTACCCGCACAATCAATCCAATACGAGGGCTATGAAAAACCCATCCAGCATTTTAGAACTTGGTCTAGCGGTGAAAGGGGCTTGTCTCCTTCCATTGTATTTAGATTCGAGCTCTAATGTGCGCGTCTGTCACTCCTGCAGTGCCTTATATGCTTACTGGATTTGCAGGGTATTCAATGGACCATGAGAATTAATCGTGGTGCGCGTAAACTGACCGGAACACCTCACGTAAATTAAAAAAAAACCATCCAGCTCCAAATATCACAACAGTCCGGCACCGTTTCCAGGTGGAAGAAAAAGGGGGCGAACCCTAGTCATGATTGCAGTGCATTGCCAGCTGCTGATTCTTTTTTATGGCCATGAAAGGTAAATAAAGGGCTGCATAATACGAATGTTAAAAATGACAAACGAATAAGCGTGCTTTTATTTTGTCCATGGTACGAAGATGTTTCAACGTCATTTCAACTGATAAGAAAAGGGGAGTGCATATATGTGGACACTTCTGGAGCTGGTATGCCCTGTTTTTTCAATAAAGTGACGGGTTTTTCACCTACACACAGGACCCGAGGGCCATATAAATATGGACTCAGGAATTTATCTAATACAAATTGACTGTGGAATAGAAAGTTTATATCGATTCATAAATTAAAAAAAAAAAAGGGACATCTGTCGGCCCTACTAGGACTCCTCGTTCGAACTCGCTGTAATTGTGTGAGTGTACATATTGTAACATGCTTTAAGAAGTACGAGGAAAAATTACTGTAGTTTTTTCTATACTTTTAGCTTTTATTATTATTATTATATTATAATTATTATAACATGTATTAAAAAGTATGAGCTTTTTTTTTGCTTTTTTTAATAATTTTTTTTATTTAATTCAGTTTGTTAATATTAATTTTTTATTTAGTTATCAGATATTTATTACATAAATTCCGGGTTTGATAGGTTAATATGATTTGATAAGTTAAGCTGGAATTTTTTTCTTTTTAATTTTTTTTATTTAGTTTAGTTTGTTAATATTAATTTTTTTCTATTTAATTATCAGATTTTCATGACACATATCCTGTATTTGACGGGTTAACTCAATTAATTCTGGGTCTGGGTTAACCCATTAAGTTTTTTTCTATTTAGTAATCAAACTTTCATGACGTCAATTCTAGATTTGATGACTTAACCTAGTATGAAAGGTTAGCCCAATTACTTTAATTTTTTTTTCTTTTTTTTTATTAGTTTTTTTTCTTAGTGTTAGTTTTTTTCTTTGTTATTTTTAATTAATTAATCACATTTTTATGACACGACCTTGTAGCCAAACCGACATCCAATGCTCTTGGGTCCGGTATTGTAGTCAGACTCACTTAAACTTGAGTCATGTAAGTTTAATATTATTATTAATTTTTTAAATATTATTCTTGGGTCAAAAATTGCAGCTTATGCTTTTAGTTTATTTTTTTATCTATAGTTTCTTACTATTAAATTTTTTTTTGTTTAATTATCAGATTTTCATGACGCAGATCCCAAGTTTGGCGAGTTAATCCAGTTGATTCAGATTTTTTTTCTTTGTTAGTTTTTTTCTTCCTATAGGTTTTTTTCTCTTTGTTTTTTTTCTTTTTAATTAATATTTTTTAAAATTTAATTTATTAATACTTTTTTTATTTAGTTATCACATTTTCATGATCTGAATCCTAGGTTTGGCGGATTAACCTAGTTGATTTATATTTCTTTTTTTTATTAGTTTTTTTTTAATTTTATCTTTTAATATTTTATGCAGTCCACAGTAAAAAGGATGATATCTTTATTTTTTTTATGGCTTTTACTGTGAATTGCACAATGCAGTACACGGTTAAAAGGTTGATGTCTTTTTTTAATTAATTTTTTATTTAGTTTGTTGATATTAATTTTTTTCTATCTAGTTATCAGACTCTCATGACATGGATTTTAAGTTTGACGAGTTAAGCTAATTAATTTAGATTTTTTTCTTTTTATAAGTTTTTTTTATTTTTTATTTTATTTTTAATTAATATTTTTTTATTTAATTTGGTTCATTAATATTTAATTTTTTTCTATTTAGTTATTGACTAATGCCTTTAGTTTTTTTACTGTTTTCATGCTTTTGACTATGGATTATACTGTGCAGTCCACGGTGAAAAGAATAATGCCTTTTGCTTTTTTTTAATTAATTTTTTTCATTTAATTTAGTTTGTTAATGTTTATTTTTTTTATTTAGTTATCAAACTTTCATGACACAGATTCTAAATTTTACGGGTTAACCTGGTTTGACAAGTTAACCTAATTAATTCTAGGCAAACCATCATTTTTTTTATTTAGTTATCAAACTTTCATGGCAAAAATCAAAGATTTCACAAGTTAACCTGTTTTCAAGGATTAACCCGGTTAATTGAGATTTTTTTTCTTTTTCTTCATTAGTTTTTTTCTTTTTGTCAGTTTTTTTCTTTGTTTTTTAATTAATCTATTCAATTTTTATATTTTTATGACCTGACCTTATAACCAGACCCATATCCAAAGTTATTGGGTGTAGTATTGTAGTCAGACCCATTTAAACTTAGATCATGCAATTGATTTTTTTTACCACCTTTTGTAATTGATTTTTTTTGCAATTGATTTCAATATTCAACATTAGATTCATTAGAAAGAAGAGTTTCCTAATTTTTGTTCTATTTACTTTCTACAAACTTATTTCATTCTCATGACTTTAGTCATGAATTTAACAAGCTAACTTGAGTTGACCCAGGTTGTTCATCGTTGGGCTGCTTTTTCTATTTTTTTTTTCAATTTTATCTTTCAATATTAGATTGGTTGAAAATTAGATTTCATTATTTTTTTTCAAATTATTTTTTATGAGGTTATCTCAATCTTATAACTTGAGTTGTGAGCCTGGTAATGCGACATAAGTTGACTCTGTTTATTTTGTAGATCATTTTTAATTGAATATTTTTTTTAATTGAGTTTTTTATTTTTTATATGAAATTATTCCAATTTCATGATTTAGATCATAAATTTGACAGGATGGTTCGGGTTGACTCTATTTATTTTTTTGTCATTTCTTAATTGATTTTATTTTTTCAATTTTATCTTTCAATATTAGATTATTCAGAAATTAAATTTTATATTTTTTTTCAATTTATTTTATACATTATATTTTGATTTTATAATTAATTATTTTCATTGGAAAATATGTTACAAATAATTAAATATTTTTAAATGTTTTAAAAATTAAATAGAATATAGTTGTCACGCTATTAAAATCATATCACCAGGAGTAAATGCGCTGATTTTTTTGTACTTTTTATTCTTTTATAATTATGATTGTAATTATTATTATTGCACAAAAAACTAAAAGAAATAGTTATCGTAATGGTTAAGTTGTGCATTTGTTTTGATGAAAAAGTTGTAAAATTGCGTGTTATTTCTAAAAAGAAAAGTATAGGGTTATTTTTCTCCGACACCTCGTGTGAGACACGACTTGTTGAAACTTACAAAAGAGGTGGGATCCAGATTCCCATCCTCCCCGGAAAAGTAAATACTTAAAATCTGCTGTGTAGCTGTGGAAAAGAGATAAAGAAAAAAGAAGCGAAATTACTGATTGGTTTTATTCCCAACACAAACACAAAAAAAAAAAGGGGGGGGAAAGAAGGTCACGAGATTTAAAAACATTTCTTTTGTGAGCTGGACTCATCAAAGGTCTCCAATTATTCTTTGCCTTTTAGTTAACGTACTATGATTAAAGCATGATTGCTTTTACTACTCTGACAATAGCCGAAAAGTTAAAGGAATGCCTCGTATCTTTTTCCAATGAGCAAACAGTGAAAAGTCCTGGTTTGTTTAGAAAAGTCGTGTCAGATTTAATGTTTAAGATTGATTGTTGTTTTTTAAAATATTTTTATTTAAAAATATATTTTATTATTCTTTTAAAATACAGAAAAGCTATATTCCAAACATACTCTGAAACAAAATAAAAAATAAGAAACAAGTCACTCGTCTCTATCAATGCGTCGGTTATTTATCTGCTACTGTTAATGTGTTTGAAATCTTTATTATCATCGTCCATGTCTATCCAACAATTTATGTCTTAACTTTTTATTCCTTTATTTGCTTTTCTAGAAGTGGTTTAATTTAACTTAATCTATACTTTTACATTAGCCGTCACTTTTCTTTTATTTTAATAACTTCACTAATCATTATGATTACTCTTAAAGAGATTTGAGCTGCTAATTTCACTTTTATTGCCTCTCATTAAAGGATGGTGGTGAATTTTGGAATAAACAATTTAATAACTTGTTTAAATGTTAATAAATAGTTTTTCTCTATAAAGTTGTTTTTATAAAAAGTAAAACATTGAAAAGTAAATTAATTTTTTATTTTCAGTAATATTATAAAAAATGAGTTGAGAAACTTTTTTTCCAATATTTCTCTATATTATAAAAAATTAGCTGAAAAAAATATTAATTTTTTAATTTTTTAAATTTATTAAAATAATAGGGATCAAATCTTATGGATTAAAAAGTTAAAGGATGATAAAATTAAAAAAATAAAAATTCATAAATTATTTCAAATAAAATAAATAGTAATAAAAAAATAAAAATCAAACAAGAAAAAATAAAAAAATAAAATCAAAAATTTATTTTAAATAAAAAATAACAATAAAAAAATATAAATTAAATTTAATAAATTAAAATTTTTAATTAAGAAAAGGATAAGCAAAAAATAACAATAAAAAATCAGAATTAAAGTTGGTATAAAATCAAATTAAATAAAATTCCAAAAAATTAAAAAATAACAATAAAAACATTGAGGATAAAATTAATATAATTAACAAATAACTATATATATATTTTTTTACAATATCTAAAAAGTATTTTCCACTTGAAATAAATGGAAAGTATTTTTATAGGAACAAGGTCAAACTTACTTTTAACTTAAAAATATTTTTTACTAACCAATATTTTTAATATCAAATAAATACAAAAAAAATTAAAAATTAATTTTTTAAAATTATTTTCCAAACAAACAGGCCTAAAAAGGTGAATCTAGTATGGAGGATTGAAGAAACCAAGAAATGATGTCTTGAACGAAGAATTTTCTACAAATTCATCAACAATAAAGATGGGCATCTGTAAAAAAATAACCCTGGAGCTTACTAATTTATTTGAATAATTGATGAGATTGTTTCTCGAAACACAAGAAAAATCAAATCAAATCAACTGATTTGAAGGTGCTGAGGGTCATAACTTCTGTTAAAAAGAAACCTCAAAATGCAAAGAAAAATAATTAAAAACTAAAATATATTACATAAAAATTAAAAAAAATGATAAATAGATCAAACATACAATTTTGCCATCACTTAGTAAAATTGCTTTTAGCAAAACTGACAATTATACCATCTCTAAGAAAACACCGTTTACTTTTACTCTCTCTCTCTCTCTCTATATATATATATATATATATTTCTTATTTGACTCTCTGTAGGAAGCGGCCATTAAACAGTTTTAACAAGTAATTAATTACTTGCGATTCCCTCCATGCAATAATGACGTAATGGTTTTCTTTGACATGTTAGAAACATTAATTGATATATTTGGAAGCCATAACCGTAAAAATAAGGAGGTTTGATGACAACTTCATTCTTTAAGCTAAGCGAAAGTGATGGTCATTTTTATCATAGAAATGATGGCCAATGAAGAAAACTTATCATCTTTCCTATTCCTAGTCATTCTTTAAGCTATGCATAGTTTAATATTGGCATTGATTAAACAAATTAGCTACGCAAGTCTGAATTTATCCGATAATCTTATGACCAAGCTGTATCTGAAATATTCAATTAATTTATTAATTTTAATAATTTAATTGATATATATTTAGCGAGATAGTTAGTGAATCATGTTGGATACTTGTGAAAGATTTTATTTTATATATTTAGTAATTATCTGATAATTAAATAAGTATTATTTGAGAAAAAAATAATTATAATTTAGAAAAACATCCTAAAATAGATATATTACTTTTTGTGGAGAAAAATTGATTTTTTTTTTTGAAAAATACCCCTTCTCTTTTATAGCCTATCTGCTTTTTTATTTTAATTGAAGAGAAATATTAAAATATTAAAAAAATATTTTTAATTTTTCAAGATAAAATATTTCTAGTTTGTTAGGAAATATATCTGGTGTTAAAAAAGCATGGGCTCAGTGTTTGTTGAAGCATAAAAATATTGAATTATTATCCCTTTTTTTGAAAATTCTATCCAGACAAAATAATAAATGATGATGCATCGTAATTGATTGTGGTGAGTATAAATAAAAGGTATTATTCTATTGATTTCTTGATTTTCGTTCAAAAGAAAAGTATGGGGCATTGTATTTGCCAGGTAAGACAAGGTAAGTGGATAAGGCAAGGCAATTAAAACTTATCCACCTTGACAACGTAAAATAATTTCTTTAGATTATTTAAAAAAAATGGGAGTTGAATGAGCATACAAGTGGGAAAAGATGGAGTTGACATGTATATAATAAAACTTGTTAATTAGTTATATATATATGTGTTGTTATTTATATACTACTATAAACATATAATGTGTTTATAATTTTTATCATCATAATCATTTTCGAATATATTGATTACATAAAGGAAGATTTTCTATTTTTAGCTATATTCTTTATATATAATTTAAAATCAATATTTCATACAATCATTTGTTAAAAAATATAAATAAGATATCTTGATATATCTAAATAATAGAGATATATTATAGGGAGGGGTTAACAGATTATGTAACGAAAGTAAACTATCCCCATTTTTTTTTATTATATTTATTTGCACGGTACAAGATTGATGACGAGTAACATGACAAACGAGACAAAATTTAAACCGAACTCATTTATTGACTCATTAAATAACTCGAACAATTCACGCAAAAATTAGACTGAATATTACAAATGGAGCCACTACCTGTCCTTGTCGGCATTCGCGCTATAACAACCCGTGTAACCCACAATTTGCTGGAGGTCATAATTTTTTTAAAAAGCTATAACTTATATAGATTATTTTAATATATTTTTTAACATAAAAACATTACAATATAAATTAAAAAATCTATCCAAATACCTTATTATAAATTAATAATTATTTATATAAATAAATAAATAAAATTAACAATAAATTATTGGACCACCACCGTCACACTCCATGCTAAGAGAAATAATAAATGCTGGCTTTTCCAGTTACACAATAACATGTTATTTTTGAAAAAAATAATAGTATTACATGTGCTATTAAAAAAGTACTGACACTATTAAAATGTTGGTGTGTAAAAAACACGAACCAATAATTTTTAAGAAGTTAATATTAAAAATAAATATTAAATTACTAAAAAACTCTTATAATTTTAAAAATAACAAAAAAATAAATCAATATAAAAATATCGAAACACCATTAAATACATAGAAGTTATTTTATCTTATAAAAACAAAGAAATATTTGATTTATTTTAAAATTTATACGAAGTTAATTGATTTCATATGTAGAAAAGTATTTTAACTATATAAAATAATATACAAAAATAATAATACTCATGTTGAATTTTTTAATGATCAATGAGACACTATAAAAATACTTCAATATCCCAACCTTTTTAACTTTTATACCAAAAAAATGAATTTACTGTAGCAATTTATAATAAATTGAGTCTATTGCTATAGTAAATTCACCTCTGGTAAATAATCATGTGTATTCGGTAGCATTATATAGTATCCATTTTTTACGAGCATCAATCAGGGCAGACTTTTATCATTTGGTATAAACAATCTATATCAGAATTTGATATGTCCAGGGCAAATGCAGCAATAAAATGCTTAGCAAAGTTGTATGGTAATGGTTTTTTCAAATTATACTAATACAACGACAGCATAATGTTACTATACGGTGACGTTTTCTATGAAAACCACGAGGACATTCATGATGGCTGGTTATAATGTAATAGATTGAATATCTCACAACAAAAATCATGCGCTCGACATGTTCTGTCAACCTAGGACTTGCTAGATTGTTGTTAAAATAGTCACATAGAACTTCAAGACGCAAACTTATCATGTGTATTGTATTTTTTTTCCTTATTTGAACCCAACAAAACAAAAACAAAAACAAACCAGGAACATGTATATTGTGCTGTTTAGACATACGCTATGAACAAAAAAATCCCCATCAAGTTCCTAAAACTTAAATCCCTATCCGATAAACATTATAAATCAATTTTAACTTGTGTAAAAATCATCAATATTTTCTTAATTAATATAGTTGAAGGTCCTTCATTGGGGTGTTTTTGTCATTAAAACAATGTATTTTAATTATTTTTTTTATAATTTTGATATCTTCATGTTAAAATCATTAAAAACATTTCAAAATATAAATAAAAAATTCTATAAAAATATTTTAAAAAATTGTTGAACCATAATGTCAAACGATGTCTTATGTCTTACAAGTACAAGGTTTTTCTTTTATCATGTTTTTAAATTAAAAAAAGAATTAGATAAATGGTTGAGTGATAGGCATTCCAAATATGTAGTTCTAATCTAAACATAGAGGAGAACATGCCTTGGTTCCGTATTAAGAGTAAATTAAGACGTCGATAACATCATCAACTCAGCATCTTGTCCCTGCAAAGTTGTTGTTTATCTTTGACATGGTCGGGGTTTCTTGTAAAAGAATGATTATCATTGTGTAGCGAGTGTTGTCTAAATATTTATCTCGTGAACATATTATGTCATGGAAATATGCATTATTAATGTAAACTTGCAATTAATATCAAAACTAAATATCGGTGTGCACCCTAAGCATTTATTAAATCTTACAAAAGAGATATTAAAATAAAATTCTAGCATGCATACTTAAACTAAATGAATGCATGGTACATGTACTTAGAAACATTAGATTGAATATTTATTATTATCAAAGTTCGAATTTATTACTCATCATTAATGCAAGCAATAAACCTCTTAGGATCTCAACAATAAACCTCACATGATTTTAATAATACTATCTAAGTTAATTATATTTCTAAATAAAATTAACAAACACAAGACAATTTAACTCAAATATCTTTTTACAAATACTGATATTTAGATTTAAAATAGGAAGAAATATAAAAGAGAAAAACATAGTTTAAAACTAAGAAAACTAAACTAAAAACTCAGGTGAAAAAGAATGTCAAGATTATGTAAAATCCATTTAAAACTATCCAAAAAAGCTATTTTTTTAACTCTCTTTTATAAATTACTTTGAAATCAAATTTGATATAAAATTAATTATAATAATTAGTAAAAGAAATTTCCTTTATCAGCCTTAATTATCCATTATAAAATAATATTAAATCTATTTTTTTTATGTTGGATAAAACTTTTCAGGTTGAAAATGAAAACTATTCAAACTTTTTATTTATAGGCTGAATAAAATAGTGTATTTACACAAAATAATTCTCTTTAGTCAAAAGAATTATAAACCCAAACTAAGATGGTAAAAAATATTCTTTTATAATCTAAAAAATTATTTACTATCTAAAAATTAGAAAAAAAAAGCAATGGAAACGCTAGAGGAAAATATTCTAATGGTAATGGTGATGGAATATTTTCCTTTGTAATTTCCAATGAAAATAACAACAAAATAGAAAAAGCAATAAAAATTCTATAGGCAATTTAGCATGTTAGTAATGCCAATATAATTGTTACTGGAAATTTCCTTGAAAATTTTAAATAAATTAAAACCCGACAGTCCATGCTATCTCAACCAATTTTTCCTTTTCTTCTTCATTTTATAGAAAAATAATAGCCCTTCTTTCATAATTTATTAGCAAATTCAACCACCCTTTTACAAATGTGGCTACCCAACCCTCTATCGTTGACCTATATTTGCTGTCATTAGTATCAACTTCCCTCTATTAGTTTCATTTATTGTAAAGCTTTACTCCACTAAACAAATTGTCTATTTCTTTATAACTAACATAAATTAATTTATTGATAATATTTAAATTTTCTTGCATATTTTAATGTTTTACAGCTCTTTCCTTGATAATTTTATTGTATTAATATATAATTTGTATTTTAGACTTTATTTGATTAGGGGGAAATGAATTTTATTTTTTATTTGATGAAATTGAGTTTTATTTTATAATTTAGATGTATAGAATTGAAGAAATGATAGGTAATTTTGTGGGTACTAATTATATTTTGTTAATTTTATTGTTAAGTTATAAATTTAGAAAAAATTTATTTTTGTTGAATTGATAATAATTAAAAAGATACTGATTTAGGTTGGATAGATTTAAATTGAATAGGTGATCGATAATTAGTTGAGTATTAATCTTTTTTTATTTTAAGAAAAATTCATTGTTTAGTTGAGATTTTGATGGAAATTTGAATTTGTATGAAAAAAGATACCAATTAGAGTTTAACATGTTTCAACAAATGAAGTATTTGATAATTATTGGATTATAAATTTATTTTTAATAAAAAAATTAGTTTGTTATTGATAGTTACATTATTATTAAATATTATCATTATTATTTTATATAAATTTTATAAATAATGGATGATTATTCTTGAAAGTATTACAAGTCCAGTAAATATTGTATAAACAAGATTTTTTTAAAGATGTTGATGATTTATTAATGTTATTTTTTTAATAAAAAAATATTTAATAAAAATAAAATTAGATATTCATATGCAAGTGTATAAACAAAACATTTCCTATAAAGATGCTGTGATGAAGTGATGAAGCATTTATTTAAAATAAGGTTCATTAAAAAATATTTAAATTAGTTTATATATAAAAAACTTTATGTTTCTTAGAAAATCATGTTAGATAGGATGATGATTCACTCAACTTTTAATTCTAGAGTTTATAAACAGTAATGAGAATGATAAACTGAAAATTGATGCAATAAAAATAAATTAGAATTATTCAAGTAAAGATTTATATAACATCTTTTTAAATACAAAACCAAATGTGTTGAATTTTTAAAATATTTTAATGAATTATTATAAAATAAATATATAACTCAGAATAAATTATTAATTATATTGGTCATCGTAAAAATATTTATATCAAGTCAAATTCAAATTAAAGGATCAACAATTTGTTTAACAACGGCAACAACAATACTGACATATTTTAGATGGAATTCGTGTTCAGATACGTATTGAGAAGGCGACGGTAAACATATAGAAGAGAAGACTTTCCATTTCACATTCTTCAATCTATTGCGATTTAATTATTTTTAAACCTTAATTATAATTTAATTTGACTCCCATTTCTTAAGTTTTATTTATTGGTAGAAGCGATGACCATATACACACACACAAGCTAGAGGTTTTGGATCCATGTTGTTGATTAAAAACAAACCCAACAATAAATGCCACAAACCCCACCATGTAATCCCCCTTATTATTGTCGGTGATGTTAATGTTTAGAAATATTGATTATGATTTAATTTTTTATTTAAAATAATGTATATATTTTTTATTTTAAAAAATTATTTTTAACATCAACACATCAAAACAATATTAAACTATTGAAAAAATAAATTTTAAATTTTAAAAAATATAAATTCAATAATATTTTTAAATACCACCATATACCTCCAACCAAGTGACCATGCCCCCATCAGTTTAGGCAGTCAACGCGGCGCGAGAGTCAGCATGAATGCTTCCATCGTGTGTGTGTGTGTGATTCAGAGACAGCTATTAACAAGTAGATTGCCAATTGCCACTAATTACTGCTAGTTACAATGTCCTTAGTGTTAAGAAATACTATCAGTATTTTTATTTTTAATTTTATTTTTATCAGTATTCTCTAACCAGTTTTATCATGTTAAAAATTAAGGTTTTCTTGTGCAGGTTTTAGATAGCTCGATGGGTGCATTTACATTGAATTTCTTTCTTATAAACTCTCAAGTAAAATTTAAATGTGAAATAAAATCATAAGAAATTAAAATCCTTACCGTTAATTTGAACCAAACCTCAAATAATAGAATCGATACCATTTTCAATCACGCCACACGGATTTGGAAGGCACGTGTTTGAAGTTTATGGGTAGACAGGAATTGAGATGAATAAGTCGTTGGATTGTATTTTTTTTAAAATCTTGTTTTTTTAATTTTTTTATTATAGTTTTGAATTGTTTTGATGTAATATTAAAAATAAATTTTAAAATAAAAAATAAAATATTTTTTAATTTTTATAAATAAAAAAACATTTCAAAAAACAATCTTTATTTTAAAACACTAATAACACTTCTATATAAACGCAGACACGATTGGCATGTACTAATATTTTTTTCAGCCCTTAATTAAGGGAAGGTGGTAATCGCATGAAGGTCCGAAATTTATTAAGTAAACTAAGATCATACAGTATAATATTACAGATAAAATTTCTCAAAGGGAAGAAATCTCAGTGATGTCCAAAAATATCACTCGCCGAGACGAGAATTTACGGAATTGTTTTTTTATTTATAAAAAAGCTAATAATCATCATCAAAATTCAATGTTAAGTTAGAAACCATCCTTTTAGTTTGGACCCACTTTAGAATCAGCGTTAGAATATTGAGTAGAATTAAGCTGCACCAGGCTGATTTGTTTTCACCATGAAAAATATTTTTCTAAAAATTAATTAATTCTTCTATACCTTGATTTTTTAAATATTTCTAAATAGGTTTGATATAAAAATATTAAAATTAATTATTTTAAAAAATTAATTTTAATAAAAAAACTAATGGCACGTTACCAAACACGACACGACACCAGGCAATAATTACAGAAACGGCAAGTTGGCAGCCAATTCCTCGACTTCACCAAGGCCATAACCGTCATTTGACAAGCACCCAGGTTCAAGGCACTGTTTGTTTGTTTTTTTTTTTTTTTCCCTCGTAATATAATAGAAAAGTAAAGGCGATAATGGGAATTAGGGAAAGAGTATGAAGAAGTGGACGGCAGTTGAGGAGGGGGAGGCATTTAGAGAGTAGAGCATGGTAAATTGCCTATAAAACAGACCACCCACAAACAGAATCTACTGCCCATCAAAAACTCCCAAAACAAACCACATAGACTCTCTCTCTCTGCCTCTCCCTCCCTCACAAAGCATTTCATTTCCTTTACCAATTGAATTGGCTGTATAGCCAATTCCAAAGCTTTTACATTCTCTCCAAAGTCTTTCTGAGTTTTAAACACCTGCAGCAGAGTGACAGAGAGTAAAACAAAGATAGCTTAGAACTCGGCGAGACAGTAACAACACCCCCTACTTCTCTTCTTCCACTTCTGCTTGTTGTTTCCCTTATAAATAACTAACTGTTTCTCTGTCAAAGGTATTGTCTCTCTTCTACTTCTTCTTCTGCTGCTGCTGCTGCTGCTTCATTTCTTTTCCTTTTTTACGATAATTTGGTTTGTCTGTCTTGAATCTTGATTCTGTTTAATTTTCACTCTTACAATCACAAAAGAACCTTTGGCTTTCGCTGTTGTTGCTTATGGATTTTTTGTCTTCCTTTTTCTGTCTTACTTTCTTCTTGTTTCTTTTTCGTCTTTTACAAAAATAGTCCCTTTTGTTTTGTTTTCTGTTTCATATTCTTTGTAACGGGAAACTATGTAGGAACTTTAGCTCATTTGTACATGTAAATCCTTTGCATTTTGTTTCATGGCAATCGACGGAAGAAACGTTTTCCTGGAAATTTCCCGAACGTTGACCAAATAGCTGACCATCGTCAAAAAGAAGAACGAAAGCTTTACACTTATCCCTGTGAATCTTATCTCTTTTACAAACCTGCTGCTGCTGCTGCTTGTAGATTTTGACTCGCTTTTCTATATCTCTTCTTAGCCAACCTTTGAGTTCCTCCATGTTTTCTCTTTATTGAATTTGCAGAGAAAAACTTTGAGATAAAGAAAATAAACTAAAATTTTGACTTTTGCCTCTTGTTTTATTATGGTTGTTTGAGACTTTAGAATAACTGGTAATTGCGTTTGTCGGAGGTCTTTGATTTACTGGGACACAAAATAGTAATCCGTGAAAGATTCAACGTATTGAATTCCATTTTTGTCCATTGTATTTTCTGCTCCCAAGTGATGTGCTAAAAACATTGCACTTTCAAGTGTTTCTGGTTAAGTGAATGTACCATAGATAGCTTTTGTCTTCTTGCCCCATGTCTACCTTCTGTATATTCTCACGGTTTGATTTGCAAGTACCGAGGACCAACCTTATTTGTCGTTTTATTTAATGATAACAATTGTAGAAGCTTGATCTTGATCATTTATCCTTCACTGTACTATTATTATATGACTGCTAAAATATGTTTTCTTCTTTCTTTTTTATGTTTTGATTGCAGTTTTCTAAAGGGTAAGTGAGGATGCTAGAGAAAAAAATGGAAGGAATTAACACTAATAAAGTGATAGAGGAATTTGAAGCATTGACTAAAGATGCTGGAAGGGTTCAGAGAGAAACTCTGGAGAAGATTTTGGAAGAGAATGGATCTGCTGAGTATTTGCAGAATTTGGGTCTTAATGGAAAGACTGACCCTGAGAGTTTCAAGTCTTGTGTTCCTCTTGTTACTCACAAAGACTTGGAAGCTTATATTCACAGAATTGCTGAAGGTGATTCTTCTTCCATTCTCACCGGGAAACCCATAACAGACATGTCTTTGAGGTATGTATATTTCATGATTTCAATTAATTGTTTTTGGAATCTTGTAAGCGTAGCTTCTAATTTTCGAGAAAATCTGATTTTTTGCAGTTCTGGCACTACCCAGGGGAAGAGAAAGTTTGTACCTTTCAACGATGAATTGATGGAAAACACCTTGCAGATATATAGAACTTCTTTTGCTTTCAGAAACAGGTATTAGCAAGGAATCTTCTTGTATTAGAATAGCTTTTTAGTTTGTTTTTCCCCCCCATTAAACAGAACTTTTTATATTTTCGCTAGAAGATGAGACTACTTTGTTGGACAATATGGATTCTGTTATCTGTTGTAAATAATTAAAAAACAAGTTTCAGTTATTAGCTCGCTGTTGACGCAAGGAGGATTGTATAATGCAGAGAATTCCCACTGGAGAAAGGAAAGTCATTACAGTTTGTCTACAGCAGCAAGCCAGGGAAAACAAAAGGGGGTTTAGGTGCAGGAACTGCCACAACAAATCTCTTCCGCAATTCGAAATACAAAAGTGGAATGAAGGCAATTCAGTTCCAATGCTGCAGCCCTGATGAAGTAATATTTGGTCCTGATTTCCACCAATCATTATACTGCCATCTCTTATGCGGGCTAATCTTTCGCGAGGAAATTCAATTTGTGTTCTCTACATTTGCTCATAGCATTGTCCTTGCATTCCGGACATTTGAACAAGTCTGGGAGGAGCTCAGCAATGATATACGTAAAGGGGAACTAAGCAGCCGAGTCACTGCCCTTTCTGTAAGAGTGGCAATGCGGAAACTGCTTAGGCCAAACCCTGAATTGGCTGATTTAATATATAAAAAATGCTCAGGATTGAGTAATTGGTATGGTTTAATACCAGAATTATTCCCCAATGCTAAGTACATCTATGGGATAATGACTGGGTCAATGGAGCCTTATCTGAAGAAATTGAGGCACTATGCAGGGGAGCTGCCATTGATGAGTGCTGATTATGGTTCTTCAGAAGGGTGGATTGCAGCGAATGTCAATCCAAAATTGCCCCCTGAGTTGGCTACTTTTACTGTGCTTCCTAATATTGGATATTTTGAATTCATTCCTCTGCTGGACAGCGCTGAGTGCATGTATAAGGAGCCCAAGCCAGTGGGTCTGACTGAAGTCAAGATTGGTGAAGATTATGAGATCGTCGTCACCAATTTTGCAGGTACTCGCAGTTTTTTACTCTTAGATTACTTCTTCTTTGAAATTATTTGTTGGGGTCAATAAGTGCATGCTGCGTATCCACAATGTTGAGATGAATTGAAGATTGAAGCTCCGTTCCATTATATAAATGCCTATCCAGAACAGGCCAATAGCCCCATCATTTACATTCTTTTCAACAATTTTTTAATTCACTAGTGCAGAAGCTTTGCTTTATCTGTTGATACGTCTAAGCTTGGGTGAGTACAGAACTTTGCTTTATCTGTTGATACGTCTAAGCTTGGGTGAGGACTCTCTGTTGTCTTCTTTGCGCAGGTTATTTAACTCTGGAAGGTAGTAGGATAGAGATTGTTTTTTAAAATATTATTTTTATTATAAATATATTAAAAAAATTTATTTAGATATCATCATATTATTAAAATGATCTAAAACAATAAAAAAATTAAAATTAAAATTAAAAAAACACCATGATGTTTTTGTTTTATAGTCTTTAGCCCTTTTTAAGGTTGTGGGGTGCAACCCTTTTTTTTATCAAAATTTAATTTTTTTTACTTTAAATTAAAACATTTTAAAAAACAGCTTCTATCACATACATTTTAAAAACAAAAGTAAACAAAAGCGACTTGTGGGTTATTAAAATGTTACTAGAAGTCTTGCATTTTAGGTATTGGAAGGGGAAAAATTAATTCATAGATCTGCAAGTATTTATTATTTGTAATCTTTTGCTCTGATCTTCGACCTGCCAACGTTTTTCTTTATCTCAAAAATAGCAAATTGAATCATTCAATGTCAATGTGACATATTTTGTTATGTGATTGAAAATAAAGCGTGTCCAAACCATGGGAGAACTTCTTTTATTTAATTTTGATGTTGATTGTGAACTGCAGGGTTGTACAGGTACAGGCTGGGAGATGTGGTGAGGGTTATGGGCTTCCATAACTCAACCCCAGAGCTTAAATTTGTATGCAGGAGGAACCTTATTCTTTCCATAAACATTGATAAGAACACCGAGAAAGATTTGCAGCTATCTGTGGAAGAAGCTGGCAAGCTGTTAGCTGAGGAAAAACTTGAAGTAGTTGACTTCAGCAGTCTGGTTGATGTATCCACAGACCCTGGCCACTATGTTATCTTTCTGGAAATTAGTGGCGAAGCTAGCGAGGAGGTCTTGCAAGAGTGTTGCGATTGCTTGGACCGATCCTTTGTTGATGCAGGCTATGTCAGTTCACGAAAGGTCAACGCCATTGGACCCCTCGAGCTCCGCGTCGTTTGGAGAGGAACCTTCCTGAAGATTTTGGAGCACTACCTAGGATTAGGAACTGTTGTTAGTCAGTTTAAAACACCGCGTTGTGTTGGGCCCATGAACAACAAGGTGCAGCAAATCCTGTGTAATAACGTCGCTAAGACCTACTTTAGCACCGCGTTTTAGTGAATATCTGTGAACTGCGCTTTGGTAATTGCCTCTTAATATAGTTATAATCTATGTAAGAAAGTTTGCTGGAGCAGCCAAATAGAGTGTTTATGCAGCGACATCTCTCTTTGCTCCTCTCTCAACTACCTCCCTCTGTTTCCTGGGCCATTATTTATTGAACTCTTCTTCGTAGTGGGCACAGGCTACCAAACTCTTGCGTTCGAGCAGGTCCAGTAGCCAGACAGCACTTTTTTCTATGTCAAAGCTGCCAGACAAAGGTTTACAGAACCCTTAGTTGTGTCCATCCAGCCTCATGTGTTCTTGTTGTTGGTAGTAAGGTAAGGTATCAGGTTAAAATATGAAGAAGGATTATTATTTAATGTGGACCGACCTCCACGAACAAGACAGAGGAACATGTTCGATATGACTTCGAATCCATTATGTTGTTATACATGGTGGTCGTTAAAAATAAGCTTATGTCAATGTATCAAAGAAATATATATTTTATATGGCTGTCTTGTGTAATTGGATGTATAAACCCTAGTTGTTCAGATAAAATATGAAAATCAAATCCAAATCTATCTAGATTAGCAAAACTCTACGATGGATGGATGGAACGTCTAGGAAAATGAACCCGGCCTCTGTTCTTTCAACTTCTTCTTCTTCTCCTTCGATGGGAAATTTTTATTTTTAATTTAAGAGTTAATGCATCTTGTCATTATGCACTTAAAGTCAATGATAAAGGGACAGCGATGAAACATCTTACCCTTGTAAAAAGACGGAGATTAGAAAGGAATTTTGTATTTGACGGAAGTTCCACATTAATGATATATCCCTTAGAAAGCTTTAGAATTTGAGTGCGAATCACTTTATAAGCATGTTAACTGATTAGACATGGTGTCACTTTAGAAGTCACTAGTTTGTAACTTGTTTAGTGATTTTGTCTGAATACGGAAGGAATCAGAAGAAAAATTACGGCACTTAAAAAAATACACACACACACATCTCTTGCGGTTTTTTTTTTTATATATATATATACATAGATATTATATAATATTTTTGTTGTTGATCTTAATCAATAAAATATTTTTAATTATAATCATTACTTCTCTTAAAAAATATATTTTATGGTCATTAAAGCAAGTTAACAAATAATCTTAAAATAATCTTAAAATAGCGGTTCATATTTAATGTGATTAAAATCATAAATATAATAAATTATGTTTAAAATCTATTTATAAATATTAATAATAAAAAAATGATTTCAATTTGATTTTCATAGCCCATTTATTATTAATATTATAATTTTTATAAAATAAATATTTAAATAAATATTTATAATAGTATTTAAGATCCATGTCAAAATTGAAAAGTAAGTGAATCTAATAATTTTTTTTTGAAGTGTAAAAACATCAAAGAAAAATAAAGAAAAAAGAAAAAAAAGAATTAAGCCTAGTGTTTGGCTTGTTAATAGTAAGTCAAGTGTGCGTAGGCTTGGAGGCCAAGCTTACGTGTTTGGCACCGCTTTAATTTTTATTGTATTAAGAGGGTAAACTAAATGTTATTCACTTTTTTTTTTTTTTTGAAAAAAAGTGATAGCTGACAAGTTGGCTATCACAATTTAGCCAACATGTACGTCCCACTAAAGGATTCAAAACCACAACCTCATCTTAATCTCTCACGCACTAACCACTATTGCTACGACATGAAATTGGAATAAAATGATTAAAACATATAAGATGCGTCACTATTTATATAGATAATAAAACACTTATAAAAACCTTAATTCTTTTAAATTGTCTAGGTAATAACTATTCTAGGGTGAGAGGTGAGAAGCTCATGAAAGTTATTACCTTTACTATCAATATATTAAAAGATCTAGGTATAACCCCATGTGTTTTATTGTTTATATGGACAATGGAACAACTTAACTTTATTTTATTTTAATTGAATCTTTCTATGAATTAATTAAATGAAATTAGACTTGAAATTATGATAAACATATTAATTTAAAAGAAATAAGATCAAAATGTTAAACACGAAAAAAAAAATATCTAATCCCAAAATATTAATAATTTTTATTTTAATTTGATAGTTCATGTTTTCCATTTTTTAATCCTTGACTTTAAGAGATAATACAGAAAATTATTAGTTTGATCACTTTTAAATAATGAATCTTGTCGTTGTCGTTCTAGGTGTCAATTAATTCCATTAAACAATGAAAGTTTGATGGTAATGGTTTTTCTCTAAATATTCTTAAAATAGAAAATCAAATTTGATTTAGATTTTTTTTATTTGATAGCTAGAATATCCTAAAATATGATCTAAATATCTAAATATCCCTAAATATAAAAATTTGAATTTCCTAAAATATGATCTAAATATCCCATAACCTCGATCCTGATTTTTCAATAATTATAGTGGTAGCTAGAATTTGAGCAGACCCTCCGCAAGTTATTAAAAAGGAAGCAGATGATAGGTCATCCAACAATTAAAAAATAAAAAAGATATTGGATCAAGCATGTATGCAAACCTTAAGCCAACACCTTTAATCTTCTTCTTTTAAGAAAAAGCCCAAACATGCTAGGTTACTCTATGCTCTTTTTTCTTGTGCCTATGTCCTCAATCTTCTTCTTCTTCTTCTTGTTTTTTTTTTTTATTTAAAAAAGACCCAGACATGCTAGGTTATTCAAGCTCACACACTTATATTTTTTTTTTGTTTTTTTTCTCAATTTCATCATGCAATGATGGATTTTTATTAAATACCTTTTCTTTTGAATTTTATCATTCAATATTTTGTTGGCTTTGAATTAATTTTTGTATTTTTTATCATGTAATAATAAAAAAAATTTAATTGAACTTAGTGAAGTCTATAATTTAAGTAATAGGTTAACCTTGACTGTTTTTTTTTTCTTGTCAAATTAACATGGTCATATTGAGGCAATTCTTATATGATTGAACTTTAATCCCAAGATAGGTAAAGAGTCTGATCAAAAGTATTTAAGTTTAGTTTATTGCCTTAGTTTAATGATATTAGAAAAGAATTTTATATACCTTAGATATTTTTTATGTTAAAAAAGATCTTGGTCTTATCCTCAATGTAGCGCAAACACTAAACTAGTTTTATACTAAAAGATTTGGTATGTTTAATAGAACTTCACTATTTATTTAAATAGTAAAGTTTTTTTTTAATTTTTTTTATTTCATCATGAAACTTTTTTCTTTTTAATATTTGATGGGTTGTCATTGGTAGTTCACTGAAAAACTCTAGCATAATTTAATTTTAAACTCAGGTTAGAAAATAAATTCAGTTAATAGGGTTTTTTTCCTCTCAATTTCATTCTCATAATTTGTTTACTTGTTTGTCAGGTTTCCTTTAAACTTACCATGTCGTTTAGGTCATATTATGATAACTTTCATATGTTTAAACTTGAGTTAGACAAGAAGTTGAGTTGAGATGTTTTCCCCCCAATTTCATCTTTATTTTTCTCTCTCTCAATCCCATCCTTAAAATACTTATATTAGTCACTTGAGTTAGTTTTGGTCTAGTCAAGTTTATCGGGTCATAACGAAGCAAATTACATATAATTTAATTTTAAACCTAGTCTAGTCAAAGTTTTAAGGTGAATGAAATGACCCGAGTTTAGTAACAAGGTCAAATAATTCTCCATAACATGACATGTATAACAATAAAAATTTTTAATTCAATCATTGTAAACTAGTTATAGAAAACACTAAAAGGTGCAAGTATTTTAATGTACAAACATACTGTTCATGTTCTCACATTTTAATAATGATTCATTGTTCAAAATTTCTTATTTTTTTAAATTTTGGTCCATAATTTTTTTTTGGCATGATTACAATCTTTAAAGGCCAAAATAAAGGACAATTGGTTCAAATTTGTTGACTAACAATAAAATTGAAAGATGGGGGATCAAAGTGGAAAAGACATCATAAATGGGCAATGATCTTAAAGTTTAAAAAAAAAAAAGTTTTTTCTAGTCCTCAAACTTTACAAACTATGCCTATTTAGTTTCTCAATATCTTTGAATTTAATTTTGATATAAAAATTTATTTTTAATCCCCGATTGGAGAGATGAGAGAAAAAAATTGCCAGATTCTAGCAGTAAAATAAAAGAGAGAGAGAGAGAAATGATACTGACATTGATTCCAACTACTAAAATTATTGATTTTCATGTAAAATAATTCTATTTAATGAGTGAAATTCAACTTAAGTGTTTTTTTTTCTTTATCTTGAAAGTATTTAAAAAACATATTTGAGTTCAGGAAGATATCTTTTATTTCAAATTAATTTTGGATTTTGTGATAGTTGTTTGGGTTTTTTAAGGTTATGAATGAATTTATTAAGATATCTAGGATATTTTATAGGTTTTTTAGATAATAATAAAATATATTGAAAAATAAGTTTTTGAGTAAAAAAATATTTGACCCTGATTATTTAGCTATCACAATAACCAATATTTAGACAAAATCAAATGATAGGTTATCTTGCATATTGTTTTTTCAAAACAAATTAGGGTGGAGCCCAAAAAAATTGAAGGACAACCATTAATAAATTAGCTAGGTGTGCTTGTTGTACTTGTTGTGTCTAACAATGATTGAAATATTTTTTTTATTTATAGTTTTTTTATGTTTTTTTAAATATTTTTTTATTTTGGTTTTAAATTAATACCCCTTTCTCTTTTATTTTGTTTATTTCAGCTCTTTTAAATAATAATAATTTCTTATTTATTTGGTATATATTTAATTTTTGAAGAGATTATTATAATTTATCTATAACTTTTTTTTATATGTTTTTTATATAAACATAAAACATTATTTTTTTAAAACATGTAATCTTATTAACTATAACCAGGTTAATATGTTATTTTAATTAATCATTAAGGCATTGTTATGGAGCACGCTTGGTTAACGAGTGGAGATGCATGCTTGTTGGCGTCGGTTCAATTAGCCGCGAGAGCTAAATTGCGTACATTTTCATAGATGACACACACCCTCTAATCTTTGCATATTTCTTGTTTTTAATATGAGATGCCCTTTATAAAAGTTTTTATTTTTGTTAAAAAAAAAAACTGCTCCAAGACGTGCGGCTTACCTCAGGCCTACGTGTATAGTTTTTTTTAACACATCAACAACTTTTTATTAACCATTTAATTTTTTTAATGTTTGAATTTTATTTTATAAATATTGAATTTATTATGAATTAATTTTTATATTTGTATTGTAAAATAAAATAGAAAATTAATTGAAAATAATATAATTTATATTCAGAGTTACAGAATTGATAAACTAATTAAAACAAACCTAATTTGTTTTTAGAATCTACCAAATTGATAGGATAGATTTAAAATAATTTTTTTATAATTTATTTTAAAATTTAGACTAAGTAAAGAATCAAATTAAAACTTTTCAAGTTTGAATAATATGTAGTTAAATACTAATACAAAAAAATTTAAACAATCTATTTTTTTTACATTCTAAAAACTTTGTAAGCCACAGCGATGCCTTGGTGAATAAATTAGTATTGTGTATTTATCAAACTCAAGTATACCATGTCTTTTCTTAAGTTGACGCCTACGCAACATGACTAGGCCTAAAACCTACTTGATAATTGTAAACCAAACAATATAAATCTACCACTTGATAACATAATTATCAATACGACTATAAACCAGGTTTGTATGTTATTTTTAATTAATCATCAAGGCATTGTTACGTAGCACCCTTGGTTTTAACGAGTGGAGCAAAATTGCTTACATTTTCTTAGATGAAACACAACCTATAATCTTTGCATATTTCTTGTTTTTAATAGGAGGTGCTATTTGCTATTTATAAAAAGTAAAAAAAAGAAAAGGAAAGGAAACTGGTCCAAGCAGGCAGGCCAAGAGTTTGAGCTCTTTTTTTTTTTTTTTAATTCCGTAACTATTTTTACTAGCCATTTAGTTTTTTCTTTGTTTTTTTTAATTCTATTATTAGTGTTAGGTTTTTATTAAATTTTATTTTTTAGGATTAAGTTTATTATGAATTAGTTTTTATATTTTTATCATATAATAAAATCAAAAAATAATTTAGCCTAATATAATCCTTAACCAAAATCATGAGTTTAATATATTAATTAGAGTAAATCTGATTTTTTTTTTCTATATATTTGTTTCTTGGGATCTACTAAGTTTGTAAGGTGATCTTAAAATAATCTTTATATGATTTAATCTAAAATTTAAATTATGAAAAAAAATTAAAAATTTACAAGTTTAATTTATAGTTTACATTGCAATAATAATACCAAATTTTTTCATAACAATCTAAATTTTTTATTTTTACATTCTAGAAACTTTCAAAGCCAGGGCGATAACATGGTGAATAAATTAGTGTTGTCTATTTATGAAACTCAAGTATACCTTGTCTTTTCTTAAATTAGTATTCTATGATCTATGCCATTGCGATACCTTGTCCTTTTTTCCCTCTTTTTTTTTTCCCTTCAGTTATGATAAAAAAATATTTATATTCGTGTACATGCCAATGCCCATCATAGCATTTGTTTTATGTTAACAGCATTACATTAGAAAACGTTGTTTTACTGATTCTTATCTTGCGCTTTGCCGGCACGATTCATTGAACAATGATTTTTTTTTTCATTTTAGTCATTTAATTTAATTTTATTTTCAATCTCATCCTTTTATTATGTAATATATGATGTGTTGGTATTTTTTTCTCTTTAATATGTATCTTAAAAATAATTTTCATCCCAAAAGTCTTTATTTTTGCTTTTTTTTGGTTTCTTTAACTTTAGACTTTTACATTTAGGTTATAAAATTTGTCTTTCTTATATTTCAATCCTTATGTCCTGAGAAAAAAAGAAAATGAGAGGAAGTTGCTAAAAATTAAGGGAGGAGAGAAAAAATCGTTAGGTGACCATATTTTGAGAAAAAAAAAACAGAGAGTTGGTTTTGATGTCATTAAATTTCAATTGACAAGAGGGATGGGCATCAAGATACTTTTAAACTTTCATCTTATCACAAGAAAAAAAAGGCTTAGAAATTTTTTTATACAATTTAAAATTGAGATTTGTTTTACTAATTTTTAATTTTAGTATGGTTTGAGGTAAGAATTTAGTTTATTTAGGTGCTTAACATGTTTTTGGATGAGAAAATAGATGAAAAATAAGCTTGAGATGAAGTAGACGACGCATCTTTTTTTCTTTAAATAAACAAATGACTTACAATTTATTCAATTCAACCAAAAAAAAATTAAGACAACATGTGTGGGCATGACCTTGCATGCCTAAGCTTGCTTGGGTTTTTAAGTATAGGACAAATGCACGAGCATAACCTTCCATGTTCAAATTTATGAATTCTTTTTATACAACCATTTAGGTTTTTTTCTATTTTTATTTTTCCTTCAATTTTAATTAAAACTCATTATAAAATATTTAAAAAACCTTTTTGTTGAATACCATTTACTTTTGCATATGCTTTCAAATAAGATGATATTATTTATTTTTATAATATTAGAAATTATTTCATTAATTATTACATATAAAAATAATATGCAAAAAGTTTTTAAGATTTTTGATGCAAATGAGAGTAAATGATAAAATGGTTTGTTAAATGTTAAAACACTCAAAGACCAAAAATACAATATGCATAAAGAAATTTTCAAAATACTTAATTGTATTTATTCATGTCTTCGCTTATAAAAAGGCTATTACAAACTCTTTATACAAAAAAAAACTAGAAAACCCTTATAATACTTAACAAAAAAAATTAGAAAAAAATATTTCCTTTAAAATGATAAAAAAAAAAATCCTTTAAGATTGAAAGAAATTTATACTCAAGTTCAGTTTTCATTTAAAAACTATCCTCTATGAATAATCTCTTTTTATACATGATCCATCCCATCATGGGCCTTTTATATGAGCCAATGCATAATAAATTACTAACATAACATCTTTGTATAGGACATTTTATAATGGGTATCACTACAAAGATTCTGAATGACAATAATTGACAAAAATAAAAATAACACACTAGTTTCTGAACATCCTTTTTTTTAGAGAGAGCGAAGCCTCCTCCTCATCTCCTATATAAACACATCTTATTCTAGAACCTCTTTTAGCCATGGTTGTTCTGCAGTACATTATAAAACAAAATAACCACCAAGGATCGTTAGGCTTTCTTTCAACTATGGCTGTTCTATGGAATCCAACACAAAAAAATACCCAATAAAGATCATCCTTATCCTTTACACATCTTGTGTTCCACCATAACATTTCAAATGACAACAACTAATAAAGATAAAAATAATACACTAGTTTTTGAACTTTTTTCTCTTAAGAGGAATCCTCCTTACCCTATCTAATATAAGCAAATCCTATTTTGCAATCTTTTTCAGCCATAGTTATTTTGCAGGGCACATAATAAAGTAAAATAACCAACAAAGATTATGAGGCTTTTTTCATCCATAGTTATTCAGTTGTTCTACAATACACAACAAAATAAAATAAGCACTGTTATAACCCAATTTTGGATTCACTAAAATTTTCTTGAATGTTATTTTATTTTATTATTCATAATAAAAAAATATAATAAATAAAAAAACAAAAGAAGAAGAAAAAAAAGAGTTTAAAATATATTTTCTCGAGTCAACCGCATCTTTCAATCAAAATCGAGTCCACCAGGTCAATACGGGTTAAATGATATTGACCGGGATAAAAAATGAGTTTCGGGCCGTTTCGGGTTAAAACCGTCATTTTCGGTCAAAACTGAGTTCACCAGGTCAATATGGGTTAAACTATATCGATCAGGATGAAAAATGAGTTTCGGGCTAATTCGGGTCAAAACTGTCATTTTCGGTCAAAACCGAGTTCATTGGGTCAATACGGGTCGCACCATGTTGACCGCGATTTTCAGGTCAAAACCGTCATTTTCGATCAAAATCGAGTCTACCGGGTTAATACAGGTCTCACTATGTCGACCGTGATGAAAAATGAGTTTCGGGCCGTTTCGAGTTAAAACCGTCATTTTCGGTCAAAACCGAGTTAACTAGGTCAATAAGGGTCTCACCATGTTGATTGCGATGAAAAATGAGTTTCGCGCTGTTTCGGGTCAAAACAATCATTTTCAGTCAAAACCGAGTCCACCGGGTCAATACGGGTCCCACCATGTCGACGACGATGAAAAATGAGTTTCAGGTTATTTTTAGTCAAAACTGATATTTTTGGTTAAAAACCCCAGTTCACCGGGTTGATACCCGTATAAAGATTTGTTTGTAATTAAAATTAATTCTTAGTGGTTGAAAAGCTTTTTATAATACTGATTTAAATTTTTAATTTTATCCCTATAAATAAATATTATTGTTATATATAATAAAACAAAAAAAATAATTCAATGTTGTCAGAGTAGGCGAAGGATTTCTGCCGCTGGTAGGCGGTGCAACTGTACATTAAAAATTTTGCACAATCCCGTGATTACCTGCATAATCTGTGATTCGTTGTCCTTTTTTATTGGCTATAAATAGCCAATGAAACCAAGCCAACATAGAAAATAGAAAAGAAAACAAGAGAATTCTGAATTCGAGAGCAAACTATTACTATTTGACACTGTTTACTTATTTTCCACGTTTTCTTCACGCGAGTAAGATATTGATTTTTTTTTAAAACAATTTGAAAAACATCAAAAATATTCCAACCGTTAGATCTAATAGTATTTAAATCTGAACCTTTGATTTCGAAGGATATAATAGGCTTTACCACATCGGATTAAAACCTAAATCCATCTCAGCCTTTAAAATAATCTGTCATTTGATCCTGTTGCGCCATGTCATCAGGTGTACCCAACACTCGATACACGGCGACACACTAGATCATAACCCAGTCCATCCTAACCGTCCGATCAACTTGCAGATCAAGCCAATCACCGCCGCACGATCTATTTATCCGCGATCCAACGATTCACAGGTTTTAGATGCGTCGGTGCACTATACGCTAGTCCACACCGTATCAAAACTCAGAGACCCTTTCTCCTCTTAACGACAATTCTCTCTCTCTCTCTCCTCCGATCTTCCATTTCCGGCTGTTTTAAGCGGCTAAACCACCATAGAAAGGTGCATCGCCTTCTCTGAAGCAAAACCCCGGTCGTTTTACACGATTTCACTAGCGATTCTGGACGGAAAAAGGCTGCTACAGTCATCGGCCAACCGAGTTTCAAGTCGTCGATTCTCACTCATCAGCCATCAACGCCTGTCGAGACCACCACTATCAGTATCCTCGTCCTTAGATCTACCAGAATCAACCATCTGTTGGTCGAAATCTCACCGGAAAATTTCACTGCCGCCAACAGTAGCCTCCAGTGGCATTTTCATAAATTTCAGAGAAATTCAAGGGTATTTCAGTCTTTTACCCATACAGTGGCACCCAGGTAAAGTTTTTATGATTTTTATGGTATTTTTTTATATTTTTATATATAAATACTTGTAAATTTTTGCATGAAAAAAAAAACAAAAAAAATTAAAATAAATAACGATGTGGATCCAACACCTATTTTATCATGCAGTGTTCATGGGTCAAAACCCAATTCTCAGGAATGGATATACCCATTTCTCAATGATATCAAAATAATTTTTATTTTAAAAAATAAATATTATTTGTCGACATGTCTCTTTTATTTACAAAAAAAGGACCAATGTCAAAAATTTAAATACCAAATATGGATTATGTCCATTATTACTTCTTTTAGTAAATCAGGCGTAACTCTTCTTTTTAGGGACAAACATCGATATTTTAGACCAAGTCTCCTATTTTTAGGGACTGATGTCATTTTTAACGTGTCTCTTATTTTTAGGGACCGACGTTAACCATCTAAAAATAATAGCATTTGAATCAAAAGAAAAACACACAAGTAAGGGTAACCTTTCTCTAAAAGGATGTTTTAAGGATGATGTCTACCTTCCTTTAATTATAACTAACCTAGTACCTGAATCTCTAGGACCAGTGTCTAATTTTAGATTTTTAGTTTCCTCAAATTACTAAATGACTACTCCAATAAAATCTTTATTTCCCCCAATCAAGAAAAAAAACAATCATTCTTTTTTGTTAAAAAAAATGGAGCTGTCGTCCGACGTCGTGTAGCGACAAGCACTAACAATCCTCGTCATCGTGAGTACCACCATCAAGATTTCAGATGACAACAACTAACAACTATGAAAATAACACACTAGTTTATGAATGTTTTTTTTCCTTAGAAGGAACCTCATCATCTTATCGAATATAAGAACATCCTATTTTATAACATCTTCCAACCATAATTACATAACAAAGCAAAACAACCTCTAAGGATAATTGAGTTTTCTTCCAAACATGATTTGTTTTTTTAGCATATAAAAAAGCAAAATAACCACTAAGAATTGTTGAGTTTTTTTCCAGTTATAATTATTCAACAACACATATTAAATCAAAATAACCATCGAGGAGGCTGTCTTATAATTATAATTGTTTTGTAACATATATTAGAACAAAATAACCATTAAAGATTGTTGAGCTCTAATACTAATTGATATAGAATAGAGCAAAGGATAAAAGAGTTTGTTACATGTCAAAACTCTCAAAGTCCAAAAACATCATAAGTATAGGAAGATTTTCAAATTATTTCATTATATTTGGTTACATCTCCATTTGCCAAAATACTATTACAACTTTTATATTAAGAAAAAGTAGAAAACCATTATAATACTAAAAAAAAAAACTAGAAAAGCATTTGAACAAAGAATAGGAAAAAAAATCATCCTTTATCAAGAATATTCTTTTATGTGTAGGTATTTAACACCCTTATGAAAACTACTCTACCATGGATTTCTAACATAATATTTATGTGTGGATCACATTGTTATGGGTACCACTGCCAAGATTTTGAATGATAATAATGAACGCAGATGAAAATAACATAACAATTTCTAGACACCCCCCCAAGAGATCCTCCTTGTCTTCTCTTATACAAGTATATCATATTTTGCATCCTCTTATAGACATAGGTATTCTTTAACACACAATAAAGCAAAATAACCATCAAAGATAATTAGGCACTTTTCAAGCTATAATTATTTTGCAATATATAGTAAAATAAAATAACCACTAAGAATTATTGTACTCTAATACTAATTAACATGGACAAGAGCAAAGGACAATTGAATTTGTTACATGTCAAAACCCTTAAAGATAAAAACAAAAACCCCTTATAAGAATGAGAAAATCATTAAAATAATTAATTTTATTCATTTATGTCTTAACTTGCTAAACAACTATTACAACCCACTATATAGAAAAAACTAGAAAACCTTTATAATACTAAATAGAAAAAAATATTTCCTTCAAATAGAAAACAAATAGAAAAGTATTATACTAAAAATAGAAAAATATCTATTTTTATAAAAGAAAAATCTTTGTATTCTTTTCTATCCATTTTGTTTTGCACACATAACAAAACAAAATAAACAAAAAAAAATTAGACTCTTATACTAACTGACATAGACCAAAGCATAAAATAAAAGGTTGTTTACATGTCAAAAACTTTAAAGATCAAAAATATCATAGAGATATTCTTAAAATACTTAATTTTATTTTCATGTCTGCACTTGTAAAATACCTATTCTAACTTTTTATATAGTAAAACATTAGTAAACCTCATAATATTGAATAGAAAACAATAAATTAGAAATGATATTTCCTTCAAATAGAAAAATATATATGAGAAAAGCATAGAAAAATATATATTTTTCTAATAAAGCCCTGCCTCAGTTTTGATCATGTATATTAAAAAAATAAATTCTTTTTTTATTATCAATTTTTTTCAAAAAAGTTTCTAGAGTGATTTTTTTTTCTTCAATTACATATAGTATATGAAGACATGATTTTTTTTTTGAAACTTGCTTTACAAATCATAATGAGTATGTTTTTATTTTTTAAAAATATTTTTATTAAAAAACATTCATAGGAAGTATAAATTAAAGAGACATATTTTTTCTATTTATTTTAAATTATTATTAATATTTTAATTGCTCTTACTTTTAATTCAAAAAATTCAAAAAACATATATATACTAATTAAAAAAATATTTTGGAAAAAGAATTTCTACTAAAAAATGAATATATTTTTTAGTGATATATATATATATATATTTAAATAGTTTAAATCATAGTTCTTCATATGAATATTTATTTTAATTAAAAAAAAACTAAATAAAAAAAACTTCGAAAACTATCCCACAATATGGCGTGAGCAAAAAACATTAGTATCTGTCAATTAAATTAAATGTATACTTAAAACTAAAATGTCAAATGAGTCCTTTAGACGTTGTAATTATGACTGCATTACTTACGCAAATAAATTTGTTAAGATACATTTTTAAATAAGGGGATCTGTCATTTTCCTCACCGAACTTTGTTTTTCAAGCATTCAACAAATATCCAGCTACATTATTCCCACATTCTCTAATTTAAAGGGAAATTTTCAGAGTCCTATCGATCAACTTCCAATCTCTGTAATTGCTCACAAGCTAGGCAAATGTATGTTGTCGGTCTTTTTTCTTAAATCTCGTTTTTGAGACACCAAACCAGTCTCAAGTTAGATCCCAATGAATAAAACATCAGAGGCCAAAACAGATGATCAACAAGAAGAAGAAGAGAAAGCATTGGCCATATGGGATTTAGGCAGCCCATTATATGACTCGCATGAAGTGGTGTCCCTTGCTCACGTTATTGAGCGGCACCTCATGACACTGCCATCTCCTGGAGGATCAAAAGGGTTCTCGCCCAAGAAAATTTCTCAAGCATCTGTCGTCGTCCCTGCTGCAATATTGGTGTCAAATATGGGCTCCAAGAGCGAAACCAAAAGAGTTCGTTCTTCTAAATTGAACACCTTGAGTGAGTTTGTGAGGAGAAAGTTGAGGATAAAGAAGGAGATTGGATCACACAGAAAGAAGGATAATTCCGAGAGGTTGAAAGCAGGACATTGCAGCTCTTGTATCAAGTTTGGCTTGTGAAGGCAACAACTGGAAATAACTCAAAAATGATCGATAAAACAGGTAGTCGACCATAAGGGGTGATTTTGATTGCTTGTGTGATATCGTACGGTGCCTGTCATTTTGTTTGTTGATTTGTTGAATTATCTTTCAAATGCGGAGGATTTGTCTTCTTAAAGTACGTAGCATTTACTATTGTACTGAGTCAATCTATCAACTATTGTTCATGGTTATATTACTCAAAATTTTATAATTAAACAAGATTAATTATATATTGCACGTGTATGGTATTATGGTGATCATTCACCATCCATAAAATGATAGGATATGGTATATTTTTAATAAGATATAAAAAGATAAGGAATTCTTATTTCTTATCAGTGAAAAAGTTAAATAGGAGTTGCCACATAATATTCTAGTAACTAGAAACCTTAACTAGTCTTAGAGATCGGATACAGAGACTGGTTGCGTAAAAAAAAAATATTAACACCCCAAATACACCTTATCTAAGATAGGTTGCATTATTTTGTCTGATAAAATATGAAGTCATGTTGTGGTGTTTAATTATAGACATATCTAAGGTTTAAGAAAAGTCCTCCTTTATAAAGAGATATTTATCTTATCGGGTAAAAACCTAGTTGTTCTATGTCGTTAATAAAAATAAATACCTTTTTAATATTAGGAATGCGTGTTACGTATAACCTCATAATCCCTGATACTAAAACAAAATAAAATAATTTTTTTTTGTTGTTTTTGATATTTTGGCTAATGTTCTCTTGACTTTAATAAACTGGTTATTAAAGTCAAAATGCATGCTAAAATATTTTTTTTGATGTATGAAAAATTCAATATGATTTTTTTAGCTTTAAGACACTTGGCCGTATGCACAAAAATATTTTTTGTTTATTTTCAATTTTTTTTGTAAGTTTTGACAAAAACCAGGTATTTTAATACCAGATTTGTATTTTTTATGACATAAAATACAGACCGATACTAAGCAAAAAGGTATAAATAAAAAAGAGAAGAAATTAAAAATATTAAAAAATAATATTTTTTTTAAATGGGCCAAACCTAACACAAAACCAAATGGGTCGGTTACTGTGCATACAAATGGAACCAACCCCTTTTTTTTTTGCTACAGAACGTGAATTAATTCATGTTCTGCATGCAAATGCAGACGGTGGCTAAGCAAAGAAGAAAGAGACGAGGCAGACGATGGTTACCTGGGGTCGGCGTCTAGGCGGTGCTGCTAGCGGCGGAGACACGGTGACCGGCGTTTTGCTGTTTTTCTTCTCTCTCTCCTTTGTTTTTTGCACTTTTCTGCTTCTTCCTCTTTTTTTTTTCATTCTGCTCTCTCTCTTCTCTTCTCTTCTCCTCTCTCGTTCGATCTCTTTCGGGTTTGGTCTCCTTCTCTTCTTCTTTTTCTTCCTCTTTTTCTTTTTTTTTTTGTTCCTGCCTCCCTTGTTTTTATAGGCAAAAATAGGGAAGGGGACGTGGTTGGGGCGACCACTGTGCTGCCACCCCCTCCACCGTTCTTCCAACACGTGGAAAGTGGATTGTGTCAGCGTCTTTTTGAAGATGAAATGTTGGTAAAAAATTAGTGAAAACAGAGGAGAAAAACACATTTTCTTCCCCTATTCTCTACGTGTCCACGAGAAGAAGATGATGGTGCCGTTTTGAACGACACCATTTTGAGTTTTCTCATTTTTTTTTAGTGCATGAAACCGCGTCGTTTTTCCCAAAACATGTCGTTTCATTTAAAGGAGAATTGACACCAAAACACGTCAGATTCAAAATCAAGCCTTCAATTTGCACGTGTTTTACAATTTGATCCTTTGTTTCAGATTTCTTCAATTAAGTCCCTAATTAGCTATGAAACTTTAATATCTATGCAATTAAGCTCTTGATTTGACCAAATTAACTTTCAAAAATTATATTTTCACCACAAAACTTTAATTTCTTCTAATAAAAGCCTATATTAACTCAAAAATTAATTTTTCTTGCAATCTCAATCTCCATAAATTCAATTAAACCTTTAATAAATCTCCATATATTTACATAATAACTCAAAAATGGGTTACAACATTGTATACGCTCATAGACACACATCATCATTCCCATGAGATTAATTACAATGAAAAGACTGTGTTAAAACTCTTTGCTCTCATTTATCATACTTGCCCTTGTCGAATATTGCATGGAGAAACCCTTTGCTATATATATAGAAAGTATGAGTGCTCCAATCCTTATGAATCAAGCCAGATTTTGATTTAATAAAAAAATACTCTCTACTTCATTTAACCAATCAATAAACTTTTTTTGCCTATAAGATTCTCATGAATTCATGGAGTTTTATCCAAGATCCTATTTCCATAATGCTCCTCTCATTGAAAAATTTTACCTCCTTATATCTTGCTTTTAAAGTAGGTTGTCATGGATGACCATGAATCCATAATCACTCTTTTTCAAGGTTATCACTTCTATTAACTACTTGGTCAACTCTTTGATTTATCTTTGTAGGTTTTGTTTCATAAGTTTTTAGTGTGTTTTCCTCGAAGAGAAAACTTATCATTACTTGCTTTGAGAGCACATCTTGTTATGCTCGTTTTCTTTTTTTAGTAGCATACAACAACTAACCACCATTAGTAACTTGACTTAAGATAACTACAAAAGTTAGACACTATAAAAAAAATAGAGCCTTTAAAATTTCCTAGCAAAATTCTAGCTTAATTCAATTATTGGATTAAAATTTATATATGTTATTATATGGTTGTGTTTAACCCAAATTCCTTGCATCAATTATCACCAATAGCTTAAAAGATTTCTCTAAATCTCATTAAATAGATAAGGATGGAAAAGATAATTTCTTGGTAGGTAGGCATCTCATACCAAACAATTTGGTAAAAAAAAGTAAAAATATAGTTGAACCAATCCTTTCTAGAAAAAAAAAAAACAAGACAACAATCATAAGTAATACAAAATTCTTACCACACAAAAATTTTAATTCAAATTTTATTGTTGAATATTTCTTTTCAAGTAGCTTGTTTTAAGAGGTTTATAACCACTTGAATAAACTTATCTAAATAAGTTAGGAAATTCAAAATTAAAGGAAAATGCATTAAAAAACCCTAAACAAACTAGAAAATATTAAACTAAAAAGAAAAATAAAAAAAATAGCTTTTTGAGGGACAAACTTGAAGTTTTGTCGGACCTCTAATAATTACAGCTAGTTGACTATCTTATAAAACTAGATTTATAAAATATCTTGATAAAATTTATTCATGATTTGATAGTTAAATAAAAAATTATGTCTTTTTATAATATCAATTATTGTGCACAACTCAAACCTATTATTGAAATTAGCTATATCCTATGGATCCATAAATATCCTTCAAAGATTATTTATGTAGTTTAATTACAAGAAACACCTTCATCACATATAATATTCTTAAGTTTGTATGCACATGCACCTTTGTTGCAAAAAAAAAAAAATGCTTATATAATGCTTTTATTATTAGGATTCATATTGTAGAATCCATGTACTTTGTCAATATTTTAAAGGCTTATAATACTTCAAATACATTAGGGGTTTCCCTTATAATTCTATAAAGAAAAAAAATTAATTTAATGTTTTGTTTTTCGCTACGTTACTAAACCTACTGATTTTCTTCCTTGACATGTGATTAATTTTGGTATTGTTTTTGAGTCTTCCCCTAATAATAATAAATGCAATGAACTTGTCTAGTTATATAATATATGTAGCATGCATGTTTAATTCTATTAAAAATATTTAAAAATTATATTACATGCAAAATATAATAATGTTAACTAGAGAAACCATAAACATGTAACTCAATTTATTCACTAAAATGCATATAAACACACATAATAATATAGTACTAAACTTGAAGGCAATAAAGTATTGAACTTTATTTCTATTTTCCAGATGCAATTATAAAGTAAATACTTGTTGAAAACATCTTAACGAAAAAGCATATAACGAAGGATTCAATTATTTATCCTTAGACATAAATTACATGTCACTTGATACAAATAATCCTTTTCTCCCAAAATTCTAACAGCTTTACTTTAAAAATAGGAAAAACAACTTGATTTTCTCTCATAACTCAAGATACTAAAAAGGAAAAAAAAAACAAAAAACTCACTAGAATGCAAAAAAAACTTGAGGAAAAGGAAAAGGACGTGATTGATACTTTTATAACCAGGGTTGTCAAGTTAATTCTAAATTAATAGAATTAATTTTGATATTTTTATTAAATAAGAAAGCATTAAATACGTTTTAAAAAACATCCACGACATTAATACATACGTTTTGGACTTTAAATTGTCTTGCTATTAAACATAAGAAGTATATCAAATAAATTCAATGAATCTAAATAGATATTGATAATGGATTGACAAAAAAAAAATTAAGCAAAATAATTTTTTTATAATAAACTTAAATTCAAATGAGCATGTGGTGTAAGCTCAAAATCCTGGATTTTATTTATTTTTAACTTTGCATTATATAAACTATAAAAAAACTCTTGTAAACTTCTAGTGTGGGATTGAGGTCTTTTGAGTTTGTAAGCATTTGTCAATCCAGGATTTTTTTAGATGAATGTCACATTAATTCATAGTTTTAAACATTTTAATATTTTATGTTAAATTACTTGTATTAGGGAATAATTTTAAGTACAATTTTAACCCAAATTAGGACAGCTAAATTAATCTCAAATATATCCATTATATATGTTTTATTCAATTCTTCTAACATCCCATGCGAGGTCTTGCAATATTCTGATGTTAAAAGTAGGCCTTCTGTACGAACATCCCAGCCCAATCATTATCTCGAGCCTTCGGTGCTAGATAGGAGGCCTTCTGTACCAATTCCTTGACAGTGTTAAGAAATCGTTTTGAAATACCACAGCATGAACATCTGGCCATCCGTTCCGAATATTTACATGAAAAAATCAAAATTTACGAAAACAGTTCAAAGCGTTTTGCCGTCTCATTTCGGAGAATATACGACCTAACCAATCATTGGTTTACCAGTACAGAAGAAGCAGAGAGACGTGCATTTTGTACGATCCTCGAGAAAGCAAACAACGCTGCCCACGAACACATGATCAAACTCTCTGCAGGTCCTATGTTGACCTCCTCCCTCTTGGGCTCCTGTCCTTCAGAGCGTAGTTCCCGAGTGGGCAAAAGGGCCGCAATCCAAAGTAGATAACCTTTCCCTTGTGTTCCCTTCCTTCTCTTTTTCTGGCTTAGGAGTACATTTTTGTTTGTGCCAGCAAATGATAATTCTTTATGCGATATCTGGACCACGGTTCATCCAAATACATGGTGGGGAATGACAGATGGTAGAGTATATCTGCTGACAAGGCTGTGCCCACCCAGTTGTCATCGAAGTAAGCTGGACTTTGGTCCGTGCAATTGTGATAATGAAGGAATTCAGAGAAATTGGCATTTCTGATTGAGCTGGAACGCTCTTCGTTCAGAGCTTTTGCTATCTTTGCTGCTGTCCCTTTCGGTCCCCACATGACGCCTTCGAGAATCTTATCCAACACCTATAGCATTGAATCTGAACTCGGAACCAGTGGCGGAACTAGGTTCGTAAAAAAAAAAAAAAATTGATAAAAAAAATAAAATACCTAATCACCCAGTTTCCTGTCTTTACACGCCCTATACCAAAAATTCTTTGTCCCTTCCTCTATCCCATCAAATTAAGGTAACCCAAACTCAAAAACCGTCCCCCCCCCCCCCCCCCCCCCCCCCGTTTTCACTATCTCTTCTTCCTTTCAGGGTTGTTTTATTAGCATTCTATTTTGTTTTTACATTTGGGTGAGTTGTCATCACATCGTATTTATCTTTATCCTTGTTGTTTCTAATTTTGAATTTTAAATTCTCTTAATTAGGATTTGTCTATTTTATTTTAGATTAATATTTTGATTTTAAATTGAATCTTGAATGAAATAAAAAGAATTAATTTTTATTTTAAAAAAAATATCGATAACTTACAACCTAATAAACTAACTTCAGTGTGTAATATTGAATTATTGATTAAGCTATCAAAATCTATTTTAGTTTGTAAAGAATCTGGATTGATTATTGAGAAACTTCATACAAGAATTGTAAATATTAAATATAAAATATTGATATTGCTCATTTAATTCAAAATCCAGGTAATCAATCTCAAATTTTAAAATATCAAGTTAATCAACAAGAGAAAATTAAAAAAGCATAAATTAATTTAAGGTTATATCAACTTTTGATAGCTAAATATTCACTAACGAGTAAAAATTATTCTCATCATTTTTAGTCTCATTGATTTAAAAGCTTTTCATAGCTTGAATATTTTTAAAAAATATTATATTTTATCTTTCCTGTTATTTATTGGCACGTAAACCAACTAGAAAGCAAGAATCAAACACATTTACTTTTAAATAATAAGTTAATAATAAGGAACAATATGCCTTTTGGACTCATATGAAAAAAAATATTCAAATTTAGCTCATAGATTTATTGTCGAATACTTGAAGAATTTAAGAAATCAATCTGTGATATTACAAAGATGGTTGGGAGGCAAACTTTTCAAGAAATAATAAATAATTAATTGTGTATTAAAGCCTCATTAGATATTGTTTATTGGCTCATATACTAAACATGTACATTTAAAGGAGATAATGAATGACTAGAATAAAAAAATCAAGATAATTTTCTTGAAATGATAAAACTTTTAACATCATACAATAAACAAGTAGATGTTGTTGTTTGGGATAATGCTCTACAAAATGCTAGATATATATCATACCAAATTTAAAATGAAATTTTACATGCCTTTGCTAGAAATATTCAATTTTCAATTCATCATAATATTAGTGATCCAAAATTTTATTTAATTATCGATGAAACTCGATATAAATCAAGAAGAATGCAAATAACTCTTGTTATCAAGTTTGTTAATAAAAATAAATTTATATAAGAATTAATTTTGAACATATTGCATGTTAAAGATTCAAATGCTTTAACTCTTAAGGAAAAAAATTTCTTTATTTTATCTCATCATAATCTTTATATTCAAGATATAAGAGGTTAAGATTATAATGGTGCTAGTAATTGAATATAAGAGGTTAGGATTATAATGGTGCTAGTAATAAACATAAAGAGTGGAATGACTTACAAGCTTTATTATTTAAAAATTATCTTGATGTATATCATGTACATTGCTTAACCCATCAATTACAATTGCCTTTATGAATTGGTCTTCATAATCATTTTTTAATATTTTTTTTGTTTCTAATATTATCTTTTTTAAACAAGAATTTAAAAAAATAAAAAAATATTTATTTTTAGATAATATTTATGATGTGCAACCTTAATAATATTTCTTTTCTTTTCTTTTATTTAACCAATTTAATATGTATGTTTATTTTTAATATCATTTGATTGAATAAAAAAATATTTTTGATAACAAAATTTAGTAAACTCAACTAAGTAAATGCTTCATTTTACAAGATTAAATATCTTAATCTATATTTTTTTTATTTTATTTTTAGTTATCATTAATATTTTTATTTATTTATTAACATAAATAATTTTTAATTTTTTAGTTCATGTATACATGAGCTTTTTAATTTATATTTATTTTTTTATATGTAGAAGTTAATGCATAAAAAAATCTATATATATATATATAATTTTTTTGTAAAATAAAAAATATTTAACTTGTAATGGAGTTAGAGTTGCTAGTATATCTCGGGTAATCAAAACCTTAAGATAAATTGATATGCATGTCCATCACATAACTATATATTATCTGTCTTGTGTATGTAATTTTGTAAACACTGAGACTATATTGTAATAGTAATAATGTATTAAAGTACATAAATAAATAAAGACACCGACATACCCTTCATGAGCATCTCAAGAAGCAAACATATAATATATTAAATTCACTGAATGCTTAGAACTTTGAGAAGTCATCACAGGTGAATAATTCGCGTCATCCTTCCACGTAAAGATTCAGCTGAATAATATTAACAATTTGTGTCCCAAGTACCAACCACCCAACAGTGCAATGTGCCCAGATGCTGCTTGGTTAAATTTCATTTATCTATCTAACAAGAAAATCAGATCATTGTAATCACTCTTTCTCCGATCCTTTGTATTGTGAACACCGATGTTAAAATAGGACAACGAAAAACTGGTAAAAAAAAAACAGCAATTAGTTTCGTAAAAGGGTTAAATACAACTCAATTCCTATAGCTTTTTTTAAAATAACTAATCAATCCTTTAACTCGCGTTGATCATCCTCGATTTAGTGCTTTTTTTGTTCCAATAATCTTGTCTTTCCTCGTCAAGATCTCCCATCTTATCTTCTTCTTTCCTCTTTGTCATATATATTTTTTACGATAAATTGGTAAAACAAAAGATTGATGAAAGAATTAAATTATAAATGGATATGAAACATATGGATTGGATATTATTTTTCTCTCGAAATCATAGAACTAATCATCAGTATTGTTAATCTATATATAGTTTACAATCTCCGCGTTAAAGGTAATCTATGGTGGGTGTAAGAATTCTTTCTTTTTTTCGTTTAATCATATGGTGGATGGAGATTTAAGACGTAAATAATCCGCTCACCTTTCAACTCCCAGAGAGACTAGGAGGGACATTTGGTCCACATGTGACGTAATTGAGCTCTTATAAAAATCAGTTTGGACAGGCTGCGGCCATGTTCAAGGGCTAATGCATACACAGTCCATCAATTACTATTGAGATCTGAGGTGAGAGAGATCATCCCTTGTGCCTTATTAGATTAGATCAGAAATAAATAAATAAATTGTTTTCCTTGCAAGTTGCAACTTGTAGCCAAAGCTTTTCTACGATACAGGACATGTGTGCTTTCTGATCTTATCATGCACTGTTCCTTGCCCACCATCCGTTTAAAACGGTAACCAGATTGTAAACTACAACCCTAGATTACCAGACTTCAACCAAATTACAAAAAAAAACAGAGAGAGAGGAAGCTATTATAAGTGGATGGTCAACTACTGTTATATGAAGGAAAAGAATAAGTAAGGTGAAAGAATGGTATGAAGGAAAAGAAAAGTGGTCACCCTAAAAAAATAATATGTAAAGACAGGTCAGGTCACCTAATTGTAAATGAAAAAGTGAAGACAGGACATGTTCTTCTCTATGTATTAGATCCATGCATTTAACAATACTCACTGCTCTGTGAGCCACCAAACAAATCAAATCAGAATCAAACCATTATTATTTTTTCACGCTAAAACACCATTTGGGCTGTAGAGGAAACCGGATTCCACTCCTGTTTTTTTTCCTCGCCTTCAAAGAGAATTTGTTGGCCTCTCTGACGCCAAATGGTGAAGGACATGAGGTCTGATTTGAACCCATTTTCACTCTCGAAACACAACAGCGTCATTATAAAGTTTGCAGTCTCATTTCTCTTGGTGGGTCTTGCTTTTCGTTTATTAGTCTCTGGTTCATTCAGATTCTCTTCAGTTGTCGAGACATCCGTCCCAGCTAATAAAGAGACTAAACCAGAGTCTTTAATGGCTTCTTTGCCTGCTGAAGAGCCAGCTTCTAATTATTTTGAAGCTAATAAAAGCCAAAATTCACAATCAGGTATCCAAATCTTTATTCCCTTTCTTTTTTCTCTACATGCTTGAACAAGAAAGTTCTAATCAAAACGAGGAATTGGTTGTATTGTAAGAAAGATTTGTCAAAATGAGGATGTGGGTTTTCTTGGATGCGAAAACTGGATTCAGTGTACAGTCTTTGTTTTGTGATTCAACAACTTCTATTTTCCCATTTTCATCTTCATTTTCCGAATATTTGAAGATTGGACCGATCCTTTTCTGTTGCCATTGGTTTTTTATTACATCTGTTTATTCTATTTACTGTCCCAGTTCTTTTATCCTGTCTTTTCCGGTGAACCCGTCAATGCAGATAGATCATTCACCATTTAATTCAGCCACTTCCTCCTAGTGTCAATATTTTTTAGGTGCTGGCTAACATGTCTGGTTTTTAAATCTGAATAATGCAAAATAGCGTTTAGTATTCTGCTATCTGCACAATACTTTTTTTTTAATTATTATTATTATTATTTCACTTAAAGGCATGCGCTCCCATTTCATAGAATTTAGTTTGCTGTCTAGTCTTTGTATTAGCATTCACTTCCAGTTAATACTCCTATGCCACTCTTTGTAGTGTAGTGATGTCTCTTCCATGCACATGTAATTGCAGGAAAGTGTGATTTGTTTACTGGAGAATGGATACCGGACCCTTCTGGTCCGTTTTACACTAATCAGAGTTGCCTTCAGATAGAAGGCCATCAAAATTGTATGAAAAATGGAAGACCTGATTCAGGGTACCTCTACTGGAGGTGGAGCCCGCGTGGCTGCAGTCTCCCCAAGTTTAATCCTAAAAAATTTCTTCACCTGATGAGGAATAAGTCATGGGCCTTCATTGGTGATTCCATTTCACGTAACCATGTCCAGTCATTGCTTTGCACTCTCTCTCAGGTAAAACTAAGAGCCTAAAGAAATTTTCTGTGTTCTGTCATTTGATTTCTCGATTTGTTGCCGACCATTTAGGCATTTGCTTGGCCAAGTTTTTCGATGGTTACTACTTCATCGCGAATAATTTCTTGGTCAGGAATTGATATCAGGAAGTACTTTAGATCATCAATACATGCAATGTGCTGTTTCTTATGAAAACTGAACTAGTCAAAAGAATTAGAGTAGAAGCTAAGTTTAATTAATCAATATCAATTGCTACACATTAGCCAACTTCACATGTGAGATTAGGATTGCTAACCACTTAACTAGGCATTGAACTGAGGTGGTGTGGTTTGAGGCTGTCATGGTTAAAGACACTTTGCATCTTCTTCAAGAGCATGTAGAGGACTCTGAATCTTCATATCACTGCTGTAAGCATTTTTTGTTATTTGTCTCTTTCTTTTTTTTCTCCTCGTGAAGCTAGATCACATAGATGTCAATAATCAAACATCAATCTTAGTTCATTGTGGAATACAGCTGCTACTTTGATGGTCAGAGTACCGCTGTTAAGAGGTTATCCTGTCTTTTTCGGAGATGGTTGGCCTACCATAAATGTGAAAGATTTCAATTTTCGTTTTCAGGACATTGAACTATTTTAGTCATTTATATATCCACAATTCTTGTTGGTTAGTCTATGTAATTATTTGGAATCAATAATCGGCAACTGTTAGTAGTTGTTATATTTACCAACACAATAAAACCTGATTTAAACTCATTAATCCAAGCTAAGTCTTGCACAAAATAAATATATTGCTCTCGATAGGAAAAAATAAATATATCCCAAGTGATGATTTGCTTGCCTAATTTTTCTATTTAGGTTTAAGGATAGTCCAGGAAAGGAATAGAAAAGGAAGTAGCTTGGGGATTCAACGGAAAACTGATAGGCCATGCAAAGAGTAAGGACATGTTCATGTTTTTTTATGCTTGAATCCCAGATTGAGGCCCCACTGCCCTTGCATTTAATAAAAGTCTTGGTGGATACACTATGACCTACCACAGCATTGCATGTTTGATCTAGCTTGCTGCAATTGTTTTTGTTCTGCAGCATCATAGATTTTGATTTTGTGCTGCAGCGTTGAATTCGGCCGGCAGTTTTCGAAAATTGGTCGCATCGGCAATATTTGATCAATTGCTTGTTATTTATGTCCAATAGGTGGAGCAAGCCGTTGAAACATACCATGATGAGGAATACAGGTCGAAAATATGGCACTTTCCAACCCACAACTTCACCCTTTCAGTAATTTGGACCCCCTTCCTTATCAAGGCAGATATTTTTGAAGACATGAACGGAGTTTCCTCTTCAGAAATCCAGGTTCATCTAGATGAACTTGATAAAAAATGGACCGATCAATATAGGAATTTTGATTATGCAATAGTTGCTGGAGGAAAATGGTTCCTGAAAACCGCCATCTACCATGAGAACAACGTGGTTACAGGCTGCCATTACTGCCCTGGAAAGAATTTGACTGAGCTAGGGTTCGATTATGCATATCGCAAAGCAATGCAGCTGATTTTTAACTTCATCACAAACTCTGGTCACAAAACTCTTGCTTTCCTTAGAACAACCACGCCAGACCACTTCGAGAACGGAGAATGGTTTAGTGGGGGTACTTGCGATAGAAAGTTGCCCTTCAAAGAAGGCGAGGTTAATATGACTGACGTTGACACGATAATGCGTAATATTGAACTGGAAGAGTTTGCGAAGGCTGCAGCTTTAGGACCTGACAAAGGGGTGGTTTTGAAACTACTGGATACAACTCGATTATCATTGTTGAGACCAGATGGGCACCCAGGACCATACAGGCAGTTTCAGCCATTTGCTGAGGATAAGAATGCTAAAGTTCAGAATGATTGCTTACATTGGTGCTTGCCTGGGCCGATAGACTCTTGGAATGATTTGGTGATGGAGATGATAGTCAATGGCGGAATATATCAATGACAGGTTTTTGCTAGGCTCTCTCCATGATTTTTTGGCAAGCTTGGCTGAATAAGATCTTGATGATTGAATGAAGTGGGATTTGACTTTTGGAAAAAGAACAGCTGATTTTCTATGGCTTGTGTTTGCCATGCACGGGGAGCCATTACTCGGCCTATACACACCCGTTGGGCTGGCGCGATTGTAAATGAAAACCTACGTTCTTTATGATCATTTCATTTCATCACAGTTATTTGGTCATACACTCGGAAAACACAGTCGTTCTACCGCAGGAAAACCTGCACTATCTTCTCCATCTTCTTCTTTTAAGATCCATCAGAGCCACCATACCTTTTCTAATTGCAATACACGTCTGTAGTTATTGATCGTCATATGCACTATATGAGAGCACATTTGCTAACTGATTTGGCATTGTTTTTCAAATTTTGATGTATTTAATCATGAATGCTGACAATTTGAGAACAGAATAACTTATAGTAAAGCACCTACCACAAGCTGCTCCATCAGTGGGGCAAAACAAAAGCTAGTAAACGCATCATCAGTCAGGAAAAGTGTTTCCATCTAGTTGAAATTCATAATTACTCGTACCGAGAATACACAGCAATTTCCAGCTAGAAGAATTTGTTCAACAAAGATATTCAAGAGTAGGCATAGCTATTCCCCAACCAGCATTTCCGATCAGACAGCTATCAAAATAGACTTCCATTTAAATCCCGAGACAACGAAAAATTACTGCTTTCCCAGCTTCCAATTACAAAGTGTTTCTAATGGAAACAACACCACACATCTAATATCCGTTTTCTTATAAGCTCTACATTTGATGGAATCACCCGAAGTGTTGGTAATGATAAAGTTTAGGAGCACAAATCTGGATTGACTGTAACAAATTGTTTTCTTTTTTCCACTTTGAAGATTAGGTCTTCAAATCGTCACTAGAAAGAAAAAATGAAGAAAAGACTCGTTTCCGCGTTTCAATTTGAAGATAACAGCACAGTTGGAAGAAAAATTATTCAATCAGATATTAAAAAAAAAACATAAATAATTAAAATAATAAGATCCCATTTTTATCATCATCCAGTTTTTATTATTGAGATTGACAATAGGTTGTTAAGCTCGTGTTTCAAAATACATCTAGGCTAAAATGCATTATGATAATTTTAACATGATATGTCAAAATCAGAAAAAATCACCTTAAAAACATCAAATTTGGTAACAGATCGCATGTCTCAGTTAAGATGATGCGACATGTTTGTAGGTAAACAAGTTGCCACAGCAAACATCCCTTACGGTAAACCACTCGTTTTCTACCATCCATGACTGAGTTCAAGTCATTAGTTAAATATAGTCGGAAGAACTGGATTCTCATTTAGAACGCCCATTATTATAGAGGAATCATGGTTCGAAATCTAAATGAAGCTAAATTCTGAAAGGTACAGTGGGTAAAAGAGACTTTCTAATGTCCCAAAATTCAAAATACATAAATAAAAATTATTTAGTGTTTAAAATATTGGCTAATCAATATATTATTTTTTTAGTTTAAGAAACTCCAGACATAAAATAAAAATTTTGAGTATCTTCAAAAACAGTTCTAATTGGGGGAATTCTAAAACCTTCCAATAACAAAATTAGTATTTTTATAGAAAAGATATTAAATAACTTAAAAAAAAACCTTAATTTCAAGAAAAAAGATTCAAAATCTAAATGAAGCTAAATTCTAAATGGTATGTTGGGCAAAGAGAGAATTTCCTAATTAAGGCAATGCTCTTCGCTCTTCCAAAGTCGAAAAAAAGAAACTGACTTGCAAGAAAGAGTGTTGATTAGTTCAAATGAGATTCAAACCATTTAAATATTTGCTCAGACTGCAGGCTAGTCATTTCATGGTAAGCAAATGCAAGATTGAGTTCCTCCTGCACGTGTTGGACCATACTCTTATCCAGCACAAGGTTCTTACATTCACGGAGAGCTTCTTTCCATCCCGTTGCACGCCCATCTTTCTTCATATATCCGTTCCCATCAACAAAACTCTTAACCTGAAATAGCTCAAACAACTTAGCAGAAACAGTTTGATTCATTCTTGGGATTCTATCAGCTAAGAAACTTGGTGACAAAGGAAACTCCATGCATTCAACCTCTGCTGCATCAATGCCCTTGTTCTTCAGAACTTCTATAAACTCACTTATCTTTTGCTGCCTATATGAGTCTTTAGGCATGTGAACAAAAAGAGTAGGTGGGTAGTTCGCAGTGATATCCATTTGGTCAAACTTCCCTTCAGCAATCATAAGTGTTATGCTACTGAACCTCAAATTGGTGGCGAGTGCAGAGACGAAGTATCCACCAGAAGAGGCCCCCAAGGCTACAAAAGGAAGTGATTCAAGATTATGTGTTTGTGCCCACCATTGTATTATATTCTTAACAATTAATCTTTCCTTCCCAAATGTCCAGCATCTCCCTGCACTTGAAATTGTGATCACGGCAAATTTACGATCAAGAGCATGAAGAACAAGCAGCCTTTCCTCAGGCAAACCAATGCAATTAGGGCAGCTTGAAGACCTGTCCCAGAAGTTAGCAGCTCTGCCATCGCATCCATGAGCCACAAAGAGAACTGCTTTTGGCAAACTGGGTATTTGCCATATCACATCTGTTCCATTCCTCAGCTCTATTGTTGGGTTAAATTGCACTGACTCAAAAGAATTCCACTTTTTTATCGGATATCCAAAAGAAGAATCAGGGCTTTTCCCATTGTTGCAAAACAACAATATTAACAATACAAGTATCACAACCAGACACGCAACCGCAACAGGCACCCGGCAGTTTTGAAGTCGAAGCCCGGCCTTCAATTTGGCTCCACGCTTCGCCATTACTGTGAACAAGACTATCAACTCCTTTTTAAAACTTTAAAAGAAAAGTGAAATCTGAAAAATGAAAACAGCATTAGCACGGCAGGATAGTTGTAAGAAACACTAGATTTGATTGAAGCCTTGAAGGGGTGAAAGTGAGACTTGGAAGATTCTTGTACTGCCACCTGCCTAATCTCACTGTATCCAGATTGAAAATTTTACAAGTGCTTTATACGCACAAGCACACTTCCATCTGATGGATCTATTCGAAAAGACTGCTTTTCTATTGCTAAAAGACGAAAAGAAGTTTATTAAGATTTATGCACTCTGGTCATAATAATGCTGATGATCAGATTTGATTACAGTGAAAAAAAATATTCCTAAGAATATAAGCAATGAAGTATCACATTTCCCCCTTTCCTTTGTTGCCCATCAATTTTCCATAAAAAGAAAAACACCATATACAAATCCCAAAATAAAAATCAGTTATAAGTAATTCAATTAAAGCCAAATAGTAAATGTAGATCATATCTAATCTTCGAGCGAAAAAGGAAAGAGTTATGTGAGCTAGAAAGGAAAACCTTACATTCTTAACGAGAAGGAAGTGAACACGACAACAGTATCCAGGATGCCGCTGGCTAGCCCCTCCAGCAGACATGTATATTCAATGATCAACGATCACTCCAGCAGAATAGATCTTATCAAATCACACTAGCCCAGCATCACTGGTCGACTAAGGAGCAACTTGCATCAATGGTGGACAATATCACTTCAACTTGCAATATATTCTTCTCTGATTTTCAGTTTCTACTTCATTCTCAGGCTCAGACCTCTAGGCAATCAAATCAAACAGAAATGAAGCTGGGCTGTTAATATCTCGGGCTGGATTATACCTGAAGGAATCTTGTGGGCCAGTCTTCAAATTATATGTGTACACTACTGATAGTTCCACAGATGGAGAGATGGATTGGAACTTGTCCTTCGGGCACAGAGGCCCAATTTCTAAAAGAATTTTTTTTTTTTTTTGAGGAAAGTGCTCTGAGAAGCAAGGTTGCTTGACATCGATCTGCATTAAAACAAATTAGTTGAAAGATCAAAACAGGCAACTGCGTTTCAAGGGGGAAATTTTCCAACTTCGAGTAGTAATTAGTTGTATTTTATTATTTATATTTTGAATAAAAAGATAGATATAAAAAAGAAAACATAATAAAATTAATGATTCATAAAAAATGATAAAAATATTTTTATTTAAAATTTCTCTTTTTTATTTATATTTATTTTTTTCAAAATAAACCCAGATAATAACTAATATAATATTATCCATTACTTCATAATCATTATAAAATTTCTTGTTTCATAGAGCAATCATAGGACATTATAAGTTTTTATATATATACATATAAAATCCAAACTCATCTTGTTTTTTTTTTTTACAAAATCACCAATACTGCATATTTACCATAATCTCCACCTTATATCCACTGCCATAATCTTCATTCGAAGTGAATGGTATTTAATTTTTATTGTTGATATGTATATAATTATGAATGTTTATTTTAATATGTGTTATGGCGTGTTGTGGGTTGTCACATTCACTCTATTTTTAAAATGAAATAAATAAATAAATAATCTAAAATAAAATTTCTTTTAGATATAACCTGAATTGCATAAAAGAACATTTTTTTATTCATTTTTAACTAATCTTGTTTTGATAAGTTGGTCTCTTGTTGCTTGTATAACAGTAATTGGTTTTGATAGTAACTCAACATATCAATGTTGACTTCTCCTGTAAATGCTTGAATTCTATCAATGTTGAATTTACCTGAATTGAAATTCTAAATAATTAAAATATAAAAAATAAAAATAATTAATATTAATAATTTAAAAAATAGAAAACCCTACAACAATATTAATATTTCAACTACACTCAAACTCAAACTTGTTGTCTTTGCTCACCTGTACATCTATAAAATTTTAATTTGAAATTATACTGCTCCATAATAAATTTAAATATTTAAACATTTAAATCCCAACCTCATCAAATAAAACAATTATACAAATATACTAAACAAGATGTAAAATAAAATACAAACTCATTACTAGCAAAATAACATAACATAATGAACTAAAAACATATAAATAAGCCTATATATGATCACCTTAATTGGTGAATGGGTTAGTTTCATCAATAACATGATCTTTTCTTTTTTAAGTAGCCTCACATTTAACTATAATATCATCAAAACTCTAAATTATTTTAAAGTTTTGAGTTATTTTATGACAAACAGTGAACCAATAAGATGCATAATAATATTATATGTTGTTATCGTTAAGATCATGAAGATCAACGATGATTTCTGTATCTCATGTAATAACAAGCCAACCAAATATACATATCAAACCATAAATAAAACTCATCATTCATCATACCTTAATTGTGAGAAAACATATAAATATATATAGTATTTTGAAGCTGCTATGCACATGGCTTATATTCCTTATCCTCCTGTAAAGGAATATGCCCTAGGTTTGGTTTGATATTTCAACATATTATACCCCATTGCCGAACCAAGTGGTACTCCTTTAGAATTATAGGATGTATCTTCATAGAGATCTCATTCATCCATGCTTTTTATAGTGATATATAAGTTTGAAGGTGGCTTTAAACAATTGCACCATATTTGATTTGCTTTAATGGTTAATTCAATTATAATTCTAAAACTCACATTACTTAAAATTGATACGAAATAATATTGATGTTTCTCAACATAACATCTCTAAGTAATATCAATTTTAACATTAATATAATTTTGCCCGAGTCCATGACATAGAACTTGTTTAATATCCATTAGTGACACGTATAAATTAGCATTCAACAATATATTACTTTTTATTATTGTAAGTGATATTACTATTTATATTGAGAATGATAGTACTACCACTATGATATAATATAAATATTTTATAAGATATTATATAAAAAAATAAAAACTATTTTGATCAATTCAACATAATTTCAATAAAATTATATGAAATTAATCATAATTGCATCAATTTATAACTTATTTATCACAATTAAAACAAGATACTCAAATACAAAAATTAATTCTAGAACTCAACTTGAAGCTTAATTGATCTACTTTGTCTCTAATTAATGTTATTTTCATGCTTAATTAAGTTAAATAAATCATAATTGTGCCACTTCATAGCTAACTTGTTACAATTCAAACAAGATCATTTACAAAAATTAGTTCTAAAATTCAATGTAAAACCTAATTGATCTGATTTCTACCTTAATGATGTTATCTTCATTCACACTTGCATGAAATCAATCACAATTATATCAATTTATAGTTAATTTATCACAATTAAAACAAGATATCCAATTATGCCAATTAATTCCAAAAATCAATGCAAATCCCAATTGATATAATTTCTATATAATTGATAATATTTTTAAGCTTAATTGCATAAAATCAATCCTAATTACATCAATTCATAGATAATTTACACAAACAAAATCCTCAATTACAATTACTAATATCAAAATTCTACATAAACCCTAATTGATTTAATTTATACTTAATTGATGTTATTTACAACATTAATTGCATGCAATTATATCTAATTATATATCAATTAAATTAGCATTTATTTCAAATCAATAGACTTTAATTTATCAAACTCAACCCTTAACAACAATCCAATCAAAACTCAAACAATCACAAACTAACCATGAAACCCACAAAATTAAGAGTAATATAGTATATTCACATAGATTTATCAACGGGGTCCATGGGAGGCATCAGTTTTTGGTTAGAAAATAACTGTAATGAGGCTTGGAGACAAAAAATAATAATTTCTTGGGTGTGACAAGACTGTAAATGTAAATGGTTGATTAGCAATGATTTTTGAGTTGTAGAGAATCAGAAATGGTGGAAGAGAGGGTGTGAGGGGCGACTATTCTTAGGAGAAGAAAAGAAAATATAATTTTTTATTTGGTAAGATGCTATGGTTTGAAAACATGATGTCTTAAGTTATTATATTTTTTAATTGCGAGATCTTTAAATATTTTGTTTTTCTATCACAATATTTTTGAAAGTCAATGTTTAAGAACCGTGCTGTCATGTATCAAACCATGTTATTCTACTAATTTTTTAGTAAACAATGCTATTTTGTTTTTTAAAAAAAAAAGAAAAATCAACATTCTATATGTATAAATAAAAAAAATACTGTAAAAACATTATGAGTCATTAGATTATATATCCTTAAAGATTGGATCTCACTAATTAATCTAATAATTTATGTCAATATTCTTATTTCTTACATTTAACTATATTCTATATAGTACTATTATATATATATTGAGTTAATAGCTTAATCAATTCATCGCAAATTTATATAGACAAAAAAAAGTATAATATTTTAATCTACAAATGAAGTGAAAATTTGAAATTAAGAAACTGTCTCACATCAAATCTTAAATTGATGTTAATTAAATTAACTATAATCTTAAATATGCAAAGTTCGAATAGACTTAAACCTAACGAAACTTAACTTCGAGAATTTCAAATAAATTTAAACCTCGTATTTCTTGAGCAATCGGATTCAGGGTCATGAGTTGGAATATTGTATGCATGCTCTCCATGATTAAGCCAAGTAATGCTATTTTACCAAAAAGAAAAGAAAAAAAAGAAGTAGATGACAAGAAATTTATAAGTTATCAGATTAGAGCTACCCATCAACAACCCCTATATTGATTTATATGATTTGATACCTCACGTGTTTTTTAAAAAGTCTATTCTTGATTTTTAGAATAAGGTTTTTTCTCCTTTATTTGGAATTCCTCTGACCAAATACATGCATGCAGTCTGCCATACTGTCATATGTAATAATTAGATTGTTATATTATTTCACTAAAAACAGATCGGCATCATTAAAAAAAAACAAAAGCTTTATGATAAAATTTAAAAAAAGGAGACGCGATATTTGATGACTTCAATGACTTTATAGATAATTATTAGATATTTATTGACATTAACATTTGTTTATGAAAGCTTTTGGAATTTTTTTTGTCCGGATTTGAATCAAGTAACATTAAAGCATCGAACTCGTGTAACATGTTTTGGGATTGAAATCCTCTGATTTTGAAAATCCATTGTATAAAAAAAATCCATTGAAAAGGTTGAATTCAAGGATTAGATTATAATACTAAAAGAGTTTGGGATCAAAGTGAAGATTTTGTTAATAAAAGGATCAAAATTATAAAGAATAAAAGTTTGAAAATATATCTTTTGAAACTTGGTTTTGAATTTCAAGTTGAAGTGTGGAATGGATGTTCATAACATCTAGTTGAAAAGTTGACAAGAAATTGTAAATGAACTATATTGAACAAACACATCATGTTGAGTCTTGAAACCTTAACTGATGTTTGCTTAAGGAGCTGATGTATTTATGTCTTTTCATTCAAAAATCATGGTTTTTGAATAATCATTACACTATCTGGAAAAAGAATTTATTGCGATTTCTAAGCAAAGAACTTATCTGTTATTAATCACCATAAATACAAGTGATTTATAGTTGTTTGGAAACACTTTCTTTTGATTTCTTATTTTTACACAAAATTAAACAAGTGTTTTCAAAAGAGTCTTTTATTTTGCTATCGAAGACTATATTGTATTTGATTTAAATCGAATAGCGACTACTTTGTTATGAAAGTAGATAATACAATAGATCATTCACATCTTAGTAGTTAATATTTAATTTATAAATCAATTATATTAAGCCATTGGCTATTAATTAATACTTTTATCTAATACCAAATTTTATTTTATGATGGAAAATATTAAAAAAGATGAGAGATTAAAGCAAATACTGAACAAAAAAAATTGAAAATTCCTATGCATCAAGAAAGAAAGATTATTTATTAGACACGTGAGCTCCGAGTTTATCTTTGTTTGGTGCTAATCATGCAATCCATGTTGAAAATACGAAACACTTAACTTTTCAAGCTATTATTTCTTTATTTTTACCTTACATATTTAACGTGGATTATAAAATAAAGATAAGCTTAAATTATTATATTCCAAAAAGAATTCTAAATGCTAGTTTAATAAATATTCTAATCAAAATAGTTATAAACAATGATTCTAAACAGAAATCTCTTTTTATTTAGTTGTTGTAATTGGAGACTGATTTGTTGTCATGAAAAGGGTCTACCGTGGCCTTTGAGAAGGCTGATATGCTACCTTGGGAGGTGGCTACTGCTGTGATTTCTTGTTGTGTTTGGGTTACTATTTCCCTTCTGTTGTTTTCTACTACTTTTTGAAGGCTAATCTTCTACGTTAAAGGTGCTATTTATCTCCTGTTATTGCAAGCTTTGCTGCTGCTGTGGAGGCTCTGTTATTACTGCTACTGGAGATTTTTTTTTTTGGTTGCTAGTGTGTGGAATTGCTGGTTGTGCTGCTACTATACGGTGATTGTTACTGCTAGTTGAGAAACGCGGTGGCTATTCCCTCATGTTGCGTGTTGATGCTACTGCTGTGTATGTTGTTGGAATATTGAAGCTATTGTTCCGTGCTTCAAGCTACTGCTGTTGTTGCAAGAAACTACTGCTATTGTGTCTGAATCTGTTATACGTTGCTGGTCTAATTTGTTGGAATGGAAGCTACTACACTGCTGGAACATGTGACTGCTGCAGCTGAAATGTTATGCTACTGCTGATGACTGTTGCGTCTGGTGTTGCACATCGGGATTGTTGTGCTACTCTCCTATTTTTCCAAGTTCTGATTCTGAGGAAACACTGCAAGGAAGAAAACGACATCGACCAGAAAAACATTGGCCTCACTTGTGGACAATAATTTTTGTCACGACATTTCTCCTTCTGCATAACATACACACAAGATATTATAATAACCCCTTAACAAAAATAAAATAACAATTTTATATCAATTAAATAATAAAATAATTAAAATTTCTCTCTCTTTCAATTTCTCATTCTTGATTCTAAATTAGTATTTTATAAATTAAACTTTATAAGTTTACAAGATTATTTTATAATTTTATTTTCTTGGATGTTTTATTATGTTTTTCCTTTATTTTTTTCTATTTCTCTCTCACATTTTCTTTTTTTATTTTGTTTTTGCCTACTCGGCAACATATAAAAACAAGGAAGAGCTACTTATTTTATTTTTTAATGACAAATAATTATTTTACTCTTAAGGAGTCGTTTTGCTTTTATTTGACGGTTCTTTTTTTTATTAACATTACCAAATTTCGTTCATCCTAAAATTTTAATCAAATTTTATTCAATATATTTTAATATCCCTCATAAAATTTCAACTTAATCTGATAGTCGGATTAAAAATTATGTTCAATAACATAAAACTAGTTAAATTATAATTTTTCATTAAATTTCTAAATTTCTCCAAAAATTATGAAATTTTAACCCAAGTTAAAGAATTATATTAGAAGACTCCATGTAAATTTTTAAAATTTTTTAATAACTCAATCAAGAATTATAATTTTGTTTTTACATAAAACTAATAAAACATATTTGATAAAATCTTGACCTAGGCTATAGCCCTCCCAAGCCTTTGACGTGCCTCCACCTATGCATACACATGTAACTTGAAATATTTGACTGGTTTTATGTTTTGTTTTATTAGGGTGTTTGTTTCTCTAGTTTTGAAGCAAACCATAAATAAATAAAAAACTATTTATTTAAATATAAAACATGATTTACTATTTATAGGACTTAATATATTTTGTGTTTAAAATGCAGGTTAATCGAAAACAATTTCAAGCTACTTCTTTTCTTATATATTATTCATGTAGAATAAATTAATTTACCTTGCACTGTTTATTCATGTAAAAAGTATAGTGTAAAGTACACAGTGAACAAATTTACTATGCACTGTTCACTTTTGTGTATAGAGTAAATTGTTCTTTTCACAAATAGAATAGAGTGAATAAATTCACTTTTCATTGTTTATTTTTGTGTGTAGAGTAAATTGTTCGTTTTACAAAAGTGAAGAGTGCAAAGTAAATTAATTCACTATTTATGAACAGTAAAAAATAATTTTTTTATTTTTAATTATATTTATTTAAAAAAATTAGTGTTTAATATTATTCAATGATACTAGACAAATTAGAAGGAAATTACATGATGGTATAGCATTCACAGAATTTGATTGAAAATTTAATTTTTGTTCGTGATGATATATATATATATATATATATATATATATTAGTTGTTTTATAATCTCAATTTCAAAATTATTTTTAATCAAATACATTAAATTATTTTTTATTCAACTTCAATTAAATCATAATTTTAACCAAATATATAGAAATACCAAACCAACTTCAACCAAAAATATTTTTTATAGCCCTCCCAAGTCTTTGACATGCCTCCACCTATGCATACACATGTAAAAATATTTGGCTGGTTTTATGTTTTGTTTTATTAGGGTGTTTGTTTCTCTTGCTTCTAGTTTTGAAGCAAACCACAAATAAAAAAAAACTATTTATTTAAATATAAAACATGGTTTACTATTTGTAGGACTTAATATATTTTGTGTTTGAAATACATGTTAATCGAAAATAATTTCAAGCTACTTCTTTTCTTATATGTTGTTCATGTAGAATAAATTAATTTACTTTGCACTGTTTATTCATGTGAAAAGTATAGAATGAATAAATTCACTTTGCGCTGTTCACTTTTGTGTGTAGAGTAAATTGTTCTTTTCACAAATAGTATAGAGTGAATAAATTTACTTTGTATTGTTCACTTTTGTGTGTAGAGTAAATTATTTTTTTATTTTTAATTGTGTTTATTTAAAAAAATAAGTGTTTAACATTATTCAATGATACTAGACAAATTAGAAGGAAATTACATGATGGTATAGCATTTGCAGAATTTGATCAGAAATTTAATTTTTGTTCTTGATGATATATATATATATATATATATATATATATATATATATTAGTTATTTTATAATCTCAATTTCAAAATCATTACCAAACACATTAAATTATTTTTTGTTCAACCTCAATTAAATCATAACTTTAACCAAATATCTTTTCAAATCACAGTCATAAAAACTACCACAATGTATTTATTAAAATAAAAATAAAAAGAAGTACTAATACAAACTGTTTAATTAAAGTTATTTATCTATTAAACATTTGCAATTACAATCTTATCCACCCATTAATTTACTTTCAGTATATAAGAAAAAAATGATCCATTATGTTCTAGATATTATTCTGGGCTTGATATATATATATATATATATATATATATATATATAACGCACTCAATATTTTTTTTGATTCACTTTAATTTTTGACACATCTCATACATTAAACAAATTAGCTCTAAATATTAGTGATCAGTTTCATAAATCAAATGATAAAAAATTTTAGGGAAATGAATTCGATCCAGAAACTTTTCATAAAATAGTGGAAAAGTATCTTCTTCTTTTTTTATACAAACACATCATACAACATGTAGTAGTATTTAATTTTGATAGATGAAAAACTATTTAAAAAATATAATAATGTTAAAAAATAGAACACACTTTAAATATACTCTCAAATTATTGTAGTGGTCTCATTTTTGTATCTAAAATATTTTTATCAATTTATCACCAAATCATTTTTATTTATCAATAAATTTTTTTATTAAAGTGACTTAATAAAAAATGTTAAGTTTTTTTATGAAATGATATCACTTTTTTACAAAAAATAAAAAAACTTTAAATGAAAAACCTTAAAATAGATGAGAATCCTAATTTAAAACAAAATTGACATAAAAAATTAATGATAAAATTAAAATTATTCATATAGTTGAAAAATGGTATATTTTTTAAAAAGAAAAAAAAACTTGCACCCAAACAAAAGCCAAATGAAAAAAATAAAAAAATAAAAACTTACACCCAAACAAAAGCCAAATGACTTTTTTTTTAAAAAAAAAAGTATAATCATTAAACCAAGCATAATGAGTTAACTCAGGACTTACAATCCTATCTTAATCTAAATTTAGTAAAACCTAGGTCTACAATTGGCCTAGATAAAATCATATGACCTGCTGATTCAATTCAAAATATAGGTGATTTGATAAAACTTGATATAAAATTATTATTATTTTCATGCTATCTCTTTTTTTTTAAGCATATAGTTGAAGAATGATATATTTTTTTAAAAGAAAAAAAAGAGAAAAAACTTGCACCCAAACAAAAACCAAATGATTTTTTTTAAAAAAAAAATTATAATTATCAGACCAGGCTTGATGAGTTAACTCAGGACTTACAATCCTATCTTAGTCTAAATTTGGTAAAACCTAGGTCAACAATTGGCCTGGATAAAATCATATGACCTGCTGATTCAATTCAAAATATAGGTGACCTGATAAAACTTGATATAAAATTATTATTATTTTCATAATTTCTTTATTTTTTAGGCAAAGACCGTCCGGCTAATTTTTTTATCATTCTAAAAAATGTGGACATGCTGGGTTTTTTTTTAATGCCAATATTTTCTTTAACAAAATAAAAAATCAAATTTATAGATTTTTTATAGCATGTCAAAAAACATTTTCATGTGAAACACTTTTAGATAAGCAAGTGGTTTTAACTGGAATGGACAACAATAAAAAAAATAGTGGTTTTAGTCAATAGAGGGGCAAAAAAAAATTTTAAGTTTTTTTCATAATTTTAAAACTCAGCCCAGCCTAACAGATCGATCCGGAACCTGGTTGACTCGGGGTTGGAATCGAATCAAGTTTATGAAATAATAAGGGTAATTAAAAACCAGGCTAAACCACCTAAAATAGATCAAAAATCCTGTTACAATCCATTGATTATTTTTTATTTTTTTTACCAAAATGATGTAGTTTTAATTTGTAAAAAAAAATTAGGGTCGACCCAGGTGAGCTAATGACCCTGTCAAAACCTATGATCCAGGCCTAAAGTCAAATCAACTACTAGATTGGGTTTAAAAATACTAATTTTTTCAAAAGGTTCATAAAGCATAGAAAGAAAAATCAAAGATTTTTTTTTACTCGGTTCAATCTTATAAACACAAGCTTAGCACATTTCCTTATTAATTACTAATTTATATTAAAGTTTATTATATAAATACTAGAATGCCGGATTGGAAATTCATTAGTATTTATACTATTTATTCATAGTAAGAAGGTTGTATTTTTTCAATGTGTGATAAGAAAAATTTTTTATTTAAATATTTCAAATTAAAATGATAGGATAATATATTTTCAATGTAGAATAATTTTTTAAAATGATATTTTAAATTTTATTATTTATAATATTCATAGCCGACATTTATATAAACTGTTTATTTTAATTTTTTCACTTGAAATATTAAAATTCTAATTTTTGTTTTTTTACTTTTTTAAAGTTAATTCTAGTAAAATTCAGCCAGATTTAATAATTATAATAATAATAGTAATAATAATAATAGTAATAATGCTTAGGTTAGTAGATAACATAAGCCCTACGTTGAACTGACATCATCACCATAAATGTAGAGGAAGTGCGTAAAAGGTAGTATATTCATCCAGAAAAACTCAAACCATCTAGAAGCAAAAGAAAGAAAGAAAGAAATTAAAGAGAGAGATTCCTTTCCCTTTTCCAGAGTTTGCCCAGGTTATTTCGGCTCTCAAATAAAGAAAAAAACTTACACTCCTGTCATTAATTCCACAGTTGACCACCAAACAAATTATAGCCTCCTAATTAATTCATCACACGACCACAATTGACAATTATACACCGAAATAAAATAGATACTATTAAATATATGCGTAACCAAATCCTCTTATATAATGGCACCGTCCTTTCTCCTATGAGCTTCATTCCTATAACACACCTACAAACCATAAGCAGCAAGCTTAAGCCGAGCTTTTCCCCTGCTATCTCTATGGCACAAACAGATGCACCAGCCCATGTAGCAATTTTACCGAGTCCGGGGATGGGTCATCTCATCCCTCTAGTTGAGCTAGCCAAGAGACTCGTTCACCAACACAATTTTTCAATCACTTTCGTTATCCCAACAGACGGTTCTGCCTCTAAGGCACAGAGATCAGTTCTTGGATCACTCCCTAGCGCAATTCACTCAGTATTTCTCCCCCCAGTTAATCTAAGTGACCTCCCTGAAGATGTCAGGATTGAAACCACAATTAGCCTTACAGTCGCCCGGTCACTCCCTTCTCTACGTGATGTTTTCAGGTCTCTAGTTGATGGGGGTGCCAGGGTTGTGGCCTTGGTTGTTGATCTTTTTGGAACTGATGCATTTGACGTTGCTAGAGAATTCAACGTCTCTCCTTACATTTTCTTTCCTTCTACGGCCATGGCTCTGTCTTTATTCTTTTATTTGCCAAAGCTTGATGAGATGGTTTCTTGCGAATACAGAGTGATGCAAGAACCCGTGAAAATACCCGGGTGCTTACCGATTCATGGGGGAGAGTTGCTTGACCCGATTCAAGATCGAAAGAATGACGCATACAAATGGCTTCTTTACCATACAAAGAGGTATAGAATGGCTGAGGGTGTGATGGTAAATAGCTTCATGGACTTGGAAAAGGGGGCTCTAAAGGCTTTGCAAGAGGTAGAACCTGGCAAACCAACCGTTTACCCCGTCGGTCCACTGGTGAATATGGATTCCAGTGCTGGGGTTGAAGGGTCTGAGTGTTTGAGGTGGCTAGATGATCAGCCACACGGCTCAGTATTATTTGTTTCATTTGGGAGTGGTGGGACCCTCTCTTTGGATCAGATAACTGAATTGGCTTTGGGTTTGGAAATGAGTGAGCAGAGATTTTTGTGGGTTGTGAGGAGCCCAAATGATGAAGTATCTAATGCCACATTTTTTTCTGTGGATAGCCACAAAGACCCTTTTGATTTCTTACCGAAGGGTTTTTCGGACAGGACCAAAGGGAGAGGTCTAGCAGTGCCGTCATGGGCGCCACAACCACAGGTGTTGAGTCACGGCTCAACGGGAGGGTTCTTAACCCATTGTGGCTGGAATTCCACCCTTGAAAGTGTCGTGAATGGTGTGCCATTAATTGTGTGGCCACTCTATGCTGAGCAGAAAATGAATGCATGGATGTTGACTAAGGATATTAAAGTGGCCTTGAGACCAAAGGCCAGCGAAAATGGCCTCATTGGAAGAGAGGAGATTGCAAATGTTGTGAGGGGTCTAATGGAAGGTGAAGAAGGGAAGAGGGTCCGCTACAGAATGAAGGACCTAAAAGAGGCAGCAGCCAGGGTGCTCACTGAAGATGGATCTCTATCTGAGCTGGCTCACAGGTGGAACAACCAAAAATGCACTTAGAACCCTTTCCATTTACTATCAACTTCTTTTAAACTTTTTATTTACCTTGTCCATTTCTCCGAATCCTTTGTGCTTGAGTTTAGGTTCGCTTTCTTCGCGTTCTCTGTTGTTAGCTGCTCTGCCACATGATTGCATAATATTCATGTGGTTCTTTGTTGTTTAGTTTTTCTTTTTATTTGCCTTGAATATTAGATGCTCGGCATCCAGCAATTTCTTACGCGGGAGTGTTGTCTCTTTCATTGATTTGCTCATAAAACACGGATTAGGTGCGAAGTGTTCACCATTAGCAATAAAATACCCACCATCATGAATTATATGCCAAATATGAGGACCCACCGAACTATAAAAATGTTGCAACATCGCATTGAAGTCATTGGCGCTAAAAGGATCAAACGAGGTGGGTGGCTGAATATTGACACCACAATAATTCCATTTCATATGCATTTATCATTGCAAGACGGAAAATATACTAGAAGATGTGAAAATTTGGAAGCGGTGGGTGACTCCGATTAGATTGCTCTACGTTGCGGGTAACGTCAAAAATTATTTTTAAAAAAACAGAAGTACAAGCATGGTTAACGCTTTGTTAGTATCATTAAAAAATTTAATTGAAAATTGAAAATTAATGAGTATTTAATAAAATAAATAAAAAAGTTATATGCATTTCTTTTGACTAACTTTTAAATGGGAAAAGTAATCGTGGAAGGTTGTGAAAACAAGAACATTTGTCAATATTGGCTTTTTCTTGTTGATAAAAATGTGGTCAAACATTGAGTTCATCCTATCAAATGGATGATTTATTAAATCGAAGTTAGTTAACCAATCAACTACTGAATTACCTTCCCTGAAAGTATTTTGGACACTACCCTCCCAATACCTTCTAAGAAGATTCCTAGTTTTTAGAATAAAAACCAAGCTGGCATCTGATATTACGTTATCTCTCTGTACAAGTTCAAGTGCAATGATTGAATTAGATTCAAGCACAAGTTTATGGATGGACATGTCTCATAGAAGTTATAAACCGGAAACCACCAACCATAGCTCGGCTTGAACCGCAAGGCAGTATCCAGTATTAATGGTGAACCCTTTAATCAATGTGCCATAGTTGTCCTGAATGAGACCTCCTGCTCTAGCTACCCTGAATTCCCTTCGCTACACTCATGAACATTGAGTTTCATCCATTGATTAGAAAGGTAAATCCATCCTATTTGTGCCACTTGTTTATTGGTGCCTGAAGTATCTCATCATCATTAATGTACTTAATATAAGCAACAAGACTATTAATAACACATGATGGATTAGAGTTTAGATTGGCTTCACCTTTAAGAACTCTATTATTTCGCCACTTTCATATGAACCATGCCGTTAAACCAAATATGATGAACTATGAAATCCCTCTTTTATGTAGAAATACTGGTAGAAAGTGTTAGGATGCTGGCATGTAAACTCGACAAGATAAAAAGTAAAGAATAAGATAAAATAAGAAATGAGACACACAAGAATTTACGTAATTCACCTAATTTGGGCTACGCCCACAAGCAAGTATAGAAGAATTTTACTAAGTAATATGAAAATTACAACCTCTCTCAAGTAATAGGAGAACAACTACAATCTCTCTATTACTAGGAGAAAACACCTCACTTACTCTCTCACAAATACCTCACAATTTTGTGGGATTACTCTCTCTTCTCTCTACTCTTCACTTCTCTTCTTTGGTGTGAATAATAAGCTTGGAGACATTGCATGTTTATAAAAAAAATGAGGGGCAAAGGCCATAAATTATGGTATAAATTATACCAACAATTCATCTCAACTAATTTTTGTCTTCCACTAATACTCCATTAATTTTTGTCTTCCACTAATTAATGGATATACTTAATTTAATTAAGTATTAGCCTTACATTCTCCTACTTGAAAACTTTGATGATTTAATCAAGTCTTCACACATGATCATCTGTGATTCTTCTATCATTTCTATACTTATCATCTTCATGCTGCTTACGTTTCTGCTAGACCATAAGAGGATTTGCACCATATATACTTATCAGTATTGACCGGTTTCGCCAAAGCATCTGCTGGGTTTTTTTTTTGTATGAACCTTCTGAAAATCCACACTTCCATCTTCTACCACTTCGCGAACAAAGTGATACTGAACATCTATATGTTTTGTTCTTGAATGAAACGCTGGATTCCCTGCAATATACAAGTCACTTTGACTATCACAATACAAAAGAAGATTCTTTTGTTTGTGCCCGAGCTCCTCCATAAGTTTCTTCATCCATATTGCTTCTTTACAAGCTTGCGTAGCTGCCATATACTCAGCTTCTATTATGGATACCGCTACAACAGTCTGTAGTTTAGAGACCTAGCTCACAACTCCTCCTGCAATTATGAACACATAGTCTGTAGTGAATTTTCTTTTTTTCAAGGTCACCAGCAAATGAGTCAATAAAACCTCTGATAGTAAATTTTGATCCTCCATAACATAATGTGGCATCTGAGGAACCCTTGATGTATCTCAAGATCCTCTTAATAGTATTCCAATGCTCTTTACTAGGATTTGCCATGTATCGACTCGCAGCTCTCACTGCTTGTGCAATGTCTGGTCTTGTACATATCATGGCAAACATTAAACTTCTCATTACTGATGCATACAGTACTCGAGACATCTCCATCCTCTCTGCTTCATTGCTAGGAGATATATTTAAGGATAATTTAAAGTTAATAGAAAGTGGGGTGGAAATTGGCTTATAATCTTGCATGTTGAAGCATCGCAAGATCTTCTTTAAATAATTCTTCTGAGAAAGCCAAATCTTCTTCTTACTTTTGTCTCGGTAGATTTGCATCCCTAAAATCTTGTTTGTTGGTCCCAAGTCCTTCATATCAAACTCCCTAGCCAATTGTGCCTTTAATTCTTGGACTCGACCTTTGTTGGGGCCTATCACCAATATGTCATCCACTACAACAACAGAATGATGAAAACATCATCTTCCTCAAACTTCTTGTAATACGTACAATGGTTTGAACTAAGTCTGTTGTACCCAAGACTAATTATGAAGGAATCAAATCTCTTGTACCAACACATCGGCGCTTGTTTGAGACTGTATAGAGATTTGTTCAACTTGCAAACCAAGTTCTCCTTGCCTGTTTCAGCAAAACTCTCTAGTTAGAGCATATAAATTTCTTCTTTAAGTTCTCCATAAAGAAATGCAGTTTTCAATCTAACTACTCTAAGTGAGGATCAAATATAGCACACATTACCAAGACTACTCTGATTGTAGTAAGTCGTACCACCGGAGAAAATATCTTATTGAAGTTTATTTCTTTTTACTAAGCATATCCTTTCACCACCAATCTTGCACGATACCGCTCCACTTGATCATTGTCATCATGTTTTATCTTGTATACTCATTTATTGCCAATGGCCTTTCTTTCTTATGGTAGTGGAACAAGATCCCAAGTATTATTCTTGTGTAAAACTTCAATCTCCTCTTGCATTGCTGTCATCCACATAGACATATTTGTGCTTTTGATAGCCTCGTGGAAAGTTGATGGCTCTCTATCCTCTGTTAGAAGACAGTATGCAATGTTACTCTCAGTAACATATTCTAAGTGTCAGGCCGGTGGTTTTCTTTCACGAGTTGACTGTCGAACTTCAGGAGTTTCAGACTCTATTTGTTCTTGCTCTTCATGATCTGATACAGCTTCAGAAGAAGTATTATTTTGAGTATTTTCCATTTGGACTGTTGTGGTCTCCTTTAGAATGCTATTATGTTCTTCCATTTGCATTTTACCTTCTGCAAATATGACATCTCTATTGATGACTACCTTATAGGAAGTGGGATCCCATAAGCGATATCCCTTTTACTCCATCAGCATATCCCAAAAATATATATTTTCTGGATTTTAAATCTAGTTTGTTAATTTCTTGTCCAAATATATGCAATCGAGAATAATCAGCTGGTTTTCCAGTCCACATCTCCATCGATGTCTTCAGCTCAATTGCAGTTGATAGACATCGACTTATCACATAACAAGCGATATTGACTGCTTTTACCCAGAATGACTTTCTTAGACCTGCAGCCTTCAACATTGCTCTTGTTTTTTCTAATAGAGTTTTGTTCATCCACTCTGCCACTCCATTTTATTGTGGAGTGTATGTCGTTATGAACTATCTTTTGATACCTTCATGTTGACAAAAGTTATCAAATTCATCACTAGTATATTCTCCTCCATTGTCAGTCCTCAAACACTTGATCTTCTTTTTAGATTCAAGTTCCACCCACGCTTTGAAAGTTTTAAAGACTGCAAGCACATCTACTTTCCTTCTAATTGGATACACCTAACATCTTCTGGAGAAGTCATCTATGAATGATACAAAGTATCTTGCTTCTCCCAAGGATACAACCGGTGCTTAACAAACATCAGAGTGAATCAGGTCTAAGATGCATTTACTCTTAGTTGTTGATATGCCAAACTTTAACCTATATTGTTTACTTGTAACACAGTGCTCACAAAAAGGTAAAGTAACCTTTGTAAGCCTAATGAGTAACTTCTGATCAGAGAGAACCTTTAAACCTTTCTCTGATATGTGACCTAGTTTTTGATGCCACATCATTGTCTAATGCGATTGACGCTTCTGCTTCATGATGTGTTTCTCCCATTAAAGCAAATATATTTACAACTGTCTTTCTTACCTTTAAAATCACCAACGCTCCTTTGATGATTTTCATGATTTCATTATCTGTTCGAATCTTACAACCAAGACTATCAAATTATCCTATGGACAAAAGATTTTTCTTTAAGTCTTTCACATGTCACACTTCTAAAATAGTATGAATTAAGCCATCACACATCTTTAATTTGATGGTGCCAATGCCAACAATCTCTAAAGCATGATTATCACCTATAAATACTTTACTTCCAGAGATGGGTTTATATGTATGGAACCAATCTCGATTAAGAATCATATGTCATGTTGCTCCTGAATTCATTAGCCAGACCTTAGTAAGCTCTTCTCTATCTGTAGAGATTGTTGTTGCTTTACTATATAAAACCTTTCCATCTTCGGAGGTGTTTGCAACACATCCTTGAGGTTTTGATGACTCTACAGTATTCTCTATACCCTTTTTAAACCAACAATCCTTTTTTAAGTGCCCTTTTCTACCACAGTTGTAGCATTTCACAGTCTTCTTACTTCTTGATTTGGACCTCCCCTGCCTTTAACTCCCACTAGAGCCACACTCCATTGATCTTTCTCTTGACACCAACAACGTCTCTGCTTAGTTTAAATTATTTCTATCTCCTTTGTTTTTGCGCCTATTTTCTTCTTCCAAGATAGCGGCTGCAACATCATCGAAGACTAAATAATCTTAGAGGATATTATTTGTCAAGTTGATAATAAGTTGATCATACAAATCAAGAAGACTTTGAAGTAGAAGCTCTGCACATTCATTTTCCTATATTTGTTGACCCAATATAGTGAGTTGTGAAAATAGAGTTCTTATTATGTTGATGTGGTCAGTCACCGACGTGGTATCTTCCATTCTAAGGGTATAAAGTCTCCGCTTTAAGAAAATTTTGTTATGCAAAAACTTGGACTCGTATAACTTTGTTAGAGTCTCTCATATCTCCTTAGTTGTTTTCTTCTCCGCCACACTTAATAATACTTCATCGGCTAATGCGAAATGTATGTTAGCAATAGCATTGTCATCCATCTCATTCCATTTTGTATTATCAGTGATCTCTTCGGGCTGATCTCCAATTGCTGTCAAGCAATTATCTTTCCTTAAAATTGCCTTGATTCTCATTTTCCATAGTGAGAAATTGCTCCCATTAAACCTCTCAATCTCGTACTTTGCTGCCATTATATTCACCAAGATCTATTCAACTATCATTGTTTCACTGATTTGCAATGTATATATAAATAGTATCGTGTGAATAATACTTCACTAAGTAAGTTCCTATGAAAGATTGGAGGGGTCATAAACGGTCCCGCTTAAAACTCAATCTCTTTAGACAAAACTTCTTGATTGTATTTAATCACTGCACTTCTTTTCTATATACGCTAACTATAACAATGTAAATAGTATCGTATATGTGAATAGTATCGTAGACGTGAATAGTAACCGTATACACTAATAACTTTTGTGTATTAACAACACCAACCAAAAGACTCTAATACCACTGTTAGGATGCTGGCATGCAAACCCGACAAGACAAAAGGTAAGGAATAAGATAAAATGAGAAATGAAACACACAAGAATTTACGTGGTTCATCCAATTTGGGTTACGTCCACAAGTCAATATAGAAGGATTTTACTAAGTAATATGAGAATTACAACCTCTCTCAAGTAATAGGAGAACAACTAAAATCTCTCTATTACTAGGAGAAAACACCTCACTTACTCTCTCACAAATACCTCACAATTTTATGGGATTACTCTCTCTTCTCTCTACTCTTCACTTCTCTTCTTTGGTGTGAATAATAAGTTTGGAGACATTGCCTATTTATAGAAAGAGTGAGGGGACAAAAGCCATAAATTATGGTATAAATTATACCAACAATTCATCTCCACTAATTTTTGTCTTCCATTAATACTCTATTAATTTTTATCTTTTACTAATTAATAAATATACTTAATTTAATTAAGTATTGGCCTTAATGGATATTTAATTAAGTATTAGCCTTGCAGAGAGGTTATTAGCAAACCTCTAAATAAGATCTACTAAGGGAAAAATCCCTCTCTCTTCAGGTTTAAGAATAGCCTATCATACTTACCTTGCATAAGTACATTCCATTAGAATCCCTTTCTGCTGGATAATGACAGTAATAAGGCTTATTTGTAAAATATCAGCGTGCTCAAATCTCATTTGTCATAAGACTATTATGAGTTGCAGGCCATGAAAAAAAAATCTTGATTTTTTCTGGGCCATTCCATTTCCAAATTAATTTCCATAGAGAATGCAGATCCTTGAGTTGATGCATATTGTATACCTATAATTATAAGCTAAATGAACAATAAGAACTCCTTGAGAAGTAAGCATCTTACAGACTAAATCTTCATTAATACTATCAAATGGAGGAGGATAGATTGTGATAACCATTAACACCTGCATGTGTAGAAGATGAGCAAATGCTTTCCATTTTCACTGATTATCAGCTGTAACAAATTCAACCATAATATAGTTTTTCAAATCATCTAGAATATCTTACACTAAGTGCACACATAATGGTCCAAACCCATCTAACTAAAATCTCATTTCGAACCTATTCTCCTCTGACCAGCCAAGTCCCTCAATTACTTTTAGCTAGGCCTTACAGATAGCTTTTCATAGTGGGGAATCCATACCTTTAGCCTATATATAAGGAGCATGATCCTTCTTCTTAATATATTTACGTCGAAGCACTTCCACATAAAAATTACATTTGTCATGAATTATGCCCCAACCAAGTTTCATGATAAATGCTTTATTCATGTTATGCATCTTTCTTAATCCTAAACCTCCTCCTATTTTAGGCTAACATATAGATACTCGTTTGACTAGGTGAATTTTATTCCCATCTTCATTGTATCCCCATATAAAACCTCTATAAATTCTCTCAATATCCCTACGAACTAATTTCGAGATAAGAGAGGACTGCATAGGATATAAAAGGCGTCGTTAACAGAACTTATTTGCACAAAGTTATTCTCCCTACGAATGATAAATTATTAGACTTTCATGCTGCCATTTTTTCAGCATGCTCTCAGTGCTATAAGCTTAAGTTTGTTTAGTTATTCTCTGGTGCAGCAATGAGACCCCAAGATATTTTTCAAAGTCATAGTCATCTCATCTAGTAACCCATTGTTTTTTTTTTTTAGATTAATATGGGTGTTCAGCCCAGCTTGCGCGCACCACAATTAATCTCACGAGTCCTGAAATTAACGACCATGTAAGCCTCTAGTGGCCATCATATAAGCAACCAAGGACCTCAACCTGAGACCGCAAAAGGAGCAAACCCCTTGATCCTAAATTCTTACCACTTGGTCACTACCTAAATGGTTTAGTAAAGCTATTGTTCCTTTCAATGATTGTTGTTAAGTTAGATGAGACATTCTTAGAGAGAAATATTTTTATCTTAGAAATATTCACCCTTTAGCTTGATGAGATAATGAACAACTTTAAACAATGCAATACTCTCTCAGGTTGTATTTCACTAGCTTTAGCAAATAACAGCATGTCATCTGCACAACATAAATGAGAAATCTTCATGCCTGTTTTTGCTAACTTTGAATGGCTTCCACAATCCATCCTTAACTACTTAACTTATTATTAGGACAATTGTTCCAAGCAAAGAACAAAATATAAGGCGAGAGATGGTCCCCTTGTCTTATCCCTCTAGTCGATTTAAAGATATAGGACACTTCTTCGTTCTATAAAACCAGTAAAGATATAATCAAAGCAAAACATAATCAATATGTAGAGCTGATATGGTAAGCCAACGTTTTCCAATATATCCCTTATAAAGCCCTATCTTGATCAAGCACAGGCCCTTTCCAAATCCATCTTGATTGTCATGTAGCCTCTTTTTCTTTTTTTTCTTAGCTACAATTATATTATATATAGTATGTCATCTTAGAACAAAACGGCTTTGGAATTGGAAAATTAAATACGACATTATCGATTTCAATCTATTTACCACTTTGTCAGATCTTTAAAAATTATACACATCCCAGTAGGTCTAAATTGGTGAATATATTTTGGTTTACATGGTTTCAAAATCAACACCAGATATGACTGATTGATCTCTTGAACTTTAGTTTTGCCTTCAACTATGTTCTTTATAAACTTGTAAACAAACTTCCCCACCCATTGCCACTATTACTGATAGAAAATAGGTTGATAACCATCTAGTCTCAGTGCTTTGTAAGGCTTCATGTCAAACATTGCCCTTTTTATTTCCTCATTAATGATTGGAGCTATCAAATTATCTATAAACCCCTGACTGACCAGTAGAAAGACTCCATTAAGTTGGAACTTTAGTATTATATCCTACTCTCTACTGAAAAGTCTTTAATAAAAATCCATGGCCATTTGTTTTATCAAACCATCATACAAGACCCATTCTCCATTATCATCCTTAAGATTTTTTATTCTATTTCTTTGCCTCATGATTATTGTTTTCATATAAAAATATGATGATTTTCTATCTCCAACAGAGATCCAGTGGCATCTAGATTTTTATACCAAAAAATCTCCTTCTAAGCTAGAATACAATTGTACTCCTCAGTTAACAGTCTTCCCATCCTATAAAAATACTTATTACCTCTATTATTCAAAGGTCTTTGAATCCCTTCTAGACTAGCTAACACCCTCCTCTGACATAGAAAAATATGTCCAAATACATTTTTATTCCACATTTTCAATTTCCATTTCATCTCCCCAAATGCATCTGTTAAGATTGATTCACTTCTCTAATTATCCTGTATTAGTTCAGGAAATTTCTTATAAGTGATCCATGTTGCTTCAAATCTGAATGGTCAACTGGCTTTCTATCTTTGCTCTAACATATTATCAATCTCTACAAGAATTGGGTGGTGATTTGATTTGACTCTAGGCAGCACTCTGATTCAAGCTTTTATGAAACGAAGTCTTTTTCCAAACTGCATGCATACACTTCCTCAGAACACTTTGGCCCCCCTTCGATTTTCTCATAAGCTAATATAATTTCTTTAAAATCTCACATTAGCATCCAAAATGACAATATAGATGTTAATAGTAGACTAACCTCCTCAGAATATCCCTTCTTTAGTGTTTCTTTTGGATTCACATGGATAGTTGTACATAACCATGGAACCCTTCCCCATCATCCACTATAAAATGAACTTGATGTTTAGAAAAATATAAGACTTGTATGTCTATCTTCTCCTTATTCCATAAAAGTCATAATCCACCTAACTTACCTTGAGCTTCCATACTAAAACTGTCACTAAATTTTAATTTAATCATAATTTTATTAGCAATATCACCATTTACTCGTGGTTCAGTTACAGTTACTATCAGAATATCAAAGTTATACAACCTCCTATAATCGTTCACAATGGAACAAAATCTTGTATTCCCAGCCCCTCTAAAGTTACAATTCAATCCCTTAATGAAAAATGAAGTAAAAAAATTGTAACACCTAATTCCAACCATCATGGAGACAACCTTGCTCGATAAGAGCTTCTTCATTTTCAACCATAACGGTATCCTCATCAAACCCCTGGTCTACTTTATTCTGCCTAGCACCATCCATGCCTTTATTCTCCAGAAATCTTATACCTACTCCATGAGCAAGAATTGGTGGTCTGTTGTTTAGCATATTTAGTATTGTCGTCTCCCGCAAGACCCCTCTCTACATTCCCCATTGTTTTCATATCCTGGTGATCTGTACGTGTAGGGTTTGTATGGCTATTAATCACCATAGATCGGGCTTGTGTTTTAGTTGTAAATTATTGGGTCAACGGTCTACTAGCCTCACTCATGGATGCTGCATTATTCTTACCTGTGGGCCTCTTCCCTTTTAATCTTACCTTCGGCTCACTCTGGCTCTTTTCTTGTAAGATTTGTTTATTAATCTACTCTGTTGTTACTTCTATAATTGTAATAGACTTTTCTGCCTCAGCATGAGTCCTACATGTCCTCCTACTCTTTATCTGATTCACCTTCCTGATTCTCATCCTCTGCACCGATGATATTAATCCCTATATCCGTGTTTAAATCTGAAAGCGGTATTTTCTCTTGAAATTTGCATGTGATTTCTACTAAATTCTGAATTATACCGTGAATTCTGCCTCCCTGAGTGCTTACGAGATCTCCTCCCTGATTTCATTATAATCGTCATTGGCCATAGTAATCCACAACCTCTAGCCGGCACAATGTCGCCTACATCTGACTCTGTTTTCACTTCTCCATACTGATCCTAAAATTCTCACCTGCTGTTCTCGACATATTTTATTCTTGAACAACATCTTGATCCCCGTGGGAACAACCTTTTTTCCTGTGCCCATATTGCACACATTGAAAGCAAATCAAGTATTAATCACTCAAGTCATAGATTTAGTGTGCTCACCTAAATTAATTTAAATCAATTCAATAAATTATTTTTTTAATTTTTTAAAAAATAAAAGCTATCATGACTTTTTTTTTAAATCAAATTATTTATTTATGACCATATAAATTGTTTTTAAATTTATTATATGATTGAGTCATATTCAAACAATTCTAATATCATTTAATTTAAAATCTAAATTAAACAAAGATTCAAACAATTCTAATATAATTTAATTTAAAATTCAAACTAAAAGAAGTTTATGGACTTGTCTTTTTAAGTCAGGTTTAATAATATCATTAAAAAAACTCTTCACCTAAATATATTTATTTAAAAAAAAATTGTTCTAACCTCAAAACTTCTCTGCGACATTGCTTTTAAAGACTGAAACGTAAATTAAATGAAACCCCATGTTCGATCAGAATTGAAAATATTTTCCCGTGTGGAAATCATAGGATTGTCATCAACTTCGACCGGTTAAATTTCAAACTCTATTTTTTAAGTAGAGGCCATGTTTAAGTGGTAATCCAACTCAGTTTGGCATCTTGTGAGGTACGACTACAAAACATTTTGCATCATTTTCAACACGGCTATAAATCTAAAATCGTCATGGGTAGAAATGTCAATGATCCATATGTCATAGCTACGAGGTTTGTGGTACTCTTAAAAAAATAAAACGAATATTAGGCAGAAAACCACCTCTCATATCATGGCATGAATGCTTTTTCACCTTGGAAAGTTCTTTAAAACCTGTTAGCTTACTCGTGTTGGACCAATAGTTTCCTATTTATAAACGGAGTGTCACGTTTAAATTTCACCTTTATCGAAAAATTATTTATTTTAAACAAAAAGGTTTTAGTTAAAAATATCTCTTTCTTATCTTTATTTTAAATTATCCAAATTTTTTTTTGGTATGTATTGATATTACTTTTGAGTTTTATTAAATAGATGACATAAAATATAAAACAAAATGTTGAATTTTTTTTAGTTGAAATTAAAGATATTAATAAAAAGAAATGATGGCGGGTTATCAAATTAGTTTTTTTCAATAAAATTTAAATTATGATTTTTTATAAAAGTAATTAATGACATATATCAACTAAAATTAAATAAAGAGTTTTTATTATACTATATTTGATATCTTAACTTGCATCTATTTTTTAGATTCATGACTTAGACTTATAGCACTTAGTGATACATAATTAATTTTTCTCTGTAGAACAAAGATATTATTGAAAAATTAACTGATTTTATGATATTATTTATATACTTTTGATTTTTAGATACATGACTACCTCTCAGTCAGGATTCTATCAAACTTTATTTTTAACTTTTTCAATTGTTATCTCATTTATTAAGAGTTGCTTGATCACGTGATCAAAAAGTCCATATCATTGCATCATTACAGTTCTTTAGTAAGTTTATTTATTGTGTTTATGAATTACGGTTCTATTTAGACCATAGTTATTAAACTTAGATTATTTCAGCGTGTCGATCTCGGGCATAAATCAAACCGAGTTTGTTAAAAAAACCAGTCGGTGCAACGATCCAGCTAAACCCTATCAACCTGGCAGGTCAACCCGTGACCAAGGCAACATAGGTGAGACTCGGTTTTTTTTTTCCAAATGTGAATTTTAAAATCCATCAGTATATATACTCTATATTAAAAAAAAGTTATATTTTTAATGTGCGATAAAAAAAACTTTTTTATTTAAATACTTTAATTTAAAAAAATAATATAGTATCCTTTTAATGTAAGATTTGAAACCTATTAATATATATATATATATATATATATATATTCCAAAAACAAATTATCTTTTTTCAATGAGGGATTTAAAACCTATTAGTATATATTTTATATGTTAAAAAAAAACTATGTTTTTTTAATGTGGAATTTAAAACTCATTAATATATAAAAATTATATGTTTTTTCAATGTGGGATTTGAAACTCATTAATATATAAAAATTATATTTTTTTAATATGAGATAAAAAAAACTTTGGTTTAAATACCTGAATTTAAAAACTTAACATAATATCTTTTTAATGTAGGATAAAAAAAATTAAAATTTTTTTAAACTTTATTATGTAAAATATGTATAGTATATATTTATATGGATTTTTTTTCTTAATTTTTTTATATAAAATATTACAACTTTAATTTTTTTAATTTTTTCAAGTTGATCAGGGTTAATCCATGAAACCTGGGACCCGGTTCTTTGGCCGGATCAAACCCCGAGTCAAGTTTAATAACTATAACTTGGACAATAAATAATCTTGTACCAAGATAAAACTTGATGAAGCCTCTTTTATCAATCAATAAACTTGTTTTCGAGACTTTCAGAATTTCTCATTAACTCCATAGCTTTATTATCAAAGCTTTATTAATGGCATATCGGTATGTTGGTATGAATTGTGAAATAAAATGTGGCAGTCAGATGAAGAGTACTGCGAAGAAGGTGAATTAAGCTAAATTGGGTAGCTGATGGTATTGTCTATGATTTGCTCACATGTAAAGGAAACGCGAAAATTGGGTTGGATTTCTTTGCGTAAGCCTTCATTGCTTTTGTGCCACTTTCGATGTTGAAAGTTCTGCATTTCAATGGTGATAAATGTGATTAGGTTTAAGGTACAAATTTTGGGTTTTCCATAAGTGATCAGGCCAACATCATACTTTAGGAGAACGAATATATACACAATATATATGGCTTATAAATCCTAAAAAAACATTGTCACATATATACTTTTCAAACCTTTTTTGATAATATTTTCCCTTTTGGAGACCAGGAAACCAATTAATTTCTCGAACAAGACTGTTTTTTATTGAATAAAAATAATAATTTTGCCCATTTTTATTAAAAATACAACAAATACAGAGACATTAGAGAATATATTTCTTTTAATTGATCAACTGCATAATAGAGGGTTTTCTGCTATCTGGGATTTTGTATATCAAACCATCTGAGCTAGAACTTTGTGTTTGTGGCATAATGCTATCTCAAGGGGCTTCAACTATGCTGCTAAAATGACTAGTATTTTCAAAATTAGAATGTCCGAAAGTCGGTTTTCCGTGCATAAAGAATTTTATGTCATTTCTTCGCTCGACTCCTACACAAGCCGTCCACATTCTAATCCCTCAACATATCCCATTACAAACTTGGAGTTCCAATAAGGTGAATTGATGCCAATCACATCGGCAACTCTACCATACAAGATTATATTATTAAATATTTTATTTCATTAGCCACTCTAACACTATGTTTGATATGTTGTAATCAATTGTTACCATGATAAAATAAATAAAATAAAATGTTAACATGATATACTATATCGTCCATTTCTGTGTATGGTTGGAAAAAAAATTGCAATGCCATGTAGTAATCAGTACTCATTTATAATTCTTGTAAGTCTATTAGAAATTATAAATATTATGTAAAAATTATGTAACGAGCAATCAGTGATTAAGAGAAATATTGTGTGGATTTAATTTTTATTCAATTAGATTAGATTAGATTTTTATCCTTATTATCTTTAATTGAGCTATAAAGATTATAATGATAATTTACTATGAAATTCTATTATATATATATATATATATATATATATATATAAACTTGAGTGCAAATTTTTTAATATAAGGACTGTAATTATTCCAAACAAAAAACACAAGGATTAAAAAATCCCAAATGAGGAATTATTTGAAGAGAGGTAATTGATAGGGACGAAATTGTGTTCTTAAAAAAAAGAGGGATGAAAGTAAAACATTCTATTACATAATAAAATGGATTACAATACTACGAATCGCTAAAATTATACCCCATCCAGGCTGCCTGTGAGGTTGGGCTCTTAAGAAATGGAATATCTGATTATTAGGGTTTCATTTTGTATCCAAGTCCATGAGCAGATCATACGAGCTTGGGTCGCCATACCATCCTCCATGCTTAAGCTTTGAAGGCGTTTGTCCATCATTGAGCATTTAGCCTGAAGCATCATAGCAAGTCCGTACATAAAACTCATGGGCCTTCAACGCCTTGATTACGAATTCTCGTTTTACTTTGAGAAAGTGCTTCCTATATATATATATATATATACACACACATATGTTGGGTGATGAACCGGGTCTGGGCGGGCCGAAGCCGACTACAAACTAATATTTCTCGTCTAGGTAAAGCAATTGATGTCAATTCAAGTTTTTAGTATGCATATTAATAATAAAAAAATATATAAATAAAAAAACTTTATTTATTAAATTACTTTAAAATAACTAAATTTACATTGTTGATTGTTGTTGAGGATAACTTATTTATTCTTCAAATTTTATTGCTCTCAAGCAATATACCTTTTAAAATTCCAATAAAAATACTTAATTTAGATATATTTTTAAATAAAATTTTTGAATCAAAATAAATAAAAGGACTAAATTACCACTTACTAAGGTTAAGTTAACCTCCAGAATTGAAATAAAAACCAAAGCATAAAAAAACAAAATATTAAAAATAAAGGAAGAGTGTGTGAAAATCTGGAAAAGACTTGTTTAAAACTCTTTTTTAATCTCTTTTTTTTATGATTTTTAAAAATTAAAATGTTAAAAAATTAATTTTGATAATAATCATAATAACTCCTATATTATCAACTTTGAATTATTCACCATAAATGAAGAATTAAATTTGATCATGGCCATAAATCTAAAATTTTGAACTCAAAAAACTATATAAATGCATATACATGTTTTTGGAAGAGACTCTTAACAATTATGGGTTAAACTTAACAAAAAAATGGGTTGAAAAAATAATTTTTTCATAAATCGTGTCCAAATTCAAATTTCAATTGACCAAAAAACCATTTTGTCTAAAATATTATTTTACAATTAGGTCAGGCCACACACATGTTTATATTTAAACTCAAAACTCATTTTGTTATTTGAGTTCAATTTTAACTTTTTAACATTCTAATTTATAAACATCATGGAAATTATGTTTATTAATCATCTAAGATATTATTATTGTAGAGTGTTTTGAGTTTCATTAAAGAACATATCAATTAAGAGTTCTTTAAAATTAATTTTTTATTTATTCATAATTTGTTTAAATAATGTTAGTATTTTATGTTAAAGATTTTATACTAAAAATTAAATTCAAACAAAATTTTAACCCAAAAAGTTAATGGATTTCACTTTTAATTTAGCCTTAAATATGTTCATTAACAATATTTTAACAAATTTTTCAATATTTTCTAGTTATAGATAAAAAAAAACAAGTGAGAATTCTTAATTCTATCTATTTTGTTACCTCAACATGTATCAACAACACCCTATAAATTGAGACTAGAAATTTTACTCATGATGACCTCGACTTAGATTTCTTTTACAAAACAATTTATATATAAACTTTTTCAACATGTTTTCATATTTTAAAAAATTATGAGTGAAAATAAAAAAATATACATACATGTAATCAAGTAAATTGAGAACTGTGTATGTTAATAAATGAAAAAAAACTAATAAAAAAATTAAAAACATTAAGTGTATATGTAAATTAAAATATTTAATTTTACAAGATGTGACATTTACACAGTTGTACTTGCTAAATTCATTAATTAAAATATTTTTTTATTAATTAAATAATAATAAAAATAAACACACATTAAATTAATTGAATTACATAAAAAGAAAAAAATAATGTGTAAGGCTGCACATATTATAAATATTATTTAAAATAAATTTCTTTTTATTTTTGAAAATAAAGTTCATTTATACAAAAGATTCATATATATATATATATATATATATATATATATTAGAAAAACCTCTTCAAAAATTAAATACATAATTGATAAATAGTTTTCATTTCAAATAGGCTTTCTAAATAACATAAAAGAGTAAACAGATATTAATCTAAATAAAAATAAAAATAAGATTAAGATTAATTTAAAAAAATAGGAAAAAATAATTTTTTAAATAAAAAAGTAAATAGTATCATCCACATTAAAACTTGTGAAGTGAACTCGAATATTGAATTCAATCAGGGTTAATATTTTTCCCCCTTAAATTTATAACAAACCTAAAAAAAGTACACAATATCATTTACGGTAAAACATAAAAAGATAAGTATAATTACATAGTGTTCACCTCACATATTTTTTCCTTAAATTTATAGCAAAATCTAAAAAAAAAAACAATGATTAGTGTTATCCATAATAAAACGTGAAAGGGTGAATAGTGCATATGCATAGTATTCACCCTATACATTTTAGTTTATTTAGGGTGAATTCAAACTATAAACTTAATTGGGTTAATATTTTCCCTCTTAAATTTATAGCAAACCTAAAAAAAAATAAACAAAATCATCTACAACCAAATATCATAAAGTGAATAGTGCGGTTAAGTATTATTTATCTTACACCTTTTCCCATTAAATTTATAGCAAAAAAGCAGTAAATAATGTGTTCATATTAAAACATAAAAAGGTGAATAATCTAGTTACATGATATATATATATATATATATATATATATATATATTGTATTATTTTGTTTATTTTTTATGGTCATAATGTATTACTTTCTCTTTATTTTTTTTCCTACAATATTTTCTCTTTTTTTCTTTTTTTTCTCTTAAAATTATCTTTATTAACTATACTTTTTTAATATTGAACTAGTTAAAAATTTATTTTTTAAATTCTTTTTCTTTAAAATACAGTGAATTACTACGATGTTTTTCCACATGATTTTTCTATTTGATTTTTAAAAAAAAAATTATTTGTCATTTTTTTTTTAATATTGAGTTGATTAAGAATTTAGTTTTGTAATTTTTTTTATTTAAAACATTGTTGATTGCTATAGTATTTCTCTACATGATTTTTTTTGTTTTTTAAAATTCTCTCTAAAATTATTTTTTTATTTAATTTGTTAATATTGAACTAGTTAAGAATTATACTTAAAATTGTGAGGTAGGTACTGTAACTTTCCTCGTAAATTATTGTGAATTGCTACAATTTTTCTTTCCACATGGTTTTTTTGTTTTTTATTTTTTTTAAATTATCTTTGACAATTTTATTTTTTAAAATATTAGGTTGATAAAGAATTATAATTACAAATAAATACAAATAAGACTAAATCATGTGGGAAAAAGACTATAACTTTCCCCCACATGGTTTTTTTCTAGTTTTTTTGTGTGTTTTTTTGTAATATTTTTTTTCAAAGTTATCTTTGTCAATTTTATTTTTTTAATATTAAGCTGGTTAAAATTTAACTTTGTAATAAAGCTTAATCATGTGAGGAAAACACTGTAGTTTTCCTCACAAAACACTGTAGGTTACTACAGTATCTTTTCATATGATTATTTTCATATGATTTTTTAAAATTATCTTTGTCAATTTTATTTTTATAATAATAAATTGATTGAGAATTACAATTATAAGTCATTACAAATAACACTAAATGAAGTGGAGAAGCACTGAAACTTTCATCACAAAATATTGTGAATTGCTACAGTGTTTCTAACATGGTTCTTTTTCCTTTTTTTTTTATTTTTTTCTAAAATTTTATTTTTTCAATATTGAGTCGACTAAGAATTTAGCTTTGTAATTTTTTTTAAAACACTATAAATTGTTATAGTATTTTACCACATAAGGTTTTTCAAAACTATCTTTATCAATTTATTTTTTTGAATATTGAGTTGGTTAAAAATTATAATTACAATAAAACTAAATCATATAGGAAAAGTACTATAGTTTTTCTCATAAAACATTATAAATTGTTATAACTTTTTTTCTCATTGGTTTTTTTCCTTCCAATATTATCTTTATCGATTTTTTTTTAATATTAAGTTGTTAGAGAATTTAACTTTATGATTATTTTTACTTTTATTAACAAAAAAACTAAATTATGAGGTGAAAACACTGTATTTTTTCTCAGAAAATACTATAAATTGCTACAAATTATTTTGTTAAGTATCTAAATTTTTTATCATTAACACAATTTTTTATCCATTATGGAATATTAATTCCATCATATTTTTAGTTTTTATTACTTATTCTATATTGATTTATAATTATAATACAATTAAATATATTTATACTAATTTATAATTATAATACCATCAAATATATTTATTGTATAAATTCGTTGCATCATACACACATGCCATCCCTCGTATATATAAAAACATGTGGAATTGAGCCATCTAAGTGGTGACCAAGTGGTAAGAACTTGAGATCAAGAGGTTTGCTTTCTTTGTGGTCTCAGGTTCGAGTCCTTGGTTACTCATATGATGATCACCAGAGATTTATATGGTCATTAATTTTAAAACCCGTAAAATTAATAATTATACATAGAAGTTAGTCCAAATACCTACCTTAATCTAAAAAACAAAACATGTGGAATTGTATAGTGTTTCTTCACACGCGCGGTTCTATTGGTATTGCTATATATAGCAATAGACACTCCAGCAATCTTGAAAAAAACTGAGCTAAAAGGTTACATTATTTTTTTAAAAAGAAAAATTCACTACCAGATCAAAGGGGAAAATTATCTCGGCCAGCACCATAGGAGACTTTGAACACAACATCTCTCTTCCAATAATGACGAGGCAGGAATAATGAACGCGCACCCTAACTCTATTAAGCAAAGAATTCCGGATTGTCAAATGGGAAAGTGGTGTCAAAATCTACATAATCGATGGAGATATCCAAATCTCTGATTGGCGAATTGGTGACCGAAGTCGGGGCTGAGATTTTCTCGGTGTTGAGTTCACACCCTTGGGTTTGCACATTTTGGGAACCTATTCCAAAGCTGTTCATATGACATGGTGACACTGAGAAATAGTTGGATTCGGATGTTGTAGGAGATATGAATGTTGGAGAAAAGCTACCAAAGAAGCTGTTTTCAATCATGGACTCTGTGAAAATATTGTTTTCCTCGTTTTCATTCCCAGATGACGTACATGGGAAGGAAAAGAATGGGAAAATGCCGTCCTTGGAGCCCAAGTCCTCGTTTTTAACTTGATTACAGTCTAATCCAAAGTGACGAGATATCTCCTTCGATGGCTTTGCTTTCTCTTCATGCTGCTGCTGACAATGATATTTACTTCGTTTCGAGAAACCATTTTCCAGAGAAGGTGATGCCACGGGTGGAGTAGAGGCTTGGTTACATGTATGCCTCCCTCGATAGGTCACTTCAAAAACTGAATGGTTCTCATCAGATCTTTGCACTTGCTTCGTGGCCAGACAACCTTGTGAATGACGGTGAGTGCATCTGTAGTATCCTCTGCGATTTGCAACACCAATTAATGTTAAAATGATTCTAAAAAAAACCAAATCAAATGGATTAATAAGATGATTAAAACATGCTCAATGGTTATCGAAATCAAAGCGGCTTAGTCAGACTATTTTTAACTGGGAAGGGAAGGTTTAGAATGCCGCAGTGAGGTTTGATACACTGATGATGACTATACGAGTCAAGGTTGATCACTATTAAAAAAAAATAAAAAAAATCTAAATCACCTAAAATAGTATAAGAAATTAAAGTGACAAATTTTTAAAAATTTCAGGTAATAATTAATTACACCAATTAAATTTTTTATTATTTATGAATTTTTAAATTGTAATATTTCTCTTAAACTTATTTTGGCTAGTAAAAACTTCCCTTAAGCTTAATTTTAGCTAATTAATTGGAAACTTTTTAGAGTTTTCGGTATAAAAAAAATGGCGCACAAGGTTTCAAATTATTTGAATTGCTTGATTGAGTAAAGAAAACTTGGATAAGAGAGGGGGGGGGGGAATCAGGTAATTAAATATTCATTAATGATGATGGTAATCTCAATTTGTAGCTACCGCATTTGAATAAAAAAAAAAGTAAAACAGTTTTAATGGCTATTGGATTGTGTATGGCGTCTTTTCCTAGCGACTTTAATGACGAGAGCAGTCAGGACACGGTCTAACACTTTCTCACCAGGTAGGTAAGGTCCAGTGCCGAGCAATTATGACATTTTTCAAGAAGATGTCGTACAATTTGGATAAGCGACGAAGTTTTTCTTCTCCCCGTTTTTTACGTGGAGATAACATGATTTAGAAAGCGAAAAAACATGTCTCGGACTCTCACCTTGGAAAATTAGCTCCGAGAATATCTTTTTGTCCGTATTTCCTCCAGCTGTGACCGTCATCAAGTGGTCCTTCTAGGCCAGTCCCTGGACAAAGCTTCACTTGCTCCGTCCGTCGAGGTTGTGTCTTTCTACAGCGGCACACAATTCACAATTCGAAGTTAGATCATAATCATTCACAGTTCACCTAAAACGCAAACCTAGACAGTAAACATATACAAAAAAGAAAAGAAAGGGTTATTACCTTTTCTTGTTAGCATCTTTGTTCCATTTATCCTTGCAATCTTGATCAGAGACTTCATTCCAAGGACTAGTACTGTTGGAAAATGAATGCGGTGCTTCCATTATGCCAATTGTGGGCTTTGGTTGATCAGCAACTAAAGCACCGCGATTTAGCACTGAAAGTGCTTTCTCGTAAGAAAAAAGTATCTTCTCAACCAGGAATTGACGTGCTTCAAGGGATGAGGAAGGGTTAAGATGGTTCCTAAGCTGTTTTGCTAGCTCTTTCCCTTGAGCTAGCTCACTAACTAGAGTCTTTTGCTCCCACTCCATGGACTTTCCCATTCAGAAAATGCAGTAAGGGCAGTACAACTGTGCTTTTCAAGAGTTAAGTTGTGAATGGATTTGGGTCCAATTGAGGTGCAAAGTAATAAGACGGAGGAAGGTTATTCCATCAACAGAACTGAGCTTTGCGCTCTCAAGTATAGCTAGAATGAGATCCTGGCTATGTGAGCAAAGGAGGTATACAAAAAGGCTATGGTAAGGCTTTGGATTGAAGAATCAAAAGCAACAAACATATTAAGAAAGAGAACTCTTTGTCTAGTTTTAAATAGAGCTCAAATTAAACGAGCCGAAATAGCAACAGGGTTTTGTGAGATCACTTGATATAACAGAGAAAACGAACAAAATGTGGGGTTAGAAAATGACCAGAAACGACAGACTGGGGGCGTGGATGAGTGAGATATAAATGTAAAGAGAGAGCTGATAAAGCTATCTATATGTAAGAAAGGTAAAGATTTTTGTTGCTGATCAAGAAGCTGTGAGGAAGAGGGAGATTTAGGTCGGGAAAGGGGAAGGAAGAGACAACCTCTTACTGGAGAAAAAGATTATGCTTTTTTCATTCACAAAGCAGTGGGGCCGCTTTCTGTCTTGATGTAGGTTGATAGAAAGGAGAGAGTGAGAGAAAGATTCAATAGCTGACCATTTCAAACACACGCAGACGGCGTCGCCAATCACTACTCTCACTCTCGACTTTTACCAATTTATTTATTATACTGTTTCAGTGCCCAGCAGCGACGCGGAAGGAGGATTGGATGTTCTCGGCGGCCTCGTTCTTGCTTCACGGTTCACACTGACCATTTACACTAACTTTTGTAAATATAATATGAAGATTAAAAAAAATGGAGTTAATTATAACTTAGTTCCTAAATTACCATTGACCAGAAGTAACAGTCCTCCAATTTATTTTCTATTTTTCAAAGAAAAAAATGATTAAAAGGAACATTAAGTTGACAAAAGAAATAAGCTATAAATAGAACATATGGAGATGAAAGATGTAAGGATTGCTAAATGAGTTTGTTAAATACGGACTGAAGTAATAATTAACGTAACGGAAATGAGAGTGGGGACAGATCGACGTATGATGAGGGCATCATGATGACGGATGCTAGATCACACATGTGCACCCACATGCACGTTTGCATCTATCACATAATCCAGCTTTATGCGCTATAAAATATTCACCTAGCTAAATGATTAAATAATATATTAAAACGTGTCCCGTATTTCGCATGTTTTACTCTCATCTTAAAAAATATTTTTTATTTTATTTTTTAATATTGAATTTATTTTTTATTAGATTTTTTTAGTGTTCTAACACAAATCACGAGTTTAAAGATTAATCTAATAGCCTCGGTGTTTTTTTTAACTTCATCATTTAATATTAGATTAATTGAAAATTAGATTTTATAATTTATTTTATTTATTTTATATTTAATTATTCAATTTCATCACTTAATATTAGTTTGGTTGATTTATACCACTTTTCATAGGAGGTGGATTTCATATTAATTCTTTTTATTTGATAAACTTTAATCTGTATAATTATCAAAAGTGTAGTCATGAGCTTAAAAATATTAGGTGATCATGGATATGTCTCTTGGTGCTTGTTTTAGATGCTTTCGTGGAAGATTAGTTATGTAATGGGGACTCTACTCATGCATAAAAATAAAGGTATCTTTGTCTAGTTATTCTAGTTTTTTCACCTTAATATAATTTTTTATGATGAGAAAATTTCAATAAAAAAGAGTATACAACTTTTATCAGAAGGAATAGTTGTAGACTTCATTAATCAAAACTTTTATGGTAATAAACTCAAGGAGTTTTTCCATATCGAGCATCTCTTTGTTGAACATTTGAGATAGATCATATTGTTGAAGATAGTGAGATGGCAAGGAATATTTTATGCTTTTTTTTTGTTGGAATGCTTGGGTGTAAAGAGAGAAAAAAGTTTAAAGCTGAGATCATAAAGACTATTGTATTATACTTATGTGGATCTATGAAGTGTTATTGGAAAAACTTTACACATAGCATCATTGTCTTGTGTATAAGTGCTACAATATTTTTTATATTTTACGTGTTCTCAAAGATTTATGAATCCTTTATAATTATCTAGGTTAGCCTTTGAAGATACATGGTCTATAAAGATTTAAGTGTGCAATATTCTATGATAAAGTAGACATTCTTTTTCTTGGTTGTAGATGTATTCTTGCTTGTGAACTAGCAGAGTCATAAAGCTTATCTCATGTCTAGATCCTTCTCGATTCATAAGTGAGTTTCAGATGGAGATCAATGAAAACTAGATTATTTAGAACGTCTCATATAAGAAATATATATCTAACTTCTTTTAACCATAAAAATAAAAGTGTTACTCGCTTTCGTATAATTATATCTTTTCTCTTTAGAGAATTGAAGTTGTCATTGTATATTTTTGTTTTTATACAAAAATATAAGAGTGAACATGTAATTATATCATTGCGACAAAATCATTAAGTATATTGGAAATATGAGGGAGCGTATCACATAAGCAAGTGCTTTATATATTTCTACTTATCTTATTTTATTATATTTTTATATTATCTTGCAAATATGTAATTAATTTTTACAAAACAATTCTTAACTATTTGCAATTAATTTTTACAAAACAATTCTTAACAATCTTAAAGCCAAATCATTTTTATCTTAATTGTCTAGTTTTTTTTTCTTGCATGAAGCTTTGTTAATCAAATAATTTGATTTATTAACATAATTAAAATTTATTATTATAGTAGAAAAATATGAACTCTACTTAAGAGAATTTTGTTTTGCTTCAGCAAATATTACTATGACAAGCATGATTTAAGTATGGAGAATTCTTTTATCACTTTCTGTAATTTCTGTATTATATGGTGAGAAATTTTAAAAGTTCAATGGTTTGAACTTTAAAAGGTGAAAATAAAATATGCTACTTGACCACCTTGAGTGTAAAAGCTTTGGATGCACATCAATTTTGTGTTTAAAATTTACATCTTAAATGGATTAGATAATATATTTTATGATATATATAGTTATATTAGCAATAAAAATATATTATAGGAAGTTTTAGATTGGAAGTATAAGGTTAAAAATGTCACTATGAAAAAAAAACATAGTTAATGAATTCCTTGATTTAGAGATGATTGATTCAAGAATTATAATAATATGAGTGTGAGAGTTTATACTCATCTTTTAAGATATTCATGCTGAAAAAATAGTTAGAGATAAATTTTTTAAAATGACTATTATTATTAGGAATTTTTTATCATCTTGGAAAGACTTCAAGAATTAAATTAAATATAAAAAAAAGAATATAGGAGTTGAAATTTTTATTTTAATGTTAAGGATAGAAAATAATAATAAGTTGTCCAAAATAAGAATCAAATTATTTTTTAATGGATTACAGGGACAATATGGTTGAAAAAGTGATAAAGTCGCACAATAAAAATTGTCAAATTTCTTATTTATAACAAGAAAATTGAATGTTAAACCAAAGATTGAATAGATTTGAATGAGATAGTTCTGAGAGAGGAAGGGATTTATAAGCCTATTCCACTTGGTTTGAGAACATCGCAAATGAGGTATTGGAGAGAAGCGTATTTGAAGTTGTCTCGGATGTCAACTTAATCAATAATTCTGAGTAGTGGTTAGTTATTATGAGGTATGTTTATGCTAAAAAATAATATATTTTTTTATGTATAAAGAAGTAGATGGTGACCAATTGGTCATGAGGATTTTATCAGCCTCAAAATTTATTGAATTGTTAAGAATTACTTCTTAATGTTAATCTTGAATTATTTCAACTCCATTGAATCTTTTCATATTCTTTGGTTAACTTAATGAATCATAATGAATCATCTAAAGTTAATTCTAATTGATTCCATATTCCTAACCTCCCCTACAAAATAAGAGGTGGAGGGAATTCATTCTTTAAAGTAGAAGTGAGAGCGAAAAAAAATAAATAAAAAATATATACTCTTTGTCTTATTTATTTTTGTGCTCTCCTTCCTATAACTTTAGGTTTGTTATTGTTGAAACAAAAATTAAATAAGCTTTCTAGTATGAGATATTATTTTTGAAATTATAGGAGAAAAGTTGCACTAAAACCATTTACTACTTTCTGCCATATTGTCTTGTTTTTTCACTCGAAATCCTACTATAAGAATTTTATATAATTGTACTTATTTTTTATTTTTTGATCTTATTCATATTTTTATATTATCTTAGAAATATATAATTGATTTTTATTTTAAAAAATAAAATTCAATACTAGTTATATGAGCCCATCAACTATAACTAAAAGTAATCAGTGTTTCATTATAGAACGACCTATTATTCACATAGTGCTGCTCACTGTGAATTGTGAGAGCTTTCAATATGCATTACACTGTTGATGAATTCCTTCCTGAAAACAGACAGCCCAAACACCACATGACATTTAAGCTATTTTTTCTTGACTATAATCTAAGTGTCAAGTGACGCTTTGGCTTAGGTACTCACAAGCATAACCCAAAATAGCATTGGACCCTAGCCGCTAGCTAACCAAACACCACAGCACTTAGGCAACACCACCTCAAGCCCCCAGTACAGCGCCACCTGACATTGGTCTCCTCTCTCTCGGGTGCAGCCCATGCACTACCTGATACTTGAGCTCCTTACACTTTTAATATAATTACAAGTAATATTACTAAAAATATTATTATTAGTTTTCTTATTATTCTTTTTTTAGTATAATTAATTTTTTGGGTATTGATAGTAAAAATATTATTGTTTGTTTTGTTGATTTTTTTTTGTATAATTAATATCAAAAGAATTGTTATATTTTTTCTTAATATAAAAAAATATTTTATTTTAGTCTAACTATTAATAGTATTAATCTCTAAAATATTATTATATTTGGTGTTATAAATAATATGATTTTTATAGTAATTCATATTATTACTACTAAAAATATTATTATTTGTATTATAAAAATTTTAGTATTTTCATTAAAATTTATAAGAGCATAAATATTATTATTACCGTTAATAAATTTTAAAAAATTATTATTACTATGAAAAAAATCACATTGAAACACGTGACACTTGGGTTGCTTCCTCTTGGCTGCAATCAAATCTCTAGGTGACGCTTTGACTTGGACACTTATAAGCATGGCTCAAGGTTAGCTTTGGACCTGATAGGACAAGATCTAAAATAGAATTGGGTTCTGGTCGCGGATAAATTAAGCGTCACATGATACTTAAGCGCCACCACAACCTCTCAGAATAGTTGGTGTGCTTCCTCTTAGCTACAATTTAAGCTAGACTTGAGCCATATTGAGCAGAACCTAAAATATCTTTGAGTTCTAGCTACAACAGTATCCAAATATGCTTAGAACCTAACCTGACAAGATCTGAATAGGTTTAGATCCTGCTCCCACTGTTTTTTAAAAGTTAAAGGTGAGTCTGCGGCGTAATGCTGGATATCTAACTAATTTTATTCAAAATGGCATAAAAAAATCTTTTTAATTAAAAAACAAAAAATTATATTATCTATTCTATCTATTTTAAAAATGGAACATTATTTTATAAAATTTTGGAGGATGATTAACGCCTTGTTTATTTTTGTATTTCAAAAATGTTTTTTAAAAAATTTAATTTTTATTTTATTTTTTTACTTCAAATTAATATTTTAAGATGCTAATATTAAAAATAATTTTTAAAAAATAAAAATATTATTTTAATATATTTCCAAATAAAAAATACTTTAAAATATAATTATAAATACCCTTCCGAATATCAAGGAAACAAATGTGAATAACTTTACCAAGTTTCCATTATTGTACAAATGGAAAGTCCTGACCCTTTTACGGGGCAGGACTTTCCATGAACCTACTAAGATATAGCCCCGAAAGCACGACTGAAAAGGAGTGGAGGATGTCTATGTGTGAACGATTGAATAAATCAACCCTGCATCGAGAAATTGTTTCCCCTTGCTTTCAACATTTCGAGTGGAATTACGTAGCTGTTCATCATTATAGCAGCAGTGTACTGTTCTGGGGAAGCACGAATTCTAGAACGAAAAGGTCACGGTCCCGCCGGCCAATGCATGACTTCTCAGCTTCAAATTATTGAAAAAAACTCCATTGTGGGCATGACACTTGACCACGTAGAGCCAAGGCCACAATCTTCCTGGAAGATGGATCATCACTTCAAATTATATCCACCGGCCGGAAATGGATAAGAGCATTTTATTCGGGTAGAACTGGTCCGGCGGTACTTGTTTAACTAAGATATTGTTGTAAGAAAAAATCATTATTTATAGCAAATCATACCCTTTGTAGCCAGATCATGTACTCATGGAACATAACTTCATCTCACATAATTTGTTTTGGAATGTTCAAAACATTTGTCCACTTCCTATATGTCAAAACATCAATCACTTGATTTTTTTTTTTACCACACCTCTAACTAAAACTTCAACTGTTTTTATTTAGATATTCTATAATATTATTTGAATTAAAAAAAGGTTAAATCTGTACGTGCAGCACTTGAATTATTAGTCATTTGGATGGAGATTCTTATTCCTTTTTTGTTTGGATCACCAGACCCCCACCCTCCCTAGTTAAACCATTTAACTTTATAATGAATATTTCAGTATTATGACATGTGTTTTAGATTATCTAGTCCCGTGATCATATATGTAAGTTTTGTGAGGTAACTTAAATTTAATCATGTTATTTTTTATATTTTTAATTAATTTTTTTAATCTTATTGTTCAACAATAGTTTGATTGGAAATTATACTTTATAATTTATTTTAATTTATTTTATATATAATTATTCTAGTCTTATACTCTGAGTCACGGGTTTGAAATGATAACTTAGGTTGTCATGGATTTTTTTTTAGGTTATCCCAATCTTTTAACTTGAATTAAAGGTTAGGTGGGATAACTTGAATTAATTATCTAATTATTTTTTTATTTTTTTATTAATTTTTTTTAATTTTATCCATCAATATTAGATTGAATACGTAATTAGACATCATAATTTATTTTGATTTACTTTTACAAGGGATTTTTCTAATCTTATGACTCAAGTCTTGAATTTGATATATCAGCTTAAGCTTTTATTTTGCATTTGATATATCAGCTTAAGCTTTTATTTTGCAGTTAACTTATTGAAGTTAATTTTTTAAAAATAATTCTAAGGTTTTTAAAAAATAACACATAATGATGTTCTTCCTTATTTTTTATAGCTAATATTATTCTACCCGCTACAACGTTTAATAATTTTATCAATAGAATTTTTTATTAGTGTAAAACACATATTTCATTAGTAATTAATTTCCTAACAAAATCCCAACAAAAATGCTATGTTGGTAAATTTTTTATTGGTATTTTTTTTATCATTAAATTCATTGTTAATAAAAAGATATTATTACCGGTAAATTTACTGATAGAATAAATATATAAAAAAAATTATCCACTTCATTCTATTGGTATATCTCTTAAAAAATATCATTGGTAATTATGTAAAAACATTTTTAAAAAGTCTATTTTATAAAATTATAAAATAATTCAATTAACATAAATCAATTCAGTTGAACAATTATATCTTCAAATCATTTGATATACTAATGTTAAAAATAGATTTTTATAAAAACAAATATTATTTTAATATATTTATATAAAAAATATTTTAAAAAATAACTTTAATAAAACGTTTTTTTTAATTTGAAGTTATTCCAATTGCAATATTGCCTTAAAAAGTAAAAGACATTTTTCATTCATAATTAAAAAAAAAAAGTAGGAACCATGTCGGCATAATTTTAAGACTTGTGGTCAGTCCAATTTAAGATTCGGATTTTAAATTTTAACTGCATTACTAAGTTAGCTGGATCAATTTCAAAAAATTAAAATAATATTATTTTATTAAAAAATAAAAATTAACAGATTTTTAATCGAATCACTCCTATATTATTTTTTCTTTGATTTAGCCTAATTCTAATTCTAAGTCAGTTAAATCTCGAACCAACCCACCATACTGAACTAGATTTCAAAAATACGTTGTCAGGATGCCGGGTCCATAACCTTGAAAAATGATGGGTTCAGTGGCCAGTATATATTCAAAACGTGGGTCGCGTGGCAATAGAGTCTGTTCGCATTAATAATTGACTCCTTAAAACTTGAATCAAATTGTTTCAGCCACACTCTACGGAGACCCTTCCTTGAAGTTCGGCCTCTCGCTGCCCTGTAAATATCCTGTGGTTCACCGCGAGCTGCTCCCGGTGCTATGATGCAATGCTGTTAATTTTAAAATTAATGCAGTTATTACACTCAGTTTGTTTTTTTTTAAAGAATATTTTAAAAAAAATTAATTTTTTTATATTTTCAGATTATTTTATATGTTGATACAAAAGTAAATTTTATAAAATAAAAAATATTTTAATTTATTTTAAATAAAACAGCCATGTTTTATTTGTCTGAATCAAACCATTGTGTTCGCACAAAACCCAAATAATTAGCATTGAGGTATTTTGGTCTTGCATCACCTTGGACACATAGATTACGATCAATTTCTAATTATACAAACACGTTTTGATCTCACCATTACTAAAACAAATTAATTAAATTGTAAATCGTGTATGTTCATTGCCCAAAAATTAAACCAAACAAATTTTCTTGCAACTTTTAACATTATGATTGTCGGCTCGCCAAAATCTAACAAGGTTGCCCGTGTTTTTATATTATTATATTTTATTAAATCAATAGAACGTTTTCTTGTACTGCCATGTTATTAAATAAATAGATTTTTTCATGTTATTTTATTCATGTAATATCAAATTATCAAATCAAAATCGAAGAAAATTTATTAATAAAACAAGATATAAATTTATTTATGTACTTTTTGATAATTAAATTGTATGAAAAAATTAGCATAAGCAAGAAATTGTTAAAACTAGTGAAGAATATATAAAATAAGTAAAACGTAGAGAAAAGTAAAAGCAAAACCTTAACATCCCATTATACTATACTTTAAAACATATAATAAAAATATTGTATATCACACTATAAATATAAAATATTTATACAGTAAATCTAAGGTTATTGGGTATAATTGTTAGTCAAACCCATCGATCTTGGATTTGATTAGGAGACCGAACCTAAAACTATTGGATCTAGCTGAGCTATAAATATTTTAAATTATTTTTTTATAACTTTAGAATTTTTTTTATTTTCTCTTGTTTATTTTTTTTATACGACAAATAAAACATAAATTAATGAAACTTTTTTCTATATTGTAAAAAAGCTGGGTAATGATAATTTCTTCATCCAAGGTTTGTTAAAGCATATTTGTTTTTGTGTTGCAAAAATTTTAATTTTTTAATTTTTTTAAATTCAAATTGATACTTTTTTTTATGTTTGTGTATTATTTTTATGTGATGATATAAAAAAGCCAATGTTGAAAAATAATAAAAAAAATATTATCTCAATAAATTTTTTAAAAAATATTTTTAAAAATAACCATTACATAATAATATAATAATTAGTATATTGGTTTGCACTCCGCAGCAGATCAATGACAATATTTTTTTAAATGTAAAAAAATTTAAGTTGGGTTAAAAGAACAGAATGTATTTGCATCATCACCATCTTTAAATAAAATATTTTTTTATAGTAGCACCATGAATAACACATAATAAAGCAGCATTCAATATATCAACAACTAATTTTTTTTCATTTATTTTTTTTATTTTTTTTATATTTTTATTTTTATTTTTTTTCTTATTCATTTTTTTCCATATTTTAAAGAGAAAATAAATTGATGTGATTTTTTTATATTGTATAAAATTTGGGTGATGATAATTTTTTTTTATTTCAAGTTAGGTTGAATTTTCTTATCAAACCATATTTGTTTTTGCTTTTGGAAAATGCTTTTAAAAAAAATTGAATTTTTTTATTTCAAATTAATATTTTTATATTATTTTGATATGTTAATATAAAAATAAATTTTAAAAATTAAAAATATATTATCTTAATATTTTTTAAAAATATATTTAAAATGTTGTTAGATTTACTGAATAGCTAAACTCAATATTATTTGAATTTCGCTTTACAACAAGATATTTTCAATTTTACATTCTCTTTTACGAATTTTTTCTTTTCATCCAAAGTTATTAGATGCAGCTTCACAATCAAATTCAAAACTCTTAAAATCACGATTCATATTTTTTTAACAATTAAAATAAAAAATTTTATTAATAGAATACGTGTAAATATGCTACTATCTTAAATCAACATGCTCCTATCTTAAAGATAACATGCAAGAAACTACCATAAAAGGTAAACTGGACATTAAATGAGCTGATCACTGTAATAAATGGACCTGAAAGGGATGGTCGTCAATCTCATAACAGTCCTTTTTTGGACGGGCTCTTGGGCTTCAGACATGTGGACTGGTAGTTTTTCTATATCCAACAAGAAAAATACACCTTCTCAAAACCTTCCGTTCCAGCAGCTGTATTCGTTATTCAGATGTGGATCAATATCTACTTTTATCAAACGGGTTATAAAATTAAAATAATTTTATAAAAATTTAGTAATAAAAAAATATTACAATAAATAATATTTTAGTATTTTTACAAGATACTTGAAAATAATGTTTCTACAGAAGAATGATAAAATAACATTTGGTTCATCGCTATTATGGAAGCCTATAAAAATAATTCAAGTGCTAAAATAATATATAGTTTTTAGCTCTTCGATGCGCTAACAGGCTAGCGGCCACACCCACGCGACTGCTGCCTCTGCACCTACTGTAGTAAAAAAAAAAAAAAAGGGAGAAAGAAGACATAAAAAGGTGCACTGATGCTGAGGAGCTGCGTGGAATTTTTTATCCTCGTATTGGGCTTCAATATCCATCCATGTTTGATGGTCTTGCTTGTATCAATGTCAAGTCTGGCAGTGGTTTTTTAATTTATTCGTAGAAAAAACTGCTTGACTAGACGTATGCCGACTTCATCTCACGTCACAGAGAGAGAGAGGAGGTGGGGAGAGGGAGAGCAGTTGCTGTTGACGCAATCTCAAAGCTACACGGGCACTCTGTTTGCCGTACATTCCTTTAGCTGGCACAGCACCATCACCCAAGGACTGCCGATACGGATCTGTTTTGTTTTTGGGCTTCAAGACAATTTATAATGACGTGTGTGTGGTTCATATCTATCATGTTCAGTTTTGGCCGCCGCTACAAGGAGGAGAATTCCTGTCCCTCTATTCTTGGTATCTTTCAACGCGATCCCTTTATCTTTCTTTTATTAATTAATAACATTATCATATTTCGAGTTATTGTTTTTTAAAATAATTTTTATTTTTTAAAATATTTTAAATATTAATACATTAAAATAATATGAAAATATCAAAAAATAATAATTTTAAAAAATTCAAAAAATTTTAAAAATATTTTTAAAACACAAAAATAAATATGTTGTAATCAATCTTTCTTTCATTACTATCCTAAGAAATTGAGATGACGCAAGTTTAATCACCCACAAGATTTCAAATATAACTTTGCAGAAAGATGAATTTATATAAACACCTTATGAATTATTGATCCTTTATATGAAAAATCCATATTCTTTTTTAAACATAACAATAAACTCGTTATATTACCTTCCATCGCAGTTCTATAATGAAAACCCACAAGATATTGACCGCGTAATCATCGTGTCGCGTCTATGCAAGCTGGAAATCACACTGGAGAAGGAAGAAACGATACGAAAAATAAAATAAAATAAAAAACATTGGAAAAGATGAAGACGAGTACCATAGAAAAGAAAGAGAGACGCAAACCATGTACACGTATCCCTCAGCTACCACTCCAACAATGGAAGGTGGGAGGAATTTGATGCCCATATGATATTTTGCATGGGTGGGGTACTTCTTGATGGGAAGCATGGCAAAGGGCTTTTAAGATCTTAATGTTGATGTTCTTAGTTTCAAATTTGATTTAATGTTGTTTAATAGTAAATTTTGATTTTAATGCTGTTATATGGGAATTGCATGAGTGCTGGAATCTTAAGTTTGAAAGGAGCATTATGCTCTTTACAATAACAAAAATAAAAATAAATTTTGAATTCACTTTGGTCCCTGTGCAATTATTTCCTTTGGACATTTTAAAAAAGAATTGACCACTCAAGGGAATTGTGTTTCTAAAAGTCAAAAGGAGTGACTTGTACTTAAAGAAATTAAATTATAATAAACAGAAACCTGGAAAGAAAAGGGGAAATCATTGTGCTTTTCTTGAAAAGCTATTTTTATTTTATTTTATTTTCTTTACTTTTTTATTTTAATTTAATTTTTTAATATTATATTTATTAAAATTAAAATTCTTACTTTTTTAATTTATTTTCTATGAGATTATCTTAATTTCATAATTATAATATAAGATTTGATAAATTAAGCTATTTTTAATTATTTTTTAAAATTTATTATTTATATTAGATTAATTGAAAATTAGATTTTATAATTTATTTTAGTTTATTTTTACAAGTTTATTTCTATTTTATTATTAGAGTTATGAGTTTAATAAATTAATCTGTATTATCTTAAGTTATTTTTTAATAATTTTTTTTAATTTTATTTTTCAACATTGAACTATTAATTAAAAAATAAACTTTAACATGTGTTAATTGGGTTGTTCTAATATCATAATTTAAATGGTGAGTTTGACAAATTAATCTAAAATAATATATTTTTTATATTGATTTTTTTAAATTTTATTATTTAACAATAAATTTATAAATTTTATAAATAAATTAAGAGTATGTTATCATGAGCTTATATATATATATATATATATATATATATATATATATAACCAATAGAAGCACAATAAGCTTCAACAGTAATCAACTTAATTTTAATTTAAGAATGCATTTAATCTAATTGAATAATTGCCCAATCCTCTTAACACTAATCGCGTCAAGATTTATGATATTGGATGCTCTTTTAGGAGATTATAGCAATGTGTTAATGTTTTGCAACGTTTTTAAGATCAACAAAAATATGAATTAGAATGTTAGAACAGTTGGTTTAGAAACATAGTTAATAAATACATTTAAGATAAATTTTATTGTGGAGTCCCCTCGTAATTTGAGTTAGAATCTTGTTATAAAATATTTTCTAACATAAATATTTTAACATGAAATATTAAAACATTTAAAATTAATCATGGATAAATAAAAAAATAATTTTTAATTGACTTGTTTTTGCAAATCCAAATACTTCACTTTTACATCAAAAAATTATAAAATTTTCTTATAACTTATATAATAAAAAACTAAAAAATTAAAATTAACCTTACAAAGCATCATAATTTTTAGAGAAAAAAAAAGTTTCAAGGTCTATTTAATATTGTAGCAACGATTGTAGTTTAAAGTATTTTTTATTTAGAAATACATTAAAATAATATTTTTTTAAATAAGTTTTTAGATTAGAACATTAAAAATATTTAATAATGTTTTAAAAAATTTAAAGAAATTCCGTTTCAACTGTGTTTTCAACCAGACCCCAAGTAGATTTAAGTAATACGTGATTGCTTAACATGTATCTAGGTTTTTAATAAATTAACCTTTTGATCTAAAAGATTTTTTTTTTCAATCCATTAAAAATACATGACCAAATTCAGTAAATCTATCCTATCAATTTGTTATTCAAAATTAATTATGAAAGTCCTAGTTCGGGCCAGGGGCTATCATTAGTAATTGGAATAAACAAGCACATTTTTTCGAGAGAACATTTTGGTTCCAAGGATAAATGATTAAGTTCATGACAACCATATTTATTTTTTTTTCAGGATTTTCAACAAGTAAATCATATTTACTTTATCATTATATTTAAGAAATTAATTTTTTGGCTAGGCAGGAGATTTGGTTCCTCACCTTCCCTGCCCTCTACAGAACAGAAAGACATCAACAAATGGACAAGAAATTTATATGTCTTTATTGTGAAATTATAAAAAAAATCCTCGATTTTAAATTTTGAGGAACAGCTTGCGTTTTCCTACACATGATTTTGGGCACAATCATGGAATAGCTGTTCAAATGTTCATAATCAAAATTAGGGACGATAGGCGAGGGAAATCACGATCACTGTCAGTACAGACTCTGTGACATACTGCTTAAGAAGTCCAATAATGGCAGAAAAGAACATGATAAAGGGAGAGGGGGAGAGAGGCACAGGCACATTTCCAAGCAAATTGATACAACCTAATTAAGAGGTATTCGGAATTACATCTCTTTTTTGTTCCTTCCGTCGACTGGCAAACCCTTCACAATGTCTCATAATCCAATATCTCTCTATTTCCTCAGCTTTGCGGCCTGGAATTCGACCTGCGATCAAAGCCCACCTGTGATAGATCATGAATAAGAGAATTCCGATTAATCTTACTCTTCTTCTTTTTCTGCGAACACATGCACCCAAAGCAGCTAGCCAACATAACAATTCTTTTACTTGGTTTCTTTTGTAGTTGGTGTTTAGAGTGGTGATGATTATTTTGTAAAGTATTTTTTATTTTTAAAAATATAAAATTAATTATTTTAATTTTTTATATATATTTTTAAAAAACAAAATCGTTCTCTGACAAAATCGTATTCTTTTAATTGAAGCCAAGTTTCAAGATGCGTTTCTCGGTATCCATAAGAAAAGGTAAAACTGCATTATGTATTCCAATATACATGTTTTTACATCTTAATTTATTCATTGATACCACCATTGTTTATGATGAGGGAAAAGAAAATGTAAAGCTTAAATATACCTCCAAATCGAATCATTGTGAAAATCCTACTACACAACACATAAAGAAGGATGATATGCATATATGTAGTAGTATTGTTCCTCTCAATATACAGGTATTTTTTAAATTGTCTTCAAGAAATTCCTGAGGCCTTATCTCACAGTGCTCGCCCTTAAAAAACAATTTCCTTTCTTTTCGATTTTTTTTTTTAATCTTCGGAGAAGTAGAAATGATAATTTTCAAATACTTTAATGGGAAGGACGGATCATCAAATGAGACCCATTTTTGGACCATGTTTACAATATATAAATAGAAATTTAAACTATGATCGGATCGGATCCATCACACACGCCGCACAGGGCCCATCGATTAATTGAAGAAGAAGAAGAACTTTCCGGTTTGCATTGCGAGAAAGAGAGGGTAAGTTTCTTGATATACAATCTTGAAAAGGATGCTTTACCTGTCTCCGACCAGCTTATACATTCTGTAAATGAGATCTTCTTCTTCTTCTGACATGTTGATGAATTCCCATTCAATGCTGCTTACCTCTACCAAATCATCACACAGAAAGAGCCGTGAAGTAGCTAGAAAGAAAACGAGAAACTGTAAAGAGAAACTATTGGCCTCGCAAGAAAGGGGGAGGCAGGGGAGAACTCAGAGAAAAGAAAGTTAAACGCGAAACGTACGTAAGAGGGAAAAGAAGGAAACGATCTCAATCTTTGAGAAGGTAAGAGAGAATCCACAAAGGGAATTCTTGCTTGGTTGAAGCAGCAAAAAGAGGAAGGATTGGATTTGAAACACCATAACAACAAGTAGAATTAAAGCGTAGGAAGCTCACCTTGATCAGAGCAATAAGTTGTGGTCCTGGCTTGCTTCTTGCGACGTCTATCCATTTTTTTTTTTCCCTGAGCAATACTTTCAGTGAGGAAACAATATACAGGGAACGAGCTGAGACTGGTGGGGGGTTAATTAATAAAGAGAGACAACCCAACCCAGCAGAATTTTCGAGTGTGAAAGAGAGAGAGCCGACAGTCTATTAACAGTTTTTAACCAAGATATATATATATATATGTGTGTGTGTGTGTGTGTGTGTGTGTGTGTGTGTGTGTGTGTGTGTGTGTGTGTGTGTGTATATGTGTATGTATGTATGTATGTATGTATGTATGTGTATGTGTATGTGTATATATGTATGTATGTGTATGTGTATGTGTATATATGTATGTATGTGTATGTGTATGTGTATGTGTATGTGTATGTATGTTAAATTTAATATCCTATCCTTTGGGAGTAGTAGCTTTCATTTTAAAAATTATATTTGTTTTAAAAAAGTTTTAATATTTCTTTTAGAATATTAATTTTGCTTTTTTACAAAAAAAATTACCGGTAAGCAAAAATAGTGGATAAGGTCCAATAAGAAACTCTGTAGCAAAGTGAATACTGCATGTTTTGAAAAGACCAATTTGTGCGAGGAAAGCGCGATGCTGTCCCTTTCATGAATGGTATAATTGTCTTTTCAGCAAAAGGAGTGCCCGAAATACAGGAGCTTGGACCTCGGTAAATGACCTGTGGTTTGTTGAACAAACCTTGATGCTGGTTCATCTCCCTCTATCCACGCAACACAAGAGCGCATTTAACCCATGATGGTTGGTAGTGTGATTTATAATATTTTTTAAAATATAATAAAAAAATATTTTTTAATTTTTAATATTAAAATTTTCAAAAATTTCTAATAAAGTATCAATGCTTTTTCAAAGCAAATATTTTTTTTAAAAAAATCTAAAAACACAAGTTATTGTATTTAACATTTTCACTCGTTGGGTTGGATTTTATTTTATTTTATTAGTTAACCCCCTTTGTCTCAGCTAGTCCCTAGATCTTTCTCTCATTATTTTACATAACACAATTTGCTGCTTAGTACGTTGTTACATGTCATAATTGGAAAATACAACATTCAACCTTATTTCTATTTCAAGATCAATTTTACAAATTATGAAGAAGAAAGAAGAAAAGAAGAGTGAAAAAAAGTAAAGAAAAAGATACCAAAAACATATCAAAACTTTAATTATAAAATTAGCAGTATTATTTAAAAGATTTTGATAAAATAAATACAACTACACCAAAAAATGCTATATACAATTATCGGAATAAGCTACACTTGTTACTCAAAGATGATAAGTGGCTCATTTACTTTTGGTAACTAGTATGACCCACTCTAATCACAATTGATTATCTTTTTAGGTATCGTTGGATTCGTTTTATAAATGTTTTTTTAATAATACTTGTATTGTTATTAGAGTTTTGATATATCTTCATAATTTTTTTTGCTCCTTTTCTCTTTTTTTTTCTTCACAAATTATAATGAGGAGAGATTAGAGAGAAAAAAAAGGATTTTAGAAGTATATCAAAACTCTGATCATAACACCACTAATATCATAAAAATATCTTGACAAGACAAATTCAAGGATACTAAAAAGATCATTAACAATTATCAAAGTATACCACATTTATCATTGAAGATAAAGTGAGCCACATTCTCTCTCTATGTATGTGCGCGCGCAACACAAGGAATGGTGGCATGCTTAAGGAAGAAAATAAAATTAAAATCACCAAGTTATTCTAAGATTTATTTAGAGTTGTATTGTTAAGGTGTTTTTACTGTATTTGAAGATGACAATGAATGAACTATAGTAAAATGTTGCAATAAATGCCAATATAGAAGTAAAATCCATGAAAAGAATATAACTGATAGTGATAATTTACATTGATATAGTCAATTTGATTTGATTTTTCTAACCCGTGATTTTAGTCTTTTTCTAGATCAATCTTTAAGTTGAATTTTAAAATAATAATAATTATTATTTTTATTTTTATTTTAACTATAGCCAACAATCAACCTGATATATTAATTAGGCATTGTCTTGGGTCAATTCCTAAATCAGGTTTTAAAACTATAACAATATCTATTTTTATTTTTATATTAACTCGAGTCAACTTTTAAGACCTGTGACCCGGGCGTTGACTCGGATTGAACCCCGAGTTGAGTTTTAAGACAATTATAAGAATTGTTTTTATCCTTATATGCTTTAGTTGGATACTTTTGAAATTGAGAGTTTTTTACAAGGATATTTTAGAAATAAAAAAATAAATATTGTCTTTTAAGTCATGTCTTTTTTGTATCTCTTATTTTGAAAGTATATAAATTTACTCTAAAATTATCTCATAAATAAATTTATTTTTGTATCTTTATCTTTAACTGTTCAATTAAATATATTCTTGTCTTATTATCTTTGTCTTTTATATCTTAGGACAGTAACTAAATGTTGTTTTAGTTTGCACAAACTTTAAATCACCAATATTAAAGTGAGTTAAATTTCGAGACTCACTAATTTTTTCAATTGAATGAAAAAAAAAGATTTTATAAATTTTGATTCTAAATAAACCTCATAATTATGATTTTCTCAAAAATCATACTAGGTAATAAATTAATATTTATTAATCTTTGTATAGAATTATAATTTTTATATTTTAACCTTCCATGCTACATGTCATAAGTTTTAAACAAACAAAAAATAAATATTATTATTATTGTTATTGTTATTATTATCCACTATTATAATAGTCATGTATTAATATTTGTGTTAGTGTTCGAGGTGGACCAGAAAACATAATAATATAGGCAATAATATGAACTAAAAATGAACAAGTTCATTTTAAAAACTTCATCAACAAAGTGCTTAACCTCTTTGATACTTACTTAAATAATCATATCATATTTTGAATTACTTTGTTGAGTTTTATTTATATAATTATTAGTTGGGTATTTGTTTTTTGGCATATATGTTTAGCTGTATTAGTGTTAACCCAATACTATACGAAATTTTTAATATAGTTAACTTTATAAATAATAACAAACATATTTATTTTTTAAATTTTACTAGGGAGGTCATCAACCTGGTTAATATTAACTTTAATAATCACACCATTTCTTGTATTAATTTCTTGAGCTTTAATTCTACAACTCTTGAATAGAATTCTTTTCTTGCTGTAAATAAAACACTTGTTATTAAATGTTTTGAGAATATTTTTCCTTTTCTTATTAAATTTTTATTTAGAAAATTCAGCACTTGTTCCATAAAATTTGCTTTGGGGACTATATCAGAAAAGTTGGTTCTTCACTTGAATAATTTATTGTTCTGTTCTATCTTTAGTCTCAATACAAGGCCTTCAACTCGCATTTCTCTGCTACTATATTTAAGGTAATTATTAATTTTTTTCAAAGATAACGATAAGTTCTTAATAATTGTAGTCATTTAAAAGGATTTATTTATAAATAATATTTTTAGCATAAATATCATGTAAGTAAGTAGAGTTGAAACACTTTAACTTGACTCATAACAATTCATGAGTAAATTATCTTAAAATCTAAAAATTTGTCAGCTATAAACTTTTTCATGTTAAAGCTAACCTTTTGCGGGCAACTGTATATCCAGCCATAAAACAAAAGCACAGAAAGCAGCTTTGGTTATTGCAGGTTTTAAATTCACGGAGCTCTTAGCTTTTGGGGCAAAGGAAGGAATCCAAGTGACCCGTCAAGACAAAAGGACATCGATTTATCAGTGCTACCACAAGTATAATAACCTCTTTTACTCCCATCCCTCTCACACCCTCTTATGGCTACTGCCTCTTCGTTAATCACATGCATGTTATGGGTCTTGGTGCTTGCTTCTCTTAACATGTAATGAAGGCAAGGCAGCCTCGTTTCCTCTTAATTTTATTTTTTATGCGTATTATCTGCTGCTAAAACAAGAAACCTGCCCCATACCTTTTGTGTCGAGAAAAGCGAACCTGGCTCCCTGTTTCCTTTATCTACAGAGAAAAGTGTGACCCGTGCTTGTCTGTTTGCGCGTCACCTTGCGCATTCCCTTTGATAAGGTTGTAAAAGTTGTAATGGCAGGAGGTCCAAAGCTAAACCTCCCATTTTTTTTATCCCTTTTCATACAACAAATAGGCATCGGCTTGTGTTTTGGGGCTGTAATGATTACCAGGTTGGGCTCAAGTCTTCCTTGATAAATGTTAATAAGTTTGGTCTATGGTATGACAAGCTTGGGCTATTTTGCATTGGGTTGTACTCATGGCTTTGATGGGCCTGGGTTAAGCACCCTCATGTTAAAAAAATAAAATAAAAAAACTAAAAGTAACGTCAATTTTTAACATTTATCTAACTCTTAGTAATAAATACCAGTTTTTCTAGATGGTTAAATCCTTATATTTACCTAAGAAGTTATAATTATTGTTTATCTAACGTAATAGGTGCTTATAATCGTAGGTAGGATTCGCATGTGATATCGGGGAAATCTATATTATATTATATCAATATAAAAGATGAAATTATTGGGAGAATTGATGTTAATTAATATGATATGTCTTTATAATACGAAGACTCATTATATTTAAAGTGTTATCTGCCCTAGTTACAGACTATTTACTATTAAGTTTAAGACAAATACATTTGCAGTAGTAGATTAGATACACTAAGAGACTTGCATAGCAAAACTAACGACTCTTCTAAGAACATTAAAAAAAATTATGTAATCTAATGTAAAGAGAGAAATTAAAAAGAAAGTTATTTCTAAACGGTCAAATGACTTGTATTTATAGTGTAGATTGACCACCAACTGATATTCTATCGTTTTTTGCCTAGAAAGTGCATTGATTTCTTAAAAAATCACGGCTTAGTTAGGTGAGGTTGGTGTCATTATGGGGGTCCGTTTCAAATTGGATGCGTGTGCTCCCCCGAGGAGAAGATGGCCCACTATTTTTTTCCTACCAAAACGTTGAAAAAACATTGAATCGAATAATTTAATAAATATAATATTTATTAAATATTATAATTTTAAGATTTATAAATTATCTTGTTATGTTTAAAAATAAGATAACAATTTAAAAAAGTGACAAAATAAAAATATATTATTTTATAAAAAAGTTTAAAATGTTATTGTTGATAAATTTATTCTTATTTCTCCTATTTATTTTTACATTTTAAAATTGTTTTTGAAAAAAATTAATTTATTAAATTAATTTATTTTAAATTAATGTTTTTTAATATTTTCATATCATTTTAATTTATTAACATAAATAATAATTTTTTAAAAATAAAAAATAATTATTTTAATATATTTTTAAAATATAATTATCATTACATTGTAAATCTATAACATATCTCGTTATGATGTTAATCTTGTAGTATTTGTTGTTAAAGTAGTTATTTCAGTATTATTATAAAGTATTTTTTTATTTAAAAATATATTAAAATAATATTTTTTTTATTTTAAAAAAAATTATTTTTGATATTAATATATTAAAATAATTAAAAAATTAATCTAAAAAAATAATTTAATTTTTTTCAAAAATATTTTTAAAAAGGAAACAAACCAGAGAAAATTTAGCAAGTATTGATAAGAACACAGCGAGAGCACCCATCCACCAGAACAATCATTCACTGAAGTCATACGATTGTGACAATTGAACTGGGACAAGACAGGTGACTATTTCGTTCAAAACATGAATTTCGTGCTGGTCCAATGTTCATCGATATCAGTCTCTCTGCCATCGCATTTATTTCACCCTGTTAAACAAGTATAAGAACTGAACTTTCACAGGAAGCTATCCAATCAAAGCAGTGTTTTTAACCGTCATGAAAATTGTTTTTATTTATAAAGAGAAAAAAAACTAATGCTATTATTATTATTATTATTATTATTATTATTATTATTATTTAATATTTATTTTTAACATTAATATATCAAAATAGTTTAAAATATAAAAAAAAATTAATTTGAAAAAAATATCAAAAACAAGAATGAATTGTACAAACAAAAATGATATATATATATATATATATATATATATATATATTAAGATGTAGAATGATTGATCAAGAAAGAAAAATCAAGGGTATCTTTAGTAATTATATTTTAATTTTAAATTTTATTTTTTACTTTATTTTTAAATTTTACTTTCTAATAAAAAATAAAAAAATTTCGTTCATATATTATAGTTTCATAATATTTTTTTTATAAAATTAATAAATATGTTTATTCTCTAATTACAATAATAAGAACTAAAGTAAATAAACTTAAACTTTAAAATTAAATTAAAACCTTCCATCTTCAATTTTAGAGTAACAAACATGCTTAAAGTGCATCTATTTGCATAAATCATGATCACCTAAACATAAAACCTTCATTTTTTAACATGATTTTATTAAATTCTTATACAATCAAAGTAGTGACTATGTAAATTTTTATCCACATCTTCAAAACATAATATATAAAGAATTAACCATATAAAAGGGTAAAGAAATGGGAATTAACCATATAAGAGGAGAAAGTTTATTTTTTAAATTTCTTTTTGCAAAGCTCAATATAAAATAAATGTGAAAGCACTTCTTTATTGAAAAATATACAAGTGAAAATTTGAATAAAAAAAAATGTTCTCCCAAGCAAAAAACAAAAGTGAAAAATGAAAATATATACTTTTCAAATTTTCTAATTAGAAAATTTTCATTATAGACAAAAAACTCCTTTTCTATCTTTCTTTTCATGTTTTTCTGAAAATTAGAACATATCTTCAATACTAAGATGTCGTCCAAATAATGCTCGTTTTCATGCCCCTCTTAAGGGGCGGTTTTATAAGACAAAACAATTTTTTACAAGTTGTTCTTGAAGATAAGGGTTCAGTGGCTTGGCAAAAAGTAACTTCGATACACGTCTTACTTAAATTTAAAAAAACATTAATCTTGAATTTATATTGTTAGTAATAGTTTTGGACAAGTAGTTTTATACATCTAAAAACAAAATTATCACAATTCAAAAAATAAAATTTTTAGAATAATTTTATATTACTATTTATAAATAAAAAAAACTAAGGATCAAGAACAAATTATCCACTTCTCAGTTACAAGATTCATGAAATTTTTAGTTTTTATAACAATCTAATTAGTCTAATTAACTCCAAGGATTACTTGTTTTTCCTTTTCGCATAGTTGCGATAAGACTAATCCGAATTAGGTTTTTATTTAAATTTTCCAACCAATTGATTCGTTTGACGGGGTAAGAAAAATGAAATTTATTTTATTTTGTTTTGTTGAAAAAAAAATCTATATTGTACAATATCCTCACAAACCATAGTTTAACTTAAGCTTTTAACCAAGATTCTAAAATGGAACTCATAATTATGCAATCAAGTTTGTCATCATCAACTACTATTTCTCTACTAAATATCTTGGAAATGAACATGAAGCTTCATTATTTATATAAAAAGTGAGGAGGAATAATCAGGTAATACATAAATAATCACTATGTCTAAACTAAAAGACTTAGGAATGTATATGGAGCTTCACTATTCATATAAAAAGTGAAGTTTACTGAAGCTCCTCCTTTTTTTTTTGTTCAATTGCCCTTTTTTTTTTTTTACTTTTTAATTTCATCCTTAATTTTTTTTACTAGTTGGTTAGTAGTGATGAAGCTAGAATTTTTTAAATGAAGGAGCATATTACTAATAAATACTTAATATTAGGTATTATATAGACATTCATTATATAAAGAAACCAATTTAAAAAATATGTACTAACTCATATAAAATAAAATAATTGCATAAATCAATAATATATGTATCGAGTTGGTTACTAAGTACCATAAGGTCCACTATAGGAAATTCATTGGGATAAAAAAAAGTAATGTGAATAAGCTTTTCATTGTTGAAAGCAGAGAAATAGTCACTTGAGTTTAAACATGCCACACAAATAAGTAACTCTATACTCATTTCAATGAAACGATCATTCAACTCATTAAGCTGTATGTTAATGATATTGTTAAATAATTTATAATGAAAATTATATAAGCTTGTAATGCCTTGAATGCCCATAAAACTTTGATATTATAGAGGAGTTAATAAATCAAAGTATCAAACATCAAAAGTTTTGATGGTATAATCACAAACCATAGAAGAAACATCAAGAAGTTCTTTTTAACTCTCTATATATTTCTAGTTTCCTTCTTTATATGTGTTGATTAGTTTTTATTTTTTCATAGAATAAAATAATCACATATCTCTTTACTTCTTTATCAATTAAATATAAATAATAAAAATAATAAAATTTTTGAAACAATCAACTTATAATTCAAATATTAGAAGTATTTTTTAATGGATTCAAAAATAAATTTTTTTACTTTGGACTTTAAAAAAAAAATCTAGACAATCAAGTGGATTAAAGAGCTATTGTGACCCATTTAGTATCTCTTAGTTATGTTTTTTAGTGTCGATAAATTTATTTTATTAAAATCTTTTTAAGAATATGAATAGTACCATAATTAGAATTTTGATATGTTTTTGAAATTTTTTTCTTTCTCATTTTTTTTATCATTGAATTTTTTTACCACTCATTAAACAATTTAAGAGAGTTGAGATGTCATTTTTCATAATATATCATATCTCTAAATATTTTATATTTTATGAAACATGCTATTTCCTTTATTTAAAAAAAAAATTATGCTAGGGTAAAAAAACTCTATTGTATCAACGGTGAATTTTATTGTTCGAGGTTTGACTATATAACCACCGGTGTCAAAGGTGAAAATTCAAGTAGTTCGTTAGGGTGTCAGATATCACAAATCGTAATAGATTAGATCCGTCACTATCATGTAGAGTGGCGAAAAAGCATCCTATGCCTGTCAAGAAAGAGAAAGATTTCACTCAACAAATTACTGGGAGATGGAATGGTACCTGGAAACAAGTCTCCATCTGCAATTGTACCGAATCCATAATCAAATCTGTCGGTCACATGGATTCAATCCTATTCTCGAAATTTGAAACTCGAATTCCTGGTCAGTTTGCTTTTCCATCCGATCTGGCCGTTTCCACTTTCAAAAGTCAAGCAGATTTTGCCGTAATGGTTGCTTCCATTTGAACTCATCATCATTCACCGACGGAACTCGTGGCTGTGCCACCAATAGAAGAGACCTGGAAGGAGAGGGCATATGAGTGGTCGTCATTCACAAGAGGGAAAGGAGAATTTTTTATTTATTTTTAAACCCAGTAACTTAACCCGTGACATCCATCTAATAAGTTCTAATGTTCCAATTTCCACATCAAATAAGCAATGCAAAAATATTAAAATTGCAAGGGTTGTTACTTATTCCATGAAAAGTAATTTTTTTTTATGTTTTTTATATTTCTTAATGTTTGTTTATTATTAAAAAAATTAATTAACAAAAAACACTTTTCATTAAAAAAAATTTAGATTAGTTTTTAAAAAAGTATTTTTCTTTGATTTTAAATGGAAAATACTTTTTAAAAATTATAAAAAATTTAAAAATATTGTATTATTTACGAATTATATCGAACTTGGTCCTTAAACTTTTGATTACTAGAATATTTTACTCTTCAATTTCATCTCTTATAATTAAATTTTTATATTAATTTTGGTTCTTATTTTTATAATTATAATTTGTTTTTTTCTTATTATTTTTAATTGAAATTTTTAATCTATCAAATTTGATCCTTATTCTTTTATTTTTTTGATTGTTACTTATTTTATTTGAAATAATTTATGAAATGATAATTATTATTATTTTAATTTTTTCATCTTTTAATTTTTTTATTTGTTAGATTTGATCTCTTTTATTTTGATTATTATTTATTTTATTTGAGATAATTTATGAAAATATTTTTTTTTTCAATTTTATTCTCATTTAAAATTTTAATTTGTAAAATTTGTTCATTATTATTTTAATAAATTTTCAAATATAAAACATTAATAAGTTATTTTCCAGCTCATTTTTCTTAACATAACCAAATACTAAAAAATATTTTCCAACTTATTTTTTATTATACTACTAAATATAAAAAATAATTTATTTTTGTTAAATTTATTTTTCTAAAATTTACTTTAAAAAAACTAATATCCAGCGAATAAACAATATCTTATTAAAGTGATAAGAATTAAAAGACAACACATATGTGTCTAAGACAACAACGCACGACAGCTATTAGTCCCCCTTCAAAACAAGCATTTTGGTGCTGAACATGCATATAGTAAAATAAATAGCTAATAACCTTAACATTTTAGTTTAACAAGTTAACTCTTAAGTTTACTTTTTATAAATTATGAATTTAACTTTTATAAATTTCAAAATTATTAAAATAATTTGAGTTTTATAAATTTTAAAATTATTAAAAACTTATATATTTTTTAATTTTAGAATTAAAAAATTAATCGAGCCCAATTAATTGAGATATACACATTAATAATTAAAAAAAATATATCATGGACCACATGTTTTCTGTGTACAAAAATTTCTAGACGCTGCCACATTGCAAATGGTGTGAAGAGGATGGAGACTGATACTTCCTAATTGTATACGTATACCTACTAAACAGCTAGGAAGCGATGGCTGCTAAAGAACAACCCCGTACTTACATAACAAGGTGGTTACAATAAGAGATGCTCTTTTACTGTGATCCTCTCACCAAGGTTGTCCCTTCCCTCCAAGCCGCCGAGACAGCTCAAAATCCTTTTTCACTGAGGGAACAAGGCAAATAAAAGAACTTTCTTTACTGAATAGCTATGGCATCATCAATAGGAAGGTGTATAGTACTGATGAATCCAAATAATTATGCACCATGAGAACACTGCAGCAAAGCACTTTTGAATATCCCGATTGCTATCCATTTGTATGAACTTTCAAATGCAATAAAAAAGGGTGCATCGCTGGCATAAGGAAAGGAAAACAGAAGGCATGGTCTTCTTAGTAAAACAGCCAATAATTACTGCAGAAGAACTTCTGAAAATGTATTTAGTATTTAGAGTAGAAGCAGAGAGAACAGTAAAGAAGTTCTGATAATGTATTTAGAGTAGAAGCTGGGAGAACAGTTCCATCAAGATCAAGGTTATGTTGGTGTGCAATCTATTAGAAGTATCTTTTATAGTCTATGGTTTGTTAATGTCTATTTTAATGTTTCATCGAGACTGATTTCCTCGAAGTCACAAGTCAGTCTAGATAACTTCGAGCATGTTCACACAATGCTAGATATTTATTTTCTGAGATGTCATTGGTCTGCAAATCATATTAGCGATCATACAAACAAAACAACAGCATAAGTTTTGGAGTGCATTTGCACTGAAAATCATTAAACAGTGTTTAGTGAAATCTAAAGACCACAGAAGAGAACTTGATAAAAAAAAAAATCAACCAAAATAAATAAACGGAAGTGCAAAATTTTCCCAAAGAATTTGAAGGAAAGACAAAGGATCATGATCATAATAAATGTAGTTGTATAAAATCTATCTCGAAGGGAAAGCATGTAATTATAATAGTTGCATTAAGTCCCACTCACTTAATGTAACGCGTTTTGCATGAATTGCACAGAGCATGCCATCTTCAAATAGACGAACCAAAAAATCCTCTGCTGCCTACACAAGTAACAAAACAATAACTGGCATGCATCAAGATCTATTAGCACAAATTTCCTAATCCTATAAAAAGTAGAACCATAGCAGAGTAATTACTATCTAGAAGTTACAGTTTTGAATAAATATCGGTGCTTGTAACAACCACATGACTGAAATATTATGGTGCTGTCCTGTTAAAGCTGGTTTGGGGGGACGGGTTAGTGATAGCAGTGGAGTCTGGAGAGGTGGCCTCACGGAACTATTGGATGGTGCTCTGCTGCCAAAACTGTGATTGGATGGTGATCATTCAACATGTTCTTCTTGAAGGTATCTGCTGATTATTAAGCATAATTCAGTCTGGATGGTAACTCCACTGTTTCTTGCTTTGAGTCCCCTACATCGAGTTTGGGACGTTTTGTTTTTGATGGTTTGACAGGGTTGGTTGTTCCTCATGTTTGCTCTCTTTAGTTTGAGTGCTATGGACCACTGGTCCCGTTTCTTATCAAAAACTACATGACTGAACTGAACAAGACTAGAGGTGATGACAGCACTAAGAGGAGATCGCATACTATCATACACACAAAAGAAATTCTGGGGCATGGAAGTAATGAAGCATATATACTACTGGCATATGCTTTAGAGAAAAGTCAAGATACCTCCTGAACTGCAACTAAAGCTTCGGCAGTCCAACGGTTAACTTCTTGGGAAAACTCCAGGGTAATCATTCTTACCAGGAGGACCATTACCACATCCAATTAAACCTCAATAATATGATCATATAAACAAAAGGCGACAAGCTAATGTACCAAAAGGGCATGGTTAAAGAAACTAGTTGTAGAATCTCTATGAGATTTTAACAAATACATTGAGAAAGAGAGAAACAACAGCAAAGTTACTAAACCATGAAAGTAGATTAAGTAACAGGTGAATTTAGCAAACACACAGAGACAGGTTAAAAAAACATGACTGGAGTGGACATAAGAATCCAAATATTGATGTTATTCACCAAAAAAGATGATCTTGTTTTTTCTAGAGTAACCATTGAATTTTGTTCCTATCAGCATTCAGAGAGATGCAACTTTGTTTGTCGGAAAAAAAATTCAACAAGCCCTCATAAACAAAGCATGAAATCATACCAATGAGATTGTAGCTTAATGGTACTCCTGCGAAAAAGCAAGAGAGGTAAGGACTCAAGTTTGAGTCCCGCCTCTGTCAATCCATCGCTAATATTCATAGCAAAGGCAAGGCAACTGGCAAAACTTGGACGTGAAAAAAAGAACAAATCTTCAACGAAGAAGATTTTAGGTTTCTATTTGCAAAAGGATGTAGCAAAATCATAAATAGAACAATCAATTGTACAAAAAAAAAAAACTTGAATCATGAACAGGAGCAAAGCTAAGAAATATGGAGACGGAACACAAGGAGGAGAAAAACGAATAGGTTGTGGGAAAGGTCACAATAAGAACACAACTGAATTTAATTTAATTTAAAGGTTTTAATGAAATATTATGTTTCAAACCTTTTTGAATATTAAAAATTCAATTTTAAATAGAATTTAATTTCTAAAAATACTATAAAAGTACATCAAAGATTGACCCTTCTAATTTTCAATTATTTTTTTGAAAAATTAGTATTAAAACTAACTTTTTTTAAATATCAATCTTCTCATTGTTTTTTTACAAACCTTTAAAAAAATAAAATGAAAATAATCAAAATATAATATATAAAATAAATTGAATTAAATTTTATCTTGTCAAACATGTGAATTCAATTTATTAATCACTATAATTAAATTCAATTACAACAAATAACTGATACAAAAGAATTTATAAAAAAATATTAAATAAATATCAATTTAATAATTTTTCAAGATATATACATATAGAGAACACAATATCAGACAAAGAAAAACGAAATGGGAATTAAATCACTTATTCAAATTGCATGGGTCTGTTTGATTTGAGTTTTGAAAGATTGGTTTGTTCATTTGAAAAACAATTTCGTTTCTGCGAACTTGCTCTTGCTATTTATTTATTTTTTTAAAAAAGCTTTGCCATCTGCAAGGTCACTCAAATTGGACCGTTGAACACAAGCACGACCAAAAAAGAAAACAGACTAGCAATCAAAAGAAAAATAATTGAGCAATGCTAGTCTTATACAATAATGGTCATCAAGTGCTAGCTCGTGAATCCCATAAAAACAAAACAATGGTTGGTTGAATGTGTTTTGGAAAGTGAATTTAAAGAAAAATAACTTTCTAATATGACAGCCATTACTCAAAACAGTTAGAACAGAGACACTATCAGATCAGGTTGGCTGTAGCAGCATATCACGAAGCAGCCATCCATTACATGCCTGATTTTCTTTCCTTTACCCCACTTTTTTTTTATTATTATTATTATGGTTCATCAAACCTAGTTTTTTTCTTCAATTCAAATCGTCTAGCAGACTCGAACATGTTATGTACGAGGAGCACGGCTTGCACAGCTCGCAAAGTAACTCCAGATATTCCCGGTAAAAAACAGCTTCCTGTTGCAGAACAAGACATTAAGATTTGGACTCATGGTTTAGATGGGGTTGGTGATGTTGGAGGCTTGAGATCCGGATACTGCAATGCAAGAAAGGCAGTCATATGTTCAGCGCTTAGATTAGTAGAAAACTTTATACCATATGCAACCACCTTGTGTGCTGTAATCTGGAAGAAAAATCATGCTGGAAATAAACAAGAGTGATGAGAGTGAGAATTACATAAGGATACGGAGAAAGTGGCCTTGAAAATCCAGAAACTGATTCAGCTTTAGCTTCTGTTATGGGTACTGAATTTATCTGGGAAGCAGCTTCTGCTTTCTGTACAGCACTATCAGCAACAACAGGTTCTGGACTTGCTTCTGTGGGTGCAGGAAGGGCTTTGATAGTCACCGGTACTGGTAGAAGAGCCCTCCCTATATCCTGAATTCACCAGGTAATTGAGAAAAAGATTTTCCTTCCATCGCTAAACAATTCCATATTTTGAGTAGGATACAACTGGCTTAGCTTCGCCATTGTAGAATACAAACATATACGAAATGTTACCTTCAATTCATCCCCTAACTCTTTAGGTGCAATCTTGGTGGCCAAGAATTCATCAACTTGTTCCAGAGTTTGCTTACGGTCCTGACATTGGAAGCAAAGAATAAAATTTGAAAGTGAACCTTCAAGTTTCCAGTTTAAGGACCTGAGTGTTATGGCCTAAGTTATGGAACTTCCTAGTCTGGATGCTGGGTCACACTCACACGAGGACATTGAAATACCATCACACTCAAACAAGGGAAGGCCCAGTCTGAGTGGTTCTTCAGAATCAGAATATATTTTCAATTTTATAGTAGAACATATTATAACGACATGCGTGGTAGCATGTCTTTAACTGTTTAGGGCACAGAGCTTGCTTCTGCACACATTATGTTTTAAATTTCGAAGCAAGCGTTTATTTTTTATTTTTTTGATGATTAAGAAAGTATTATTCCCCTTTCACCTCTTGTTTGCAGGCAGAAAGGTCCATCAAAACTTCACCTAACCAGGAGCCCATGCAACAGAATGAAATCACATCTCCAATCACGAAATTAAATAAAATAGAATTTTATCTAGAATTGTAACAGAGACTTGCCTCAGCAAACAGGAGTTTCTTACTCGCAAACTGAATTAGAGCAGCTGAGCCTAATACTTGGAGTATTGTTTCCATCTGGAAAATACAATGTAACAGTCAATCTCGCATCTCTCACAACAAAATCCCTTTTAGTGAAAATAAAATGAAAGGAATTATAAATAAAGACAAAGAATAAAAATAATACAGAAAAGCTTCACAATCCAACCTCTGAGAATGCCAGTACACCTAAGCCAGCAGCTGCTGAAAGTGCAAAGGTGACAGGCAAGGCACCGGAGCCCTCCTGCAAAATAATAATTGAGATTACCATGCTGAAGTGCTTGTTTATAAAACCATAAATATATGGCCACAGCTCTACGAATTTATATATAAGAACTCAGTAATAGCAATCCTTAAGTGCCATAATTCTGAGATTCAAACCAAGAATAGAAATGAAAGCTGTGACCCGCACATAAATCGTCCCCCTACTAGATCAGTGAGAGGGATGAAATAATTGGTTCATCACGAAACCTACAATAAATATAAATGGTTCAAAGTTATATGAAACAAGAAAGGATAAGCATTCCATTCGTAAGGTTCCTTAGATTGTATATGAAGTTAGATTTTCGATTAAAAGGAAAAAGAAGAAGATGGAAACATACTCCAAATGCACCACTGATAGTGTCTAATAGATCGCTAAGATCAAGACTCAATGCTTTCTTTGGTGGTATCCAGGGAATCCCACTATTCTGCAAAATACATTTCTCAAAGCTTGTATTTATGTTCCATAAGGTAAGAAAACGATTGAAAACGAACTAAAAGTGAAAGGAAAAACGAAGAAGAAGCAAATACCATCCATCCACGGGGTCCCTCTGCTCCATCTTTGATTGCATAAGCTGCTTTGAATCCATTTACAGCGACCAACTCCGCAACCAATTCAGAGTTGCCATCAAATCTGGCTTTCAATGTAAATTTAGCAACGTTAGCTTCAAATTTTAGCTTTGGATAACAAAGAACGAATTAGAATTATTATCGTTTCAGAAATGGCACCGCGAAGGCGCAAAGGAGAAAAGGGCTATTGGAGGGTTAAGAAATTGTAAAAGGTAGTGATACTAATTTACTTATTTTTCCTAATTAGATTCTGTAGTAAACAGCATGTCCCTGTAATTCAATGAGTTGTGGGTCCTTGATAAGGGCTATAATATATAAGATTTTAACTTTATGAATGATTTCTACATCTGAGTCATCAAGCCTGGGCGGTTCCGTATGGTATATGATGCAGCGAGCACCATCTATTAGCTATTTTGACTGTTCTTCCAGCTCCAAACGGCAAGATTAACATTTGTGCCAAACCCAATCAAAGATGATGTACTTGTTACTATAGCATGTTTGAAATTGCAAATGGAACTTTCACAGATGCCAGTTAGCCAATTTAAAGCAGTCACTAAAACAAGGTTCTCGATCTCAGTCAGTCCTTTGAATTCATTAAGAAAATGGACACAGCTGAGGATATCTAGTTCTTTAATTGATTTTCAACAGGCTAAGGATATAGAATCTAAAACCAGCCCGTGCAGAGACAAATTGCATAGAACCACAATTAATTGCCCCATTTAGGTTTTCTATATCAAACATTTTTCTGTTATCTTAGCTGATAACCCTGATATTAATGAAAATATGAGATGAAATCTTCATGAAAAATATAATAATTGGATTCACTATCTTACTTGTCTAGAATGAACAATGTGGTGTTCTCTGGTTCCTTAAACTTCAAAGACAGCTTCTTCAAGAAACCTGGCTTATCTTCACTTTTATAAACAATTGACGCTGGCTTCTTGCTCAAACCGCTGATATCAGGACTGCCCACTTGTCGAAACTCCACTGTTGCTCTTATATCAAGTAACTGAGCCTTTGCGTCATCACCCAATGCTGCATAAGCCTTTTTTGCAGACTCAACACCCCATGACTTAGGCTTGTTTAGCAACAGAGACAGAATCAGAGGAACTGCCAAAACTGTAACACCACCTGCTATAATTGTTGGGTTTTCTGATCCAAATTTGATGACACTATCTAGGATCCCATTAACATCAAAATCAGATAAGAAGGGACTCGCAGGTTTTTCTAGTGCTTCTTCATATGTTAAAGCTCTAGCTAGCCCTGTACTAAGAACTGAAGATAGTAGCACTACACCACCATGTAAAGTCCTTGATAGACATTCTTGTGCAGCTGACCGGCTCGCGCTTAAAGAGTCATAATGAGAGAATTTGAGTGGTGAAACTGTAGGGAGCGATAAAGATTTTCTGGTTTCTGCTCTTATCTCACAAAGAACAGGTAATGGTGTCAAGCTTGCAGCATTGAGGGCCTTCATGGCATAGTTCTCTGTCACGGACGAATTACGTTCTCTTACCGAACTGATGCAGAAGCTTGAACCACCATAAGAGTGGAGTTTTATACTGATATTGTTTGTTTTAGGATGATTGGATGGAAAGTAAACTAGAGGATGGGAAAGCCTGTCTTAGTGAATGCGAGTTGCTGCTGGTGCGCTTTGAGTGGGGGGGAGCTGCTGGAGTGGCATGGGGAATGGATATCTTTGCCACTCATTTCCTGACACGTGGAAGTGAGATGAGGAGTTGGTGATCATATGGCCTGATGACTTTCATAGAGAGAGATTTTGTGGCTGATATTAAAGAGGAAGTTTATGGAAGCTACATATACTGTACTGAACTTTTCCTACAGTACAGCGCTACAGTCTACAGTCATAAAGAGGTAAGTTTTTGACATAAACATGGACAGAAGGATTAGGCTCGGCTAAGAAATTGGTAACAAAATTAGTTAATACGTTACAGCCATGTTTTCGAAGCTTCAAGACTTTTTAAAACATAAAATTATGGATGTGGTGGGCTTACAATAGATTAAAAAAATAAGTTCTAATAATATGGTGGTGCTTATAATGTAGTAATATTTCGTCCAATGTGTGGTAATAACTCAATTCACATATTGTCAATATTAATAAAAAATAAAAAATATGAGATTCTTATTAAAAGGCAGTAGCAACTGCTTCAAATCTCTATATATATAAACTTTCCAAGAAAGAGAGCTGGATAAACTGACATTTAATTCTTGTTTATTTTTGTGTTTTAAAAACAGTTTTTTTAAAAAATTACAAAATTTATTATTTATTATTTTAAATTAATAATTTTTTATTATTTTTAGATCATTTTAATATATTAATGTTAAAACTAATTTTTAAAAAATAAAAAATATATTATTTTAATATATTTTTAAATAAAAAATAATTTAAAAATAACTACAGGCTTTTAGCCTTATACAAGAACACCGTTTCTGCTGCTAACCAATCTTTATGCTTTGAAATTCCAATATCGATGATGAAAATTATACCTCTTTTCCATTCAGAAAGAACTCTATGCACTGATGATGACATAACCAAAATTTGTTACAGTTAAGATGAACCACTAAAAATAAGCAGTCATGTTACATTGTATTGACAAGTTCAAAATATCAAAAAAGTAATCCAAACCTTGACTAGCTTCCCAGATTGAGATAACCTGCTCCCCTAGTCGAGCTTCTTCTAGAGAACACTGCGTGATTGATAGGGTCATCATCAATGTAGAGGAAAAAATCCTCCCCGCTGTTCTTTTCGTATGTAATTTCTCCCACTGTAATTTAGGTTTATGCTTCTCCTGTAAAGAGAGGTATTCTATTCCCGCGATGGCTCCACCACCTTCAGAACCTGCAGTTTTGTGACTAAATTTAACAATCCCAACATACTGTTTAGGAATACGAGGGGGTGGACCACAGAAAAAAAAAAACACAATTTCTTTGTACTTCAACACCATACATGAACCTCATACAACCAAGAAACAAGTAAAACGTTCTCGCAATATGCTGCCCATGCCTTGCTCAAAAGCACCCACAAGCTCATTTAATTTTCTCGTAACTCACTTCCTGTAACATACGCACTTACACAAGCACTCGTAAGGTGAAGCGCACAGATTTTGAAACATAACTATATGGAGCCAAGTTTAACTATTTATGCTAGTTCAAGGCCGGTTGTAAAACACTTTCCTTTTTTTCGCATGTCTAGTTCGTATGAAGAAGCTGCATAAATTTTGTTCAGAGAAGACTCTCCCTATTGGCTAAACTTGTCTTCTTGGTTGGATTTAAACAATACCACAGCTGGCCTAGTATAATTCTTGGCTTGCTTGAGAAAGCAAATTTAATTTCACTTCTTCCAAGTGTCAAGTCAGCGTTGAATTACCCTCAACAACAACTCCTATTGTCATTCCAAGTCACGAGTAGAACTCCATAACTTCCTCCATTGAGTTCCTTAGGGCTCGGTGCATACACCAGGCACTTTGCCCTCCGTATCAATATAAATGTGAAAGTCTTTGTAAAACCTTCTATATTGCAAGCGATAAAGCAATTCACCAAGCTTCTTTCATGCATGGAATACATGATTTTCTGCCAAACAAATAGCTGATTGACTGTTGCAGCATAAGTTTTTGAGAGAAAGAGTATCCAGGAGCATTAGAACAGCAAGAAACTGGTATGGGGAAAAAAAGGCAAATCTGGATTTGCTTCCTCAAGCCAACTGTGTATTATACAAGGACAGCTATGGTGTTATCAGGACCAGCTGTTCAATTTCCCTCGCATAGCATGAGAATGCATTTTGACTGGGAGTTATGCACATCTTCATACACAGCAGTTGCTTGCCACCAACTTGGGAAAATGGCCATTTCTGACTCCCATAAAATGAGTTTCATATAAGCGTGTTCCATGTATGGTGTGGTATTCGTAGTGAAAGGAAACAAAGCTAAGTTAGCTTATTTAGCTTATCTATCTACATAGATAGATAGATAGATAATTTAAGTGTTTGTTTTGGTGACTCCACCCCTTGTCTTTCTAAACACAAGATACACCACACATTAACATGAATCAGTTTCAATAACTGGAGGCAACATGACTAGCAAATTTAATATTGTTGGTTTGTCCAGACCCATTCCAGTAAGGGTTGTGTAATAAGATGTGTATGAATCCTTCACCATCCCAGGAGTTGGAATCTCTTATTATCTTGGACAACATGGATGGGCCATTCTGTAGTTTAAAGCTAGATGCCGAGATGGGAAGATAAAAGGAGAAGAAAGCTTAGGCTGCTAGCCAAGTGCTCGTTGGTGTCTTGTACGAAGTTATTGAAATCATACTAGAATATCTCCAGAATGAATCACCAAAAGAAAGAGAAAAACAAGCGAAGGGGATAAAGGAAAGAAAGATGAAAAGTACCTTCAGAAAGTATGAAATCATTTCCGTAAAAATTTGATGCCCAGAAATATCTTATGGGCCAGGGTACGAGCACCCCTGTTGCCTGTGAGTATCTGCAGAGTGAAATGGATTCACTTCAAAGGTGCATTTGGACCTGGGTTGTGAGGGCTTGAGAAGTCATAGTTCATTAATGAGAAACTATCTACAGCATCACTCAAGCTCTGAAGATCCTCTGGACTGAAGTCATGAGGTTGGAGCTTCTCTAAATATGGTGGACAGATAATGTAGGCCTACTGTAAATGTTGCTTCCCATTCTGTGATGAGCTTACAGAATGCATTGCATGCCCAAGTTGTTTAACAAACTGCAGCGCCTAGGCTTGCAGGCCCAGACACAATCCTCAAAATCCCGCCACAGTGTTGATGGTTTCATCTACTAGCAAATGGATTGCGAAAACTTGGATTGTAAGCATAAAATCAGGAAAAAACTACATGTTTTAGAAGTCAAGTGCAAGAAAATCATAATTAGCAATTTTCCTTTCCTTTTCCTTTTCCTTTTTTTTTCTAGATATGAACTAACAGTTTTCTCCTCATCAGTTTGGTTTATAAATAAGGCACTGAAAAATTCAACATGGAGTATGATACATAGAACACAATATTTTGGTAGGTTTCGATAAAAATCAGATCCTAACAAAAATTGAGCTATAAGAGAAGCCTTATACAATTCAACAGTTACCTTATTCCTCATTTCAGGATCATGCAAGACACCATAAGCTGCCCACCTTGACCAGGGCTCAAGCACAATGCCGTCATATTCCATTTCCCTACAAATAGAGAAGAATCAACAGGCAACCAGAACTAAAGTAAAGCCAAATGGATGGTTTTCTTGACCTAAGAATGGTCAGAAGTACTAAAATTTTGAACACCTGAGGATCCATACGCAGACAAGTAAAAATTGCCCATTCGTAGTTTAAACCTTTGGGTATCCACAACTGTGAGAAATTGGATCTGAGAGCTTTTCATGAGTATGAAGGAAATATCTTAATGGACATTACAGAGATGTCTGACGGAAAATTAATTCAGTTCATTTACACAAGATTTTCTAAAAAATATAGACTTCAATTGATCAGTGTTTGGACAACCTGAAACTATTTTTTAAATTTGAAGAATATGTAGAACTGGTTAGTTTAAAATACTCATCCACATTTCTGAATTTGCTTTATTATAATCTAGTGACTGTCTTGTCCAATTTATTGATGCCCAACTCCACATGATTTGAGATAGCATCACTTGGATCAATTGTCAGATAGCTATTGTATTACATTTTCTTAAGGAAAAAAAAATCCAAACAATTCCCGATTACAAAAGCAGAGAAGAGTAAATGAAACACAAAGTCGTTTGGAATTACCAGAGCATCTCCATTCCTTCTAAGCTCCGAAATCCATCCCATATCAGCATTATGTCTCCCCTCCAGAACTAACCCAACACCTTGACTGGGCAACACAAAACAAAAGGAACGAATTATAACATACCAATCAAAAATTACAAAAAAGAAGAACTTATATTTGCTGCAAATGAAGAAATCAGAAAATACACAGCTCTTCAAATCATACAAAACAGGCGATAAATGAGTAAACTTATTGATAAACAGCTTCGCCATTTCATATCCCTTGGAGTTCCTAGAAAGTTATCATCATAACACTCTGGTTAACTAATTCACTAAATAAAGAAGGAAAAATGGAATGCCATTGGGATATACGCAGCATATACCATGGAGACTGTAATGTAGGCCAATACAGGATATTTGCCTTCATTCTTCGAAACCTTTGTATTTTCCTACGACGACATTTCGATTTTAAACATAATAACTATTTGCAGCAAATGATTAGTTAGCGATTAACAGCAACCGCAAGATACTTACGTCGAGGATTCTTGGTGATTCACGTCGGTTTTAACGACTCCGTCTTCTTCAAACTGTACTGATTGAGACACTCACAGTCACTGGGGCTGGGGCTGGGGCTGGGGCTGCCCATGGCCATGGCCAGTCAACAACCACCCAACCAGCCAACTTCAGTCTCTTTTGGAAATGAAACGAGTTGCCTTTTTATATGTACATGGGCTTTAGAATAGTCTCTAGTTAGGCCCAAGTGACATTTTTGTCCTTCTATTTTTGCACAGGTACGTGCATTTAAGAGGAAATAGATAATTTTATTATTATTATTATTATATATCTGATCTGAATGCAATCAAAGAGAAGGAAAGGGCTTTCGCTCTTTGGAGATAAACCCCAGAGAGAGAGAGAGAGTCTACCTCGGCTATTTTCAGCTCAAACGCTACGAACCATCATCTTGTCTTCATTAAAGAAGGTAACTTTTATCATCTTGCTTCTATTCGCTTAGCTCTCTCTGTTATATTTTGTTCCTCTAAAATTGCCTAAGCTTAAATATGGAGCCTAAGCTCTTGTTCTCCTCATCCATTGCTTCGCTATCTACTTCTTTACCCTTTTTTCTCTCACAAAAGTCTTCTTATTTCCTCGAAAGACCCAAACTTTCTGTCAGAACCAATCTCTCTGTTTCATCTTTTCAACTAGAAAATTCGCAATTTTTAGGTAATGGTTTGGCTTTTGAAGACAGAAACGGGTCTTTTAGTGGCAAGTTCAGAAAAACCCGTCTCCCATTTGAGCCCGTTAGAGCTGCTGGTGTCAAGTGGAGAAAGGAGCGTCCTTTTGATAATGTGATTGACAGGGACAAGAAGTTGAAATTAGTTATGAAGATAAGGAAGATTTTGGTTAATCAACCCAATAGAATTATGTTACTTAGGGAATTGGGTAAGTTTAGAAGAGAATTGGGTCTTACGAAGAAGCGTCGATTTATTGCTTTGTTGAAGAAATTCCCTGCGGTGTTTGAGATTGTGGAAGAAGGGGTTTATTCATTGCAATTCCGATTGACGCCCGAGGCTGAAAGGCTGTATCTAGAGGAATTGAAGGTTAGGAATGAGATGGAGGATCTGTTGGTTCTGAAGTTGAGGAAATTATTAATGATGTCTATGGATAAGCGGATTTTGTTGGAGAAAATAGCCCATTTGAAGACTGATTTTGGGTTGCCTTTTGAATTTCGGGATACGATTTGTCATAGATATCCACAATACTTTAGAGTTGTTGCAACTGGAAGGGGTCCTGCATTAGAATTAACTCATTGGGATCCTGAGCTTGCAGTATCAGCCGCTGAATTAGCTGACGAGGAAAATCGAGCCAAAGAGCTGCAAGAGAAAGATTTGATAATTGATAGACCATTAAAGTTTAACAGAGTGAAGCTGCCTAAGGGCTTACAGCTTTCCAAGAGTGAAATGAGAAGGGTTTGCCAGTTCAGAGACATACCTTACATATCTCCTTATTCAGACTTTTCCCATCTGAGATCAGGTTCAAAGGAGAAGGAAAAACATGCTTGTGGGGTTGTTCATGAGATTTTAAGTCTCACAGTTGAGAAGCGGATCCTTGTTGATCATCTTACTCATTTTCGAGAGGAATTCAGATTCTCTCAGCAGCTGAGGGGGATGCTAATAAGACATCCTGATTTGTTTTACGTGTCTTTGAAAGGGGATAGGGATTCAGTTTTCCTTAGGGAAGCATATTGTGATTCTCATTTGGTAGAGAAGGACCGGCTATTGCTCATCAAAGAGAAGCTTCGTTCTCTAGTTATGGTTCCTAGATTCCCTCGGAGAGGTGCTCCGAAGACAGATTCTGTAGCTGGAGAAGATGGAACTTCTGGGCATGAAGATGGAATTATTAAGGAGGCTGAAGATTGGTCTGATATTGATAGTTACTTTAGTGGTGATAAGCTCGATGATGATGAAGATGATGATTATGAAGAAGATTGGAGTGATGAAGATGATGATATGCCCCCAGATTTTGAAGATGATGATGATGATGGAACTGTGAGAATTCGTTTGAGCAAATCAATCAAGCAGACAGATACTGTAACAAATGACAAAGAGAAGGTGCTCACTCCAGTGTTTCCTGATGGCCGGCCAAGAGAGCTTTGGTGAATGAGATTCAAATCTGCCATATGCATCATTAGCTGTGCCCTGGTGTAGGGTCACTGCTTCAAGAGGCTATCATCATAGAATTGCTACAGTAAGTGTGCGTTTTCTCGATGAAGAACATGGATTTCACAAGGTTATTCGAAAGTATGGGTCTAGACCATGTTCTCGAGTTTGAAGTCTCAGGAAGTACGTTGCAAATGGAGACATGCAGCAATAGCATGTGCCTTCTTCTCTTCAAACTTGTGCAAAACTTAAGAGATATGGCTTCTGAACTTCTGAAACCATTAAAAGAAACTTTTTTGCATGGATAATAGGTCTTTGTATCTTGTTTTCAATATGTAGTAGTTTATGCCTTCTGTTAATATAATTAACCTAATAGCCTTTTCAAATTGTAAACATAGATCTTTTTGGAATGTTATTTTTATGTTTAAATCGTTAAGCTGATTTTCTCATTAATCACGGAATCACCCTCTAATAGTGAATATCGATAGCTGAAATCTGTGAGGTTCTCATATGTAGCTGACCAAAGCCAAAATTACGTGGTGGGTTGATGGCTTCTAACTTCCATTTCCGAAATATTATTTAGCTTTCGTTCTGCAATAAGTTCTATCAGCTGTATATATGTATGGCGATGCTTTTGTTAAAGTAACCTGCCAGCTGCAACTTGTTTGCATATTGAGACCACAAATTTGGATATCTATTTCAGGGCTTGACAATAATTCTATATTCAGATTCATGAACTAATTTATTGTATTCATCATGGATAATCTTGACAATAACTCTATGTTCAAACTCTTTTCTTCCACACAATGAGATACTAGTTTCTATTGTAGTGATACATTTATTCAGAACCGTCATCAAACCCTGTTGCCAGCTCTTGGGCATCACCAAACTCCCTCTTTCAGATCAAGTACAGTAGATCATAAATGGTAGTAGATGCTAAAAGTCCTCCCAGTGATAGCTACCAAGTCCTCCTATTCCATTTTATAAATCACAATAAATTTCTTCTTCCTGTTAGAAATTTTTTTACCCTATTATTTTACTTCCTCATTTTTGTCGTGTATATGTGACTGCTTTGTGACTAGATTTTCAACTTTCAATCTTGTGTAAAGATGAGTTGAGATTATCCAGGCTGGAGTATGTGAATAGTAGAACATCTAGATTCGGATGCTCTTGTACACAAAATCTCAAATTCTGTATCATTTTTACATCCAGAAAAATTCTACATGTCGTTTTTGTTTATCAGAGACTGTGTTTTATAAAATTCAAGCATTCCAAGATAATATATATCTATAACTAAATCAGTGTACGTAATAAGGCAACTAAAAAGAATAACTTCAGCATCATTTTATCAGATTATATTGAGCATCACTATCATGCTTTGTCGAAATCACGTCACTTGTTCTGCAAAATTTCACATCACTTGTTCTACAAAATTGATACTGCAGGTGCATATAGCCATGGACGTTAGGGTTAGGGTTATATCGGTGATAAAAGATAGAAAACAGGGTTAGTGGCTACATGTTATAAGCATAAACATAATTAGTTTTTATTCCTACATCACCTTCTTTCATTGTTTATCTTTCCAGTCAGTTTAAGGTCGCAAGGTCTGGCAGCGAGATGTGCCAGACTGTTGACATGTTCGGTATCCTTTCAAGAAAAAGAAAAGGCTTGGAGTGAGATGTGGCGGGGTGTAAAGTTTTTTTTCTTGTTGTCTATGCAACTGTTAAGACTCTTGAAGCTGGGGTACACTATTTTGGAACGCAAGGGGAAATTTTATTAGTCTTAGGAAGTTTTACGCTAAATAACTTTCTTTTTCCCTCTATTGAACTGGTACAGTAGAGAGCCTTCTGCTCAGGAGATCAACGAAATCGGCAAACTGCAAGGAAAAATTTATAGTGATAAGTGTCTAGTGGATTTATTTCAAAGAAAGAGATAAACACAAAAAACAATCAAAATTTATAATTTATTAAAAATAATAAAAATATCTCTATTTAAAATTTTACTCTTCTATTTGTATTTTTCTTTGGATAAGTCAGAAAATAATTAATGGGATTATACTTTTAAATAAAAACATTATTATTTAAATGTATGATTACGACAGAGATTATTACAAATCATGACTTTTTTTTTTTTGATTTACATGGGGTGTCCAGGCCAGCTTACGCGCACTACGACTAATCCCCACGGTCCACTAAACATCCTGCAAGCCCAGTGAGCAGGTAAGGCATCCCGGGAGTAACAAACATACATGGTAAGATTCGAACCCAAATACACAAAAAAAAAACAAGCTCTTTCCACCACTAAATTATAACCTCACTTGCACAAATCATGACTTTTGATATGTTCGCTGCTAGGATAGAGAGATTATAGGAATTGTTCTTGCGTGGACTTAATGATATAATGGATATGGTTGAGATGCCTAGAGCTACTTTATTCTCTGTTCAGGGGGACTGAAATGGCTCTTCGCAGCCAGTGGGTTTGAGAAAAAACCCCTCTTGGAATCAAAAGGCCACTAAATCACGTGTCACATAGTGGAGTCCCCACAAATTCTTCTGCTGTCTCATACACACGCTTCAATTTGTCTGGCTTGTGAGAAGGTAATTGGCTCAGCTTCTCAAGTAAGGTTTTTTTTTTGGGTCTATATAAGGAGGGTCTGCTCCTTTTTGATTAAGTCAGGACAAAAGAAAGCATAGGTTCTCTCCATGCGCAGATCTTCAAGGCACTGGCTGTTCACTCTCCCTCAAGGGCTTCCTGTTTGCCCGATCTGGTAATGATGGTTTTGTGTTTTAAGACAAAACATGTACTACCAAGTATCGAGGCAGGCTGGGGGCTCTTTTGGGGGGGTTAAACAGGTTCTGTCTTGCTTACAAAGGTTCTCCGTAGTCTTAGGATGGCAATCCTTGCTCGCTCTTCCTCAGGGCAACGCAGTAAGCAGGTACGTGCATGTCAGCATATTCTCGCTGCAGGGTAGAGGTCTTTGGTGAGAGTAGTGATCAAAAGCTGTCATGATTTTGGCAGACAAGAAAAAACAAATATCATCTGTAAATTCTTTGCTGGTAATTAATCCTACCTGCAGGTATCTCCTCTTGCAAGATTTTTTGGATTAAAAAAAAAGGAGTTTCTCGTTTCATTTTGGAGGCTGGATATATAGAAATCACTAAAGCATATAATAATAGTTCATGTTGTGAAGTAGCTAGAAAGGATTTTTGTCACTTCATCCATTAATCTTAGTTCTAGAAACGAAAACATGGAGAGGAAATCATCAACTAGTAAGATTTCGTGTCAACAAAACAGAAAGGCATTACAAGGGAAACAAAGTCTTTGTGATCCTTCCATGGGATATCGAGAAGAGCTTCTGTTTTTTGTATTTCTCTTGATATATGAAATAAACGTGCAAGAAAAGATCATCAACAGAAAATTAGTGTCTTTGCTAAATTGTAGAAAATATATATGGTTGTCGTTCAAGCACCGATCAAGGATTTTTCCAATTGACGTTGGATTTTTCCAGTTAATCAAGGATCAATCTTAACTAGCTTGCAGTTAACTACGATCTATGTCTTCGCTTCTCCAACAGTTATTCTTCGAAAGAGCCACGCACAACAGACTTGCTCCTATGCACCCAAGAAAGCTTTCGTCCTCTTCAAGGTAGTGAAACTGAAAGATACTCTTAAAAACAATAAAGGCGAACAACATTTCTTAATAAACGCAGAAACCCCTCCTGAGGCATGCCTCGAAGGGCGAATCTAAGACGCGAATTAATCTGGGCTACGCCTTCAGAAGTGACATATAGCTTGCGACTTCTAAGCCTTATCCCGGTGTCTATCCGACTGGATCATCCTTCGTTAAGCCCTTATTTAGTCTGCCTAACTGTTCTCTCCTTTTACTGGCGGGTATGATTGACTGTTGGCCAGCTTCCTCCCCAAAAGCAGGTGGGATGTGACCCGCCGGTGCTTAGGGGGCAGCAACTGCTTGTTCCTTGCTTGGGATGGAGATGGTGGTGCTATAGGAGGTGTTGTGGTGTTGGTGTGCAGGCTCTCAGGTGCAGTAGGCTGGCTGGTGAATGAACAAGGAAGTCAAATGCCTCTTGTAATTTCAAGTTTTGCCGTCACTGACTTTTCTCCTCTCTCTCTTTGGCCGTGAAACCTATCTTCTTGCGTTGTGCTAGAAGAGAGAGAGCCGCTGATAATAAACATTTCATACGAAAATACAGTTTTTATTTTTATTTGTTCAGATCTCAAAACCTGGCATTCTTTGAAAAAGGATAGAATGAATCAAAAGAAAGGTGTGCTGCGGGAACAAATGGCAGTGGAACCTGCAGATCGATCCACCGGTGTCCATGTCCAGCAGTAGCCCTCCGAGGTAGTGATCAAGCCAAGTAACGCGGTCTTCGAAACAACCTAATACTAAAAGAAAATAACAATAATAAACAAAGGAAGGAAAACAAAAGATATCCATAATATAGAAGAAAAACAAAGCCATGTGAGAAAAACAAAGCAAACAAATGGTTTTAATTTTACATATTTTAATATTTCCTGTTAAAGTGAAAATATTTTAGTAGTTCTGATCAGGAACCATCAAACGAATAATTGAAGTAGATAGAGCATTTAGCATGCGTGTGTCCTCTCACTACCCAAAGCTATTTTTTCTTTACCCTCTTCCAAGTCAGGTGCTTGAAGAATAGGCTGTGTGTTATGTACATTTGGAGAATCATTCTTTAGAAAATGCAATGAAAAATCTTCGCTGAAGCACTTCCCTTGCCTTAGCGACAGTTGTTGTATCAATCCCACTTCTTCTAGGCCCGACCTTTCGTTGGATAAGTCTACTGTAGTAGCTCTTTCTCAGTTTCGCGGTTGTGGACACAGTCAATAAAAAAAATCATTATTTTATGGCTCTCAAAAAAGTCGAGAAATTAAGTACTTCAGACAGAATTTAGGTTCTCCATGGGTATTCCATTCTCGGGTTGGTGGAGAATGTAGTTCTTTGTCTAGCCTAGACTCAGATTATTCTAGGACACTTCAATGCAAATCAGTAGATTGAGAAAGATAAAATAATATATAAAAAAATTTAAAATGAAATTGCTAGGAGTGTATATCTAGACAAATTGGCTACAAAAAGTAAAGTCTGACCTAACTTTTGCTGAATGCTTTGGCTTTTTTGTTGTTTGGCATGGTGTGCATCCTTCCATGATAATAACTTGGCTTTCTAGAGCTATGTATTTTCCGGTGACTTAAGTATATTTATACACTCATGTTTTAAACTTTCTTCATAAAAAACGAGACATATCATAGATAATACACACACACACACACGTTGTTCTTGGCTAATCGTTGTGACTACCGTTAGGTGTTATGGCATGTCTTTGTATAGAAAAAGTTATCTACATAAAATTATGGGAAAAAAGATTTCTATGCATGAAAAATTTGTGCATAGCTAATTGGAACCGAAAAAAATACATATAAGGATATGTTAGAATAAAATTGAACAGACTAATATCTGTTTAGATAGGTTAAAATTACCAACCATGGCCCAAACAGCTGGATATTTTTTTTTTTTTAGTTTTATCGACCACCTCAATAGCAGATTGAGGTAGGACACAAAGGTTGTTTATAGGAGAACTTTTGTGAAGATGTCAGCAGTTCCAGATTTGTTTTTTTGTTGTCTTGGATGTGATTCTCAAGGGAATCAGTTTGGTACTTGTTAAACAGTACAAATCCTGAAATCCTGACGAAGCAACTGCTAGCCTGTCTGTCTACACAAGAATAAAAAAGATCTGAATCCGACCTACAACCTGGAAGAGGGCGATTTTCAGGGCTCTCTCTTTCCTTGCTATAAGATAGCAAATAGCCAATTGTTTGACCGCATTGTGTGCCAATTTCGAGCTTACCCCAGATGAAACAAAACAATAATCGACTGCGTAAGTAGAACAGGCATGCTCATTCGTTTCCGACTGCTGTAAGAGAGCAAATGCGCGGCCATCTTCATTTTAACGCATGGAAATCACAATGCTTCCTCTATCCAATTGCAGTCCAAATGGGAGAACAGAGAGGAGAAGCATACTTTACAAGCTATTCCTGCCTGGTTTCCACTTGAACTATCTCCTCTTTCCAATTCCAACTTCACGAAGCTAGGAGGTAACTGGCAATTTGCCATTATAACTAATTAAATGGGGAGTTATGACTTCATCACCTCTAAATTTTGCCTATGCCATTCATAGTTATAGTAACAGTTCTAAATATATTCTTTTCCTGACAGCATTGTTAGACACAGAATCATCTGTAAAAGCATACTCTCCTCCTTTATCTCGGGCTTGAGACCAGCTATGGTACGCACAAGAATCTACACCACACTGGCGGAGTTGCATGCATACAAACACCAACAAGAATCAATAGAAGCAAGCAAGCACGCAGGAACGCACGACAAAAAAAAAAAAGAGAATCAAAGCACAAAGGCAATATTTATGTTACTTTTCAAATTACTTTCTATCTAAAAAGCAAATTGAATATGCTTCTATAAAAATAATTTTAAGATATTATTTTAACAAGGTGATTTGTCATAAAAAATCATTTAATATTAGGATAAAGAGAATAACTTATCCAATAAAATATACCAAGGTTGGCCCAACAAGCAAAAGTAATCGGGAGAAAAACATGGAGACAAATACCGAGAAAACAGATTAGGATAGGATCGAATCAAAACCAAACAGCAGCTTGCGGAACCCTCCCTCATGCATCACCTTCCAAAATCAAAAAAAGAAAACGCAGAAATACAAAAGAGGAAAGGCACCAGCAAGTTTATGAATCACTGGAAAAACAGGACCAAAAATAGCACACAGATCATAATTGCACATCTTGAAACAAGATTTATCACCATTATGATCTACAGAACTCTCCTGACATCTCTGCTCTGAAAGAAAGAAATAACCCAAGTTTCTGCCACCAGGTTGCTGCAGCGAAATGGAATCAAAGGCAAATTATATATCACCTGCTCGCCTAGTAAGCTGCTTGAAAAAGGAGACAGGTCGCCACACTGTTATTTTTCGAAAAGGCCAAGATGCACACAATCAAACAGACCCATAATTGCAGGGGAAGTTGAAAAGGAGGTACAAATCCGGCTTTGTGGTCTCCCAAAAAGGGCAAACAATGAAGTCTTAGAATTTCCTGTCGCATGATAAAAAATTCAAAACAACTGAATTTAAAGGACAAGCATATCGAATAGAACCAGGAAATGGATTTTGTTCTAAATTCCTGCCCCTGAACCAAAACAAACTTTAAAACATTGCTCTAGCAAAAACGTAACAGCCGAAGCATCTCCCTTCACCAGAGTCCTAGACAGAACGCATGAAATAAACAATAGAACTAGCAAGTATCATCTAACAGGTCATGTTAAAAGGATTAATTGCACTAGGAAAACAATCTCAGAAACGAAACATTAAAAAAAAAAATGCCAAACGTAGTACCAAAGCATACTGCAACCATGAAGCAGCTGTATTGCCATCGTTAACAATATGAAATTACTTCTTTCCAGCTAAGTGCGATAACCTGGTCCAAGGAAAACTCTGCTACAGGGCGGGACATCATAATAATAGAAAGGTCTACCAAGTTGATGTTAGGATGCTGGCATGCAAACTCGACAAGACAAAAGGTAAGGGATAAGTTAAAATGAGAAACGACACACAAGAATTTACATGGTTCACCCAATTTAGCTACATCCACGGGCAAGTATAGAAGGATTTTACTAAGTAATGTGGGAATACAACTTCTCTCTAATAATAGGAGAACAACAAAAAACTCTCTATTATTAGGAAAAAACACCTCACTTACTATCTCACAAATACCTTACAATTTTGTGGGATTATTCTCTCCTCACCCTCTCTTCTTTCTCTCTTGTGGTGTGTCTATAATGCTTGAATGCATTGCCTATTTATAGGCAAACATCCATGCAAAAGACAAGAGTAAGGTAGGTGGCACCAAATTTATGCCTAACATTGTTGACAAACATTGTTGATTTTGTCAACAATGTTAGGGTGATTTCACATTCTCCCACTTGAAGACTTTGATGAGTTAATCAAGTCTTCACACTTGATTATTTGTGCTTCTTCTATCCTTTCTATACTTGTCATCTTCATGCTGCTTACATTTCTGCTAGGCAGTAAGAGGATCTGCACCATATATACTTATCAGTGTTAACCGGTTTCGTTAAAGCATCTGCTGGGTTTTTCTTTGTGTGAATCTTCTGAAAATTCACACTTCCATCTTCCACCACTTCGCGAACAAAGTGATACTGAACATCTATGTGTTTTGTTCTTGAATGAAACGCTGGATTCCTTGCAATATGCAAGGCACTTTGACTATCACAATACAAAAGAATATTCTCTTGTTTGTGCCCGAGCTCCTCCATAAGTTTCTTCATCCATATTGCTTCTTTACAAGCTTGTGTAGCTGCCATATACTCAGCTTCTGTTGTGGATAACGCTACAACAGTCTGAAGTTTAGAAACCCAACTCACAGCTCCTCCTGCAATTATGAACACATAGCCTGTAGTGGACTTCCTTTTCTCAAGGTCACCAGCAAAATCTGAATCAACATAACCTCTGATAGTAAATTCTGATCCTCCATAACATAATGCAGCATCTGAGGTACCTTTGATGTATCTCAAGATCCTCTTAATAGTATTCCAATGCTCTCTACCAGGATTTGCCATGTATCGACTAACTGCTCCCACTGCTTGTGCAATGTCTGGTCTTGTACATATCATGACAAACATTAAACTTCCCACTGCTGATGCATACGGTACTCGAGACATCTCCATCCTCTCTGCTTCATTGCTAGGAGACATACTTGAGGATAATTTGAAGTTAATAGGAAATGGGGTGGAAATTGGCTTACAATCTTGCATGTTGAAGCGTCGCAAGATTTTCTTCAAATAATTCTTTTGAGAAAGCCAAATCTTCCTCTTACTTCTGTCTCGGTAAATTTGCATCCCTAGAATCTTGTTTGCTGGTCCCAAGTCCTTCATATCAAATTCCCTAGCCAACTGTGCCTTTAATTCTTGGACTCGATCTTTGTTGAGGCCTATCACCAACATGTCATCCACGTACAACAACAAAATGATGAAATCTTCTTCAAACCTCTTGTAATACGTACAATGGTCTGAACTGAGTCTGTTGTACCCAAGGCTAATTATAAAGGAATCAAATCTCTTATACCAACACCTCGGCGCCTGTTTGAGACTGTATAGAGATTTGTTCAACCTGCAAACCAAGTTCTCCTTGCCTGTTTCAGCAAAACCCTCTGGTTGGAGCATATAAATTTCTTCTTCAAGTTCTCCATGAAGAAATGCAGTTTTCACGTCTAACTGCTCTAAGTGAAGATCAAATATAGCACACATTGCCAAGACTACTCTGATTGTCGTAAGTCGTACCACTAGAGAAAATATCTCATTAAAGTCTATTCCTTCTTTCTGAGCATATCCTTTCACCACCAATCTTGCACGATACCGCTCCACTTGATCATTGCCATCACGTTTTATCTTGTAAACCCATTTGTTGCCAATGGCTTTTCTTCCTTGTGGTAGCGGAACAAGATCCCAAGTATTATTCTTGTACAGAGCTTCAATCTCCTCTTGCATTGCTGTCATCCACATAGACACATCTGTGCTTTTAATAGCCTTATGGAAAGTTGATGGCTCTCCATCCTCTGTTAGAAGACAGTATGCAATGTTACTTTCAGTAACATATTATGAGTGCCAAGCCGGTGGTCTTCTTTCACGAGTCGACCGCCGAACTTCAGGAGTTTCAGACTCTATTTGTTCTTGCTCTTCATGCTCTGGTACAACTTCAGAAAAAGCATGATTCTGAGTATTTTCCACATGGACTGCTGTAGTCTCCTTTAGAATGCTATTATGTTCTTCCATTTGCATTTTACCTTCTGCAAATATGACATCTCTGCTGATCACTACCTTGTGGGCAGTGGGATCCCACAAGCGATACCCCTTCACTCTATCAGCATATCCCAAGAATACACATTTTCTGGATTTTGAATCCAGCTTGCTAACTTCTTGTGTATTGTACATCACGTACACAGGACTTTCAAATATATGCAATCGAGAATAATCAGCTGGTTTTCCAGTCCACATCTCCATCGGTGTCTTCAACTCAATTGCGATTGATGGAGATCGATTTATCACATAACAGGCGGTATTGACTGCTTCTACCCAGAATGACTTTCCTAGACCTGCAGCCTTCAACATTGCTCTTGTTCTTTCTAATAGAGTTCTGTTCATCCGCTCTGCCACTCCATTTTGTCGTGGAGTGTATGCCATTGTGAACTGCCTTTTGATACCTTCATATTGACAGAAGTTATCAAATTCATCACTGGTATATTCTCCTCCATTATCAGTCCTCAAACACTTGACCTTCTTTTCAGATTCAAGTTCCACCCGCGCTTTGAAAGTTTTAAAGACTGTAAGCACATCTGCCTTCCTTCTAATTGGATACACCCAACATCTCCTGGAGAAGTCATCTATGAATGATACAAAGTATCTTGCTCCTCCCAAGGATATAATCGGTGCTTGCCATACATCAGAGTGAATCAGGTCTAAGATGCATTTGCTCTTAGTTGTTGATGTGCCAAACTTCAACTTGTGTTGTTTGCTTGTAACACAGTGCTCACAAAAAGGTAAAGTAACCTTTGTAAGCCCAGGGAGTAACTTCTGATCAGAGAGAACCTTTAAACCTTTTTCTGACATGTGACCTAGTTTTTGATGCCACATCATCGTCTTCTCTTCTGCAGGACTGGCTGATGCGATTGACGCTTCTGCCTCATGATGTGTTTCTCCCATTAATGCAAATACATTTGTAACTGTCTTTCTTGCCTTTAAAACCACCAGCGCTCCTTTGATGATTTTCATAATTCCATTGTCTGTTCGGATCTTACAGCCAAGACTATCAAATTGTCCTATAGACAAAAGATTTTTCTTTAAGTCTTTCACATGTCGCACTTCTGAAATAGTACGAATTAAGCCATCATACATCTTCAATTTGATGGTGCCAATGCCGACAATCTCTAAAGCATGATTATCACCCATGAACACTTTGCCTCCAGAGATAGGTTTATATGTATGGAACCAATCTCGATTAGGAGTCATATGCCATATTGCTCCTGAATCCATTAGCCAGACCTCAGTGAGCTCTTCTGTATCTGTAGAGATTGTCGCTGCTTCACTATATAAAACATCTCCATCTTCTGAGGTACTCGCAACACACCCTTGAGATTTTGATGACTCTGCAGAATTCTCTATACCCTTTTTAAACCAACAATCCTTTTTGAAGTGCCCCATTTTGCCACAGTTGTAGCATTTCACAGCCTTCTTACTTCTTGATTTGGACCTCCCCTGCCTTTGACTCCCACTAGAGCCACGCTCCGTTGATCTTCCTCTTGACACCAACAATGCCTCTGTTTGGTTTGAACTGTTTCTGTCTCCTTTGTTTTTGCGCCTATTTTCTTCTTCCAAGATAGCGACTGCAACATCATCGAAGACTAGATAATCTGAGAGGATATTATTTGTCAAGTTGATAATGAGCTGATCATACGAATCAGGAAGACTTTGAAGTAGAAGCTCTGCACGTTCATTTTCCTCTATTTGCTGGCCCAATGTAGTGAGTTGTGAAAATAGAGTTCTTATTGTGTTGATGTGGTCAGTCACCGACGTGGTTTCTACCATTCGAAGGGTATAAAGTCTCCGCTTTAAGAAAATCTTATTGTGCAAAGACTTGGACTCGTATAGCTTTGTTAGAGTCTCACATATCTCCTTAGCTGTTTTCTTTTCCGCCACACTTGATAATACTTCATCGGCTAATGCTAAATGTATGTTAGCAATAGCATTGCCATCCATCTCATTCCATTTTGTATTATCAGTGATCTCCGCGGGCCGATCCCCAATTGCTGCCAAGCAATTGTCTTTTCTTAAGATTGCCTTGATTCTTATTTTCCACAATGAGAAATTGCTCCCATTAAACCTCTCAATCTCATACTTTGCTGCCATTGTATTCACCAAGATCTATTCAGCTATCACCGTTTCATAGATCTGTAACGTATATAGAAATAGTATCGTGTGAATAATACTTCACTAAGTAAGTTCCCAGGAAAGATTGGAGGGGTCACAAACGGTTCCGCTTAAAACCCAATCTCCTTAGACAGAACTTCCTAGACCGTATTTAATCACCGCACTGACTTTTTATATACGCCAACAGCAACGTATGTGAACAGTACCGTATGGATGAATAGTGCCGTATACGTGAATAGTAACCGTATACACGAATAATTTTTGTGTATTAACAACACCAACCAGGAGGCTCTGATACCACTGTTAGGATGCTGGCATGCAAACCCGACAAGACAAAAGGTAAGGGATAAGTTAAAATGAGAAATGACACACAAGAATTTACGTGGTTCACCCAATTTGGCTACATCCACGGGCAAGTATAGAAGGATTTTACTAAGTAATGTGGGAATACAACTTCTCTCTAATAATAGGAGAACAACAAAAAACTCTCTATTATTAGGAAAAAACACCTCACTTACTATCTCACAAATACCTCACAATTTTGTGGGATTATTCTCTCCTCACCCTCTCTTCTTTCTCTCTTGTGGTGTGTCTATAATGCTTGAATGCATTGCCTATTTATAGGCAAACATCCATGCAAAAGACAAGAGTAAGGTAGGTGGCACCAAATTTATGCCTAACATTGTTGACAAATTGATGCCTAACATTGTTGACAAATTTGTGCCTAACATTGTTGACAAACATTGTTGATTTTGTCAACAATGTTAGGGTGATTTCACAATTGACACGTCCAAATGAAAACAAAGGCCTAGGATAGTGCAAACTCCCTGTGGCAAAAACAGTATAAAAGCATTATCTTCTGCTTCAAGAAGAGTCCGACAAACACATAACCAAAGATTAGATTCTAATAGCACTTAAAAATAAAAAATAACAATGTGAGACGGAAAGGGAACAGAATTCCGAGCTAAGAAGTAACCCACAAAAAAAACCACCATTTGTCATCTCTTTTGGACAATACATCTACAAGAAACTTATGCAAGATGATATTCCTGACGTGTGCGAACCAAAATTGAAACCTCACAACGTTAATTTTATTGAAACCTGAAAACATAACTGCTTGATGAGTGACAGAAGAAAGCCAGAGATGCATAACATACACCGAACCTCAGTTGAAAAAACCAACCGCCAGTTACAAGCTCAGCAAGTCAGCCAAAAACCAACTTATATATGAAGCAGATCTCAGAAAAAAAGTTTAAAGCTTGATCGCATGCCAGAAATTGCTAAATGCTTCAGATGATGGAGAAATTCATTATACAGGACTCCATAATCAACTTGTGCACAAATCCAAAATAAACATACAACAGAATCGGTCAAATAGAAGTTGACGAACCGGCACGAAAGTCTTAGCTCTTCCAATGCAGGAAATCATTAAGCTATCCATCCAAGACATACAGAAATGCTCACAGCTTGCTATAGACAAGTAACCAGTCCAGGAAGAAGAATGTAAGTTTGTATCTGAAAACAAGGGGAAGATCAAATCAGATTGCCTTCACAGCAATTCTGCCCTTTTTCCATCCATTCAAGGGTAAGACCTTGACATGCACAAATAGAAACCACTAGAAAGGAGATAAAAAGAATAATTACTAAATTAACAACTGGTTTTAACTTGATTTGTTTGAACTATGTCGTTCAGATCCATGAATATATGAAGCGACAGAGGGAACGAAGAGACTAAAGAAAGGTGGTACAGACTCCTCAAACATCTGCAGCACTTCTGTTAGGTGTACAGGGAAAGGTGAGAAACTGAAATAGAAGTTTTCATATCTTTCTAGAAACAAAAAATTCAAGTTGACACATGCTCCAGTTAGAAGATTATCGAATACACTCATCCCCTGTCTAGGAATTCTGTGAACAAAAGAAGCTTCGAGGACCTACCAATTACATATGCAGTTTTCTGGGCCTCCCAGCACTTGCAACCACAAAACAGAAATGAAACCAGAAGATAGACAAGCCAACCTGGCATAAAGTAAGGTATGAATTCAGTCCAGGGAGAAGCTTATACTGCCATTAACTCCATAGATGGAAGAGCAAGCCAAACGACAAAATATAATGACCTTGACATCTCTGAGAGTTAACACAAACACAGACATAGATTTTAAAACAAAAAATCCCTGATTCGTTTTAGTCTATATATTCCATAAAAACACAAAAGAACCCTGAAAAGCACACAACAAAGATCAAAATATACTTTCTAAGGAATGAAACTTGCAGGTTCTCGATCATGACAAAGAAGAAGAAGTTGAAGGGCCACCTGGTATATTCCACATGCATGAGACATCTGATGAAAACATCCAGCAGAAAAAAGATAAAAACATTGAAAGGAAGGTCCCGTATTAAAGATTAGGAAAAAGCATAGAAAAAGTTGAAATCCGAGTAATGGGAAACAGCCACCCACCCCCCACCCCCAGAAAACTTGTTATTCAGATCATTCAACTCTGGACCACTAAACCCAAAAGTTCCAATGAAGTTCTGTAAAAAGAAATTTGGAAGTTCAACAATCATAAGATAACTGAAAATCCGTAGATGATCTCATACCTGACAATTGGTCACTTGAATATGACTGAAAAGTGTAAAATCAACTAGTAAAGCTCTATAACATCGATGAAGTATGGAAAGTGTATCAGAGATGCACGATCAAGTTCTTTACAGAAGAAATGCAGAGGAAACATCACAGAGGACTAGCAAGAAAAGAGGCAACAGTGAAAAAAAAACTCTCTTTCAGGAAAGCAAAACGATAAGTGATCAAGTCCCTCAAAGAAGGAACATTGGAAAGCCTTCACATGCGACTCGAAGATTCAGGCAACAATCCGTCAGAAGAACCACTTCCACAGATAAGCAAACCATAAGTCAAATATGTTTTTGTGTATCTTTTCTGTTACACTTCACCATCTTGCAAATACAGGTATACATCACCTTTGCCACATTACATATTTGTAATGCAAGTAGAACAGGCTTCGAATATGATGAAATCACTCACTCTAAAGTTCTAGAGTGACTTCTTCAAGATAAATTAGAATGCTGACCATGTTATCCAATAAAAGTACACTAGGCTGGCTCAAGCATGAAGTTCTAACCACAGAAATTAAAGAGAAAATGGAAAGGAAGAGATCACCAACTGAATTTTTCTAGCCGAAACAGTCCCTTATCCCTTGTGCATCAACAAGCAACAAGTCCGGAAGGCTGGCAGATCCAGCAACAAGCCTTCAGGAACACTCATGAAAAAATTGTGATAGATGAAGACAGTAGCCAGAATATCATGATCTTTAACAACTACAAGAAAACACTATTTTCTAGGATTCGCGGAGGAGTAGCACAGAATGTACAGGCACGGCTTGAACACTCCCGGCCTTTATAAATCAAGTCATTGACATTCCAGCAAGAAGAACTCCCAGGTTGTGCATACCAACAAACATAGCAGACAAAACAATGTGTCAACAACAGGAAAAGCTTAAAACCCCCCTGGATATTTTTTGAATCTTTGGTCCATTAGTTCTTCAGAACACTGAAAAAGAGACTGGAGAAACACAATCAACCTCTGATGAGAGTCTACACAGTTTCCATGTGTTGGGCATGGTCTCAATTATGAAGCAGAAAGTTCACCTCCTTGTGTTGCCTGTACACGGGTCGTCATTAACTAAAAGCAGCAATATAAAACCGACCTTAGCTTGATTTTGCAATATTTACTCGTTAAAAAAAGCCTTGTAGTTTGAGCATCCGTAAGAATGATAAGCTTCGTTACGTTATTATAACTTCAGCTTTCAACGCTGAAATTCAACCCATTTGAGCATCACCTCTATATGACAAATCTTTAATGAGATTTTTACACTGCTGAAACTTGAAATAAAATGAGGATTTTGTTTCAACTGGGTCTTATGTCATGTGCAGAAAAAGTATGGAGTCAGAGGACATGTCTGCAATATCACATAACTCAAAAGAAAATGAAATTTCACACACTGGATGAAGAAAAATAGTAAACCACGTTCAAAGCCTAGATCAACCCCTGTCTGTTAACTGAAACTCAATTAATAACCCCAAGCCGTTACTGAATCGTAAGCACTGAATTGGAAACCATAAACTTTGTGTTTGTGAGTGGAACCTCCCAAAAATAGTTATAGCTAGCAACAATTCATGCTCCTGTACCAAATAAATGACTACTTGAGTTGGAATTCTGAGTATAAAGATTCCATTGATATGTAAAAATCAGGTCTAATCCTTGAGGATACGGTAATGCATCTAAGAAATTATTCCATGAAACAGATTTCTCTTAAAGCCATGAATAACGACATGGACTAAATGTCATGTCCAAGCCAAGAAACTTACTCTATAATCTTGACAAATAGAGGTACTTGAGACAAGATTCGAGGTTTTTAAACCACGAAACGCTAGGTTTTTATTTTAATTATAGGTGTAAACAGGTCGCTGGTAGGAATAAGATGGAAAGAAATAATAGAAAACGAGCTTCAATATAAAGATCTTCAAGGCTATTGTATACCACCAGTAACTAATACCAGAATAAACGTTATTCACTAAACCAAGAACAATTCCTCGAGTAAAAGCTTCAAGTGACACTTAATAGGTAACAATCTTGATATCCTTTAGGAGCTAACTTCAGACCAAACTACCAAATAAAATGCATCCTAAGCCAAAATATCTCAAATAGCACCTTCACCTTGTCCCCTACCATCGCAAGGAAATCGACAACTAAAACCCTCTTTATATAGCATGAACTTAAAACCATGTGCTTCAACATGCTGCTTTAAAGGTTGGACGAAATATTTTTCATTTTTCCATATATATTGTTATTATTCCTTATTAATTATTAATTAATAGTATTATTAAAATAATTATAATAAAGATTAAGAGTAATGAATTTCTTTATTTCTGTTCCTGAAGTAGAAAACGTTCCATCCATCTGTTCCTGAATGGCTTCTTTCAAAAGGGCTTCCGTTGAAGACAAATAAATCAAACCCATAAGAAGTTTTACCATGAGCAGATGGGTTGAACTATAGGGGAGAATATGTAAAATAAATAGTGCACTGAATGCAAAATAAATATCTACGCAGAAGAGACAACAGCTAACTACTACTATAAGTTCGTCCCTATTATAACATCCTACACCTGCAAGCTTCAACTGCAACATGAAACCCTATCCAAAAGAAACCGACTGTGTCTCGCAAGAGTATTTACAGACAGGACCAGTAGTGTGTTTATATACCACCATGCATAAAGTAAAAACAACTCGGGAAAGCAGCTGATTCTTTCCCATTCATTGGATGTTTAAGGAAACTTGAATAAGAACCTAGGGACTATACTGGGGAAACTCCCGCATCAATGTTGAGGATTAATGCAAAGGGAACAGCAGACAGGTGGGGCCTCGAATCTCGATGAGGTGGAAACGCACACCCATTGCATTCAAAACTTCTCATCCTAAAAAGTACTCCTACCAATCAATATGATGCTTCGGGAAACTAGACGAGTCATACGGCATAACTCCAGCTTATGATGTCCTTCATGCATCTCTAGGATCTTACTACTCAGAATTGATTGATGGGCTCAACCAGGTCCTGCACAGCCATTCTCTCAGAAACATCTGCCAGCGATTTGAGATTGCACCTTATCAGGGCCTTGACAAAGTAGCATGTCTCGTCCTTGGTGTTCCCATCAGGCACATCTACAATAAATGATTCGATGACTAAAGTCCCAGGCCTCCCATCAATAATCTCAGGGTGGACAGTCATGATGGATGAGTAGTTCTGCAAAATAAACCAGGGGGGAATCAGAAGAAGGAAGAATCCAGGATGATTTTAGTGAGAGGCATCTTTATCTGAGTACTGAAAAGAATGCTTTGGTTACTCTGGACACAAGTAACCCAAAGACTGATAATTCAACCAAGTATCCAACTGCAAAATATCATAGTTAGAGGCAGATTCCAAATGTCTTGTGCGTATGCGCACTTTGAATATATATATATATATATATATATATGGATGTTATATAAAGGTTCGTTCCATTTCACCAAGGAAAAGTGGCTTGTCCATTTGGAGCAAACTTTATTTCCTCAGAATTGAAAAGGCTACAATCCCCATAAACATTCTCTATTTCGTTTTCAGCATCGTTCAACAAAACAAGATTCCAATTTCTCTTCCTCCAAACATATTGAGAGAGACCAATTCACATATATAATTTGGACAAAACAGTAAAGGGATAAAAAGGAGGCAAAAAACTCTAGCTCCCACGTGCTACTGTGATACACAACCGCTATATGTGACTCCAAGTGACATGTGATATCATGGCCCTAAAATAAAGTTACCTACCAAGCAAAATGTTGAAGGAGAGAGCACTAGAACATACCTAAACCACCAAAAGTGGCCCCTTTGGCCACACAAATCTAATGTGATTGAAAGAGCAGAAATGGTGGGGGGATACAATACAATTGCAGCAAACTTACCACATCAACAGAAGATAGTATCTCGTGCTATCCACGTTTCTTGGAACTAGGTGCTACGTTCCATGACCAATACTTGGAAACAAAATTCCAATTTTCATAGAAAAGGAATACACAGCAAATTCCCCTTGGGGAAATGCTATTAAGAATCAAAACAGTAAATCTCTTCATCACAAATGGAAAAAAACAGCAATACACAGAGATGTAGAGATGATTTTATTGAAATCTATCCACTTTTCAGCAGCTTATCACACGTTTCGATCCATTCAAAACACAGCATTTAACATGCCATAAACTTGTGATAACCGCGTATCTATTTATTATAAGCACGCGTAAATGCACATAAATACAGTTGAAGGTACTAAAATCCATAACACAAGAAACAACACGACCCAAACCCCAACAGCTTATAATAGAAGGTCAAGAAGAAAGATAAATTTATTTATACCTTCAGCCTATGATCACCACCAACAATCTTGACCCCAAGGATGTGCTCTTCATCATCAAGAAGTTCAAGCCTCTCGGTACTAGTAGTTGCAGGAAGTCCAGATTTAACATTCACCTCCCTAACACTTCCAATCCCAAGCTCTCCATTCATAACGCACCTGCTCACAAATGGCTTATACCTCTGTGGCTGATCAAATCGCCTCACCAGTGACCAAACCTGATCCAAATAATCCAAATATATTCATCAAACAAAATCGAACCAGATTTTCTATCGATAAGAATCCGTTTGTGCATGCAGAGCACACACAACAAGATATCGAAAAGAAACAAAAATAAAGCCCCAATTCTTTATATTGGTTTATTAAAAATGAACGAGAAAACAAATAGCAGAGAACCTCATTACGAGAAAAGGCAGAAATGAAGCAAAACCAGCCAAAATCGAGTAAAATTACCAAATTTGACACAAAACAAGGAAGTTAAACACCTTAAAAAAGAGGTCAAAGAAATCAACGAGCACAAAATAAACCAATCAACGTCCAAAACAGGGTATCAAAAATAAACTCACAAGGGGAGCAGGAGCTTTGATGTGCTTAACAAGAGCAGAAGTGCACTGGTTCTCCGTAGGCTCGTGTTGATGGTGTCTCCGTATGTATTGAGCCTCTGCTGCGCTGTACGCATCACCACCGTTCATTCTTTTTATCAGATGATTATCAATATAGTTTGTGTCGTCTATCTCTCTCTCTTTGCATGAAAAGGAAATATGATCCGTTTAAAGATAAGATTAGGAGGAGGAGAGAAGAGGGTTAGTATTTGGATTTGAAGGAAGGAAGGATAACCTTTCACTCGCTCGCCCGGTTTGGCTGTTTCTTTTAGTTTTAGCTTAGCAGGATGTCCAGAAAGTCCATCAATCCACCGACAATCTTCTATTTTATATAGTTTTCACTTAAAAGCCCAACCTAAGCTATGGGCCCATCTTACTCCACTAGACAAGATTCCTATATAATAATAATATCTTTTTAAATAAATAAATAAATAAAAACAGAAAGATTATTTTAAAAAAGTGAGAGAGATTGTGTGCGGTGACAGTCCATTGTTGTTTTGTTCATTGAATATTGACAATGATTTTTTTAGGTGGTTAGGTATTTAGCGTGTAATGTGAGTATGCGACCACCACTAGGCCTAATGGGTTTCCTTTAAAGTCAAACTACGTGGCGTGGGAGAGATGTTGGGAATTACAATGACGGTTTTGACCATTGAAGACTTGTTTTTTTAATTTTTATATTAACAGATCAAAATAATACAAAATATTAAAAAATACAAAATCGATTATTTTTTTTTAAAATGAAACACACGAAAAAAAGAGGATATTCTTCTTTTAAACACTAATTTTTTTAGATTAAAGTATAAATAAAAAAATATTTTAAATGTAATTAAAGTATAAATTTTGTTCGAATGTGTATTAATTTTACCTCTCCCGTTTTAAATTGAAATCAGCAATTGAATTTATTTTTCTTTTACTAAAAACTTGGGAAAATCGGGGTCAGTTAGAAAAAATGCGACTAGCGTATGTAACAATTGGCAAGGTCTAAAATTATTTTCACAGCAGCTTTTGATTGAGGAAATGGACAAAGATGGTGGACCTAATTACTCAGATTGGTAATTGAATCACCCAATCAAGAAAGTGTGTATACGCTCGAAGGACTAATATATATTAAACTCACCTAAATAATAGTACCGGAAGAAAGATAATGTTTGATGTCATGATAATAATTATTTAAAAAAAAATTATTTAAAAATATATTAAAATAATATTTTTTATTTAATTTTTAAAATTTATTTTTAATATCAACGTATCAAAACAATTTAAAAATATTAAAAAAATCATCTTTTTATTCCAAATAGAATTTGATTTGTGTTTCCAAATACTACCATAATATTATTGCTTCTCATGGAAAAAAGTCTTCTTTCTCTTTTGTTTTTTTCTTCGTTCTTTCCAATAAATAAATCATAGAAGCAATATATATATATATATATATATATATATATATATATATATATATATATATATCACTCTCATGTAAACAAAGAACACGCTATGAGAGTTATTGATAAATCCACTTTTATGTGAAAATAAAAATAACAGTATTGAATGATTGTTCTGGAAGCCACAACCACTTGCTAATATAAAATAACATGAAAGAGTGGAGCTATGCAAGCATGCCAACCTGCTTTCTTTGGGATCATGGTTTGCATGTTGTCAGCAAGTTGGAATAAATATTATTTGGGAGTATGTATTATTATTTTTTAAAATATTTTTATTTAAAAATATGTGTTTTATATTTAAAAAATTAATATAATACATTCATATCTGTATAAAAAAAATATAAAAAATATTTTTAAACAATAACGGGGGACATTCAACAACCCCACTACCATTGTCTCTTCCTTGGCAAGAAGCCAAATGTTGGCCGTAGTTCAAAGACTGGATAAAAGGTGAAGAAAATATGCATGAAAGTTGTGAAGAAACTGTAATTCTTCGTATGGTTATATGAATTTGCTGATTTCAATTCGATTACAGGACCACGTCACGCTTGAGAGGGCATTTCCTAGCATGCCTTGGCCTTTTTTATAGCTAAAAGCAATTGATGCCTATCTATCCGGGTGGGATCCCGTGAACATTGTCTGATCAGTCATTCTGATAGCATGATATTATTTACCGGTTTAAATTATTATATTAAAATAATTTTTAATATAATATTAAAGTTTTAATAATTAAATAGTTATAAATTTAAATATTATTATTTTAATTTATTTAATAAAAAATTAAACACAAATTAATTTAGACTTTAAATTTTAAAAAAATTATTTAAAAAAATATGTTAAAAAATAATATAAATTATATTCTGCAACTTAATTTAATAATTTAAATTATTGGATTGACATGGTTTTTTATATGATAAAATTTATAATGTTTTAAAGTTTTTTAATGTATTTATTTAAAGTTTTTTTATGAGATGTTTTAAAAAAAATATATTTTACTTCAAAATATATTAACCTTCCAACTTTCAAAAAGTTTTAGATTTGCCCCCTTATTTTTATAAATTAGTTAATATGAATTCTATCTTTCAATTCTGATCAGCTATCTTAAAAATTGTTTAAATATGTATAATTTTTTCTAACTGATAATAATATTTTTTTATTTTTTAATAATTAATTTACAACATACCTTATATCCCAAATTAAACTTAGCCCTCAATCAGGATAGATTTTACTTGGGAATGTACAAGAAAATTCAATTCCAAGAAATTTTTTCGACATGTTAAATCAATTTTTAAACAAGGTTTTCTATAAAAATAAATATAATTTTTATTTTGAATATTAGATGGACTGAAATTATTCCAGTGTGTTCTATGAATTCCGTCCAATAAAGGATTAAATATTATAATCATCTAGGGTTGTTTTTATGTACAAATTAGATCAATAAGTTTCTATTCATGATTTTTCTTTATTTGTCTTAGTTATTTTGTTTATAGATCATCATGCTAGTTGAAATCTATTAAAATTATCATAAAACTTTCAATAAAAATATTTTTTAATTATAAAAACTATGGAAACCAACCGGACCACATCTTGGCTGATCAAATGCAATCAATCCAAATTGAAGTGCACAAAACAGAAAATTTAAACTCTCTACACAAATTCAATGGCGGGCTAAGAAGAAATTAAGGGGTGTTTGTGTGATTGGTATTTGTTTTTTCCTGTGCAGAGCAAATGTCTGCTTTCGGATTGTTAAAAAAGTAATTAATTATAAGATTATTTCCCCCCCGTCAAGATAAGCCACGTAAGGCCACATTTGTGAGAGTTCTGTGATAGTCTTCCAATTTAATTATTTAACAATAAAGTTATCATTTAAAAGATCTAGAAGAACTTAAAGCCTAGAGGTATAAAAGATCTGTTCAAAGAAAAAATAAAAAAAAAATAAAAAAAGTGTAAAAGATAAGATGCATGGTGGCCGGTTTGCAAGTCAAGTGATCGAGGTTGGGTTCAACCTTCATGCCAAGTTCATTGTTCTCCCCAACATTACCATAAAAAGGAATTCCACGTGGCTACTGGCATCGTAAGTACTTAAGAAATCTCTTCTTCTTCTTTATACTTTAAAAAGAGATAAAATAAAAGTTAGTTGGATATTCTAACATTGCTCCATCGTGGATAGTATCCCACCACTAAAAAAAATTTAATTGATATAATTCTAATGTTATCACAGAATACCGTATAATAATATTAAAAGATATCACATAAGTAAATTAAATAAGATCTAAAAGGTTTGTTTAAAAATATTCGTGTTTTTTTAATTTAAATTTTTTAATTAAAAAATATTATTTTATATTTGTAAATTCTTTTAATATGCTAATATTAAAAATAATTTTTAAAAAAATATATTATTTTAATATATTAATTTTTAAATAAAAAATACTTTAAACCCCAACTATTATTACCTTATACTTAAACCATAATCAACAATTCTATTCTAATGTAGTTTGTTAAAGAATTGATCTCAAGTTTATTATAGATGATGCAGGATTCATGATTAGGTTTTTTTTAAAAAAAAAGAAGAAGAAAAAGAAAAGGAGATGTAGTATTCTTTTGTTCCTGCGAGCTAAAAAATGGAAGGATTATCTGGGAAATTCAGTTTAATAAGCGAATTTAAAAAGGTCCTCCCTATCAACCGAACAATATCAAGCCCTAATTCCCATCATTTTGCAATATATTTATTAAATCCATTGATGTGTCTCAAGTAAAACTAGTAAAAACATAATCAAAATCACATCACCCACGCCATCAATCTCTTTGATCTCACCATCAATTTCTCCTCTCATCATGACTCCAGATTTCACCTGCATGGTTTCATAACTCAACCACAAAAAGGGCTTGTCAAATAATCAGCCACAAAAGAGGTTGTTAAATATCGTGTTGCTTTTCTTTGCTGGTTTGCTTTGGCAGGTAGATTAGGTTTTGATTTTGGTGAGATTTTGTGTTCCTTGAGAGGGGAGAAGAAATTGTATGATTAATATGCTGTTTGTGCTATATTATGCTGTTTGTGTTATATCATTTTGCAGAAAAAAGTAAATTAATAATAATAATAAAAGAAGAATTAAATTAGTTAAAAATAAATGAAAAGCATATTTATATTTTAACAATAAAAAAAAAAAGAGGAGACGAATGTATTAGTGTCGTAAATTTTTTATGCATGAATAATTTTTTTAATATTATTTATGTTCATTAAAAAATAAATTTTAAAAATATAAAAATGCCTAGCAAGCTTTAACAAATTTTACTTACAAGGATTACACACAATATGTATATAAAAGATAAAAATACCAAATTATTCTTAATTAATTTTTTAATTTTTTTTAGAAGTAATAGTATTTATTCGAAGATAAAAAGACTGAATATCTTTTTATAAATAACATAATGCCTGAGGGTCCCGGTGTAAAATACTTTATTACACTCAATAGCAAATTGATTAATTTTTAGACAGAATACTAATTATACTATTGGGATGAATAATGATGATACGTGTTGAGGAACACAGTGGATTCTCCATGTCAATCATTTTTCTTTTAATATCAAAGACACAAAAACATCAAGGAGTGCTTGAGTTTTCATCACCCAAATAATAATTTCTAATGATGTCTTCTGGGAGGACGAAAGAGACAACGCAATACAGTAAATTGGTGGAGAACAATCAACTTGTTGCTATCATGAATGCATTACATTCCATTGTGCTGCATCAGATATTACCCAGGCGACGACTCCTTCAGCTGTGTTCATTCGAAGCTGAACAATTTGGCTACCAGCAGAGGCACCTTTTCAAAGACTCTTGCAATTGCAACTCGGCAACGATCCTAGCCAATCAATTTGCTCCGAAGAGAGGCTGAAAGGTCCAGATCCCTTGAGGGTCCAATCATCTATCTCCCTCGTGTTAGTTGCGGCCAGCCTGCTACTCCTGGGGAAGACAATAACTGTTCCAGAGGGATACATGGAGCAAGACGACTGGTTAATGCTGAGATTTTCAAGGACAAAATCATGAAAAGGCAGGACTCATCTTCCCCACTAGCAAAAATCCAGTAGCCAACTATTTTAGAGGACGATTCAGAAATGTAGAGTAGTGCCCAAACCCTGCCATCGAATTGGGGACCATGAAAGTGAACTTTTAGCAGCCAGTGATTCATCGACAACAATTCTTGAAAAGCACTAGTACTTTGCTAGATAACTAGATCTGCAACTGCAGTTAACAATCCAGATTTGGAAAGAGTACTTACTGACAAAGCGTGGGGCAGATTTTAAGAAGTTTTAAATCCATTTATACCTGATTACTGAGCTTTGAAAGTGATAGGTGAAGAAATTAGATTGCTTCACAGTCCATGAAATCTTGTAAAATAGATCCTTTTGTGTAATACTTAAGTCAATGAATATACATAGAAGGAATGTCTTAATGGGAAAGCCGAAAGTACAAATCTAATTTTTTAGCCCCTTGATTTTGCAGCTCAAAAAACATGGTTAAATAAAGAGCCAAAATAATTGTTTTTCATCTCCACAAAAAACTAAAAATATAAATATTAAATATATTAAAGTATAAATGGGTTTTTAAAATAACTTTTTTTATTTGAGTGCATGTATGGAAAAAAAACTATATTTACATTAATTTAAAAAACTATATAGTAATTTGTTTTTTCTCGTTGAAAATGCCCCAAGAGATTGTGTGTGGTATGTTGCAAAGATAGTAAATGAGGATGATAAATTCAAATGTTGAAGAAGAGAATGTTTTTGTGCGTTTGTAAGTAAATTAATGACCAAAATTCTTTATTTATTCATTGATGTTTATATATTGATGTATCACATTAATTTATATGAATAAAACAACAAATATATGAATAGAGAATGATAATAGCCTCTAATTATAAGTTGTTACACTATTAGATATGCAATAATATGGATAGGTGGGCTAGATTTTGACATAAAAATGCTTAACATCATTTCATGATATCCATAATGGGTAAGAGGAATTCATGTTAATGTTAAGTACCTAGTATCAATAATATAAAAAGTCGATACACATAAATAAACCTAGCAATTAAGTTTGAGATATACATGAGTAAACCTAGCAAATAGAGTTGAGCATGAAGATCTCTAACATAACCATGATGCATTATGGTGGAGTTGGGTTCAAATGTGTCTATCTCGAACCTAACTCGAGTGATGGCAGAATGAGTTATTTTGGTTCAAAGTAAGACTATTAAAGCCAACCTAAGATGAAAAAAAATATTTCATAATTTTTTACGAACTTCCTAATAGACAGAATACTTCTTTGTCTCCATAATAAAAAAAAATGCATACTAGACAAGGTTTTTTTCATCTTTTTTATTGTTCATATCCAATGCAAATATGAATTTAACGAACAAAAAAAATATTACATTTGTAATGTTTTAAAAAATAAAAAGAAATAGGAAAAGGCAACAAAGCCCTTAAAGGCTTAGAAGTGAGTAAAGTGAATAAGGGGTATTGTGGTAATTGAATAATAGTTGATAAATATAAATAGAAAGAAAAAAAACAAAAGAACAAAAAGAGAGAGTTGTGTTTTTTAGAGCAAACCGTAAAAGAAAAGGGAGAAGGAAGAAGAAGAAGAGAAAAGAGGGGAAGAGAAGGGAAAGGGAAGAGATTGAGAGGAAATAAAAATTTAGGTTGTTAAATGTATAAATGTGTTGTTTGAAATTTAAATTTATATTTTGATAAATATTAGGGTTTTAAAAATTTGTGTTTTGGGTTAATTGATGAATTAATTTGAATGTTATAGGGTTGATTGTTGTGGGTAATTGATTAATTAGTTGATTTTGAGAGATTATTGGTAAAGATAATGATGTTGAGTTATGATTTGTGTAAATTGTGTATTTTGAGTTGGAAGTCTGGAAAGAACAGTAGGTAATCTGTGAACAATTCTGGGTTTGAGGTTGAAGATGATGAAAATTCAATTTGGTCCTTCAATTTGTGGAAATTATAGTTTAGTCCCTAAACTTTGGAAAAATTATAATTTGACCCTTGATGGTATTTTGAGATTTTGGACAGTGCTATTATGAGGTTAAGGATGATAAATCTCAGTTTGATAATTGATTTGGAATATTTTTAGTTTGGTCCCTAAATTTTGAGAATTTATATTTTAGTCCCTAAACTTTATAAAAATTACTGTTAGGTAATATGAAAAATAATCTAAAATATATATTAAATATTATTCCTTCACTGAGTTGGTTGAACTCACCCCTAATTCTTAATATTATTTCAGGTTTTTAGTTTTTTATAGTAATTGGACTTTGTTGAGTGTTCTTGCTTCTTCAGTTTTGGGTCGGTATGCCTTGCTTATTGTTCAAGGTTGTTTTGATTCAATGTCTTAGACGCTCCACTATTACTCTATTTTAATTAAGTTTGGATTTTGACAATGTAATGAGTATTATGAATTATTATTTTTGTTTTAATTACTAATGAAGAGTTTTGAACTATCCTTTGATTTCATCAGCTTTGAGTAATATAATATTTCTGAAGATTATGAAATGCTGCGTATTTTTGAATATCTTATTCTTTTGATATGTATGTTTTGAGGTTTAGTGTAGGTGGGGTGTCCTTTCGACATTGCTCCTGCGTTGCCGGTCATGGATCCGGGATTCGGGTCGTGACAATATTTAGAGATATATTTATACTTTCATATAAATATTTTATATAATTAACATGGTCATGAGAATATTTTGATATTAACTTTTAAATATTTAAACCAAAAAACTATGAATGCTTGTTAAACATATACTAATGCGTGGGTGGAATCCGGCTTGGTGATCAAATCTGGCTTTTTATCATCTTTCTGAATGCATAATCATGTTTTTTTTAACAAAGACTGGTGTGTGGCGGAGAATGGTGATTGAATTGTCACCAACTATCATTTTTGTTTTTTCATTTTTTTCTTTCTCTGGACAACCAAGTATATAATTATCTTCTTGGTTTTTTGTTTTTCAATTCCAGTCCTAATTCTTTTCATTTCTTATTTTATTTTTATTATTTTTATAGAATTTTTTGGTTATGCAATTTAGTCCTTAAATTACACTTACTCATATGTTTTATTTTTAGTTTCATTCTTTATGAATTTTATAGTTTTAGTCCTTTTTCTTTTAATTTCTGATTTCGTTCTTATACCTTTTATAATTTCAGTCTTTATTCTTTTAATTTCTTATTTCATTCTTATTCTGTTGAAATAAGTTTTTTGGTTTTCAATTTAGTCCTTCAATTACAATTTATTTTTTTAATTTTAGTCCTCATTCTTTTTAATTTTTAATTTTCTTCTTATTCCTTTTATGGAAGGTTTTTTTGTTCAATCTAGTCTTTTAATTACAATTTCTCAATTTATTTTTTATTTTGTTTCTTATTTTTTAAAATTTTAATTATTTTTCATTTTCCCTTTTGTTGAAGTTTTTTTTCTATCCATTTCATCGTTCGATCAAAATTTTTTTGTTTTTTTTTCAATTTAACCCTTATTCTTTTGATTTGTTTTTCCTTTTAATAAAGCTATTTTTTAATTCAATTTAACCCTCCAGCTAATTGTTTTTATACACCCTTTAATTAGTGTTTTTCTTTCACCATTGATTTTCTTAGATCCTTTTATGTAATTAATTTTTTTTAATTTCATCTTTCTACATTTGCTTTGTTGAGGATTCGAGTTTGAGTGATTATATTATTCTACATTAGTTTTTTTTTTAATCTTGATTTCATGAATTATCTTCAATTTCTTTTCTATGGGTTTATTATAGTCTTATGATTTAGATTACGAGTTTTGCATACTATTTTTTATATAATTTTTATTAGAATTTTTTTTTCAAGATATTATTTTAATTCATTGTTATTTTTTTTGGGATTTATACAAATAAAATTTATTTCTCAAAATAATAAAAAAAACCTTTCATTTTTAAATAATATTGCTAATGTATTGGGCCTTGCATAATATTTTTTTTAGGTTATGAATTCATTCAATCAGTTTTATTTGTATTTATTTTTTAGATCATGAGTTTTTTAGAATATAAATTTATGTTTTATTGAGTTTAATAAACAAGTTCATTAAATACAATCAGATAAATATCATATTTTATTTGATTGAATAGCTTTATCTATATTATCCTTTTTTTATTTCACTTTTGATTATTGTTATTAATTTTTTTATTTTTTTATATAAATGTTCATTGATTTATTTAATTAGATCCTTGTCTTGACTTTTTAATTTATATTTTAAGGATGAAAACATATTAAAACAGCCTACATGTCGAATATGTTTTTGAAAAAAGAAATTAGAATCAACGGAGAAGCTATGGTTAAATGACTAGTGTTGGACATATCATGTGTGAGTATTTTGCCAGAGATCAAATATCATTGATAGGAAAAAAATTTGAATGACTTCTAATCTAGAACTGAATCCAGCCAGTAAAAGAAGATTAGAAGATTTTATATTCTCTAATAGAAAGGATTTAATACCATTATATGGAAGTCCAAAGCACAAATAAAAGAATTTTACAAAATAAAAATAAATAATTATAAACTAAGATCTCGTACACATATATTTCTCAAATCGGAAGAAACTATAATACAAAAAGAAGGGGTAGGGCGCACTCTATTCTCTTCAACAGCTCACTGTCAGTTTTGGCACTCTGAAAAATCTTCCCTTTTTTATACATTTTTGTCCAGTAAATCTGAACATCAAATTAAAAAAAAAAAAAAAAAAAAACTGTAAGGTAACAGTGCTGCCGCCAGCAAGATTGTTGACATCAGCTAGCGAGAATGGAGAAAAGAAACATTGCTGGCAGAGAGAAAGAGATGGTGGGATAAGCAGCTGTGAAATGAAAATAACATCTCCCCACTTCTATAATTCTCCAACGAGAATCTAACCTCTATCATCCACACACAGCATATGAAGATAGCTTTCATGGAATAATTATCCAGACAATAAGCTCCTGAGCAAATTGAAATTAATACGGCACGCGGATGGGATTTTCTTGGATAGCTTTGGTCGTGCCTACCCAAAACTCGCCAGACTTGCTAGGGATAAGCTCCTAATCATGTTCATCCATGTGTGGATTGCAGAACCTTGTTTGTGGCATGCATGGAAAGCTAAGAAAGGAAAAACAGCTAATTAATTTCAGTTCACGGGATACATTGCCTTCTTCTTAAAAAAGAGATGAACAGAACCCGTTTGAGGAGGTGATCAGTTGTAAAAGCTCATCTTCTGTGTCCAGAACCATAAAGCTCATTTATTGCATCAAGATCTTGGACCAGTACTGATCATGGCACTGAGAAAAGGGTGCATTTGTGAACGGGTCGAACCGCTCTTTTTCAGGATTTTATTTTTCTAAAAAAAAGTCAAATTAATAGATTTTTTAATGGTTTTTTTATTTTGTTTTGATGTGTTATATCAAAATTAAAAAAAATATGAAAAACAAATTATTTTTAATAGCAATTGCGTTCCATTAGTATTTTTTAAAAGTTTAAATTTTTGTTATTTAAAATCATTTATTTATATTTTTTAATAATTTTAATCTTAAAAATATTTGTTTAAAATATATTTTATTTTAATATACTTTTAAATAAAAAAATACCTTAAAAAATAGTTTTTATCATACACATAAACGTCTTCATAATAAAAATATCATAGTTCGTGGTAGAAACAAGGGGGCTGGCAGGAGTTCTTTTATGTTTTTTTGGGCCTTGGGCCCTCTTGAAAAAAATTGCAGAAAGAAAAAGAAATGGTTTCCTTGTCTGCTTTGTTACTGAAAATAATAATTTAATTTTTTATATTAATATATCAAACACAATATAAAATACTGAAAAAAATATTAATTTATATTGAATATATTTTTCAAATACACTTAAACACATGTTAAAACACAGTACCAAATAACTTTTAGAGGGTATAATTAGTATCTGAGCCCTCTTTAAGAAAGAAAAATAAAAGAATTGGGTTTTCTATTTCCAAAAATTATTATCTTGGATCATTGAAAAGCTTCAATGTAATAATAAGAACATTACTACATTAGGGAGAGAATAAATAAAAAAAAAAAAAAGAAGGGAGAAAGCTTAGGGCTGTCCAAGAGTGTATTGGGTATTATTTTTTAAATTATTTTAAAAAATATATATTAAAATAATATTTTTTAAAATTTATTTTTAACTCTTGAATCAAGATGATAAAAAAATATTAAAAAATTATTTAAAACTAAATAATTTAAAAATTCTTAAAAACACGATTAGATCAGATCGCCATGCAAAACATAACAGCGACATTCCATCTTTGCTCCAACATATTGTAATTTTCTAATATCAATCCTGATATTACCAAACAGGCCATCGAAATAGATAATAGAAGGGTCATCTTTTTGTCCCTTTTCATCATTTTTCCTCTTCTGTCCTCTGTGATAGTTGCTACCCAGAAAAATGGTGTAACCAAATATATATATATATATATATATATATATAATTGGGCCTCCCGCCAAGACTTCATTCTCCTACACAGACACGGCCTTATCAGCTTCGCATGCCTGTATAATCCTCTCCTATAAACAATAATCCCAGCAAGGGCTACGGAGGCAAGTGCACACAAGCTCCCAGCTCCTTGCTATTTTTGTTTTTTTTGTTTTACTAACTGTTGAAATTGCAGCACATCAGGATATGCCTGACAAAATTCGAGAGCACTCCGACTAATATTTTATTTTTTTCGATTTTATAAATTTTTAAAGATCTGAAAATAAATAAAAAATACTTTTTGATCTTGAAAAAACTAAGATATTTTTTTTGTAAAATAGATCAAGTTGTTATTATTATTCTTATTTATGAAGAAATTGAATTGAAAATACTAAAAGAAAAATTTTAAATAATGTTTCGGTCAACGGTTAAAGTTTGATTCATTAACAAAAGAATAAAATCAGAAGGAAATTGAAGATCATACAATATTTATTGGAAAAATAATAGTTTAAAGGTATAATTGATAGAACAAATCCAAATGTGTCACGATAAAACTACCATTTAATCCTATAAAAACATTAAATAAAAATCTCAAACTAAAAATGAAACATAATAAATGATTTTATCTTACTTTTTAACATACTTTTAAATTTAAAACTCACACTTTCCACTACTTTGTATTTAATTTAGCAGCTCATGATTTTATACAAATGATTTTATTTATATATATATAATAAATTAATTTAATTATAAAAATCAGCGCATTAATTATATTAATTACATTAACCATTTAAGTTTTACACACCGTCATTAAATCTTAAACAATTAATAAAATTTACTAATTATAAAAAACACTATCATTAATTATAATTCTAAATCAATATTCCAACAATACTTGCCCCGGATTCCCACCATCTTCTCTTCATTGCACCAAGCAAGTGATGCTAGAGAGTGTTGTCACGCTTGGGACCTTCCCTGTCGGAGCGCTGGCAAACTTTTGTCACGCGCTGTGGTTTCCGTTAACCTGAGGGGAAGAATCTTGGCAAAATGACAGGAAAGATGGGCCTTTCTGTGTAAAAGCCAGACGAAGTGGATTGGACATAAGGAGCAGCTAGCAGGTGCACGTGTCTCCCCTTCCATCAGGCCGGTGATGCAATGTGGAGGTTGCCGGCGCTGGGTGCCTCATGCAACCCTACATGTGGCTTTAAGGGCAGTTTCCCTATTAACTCAGCACTCAACAGCCTCATTTTGTTAGGACAACAATGTCCCTCGCCTTGGAATTTTCCTCCGCCAGCTTCTCTTCTGAAAAAGACCCCTTCCCCCATGGCTACCATGCAAAAAATGTGAAGTATAACGGTATGCTTTGTATTTTTTTTAGATTAATGTGGGTGTTCAGGTTAGTTTACGTGCATCACGATTAATTTTACGGGTTCTGAAGTTAATAACCATGTAAGCCTCCAGTGACCATCATATGAGCAACTAAAGACTCGAATCTGAAATTACAGAAGAAGCAAACCCTTTAATCCCAAATCCTCACTATTTGATCACTATCTAAATAATTATATGCTTTGCATTTTGTATTGATTATATGCTGTGTTGAAATAAATATTAATATTTTATTGTTATTCTTCCAGTTTAGTATAATGATTTCTTTTTTAATTATTTTAGATCAATGGAAGATTTATTGATTGAAGGTTAATTACTTTAAATCTCATTTTCTTTTAATTCTTAGAGTATTCTAAATACCATACTGATAATTACTTATTTCTTTCTTGACATAATTAAATTGAAGGGCATATATATACAAATATCATGAAAGATTTTCATTTATTTTATTTTGAGATGTGTCAAGTAATTATATTAATTAAATGAGAGTATTTAGATGATTAACGGGAAAATGTAAGCACTCATTTATTTTTTTATGAATGAGACATAATTTTATTTTTACGAACATCACTAGCAATTTAAACTAATATCTTACTCGTAAATAGTAACGAAGGCAATTCATCATCGAACAATGACAATACTTTGCAAGGCAATACAGTAAAGAAATCTTAAAAAATAATATAAATTATATATTAAAATTTTATTTAATAGTTTAAATTTTTAAATTAAGATAATTTTTTAATATGATATCTAAATCTTGAAGATCAAACGATCATAAATTCAAATTTTATTATTTGTATTTATTTAATAAAAATTAAGTATAAAATAATATAGATATCTGTAAATTTGAAGTTTAAAGAACTTTCACCTGAAAAGATATGTTAGGAAATAATATAAATTATTTTTTAAAACTTCACCTAATAACTTATAATTTTGGGTTACAATTTTGGGTTAAGATGGTTATTGGATAAAAAAAATAAAAGAGACGAATATTTTAAAACTATTTTTTATTTAAAAATTATATTAAAATAATTTTTATTTTTATTTTTTAAAAATTATTTTTAATATTAGCATATGAAATAATCTAAAAATATCAAAAAATATCAATTTAAAATAAATAAAATTCAATTTTTTTAAACTTTAAAAATATAAAAATAAACAGACCTCTGATACAAAAACAGCTCCGTGAACTCGAGAAAAATATTCTCTTTCAAGGGATTCTTTGACCGATTCCACCTCCAATCTTTACATAAATAAATATATATATGCACGAACATTCCCATCGATCTGTAGCAAAAACAGAATCCCATTTCGAGAGAGAGTAGAGAACGATTCAAACAAACATTTTTTGTATACATATTCCGAAAACAAGTGAACAAACAGAGGCTTACCTGTGTTTCAGAGCATCTCTCGTCTTGTCCAAATTCAATCACACACCCCATGAATGTTTTTGTGCCACCTTCTCTGTAAATTGAGTTAGTGCATTTCTTGTCGCAACACAAGCACGTAGCCTCCCTCACACTTTCACTCTCTCCCTCGCCCCCTCTGTAAATCTGGATTGCCATTTGCGCTTCGATCCTTCTCTGTAGATGTATTGTCTACCATTTTGGTAGGAAGCATGCATGGTCGCATCGGTGCACAGCAAGAAGATGATGATTTAAGGTGATGTGTATTTTCCAAAATATTCATTAGTTAATTTCTTCTCTTCTGTATCTTTTGACATTTTAATTTTCATTCCATGTGTCAATCAAGCACATGAATTTTAATTTTAATTTTAATTTTTATTACTTTAATCAAGCACTTTATTTTATCTTTTTAATGTGGAAAATTCCCCTCTGAAATAAGATTGTTTTTAATAAATAAAGGTATTTTAAATTAAAATGAACACTTTTAAAAAATTAAAATGAATTATATGAAGATATAAACTCTTTACGTGAATGATAAGTTGTCTATATAACAATTAAAAACTATTTTTTAATTAAAAACCATCAGTTTGAAAAGACGGAAAAAAGAAGAAGACGAAGGCATTACACCATCTTGTTTTCTGATAAGATTTCTGTACAATTTGTCTCTCTCTTTTCCCATGAGCATCTTCTCGAGGTTGATCAAAGGACATGCCAACCATTTCTAGCCAGAGTAATGGTGATATCATAATATTGACATCAGAGTTTTGAATTAATAAGATTATTTTAGCTGTTCGTTTTTATCCCTGAGATATTCGAAAGGACGCAAGAACTGAAATAATCAAGGAGAGACATAATCGAGGTGACAATAAATAACTATATAAAAAAATTAGTTTAATTACAGTTTTAATAACAATCTTATCAAGTAATTAATATAGTTACAGTTTTAGCACTATACAATATTAATCGGAATGGAGGCATTGATTCTTTTATTTCTTCCTTCCAGTGGGATGATCTTAAAATTTATATATAATGGTAATTTTATTGAAAGAGTCTTCCCGAAGTTATTTTCCGAAAGGTTTCAATCCTCAGACAAAGGATCCATAAGTGGAATCCACTCGAAAACATCATTAGACACAATCCTATCTTGGAACTTCCGACGAGAGATTTCAAGAAATTGGGATGCATATGTTGTAATCTCATAGTTATCGAGGATCCAAGCTTCCTTGTCTAACATCTTAGAAACTGGGACATACTAGCATTTTCACTCGGGTGATGAACCATATTTTTGTGCTGAAGATGCTCTTAAGAACGTAGTTTGTGAGATGTAATAAATAGCATTTAACTCTGTAGATTAATGTAGACTGTAGCAGGTAGCAGAGGACGGACATTTCCAAGCATGGGAGATGCCGAAATTGAAACGCAGACCGAGTAAGGCACCCATCGAGAGATCAACAACATCAAGCTTGATTGCAGGTGCAAGACAACTCTGTTGTTACAGTTTTTCAATTTTTTGATGTCCTGCTACCTTATTCCTTACGCAAGACTGTTTTTAGGCAGGATCAATACTTGATATATAAACGAATAACTCACCGATTTTTTTTATTTTTTTTCCCTTCTGATATAAATATAAGGACCATGTCCTTGGCAAATCCTTATTTTATAAGTTTTTCTTTTACTTCAAGATCATTTTCCAGGTTTTATAAAATCAGAAAATCCTAAATTTAGAATTGCATGTTGTTATTCTTCTAAATTCTGTTTTTGTATGCATTTAATATTTTGTCCCGATACAAGTTGGAAAAGGTTATATTACAAAATTGAATCTTAATAATTGAATTCCAAATAGAATTCAATCTTTAAAAATATTACAAAAGTAAATTAAAGGCCAACCCCTCTGACTTACAATTCCAAATAGGAGAAAATTTAATATTAAAAATGTTTTTTTTTTTGTAAAATATTCATCTAGCTTTTTTGAAGACATTTGAAAAAATAAGATGAAAATAATGAGTAATATAAAAAACCAAAATGAATTGAATTTTATTTTTTTTAAATACGTGAATTCAATTTATTTATAAATTGAATTTAAATCAAATACTATAATTAAATTATTATATTTAATTATAATAAAAAATTGGTTCAAATAACTTGTTGGAGTATTTAGGTAATTGAATAGTTAATTTTAGCGGTCCAGGAATTTGAGGCGTCTTAATGTTCTCGTTGTTAACAATGTGCATTTGTTCTACCTAACCTATTTGTAAAGTCCATCGCCACCAATTGAATTTTTTTCAGGAAATCCGCCAAACCTCAAGATAGCCAGAGAGGCGGAGACAGAGAAGAAGAGAGGGAAGGAGGGAGATTTTACTAACAGAGGTTGGTTTTCGGGATGTCTCAGGTAGCAAGAAGAGACCCTTCTCAACTTGAATTTTAAAGAGTTAGCAAGGCAGCGACTGTTATATTCAAGTCATGGCCATTCCCTCCTCTCCAGCGACTACAGCACCAAAGGATGTGTTCAAAGAACACAATGGTCTTTTCCGTTCAAACTCTGACAAGGACTTCCGCAACCGAACCACCATGCAGAGATCCTATTCAGATAACAACCTCTGTTATTCCAATAACCGCGTACGCGCTGCATCAACACATCCAAAGCTAAAGAGCAGCCGATCAGTTGGGATTCTCCCATTTCAAATTGCTAGCTCCATTATCCCAACATCACTTCGGTCATTTCTGTTTGACCCAGAGACAAGCAAGGACATGATTATTGCGAAGGATGGAAATGAAATATCGTCAGAGAAGGGTGGGAATATAGCGGGCAGTTCAGACGAGGGCAGTGCTAACAATGAACTAGGAGAGGTAAAGAAAGCAAATTGGGTGGAGCGGATTTACGAGATCGGAAGTCATAGGAGGAAGAGACAACAGAAAGAGGATATATATGGAAAAGAGTCATCTGATGCAAACGAAAATGGTGATAGCAATTGTGAGGGTGGTTGCACGGTAGACTACAACTCAGAAGAGGAAGGAGGAGAAACAAAATATGATCGGGAAACGTTTTCAAGATTTTTGGCTCCCGTTGCATGGTCTGATATCAAGCTATTCTCAAAGCTGGCTTTCTTGTGCAACATGGCTTATGTTATACCAGAGATTAAGGTACACACACTGTGTTCTTCAATACAATTATGTAGGCCATCCTTCTAAGATCTGGATAAGTTCAGATCTTCTAAACTCCACTGCTTGCGTTACCTCTATGGTACTATCGAGCAATTGGTTAAGAAATTTGGTTTTGGATTTCAGAAAATAACAATGAAAATCAAAATTTTAGCTCAAGAAAATTATCGCTCATTTATTACATGATTCAAAGCATAGAAATCACTAATCTACTTCGTTCATAATCCCTAGACATGTAATGCCAGCCTAAAGCAAGTATCTATGCTTCTAACACAAGCAATTCATCCATTGATATGCAGGCCATGGATTTGAGGAGATATCACGGCCTACACTTTGTAACATCTTCTTTAGAGAAGAAAGCGGAGGCTGCTGCCATGAAAGAGAAGCTCGATCAGGACTCTGCTCACGTCTCGGCAGCTGCTTCTGTAGTTGCCAAATCCAACCCACGGAACACGGAGGAACCTAAGCAGAAGCACCCAATACGGTCATCTGTTGCTTATGGGATTGCTGCCTCAGCAGCATCTTATGTCCAATCACGTGCACAAGGCCTTCTTTCTCATGGGGCTCAACCTCGGCAGGAAGGTGAGTGTATTGATTCAAGCAGTACTGGAAACCAACCAGTTGAGGACAGAGACCGACCAGTTGAAGATGGTGAGAAATCTCAACGAGTATATAAAAAATCAGAGGTGGCTGCTTACGTTGCAGCTTCAACTATGACAGCAGTGGTTGCAACTGGGGAGAAGGAAAAACAGGAGGCAGCAAGGGACCTTCAGTCACTTCACTCGGCACCTTGTGAATGGTTTGTTTGTGATGACATAAGCACGTACACACGCTACTTTGTGATCCAGGTAAATAATTCCTTCGTCATTCATTTCATTTTGTATGTTATGTAACATATTCCTAGGCTCTAGAAACAAATAAAAAGAAATCGCTTCACAGTTTTCAGATTAAACATGATATTCCATTTCTGAAAGGAAGACCTGAAATTGATAGGCTTTGAACTTGTTTTCATGTTTCAAAATTGCAGGGATCTGACTCCCTTGCATCTTGGCGGGCAAACCTCCTATTTGAACCAGCTAAGTTTGAGGTAAGTATTGACTGCAAACTCTCGCAACTCGAAAAGAGTCCTTTTGAGGAAAAGATAGACCATATTCTAACAGTACAAAGACCTGTACCATTGATTAAATACTGTGTTTGACAGGGTACAGATGTGCTTGTCCACAGAGGAATTTATGAAGCGGCAAAGGGAATTTATGACCAGTTCGTGCCAGAAATTATGGAACACTTGAACAAATATGGAAAGCGTGCTAAGCTTCAATTTACTGGCCATTCTCTAGGGGGTAGCCTCTCTCTTTTAGTTCACTTGATGCTACTAACCAGAAAGAGTGTCAAGCCCTCCACTCTTAGGCCAGTGGTCACTTTTGGCTCACCATTTGTATTCTGTGGAGGCCAAAAAATCCTAAATCATTTGGGTTTGGATGACAACCATGTACATTGTGTAGTGATGCATAGAGATATTGTCCCAAGAGCTTTCTCCTGCAACTACCCCAACCATGTGGCACTAGTCCTCATGCGATTAAGTGGCTCCTTCCAGTCACACCCTTGTCTAATTAAGAATGTAAGTATATTTTTGATCAATTCCAACATTCAATTCCCAAACCATCTATACATTATTTGCTCAGACTTGCATTGTCTAACTAAAGAGTTTTGACTATCTATTTCATGACATCCCTCAAATTCAACCTCCATCCAAAGGCTCATTCCAAATGTATCATGCACCTAATTTCTTTTTATAGTTGATAGATGCCTACATTTGTTCTATAAAACTCAAAACCAATCTCAAGTTTCAATCCATAAAAAAGTGAAAAATACAAAGGAAGTTCGTCATATTTCTCATTCACTTTCTCTGATGTTTTTATGCAGAAATTTTTGTACTCTCCACTTGGGAAATTATTCATACTCCAACCTGATGAGAAGTCATCTCCTCCACACCCTTTACTGCCTCCAGGCAGTGCACTGTATGCTTTCAACAAAACCCAATATGGGTTCTCTGCGAGTGCCATAAAGGCATTCCTGAATTGTCCCCACCCACTGGAAATTCTTAGTGATCCTAAAGCCTACGGCTCAGAAGGTACAATTTTAAGAGATCATGACTCAAGCAACTACCTAAAAGCAGTGAACAAGGTTATCAGGCAAAACTTAAAGATGGTTCGTAAAGTACAAGAGCAGAGGAATCAATTGTGGCCATTGCTGGCCTCACCATCTCCACATTCATGGAACCATGGAAACACTCTGGAAAAGAGTGTGCTAGGGACCAAGAAAGTCATGACTGGTGTCTGAAGCTCTTTGCAGGGTTCTCCCCTGGTTAGATATGCACAAGACACTGACAAGAGAATTTTCTGTTTCTCCTTTCATTTGTTTGTACATACAGTCAATACGTAAAGCCAATAAACTCTCGTATCTGCATTTATCATTCGTCCTCATTGAATAACGCCTTGGTGAAATCCAATATTTCTTGTGGCAAAAATACTGCAATATTCTATGCATTCGTTCGTTTTTCTGTTCTTCACAATATTGACTTACCAAGCTACGCTCACAGCTATTAGTTATTTCAGATTTATACTCTAAGCTGCACTGCTGCATCAAGAGTTACAAAACTAATGACCAACAACTCAATAATCACAATCAAAGAAAATTAAATTTGTTAAAAAAAAGTCACTGAACAAATTTTAGTGCACTCGATGTAATCCAAGATCTAAATTTTGTAAATAGAACAACTCCAATGTCCTCAGTATCTCTACTACAAAGTATAAAGTGCAATGCAACTCCTGACTAGCAATTTAAAACTACAAAAGTTTGAAACTCTTGACCGATACACTTAAAAGAAGCCCCTATTTTATTAATTACAAGCATACTCTCTAATGAATCGGATTGTTTTCTAAAAAGATAGCTCAGACAGATACATAAGAGTTTTGACGAACTACTGAAAAATAGACTTCATGAAAAAATTGCACACTGCAAATGCCATTTGCATATGCATAAATGTAAACATTAACGCAACCGATAGCAGGTAAAGTAGAAAAAAAGCAAACAAAGAGATGAGCTTTGACAAAGAAAAATGCATGCCTGCTTCGCTCTGTTGAGGTTCGGGTTCAGTGTAATCTTCCATATAAAAGACTAAAGATCACAGCTTTCACCAGTCCAACACATCTAATAGCTACAATTCATTGTGCTTTGAGAATCTGAAAATCAATGACGAAACCTTAGGAAATCAACAAGAGAGCATTCACCAAGCACATTCTACACTGCAATTCGATCCAAATCTGAGGCAAATAACTTCACAAGGCCGCCAGTAAAGCACCGATTGACTAACTAAGAACCTTGATTACAAGCTGTCTTGCAACCAAACCCTTAAAAGCAAGACCGAAAGAACCGAGCGAGATAATAAAGTAACCACCGATAACTTACCCAGATGCAGAAAGAACACCGTCGTCAAATTCTAGAAAGTTCTAGATTCGTCCGGGGATTTCTCTGATTGAGGAACTTTTTCGAAATCCGTTTCGGCTTTTCTGGGGGTAACGCAGGAACGCCGAGAGGGCGGGCATGGGCGTTGTCCTGCCGTGCTGCCGCTTTCAATCTTTGCCTTGTAATTATAATCCGTTACTGATGTCATATGATCCGTGTGATCAGATGACATTTGGTATGGTATTCGAATATTTACCTACTCACATTAGCTAAGAGCATTCACACACTTCTCTGTATTACGACTCTCCTTTGCTATCATAGCTAGTAAGTGCATGTTTTTCCCATAGCATCCATGCTCTGTAAAAACTATCTACCCTCGCTTTGCGAATAGTTCTTGTTATATATATGCTAGCATTGTAGCACTCCTCAATTTTGTGATGAGAAAACAGGCGTGGAGGGAAAAGAAGATGAGGTCGTCGCATGAAAAGGAAAAGGTTGGGTTGTCTCTTGATCCGGAGCTAAAGAATCCACTGGAATTGAGCCTTGATCATCTCTTTAATAGATGGTTTGTTGGAAAATCCAATCTTTAGTGAAGATTTACGAAAAATAATTCTCACTAGGATTTGGGACACTGTTGCCCAAGAAAGGTATAATCTTTTTTATCTCTAAATTATGTATCTTTCTAGTTTTCTGACATGGGTTTTGTTTTTTTCTTTTTATGAAAATTGTATTTAGGTCTGTAATATTTGCGCGCGCGCACGCGTTTAGTTCTCCAGAGAATTTATGGTCAAGATATTAGAAAATTTCCCGACCGGTAGCATTGGATATAGAAATGTGTTTAGTAGCTGTCATAATTGTTTTTTTTAGTATTTTTTATTTTTAAATATATTAAAATAATATTTTTTATTTTAAAAATATTATTTTTAATTTAAAAATATTAAAAAAAAATTAATTTAAAAAAAATTAAAAATTTTTAAAAACATTTCTGAAATATAATGTAGATAGGAAGTCAACATGTTTTGTCATTTTTTTTTTTGAAATCTACTTTTAAAATGTATTTCTGTATTCAAAATAAATAAAAATAAAATGAAATTATAGATAAAAATTTTAAGTTTACAAGTTTTATTTTTTTTTAATAACTAGTTTTCCAAAGTTTATAATGTACTAAATAAACCAAATATCCTATATTAATTAAAAAATAAAATAAAAATTTAAAATTATAAAGGAAAGAAAGAGTATAAAATATAAAAATAACAAGAAAAATCATAAAAATTATCAAAACCAAAACTCTAGTATAAAATTTCTAAAATCTAAAGGTATGATGGTCAAATAGTAATTTCATATCTATTTTAAAAAAAATATCATTCTAAAATTTTTATAAAAGTTTAAATTTAATTCAAAAATCAGATCAAAAATTATGATTTTTTTGAGTTGTTATTCTCGTCTAGTATAACTATATTTATTTTTAAATTTAAATATATTTTACTGATCAATAAATATATATGTTAGGTCATTTATATAATCTATATAGGATATATTTGTATTTAACTATGACAAATTTATTTAAAATTATCTATTATTGCAAGCATAACTAAGTATGATATTAATTATAGAAGTTATCTAGTTAAATGTTTCATGTGATCTAGTTTATGTAACTAGTCTATGAGCTCAAACAAACTTGGAAAGTGACCATCTTTGCTAGGTTTTATATGTTAATGTATGTGCTACTCTATAATTTTAAAGATTTTGTTTTTGTTACGACAAAATAGAAATTCTATTGTTTTAATTGCTTTTCATTAAGGCTTTTTTTTTTTCTTGCTTTGTTAAATTTTTAAGAAAAATAATGGAGGTTGGTTTTAGCACGGAATGTTTGTTAGTATTTGTAGAAGATTGCTTCTCCAGCACAAGAAACCCCACAACCAATAAAACCCATCTTCCTTGAAGAAACTTGTGATCCCATGAAAGGCAAGAAGCAACAGAAAAGGGATTGTTGGTGACCGAAGCAGGAACCCATTAACTAGCTGGTATTGCACCAACCAAACCTTTAATTTTTTTTTTTTTCACATGTTTACTTTATTCTTGTTTTGAGCCTGAGTTTATTTTTTAAAAATTATAAGTATCCGGGTCAATATATATATATTTTAATTAATTTTTTAAAATTTTAAAATTAATAATTATATAAACTTTCAATAATTTTAAAGTTTGTAACATTTAAATTAGTAATTAATAGGAACTAAATTCAAGAGATGATTAGATAAATTAAACCTTTTAAAATTAAATCTAATATTTTTTAATTACTTAGGTAGTTGTTCTCAACGTGCAGTGATAAATTAAATTGTGAAGTTGTTGCATTTAAAAAAAATTGTCCATTGCAATTTTAACTATATAAACGGTAAAATTTGCACCCACCCCAAATTCTTCTATAAATTGGATTTTTCTATCAAAAATTTACATTTTCATGTATATTTGTTGAACTTCAATTTCTTTCTCGATCACAGTTACTCAAAGTTTTTCAATGGAATCTCAAGAAAGTGGTGGCTAATTCACCAGTCTTGTGTATGAAGGGTCAACCTTAATACATAATTTTCACAAGAAAGTTATAATCTACCAGCTTAATACCCCAATTAATTTATTGTAACATCTCAAGATCTATGTTAAAATCCACTTATGGCTGAAAAAACAAAGCAATCGAGTACCTTTAAGAATGGATAAAATTGTTCTTATAAAGACATAAGTCAACACCAGTATGGATCCAATATATGAAAATAAATAAATAAAATAAGTTGTATTGGAATAGAATTTACAACAGCTATATCTCAATGTACATCAAGTTCTCTTATATATTTTTGGTTGACCATTCAACCAATGGTGAATAAGTTTTGTTCATATTATACCCGAATCAAAAATAAAAAAATAAAGTATTTTACCTATAAAAACGATGTATTGTTTATATAAAACGTATATATTTAAATTCATCTAATTTATTATTTTTTTAAGTAATGAATTTCAATGTACTTTAATATTAGGTCAATGAAGTAAAGATTGCATATCAAAAAATTCAAAATTAACCATTCTTATTTCAACATTTATGGAAGAAATTGAAGAGCCAACATAAATTAATAATTGTAAATTCAAAGAAGAAGTTCAAAAACATTAGAAATGCAACTCCTAAAACGTATTCTCTTCTTACTCAAAGTTCAATCAACTTGTAAAACGATGATGTTATACTTGATGATGAAGACAGTATGAAGAGACCGATAGGTAAAAAGGAGGCAAAAAAACAAGCTAATATATATATATATATATATATATATATATATATATATATATATAAAGCATGAGTTCTTTTATTGAATTGATCTTAGAGGATTACAAAGAACATAAAAATAAAAATGAAATATAAGAAGATATATTTTTTTTTAAAAAAAAATTGCTTTAAAAGAGAAAAAAATAAATGCAAAACATAAAAAACAAAAATAAAATGAGATATGATTATTATTATTATGTAAAAAGAATGAAATATCAACACAAAAATGAGAGAATAATGTTAATAAATAGAATAAACATGCTTCGATATTTGATTGAATATTATGAGATGTATTAGATGAAGATATTAGTTAAATGATATAATGCTAGTTTTAATTAGCATGCATTATTTAAATTTTTATTTTTTAAGTGTATACATTTTATTTTTATTATTTTTAATTTCTACTATAGTAATAAAAAAATTAACATGTTATTAAATAATTAGTAAATTATTAGCATATTTTGGAAGTTCTAAACAACATGAAATAACCTACACTTGAATATTAACCTCACATGTAATTTGAATAACAAGACATCATAAGATATTTATGATGTATGAATATATTTAGTCAAAAAGATAGAAATATAAAAATAAATTTTTAAAAAAGATAATTTTAGAGCGAGTTTTTGTATTTTTAAAATATAAGGTATAAAGCAAGTATATCTTCAAAGATCATATTTTTTATTTTTTATTTGTAAAATATCACCATTTAATTTCAAAAGTGTTTTACTTAGACATGTAATGATAAAAATAATAATTATTATAGTTTTAAAATTCAACCTGGAAATCGATTCGAGACAAAGCTTAGATCACAAATCAAGTTAATCCAAGTCATTATAAAAATAAAAATAATTATTATTATAATTTTAAAGTTTGATTTGAGAGTTAAGTCAAGGTAAGACTAAGGTCAATATAAGAACAAAAATAATTATTATCATAGTTTTAGAACTTGACTCAGAATAAGAATTAGGTCACATGCTAGCAAAGTCAACATAAAAATAAAAATAATTATTATTATAATTTTAAAATTTATTTTAAGAATCAAGCCATGCTAACCCGAGTCAATATAAAAATAAAAATTATTATTATCATGGTTTTAAAAATGATTCCAAAGTTAACCTTAAACAAAATTTAGGTTTTGGGCTGAAAGTGTTAACTTGATTTACCATTTTTTTAAATAATTAAAGTGATTTTGTTTTGATTTTTTTTTCAAAAAAAATTAAAGAATTTTTTACTCATATTTTATCCCGAGATAACTTGAATTTTTTATCATATTAAATCAAGTTATTTCTTCCTTTATTTTTTTCTTAAATTAATTCAAGTAATGGGTAAGCTTATAAAGTTTTATAACTAAAATTATTATAATATTATTAATCTTAACATTTAATATAAACTAAAGTAATATATATATACACACACACTTATTTTTTAAAATATTTAAGTTTCACAATAATTTATATTACAAATAAAATTAATTTTTTTATATTTTATTAATTCATTATTTTCATGATAGAAAAACAATCAATTCATTTTACATATGAGTACAAGATATAATTTTATTCTTATCTTCTTTTCTGTTTTGTCTTTACATTCTTTATTTCTTTCATCCTCAAGCTACTTTATTTCTTTTGTCCTCAAGCTACTTAAATGCACAAGTCATTCGACCCTATAATATAAAATCACGATGATTTATTTATTATTATTAATCTTATAATTTGTTGATTTTGATACTGTTTCCCCCCCTTTTTTCTGTCTCCTTCCCAGATGCTCTATCCTCAACTCTTTCAGTATTTAATCAAAGAAAAATAATAATAATAAATAAAAAAGAGCCTCTCAGAGGCCCAAATGTAATTTTCTCCGCCCCCGCAATTTCCATTTCCTCTAAGCAAACACCCCTGCTCCCTCTGTCTCTCTCTGTGCCCGAGAATAATAGGAAAGGAGAAAAAACTAATCACTGTATTGAAATTGATCCATGCCTCAATCCTTTATTCAGAAATAAATTCAACGCACCTAATATTGCTTATTGCATTTGCCATGTGGTCCTTTTTAATCCTGCAATATTTCTTTATTTGATTTGCCGACACTTCAATCATTATAATTTTTTTTTATCAGGATTCAGATTTTCTCTGTTTTTTTTTTTTTTTTGTATTTGGGCTCGTAATTTCCAGCGTTTCCTTTGATTTAGTTTAATTTATTATTCTATTTTATTCAGGAGAATCCTTTCAATCATGCAATGTCACGTAAGTGCCCAACTTAACTGAAATTGATTTGTGTTTTGTGTTTTTTTTACCCAATATTGGTGGAAATTTCAGCACCTGCTCTTTTTTTTCCATTTTTGGAAACAGGTTATCCTGGAAACCTATTTCTGAATACTGTGCCTGTTTTTTTTGTGGTTGTTTATGGTTTGAAGTGTTTAAAATTTGTTATTTTCTGGAAGAAAGTTGGTTTGTTGGTTGTGGAATAAGAGAGGGGTGGGGGGGGACACTGCTTTTATTTTAGGATTGCATGGAAGAGCAAGAAGGGTGGGCACAGCCACCAAGTGGGCTATCGCCAAATGGCCTATTGCCCAATGAAGCGCCCTCTGTGTTCAGAGTGCTTGATTCAGAGCGATGGTCAAAGGCCGAAGAGAGAACTGCAGAACTTATTGCCTGCATTCAGCCCAACCAGCCCTCTGAAGAGCTTCGCAATGCCGTTGCAGATTATGTGCAGCGGCTTATTGCAAAGTGCTTTCCTTGCCAGGTGCATTGCCTATATGCCTTAACGTATGAAATCTTTGTGTTGCTCACTCTCATGGTGTATATCTTGATGGGTTTCTGGATTTAGATTGTATAACCATTGTTGTGGAGATTGTGTTGGTCCAGTAGAGAGAGACATGGAATAATGCCGCATCGTTATGCCTGGATTGTTGATATGGAATCTGGGAATGTGATTTTGTGCGTAGGAATTTGTAAGTTAAGGCGTTGATAAAAAAAATAAAAACTCGTGAAATATGAGATGGTATGTCTTGATTGGCACTGTATGCAAACAAGAGCATTTAGTGGATAATAAGCTGATGGCAGTAAAATACTGTGTTTTCTGTGTAAGTGACCAAACAAAAAGAATATGTTTGTCTTAATTAGAATAGATTATAGACGTCAGGTCGAGTTCAAAGACATCAACAACTATGAACAAGGCAGACTGGCTTGCTGGCAGGACTTTAGTATTTTTATAGGGAGAGTGATTTGGATTCATAATATCAGTTGTTTCATTGCTGCAAAAGGTATGCATCTTCAAGTTTTTAATATAATTATTTACCCATGATTGCTATGATCTACAGGTATTCACCTTTGGGTCTGTACCACTTAAGACCTATTTACCTGACGGGGATATTGACTTAACAGCCTTCAGTAAGAATCCTAATTTAAAAGAGACATGGGCTCATCAGGTTCGTGATATGCTGGAGAATGAGGAGAAGAATGAAAATGCTGAATTCCGAGTGAAGGAGGTTCAGTACATTCAGGCAGAGGTAGGTCCCATATTAATCCTTTCAATTCCTTTACATTCTGTTTATTTCTTTTGTTATCTCTGTTTCTTCATTTTATTTTAAGCTTGCTTCTTCAACTAGGATGCGATTGTTTGTGTTGGGCTTGAATATATCTAGTTAGTAATGTTGACTTCAGAATTGTTATAGCAGCAGTAATATTCCATCCATGCATTTTCTTCTACTACAGGGGACTTGTAATCTTCAGTGAATATTTCAAGGTTCTGTAGTATGTTTGAAACAAGTGGGTTGTTAGCTAGACATATGCACTCTGTATTACCTCTAATTATGGGGCAATGGTGAACACTAGTAAGCTTTTCAACACATTTTCAACATTATTTTGAGGTGAAATTATATTTCACAATCTCATTTCTATGTAATTTGTTTTGATCGTTTTTGTATTTGTTTGTTTAAGAAAATGATTCTCCCGCTGAGATATGTGTCTAGAAGGCATACCAAAAAATTTCAATTAAAGATTTCTCAATGCCTTGTACTCTATGAAGTAATTCTTGATGATAGATGTAACTTTCTTTTTGTTTGAATACACATATACAGGTGAAGATAATAAAGTGTCTTGTGGAAAACATTGTGGTAGATATTTCATTTAAACAACTTGGTGGACTGTGCACCCTTTGTTTCCTTGAGGAGGTTAGTGCTCTATCTGGAAAATCTTTCTTACTTCCTTTGTCCAAATATAATGATCCCTGTTGGAACACTTCTGCCACACCAAATTATTAGTGCATTATTCAGGAGTCACAAATTATTTTGATGTTTTGGTGTCATGCCCTAATCATTAAGCAACCTCAAATTTGAAAAAAAAAAAAAGTAGACCAAAAAAAGAGGCTAACAAAATGAAAAAGGTGATGGCATAAAGTACTGTACAAACATGTTATCAGCCTTCCTTAAACAACTGAAAAGTAAAACATGTATTATATTTCAGATGGAGGAGTGGCATTTTTCTCTTGGTAACTAGAAACCAGGATACTCATTTATATATTTGTCCCTGATAGTATTCTTGCCTCTGTAGGTTGATAATTTGATAAATCAAAACCATCTATTCAAGCGTAGCATTATATTGATAAAGGCCTGGTGTTACTATGAGAGCCGAATACTTGGTGCTCACCATGGATTGATCTCCACCTATGCTTTGGAAACCTTGGTTCTATATATATTTCATGTTTTCAACAACTCCTTTGCGGGTCCTCTTGAGGTGGATTTTGGTGCTTGGTCTCACTGTCTTGCTGCATATCCCTCTTCGTTTATCTGATTCTTTCTCTATCTACCTGTCTAGGTCCTTTATCGTTTTCTCGAGTTCTTCAGTAAGTTTGATTGGGATAATTTATGTGTTAGTCTCTGGGGTCCTGTACCTATTAGTTCACTTCCAGATGTGACAGGTATGCTTGATTGATTGAAGACTCCTTTCCATCTTCTCAATAAGTGACCCTTTCAATTTTTGTAAATATTTGTCAATCTACTGGCACCAACTATTTTAGTGAAATGTTACACAGCGGAACCTCCTCGAAAGGATGATGGAGAGTTACTACTTAGCAAATTATTTCTTGAGGCTTGTAGTGCTGTGTATGCTGTTTTACCTGCTGGACAAGATGATCAAGGGCAACCTTTTTTGTCCAAACACTTCAATGTTATTGATCCTTTGCGTGTGAACAACAACCTGGGACGTAGTGTCAATAAAGGTACACAAATAGAACCCTTCCATGTTGCCTGCTACCAAGTTAACTGTCGTTTGAATATTTCTCCCTTTTCATTTTGAGTTGTAGATATGTTTTATTGTGCATGTGCATGACAAATGCACTTCTTTCTTCTTCTTCCCTTTGACAAGTTACTGTAGATAGCACAGAGAATCAGGACTTAATGTCTTGTCTTTTCTTTGCTGGCTTTTAATATTCATTGAAACATTATCCAACTGCAATTTTTTTTTATTGATTGTGTCATTTTATTTATGGTACAAACTAGCATTACCTTTGGCACTATTTCTTCTTTATACATGTTTCTGCTGATAGTAGCGTGCAAGAGCCGTAAGAGTGTTTTGTGCAGTTGTTTTGCAATTTTCTCCTAGAGGCATTTTGTACACCATGGTTTTTAGTCAAATGGATAGAAAAGGTATTGATAAAGAAAGGTACCAGAAATAAAGAAGGGGCAAAAGATGTATTTGATGTATTTCTATATTTATCTTTTTGTTTATTCCTTGCAAAAAAGGACAAAGAAAAACATCTGTAACTATGTTTCTTTTTCTGCCTCTCTCTCTCTCTGGTTTTCAAATATATCCTAGTTATTGTTCTTTTATTGGTAGTAGGGTTAAGGCTTATAACAGGGAAATTGGGCATTCAAGTTGATATACTTAGATTTTTTGTTCTAGGACTTGAAAAGGGTTCTTTGTGTTGTCAATTGCCTAAATATGCTATTAATATTGATGTGTTAATTGTTTTCCATTATTTGCTTTACCTATATACACATGTATACATATTGGTAATTTAATGTAGGTTAAGTGGTCTGGATGGTGGGAAGGGTTGCAAATTGTAATTGAGGATAACAGTGTACAGAACAAAGGGAAATGATAACATAAGTGTGCTTCTCTAAACTTCATGTGTGCATATGGGGGTTTATGTCCTTGGACGCAACAGAATTTGATTGGAATGTAAACATATAGATCAGTTCATGAATGTTTTATACTTCTTACTGATCTGTTAGTATTTAGTAACTTTTATTGTGCAATACAACCTGCATTTTCCAGGTAACTTCTTTAGGATACGCAGTGCATTTGCATTTGGAGCTAAAAGGCTAGCCAGGTTACATGATTGCCCCAAGGAAGACCTGTGTTTTGAAGTAAATCAGTTTTTTCTGAACACCTGGGAGAGACATGGTAGTGGCCATCGTCCTGACGCGCCAAGGAATGATTTGTGGCTGTTGAGATTGTCAAATCATGATCATTTGCATGGGCCTGAGAGTCTAAGGAACAATTCAAGCAGCAAACCTTCCAGTCATGAAGCTCAAGTTGATGTGGCTCATGGCTCATGTACTGTTCCTTTCCAGCATGATAATTATTCCATAGATAGCACATCCAAAGGTAGTGAAGTTTCAACACTTTCTCATACTCAAAGCCAAAAGACTAACGCTAACACTAACAGCACAAGGAGCACCTCTGATCAGAGTAGAAGGGAATCTACTTCCAATCAGAGCATGCATGCTGATAGAAGTCAGAGAAATGAGAAACCCGACAACTTTGTCGCTGATTTTCAGGGAAGGTATCTTTTTGCTAGGACACGCTCTAGTCCTGAACTTACTGAGACATATGGCAAAATTTCTTCTCAAGGAAGGCGTAACAAAGTCCAAGAAAGTGGGAAAGGCCAGTCTTCATCTGCTAGGCTAAATCATGGCAGGAGGAAAAACCTGGGATCTGATAATTTGAAAAACCATGGTATTAGCTCTTCAAGTGATGATCCTTCACCTGTTAAGCACACCATTTCCAGTCAAAGCTGCAATCCTGCTGCTGATTCAAATAGTTACCACAAAGATTCATGCTTGGATGTCACCAGTGAAGAATTTGTTTCTGTCCTAGGGTCACAGGGGATGCATCAGGAAGAGCAAGATCTTGTGAATGTGATGGCTTCTTCTACTGGTCTAGGTTTCAATGGACAGGTTCATGTTCCACTGAATATGGCACCTGGTCACATTTCTCTTCCAATTCCACCTTCTGTTCTAGCTTCAATGGGATATGGTCAGAGAAATATGGGTGGAATGGTACCCGTAAACATTCCCTTCTTGGAGACTCCTTGGGGTTCAAATATGCAATTTCCTCAAGGTTTGGTTCCATCACCATTAGCCCATTATCTTCCTGGCATTGAATTGACTTCAAACCAAGAAGATTCAATTCAACCTGGTAATGAGAATATTGGTCCCATGGAAATGAATGTCAGGGAACCTGATCATGATTTCTGGCATGAGCAGGAGAGGGGCTCCATTAGTGGTTTTGATATAAAAAATGGAAGTTTTGAGATGCATCAATTAGATGATCCGCAGCCTAGTTCATCTAGTTATAAATTTGTTTCATCATCTCGAAGAGGTGGCTCTGGCAACTCTTTGAGAGCTCACCAGAAGCTCACCAGAGAAACCCGAGGGCCAGCTAGGGAAGAATATATAGGTGCTTTAACATATCAAGAAAACAGAGGCACTGAAGAATACTTTGATGACAGAAGTGCATGTTCAAGGTCCTTTACTACGGTGAATATTAGTCCCTTGAGAAGTAAAACCTCATCTGAGAGTTCATGGGAAGGATCAGCAAAGTTGTCAAAGCCTGTGAAGGAAAAAAGAGGTAGGAAAACGTTTTCTTCTGCAGTGCGGTCTTCTGTTTATGGAAAAGGTAAGAGTGCCTCTGAACATTCTTCCAATCTGACAGATGATGACAATAAAGAATGGAATGCGCCATCAACAATGGGCCTTGAACCTGAAAGAAGCATAGGATCCCAAACTGAATCTTCTGCTGCTTTGCATGTTTCAAGGCATCAAGTACCTGGATATGAAAGAGCACAGCCAAGTGAATCTGATTCATTGATACCAATTGCTCCAGTGCTTTTAGGTCATGGTTCACGGCAAAGATCTGCTGACAACTCAGGGTCAGGGACTGTTCACTATACATTTTATCCTGCAGGGCCACCAGTTCCATTTATTACAATGCTTCCACTGTACGACTTCCCAACTGAGACAGGAACTTCTGGTGCGTCAACTAGCCAATTTGACGGTGAAGAGGGCCTTGACAACAGTGATTTCGGTCAAAATTTTGATTCATCTGAAGGAATTGATCTATCTGAGGCTTCAAGTACCTCCAGTTCTATGAGAATGGCTGCATCTGTTAAGCCATTGGAACAGAAACCTGACAATGCTGCTTCTGTTAAGCCATTGGAACACGAATCTGACATTCTTAATAGTGATTTTGCTAGCCACTGGCAGAACTTGCAGTTTGGGCGTTTATGCCAAAACACACAAAATCCTGCACCTGTGAGTTATCCATCACCTGTTATGGTGCCGCCTGTGTATTTACAGGGCCGTTTTCCATGGGATTGTTCTGGGAGACCAGTTTCAACTAACACAAATAATTTTACTCAGCTTAGTATTGTTCCAGTTGCTCTGCCACAGTCTGCATCTAATAGACCTGCTGGTGTCTATCAGCATTATGTTGATGAAATGCCTAGATATCGAGGTGGAACTGGGACCTACTTGCCGAATCCAGTAAGATTACTTGACCAGCTTGGTATTTTCCTTTTTGTGCATGTTTTTTCGTATCAACAGTGCAGTTGTCATTGGAGAGAGGCAGAGAGTTGCAACCGTCATTCAGTTGTAATATTTTTTATGTAATTATGTTAGCATGGATGCTTTGCACTTCTCTTGCCATGTTTTCTTGAACTGTAGACCCTTCTAGTTCTCCATTTAGACAATCTTTTCCCCAGTAATGACCGCTCATTTGATGAGCTTATAGTTTTCTTTTCCATGTGCTTTTTATTTGGTGGTCAGAGTAATTTGGTTCTGGTTGCATATTATTGGAAAACCATTCACTTTTATTAAACCTGGATGTGGAAAATATGTGCTGTGATTGTTTGATTCTAACCTGGTTTGGAAAGTTGGCATTTTTTGGGTTAAAATAATTTGATTTTGCTGTCATATTCAAATAGTTTTGAATTATGCAGCATTTTGTACACTTCAAATCTATAATTTTTTACTGTTAAGTTCTTACTGCAGAAGGTTGCTGTCCGAGACCGGCATGCTTCAAATATGAGAAAGGGAAATCACAACTACAATAGAAGTGACCACCATGGTGATAGGGAAGTGAGCTGGAACAATAATTCTAGAGCACGAGCTGCTGGGTGCGGCAACAATCGCAGCCATGCTGAGAAGTCTAATACAAGGCCAGACCGGTTGGCCTGTGAGAGTCAAGCTGAGAGGACATGGGGCTCACATAGACATGATATGTTCCCTTCCCAGAATGGTCCAATCCGCTCAAACACGACTCAGAGTGCTTCCAGCAATGTGGCATATGGCATGTATCCATTACCATCCTTGAATCCTGGAGTGTCATCAAATGGACCTACCATTCCTTCTGTTTGTCATGCTGTATCCTTATGATCATAATACTGGCTATGGTTCTGCAGGGCATCTTGAGCTTGGGTTCGTTGGGCCAGTAGGTTTCTCAGGTGCAAATGAGACCTTGCATTTAAATGAGGTGAGTCGATCAAGTGGGGGATTTGAGGACCAAAGGTTTCATAGCAGCTCTGCTCATCAGCCATCACCAGATCAGCCTTCTTCACCCCATGTCCAGAGGTAGTTACGCTGTTTATTTCTTGAAGTCAGTTATAGAAGGGCAAGATTTCAGAATTGCTGTGTGTTAAAGGCAAGTTGGTGCAAGGGTGCGGTGTATTATAATAGTACAAGTGTTCCTAATGCAATGTGGTTAGCGGTCTAGTCCATATTATAAATTATTGTATGTGACGTAACAAGCTAATTTCAGGATTTGATTTATTGTGTTAACAGGGAGATTTGACTTTCGTTGCAAAATCTATGGCCCAGAGGAATCAGGTATTATCAATCAAAGGATGACAATCCCCCCCTGTGCGTTTCCAAACCAGGGAGAAAACGATGGTGGGAGAAACGATGAAGAGAAAACCTTCAGCTACAAGGTTTTCCATTCTCACCTTATTGATAATGGTTTCTTGTCATCATTATCTCAAGGTCGCACTTCTTGATGGCTTGTGCTTGTTTGTACACTAGAAGTCATTATCTAACCTGTCCTGCACAAGAATCAACAGATTGGCAGGTAATGGGATTCAGGCTGTGATTGGTTCCTTTTTAAAATATATTTTAGGGTTCAACACCATGTAACTCCACTGATGTAGAAGCTCGGAGATTTAGAATCTAGAACCTTATCGTGTTCTAAAAAACGTTTCTCGGGATCTTCTTCCACGATGTATTAGGGATTTTGATTCATGAGTTCGGTGTAACAGCTGAACTGTACTCATTTCAAAAAGTACGGTGTAGTAATACTACCCCCAAAGATGGGGTGAAAATGCACGATGCTCTCAGGTTTCCAATGATGATTGTTCATGAAAGCTTCTGTTCTTTTTATGGTCAATACTGTTAAGTTTCCAGTGATTTTATTAAGGATTGTTTTAAAAAAAATTCACGATGTTGTAAATATTTTGCGACTTAATTGAGGACAAAAATGACTGGGAGACTACCGAGAATTGGTGGATAGTTGAGGCATTATTTTGAAACTTCCACATCCTTTCTTCTATAGGAATATCTGCCCATCTTTCTACTCGGCTTCGCTCTTTATTTTATTTAAAGGAAAAAAAAAACAATTTTCTTTAGCTAGGCAATGTGATGATCTTCAGCATAATTTTCTATTTTGGGATATCAACAGTCCAATGTATAAACTACTGATGGATCAGTTTGCAACCTTCAAACTTTTTAAAACTCAATCCTATTTTTTCCTCGGCATAACACATTAGTCTTGCATATTAAAAAAAAAAACATTAATCATCTAGATGGTGGTCAAGTAGTAAGAATTTGAGATCAACAAGTTTGCTCCCTCTGTAGTTTCAGATTCGAGTCCTTAGTTGCTTATATGATGGCCACTGAAAGTTTACATGGTCGTTAACTTCAGAGCCTGTAGGATTAGTCGTGATGTGCGCAAACTGGCCCGAACATCCACGTTAATAAAAAAAAAAAACATTGCATTAAAATCCTTAGTTTGAAAAGGTCAGCGCACGTCGCATGAAAATCGATTATTATGTCTAAATAAAACCTACTTAACTTACATTGACAGCTTTAATGATTTATAAATTTATGTTTGTTGGGATGTATTTTAATAGTTTTGATGTGCATATAAAAACTATAAAACAATATTATTTTAAAAGAGAACTAATTATAGAGCCTGCATTTGTATTATTAAATATACACTTAGATGTATATTTAACATGAAACTATCAAAAGTGATTGACTCTCAATTACATACAAATTGTGCCTACACTCCCCATCTCATCTTTACATCGAATCTTCTAGGAAGCCAAGCAACTTGCACATACAATAATGTCATAGTGATTGACTCATAATAGTTACTACCTCCACAAAAGTTAATGTAATGATGTACTTTTTTATGTTTACCTTTGAATTGCTAATATGAGAGCATACTCATTTATATTTACACATAAATAATCAATATAACCCCTCTATTCTATCAACTTATCTCTTTAGATGGTGCCTAACTTCATTCGTCTTTTATACCAATCACCCTAATAACAATCTTCCCACTAATATCATAATAAAATATAACAACCAACAATTCATCTTTTCAAGTTATAAAAAATAAAAATCAATTATTTTTCATCATTACTTCATTCTTTATAAGATAAATTCATGTGACTAGGATGTATAAATACCTTAAGTTACAAAGTTAAGAAATTTATTTAACAATATAAAACACAAATTCATTATAGTGTTTACTCTTTTAAGCCCTCACATTTTTTATATTTTTCTTCTCTTCTATAAGTTATTAGCTTAAGTATTAGAGGGTTCTTTATTATGATAAGAGACTTGTTTTGCATGAAATATCAAGTATAAAGACAAAATGCACATTCAAGTCCAGACTTTTTAATGCAATAAGCAGCTATGAAAAGTTCATATCCAACCTGAAGTTTTCGCGACCTCGTCAACAATATTGTTTATGAAAATTAAACAAAAACTAATTCATTTTCATCTCACACCTTATCACAAAAACTTCTTTTTATGGTTAGTGACTTGGATACTATAAAACACAAGAGAATAATTGATCTCTTTATCACAAGCACTCTGGTTTATTAATATCTCCGACAACGCTCTCATCAAGTGAAAGTGTTTAACAATATTGTTTTAGCAATACAACAACAACTTCAGACTCTCTCGCTCCTTTTACGGGAGATGCCACACAGAGCTTAATTACATTCATTAAGTGCACATAGACAACACTAGTTCATTGAAGGAACAATATGGAACTACTTGCAAAATAATATAAGAACACTCGTACTCCAACTCTTTAAAGGAATTGTTCTTGTTACAAAAGTCATTCTTGAATTGAACACTTTAGAAGCGGCTATCATCATCAATCTTTATTTGACTCTTTCCTATATGCTCCTCATTGAAAAATACCTCGATGCAAATCAAGATTAGTAACAATACAAATTTCTAAAAATGAACATTAGCTCTACCAAGTAAGAGAGTCTCCATTTTATCTTTGAGTGTTGCCCTCTCTCTCCAAAATTTACATCTTCACAAAGACCGACTCATACAAATACGATGGTCTTATAGATCTAATAGAGCATATACAAAACATGCGAAGCATTCTAGAACTTGTAAACTAAGATAACAATGTTATATAAAATCCTTCAAATAATATTTAATGGATCTTCTCTCATATGATATCACATACTTGAGTCCAACTCCATCCTGGATTTTCATGATCACTATACCAAACTCATTTTTTGATTTGGTATAAGTATATGAGTTAAAAAGATCATAACTAAGCTTCTCATCATCAAGAGTAAGATGAAAACACCATTAAATATATCCAAAGGTTTAACAAGAAAATGCTTAACATAGAAACCTTAATCGAATTCATTATCACTAAAGCCCTATTTAATAAAGTCTACAACTATTCTTTATGAAAACAATCATACATTTTCTCTTACCAAACTCTCCTTATAGTAAAATAGACAATAAAAAACATATTTGAGTAGAAAAGGCAAGTATAATTAAACAAAAACACCCTTGTTTCCAACCACAAAGAGTAGAATTTCTTAAGCATCATTGATCTCCTAGCAATGCAAGGGCATCTGAAAGGAACATTAAAGGATCTCTTCGTGATTGTCTTACATTCTTTGAGCTCTTGACCACACCTCTAACCATTAAGTAAAAAGAAGTATCGGTTGTCATCAAAGAAAAAAAATTTATATGGTATCCCTTTTTATAAAGAGTGGCTTTAACAATAGAAACCCTAACAAATTTTATTTATTCCATCATCATCATAACCATTATATTGATGATTGTAGTGCCCTAAAAATTAGATAAAAAGATTGATCACTGGAGGTTACTTTTAATAGTTTATAAGAAAAGTAGTCTTTATATATTTTTCTCTGAGTGAAAATCTAAATGCTTTCAAACAAAATTTTCAGGTCTTCAACAAGAATTCTCTATGTATTTACAATGAAATATCTATGTCTTTAACAAAGTCTTCAAATCTCAAATAAAATCTTCATGCGTTTAAATAAAATCCTTAGGTCTCTAACAAGTGAAATGTTTCCAAACAAAGTCTCCATTGTATCTCCATTTACATAAAAGAATCTTTTGAACTTTTCAATGAAAAAATTAATATTATCTCTCTAGGTAGTCTCCATATGTTTTTCTCCATGTTTTGATTTATCTTCAAGTCTTTAAGTGAAAAATCTTTATTTCTCCAAATAAAATCTTCAGGCCTCCAACGAGAATTATCCATATATTTTATAATAAAGTCTCTATGTCTTCAAATGAATTCTACATATCTCCAAAAAAGTTTCCAACAAAATATCCATGTCTCCAAACAAAATATTCATGTCTCTATATAAAATCTATAAGTTTTCAGGGAGAATTCTCCATGTCTCCATAATGAAATCCTTATATCCTTATGTTTTCAATAAAATATCTCCAAACAAAATCTTCATTATATCTCCACTTACATAAAATAATATTTTGAACTTTTTAATGAATAAATTGATATTATCTGTCCACGTGGTCAACATACATTTTTCTTCAAAGTTTTATTTATCTTTATATCTTGAAGTGGAAATCTCTATGTCTCCAAATAAAATCTTCAAGTTTCTAATGACAATTTTTCATGCCTATAATAAAATCTTTATGTCCTCAACAAAATGTCTCTAAATAAAGTCTTAATGTATTCGATAAAGTCTCAATGTCTCTAAACAAAATCTCAATGCCTTTAACAAGAACTTTTCATATGTTCACAATAAAGTCTTTATATATGATGTATATAATGAAATGTCTTTAAATAAAGTTTTCATCTCTCCATGATAATATCTCCAAGAGAAATCTTTATGCATTCAATGGAATCCTCATATCTCCAACGAAATCTTCATGTCTTTAATGGATTCTCTATATCTCCATATCTCTTATGGAATTTATATATCTCCAATAAAAACTCCATGTCTTCATGTAATATATTCATATATAATGCTTTGCCACATCACAAAAACATTCTCTACTTGTGAAGATTTTCTTTAACCAAAAAATCATAATGGACACTAGTAGTGTTGTACAACTTGATGAGGATAAATTTATGATTCTTTGAAATTACACACAAATTCAAATACTAGAGGGAAAATGGTGGTGCAAAAAAAAAGGCAACCCTTGCCTTTTTTGTCAACCCAAATAATAAGAGATAGGACAATAAATCACAAACCAAGCTAAATCAAAATAAAAATGGCAAGAACTAAAAAGGGCAACGAAGAGTTGACACGAGAGAGAAGAAAAGAAAAAATAATCGCATGGATTTCAAGTAATGGAAGAGAAAGAAGAAAGAAAAAAAGAAAGGGATTTTGATGACACACTAAAACTTTGATCAATATATGTATTGTACTATTAAAAAAATCTTGACAAGAAGAATCTAATTACACCAAGAAAGCCTGTCATTAAAGCCAAAGGTGAGCAATGCATGTGTCTCAAAGGCATCTGGATATAACTCACATATTGGTACATGTATTATATATGCTAGCCAAGATTCTTTTTCCCTCCCTTTTAGTCCTTTTGTTTCAATCCATAGTCCTCATAAAATTCTCTAGTGTAGTCTCCATAATTAAATTAAAAGGAGAAAAGAGAAAATAAAACAATGAAAATGAATTTATACTATTCAATTTATCCAATAATTTTACACTCAAGCCTTTTTAGAAGAGGCTGCTCTCCAACCTAAATGGACTCCTTCCCAATCATTATCAAGCCCTCAACCACAAACTAGTCCTTGTCCTAACCAACTTGGAACCAAATCCCATGTAAATTACAGGAAACCAAGCAATTAGAACACACCCAATGCAAAATTACTATATACAAAAAAGTCAGTATGACAATGCACTCTCGTATACTTACACATGAATTGTTAATAGGATGGCTAACTTTCTCTTTCTCATCAATAGCTATCTTCTTCTAACTTGTCTTCTCATAAAGTGCCTACCTTCACTCACCTTTCATGCCAATCACTTTTGAGCAGAAACTTTTTCCACCAATACCACAAAAAAACACAACTCATCTCTTTAGATTATTTGCATGGAAAAAAAATTATTTTATATTTTTACTTTATTCTTCACAAGATAAGCTCAAGTCAACAAGTAAAGAAATTCATTTAACAATAAAATATAAATTCATTACAATATTCACTCTCTTGAGCTCTTGCTTATTAAGTTATATTTTTCTTTTCTCGGACAAGTTACTAAACAAAGCTCATATTCAAGCTAGGATCTTCATCTCAAAACGCAGTCTTGAAAAGCCCAAATCCAATATAAAGTTATCATAACATTATCAAGGGGTTGTATTAAGCCAAAAATCATACGAGAATTAACTTGTAAATTGCAAGTTCACCCACCTATTTCTTAGATGAACAAGACCTATCACGATCTGACAGGGTAATGGAAACGTTGGCGGGTTATGGTTAATGATTTGAAGGAATGTTCTGCACCTAGGTAAGCACAGCTAGATAGGCAAGGTGTTGAAGGCAAAAATCTTGGCTGGAAGAGTCGGGGTGCGAGCTGCAGTCATTCAATTTTCCACTTCTGCGTAGAGCCCTTCTAATAAGATTTTTCACTTCTGTATAATTTCACACTTTTGACTTTTTAAGTAGGATGCCACTCTCACTCGTTAAAAAAATAAAATCATGAGCTAGCTCCGTGCCAAGCCTTAGATCGACAAAACACGCCCGAGATCGACGAAAATCCAGGTTAATTCATCAGGCAGGCCTTACAACTCCAAGATAGAGACGTAATCTTTTTTGGTTAAATGAAATATCGCTTGTCTTGTCAAAGAAGATCTTGCCTCCAAGGGAAGTAGATATTAAAGTTACAGAAACATCAATATAAAGGAAACGTACGTTTTTTAAAATGAAAATGATCACTTGTTCATCGCATATTAACCAGCAGGAGCAATTATACGACCTCTCACTCATCCAATGTAAGCATTAGCACACTCAGTTAGGATGACACTCCCACGCTCTATATAGCATGATGGAGATTGAAAAAAGAAGAGAGGTCAAATTTAACGAATGACGTTTTCCTACAGAAACATTTCCAGGCAAATGATCCTGATCTCATGCAAACTCATCCAGTTCACTAGTAGGGAGCTGATCTACTTCGAGCGTAAGCCAGGAATATTCCTGAGCCCCATCTTGCCAAGGACGAGTTTGGGAATGGCAGGAGGAGTATCAAGTCCCATGCTTCGGCTAAACTCATTAGCAAGCTCCACAAGCCTGTGCTTGTCACTGCCCACTTTCTTTTGTGAATTGTAATAACCTAGCCAGGCCTGGTATGCTGATTCTTTGGAATTCATGTCCACCTGGGACAGTGCCCGTTCCATCTGTTCAGGAATGTTTACTTGTCAGTGTCACAGAAAAGGTTGGTTTAAGAAATTCTGAATCTGTGCTTTCTAATTGATGATGGAATTGTTCTTCAGAATATCAGTAGAAAGGAGTAGACTAGATGGAATTATTTTTCAGAGTAACAGTAGAAAGAACAAAGTAGATTACCTTTTTCTTTGTGTCTGGGTCTATTGAAGGCACTGGAGCTTTTGTTATTGGCAGATCCTTGACAGTAGATAAAAAGAATTCCTCCCAAGGTGCCAGTAATATAATGCCTTCTCCTTCTTTACCTTTACGCCCAGTTCTACCAAGTCGATGTATATACTGTTCTCTACTAGCCGGTAACCCAACCTAAATTTGCAATAAATGTAATTATTATCCATGGGAGCAGAAAAAGTTTGCAAACACGAAGGGGAAGATTGAATATGGAAGATCTAGAAGAAGCTTAAAACTTCATGAATGTAAAAATGGGAAAAGGACACCATTTCTCTGCAAAAATTGGGGTAGTAGTTAGAAAAGCTTAAATGACCGGTATGCAAGGGTCAATTTGCTCAAACTCTTAATGTTATGCCATGGGCATAAAAATTCCTTTGGTTTGCAAGAGGTTAAGTTGGTATTAATAGCATAAAACACTACTGGAATGAAAGCGTGAAAACCTTTTTTTTCCTTTTGGATCTTGAACAAATACTGAAGTCCAATCACTCACCTCGGTGAAAGTAGAAACATAACATAGATATACCTGAATGACAAGGGTGACATCTGGATAATCAACTCCACGTGCAGATACATCAGAAGTCACAAGTATCAGGCCCTTTGACTTGCGGAACTCATCAGAAACCCTGGTCCTATAGGTCTGAGCCTTTCTAGAATGGATCTCTCTGATATTCAAGTTCAGTTCACCAAGAAGTCTGGCAACCAGTCCAGTCACTCTAGCAGTAGTACAAAAAACAATAACCTGCACAAACCATGGGCGATTACATATACTGCATGACAGTGTTATATCAAGTAAATCTCAGTAAGAAAACAGGCTGAAAACAGGCTCTAAAAAAAGTAAACACAGAAACAGGCTTGACTGTGATGTGTACCTTATAATCGGGGTCATCTGCCATATGATCTTTCAAAATGGCATACAAAAAAGGAAATTGTTTGTCTAATGGAGCAACCAAATGCATCTGTCTGACCTGAAATTATCCAGCAATTTAAGAAAATGCACATATATATTATCAGTATTGGATGGCAAATGCCATGAAGAAGCCTACCTTGGAATGTGTGTCCTCAGCTCCCTCTTGAACTGTATTGATGAACTCATGGTCTCTTTTCAAAGCAGAGTGACAAATTTGGCGAACCTTCATACAGAGCAACAACTTCAGAATATTCAATAAAATGAAAAGACAAGTTAACACATGACAAAGATAAAAAGAAAACCTCTTCAGGAACCGTGGCAGAAAACAAGAGTGTTTGTCTCTGTTTTGGAATAGCTGCAATTATTTTCTCAATATCTTTACAAAATCCCATGTCTAGCAAACGATCAGCTTCATCAAGTACAAGGACTTTCACACCCATCAGCCTCGTTGCAAATCCTGCAGTATTCTCAATATGATCTTTGAGCCTTCCAGGTGTAGCAACAAGGATCTGAGAATTTTAAATGTGTGAATAGTATAACGATATGCAACCATGGTTAGATGGAATTCATTTTCTTGAGAAATTAAGCCAGAATTTAAAAATTTATTCAGTACACATCCAGGATGATGAATCAGTATCTAACTGGTCAGTTGAATATTCCAAGTGATATTAAGAGATTAACCAGATTAATTTAGATTCAAATGACTGCAAAACCAACCCTTCACAGCATATCAAACATTGAGGAAAATTAGAATATTTCCATGCTTGGCCAGATAAATGCACGGGGAGGGCTGTAACATAACAAGGCAGTCAGTTCAATGAAGGATACTACCCTTTAGACAATGATAAACTCACCTGGCAAAGGTTTGCTTGCATACTTTTCTGCTCTAAAGCAATTCTCACCCCTCCTATCACAACTTGAACACCAATAGCAGAGTGATACTTCAACAGGGCCTTCGCTTCTGTGGCAGCCTGAGTTGCAAGCTCCCTTGTTGGGCATACGACAAGTACAAGAATTGGGGGACGTTTTTGATCACGATCAACAGGAGGAGATTTTACAACAACTTCAATTGAAGGAAGCTGGAAAAAAGAATTCAAAAAAGTTTCAAGAATTAAGAGGTTTTCACGATCCCAAACTCATAAGATAACCGAAATGCTTATATCTACTATTGTAGAAAACAAAATATCTATACAGCAAAACATAGATATAAACCCTGAAAAATAGGCTATACAAAAAGTTTATCCCTACTCATACACTTACCAATGCATGTGGAGTTGTTAAAAAAAATGAAGGAACAAGAAGTCCTCAAGTTAAAAATGGTTGTAGACAGTCCTCATTTGGTTAACATGCTTATTCAAATAAAGTACCTTACCAAAAAAGCTACAGTTTTTCCTGTACCCGTCTTAGCCTTGGCCAGAACATCCTTACCTGGAAACAAGATATGCAAGAGTTATCATCTTATGGAAAAGGGTGTTGACATTAAAGCAGGTCAGCTGCAGTGCAACACCACAATTGAGGATACATAAGAAAATGAAAATTAGTCACAATGGTGGCAAATTCAGGATTGACTATGCCAGGGCATTTAACTCTTTGGCAGCACTTCTTCAAACAAATGGATGCACTTTGAAACTAGTGGATGGAGAATATGAAACTTGCACGAAACAGAAAAAAGTCCTCACAGTTTGAGGACATTCCTCGTAATCCAAACTAACAGCGAGGAAAGAATTATTTTGAAATTAAACTATAACTACAATCTCCTGATGGTATCGCAGTAACCACAAGGAAAAAACTTAGCATTTCAACATCCAGAACTGTGACATCTGTTTCTCAAAAAATCAATTAGCATGAGCCATGAATGAGCAAACAAGACTAGATCATTTTTTAAAAAATAAATAGATAAACCTTTGAGTATAATAGGAAGTGTTGCCGCCTGGACCACTGTCATTTTCTCATATCCAGCATGGTTGATTCCTTTTAATGACAATGGAGAAATTGAACATTGATCAAATCTGCAACCATTTTACATATGTTAGATTTGACTAGAGATCTACAAAATCCTATAAACATTGAAAAGAGAAAAGGAAAAAAAAAACTCCGACAGAGTAGATATGATAAATTCAACACATGTTTCTTTGCCACATCAAATTTATGACTATACAAATCAATTTATCATACCTAGTCTCACTCATAAAAGAATCAGAATTCGCAGACAAACTTGGCCTATCTTTCACCTCAAAATCATTCTCCAAACCAATAGAGGACAGTGCATTCTTCTCAAAAAACCCATTATCATTACCTCCATCATCATCACCATCACTTTCTTCCTCGGTAATTAAACCCCCAAGATTCTGCATTAGCCCCTTCCTCTCATCCTCACCACTATCCACCACATCATCATCAATAAAACCCCTTTTGCCTCTTAATCCCTTACCATTTCTCTTAACCCCTGAATCCCTCTCTCCCCGTCCTCTTCTCTCTTTTGGTAAACCCACAGTTCCTCGATTCCTTGTCGGCGAACCAAACCTGGACTCAGTTCTCCTTCGAGTTGGCTCACTAAACTCATTCGAGTTACTGTCCCTTCTCCTCTTCATCGAAAAACCCCCTGCACCGCCACCTTTATTGCCACCGCTATCTGTCTCTCTAGCGCGACCACTCTTACTTCTGTAACGACGACCCATATCAGAATCTGGCTCGTCTTCGCTAGTGACTTGGCTACGAATCGAGTTAGTCCGCAAGTCACTAACCCAGTCACTGAGTTCGGCCTCGTCTTCAATTAAACTCTTAGAAGGCCTAGACTCTCCTCTCTCCACTCTACCACCAGTAAGGCGGCTGAATTCGGGTCTTGACTGGGTTGGTCCAGGTCGAAATGAACGGGAGGAGAATTGAGAAGCAAACCCTAGGTACTTGAGTTTAAAAGGGAAGACCCGAGAGAAAATGGGGATGGGCCGAGGGGTATTTAGGGAGAGTCCGACATTCATGAGAGGGAAACGGGTTACGGGAAGAGACGGGTTAAGGAAACGGAGAGGTGGAAGGAATTTAATGGGCATTAGGAGTACCCGGGTTTGCCAGTTTCCGGTTTTGGGTGCCGGATAAATAGAGTATAGTTTTTTTGTTTGTGAATGGACTAGGGTTTAAGGTTTTTATGGTTTTCAAAGAGAGGCGCCGTTGTGGAGTTAGGGTTTTAGGTTAAGTGGAAAGAAAATACCAGTGTGCTCTAAACGCAACGTTTTTGTTTTTGTTTTTGTTGGTTTTTTTGGAAAGATAAGTCCGTGGGATATTTTATTGTGTTAATTTAACTTAGTTGCTGTTGTTTATTAAAATAATTAACGAGTCGATGCTGTGATCTAAATAACTCAGGCAGAGTTTAGAATTGAGGTAAAAATTATTTTTTAAAATATTTTTTGTTTAGTAAAATATAAATATAATATTTTTAAAATATTTAAAATTAAATTTTAATATTAATATATATTAAAAAATTAAATTCTTTTAAAAACCATAGCATTATCACATTAACAAACATGTTCTTAAATAAAGTGAGGAAACTTTTGTTTTTTAATACTTTTTAAAAGTGTGATTGTTTTAAAAAAAATATTAAATTAATTTTTAATGTATTTTCAAATAAAAAATACTTTTAAAAAATATAATGCATAATAATATCAAATAAACACATAATATATATTTGATATTGTGAAAAATTTTGTAATTATAATTTAAAAAATAGACTTACGAAAAACATTTTTAGTTATTATTAGTTAGATTAAAATATATATTTAGTTAGAACTATTATTAAAATTAAAATTAAGTAAAATACAGTTAAAAAGTGTTTGATTAAAAATTATATTGAAAATATAGTTCATGATAAAAATAACTAAAAATAATACACATTAATTTTATAACTTCAAGTTATACGAGAAATATATGATTATTAATATATAATAAATATAGTAAAATAATATTAAGATCCAATTCGGGAACAAACAATAATAAATATAATGATTATAAACTTGGTCCAAGTAAAAATATATTTATTATCATCATCATCATCATCATCATCATTATTATTTATACATGTTTTCAAATATAAATTATTTTTATTCTTTTAATTTAATCATGGTTTACCAATTACATGACTTTATGAATTGGCATAACATTAGTTAAAATATTATTATAAATAAAATTTTAATAAGAATCAAATTTTATAAGTGAATGATTATTTTGAAATCTTGATGTAGTATAGCTATGTAGTGTTATTAATATAACTATAATTTAAATAAAATAAATAAATATGTTTTGTAAGAATTTTTACCACCTCCAAAACACATACTTCAAAAATACATTGAATGCATTGGAGGTCTTGACCTGATGGTGGAAGAGGTTTGTTTTCTTTCACTGCTTTTGGATTCGAATCTTCATGTGCACGTCTATTATCCTTGCGGTATCTTACATGCCTACTGAGTTTGAAGAGTGTTCAGTGAATCATGAGATTAGACGTGATACATATAAATTGACCCGGATACCCACATAAATTAAAAAAAAAAACATTGAATCACGTTATATATTAATGAGCATGCATGATTGAATATTTTTTTCTTGGCTTCTTGGTTATTCCCATAAAAATCTACAAATGATATTTTTTATTTTTATAATAACCTAAAAATACATAGTTACTTGAATAACATGCATCTACCAAATAAATTTTATCTATGATAATAAATAACAAATTTATAAGTTATTACACAAAGGAAGGTTATCCAGGAAAATAGTAAAAATAATCACTTCAATTTTCTCATTTAATTACATCATTTTGTAAATGAATGAACAAAATAATCCCAATAATTTATATTCTGCATTAATAATGCAAAAGTATATTAGCGTTACCATATATCTTGGAAACATCTTAATTTTCAGTGCAGTGTTTCTAAACTTGGGGTCTTTGTCTCCTGCTGTTTGAAGATTGAAAAGAAACAGGCATGGTTTTGCAGGAAGTGTGCAGTTTGGAAATGGAAATGAAAGGTCTTCAAAGAAAAGAACATGGGCTTTAAATAACATAGAATTTAATTGAAATAAATTCAATAAACAATTTTTTATTTTTTATTTTTTTTGCTCTACAGACAACATGGGCAATGAACTCTTATAAAGTTTGTGATCTAGTTCCTCACAGATTCATAGAACTTGCCAGGAGGTTCTTTGAGTTCTTTTCCAAAATCTTACACCATCGATTCCCCTGAAGCAGGCACCTTACAAAGAAAAATCAACCCTGAAGATGACAGAGGGATCAGCATTTTGAACAATCCTGAGATGCTCAAGTAGCTTATATAATGGTAGCCTCTCTACAAAATCCTTAAATAGATTAAAAAGAAGAAAAAAACAAGAGAACAAATCACAAGCATGCTAGGCGAAGAGTGCATTTATTCTAAACAGTTTCCTCCCAGAAGGTTTGGTAAAGCAGATGCAATAATAACCTCAGAGTCCAGGTGATTAAGACCTGAAATAAAGAAAAAGGCAATAGCTGAACTTTTGCAAAGTGAACAATTAGCTCTGCCTGGAAAATCTACATTTGATTGGCTTTGTAGGCAGTACAATAAGTTCGAACATGAAATTAAAACCATCATGAAGTTTAGAATCCTTCAAAACCCATTTGAAAAGAGAAACAAAGAGAATACACAAGTTTCAGATGGCATAGCAGATATGATATATTTGGCATATGTGCGGCTTTGAGATGATTATATTTTTTTATCTGAAATTTTGTATATGAATAAAAAGAATGGAAATTAAACAACATATAATATATATACATATATATATATATATATATGTATATATGAAAAGGAGAATTTTACTAAAAAAATTATGTTTTCTAATAACTTAAATTATTATATTTTTTATAAAAATATATTTTTATTATCATATATTAAATAAGATAGTTTAAAGAGTGTCTGGCAATACAAAATCAAATATCTTCTTGCATTTTTATTTTTTAGTTATTTATTTTAATTTTTTATCATTGTTAATAATATTTTTTTTATTTATTACCTTATGTAATTTTTTAATTTACTTTATTAAAAGCATGCATCAACTTTTTAATTCTCTGTTAAAATATTTCATGGTTACAGAAAACTAGTTCTAAAGTGTGAAGAAAACAATAAAGCATTCAGTATCCAACTAAGCAAGCCAATAACCAGTCCTTTGGTTGACTTCATGTCCTACGCACAGAAACACCATACCTCTTTGGCTGTTCATAGCCACTCAGAGAAACAAGATTTGAACTTCTTAGTTATCATACCTTAACGAGGGAATTATCTTTTATCGTTGAGACTATTAGCGATTGAAAAGAAGAAGAAGAAGAAGAAGAAACCTCATTTTTATGTATGAAATCTGAAGGGTTAAGTTTCTCCTACCACTCAATACTCTTTAAATTTAATTAGGCACGGCGTTATAGTCAGTTCATTAATTAGGGATGTTTAGGATTATTATTAATTATTTTTTAAAATATTTTTTATTATTTTTAAAAAATTATTCTTTATATCAATATATCAAAACAATCTAAAAATATAAAATAATTTTAAATATTCATGAAATATCATTTAAAATACAATTTTAAGATTCTATTTATTCTCTGTCAGCTTTTATATTTACAGTAAAACAAACAAAATAAAGTGTTTAGTAATAAATTAAAATATGTTTTATATTATGAGGCACACTAAAAAAATAAATTTAAAACATGATTTTTGTGTAATAGTTTTTATATTTTTTTAATTGAATTTCATAAAAATTCTTAAAATCCTGTTTGTTTTTGTGTTTCAAAAGCTTTTTTGAAAAAAAAATTATTTATTTTTTTTTAAATTAATATTTTTTTATATTTTCATATTATTTTGATAGGCTGATAAAAAAAAATTAAAAATAAATTTTTTTAATTAATTTTTAAATAAAAAATATTTTGAAAAATAACCACAATTACAATCTCAAGTATAACTATTAAATATTTTATATATTTTTTTTTGTTACATAAAATTTTTAATTATAATTTTTTTTAAACAAGTATCTAAATTCAACTAACCTAAATTAATTATAAATTTTTTAAATTAATTTTTTTAAATCACAACCATAAAAATTATCTAAACAACAAATATACTTTAAAAAAGCATGGAAGCAGGGGCATTTCGCTCCAGTCGGGCTTAAAGTTTAAAGTTGGGATCCAGAACATCTTCTTCTTTGGGCAGATATGATTTCTTGCGGGTCAGGTACATGAGTTCATGAGGTCCAGGGAGAAATAGGCTGGACCAAGCCGCATCACATATAAAAGGGTCCAGTCATTGAAAATCATATGGCTGAACCTCGTTAGTGACCTAACTGAACTGGCTCGTTTACGTGAGGTTGAGGATTATTTACTCGATGGCTAGATAGTCCATCTGAAGGACATGACTGATGAAGCAATCGCAAGAGCCTACTGGTGCTTGAATATTTGACCATTTGATATACTTAAGCTTCACCTTTTCACAAATGTTCAAGTCACGTCGACCCAGATGATGGGTCGGGATTGAAACTTCAAGTAGCGAGAGTAACTTCAAATGCCGTCCCTTGTTGGACGCAAGTGCTTGGTGGCTCTCGAGCAACCATCCCTGTAAATGTAGACAAGTTTTTTACACGAGAGAGTCGATGGATGAAGGTGATATGATGTGGTCCTCTCAATAATTCTCCTAACAAGTTAGCATTGGCCCCTGTATCTTGGGCCATTGCAGAGATGGGTTCGACAGGATAAGATCATCAAGATGTTGCCTACGTACTAAGGAGTAAGTCATGGACACACATGATTAGAGACGCAGTTTTGCCTCGGACAAGAGACGTGTCTGGATGCCTTGACTGCCAAGGACATGCTCTCGTGAAATAGCCAGAATTCGTTGTGGGCGTGGGGCCTGACAGTGTTGATATTTGTTCCTCCTGGGTTATTTTCATTTTCATGGCTTGTGGCCTTTGAAAAAGGCCTCACTAAAACAACAACTGGTTGCTGTAAAGAGCTTAGCAAGGGCTCGTGACACGCGCACGACATGAAAAGATAAGAGTGCTTGTGTGAAAATTGACGGTTCGTCACCAGCTTGTGGTGTGCGTGGCGCACAGTTCTTGGCCTTTGCTTACACTTGGTGGAACTTCTGCTACAAATATTATCAATTATTTTCTAGTTAATAAAAGAAAGAGATAAAGGAATTGAATAACTTTAAGTAATTAAAAAATTATTTTAATTATAAAGCATATTTTTTATAATTTATTTTATTCTATTTTTTATGTGTCGTGTTATATTGATATATAAACTTTACATGAATTGAATCAATAAATACATCAAATTATTGAATAATAACATTATTTTTTATTATAAATTTATTTTTAATATTAAAACAAATCAATCATATATTACTTTAAATATTTAGCTTCTTTTTTTTTCAACAAACGGTTTTATATGGTTTGTTTAGTCACTTTAAAATACTTTGTTTTTAATTCTTTTAATTGTCTATCAAGTATTTTATTTATTATTATTTTTTAATATTAAATCAACACATAATAAAAAGAAAACTCAAAATCATGTGAATGACCAAATAATATCCAAGAAAAAAAACAAACATATAAGATGACAAAACTCTATGAAAGATTTCAGATTTTATATCAAGAGGAAGACATATGAACAAAAGCAAGAAAGACTTTATGCAAATTAATAAGTTCTTGTCCAGGAAATAAGATGGTATAAAATGTTATGTAATTAAGAATAAATAGAAAACTAATACACTCAATATATTGAATAAATCAATAGCAAACCTTTAAATAGGTCTAATGGTAGCAAGGAAATAGCAATAAAATAATAATACAATCCTTATTATCTAAAACGTGGATGGAACTCTTATAGAACAGGTCTTTCATTACTTATTCCAGATAAACTCAAAGGGCATAATTAACATAACTTATTTTAACACCTTCCTTTAAACTAATATCTGTAGATATTGATTTAGGAATTAACAACTGCTACTTCTTCTCTGATGGCATCTTTTGAAGAGCACAATGAAATGAGATTTCAAAGCTTAATAAAAATTGCAGGCTTAAAAAGCTTAGTTAATATATCTACAATCTGATCTTCACTTTTCTAGAACACCAAATTAATAACATTTTCTTTACATAGATCACGTGAGAAGTGAAACTTGATGTCAATGTGTTTGCTTCTCCCATAATATACTGGATTCTTTGAAAGATTTATGGTGGACATGTTATCACAATAGATTAAGGTTGAATCTTGGTGCTAGTTGTTTTGTAAGAACTTAAGTAATCTGTGTAAATAAATTGCTTGACTTGAAGTTGATGTTGCAGCAACAAATTCAACTTTAGTGGTTAATAAAACTACTATCTGTTGTTTTTTTAAAGACCATGAAACATCTCCAGAATTTAACATGATCACCAATCTGAAAGTACTTTTTCTATCATCAAGATCTTCAGTATAATTGCTATTTGAAAAACCAATCAGAGTTGAATTTTTATCCCTTTTATACAAGATTTCATAGTTTGCGGTGCTTTTCAAGTAGTGAAAAATTCATTTTGCAGCCAAGAGGTGAGCTTTTATTGGACACTTCATATATCTATTGATTAAACTGACAACATACATGATATCTGGCGTGGTTAATGTTAAATACATAAGACTCCCAACTATTTGCTTATAGAAAGCAGTATTCACTTTCTTTCCTACATCATCTTTGACAAGTTTCAAGCTAAGATCAATTAGGGTGGGAATTGCAATTCGTCATTTTGAACCTATTTAAAATCCCTGAAGCATATTTTTTCTACGAGATAAATATACCATCAGACGATTGCACTACTTCAATGCCCAAAAAATAATGTTATCAACCCCAAATTTGTTATATCAAATTCCTTCACTATAGAATTCTTAAACCCATTAAACATGGATCTATCATTTCCCATATAAATGAGATCATCAATATATAAACACACAACTAACACCTTTTTATCAACTCCAAATTTAACATATAGAGTGTGCTTATTAGGGCATTTAAGAAAACCTTTCTTAGTAAAGTAAACATCTATATGGCTATACCAAGTATAATGCTTTTTTAATTTGTATACCTGATCCGCATGACCTTATTGCACATATATAGGAGGTTGATCAATGTACACCTCATATTTCAATGTTTCATGCAAGAATGCAGACTTTACATCAAGTTGATATATAGGGTATGAATTCTGAACAACAATTGATAATACTAACCAAATAGTATCCATTCTTGCAACTGGTGCAAACACCTCTTTAGAATCAATACCAAATTTTTGGTTGTACCTCTTTGCAACAAGTTAAGCTTTGTGCTTGTCTATTTTGCCATCTTTTTTCAGCTTGGTTTTAAAAATCCATTTAACACCAATGGATTTTTATCCTTTAGGATGTTTGGTCAGTTCCCAGCTATTATTTCTTTTAATTGACATGATCTTTTTGTCTATGGTTTTTTGTCATTTTGACTCTTTAGTAACTTCTTCAAATGTGATAAGATCACAATCTAATAAAAATATATAATAGGAAAAAACATCATCGGATTGTTCACCAGATTGAACAACACCACTCAACTCATAATATTCCATCCAAGCTGGCCTTCTTATCCTTCATTGAGATCGTGAACACTCTTGAGCTAGTTGATCTTTATTAAGACATAGTTGTGGTAATTTCTGATCTGATTGCAGGGTCTATAAATGTTGTTGATATTGCAGTTATTGGTCTGATTGTTTACTTGCTTCTACCTCGTTTTCTTTAAATAATACTGGTGTTTGCTGCTAATTTGCACTCTATTCTAACCAATTTTCAAGTGTTATCCTCCTTAAACACAACATCTTGACCAATGACAAATTTTTTAATATTAGAATTGAGCAATTTGTAGGCTTTTAAGTGCTCGTTGATTCTAAAGAATATATATTTTACACCTTTGTCATCTAACTTTTTTCTCTTCTCATCTGGAACATGTGTATATACAATGCATCCAAACACTTTGAAATGATCAATTAAAAGCTTTCATCCACTCCACGCTTCTTCAAGTATCATGTTTTGAACGGAAAATATAAGACTGCAATTCAAAACATGAATGCTCCATTTCACATCTTCTAGCCAGAAATCCTTCAAAACACTCATATGTGTTAACAAGCATCTTATAATATTTAGAATGGTTTGATTTTTCCTCTGTGATATACCATTTTGCTGTGGTGTGTATGCTGCAGTCAAGTGTTTTTGAATTTCATATTCATCACAAAAATCTTGATACTCTCTTAAACAAAACTCGCCACCATAGTCCGTACAAAGAATTTTAATGGTTCTCTTTACTTCATTCTCAGCATGTGTCTTGAAGCTTTTAAATGCATTAAAAGCTTCAAACTTATCCTGTAAAAAATAAACTCATGTTTTTCCATTGCAGTCATCGATGAAGGTGATGAAGTATCGTTTACCTCTATTTTATGATGGATTTATTAGTCCACAAAGATTAGAATGTACTAGCTTCAAAACTTTCTTTGCTTTCCATGATTTCCTTTATGGAAATTCTTTATGATGTTGTTTACCAACAATATAATTTTGACACACTTTGTTGAAATGAGTAATATTGGGAAGACTAATCACCATGTTCTTCTGATAAAGTGCCTTTAAACCATTGAAATTTAAATGACCATAGCGATAGTGCCAAAACCATGTTGAATCAATTTCCCTAGCCATAAGACAATGCTGAAGGGTCTGAATTTGCAATGGAATCAATTTGTTTAGTTCATTTTAGCATAAGCAACCAAACCCCTTATAGGATCATAAATTTCACAAGCACCATTCTTTATTGTAGTCATGTTTCCCTTCTCTTATAGTTGTCCCAAGCTAAGTAAATTGCTTTTCAAATCAGGAATATAAAAAACATTTGAGATATTCTCAATTGTATTTTTTTTTTCTAATTTGAATGTCACCCTTACACATGACATTAACTTTATAATAATCACCAAAACTTACAATAGTATAAAATTCTTCGTTTAGATGAGAGAAGAAAGACTTACTACCACACATATGATTACTGCAACCAATAACTAAGTACCAAACATCTTGTTCACATATATTATCCTTCGTATGAAATGTCATCAACAAAGTTTTTTCTTCCTTGTTTTCTACAAAGTTTGATTTCTACCACTTTTCTTTATTATGAGGCAATTTGGTATAGCATTCAGATTGATAATGACCAAGTCTATGACACTTGTAGCACTCCATATTAGTTCTGCTAAATGGTTGTTCATGTTTTTTTCCTCTGCCTCCATCTTTGTTGTCATGATTTCCTCTGCCTCGACCTCTACCTCTTCCTCTCATATGTGAGGATTCAATAAAGGTCATGATTTCCTCTGCCTCGACCTCTACCTCTTCCTCTCATATGTGAGGATTCAATAAAGGTCATGATTTCCTCTGCCTCGACCTCTACCTCTTCCTCTCATATGTGAGGATTCAATAAAGGTCGAAGCTTTCAAAACATGCTCCTCTGTGATTATGCTTCATTTCATCTTTTGCTCATGTAATAATAATGAGCTTTGAAGTTCATTAAGAGAAAGAGCTTATATATCTTTAGACTCTTTGATTAAGCAAGCAATATCATCAAACTTTGACGATAAGGAATGTAAAATATTTTCAATAATTACAGTATCATTCATCTTTTTCATCATGAAACTGCATTTTGTTTGATATCCCCATGGTCTTTGCATAATATTTGGTGTCTAATTCTCCATCCTTTATTTGTAAAGCCTCAAAATCTCTCATGAGGGCTTGAAGTTGTGAACATTTAACTCTTGAAGAGCCTTGATATTTCTTCTTCATAGAATCCCATATTTGTTTGGAAGTATCTTTGTTAAAAATTTATTTCCAAGATAGAACGATCAATATCCTGAAATAAATAATTCTTTGCCTTCAAATCTTTTAATTTCAAGCCACTCAACTCAATCAGTTGAGCTTCTATTAAAATAATCCTAGTTTCTGGTTCTGCTATCCTCGAATTGACCACCTGTTAGTACTTTTTTATCGTAAGAAATTCTCTATTAGTATGCTTCAATGATCATAGTGGCCATCAAAACGAGGGATTGTTGCTTGCACCAAATTTGTTTCTATCATTGTATTTCTATTTCTACAAAATAGAAAACATTTAATAAAAGAAAGTTGTTGCTATTATTGACTATTTTGTGTACATTGTTTTTTGAGACTCACACTTTCTCTTCTATTTGTGGCTCTGATATCACTGTTAGTTAAATAAGAATAAATAAAAGACTAATGCACTTGGTGTATTGAATAAATCAATAATGAGCCTTTAAATAGGTCGTACAATATCAAGGAAATAGCAACAAAATAACAATAAAATTTTCACTAGCTAAAACATGGATGAAACTCCTATAAAATAGGTATTTCCTGTAGAACAGGTCTTTCACTACTTATTCCAGATAAACTCAAAAGGCATAATCAATATAACTTATTTTAAAATAAAAAAGGCCATAAATGAAAAAAAAAACAAAGGAAGAGAAGGTTCTTTCTAAAAAAAAGATAGAAAATGACCATATATATATGACCTTTTGAAAATCAAATCTTGAAAATAAATATTTGGTCCGAAACATGGTAATAACCATACATCAATAACCATAAGAAAAAAATAGCTAAAAATAATCATGTTTAGAAAAATACAATTATTAAAAATAAATATGAGAGGCTACAATAATAATAAAAATGTTATATATCAAACTCATGAAAAAAATTATCACGAGTTTAAGTGAGTATATTAAAAAAAAACAATAAAAGTATATATTACTAATTATTTCATAATCAATGAAACAAAAATATCAAGGAATTTAACAGCTGTAAGTAATTAAATAATTATTTCAATCATCTAATAAAATGAGATGATGAATTATATTTTTTATAATTTATTTTATTTTATCTTTTGATGTGTCTTGTTATAAGATTATATAAACTCCTCCTGAGTTCAATGCATGCATGCATAGATACATATGTATATGTATATGTATATGTATATATATATTATTTTATTTTATATATATTATTTTATTTTATTTTATTTATGTGACTTGTGTGTGTGTGTCGAGAGAGAGAGAGAGAATAAAAAGACCTTTTATTTTAAATTTCTCCTGTGTAAGAGATGCAATTTCTTTGTTAGAAGGTGGCCAGAAGAAAACGAATAAACATTTTGTGCTTTATGCATCATTGTAGCAAGAAATGAGGAAGTGCTGAAGCCCCGCGTGTTCCCATTGTGTAATACCGGGCATGTTCAGCAATTAAAATGACCGAGGCATCGTCTCGAGTTTTCTTCGGGTCATGAAAAGGACCGGTGCTTGTGTGATGCTTTATTTTTTATTTATTTTACAGAAAGCGAGTGTAAATACATAAACAGTATTCAATATAAAAAGGTTATAATTTTATATCTAATACATTTGCATTAAAACAAAAGGAGAGAATAACTTTATGAAAAAAAAATAAAGAGAATAAAACTATAACAAAAATATAGGTAGAAGTGTAGTTGCAATTATTTTTTAAAATATTTTTTAAAAGTATATTAAAATAATATTTTTTTATTTTTTAAAAAATAAATTTTATATCACATCAAAACAATCTGAAAACATAAAAAAATATGAATTTAAATAAAAAAAAATTAAAATTTTTTTAAAAGTACTTTTAAAATACAAAAACAAACAGGACATAATCCCGAAAACATTATAAACACGTTCCGGTGTTATAATTTAAAAGATATATATATATAGAGAGAGAGAGAGGATATCTCAGGCAGTTTGTATACATCAAATTAAGGTTGTATTTTTTAAAAAAAGTAATTTCTAAAAATTACTTTCCAAACTTTCTTATGTTTATTTATAATTAAAAAAGTTAGTCAACAAAAAATATTTTCTAGTTAAAATATTTATCTTTGTTTCTAGAAATATATTTTGAACTGAAAACACTTTCTAAAAGTTATGAAAAAGTTATAAATATCATATTATTTACTGATTATATCAAATTTGGTCCTTAAACTTTTAATTGCTATATATATTTTGTTTTGAATATTTATTTTTCAATCTCATCTCTTAAAATTTAATTGTTATATTAACTTTGATTCTCATTTTTATAATTGTTATTTGCTTTTCTCTTATCATTTCTTAATTAAAATTTTATTCTATTAAATTTGATTCTCGTTCTTCTGATTGTTACTTATTTTATTTAAAATAATTTATAAAATATTAATTATTATTATTTTAATTTTTTTATTTTTCAGATCTGATCTTTATTATTATTATTATTTTTATTATTTATTTTATTTGAGATAATTTATGAAATTATATTTTTTTTAATTTTAGTCGTATTCAACATTTTAACTTGTAAGATTTATTCCTCATTATTTTAATAAATTTAAGAAAAATAAAATATTAATAAGTTATTTTTTAGTTTATTTTTCATGACATAACTAAACACTAGAAAATATTTTTTAATTTATTTTTATTAAATTACTGAATATTAAAAAAATTATTTTTTAAAAATTTATCTTTAAAAAAATTTACTTTGCAGTAAACGAACAAGAATAAATCTTTATATCTAAAATAAGTTTTACATAACATGACGGATACATGTAATCTATGACTAGCTATCACCTAGCAAAGAGAATCGGAATAAAACCACACAAAGCATTCCTCTTGGCCCGTCCACTAAAAGAAAGAAGTCCAGTCTGAAAGATGCATAATAAACTCACACGTATGTGAAGAAATTTCTTTGTATCTATGTAGACAGGGGTGAGATGACAGTAGTTTACAGGAGAGGTTAAAATTAATATAATAATTTATATTATTAAATAACCTATTTATTTAAAATAAAAAATATTATATATTACATATTTAAATACTAAATAATAACAAAATCAAAATATTTCGCAAGGACCCAGCCCTGTTTGACTCCCCTTAATTCCGCCCCTATATGTAGACTCAAGGTTCTTAGTGATGATTTTGTCAAACATAGATAATAACAACATCAAGAAATTAGCAATGAATCTTCCCCCTTGGCATTTGAACAAACCCTTGTGAATTTATTTTGTATATGTGATGTTTTTCGGAGATGATGACTTAAATTAACATGTCAGTTGGAATCAAGTTTGAGATTGTTGAATCACACTAGCTATTTTATATGTTTCTAATGAAAATCGCCTGATTGCATCGCCGGTACGGAACATCTTATTCCCACAACTACTGTGCGGAATCAAAGATGAAGAAAGCCTTGGGTGCCTAATGAACTGGCCGCGGGATTTGTGTGGCGTAGAGCTGGTAGGTATTGAGGGGCTAGTTAGTTGACAGGCATAAACAGTGAAGGGTGATGGGGTTGTTGGCCCTTGCTAGCTAGGATTTCTTTCAGCGTTATAATCACCGTCGTTGTCCCGGTACCGTCGTTATCCTCATCGTGTCACCGTAATTGCTTTCAGCACGAAAATGATGTTGTTGGATTGTGCTTTCTGGTGCTCCTGGAGTGTTGTAAAGTGTGTTTCTTATAATATTTTTTTATTTTAAAAAAATATTTTAATAACAGATATTGTGTAATACATTAAAACAATATAAAAAAATCTAATTTTTTTTAGAAAAACGAGTCCGATCTCGTGAAGAAGGTAGGGTTTCACAAAAGAGTGATGCTGCTACTCCGATCTCGTGACTCGTGAAGAAGGTAGGGTTTCACGGCATAATAGCATTGCAGAGGCCAAGGCCTTCCTTGTCCTCCTCTGCTTGATCTTTTTCTTCCCCAATTCGAAAACAAGTGAAGTGGGCTGACGACATGTCCTCGGCAACGTGGATGAGTGGCGGCGGCCACCACATCTTAACCCCTCTCTGTTTCTTTTAGATGAAATTTTGTTCCAAAAGTAGTTTCTTTAGGATAGCCGGAAAATTCAAGGACGAGTTGTACTCGGTGATGGCTCATCTTTGAATTGACAATATGTTGGGAGTGTGATTATTGTTGATTTTTAAATAATTTTTTATGTTAAAATATATGTTAATAATATTTTTTATTTTTTAAAATTATTTTTAATATTAATATATCAATATAATTTAAAAATATTAAAAATATATTAATTTGAAATTAATAAAAAAATAAAAAAAATTCAAATTATTTTAAAAATACATTTGAAACAAAAAAACAGACAGGTGTTTATTTTCACTCGTTTTCCCCTCATGCACATCTGTTTTCTTGATTATATCTATCATTAATTAATTAAAAAAATAAAATTATCTCGAGACATTGTTACACACTAGAAGCTTGCTAGGAAATGCGATTCATCAATTTAATTTTTTTTGGTTAAAAGTTTTTTGTTTTATATTTTTAGATTATTTTAATATAGTAATATGAAAAATAATTATTTTTTATAAAATATATTATTTTAATAAATATTTTAAATTAAAATTACTATCGCAATTCTTCTAAATAGAAGATAAAACTCATATCATTAATCACTGTGATGATGATAAACATATCTTTTTAGATAATTAAATCTTTGAGTGAGGTAACATGAACATAATAGTTTTTTTATAATCACGTAATTATCTCGTGTATAAATTATACTGGTTGTATCAATCATTTTATTTTTTATTATAAAGTAAAATTATTAATTTAACTCTTGAATAAAAAAATATAATAATTGTGGCTTAAAGGCTTTTTATCTTTTTATTTTTTTGAAAATATTTGACTTATTTTGATATTCTTACAGGATAAAATCAATCTCTCTCCCTGAACGATATTTTTTATATTCTACATTAGTTTTATTATTAATTTGAAGATTATTTAAGGGTATTATTGTAATTTATTATATATTAAATATTATTAAAAAAATAATGATGATTGTGTGGCACGTGCCAACAAATTAATAACCCTCGCACCCTTCAAGCAATGTGTTCAGGGTTGTTCGGCTAAGGTTTTTTTGGAAAGTCTCGATATCCCTTGTATAATAAAGAGGTGTGTGTCAAGCACGTAACTCATTTCAATAATTATTATTATTTCTTTTTTTAATATCACGTAAACCCCTTTAATTTTTTAGGCTAGCCACTTCAATTTCATTTTTCTTCACAATTTATTCTTTTTTTTATTACTATTTTTTATTCTGAACAATCTATAAAATTATAAATATTTTTTAATTTCATCCCTTATTATTTTTAATGTATAAATAATTTATCAAATTACAAATATTTTTTTATTTCATCATATGATATTTTTTAATCTTTCAAATTTCATCTCTATTTTTTTATTGTTGTTTGTTTTGGTTAGGATCATTTTCTAAATCATTTATATATATATAATTTCATCCTTTTTGGTTTTTTTCTATCAATTTTTTTTTATTCCTTTTGTTGCTACCTTTTTGCTCCGAGAAGTTTTTTTGTTGATATTTTTTATGATTTTATTATTCATAGTTAAGTTATTTGAGAATTAAGTTTTTGAATTGAATGTTAATCTAAGATTTTATGGATTATGAATTTTAAATATTAGACAAAGTCTAAGAGGTTCACATGGGTTTGCTTTTTTTAAAAAAAAAGTTGATATTTTTTATTATTATTTTAGCCTTTTTTTTTAGAGTTTTGCTTTGTTATTTTTTACAAATTGCTTTTTACAAGGTTAGTTTTAGATTCATGACCAGGATCATTGATTTTAAAAATTAACATGGGTTGATCTCTTTCTTTTTTTTTGTTTTTTAGATTAATTTAAATAAATTTCATTTCTTACACTTTTTTGATATAAAATTAGCTCATGCCTATAATTGCAAAATTTGCAAGTTCATCTAATTTAATGAGGCTTTTTATGTTGTTGTTGTTGTTTTAAAGTTTTTTTTTTTTATAATTTCATCTCTTAATATTAAGTTGTTTAATAATTTAGATTGATTCAGTTCTAAATTTTTTATTTAGTAACTTAGATTGATCTGGATCTAAATTTTTTGAATCTTGTTTCATGGTTATCTTTTATTAGTTTATTTATTATTATTATATTTTTATATATTATTTAAATTACTAATTAAACCAATAATACAATTCTTAATTTTTTTTACCTTAACATTCCTTTTTACATGAAAAAAGTAACAAGTAACAAATCAAGTCATTTTCCAGGGTCATAATTTTAAGACTAAAGACCTTGGCTTACGTGGCAACCTTTCTCTTTCAATAATAGTATGTTTGATATTATGATAGTTTTTGTGTTATATTTTAAAAAATATTATTTTATAAAAAATATATTTAATTAAAGTTAGATTGGTATTTATATATATTTAATTAAAACTATATATGAAATTAAGATTGAACAAAAAATAATTTAATGTATTTGGTTGAAAAAAATACTTTTTAAATTATATATATATATATATGTAATACTTTTCACTGTTCATATAAACATAGAGTTTACTTTTTATTGTTTACATGTTAGTAGAAAAAGCAGTCAAGAATAGCTTTCTATAAACCTGTGTTTTTAACAAAATTTAAATGGATTTCTCGTAAATAAACTATGTTTTATCATCACTAAACATTTAACATTTCGGATTTGTTTTAAAAGCTATAGCAGCTTTCTAAACAAACGGACACATAATTAATGTACTGTATGGTACACGAACTTGAACCGGATTGAATTCAGAACAAAACACATGGCTTATAAAGCAATGTAAAGTGCAGCAGCTATTGATATCGGCTTGCAAAGATTCACCATCAACATAAATTCTGAAAGGAATATATTAACGCCTTTTCTTCTTCTTTTTGAACTTCTTTAATTGAGTGTATTGACTGCTGAACTTCGACATGTCATGCTTCGAATGCCAATCCGAAGATTCTTAGTATAAATAGTCGAGGGCCTGTGACTTCGAAGACAATCAAAGAGCTTAGAAGAGAGAGAGAGTGAGTGAGAGAGAGAGGAATTAAAGGATTCAAAATATGCTATTGTTCGGTGAATGCCACCATCAAATTCCCTAGTGGACCGAAAACCTTCTGATGGGGAGATCTCACGAGTAAAGATAGCGCCAAAGGTCAAAGATAGCAACCACTCGCGGCGATTTTAAAACCCCCGACAGCTTTTCTCAACATTGCCCCTCAATCCCGATGCCGTTACAGCCACGCTCAGCCACAAACTCTCTGACACGCGTAGTCTGACTGCCGAATGTGTCAGGTCGAGATTAATGTCAGGATTTATGTGCGATTAGCTCGCCCTTCTCTTCGGTGGTGTATGCAACCAAACAAGATGCTTAAACAGTTTGTTTTTGTTTTTAAAAATATTTATATTTATTTTATTTTTATTACTTTAAATTAATTTTTTAAATTATTGTGATATATTAATATTAAAAATATTTTTTAAGAATAAAAAATAAAATTTTAATATATATTTAAATAAAAATATTTTAATAAACAACAACTACTCCCATAATTTTTCCCATTACATTTACTCCGCAGTTTGATCTTAAAAAGTAACATCTAAAATAGTTAGTTTAAAGTCTTAAATTTGATCACGTGCCAGTGCATGGCTCGTGAGGGGTCACGAGCCAGTTTCGAAGGTCTCGTGAAATTCACGTGCTAGTTATTTTCTATTTCTTGGGTTTTTTATATATTAAAATATTTAAAAGAATAATAATATTTTTTACTTTGAAATATATTATTGGAAATACATCAAAGTAATATTTTTAATTTTTTAAAAAATTATTTTTAATATTAACATAGTAAAAAAAATTTAAAAATACCAAAAAATATTTCTTAAAAAAACTGGCTCTTAGTATCTATATTTGCAAATAGTTAGATTAGATTAAAAAAACAGTGATATGTTGTGTTTAATTTTCTCCATCTCCATTATGTATTAGATTAGAGAATTACTGAATTAGAACCAAAATAAAACCATATCTATTTTTTTTTAATAGAAAGATCTCGTTCTTTTTTAATTTTTATTTTTTTAATCTCTTGGTTAGATCTGCAGTGATATTTTTAGTAAAAAATATTTTATTGTATAATTATTTCATTGAGAATATTTAATGTGGGCTCACGCACACATATGTTAGCAAATATTTTCTGCGCAGCTTGATTGTAAAGAAAGCCAGCAGCAGCTACCAATTATAGTATAATTTTACAAATCAATTATATTTAATACATAAAATTAAAATTAAATTCAATAAAATAAAATTTAATCCCTATAAAATAAAAAAGAATTTATAATTTTATAGGATGTATAAGATGATTGATTTTATTGGTTTTGTATGAATTACTGATGAACTGATTTATGGTTTTTCATAAATTAAATGACTAGCTATCTATTATTTTTAATTTTTTATGTATTTTAAATGTTCAATTTTTTTATTTTTTATTTCATTTTTATTTTAATTATATTATAATAGTATTTAATATCTAGCCAAGATTATCAATATATAATGAGCTAAAAAAAATTTCTTCTCGTTTGAGATTATATATTTTCAGTGTAGTGTAAAAGAAAAACCATTTTTGGGAACCTTTGCAAGATCCACGGTGTTAATTAACCACCATATATTTTCAGGTGGATCTTTGCTTCATTTCTTTTTCAAAACCAACCAAGAACAGGAATCAATAGTTCTGAAAAAAAGCTATTGCCGGATCCAATGAAAAAATAAAGTTGGCATTACCACAATTGTGGGCAGCGGTGGTCCTCCTGGCAATTCTAAGAAGCATAATATCTAGTAGATCTCCATCAAAATCAAAACGATCGGATCGGCCGGCAATAAGATTTCCAGAGTCGGACCACAAACCAGTAGTCTTGGACCCCACTACGTGAATTATGATGATAGCGATCATATCTAGTCATGCTAGCCACGGAGTAAAGCAACAATCAACAACTTGGCCCTGCGTTACAGGCAACTTTCTTGTCATTTTCCTATGAACCCTAAGAAGTACAGACCGCAACCGGTGTTCGTGGACTTTTTGTCTGTAAGTTCGAATGGCAAATTATACTGCTATCCTCTCGGAGCAAAGACGTTGCTAATCATTTAATGTGTTCTTTTTTTAATTTAAAAAGTTATACAAAAAATGATAGTGGTTGTTTTCAATTGAAAATATATTAAAATAATTATTTTTATATTAATATATAAAAATAAATTTAAAATATAAAAAATAAATTTTTTAAAATATAAAAACAAACAAATACGAAACATGACGTTCAATTACGAAATTCCGCCATGTTTGGTAAGAGAAAGGGAACACAAGCAAGACGTGTAGGACAATGGCTGTGAACATCATTTTGCTGCGTCCGGTTTACGTGTACGAGATATTCAGTGGCACTTTATGAATAAATTTCTGTATCATTTTAAGTCTTACTCCGCACGACGAGTTGGGATGAAGTGCAATATCCAAAGCGTTTCATTACCTGGAGTAGCTAGGAGATTTTAAGTTGAATTGAAACTTTTTTATTTATTCAATGGATGGAGATTATATCAAAATAGATATAGAAAAGCATGGTATGATTAAAATTGTCAATTTAAATGTATATTTGGCATGTAATATGGTGCAACATGCCTTTTAAAGATATTTTTTTATTTATAAATATATTAAAATTATATTTTTTTATTAAAAGGGTAATTAGTATTGTAAAAAAAGTAAAAAATAAATAATAATTATTTCTTTAGCTGTGTTCATGTTTAGAGGAGCCCAGCTTACTTATCCTTTTCTTCCTCCTGTTCTTCCCTTTTTTTTTTGGTATTAATACACTAATCATCCTTTAACATCTCCCCACTACTGTGGCATGAATTGAGAGAGTTTATAGCATGCAGGGTTGAGCCCATAGGTATGTAATATGGTGCAACATGTATTTTAAAACTGTTTTTTATTTAAAAATATATTAAAAATATTTTTTTTGTTAAAATAAAAAATAAAAAATAAAATTTTAGATAAAATTTAAATTTATGAAAGATTAAGGGACATACATTTTATCATTTAAAAAATAGGTTGCAATACACAAAGGATTACAAAATCACTATTTACAATATTTACAATGAAACACCGTTTTCTCTTAGTATTTATATACAAGGGGTTGAATAAATTTTCAAGTTTTGTTAGATTTTGCTTTTTGTCTAAATATTATAATTTTAAAAAATATATTTTTATTTAATTACCTGCTGTTTATTTTTAATATAAACAGCACCAGTGATACATTTTCTCAATTGATTTCATAAAACCAGCAAAGGAATTCAAATAATCATATACATCATGTGCATGTATAATTAAATTAATCATACTGATTAGCTCATTTGGATCCGTTGAATTGAATTCAATTCAAATAATTTTTTTTAAATTTTTAACTACTATTTTTTAATATTTTTAATTTATTTGAATATATTTATATCAAAAATAATTTTTTTAAAATAAAAAATATTCTAAAAAATAATATTAAAAATGGATGAGCAAAAACCAAAATGCCGATTAAACGAGATTTTTCCCGATTCCCCCCTCCTCTCTCTTCGCTTCTTTGCAGAGCGTCTCCTCAATCATTCAACCCTCTCTGTAATGCCACAGAACCCGTGCTTCTAACCAACGAATATCTCTCCAATCAGCCGACCTTCTCAATTTCTGGCCTCTGTACATATAAAAATCTCCGCCAAGACCTTAGTCAATGCCAATGGCGACCTTTAATTTTAGATTTTTTTTCAAGCTGACAGTTACAGTCTAGCTTTTAACCTAGAGGTTGTCGACTTGTCAATTACTGTAGCTATTATAAGTAATTTTAAAAAATAGAGCTCCGTTCGTCGAATTTTGAGCTCTACAAATTCGTCGAAATAATTTTTTCTCTGTTTTTGGAGTTTTGAAGATTCAGAATATTGGTGTAAGGTAATTTATTTTTTAGATCTTACTGTTTATAGCTTACAACTTTGAACTGAACAAAATTAATTCTATTTGTTTTCATATATTACATTTTATCTTCATTTTTGTTATTTTATTCTATGTTAGATTAGGTTACACGAGGGAGTATTTCTGCTAAGTATTCAAATGCTTTCACCTAATTATGTTTTAATTTTTAAGGCAATTTTAACAGTTTATTATATAATTTTTTTGATGCTAAAATAATTAGCGGACTAGGATCTGATTGATTTTCTTTGTTTTTGGTGTCTGCTCGTAAATAGTGGTTGACACGGAGTATAAATTCTGGAGTGTCTAAAAGGAATTGTTGTTTTACCCAATCCCCAAAAATTGGCTACGATGTTTTCAAAATTTCCTGCTCGATTAATGCTATGTTAGCATATGAGATGCTAATGTGGAGTAGGAAGAAGAAAACTGCAAGTAACAGTAGAAGAATGGGTTAGCATTTGAAGTTGGAGCGGGATATTAGAGTTTAGGGTTTGTAGAAAGCTTCTAACTTCAATAATTTACTGGTAGCATGTCTCCTAAAGCAGCGAACAAAATCCATACTTGCCCATTATGCTAGTAGTTAGAAAAGCCTCAATCCTGATTCTTATAAGGAAAAGATAATCGGTGTAGATTTTTGGTGCAATGCAGTACTATTGTTGTGTTTGGGTTCCGAGTTTTTGTGTAATGAGAATGATTAGTTATGAAATACGGTTCACAGGTCAAAGAATGGAGTACTAGCATATGAATTTAGATATTTGTTAATATTTGAAAGATTGTGAACTTAAGCTTGTGCTTGGGAAATCTCTTAATGTGGTGATCTCTCCACTAACCAAATATAGTTGAATATGACAAATATTGTTGAATCAAGGACCATCAAGATTATATTATTTGTCCTGATTGTGAGAGGAAACAGAAAATCTGAAAGCAAGCATTTTAAGCATTATTTCAGTTTGCACTGTTAAAACTTTGTTGATTGATATTTCCAATCAAGAGCAGATTCTAGCTTGTGGTTTCTTATATATTTTTCTAATTCCCAGGTCCAAATTGCCTAAATATATGATCCCGACAGAAGTAGAGGCTCTTATTTTCACCTTTGTAAATTCTGTGACCTTAGCAGCAGTGAGCTAGTCAAAGAGATGCTGTCAACTTGCAATTAGCTGGAATGAAGACCTTACAGGTTTGTTGCAAAACATGTATGTGTCTTGGTTCGTGTATGCATGTGCATGCAAGAAATCCCCACCTCCTCTCCCTTTTCTTGTTTGTTCTATTTCCTGACAAATGTTTTCTTTTAAGTCATGTTATTTTGTAGTCATTCTTCTAGGATAGTGAAAAACTGAAACTTCGAAGGTTACTATATGCTCTAAACACCACACCCCTGCCCCTTTCTGTTGCACCCTTTTGCCCAACAAGCACACACACACTCAGCCATTTCAAACGCTCATTTCTTCTATCATCTTTGTGTTGTTTGTGCAGTTGAGACCCAAACTTGTCTTCTCCACACATCCATATGCCTTTTATTTTCATTTTTTGCTATGATATTTGGCTGCAGCTACTGAATAGTGATGCATTGATCATGATTTCGATTCATCATAATGCAAGCCTCTTTGCTAATATATTCTAACTTGGCCAAGTCAATTGGTGATGATGTGGTGCATTTCCACCTCTGCTTTTTATGCATCACCACCCAGATTACAAGATGGTTTCATAGATACCACTACACTGAACCATATGCTAGATTTGAATTTATTTGACTTGATGATAAGCCTTGTCATTTGGAAAAAGAAAGGAGGATAGTTGGCAAGTAGTGGATTTAGGGGGTGTTTAGGACAGTAATAGCAGTTGCTTTTGAAAGTGCTTTTCACTTGAAAATGTATCAAAATTATATATTTTTCTATTTTTTAAAATTTATTTTTGATATTAGCATGTTAAAACGATCCAAAAAACATCAAAAATAAATAAACTTGAAGCAAAAAACAAAAAAATCAACACTTTTGAAAACTCTGGTTGAAACGATGTCCCAAACACCCTCTTACTAGTTCAGGGACTCAGTAATTACACATTGAAGGACTGTTTGTGGCCCGTCATTCCTTATGTAATTTTTGGCACTTAAAAAAACTATTACATAAATAATTTGTTTGTAAAAAATTTGACAAGAATTTTCCTTTTGATCTCAGAGTGCACAAGAACAGTCCTCCACCCAAGTTTCACAGGATTCCCAAAGTGAGCAGCAGAATAATCACAATATAGAGCCGCTGGTAGCAGACTCTGGTTCAAAATCTGCCTCAAGCAATGATAGCAGAAAGGTTTCACGCCAGGATATTGAACTTGTAAGACAACACAATCCTGTTTAAGGTTTTTTGTATTAGTTATTACTATAATTTTCACATCTTTTTTCTTATATAGGATCTGTTCATAAGAGAAGCTTAACTAATATGTCCTGCTGTTGATCATATCTATTATGGGCATTGCAGGTCCATAATTTAATAGAACGGTGCCTACAACTGTATATGAATAGAGATGAGGTTGTTAAAACCCTCTTGACTCGTGCAAGAATAGACCCTGGTTTTACAACGCTAGGTAGGGTTTTCTTAAATTTTCATTTTTCCAGTCTGTCTTTGCTGTCAACAAGTTGTTGCGTATTGAAAGTCTACTTCCCGCATGGATTGTATCATTTATTTTCAATTGAATATGAGCAGAGTAATTATGAAACATGTTATCATAGATATTTTCCTTTGAACAGATTAATATTACAGTAACCTGATTTTCTTGTTCAGCATTCAAACTAGAAATCTAGCCTAATATTTCCTTCATAATTTCTTGATGTTGCAGTATGGCAGAAGCTGGAAGAAGAAAATGCTGAATTCTTCAGGGCCTATTACATTAGGCTGAAATTGAAGAAACAGATCCTCTTGTTTAATTATTTACTTGAGCATCAATATCATCTGATGAAGTATCCAATAGCTCCGAAAGTTCCTTTGGCTCCCATACAAAACGGGATTCACCCCATGCCTGGTAAGTTCTAATTCTCTAATGGAATGATTGTGGAAAACACTAAGCATTTCTTTATTTTTGAAAAAGAGAAATAATGAAACTTCAAAAACTCTATTCTTTAATTCCAACTTTTATATTGATTACTAAGTTAGTTTTATCTCCATTGTAAAGAAACCATACACCATTGATATTTAGTACTTCTTTTATTTTATTAACTTCCTTGAAAAATACCCCTCGCCTGTAGGATGTTTTTATGCACCAATTGTTGTTAATATCATCAGGCTAGTAATATTATTTTTTAGCGGGATATTAGTAAAGTGTTAGCGTCTCATTTGACTTTTCTGCTATTGTTTTCTCTTGAGGCTTCTAACTGATCTATGTTTTCAATTATTTTGTTTTCAAGTTATCCTAGATACCGAAAATGTGGTTCTTTAATCATTTTCTGCAATGCAAGTTCAATGGTGCCAAAAGGTTTGATGACAGAATAAGGCATTTTTTTTACTATAATATTATATCTATTATTCAACATCTCTGTTTTGCAGTGCAGTTAACAATCTACCCATGGGATACCCTGTCCTGCAACAACCCCCCATGGCTACTCCTGGTCAACCTCATCTTGATTCAATGGGCTGTGGAGTATCAAGCTGTCATATGGTTAATGGAGTCCCTGCACCAGGAAATTTTCATCCCATTCGGATGAATTCTGGAAATGAGTGAGAACTTCTCTATCCTCGCTTTATTATTGTTAAATTGTCTACTTAATGAACAACAATTATCTTTGTCAAGGCTCTTTTTCATTTTTCAATGCTACCTGCCTAGAAATGTGAACATGGTTTATATGCCTTACCACATGCATGCAAATGTATGTGCTTTGAATTAACAGTCACTTCTAACTGCTGAATGAGATAGTTGCTTTTTTCTAACATGTTGAACACTTACAATTATGGTAATGTATCCAACACATATGATTATGCTACATTACATGGACTATTAAAACAGTTCATCTGAGTGAATGCACATTGGTATCGAACACTTGATCATTTTTTGGTCTTCTGAAAGTGGTAGCAATTTATGTAATGGTATGCACATCAATGATGTTGGAAAATTATAAATCCACTTAATTATATTCTCCCTGCTTTCGTATTGGTTATTAGTTTTTTCTTCACAAAAAGAAAAAGAAAAAAGACCAGCTAATTGCTGCTGCCTTGTCCTTGTAGTATGGTGATGGAAAACAGTGCAACTGACACAACTCATGTAGTGCCGCCAAGCAGTACCATTTCATCCCTGTCTGAGATGCCTGTGAGCCCTACATCAGTGGCGTCTAGTGGCCATTTTCCATTTACTGCATCTGACATGGCAGGCATGGGGGTAGACACAACATTTACATCTGATGTGGCAAGCTCAGTAGGATTGCAGCTTGGACCAGATGGCGGGGCTGGGAATTCCAGATCATTGGATCAGATTCAATGGAATTTCAGCCTTTCTGATCTAACGGCAGATTTGTCAAACTTGGGAGGTAAGTTTTAAATCTTTTTCGCAATGGGATAATGGCATTGCCATTATTTTTTTATTTTTTTTTCTTTTAATAAAGTACATGAAATTTATTTTTTCTCAATTCAATACACTAACCATTTGGATTGTGCTAATTTAGTGCTTCCATCAAATGCATGTTAGTATCTCTTTTAGCTGATGATGTGGTGGTTTGAAGTTTACCAGCTAACATCATGGAATGGGTTTTGTTTTAGGGAAGTTTTCCTCCTAGACAATATAAAAATCAATAAAAAAAACTACTTTCTAATAAACATCAAAACCTTTTACTCAATGAGTTTGCAAAATAATTTTTCAATAAAAATATTAATACAACAACAATAATTAAAAATCCTCATTAAGTTTTTTTTGGTGCTAATAATAATTTTCATTTCTAAAAGATACTTTACACGCCTTGAAATATTTGTTTTATAATGAAATGAGTAAAAGGTTGTAATCCTTATTAATAATGTTTTCATTTTTTAAACAAAAATGTATTGAAGGAACTTTCCCTCTGAGAAACCCTTTCATGGTATTAATTGGTAAAATTAATTTTTTTTAGAAGTCTCGAAACATTATTAGTATGATCAAATGAGTGAATGGTTGTGGTTGTGATTTTTATTTTTAAACGGCAACATATTTAGAGCTTTAGTCTATCAATGATGAAAAATTCTATTATTATTACTATTTTTAATTGCTATATTATTTAAGAGGGAATTTTGCCTCTTAAAAACTCCTTTTTGATGTTTGATTGGTCAAAGTCAAACGATCACATCATCAAATAATGAATGTATTAATGAGGACTTAATAGAAGTACTAGATTGGCACAAAGAAAAAAAAGTTTGTATATTGAAGTAAGAAAAATTAACGTCCATATACTTGCTTGATTGATAAAACACAAAAGCTGTAACATGGAATACAGCTAGTGCAATTGTTTCTTTTGTAACTGATTGTATGCGTTTGGTTAATACAACAACAAAAATCAAGCCGGCCTCCTTGCATATGGTTAAATGCATTGGAAATTTATGGTGTTATTTGGGAAAGATGAAAGTGTAAGTGAACTATCATGGAGTATTGGAAGTTTATATTGTTAGAAAAGGCTCCTCTAGAAAGATATGGTCATTCTGAAATTGTCTGATGCCTAATTGTTCATGTTTCGCCATGTCAATGGTTTTTGTAGGATGCTTTAAGATGCATACTTTGCTAGAAATATTGCGAGGCAAGTAAAAGAACGAGTTCTGCAACTGCAATCTCTCCCATTTCCTCTCTGCTTTGAAGAAACATTTTAATGTTCTGATTTGCTTGGGACTAATGTTTGTAGACTTTATAAATTTGTTAGGATAAATTCAGCACCTTTATATTTTATGTCCATGGAGATGTTTTACCCCTGATGCTATATCATAGCAAATTTTGAAGATATCTTAACATTAAGCAAACTCCAGTGCTTTGCTTATTCTTTTCTTCAGGTCTTTTGATTAAATGTATTACCTTGGAACTGTTTGCAGACTTAGGAGCTCTAGGAAACTATCCCGGTTCCCCCTTTCTGCCATCTGATTCAGAAATTTTGCTTGATTCTCCAGAGAATGAGGACATAGGTAAAGGGCATTGCATCTTTTATATTATCATCTTTTTGTTGATTCTCTTCTTTTAACAGTTCGATGGTGGTCACATAGAAAATCATTAATCTTTTCTAAATGTCTCTATCTGCAAGCAAAATAAATAGAAGATTGGATAGATTCTTAGGAAACTCCACCTTACACATTTAGAAAGATAACTTTTCTCTACCGTGGAATCAGATTGTGTTGCTTAAGACTGGCTTTAATTTTGTCATGACTGGTGCGCTCATGATATACCATTATCAATTCTCAACAACTACCTCAAAGCCTCAATCCAAGAGTAGTTAGCATCGGCTGTATGGGTGCTTTTGCATCATTCAGCTTGATTATTAGCAATTCTTAGGAAAAAAAAGAGAGATAGTTTCAATTATTTGGGCAATGCAGTACTTACCAGACACTTGAAGATCCTGTAAAATCATTTTATTTATTTCCCTCATTTGAAAGTCTGTTTACCTCTGTTTTTGACAAGCGATGCTGATAGATTTATCCTGCAACAGTGGAGGAGTTTTTTGTCGACTCTGTCCCAGGGCCACCATCCCAGTCAGATGAAGAGAGGTCCTAGTGGTGTGAGGTTAGGCCCATCCTTGTTCTCTTTGAAATTATCAGAATAGAGAGAAATTGGATGAATAAAATTAAGTGTTTGTCATCTATTTTTTAGGATTTAGTTTGTCATTATCAACAAGTTTGAACAAATTAGAAGTGTTCCAGTAATGTAGTCTTGATGCTATTAGCATGCTAATAGGGGAGAGTAATGTCAATAGTAGTTGTAATTCTCAGCTCAGTAATAAAGAAGGCAAATTGCAACTTCCTACACCCTTCTCCCTTTTGTTGTTTAAATTGAACTCTTAAACGGAAAGCTTGAGAGCATAATTTGTAACATTTATTTAAACTAATCGGTGTCATAATCACCTTAACCTTGGATTGATCTATCTTGTGAATTTCTTTTGTTGGATGTAAGAACTTGATAGATTTAGTTTTGTGCATATATATATTTTTTTAATTTTTTTAATTTAAAATTTATTTTTGACACTATTATATCATTAACAAATTAGTTTGAAATAAAAAAAATTAAAAATCTCAATTTTTTTTAAAAAACGTTACTAAAGAAACAAACAAGATTTTAATCTTTGGACTAGTAACTCAAGATTGAGTACGGAGTCCCAGCAAGGAAAAGAGACGTGTTTTGGATCTCCTTTCTTGCAATGGCGGCCCGTCTTTTTCCAGGGTTGGTGATCTTCGAGCTAAAATAGGTTTGGGGCGTTTGAGGTCTTTCTATACGGAGCATTAATAAATTCTATGCAGGTGGCTCGTTTCTGGTGGGGAAAAAATTGACGTGATCCTTGGCAAGTGGGGTTGTAGCTCAGTGATCGAGCGTATTTCCCCCGCCTCTCTGGTCCCATGACCGTTCATGCAAGTTGCTACTTACCGAGTAACCTTATTTCGAAATGGTTAGGTTGGCCCGAACGCGCTAATGTTGAAAGGAGCCTGAACCCCACCAGCCCATCTTTTTTATATAGAAAAATGATAATCACGTTTAATTTGGTAAATATTTTTTCATACAGTGAAATCAGCCGTGCACATTTTCAAGGAAGTATGATTGTGATTAAAGTATTTTTTTACTTAAAAATATATTAAAATAATATTTTTTATTTTTTAAAAAATTATTTTTGATATTAATGCATTGAAATAATTTAAAAACAACAAAAAAAATATTAATTTAAAACAAAAAAGTAAAAAAATGATTTTTAAACGTATTATCCTTGAATCACTTGATGGCTTTCGTTCAAAGAGCACCACAAGCACAGAAATCAAGTCGGCATGAATCTTCCAAACATTTATGTTTTTACTTGAGAGAATGGACATGCCCTTCTCCTGTCAGCATATTACCACTACATCACATAACTCGATACAATTAAAAAGGAATTTGCATGTGGCTAATACAAAATAATAATAGGAGACGACTTCAAACCAGATGAAGATCACAGCAGAGAAGATCGAAAAAACAAAGCTCATGCAGAGTCAACCCGCCTACCCTTGTAAAATATATACTTCGAGAAAAAGGACTCCACACCACTTGTCTGTCCCTTTAGGAACCAGTGAGCTGCACCAATATTATTATTATTGCCTTTTTATTTGTTATACTTACCCACTTTGAGAAGCTTTTACGAGTCCTACGATATGATTTCCAGGTTGACCTCGTCGGATGGTAGAAGAGGTTAAGATAACCTACCTCACCATATATATATATATATATATATATATATATATAAAGTTTACAAAAGAACATTTATTTGAAGAAAATGACCATGAAAAAAGCCTACTTTAATCTTCCACGGTCCATGTTTTATTACTTAAAACTTCCCTCATGAACATTGCAATTTGCATAGATAGATTAGTGTGTTTATTTTTGTACTTAAAAAGTGTTTTTAAATTTTTTTTTATGATTTTGAATTATTATGATTTACTAATATTAAAAATAAAAAATTATCTAAACATATTATTAAATAAAAATATTTTAAAAAATAATCATTAACAAAATTCCAAATATTAGATCCAAATGGCAGCACTGGATTTTGATTGCAATAATCTTTTTTTTTTTATTTAAAAATGAAGCGTGGGAGGAAGAAAACAAACTCAACTATCGTCAATTTTTATAATAATGGGCCCGCAGGCTTTGAAAAGAAAAATCATCAATATCCTTTTCTAAAACAATTTCCTAGAGCCTCCCCTTGGGCTTGACTTGCGACTTTGCCCCGGCGTTCCCATTTTTTAGTATTTGTTTTCGTTTATTTTTTTCCCTCTCTTTTCTCTATCTCGTCTCGTCTCGTCTCTCTGAAAGCGCAAACCGTGACTGCCAGCCATTGGAGTGAGTCTCTCGACGAACTTTCTTTCCACTTACCACGAAATTTGTCTAAGAACTCTCTTTTCTACATAAAGAACAGAGAAACTCAATACATGCACGTGTTCCATAAAACATAGGAATTAGCCTGGTGGTGTCTTTTCCTTACAGTCTTACACACATCCTTGTCTTTTCGTTTAATTCGAATATATATATATTGATCAAGAAACGGGGAAAAAAAAAACCTGTACAAGCCCAAATGAAATAAACCGCCTTTTCTTTGGTCAGTTGTTCTCCGTTTTGTTTTTTGGAAAACATGATTTGCATATGATCATTCACCCTCTTGTTTTCTTTCGCAGCCGAACTGAGTTTATTTATGCTTTTGTTTTTTGTTTTGCAGGATTGGTTTTGGAAGCCAGAGTGAGTCAATTATAGTTGGTCAAAGTTATGAATCTCAAAGGAGATAAATTTGTCAGGTTTGTCACCTTTTTTAATCCTAGACACAAAACGCTGTGTTGTATGAATTTCAGCAGAGCAAACCAAAAGTAAATTGGATTTTGTTGATCATAGTATTTTGTGAATGTTTTATCAAATGACTTGAAAGGATGGATTTGTGTTGATTCTTGTTGAGCATGTTGGGTGGTTGAAATCACTGTCAAGTGTGTGAATTACAGGGTTTTTTTACCCATATTTAGTGAACGATATTGGGTTATATTTTTGTTACAGTGTTGTCATATTTTGAACATGATGCAAATTTTATATCCAATATTCAGTGTTGTTGAAGTCAATGCCAGTCTGTAAATTGCACGACTTTTAACCTTTTCTTGAACCCCATGTTTAGTTCAATAAATTGGATTGTTTCGATAAGAGATTGGTGTTTACTGGGTTGAGTTTCTCATCTCCTTGATGGTTTGCTTGGTTGATGTAACTTGTGCTTTTTGCACTTTCAAGTTTCAACTTTTTCTTCCTTATGCAGGTTTCAGGATTGGAGATCAGAGAAATCCTTCAGTTCAGAGCAGGGATACTCCATTGAAGATGGATTTTATGCAAGAAAAGTCAAACCAACTTTCAATGCTGTTTGGGATAATATCCGAAGAGGGTGGGAGATGGGTTCGGAGAGGATTAGAAGCCTAAATAAACCATTGAGATTCTATCCTAGGGGTGCTCGCTCAGTGAAGGAACAAGGACCTCAGAAGAAGATTCTTGATCCACAAGGTTCATTTCTCCAGAATTGGAACAAAATATTTATGCTTGTTTGCGTGTTTGCAGTGGCTATAGACCCCTTATTCTTCTACATCCCATGGGTTAATGGCACTGACAAAGACAAATGCCTTGATCTGGACCATAAGATGGAAGCTGCTGCTTGTGTTCTTCGTACATTCATTGATGTAGTATACATACTTCGCATAGCCTTTCAATTCCGCACTGGGTTCATAGCCCCTTCTTCTCGTGTATTTGGGAGGGGCGAGTTGGTTGAAGATCCTAAAGTTATCGCCAAAAAATACCTTACCTCCCACTTTCTCGTTGATATTCTAGCAATCCTTCCACTTCCTCAGGTATTCTTTCCCTGTTTTGTTAACTTGCATTAAGAACCATTCTTGACTTTTGCTTGATATAGTGGCGGGAATGAAGAGGGCTAGTGAAAAGATGAAATCCAACCTGTGGCTTACACTTACTAGGGTGGGGGGGAGTGAGCTTTAAATCGTATGCTTAACGTTGATTGTCTTCCTAAAACTTGTATGATAAACGGTTCATTTAGACGATTTTATGTCATCTGATGCTCCCATCCTCACGTTTTAACATGGCATATATATAGATTTTGATTGGACTTGCTGCATTACAATTCTTGATTATTATCACTGGAAAAACTGATTTTTAACTCAAATTTGAAATTTTAATACAAAATAAGGGGGGAAAGAATGAACCAAGAGCAAATTATTGACTATTTCTAATTGAAACTTGTAGACATGATTTTTTCTTCTATTTCTAATTGAAACTTGTATACATGATTTTTTCTTTCTTGCAAAAAATCATTCACTACTCAACTGGTGTAAGCCCTAGAAATTTGACATATCGTGCTTGTTCTGCTCAGGTAGTGGTTATAATCATCCTTCCATCAGTTGATGGCCCGGTTTCATTGGCTGCAAAGAACTTGCTTGAGTTCGTAATTTTCTCCCAATACATACCAAGATTTGTTCGAATCTATCCATTGTTCAAAGAAATAACTAGAACTTCTGGCATACTTACTGAAACAGCATGGGCGGGAGCTGTTTTCAACCTCTTTCTCTACATGCTAGCCAGTCATGTAAGTTGGATTTGATACTTTACAATCTTTAACATTTTTCCAGTGTATTAAAGTGGATTTTTTATAAAGAAAAACGTGATATGCCAGATAATTGGAGCCTTTTGGTACTTGTTCTCAATCGAACGAGAAGATTCATGCTGGCGTGAAGTGTGCAAGGACCGAGCAGGGTGTGATTCCACGTACTGGTATTGTGGAAATCATCGTCGAGAAAACTACACATTCCTGACTGAATCATGCCCTTTTATCCAACCTGATCAAATTCATAACTCATCTGTCTTCAACTTTGGTATATTTATTGATGCTCTTGATTCTGGAGTGGTGGAATCAACTTATTTTCCGCGGAAATTCTTTTACTGCTTTTGGTGGGGCTTGCGCAATCTCAGGTTTGGGGATGTATGGTTTGTCTAGTTCAGTCCTTAACCAGTTGCCGTGCTCTCATTTGTATCATATGAAATTACATTCTCCATTGATTCATTCTTAAAAGCTGAACTGTCACTTCATAATTTTACCAATTTAAGAATGGGAGGCAGCAAAAAATTGGCTATATTGAAATGTTGAATACCAGTAGGCAGTCTGTGGAATTGAACCTTCTAGTTCTGAATGATAGATGAAGGAACCCTATTAAAACCAGCTATTTCAAGCACTGCCATCAGGGTTAGAATTGGGCAGCATGCAGCAGGCCCTGTCTTTTTTTGAATTGAATGGAAACATAGTCTATAAACCTTTAATAAAAAGAAGGAGAAGGAAATATATGATAAACAAATGAAATTATTTACATTCCTACTCTAGTCACTTTATCCAGCTTCATATTTTCTTTTTAAATTTTGTCTTACAGCTCTCTTGGACAAAACCTTAAAACAAGCACCTTCATTGGAGAGATTCTCTTCGCTATCTTCATATCCATCGCTGGATTGGTTTTGTTTGCACTGCTTATTGGTAATATGCAGGTAATTCCTTAACATGGCCTTGCAGTAGGAAATGATGGTTAAAAAACGGTCCATATAATGGAATATTGTGATTCTGCTATCTCTATATCACAGGCCTGTCCTTTCGTGATTCTGCTGACAATTTAAGCCTGCTGAGTACCATTCCCTTGGAAAAAGCACAAGATGTTTACCCTTACTTTTCTTTCCTTTCCCTACTCATAAGTGATAAATTATCTCGACCTTGCGAACTGTCTCTTTTGAGGCCCTTTCTTATGATTCAAAGCACTAAACAATTGTACATCCTGGTTGTCGCAGAAATATCTCGAATCCACAACTGTTAGAATAGAGGAAATGAGAGTGAAAAGGAGGGATTCAGAGCAGTGGATGTCCCACCGAATGCTCCCTGATAACCTGAAGGAACGAATTAGGCGGCATGAACAGTACAAATGGCAAGAAACCAGAGGAGTGGAAGAGCGGGGGCTAATTCGTAATCTTCCTAAAGATCTCAGGAGGGATATAAACCGCCATCTTTGCTTGGATCTGATCAAGAAAGTGAGTTCTTTTCCAAGTCTTTGTCTGTGTTCTAATTTCTAGCATTATTGGATGGGCGCAACATGTGCTAAAATGTTTTCTGTTGCCCTTTTTCTTTGAGAAATAACAATATCTAGAATGTTTAACAACTCTTCAGGTGCCAATATTTGAAAAAATGGATGAGCAAATATTGGATGCAGTATGCGATCGTCTCAAGGCAACTCTTTACACCAAAGATAGCTACATTGTTCGAGAAGGGGACCCAGTTGACGAGATGCTATTTATCATGCGAGGTCATCTTTTAAGTGTGACCACTAATGGTGGAAGAACTGGTTTTTTCAATGCTGTCTCTCTCAAGGCTGGTGACTTCTGTGGAGAAGGGCTTCTTACATGGGCCCTAGATCCCCAATCCTCCAACCTCCCTATCTCAACTAGAACAGTACAAGCTCTGTCAGAGGTTGAGGCCTTTGCTTTGGAAGCTGAAGACTTGAAGACTGTAGCTTCCCAGTTTCGCCGATTACATCACAAGGATATCCAGCACACATTCAGGCAAGTTTTCAGGGATCGTTTCTCCTTCTTTTTCTTCTCCTGTAGACATAGAGAGGGGCTGGTAATGGAATATTTCTCCTGCTATCATTCAGGGCCTGATATAAGCAGATTCTCTCAGAATTATGCAACTGGAACGATGGATTGCTGCTTTCCCTATAAGCTCTAGTGACTATTGCAAGTTTGCAACTGACCATTGTATTGAAGTCACAACTCTTATTGGTGACATTTTGTTTTCAGGTTGTTCTCAGTGCAGTGGAGGACGTGGGCAGCATGCTTCATACAGGCAGCTTGGCATCGTCACTGTAGGAGGAAGCAAGCTAAAAGCTTACGTCAAGCAGAAGAAAAACTGCAAGATGTTTTGGCAAACGAGGCCAGTACTGCACCAAGCCTTGATATTGCCATTTATGCATCCCAGTTCGCTGCCAACGCATTAAGAAATCTGCGGCAGAATGGAACACACGCAGCTAGATTGCCGCAGAGATTGTCATTTCTGCCTCAAAAACCAACAGAGCCGGACTTTTCCGCTCAACATCACAAGTAACAAACATTTCAAGTGACTCTATCCTAGTTTTGCCTCATATTTGCAAGCTCAAACGCCAGAGGTCTAGGTGTAACTTTGTATATAATAATGGTTTGAGCATTTAGTGTTCTGTGATTTTAACTGTAATCATTTTTGTACTTGCTCTGACAGGCTTAAAAAACGTACGCAGGGATATATATATTTCATCACTATCACTACCACTACATATCTACAGTGTTGCCAAATACATCAATGTTGGCCGAAATGTTATATAGTATGAATCTATCAGAAACAGTTATCAGAAGATCCATTTCTTTTAGGTAAACTGTGAATTAGACTATATACACTTTTTATTTGTGCAAAAATTTCTACCGAGAGTAAAAGCATGGTTGAAAATGCAAAAAAAAAAGGAATATACATCTACATTTGTTTTTACATTTTAAAAGTGTTTTTTAAAAAATAATTTTAATTTTTTAAAATTAATAATTTTTAATGTTATTTTGATGAAGTTAATATTTTTATTCAAGTTAATTCACAGTTTGGTGAAAAAGTCTCAAATAGACATGAAAAAGTCTCAAATAGAAACCTCAGAGCCCTAACATAAGCCTAGAAAACATTTTTCCTTATTTTTGTTGGATGTGATATTTTTTAAATAATAAAAAAAAACTTGGGATTATTTTTATTCGTTTTTTTAAGTTTTACTCCATAGCAAATATATAAATACTAAATGAAATCTATGGCTCTCAGAGTCTGCAAATACGAGTGATATGTTCAAAGCAAGGAAATTGAATTGTCTACAGAAACGAAAATGGTGAAGAAAAAAGTGCAAGATCTATTTTCCATCACGAATATTTGAAACAGGTTTCATTTACATTATTAGAAATGAAAATGGGATTTGCACAGCAGAATACCTATTTCTATTTACACGTTGATATATAATGTTGCATGACTTGATGTTTCACGAACGTCTAGATTCAGCCTTGGAATTATTACCACGCTTTGTGTAGAAAGAATTTACAGCTGGAACTTCAACTCGGGGAGACACCATTGCAGTAAGGGGCTGGAAGTTTGTATTTCCAATAAACCAATAGAGAGCCCATTTCAAATTGCAGAGCGTGTACTTGAGTGCTTTGGTCCAATTCTCCTGCTTATTGAAGCTCTGTGTAATAGAGTGGTTTTCCACTTTGTCATTCTCAATCCTGCAAGATTTATTTGTATGATTATGAGTTGCAAGCAGCAAGGCACAAAAAAGAATTTCTAAACAAACATTACCGACCAATACGTTGATTCGAGGGATAAGTTTTTCATACCTTCATGTCCATGCAAAAATTCAATAGCACCATCAATGGTGAAATCCTTTTACACGCATCTTTTTTCATTCACACACACACACGTAATCTAATTAAACAAAAATGTTAAAAGGTTCACCAAATACAACAGCTGACATTCTATTGAAATTTCAACATTTGCTCCTTGAAACCAGCATGTTTTGTAAAGCAACAGATGAACTTGAAAAAATTAATCCACAGAATTAGAAAACTTGGCAATCCATTATTTTGTCATATTTCATGAAGGGGACAGAACTTACTTATATGGAAGCTTGAAGCGTTTCTCAGGTGGAATGTTGTTTTCTTGATCCTTTGAATATGCAAACCCCGCAAAGTCCTTGAGGCATGTTAGGAACAAAGTCATTGCTTTATCATAGCGAGTACTCCAAAACAAGTTCACCGGACCAAACCTAAGAAAAGCTCATGTCAGCCTAAAGAATCCAGAAGGCCGTGAAAAATTCAAGTGTAAACCATATTCATAACTTGCAGATCCAATCTGACAACTAGTCCTAATGATCAAACCAGGCAACTCAGACAACTGGAACCAAAATTAAATCCACCACATCCCTTTTTCATGCATGCTGCATCATCTATTCAAAGGATAAAGGTTTCATTCTTGAATTACATTTCCCATAACAGGATAAAGCCTTCGTTCTCAAATCACATCTCCATAATAAATTGAATCATATTAGGAACACAATAATATATGAAGGAGTAATTAATACTTACAGCTCGTAGATATTGTTGCTGCTGTCCATAATCCGTGGGTAACTCCCCATAGGAAGTATTTTTATTCTGTATCTAGAAAGTAAAATTAAGGACATGGCTATCACTTTACATGATTTTGAAACTATGAACTTCAATTTTAAAAATATGCATTAAAAGCTCAAAGCCAGATGGTTTTCTCAAACAGAAGACTTATGGAAGGAAACACAAGGACTTTAACATTAGGTGTCCATCATAGAAGGAAAAATTGAATGCCAAACGCAAGTAAAGTTACAACATATTCTATACTATAATCTCATTAAAAGATAGATTTACTACACCAGGTCAGATTTGCAAAACCTTGATAAATCAGACAATCAATTTTCTGCTAAAGCACATGTTTAAAACTTGTAAACACCCAGAGCAGGTTTTTGACATAACTAAATTGCCAAATATGTAACTCCACATCTAATGAATACTTGTATCTTTCATATCAAAGATATTTTTTGTTTCTGTTGAGTATATAAATTCCATTAAAAAGAAAACTTGCAGTGGTAGTGAAAGCAGCTAACAATCAATTTAGACATAAAAATAACACGGACTAAAAGTTATTATTACTTGAATAAAAAGATTAGTAGCTGTTGCCAGTATCTATTCTTAGTGCATTCAGGGTCCTGAAAATCAGGCTGAAACTACTACTTACAGAGTTAAGTGCACCACCTGGGATATGCTCGCCTAATAAAGATGCTAGAAAATAAGGTTAATAATACCACCACCTCTTAAAGGCAAGAAAAAAGTTCTTTATGTCAAGTCATTTCACAGAACAAAGAGCTAAAAAATCCACCATGGTTTATGCTTCTCAAACATATGGCATATCAGATATTGGTTCCTGCATTAACTTATCAAGATGCATCATTATATACTGGTTCCTGTAAAAATACCACCACCCCTCAAAGGCAAGAAAAAAGTTCTTCTATATGTCAAGTCATTTCACAGAACAAAGAGCTAAAAAATTCACCATGGTTTATGCTTCTCAAACATATGGCATATCATATATTGGTTCCTGTATTAACTTATCAAGAAGCATCATGTAGGTACTTGAGGACATGATCTCTTTTAACAACAAGGGCTAGTTTTTCAGCATCTCCATGCTCATTTCAGATTGAATGCATCAAGGAATTTTAATAGATTGTTTTTCTTCACAGATGGCTGACAGGAAGCAAATATGTATTATGAAACAAAGGATACTGAAACTTTGGCTTGAAGTATTGGCACATTGTGTGAAGGAGAAGGCAGGCTTGACCCCAGGCAGCATTTATCTCATCCCATTCAACCTGCATGTTCATAAAACCCCATCAACAAATAGTAAAGAACAATGGCAAGACTAGAAGAAATGGTACTATATAAGAAAACATTACTCCCATGTTTAACAGCAGCATAAAGTTATAAGACCTGCAGAACCAATCAAGACATCCTCACGCTTAGAAATAAAGAAGTATCCAAGCAAACTATTACACAGAAAAGAAGTCCCTAATAGCAGTTTAAATCAGCTTGATGAACGAATTCCTGTAATTGTCAGAGCAAGAGGACATTTGCACTTAGGTTATTCTTTTACTCAACATGACCCTTGACCAGGAATTCTGAACACAGCCAGGCATGACCAACCATGATATCTATATCTCATCAACCCCCCTTCCCCCCAACCCCCACCCACAACAAAAAAAGAAAAGGCACTCCTCCTCCACTCCCAGATCTCTCTATAGATCCATAACCATCACCATTTGCCAATTTATATGAATGACAGAATATTAGTTCATTATGACGAGTATGAGTTAAGAGTACATGACTTAAGAGTACATGTTTAAATCTGCATCTGTAAAAGCACATAGACGATAGACCATGAGCCACACTGTCTGACAAGATTTCCCTGTTGAATGCTTTACAAATAATCTTCAGCACAGAAATTGAATAATCTAATAGTAATAGTTGGGATTATGGTTTTTCTGGCTTGAGCTCGATTTAGTACCATCTTGATGGAAAGTTGAACCTAAAATCAACCCACCTTTCCATTAGGGCCGATTACAAATAGCCAAGGGGGAAAAAGGAGGGTGTTTTAACTTGGTGCCTAGAATGCCTAGGTGAGAATGTGCATTTCTGTTTCCTGCTGTCATATCCGAATGATGAAGACGAAAAAGGACAAGCCTTATGATCAAACCCCCAGCACAGAATCTTTAAAAGCAGAAAAAAAGAAAAGGAGAAGTATATGCTTATTTCTTTACCGCAATTTTAGGAAGCCTTCCAAGTCGAAAGTTGTTTATAGTACCAAACTCTCCATCATGATGGATGGGGAAGGCATCATTCAGTACATTAGTTTTCTTCAACAATTCCAAATGAGCTTGTGAAACTTCAATTTTTGCCAGAATTGCATCTCTCTCTTCCTGTTGACCAAGTTTTTTGTCATGTGTGAAGAAAAGGCCGTAAAAAATGCAGCAATTAAATAAGTATACATCTTCAGGATCAGTGATGGATTCACAAAAATGTTTACAAATTAGTAACCAGAAGGGTAATATCTATGTAGCTTCCACCTAGAAAGTTAACATAAAGATGCGTAAATTCATTTACCATGTTGAGCTTGAAGGTAAACAATTTACTAAAGAAAGATGTCTTGCTGCTGCTGCTGCTGCTGCTGCTGCTATATGTATCAGACTGCTTTCTGCTTTAAATATCACAATATCCATCTAGAGAATTCGTGTAAAGACACCATATTGATTTGCATGTTAGGATAGAAAGTTTCTAATGATCAATTAAACATTTCATTGTACAAAAACAACCTCTCTATCTAGCTCTTATGGACATATAAGATGGATAAACAATAAGAGTGTAATGGAAACAAAGATATTTGATCAATACATGACATTCAACACACCATAGGACACTCTAAAACCATTTTAGAATGACAACCAAATCAAACCAAAAAAGTAACGCAGAACAATCATCTATTTCTGATGAAATGCAGTGCTAGTGGAACAGTGAAACTGCAAAAATTAGATAATCAGCAACACACCTGATGAGAAATTAACTGAAACTGAAAATTATTGAACTCCTGCCAATACCTGTTACAAATTGAATTTGTAAACATGATCAGCTAACAACTCATGAGCTGGAGTTTCTAATGTATGATGTGCATTCCCATAAAACAAATATTACATTGAAACGTCAATCTCTAAGATGGTCAGTTCAGAAAGGAACAATCTAGTCAAGCATGCACACACATAAGTATAAATTGAAAGCCAAAAACAGGGAAGAAACTTACCGCTCCTCCAAGTCTTTAAAGCGGTCAGATTTAATTTCTAGTTCCTTCAGCTCAGCATTTACTTCTGCATATTGTTTCTCTGTTTCTTGAATTGCTGCTTCAAGTTCTCTTTCTTCTTCCTCAAACTAAAAGAGTGTCCAGAAATAATCAAATGAATATTTTGATATCAGATAGAAAATAAAAATATTCAAAATGCTATTACCCATGACAAATTCTTTCTTTCTTTCCTTTTCCTTTCCAAATAAGATTGTTAGCATGTTCAAGTAAATTGAACCAGCACTGTTTCTGTGATCTGTCCATAGCTTTATATACAAATTATTATTTAGTTTAACAGAAAACCAACCCAACAGTTAGCAACTTAGTTTATCCATTTAAATTTCTTGAACTTCTGCTTCATTACTTAGAGAACAGAAAGAATTTGGTATCACTAATAGACCAGGACTCCTGATACTGGCAAAAGAAAAGGTTAAAATTAAAGGAATAATAAAACATTTTAATTCCTCATATCAATGCAATACAATTCTGTAGTAGCCCAGCAGGTATACTGACAATTCAATATAAAGCAAAGGACTTGCTAAAAATCAGAATATATTTTAATTTTTACCATCTAAAGATGCCTTGATCCATGAAATAGGTTTCACAAACCTTCCTGGCATGTTTAAAGATGAATGCAAAGGAGCTGGCTAATAAGTAGGAACCTTTAGTTTCTCTTTAAGAAAATCAGCCTCACTAAGAACATCACGAGCTTCCCCCTCCAAGTGCTGAAGGCAGGCTTCATAAGCTTCAATGTCCCTGTTTACATCTTCAACCTCCTTATTGAGCTTATCGGATAACACCCTCATGCATTCAAGGCATAAAGGTTGCTCAACCTGGAAGCACAAAATGAAAAACAAAGATCATGATCCCAATGCACCAATAACAACCCTCGACATCAGCCACACACACCATTAGTGAAAACCAATCTAAAGACCTTGAGAATTTTATACCTGTGTCTGGGTTGTGGCAATCTCAAATGCTCGTTTGAGAACGGTTATGGTAGAGTTGAAGCCAGCATTATTGGGATGCAGCTGACCATTAGGCCCTCCTTCTAGTGATGGCAAATGCGACCCACCTCCATCAGATGATGGCTCGGACTTGTACACAACCACAAAGGAGTCTTCCATTGCCTTGCCAGCCTGGCCAATATCAGGCTGAACAGCTCCACTACGAGGACGTGGAGGGACTCCTGGTGCCTGGGGCTTTTGCTTTGGCAACACAACAAAAGAATTGTCCATGCGTGTTAAGCCTAAAATGCTGTTGGCCCCATGTACAGAACAGCCCTGCATTCCTGCATTTATCCCATTCCAGGCAATCAAAAAAAGAAAAAAAAATCAAATACCCCTTACAATGAAGCATATTCTAGCTAAATAAATCCGCCTAGATTTTATAAACTCAAAACATCGAAAGCTATTGGAGCGGTCGCTTTGTTAAACCCCCAATTAGTAAGGTGACTGATGATAGCAGTTAACTTTCAGTTGACAGACTAAAATTCAATAATCGGCATAAGCCACTGACTAAATCTTACAGTTTGAGGATAAGATTAAGATATGAGAATGATTAATTCAAACAATTCAGTAACAATTTAATCTCCTCCATACTCAACCAAAAACCCATCCATCTTTCCCAGTGAAAACCACAAAACCAATTCAAATTCCATTATTCTCAAGTCATAAACACAGACAATTCTGCTAACAGAGATTTGAAATTTTTAAGAAGAAAAAAGAAAAGCCTAACCGGAACGAGAAGAAGAGTCGTTGAAGAACTTGTCGGCGAAAGAATCGACGCCGACGATACAAAGAGAGTTGCGGCAGTTCTGGCAAACCCATCGAGGAAGATTTGGATCCGCTTGAAAGGTCTGATACCTATCGCTCATAGGATCCTCCTCCTTCATTGGTAATTTGGTTACTTTCTTTTCCTTTTTCTGTTTTGTTTTTGCTAGCTAAACTAAACAATACCAAAGCAGTTTCGAGGTTTTTTATTTATTTATTTTATGGGAAAATCTTTTTAGAAGGGTAGGCTCCTAGACTAAGCGTAGCTCGACGGGCTGGCCTGAGCCTGGAGCCTGGAGCCTGGAGCATTAGAAGACTTTGGAGGTGTCCGTGTAAGAATTCCAAACCCGTAAGTCTGACTCAAGTCACAATCTCCCAACCGGCCAGCCCGACCCACCCATCTTTCTAAGGGATGCAATAGTCGAAATAGACAAGGATGAAAATACAATGAAATTTGGATTTTAATATGGTCAACTATGAGCCCAAGTGACAACCCGAAATTCACAAGCCCATCACAGCCCAAAAGCAATGAGGGCTTTCCTTTCTATTTAAGGGCATCCATGCGTGCATTTCTCTTGTTGACCAATATCTTCTCAATCAGTTTCCCTTCGACGAAACCAAAACCAAAACCAGCAGCAATGGAAGATTACAAGGATCCGATGCCCTTCCAGATCTTCGCCAAACTTCTAGACGGAAAAACAAAAGTCATGAATTTCAAAAACCCAAGCTCATGTACCGCCCAAGCAATCAAGCAACAAATCTTCCATGTCACTCAAATCCCTATTCACTATCAACGCTTGATGTGCAGAGGGTTCCAATTAAACGACGATGCAATCATCACTACCCCCGAATCCACCGTCTATCTCCTCCTCCGTCTCCTCGGTGGCAAAGGCGGTTTCGGGTCACTTCTCCGTGGGGCCGCTACAAAAGCGGGTCAAAAGAAGACGAATAATTTTGACGCGTGTCGGGATATGAGTGGCAGGAGGTTAAGGCATGTGAATGCGGAGAAGAGGTTGGAGGAGTGGAAGGCGGAGGAAGAGGACAGGAGGTTGGAGAAGATGGCGGAGGAGTTTATTAAGAAGAAGGCTAAGAAAGGGAAGAAAGGGGTTGGAGATGGTGAGGCGGAGAAGTATGTGGCAAAGTATAGGGAGGACTCGGCGAAATGTGCTGCAGTGGTTGAGGAGGCTGTGAGGGAGGTTCTTGGGAGTGGGAATGGGTTTAGGAAGAGAAAGGGGAAGGGGAAGGGGAAGGGGGTTGTGGAAGGCGCAGAAGCTAAGAAATTAAAGATTTGGTGAGTGTTCTTAACTTGTTGGATTTAAATTATTTTGCTTTTTTCTTCATTTTTTTGCTGGATGAGAAATAGTTGAAGTTTTGAAAATTGGAAAGGTTTATAGGGCAAGTGTTGTCGTTTTATAATCTTTTCGGGGTGTATGAAAATGAAGATTAAGGGTTAGGGAGTGCAAAGTTGAATTTTTAAGTGCTATATAGGATTCTGATTTAGTAACCTCGTGTTTCTAGGTTATCGAAATTGTGTAGGTGTCTGTGATTAGTGTGGGAATGAAAATTTTATGCTTGAAACATGTTTTATTGGACCATTTTACATGATTCTTCTTAGTGGTGTTGTATTTTTGTCTCTTTCCTATCTTCCGTGTAATGCATGCATTGAATTTTTGTTGATTGAATTTTTGTTAGGATGGGCAAGAGAAAAGTGGATGAAAGTGACAGTGAAGGAATGGACGAAGATAGCAGTGATGAGGAAAATGAGAAATCTGTTGTTTTAAATAATGGTAGCCATTCAGATTCAAATAAAGAAGTTGAGGGAAGTTCAGACTCAGTTACTGGAAATCGAGATGGAGAATGTTCTGGTGGTGCCTCATGCAGCTCTGAGGAAGAAAAGGAGGCTTCTTCAGAGCAAAGCTTGAAATCTAATCCCTGTGGAGAAGTTGCCCTGAACAAAGAGGATGAATTGGTTGAAGCACAGATTCTTGAGGAAACAGCAGCACAGATTGCCAATGCAGCTTGCTTGAAGACAGAAGAGATTTCTGAAACTGAAGCACTTGAGGCTGAAAAGAAGGAGAATGTTGGACCTGATTCTCAATGTCCAGATGCTTCAAGTTCTGGAAATGGAGGAATTATTGAAAGCAAACTGGTTATTCCTGAAGCCAATGGTTTCTCTCAATCAAAACCTGAGTCAAATGAAGGCATTGGAGATATGGAATTATTGAAACCACTAAATTTTGATGAATTCAATTCAGCATCAGAGCTCGAGGTTTGTTTATAAGCACATTTACTTAATTTGTTTGACTAATTGCTATATTGTCAATTCCCACTTCTTTATATCAAAGTCTTGATCTATCAAAAACAAAAATTATATGGTTAGCAATACATAATGTTGTGATCTTACACATGTTTGGATGGAAAACAAGGATCCACAGAGTTAGTGCCACTGGGAAATTATCTTTATTGAGTATAGTCGAGTAGACAAAAGAAGTCGATATGCATGTACCAGAAACCTATGGTCACATGACATGATTAGCGTTATAGGTTGAGTGTGAATGGAATTGCGACCTCTTGACTACCCATCCATCTTCATTTTTCTTCATTTCTTCGCTATTGTATTTCTAACAAAGTAAGCAAAGTAGTAAAATGTTGGTCAGAAGGTCAGCTGCTTAATCAACTTTCAACTTTTCACTCTGCTGTAGTAGAGTGCCTATGTCTCTGCATGGGTCTTGTGACTGCTGGGATAGGGTAGGTGTTCCAAATTGGAATTTATGGACCTGGATGGTTTTCCTGATCAAACAATTAACAGAAATTGGAGCTATAAGACTTGTTGCTGCTCTGATTAGAGAGGTGGTTCGAGAACTGTAACTTGAGTTGTACTTCTATCTCTTCCAGAAGCCATCGGAAATAAGCCTATATAAATATAGGAGAACATGTTTTTTTCCAATCACACAGAACTGATGGCTCATTTGTTAATGCAAACATGAATTTATGATATAAAATAGCGTGTCTGCATTTTCATTACTATCAATGGTATAATGCTTGCTTAGTTAATTAAGCTCAGTTTCTGCAACCATTTTGACACTCTCTTTTGTCATTTCCTTCTAAAGGTACTTGGAATGGAAAGGCTGAAGACTGAGCTGCAGGTCCGTGGGCTTAAATGTGGAGGTACTTTGCAGGAACGCGCTGCACGGCTCTTCCTCTTGAAATCTACCCCTTTGGAGAAGCTTCCCAAAAAACTACTTGCAAAGAAATGAGCGTACTTGTATTGATTCATCTGACATCGTAGTGTTTTTGAGGTTTTCATTCCTTTCCAATGTATAGTTTTGAAATTCGTACATTTTTACTTGTTATATTATCACTTGTTTGCCACAATTTAAATGGTTGGAGCGGGCTTGTTGAAGAACGACATGTGTTCTTGGTTATTCTTAGCGTTCATATTCAAATGCATGCTGAAATTGCCATGTAGCATATTCATATGTGCTATTGAATGCTGGAGTCGACTTTTATCCTTGCAGAGTTAGAATGATTTTGCAGTTTGCAGCATTACTGTTCTGGACTTGAGGGGACCTCTTGAGAGAACATTTGATCACCGCCATTTTCGGTCATCTTTGTCGTAGTTATGAATTAAAAAATATGAAGATGGAGATGACCATAAACTGGTTGACCTGGGCTAGCTACATGACATAAAATCCTATGAAATTAATATCAAAATAAATTAGAAAATATAATTTTAATTATCCAAATATTCAAGCCTAAAATTAAAAAAAGAATATATTCAATTAAAGAAAAGATCCAAAACAAGAATTCAGCAAACTTAGGTTGATGGTTCTAACCTAAGTTATGTTACAAGACTAAATCGGTTCTAACATAAATAAGATTAATAAGATGGTTCTAACATAAATAAGATTAATAAGATGTTTAGGCGATGTTAGAAACAGAAATAAAATAGTAGACTTGAATCATAAATCAAGTTAATTTAATAATGTAATTAAAAAAATAGCTGAAATAACCTATGTTATTTTTAAGATTAGCAAAAAATTCTATAAAAAGTTAAAAAAATTATGAATCTCAATCTTTAAATAAATCAAAATTTTAAATTAAATTTTAAAGAACAAAACTGAAAAAATATATATTTAAAAATTAATTAATTTTTTGCCTTGTGATATGTTGAGGGTCAAATATTTTTGTTTAACCTTTAAAAAAAATGTTAAAGAAAAAATGGAGATAGTTAGACAACATTTTCTTTAGAAAAATATTGAGAAATCAATTTAATTTAATTCAAAAAAAATCTTTTAAAAAAGATAAATCTAACAAAAAATAACAAATAAAAAGAACCAAAAATAAACCAAGTAATTTTTAAAATTAGTGAAAAATCCTATATAAAAAATTAAAAAAATAAATTATGGATCTGAATATCCAATCAAATCAAATATTTAATGATGAACTAAAAATTATAAGTTTTAAAATAAGTAAATGAAAACGCTCATGCAAATTTTTGAAATTTTGGTTAAGTTTTTAAATTTGCAACCTCTTAAATTCTAAATTTAGAGTCGATTAAGAACTCAATTTAATATTTAAGGATAAAATTTTTAAAAATATCAATTTAAAAAACTTGTCAAGGTAAAAATAAAATAAAATAAAACCTCATATGTAAATATAATAAAGGATGATGAAATAGTAAAATATCAATTTTAAAAATTATTTTAAATAAAATAAATAAAAATTAAAAGAATATGAATCAAATATAAAATTAAAAAAATAAAAAATAAAAATAAAAAATAAATTCAATTCTATAAATTAATTGACATAAACAAAATAACAATTATAAAAAATACAGATCAAATTCTAATGACCAAACAAACTGAAAGGATGATGTGAGATGTTGCAAAGCTAAGCATGAAATCTGAAAAAAAAAAAGAGAAAAAAAAAAGTCAATTATTGTCAAACTAGAGGTCGGTAATATGTATTGTCCATGAAAAAATCAGAAAACACCATAAAAACTCATTTTTTACCTCGTAAGTTTATGGGTTGTTAAAAGATAATTGAGTAGCTTACATGAACGTAACATTAACTTTTTTTGTTTTTTAATTTTTTATTAATTAAATTATTGAATTGACTATGGACCACATGATTATTGTCAAAACACCAATGTGAAATAATTATTATATTCCTAAAGTTAAACCTAAGAATTTTTCACTTCAAAGGTAATAAAGTAAACACAATGAGCATGGAAAAAAGAATTGTTGAAAACACCCTAAAACCAAAGATTTCTTTTGTTGCTTTCAAGAGTAATAAAGTAATTTAACTGTTTAAAAAATTATGAAAAAACCATGATGTCTTTAAACAATTTTAGAATGATAAATAGACCCGTGAAAAAACATTTTTAATCTTCTAGACTTGTTCTTTGGTTTTTTCAATAAAGAGAAAAATATTAATTTACTATTATAATTCAAAAAAGAAAGTGTAAAGTACTTTTCTCACATCAAATAAGGTTTTTTAATGAAGCTTGACTTGGTTTCCTAAATTTGATTTGGGATAATTACTTGGTTCTTGACTAATCAACTAAGTTTGTAACATCCCTGTTTAAATTTCAAGTTGTTAAACAAAATCTCATGTTTAAGAGAATAAATAACTCAAAAAAAAATATTCAACAATATTATTATATTTCTACCAAAATTTTAGCATACTTTCCTTTATATTTAGAACATTTCAACTATCGATAATCATTCAATTTTATATCATCATCAATTCAAATGCATAATATTCAATGGTCCAATCATCCTAGACTTTTCAACATCCATGATCCATAATAAATCCATCAATTTCTTCATATTAAACTTTCATTTATTGTTCATAACTTCAAATTTACTTAAGTCAACATATATTAATTATTTGATATTATAAAACACATTAATAAAATAATGAAACAAATTAATAATGACACCAAACAAACTTGACATGTCTAGTAGTTAATAGCATAGAAAAACAAATAGCATTACATAAGTACATTTCTTGAATCCTAATAAATAAGTTTTTAAACTAATAATGACCTAATTATAAATCATTTAACGTCTATTTTTAATGCACATCATATTCATTTAAGCATTGTTTACAAAAGATTAACTCGAATTAATTACATAATCATCTTCATACATCATTATTATATTAATTATGATGAAACTGAGAGGAACCTGGAAATTTAAATATTTTTGTGTTCACTAGTATAAGAATAGATTTATTAACAATTTATTTATTTTATTCAATAATAATATTGCATGTTCACACATACACATGTTTCATATATTAACATTCCTAAATTTAGTAGAAAATCAATCCATTATTATTATTATTATTTTCTTTTTTATTACTAATAAAATCTAATATCAATTCTCAAATATTTCTAATTTCTTTCTTGTGGTGCTGAAGAATGATAATTTCAATTCTAGACTTTAAAACTTGTATTGGTATGCCTTTAATTCTATCTTGATAAGATTTGAGATAATCATTAATTTTGAAATTTATATAAAATGATTATGAAGAGATTCTATATTGGATAGATATATAATTATTATTTTTATTATGTTTTTTGTTTAACCTTTTAAAATAGAATGAAGAAATTATGAAAAAAGATATTGCCACTTCAAAGTAGACTATTTCAACATTACAATAGTGAGAACAACATTCCTACAAATATTATTCTAATTGTCAATGTTTCATCTTCTAATGATTATGAAGCTCTTACAACTAAGTACACGAAGAACATATTAATTCTTTTAAAGATATTATGAAATATTAATTTATAGTAATTTTTAGATATTCAAAATCATAAATGATGATGAGGCCAAATTTGAAGGAAATATAAGTGGACTTGATAAGGAAAAAAGGTATAAATTTAAATATGAATTTTTCTTTAGCATACATGCACCATAAATTAAAATTTGAAGTTTACATGTCAAAAACATATTACTTAAATTTTTTCGCTACAATATTATATTCAAAGATATTTTTCTTTAGAGTAGTTAAGTATAATTTTTAACAAATAACTTGAGGGTAAGTTTTTTAGAAGTAGAGAAGACAAGCATAGAAAAATTTCTTTTATATTATTAGCACAATGATGTTTATTGTATTATTTTATTAATATTTAATATTTTTAGATTTTGAAGAATTTAAAATGCTTAAAATACAGTTTGATAAATTAAATATAACTTTTAATTTGATTGTTGAATCAAGTTGAAATCTTGACAAAAAAATTTAAAGGTTTTATTTTGTATTGTATTAAAATTTCATGATAATTGAAAATCAAGAAGTCTTTCAAATAAGGTTTGGAATTTCTTTCAAGTAAGGTTTGGAATTTAAGGTTTGGAATTTATTATTGAGGATTGTATTTATCTTGTTGTATTTGAATTATTTTTTCTATTTAGATTAGGATTTTATTATAATTATATGTTATTTAAAAATCCTAATGTTAGATAAATTTTATTTTTAATTAGATAGGTTTTAATTAGGTATTATTTTCTATAAAAAAATGTAAAACTAATATAAATAAAAATGTATAATTTTTTTAAATAAAGATTATTTAGACTTTTAATAAATATTAGAAAATTTTCTTTAAATTTCTTTAAATTTTAGGGTGTAATTTTAGGGTTTGAAAACCTAATTTTATACATTTTATACGCTGCCCCGTCAGTTTCAGCTTTTTAGGTAGGTACCATATGCCGCTGGTTCCTGTTACGCCAGGGGACGAATTCCAGCTACGTTTCCTAGGGCCCTTGTTCAATGTACAGTGGTTGGTTGACTTGTGGCATCCCATTTCCTCTATACCCAACCATCCTATGTCATGTCAAATTGAGAGAGACGAGCTGTTATGTGATAACTTTTCTTAGCCAATTGTTGTTAAACGCAGCTAGCTCTGGCGTTCATAATTTCACTAGTCAACAGTCAAATCCATGATCACCCACGTCTCTATAAACATATTCCTTAACTCTCTTCGTTCTTTACAAGCCACAAGCAATCAAATGTTAAATGAAGCTTTAATCACTGTCAATGAGTCTTGTGCCAAACTGCTTGCAGAGTTTGACCTGCGCGCGTGGTGCTCAAGTCAAGTTAGATTCTCAATTTTGAAATTAGAGTTCGAATTGATCAACCACGGGTTGCAGGTTTGGTGATGCTAAATCAAAGACGGAACTCCAATGGAAGGAGAGACGGAGAGCCTATGCAGAATGATCAGTGTAGGACTGATCTTCAATGAATTGGGATGTAATGATGGTGGATAAGAAATGACAACATTTTGCCGTTGGCATCATATAGTTTATTCGCTCTTGTAGGATACTTTTAGTGAAATTTCAAAAAAAGCTAAGCAAAATAAATAATGGGTGCGATTGGGCACCAAGAACGTGGTTTTGTTAATCAGAACCAAATCTACTTGCATCTTTGGCTACAACTAGCAAGCTTGGCAAAAAATAAGCGAAATAATGCTGAGACATTTTTTACCTTGAATCTTCTTGTCTTTTGTTAAAGCAATTAACCTAGTCATTTATAAACTAGCAAACATTTTGCTCCTCCAGAACAGATAAGAATAGTGTTGAAAAACGAAACATTGTGTGTGCCTGTGTGTTGGTGCTGCGGGGTCGTATGGACAAAACAGCAGCAATCTAGCAAGGGGAGAGAGACAGAGAGATCAAATCTCTTAATGTCAAATGTTTGATGATCTAACATGAGCAGGGGATGGTGATTTCCGGCAAACTGGACAAGTACTGTTCATCCGTAGCCATTCATCGACGCAGTCTGCATGGAAGCAGTGCTTGCATTCTGGTATGATTCTTACTGTTTCTTTGCTGTTATATTCTGATAAGCATATAGCACAGGTGCTACCATTGGGACCAGGCAACCGCTTACTTTCCCCAAGGACCAGCTTGTCAAATGATTCGATGGTGGACTCGTCAAGACCTAGCACCAATATGTTAGGTTGCGTTGACACTGCTGCTATGGTGGAGTTCCTCTGCGTGGCATTTGCCTCATTGGCTCGAGGATGCCAGGGCATAAGGTATAAAGAAATAGCGATCCCACTTGCGCATACAAGAACTGGTATTCCAATCAACAGGATAAAGATTCCAAAAACTCTCAGATTACTGGCAGACTTGCCTGAAATTAGAAGCTGTCAATATTTGATCCATATTATTAATGTTCTCACTTCATCTATTGTTTATTTTTAAGTTGATTAGGCTCATTTTGTTTGTTAGTGTTGCCTAAAATTTCATTGCATTTCTTCAGCCTACTTTGCTTTTATGACAGTTTTTTAAAATACAAGAAACAAGAAATTTTTGGGATGATCCCAAAATTTCGTATTTTCCAGTAAATCGACATCCTGGCAGACGCCACTCTACCCTTTTGATTGGTTAGAATCCACTGAACAATCATGTCTATTGAACCAGTGTCCCCCTTTTGCACCTTCTACCAATAAAAAGAAGCAGAAGGGGCAACTGAATGGAAGGTCGACGCTTTATCATGGCCTGTTTGACTGAACATAGGTCGATACCAAGGTGGGGGTGAACCATCCATGATATTACTGGGAATGATTATCCAGTGTCATATCCCACTTTGACATTCTTCCTAATTAATTTTTTTTTTTATAGCTTAGCTAATGACGGTAGCTTGATATCTAATTATCTAGTTAAGTCAATTCCTCTACACCTCTAAATTCTAATGCACGATTCCGATGTCATGCATTACTGTACTGACTCGACTGACCAACACCAAGTTGAGAATTTTCCAACGTCTTTTGTTCCTCAACTACCATAGTTTTGACCTAGTCAAGCAGTTTCTAAGTGGTATTTCCGCCTTTTCTTTTTCTAAGTTGCAAGTAAAGATGGTTATGAAGTTGTTGCTTAACAAATAGAAATAAAGACAAGAAATGTTACCTTTTTTAGAATCATAGAAGCAACCAATTTCTTGACTAGCATTTCCATGGAAACCACACCTGCTGCCTTGTGTTTCACACTTACTACAATCGGGAGAAAACCATGTCAATAGAAGATCCTCACTGAGATCAGATGTGAACCCTTCATTGTACTTAACTGGCCATGAAACTGGAATTTTCAGCGTACTAATAACATCACATGATGAGGACATTGCATTCACAAGGTTCATGGAAGAGGTAGCTAAAACTGATATTGTTGAATTACTGAGGCAATTGATGGTGGTGAAGCGAGACTTCACGAGCTGAGTTGGGCAGCTTAGAAAGGTGTAGTTCTGATGGAAAAAACCAAGGAAAGGAGAGCCTGAGAGATTGAGTTGTAGGAGGCGTTTAGCAAGGCAATTATCCGAGTCGTAAAGCTGTATTTGTTGTGTGAGATAATTGATGTCACGTACGAGAAAGTCCCCGGAGAGAGGAAGTTTTAGAACTGTCGAACTCTGACTGTTGCAGCTGAGATCGAAACCAGGGTAGCCGCAGTTTCGAGGTTGCTGACCTTCTATTCGGAAAGGGAATCGAACAGGGACATGATCGATGCTGCACGCGGTAATTGAGCAATCTGCTGCTGCGTTGATGAAATGAAGGAGCTTGATGAGAAAGAGAAATTCCAAGATGCACATAGCGTTGAAAGGACTGGTTCAGGAACAAATAGGCCTTCTTATAACACTAGGATTTTTCCTCATTTAAAACCACACAAGAACAAACATTTATAATGTCAACCATTATAAGAAGGAGCTCAGGCATTCGTGGCCACTTGCGTGGCGGCAATTTTAAGTAAATACTATTGCTTTAGCCTGAAAGTCAACTATGTATGTTCAGAGTTAAATAACAGAGGAGGAGCCTCTAGGTTCCATATAAAATCATGAGCGTGAGTGGCTACGTGCACCACACGCATTGTTTCTTAAGAGTTGAAACTGTTATGGAAAAACATTAAGATATGCCTCTCTGATATGCTCTGAAAAACAGGTTAGGCTATTTAATTAACCTGGCTGGTCAGAAAATGATAGTGAAACTTTTATGTATACTACACTTGAAATATATGAATATAAATTATAATTGAATATAACTAGTAACCCCGATCGTTTCACCCAAATATATGTATATATTTTTAACTTTTATTAACTTTTGGTCATGGCAGAACTTCACAGCATAACAAGATATTTATCTAGTTGGTTGTCCCGCTGAAGCAGCAACCAGGTGTAAATGAAAATCTAACGAACCATTTCCTGCCCTAATTTGGTTTCTTTTGGTCGACTTTGAATTTGAATAACAGTACTGAAAATGCATTGCAATTTCTGTGGGAGAAGAACGCAAAACGTGGCCTAGAAGATTTGCGTGTTGGGGCAGGACTCCACAAGCTGGTGAGAGATTCTAGTGGAAACTACTTCTTCTCTGATCCTGCTCTCATCGTGTAGTACTTCGTAAGAAGCCCTGCTTCCCCAGGAAATAAGAGATTGGTAGGCAGAAGGAAATAGCAAGAAGTTAGCAGTTCAGTTGCTTGAAAATCTGTAAAATCAGAAAGGGCAGAAGCAGGGATATAATTGAAGTGATTGCGATTATTGTCATGGACAGCAACATGCAGAATGGCAGGATTATGGAAGTTCTGATTATATGGAACAAGGGATGCCTTGCCTTGATTTTCTTGTAAATTGGTGCGGATTGCAACTGAATGGAACGTGTTGATAGCCTTTGGCTGCAAGCCACTGGTTTGCCTTGCCCGTGACTTGAAATTAAACAAGCCTGTCAATTCCATATACATCATACCAAGAAGAATAAGCCTTTAGGCTGATATTGCTCAAAATAAGAAGTCAGAACAAGTGGCATGGACAATCCTTTATCTTAAACATCAAGATAGCACGCAAGCACCGATTAAACCCTACTAAAAATTTGGCTCATTGAAACGTAAAAATGTGATTTCACTAAAAGCAGATCCCAAATGGACACCAAACTCTTGACCGAAGGAAAAATTGGGGAAAGTTCTAAGAAAAAGTTCATTTTATCGAAGTTGAAGTTTACGAGCCATTGCACGGTCCTTGACGTGTTTGAGATAAAAAAAAAAAAATGCCACCAGAAGCTGCACGTACAGACTTGTTGATTGTATAGGATCCAATCAGCTCATAGTTCCAGCCCCCATTCTGGAATCCCTCACACAGAAACAGCTCTATATGCCTTGCTTCTAATGTCTGCATTCTTCCTGTACAGAAAAGCAATTTTTCTTCGACTATTGAGTACCTCTTTCATTACAATAAGGTAAAAGAATGCAACTACTGACAGTTATCTGCAAGGCAATTTTTAGTCCAAAGTCCAGTCATTTTGCCAATGGTTCTATACAGCAGGCCTGTGGCTTAAGATAGTAAACATGATTGTAATATGGGTTGCTTTCAAAGTGTTTTTGGCTTGAAAATGTATTAAAACAATTAAATTTTTTAAAATTTATTTCTTACATTAACACATACAGTCCAAAATCATAAATTAATAAAAAAAATTGATTTAAAGCAAAAAACAATTTCAAAGAATATCAAAAGTAATTTTTAAATGCTAAAACAAATACACTCTAAATAAAATAAATAAACATCTATATCAAATAACGTGTTACATTTATGGAATGGTTCTTAAAGTAAACTCATAGTTTAGAGTGTTGGAAAACTTGTTTGAAAACATGTTTAATATGTAAATTTAAAGACAAATTAAAAATAAAATCCACTTACTTTTCTTGTATTAAAAGTGAAGTACATATAGTTCCAGCATACATAAACTCTAGGTTTCACTTGAATTTTTTTTTTTTTGTTTAGCATGGCATTCTTTTGCTAAACTAAACAATCTAGCTCGTCTTTTGACCTGCATGGAGCTCCTAAAGTTAGCCAGTAGAGTATTTTGAGCTCGCCCTCATATAGTCATATGTATCGAGTTCACAAGCAGGGCATCGAACTAAGCTGCAGATCTGAAGACAATGGCAATTTTTTTGGCTTGTGATCCAGAATTTGTTAGATTTGCTGACAAAAATGTGTTCAGAACTAAAATTTCTAAGGTGAAAAAACCAAATTAGAGTTACCAGCTATCCAGATTCCTTCTCTGATGTTACTTAGCACACAAGCTCCACAGGATTCCAGGGCCTTCTCTACATCATCTTTGTTAATTATCTTCAGTGGCAAGCTGAGTCTCTCGGACAAGAGTGCTGCTTGACATGGGGGCTGGGACTCGAAGATCACGCAAGCAAGAAAAGTTCCATATATACACTGCCACTGACGGTGTGAAACCATCGGCAAGTCGCCACAAGCTTCGCCAGAGACTTCCCATCCAAAAACTTAGTTATTTCTGTCCATAGATTCACTTCATAATACCTTTCTCAGTTGAAGTGAAACAAAATAATTAATTGCCTGATTTTCTTACTCACAGAAACTTAAATCTGATCATCTTTAACTTCGAAACCTAAACACAAACACAAACTCAACTCCAATCCGTTAAGCAGCATCCATGAGAAAATGACAAAAACTGTAATTTTCTTACTTCAATTCAATTTGAAATATTCAGATCTTGAGTTGCGTGTTAGACCTTTATTTCCCTTTATTTATTTATTTATTTATTTGTGTAATTAGTCTTTAAATAGTTATGGATGGTTGTAATATAAATAATCCATGAATGCAGGCTGACTCTTTATGATATTGGTTATGCTCTTAAGAACCATTGACAAAATTCTTAAGCCTTCATCAGCGATTTCCAGTAAACTCGCATAATAATTCTATAGATGCCGTGTGTTTGTTCATCTGGCTTTTTAAAATACTTTTTGTTTAAAAAAACATTAGTTCAAAAGTCTTTCAATGATTTTGATAAACTCGTATCAAAATTATCTAATATCATCAAACAAAAAAAATATCAATGCTTTGGAAATCACTTTGAAGACACCAGATGTAGTTCCCATGAGCTAATGGGGTTCTCATTACAGCCCTATACGGCTATACTGCAATTATTAGATTTTATGTAGATTAATTTTGTGTTTTAAAAATATTTTTAAAAAAATTAAAAAAAAATTATTTTTATTTTAAATTAATATTTTTTTAATAATTTTATATTATTTTAATATGCTAATATCAAAAATAATTTTAAAAAAATAAAAAATATATTTTACTATATTTTCTAAAAAAATCACCAACCACTATCACATTTCCAAAGATTTTTTCAGATTTTGTCACATTTCCAAACACCTCTTTCCATTATAGTTTAATACTATAATAACTATTATATTTTGATATATATTAAAATAATATTTTTTTATTTTTTAAAATATTTTTTAATATTAACGCATAAATATAAATAATCTAAAGCACAAAAACCAAAAAACTAATTTAAAAAAAATAAAAAATTATTTTTAAAAAAATTAGTTTTAAAATACAGAAACAAAATTGATTTACAGCCACTATTCTCATTGAAACATGCCCCATTTCCAGCTAATAGCCGTTAGGGTTTAGGCTTGCTTTCATTTTGTTCCATCATTTGGCTCCTTTCATATGGAAAATATACCGAATAAATTTCTGATGGACAAAAACTAGCACAATACTCATCCATTCTTATACTAATATGAATCAGAATCAGATTCAAATCCAACCCCTGCGACCATAAGAGGACAGAACTGAAAGTTGAAACCAGATGATGCGGGATCATGTTGCAATTTGGATTAAAAGGATTAGCAGCTGTTGTTTTTTTTAAAAAAAAAAAATCAAGGTGCCAACCAAACAGCCAGTGAATTTACATTTTATAGCTACAAAAAATGGGATCGTTATCAGAGTAAGTAAATGAATTAAATTACAAGTTCATTGCAGATTAATAGATGAGTCTGATGCTTTCACACAGATACATCAAAAAGTCAATCTCGAGCTTTAATTCATGAACTTCCTGCAATTGGGAGCTTTACAGAGGCAAGGAACTTTGTCATCACGCTCATCTGGATCAAACAAGTAATCGTACCTGTCCACACAACAAATGGCACACATGTCCTTGCCAAATTAAATATCAGGACCAGTGACTTGAATCAAAACCATGGTTATTCACTTAAAGAGAATGAGAGAGAGTAAGAGATTGTTTAAATCATACGTTAGCTCGTCGCCGGCAGAAACATCGGTCTTGGCAATGAGAACAATCCGATTCTCCACATCACCAACACTCATTATCCTCGCATAGCAATTGGGCATACACTGCAATAAGAGCAATTGAACACTTCATATCTAGGTAAATTGCAGTACAAAGAACGAAAACAAGTAACTCAATTATTTTACCACTAATCGTATATTAAATAAGGTTACAAAATAGAAAATGTTTGACCATGAGAATGCGCCATAAGTTGCACAACCTGAACCAGGTAAACCAAGTTGAACTTCCTAACTCGGAGTGAGGCTGAGTTTGTACAATCAAATATAACACATAATAGGTCTTAAGAACAAAGTAAACCAAAGACCAGTTTAATTTGGCAAGTGTCACGATGGTCATTAAATCCCACAAATAAGATCCATTTTCCTTTTGAGTTATATGGTACTGCAGACAGCTTGGGAATTCAAGGACAAATGATCCTAAGTCCCCAGTTCCTTGGCTACAAGCTGGATTGTGATCCAACGTACCAGGTCACTATGAAAGTGTTTCACTATGTACTGTTCTGTGAACATGGTCTTACAAACATCTGATCAAACAGAAACATGGAACCGTCACAAATATTAAAGGAAAAAAAAAGTAAGTGGGTATCTTTAGATCCAGTTTCAGGTGAAATTTAAGTTCTGCACTTACCGAATGATTGATTAACCGTGCTATATTCCCCTTATTTGTTGCATCAATTACAACTTCCTCGCTGATCTTGAAAAGCTGTGAGAAATATTTGATTGAACCATAAGAAACACCAACAATAGAAATAAGTAAACAAGCAGGAATGCACTTGCCTAAAACACATGCCAGATATCCTAAAAAATAACAGTGAAATCAAGTCATTATAATTAAAAACACGTTCAGTGAGGTAGATTCTACCACTTTACAAGACGAATATGCTCATGCCTGTGTCATAAAGGGATGGTTCATTCCAGATTACAATAAGTCCAGCTGTATAATGGGACAAAGAGAAGGAGAAGGAATGGAAAAGGAAACTGAGGCATCTTCTGCCAGGGCTAATCACATCAGAACTATGTTATTTATATTGTTTATCCGTAATTTGTTTCGATATTTCAAAATAGTACAGGGAGGTTAAATTTTCCCATAACTCCTTCAATACCAGATAGCAAGTCTTGGTTTTCATATCCCTTGTGATAGACCTGGAAGAGATGGGACATATCAATTCAGACTACATCCTCATCATCAACCACTGGGTCATCTGCCTACCAATAGTTTGGCAGGGTCTAAGATTAAAGTTCTTCAAGATACCAGAAGAAATTCATGGCAAGTGGGGCAAGTACAATTTCTAAGTCACATAATAAAAACTGTGCCGTGAAATACGAGCTGCAAGTCAAGAAACTCACATAACAATCCTTGCCTTCCAAACAGTACCGTGCCTCTCTCAGATCAGCAACACTCCGCCTCACCTTCTCTCCACGATACTCAATGACCTGGAAAAGGGAATGTTATTAAACAAAAAAGACACGCCTGGTCTTGAGAAAGCAATACTTCCAGGGAAGTTAAATACAAGAGAGGTATTACAAAAGCTGTGACTGAAAGTCCAGCCAAACAAAACAATGGATGCTTAACAAACCACAACCGACAGGCCAAACACTCAAATGAAGTACCATTTCTCCTTCTTGAATATTTCTGCGCGCAAAGAGGCCCCATCCATGTATACCAGATTTACCAAAAGACACCCGATGATTTTCGGTTTTCTGAAGACATAAATACATGTCAATTGAATTTGACAATTATATCAGGTATAAAACAATTATCTCATGCAAAGGATGGTGGGACCTGTAAATGGCAAAGGCGTTCTTTGAATGAAGAGAAAACTGTAGAATCTCCAGTTTCCTGCTAGCAGACAGCAAATACTGACAAGTTAACCAACCAAGAGGACAGAAAGGGTAGATCATGAAATTCCAAAATCAAAATTTTTTACTTGTCTTACCGTCAAACTCGTAAAAAGAAATAAAAACTTCCAACAAAGACAAGTGTATTACTTTATAGGTGCTCAGGCTTATAATTGAATGTAAAGAATCATGTCTTGGTCCCATCAATCGGTGGAATATTGGCTCTCCTTCAGACACCTGCCAAAACAGGTAAAAATATCAATTAGATGAAAGGGACCAATAAACTTGTCTTGATGGAAAACAAATGATGTTTGCAAGAAGTGTATGGATTGCACAAACATGAATGATGAAAAATCCAAAAGAAAAGTGGAAAGCAAAGCCAAATAAAAGCAGTAAAGGTTCCTTGATAAATCACCTTATAGTTTGCTCTTTTAAAAGCACGGCACTTTGCAGCAGAGACAGGTTCAAATTCATTACTCTCTCTGGTTGAGGGATCTGGAAGTTCCTCTTTCTTGGATGAAACCAACCTTGAACCCCTCGAGCACCCATTCCGATTCTGAAGAAAACTTCTTCCAGAGAAAATCCCTGAAGGAGTACGCACGACTACAACAGAATCTGGGTTTGGCTTCCTGCAACAGAACCAAGGTAAGATGACACAATATCCAAATTAGATGGGTTCACACAAGATGGACAGGATTCCCTCTTCCAATTCGGAGAAAAACCAATATGATATTGAAGATACAGATGATCGACAGAAAAAGCTCTAACCTGTGAACAGCACAATATATTAACTTTTCTGTGACTTGCATGCCACTCTTCTCGGTGCAGTTCAACTGAAAGTTCACAGTGCAACATTAACAGAAACAGTTGGTATTCTATTCTTTTATAATTTCCAGTTGAAAAGCTACATAAGGAACATAAAGAACAATATTGACACATGCAAGCACCCATAAAGGTATGGCACAGTGCAAAATATGAAATCCAGACACTACAGCAGGAAAAAAAAAATATTATTCATGAGTATTAAAAACAATTCAGAAAAAACTACCTCCATGAAATAACCTGCTCGTGAGGCACATGTTGCATGGAAATAGGTGGCACACTTGCAACACTGGGTGCACGAACCATAGGTCTGCTTACAGATGACACACCTCTGGCAAGCAAATAAAATAAATTTAGACCAAAAGAACTCTCATTCATATAACAACATAGCAAGTGTGCATCAATTTGGAGAGAAACAATTTAGTCACCATATTGTACAAAAACCTTGGTCCTTAATGACTAAGGCCTAGTTTGTTTGTTTATTGAAAAGTAGTTTCTTTTCAGAAAGTAGATTCATGAAAAGTGAATTATTTTCTGATGTTCAATAGTGTTATGAAAAATGAGTTGGTAAACATTTTCCAGCATTACGTTATACCATGAAAAATGAATTGAAAAATCACTTATTAATGTTTTAATTTTGTTTAAGTCTATTAAAAAAATAAAAACCAAATCTAATAGATGAAAAAGTTGGAGGTTGAAATAGAAAAAAATCTAATTTTATAAATTAATTCAAATAAAACAAATAGCAATCAAAAAAATAAAGACAAAATCTCACTAATCAAAAAAGTTTAAGGATGGAATTGAAAAAAAAAAATATTTTATAAATTATTTCAAATAAAATAAATAGTAATCAAAATAACATAATCAAATTTGAAGAAAAAACAAACTAAAGAGTTGCTTTGAAAATTTAGAGGGTCAAGCATTGAAATCAAGAAGGAGAGAAACAAAGGTGGAAAAGAGAGAGAATATAGCAAATGCCAAACCGGAAATCAATGCGCCACATTGCTACCTAGAAAGAAGCCATTGAGACGATTCTAACTTCATCAAGGAAGGTCACCTTCAGAAACTATATGCGGTCTCACGTGCATATTTAGGTGGCACATCTAACACATTGGCACATCCAATGCATGCGCCAACCACTTTTTATTTTTAAATTATATTTTATATTAATCAAAATACCAAATTGAACCCCAATCAACTTGGTCATTGCTAAAAAAACAATATAAAAATACAAAAAAAGCACCCCAATCTATCAAATTCTGATTAAAAGTAATTTAGTCATTTCACCTTCCTTTTTTTTGTTAAAGATCCGGAAAAAAATTTCTGAAGTTGAGAGAGGTAAAAAACTTGCCCTTGAAAAAGGCTTGAGTTTTTTCTTTGATTGGAACCGCTTTTTATTAACCAACTTCCCTAAAGCTAAACAAATTGAAAAGGGATTTTCATAAAAATGGTTTTAGGAAACAAAAGCCTCCGAAGGAAATATTCCCCTTTAACAAAATTATAATCCTTGTAAATTCCGGACGTGTGAAAGTAGTACTGTTCCCATTCTTCAACATGTGAAAAAAGTTGTATTAAAAAAAACTAGGGAATTTCTAACTGATTGTTCAGATCATAACGTACCTTTATAAATGATGTCGATGGAATTCTAAGTATTCCAGTGGCAGGTTCCATTTTCTCATGATTCAAGAAACCAACTTCAGGTTGAAACCAAGCACATATGACGTGAACCCACAGTTTTTCAATATCACTTGGCTTCAGAGCACCCCCTAAAGAAGCAGGTTTCAAATATAAGAAAACAAGCCAACATTAGGTTACAAGCCTTTACACCATGAAAGCAGAAAAGGTCACCAAAAACAATCATTTTGACAGATGGCTTTAGTAGTTTGGCCAGCAGTGCGAAAAACTTAATTCAGAAAATCAATGGTCATCAAATTCATCATCTATTATGTACTGGAATCAATCAATCAAACAAATTTCACAGTACAGAAGTCAGACAGTGACTTTTTTTCAGCAGCACAGTGATACTTCTTTCCTTTTCAAGAAAAGGAAAGAATCTAAGCAAGTCAGACACTTCAGTCATTCAAAGACTTTGGCAAACGATGGAAAAATTACTAAGATATATCAAGACACAATGCTTGATAACATGCCTTTTACAGGGCAAAGGCAGCACTCCTCAACATCAGGTGTTTCACATGCTCTGCACACCCATGAAGCAAAATCCTGAACGTTAATTGCCCCATAGCATTCTTGGTGGACAGCTATCTGACACCTGAAAATAAATTTAAAAAGAGGAAAACAGGTCTCAGGCAGTTGTAATTGAGTGCATAATTCAGTTTCAAACTTATATTTCATTGACCGACCAAAATTATAATAAACAGACACAAAGAAATGATGACTGAGGGTCTTCACCTGTTGCAGATTATAATTTTGTTATCATCCCAATCTTCAACCCATCTACAAACAGCACATCTTTCTGATGTCCATTTTGCATAAATAGGTTCATACTTCTCTGTTGAAATGGAAATAAAAATTCATGTTGTTCACAATTAACCCAATTTTTTAAAGCAACCAGCTCTTCCCACTAAAGCAAAAGAAAAGGGGTAGTGAATGTCACGTACCTTGCACAAAAGCAAGTAGCTTCTGCTCATCTAACTTTAGAGGGTCTACACAAGCATTATATTCAGCAATCTGCAACACAGATATTGTTCAAAGAAAATTTAATAGCAAGGACATGTGTAAGATTCATGCACCACAACATAGGAGAAAAAGGAAAAGAAAAGAAAATTCTACAACAATCAAGACCATTTTCGCAGAACAACCATGGAACACTGGATTGTCCTAGTCAGGTCAAAAAACCCGGGCCTTGAAATGGATCCCAACTCCTAAGGGACTTAAGAATTTCATACCAACTATAGTGCTAAATTACAATATTGTCAATGTATATCATTTATAAGATAACCGTTTTAAGAGCATTTATATAGTAGGCAAGGCATTTCAGAATATTACAGCATAATCAACAAAAAACATTGATAGGTTCTCAAGGTTAGCCTTTGACATTGTTCTTAATAAACAAATTAAAATTCCTACATTGTCAACAATTTGGGCTGTATAATGAAGGATATAATCAATTCCTTATTATTCCTCTTCTTTTTTCGTTCTTGGTTCTTTATAGGCTCTTTTTTCTTTAAGCAAGTTCTTTAAATGCTGTCAAGACATAGCACTGCATTAGATAAGGTAAAAATTGAATCAGCAACAGCATTGGAGAAAACGTGACCAGAATCAAGCACCCTACCATCTACAATATTTGAATGCCATCTACTGTACCACGATGTTACAATCAGCAACTTATTTACATGGAAACAAAATCAAATAGGTCAAACCTTAGGAAGCCAATTAAGAAAAATGACAGGTTCCAGTACAAACCCATTGAGCCAGTGGTAACATTGTGCCTTTGATTTTCACGCTGTGCTTCCATTTTTTAGATCTACACCCAGTGTGCTTTTCCCATTCACTCGGTGCTTGTTTCCGTGACCCACATGAACTGCAGTGGCACTCAATTCTAGAAACATAGGGAAAGGGAAAAAAATCAACGACATCATTATACTAGATCAAGATTATATATATATATATATATATAAACAGAGAATCCACCAAATATTTGTTTTAATCAAAATAAACTAGCACTGCCCTATAGACACAACTAAATCAGATTAATTTAATCATATCTGAATTTGCACTTCAAACTAATTGTTACAGTAATAATTTGCACCGGTCCTTTAACATATATAGCAACCCAAAAATGAAAGAGAGAGAAGGTGTACATGATAACTTGTTTATCCTAACCCATAGTTTTTGCTAAGTTTACAGGGCTTACAAATGAAGTTTTGGAATATATGTTCCTTCCATCCCATTGCAGATAACTGTCACCTTGTCAAGTGGTACAGCCTGTGCACTGTTTTCTATTGACCTGGTTTAAATGACATCATTAGAATTAAAATTTCCCAGGGACAAAATCCATAATAAATCTGTAATGTCAAATTTAAAAATCACATGAATTAGGAAAAATAAAGTGCGCAACCTACTTTACTGGAGGCTTCCTTCTCTCTAAATCTGATTGCACAAATTTAAACTTTACTTTGCAGTCAGGACAATAATAATCAATATCTTCCATGTCCTTCAAACCATAGCAAACCAGTTAGCCTCCACTTTTGAATGAACACAAGCTAACATAAGAGATAAAAGAATGTATTAGATTTAGACTATACATGGTAGACACACCTTGAAAAGTTTTCTGGAAATGTTGTCACACTCAGCGTGCACCCATACATTACAGCCATCACAGCATACCTAATACATAAAAAGTTTTAATGCCCAAAAATTTATTTGATTGTTTTACCAAGAGAACAGTACAAACTTAATTCAAATTACTACTGATAATCTTACCCAATTCCCTCCATCTGAATGATGCCAGGTCTTCTTGCATATGCCACAATACTGCTTTGATTTTCTTAACTGTAAGAAACATGCTTGAAATTATCACTTTGAAAAGGATTCTTATGCAAACAAAAGATAACAAAGAGAATGTATTTCTCATGTACCTTAGCACAGTGTTTACATAGAAGTTCAGTTTGAAATGTTGATCTCTTCCCTTTCTTCACAATTTTGCATGGCAAGATTAGATTGCAGCCATCACAGATTTTCATGTCGTTATAACATGCATCCTGTACAATTAATTCACAAGATGAGATTCTGATAACTGAACAACCAAGATACTATGAGGACCTTAAACTCAAAAGGTCAGCTTACAAAAATGAAGTCAAAACCCAAATGCTGTAAGAGAATTTCCAGGAGAAAAAAAATATCTAGAGAACAAAGTACCACCATATATACCAGTAACAGCTTTTTAGCGTAAAGATATGCCAACAGAATGATTTTCTTCAATGCAGATAGCTAATAGAACAAAGTACCACCATATATTCCAGTAACAGCTTTTTAGCGTAAAGATATGCCAACAGCATGATTTTCTTCAATGCAGATAGCTAATAGACAGCTCAAAGGAAAAATTGAATGTGTTTTCTTACACTGACATCAGCCTGCTGCCAACAAACAGGCCACCAATTTAAGAGAGAGAGAGAGAGAGAGAGAGAGAAGCTTCAGACTTTCATTATATTGTATTATTTTGGTTTTAAGAAGAGGGGAGAGATTTCCTCAACACTTTGGAGGTTGTAAATTTTACAGCATATGAAAGGTAGAAGACAAAGGGAGCACAAAACTATCTATCAAGACATTTCCTATGTCTATGGTATCAGTATTTTAGAAGAGAAAATTAATGATGAAATTGGTCCTTGTGCACTGTAATTTGACAGAGTTCAGTTATTTGTTGAAACAATTCCAGCTTGATAGTTTTCACGGCAATTAAACATTGGCCCAGTCCTTTCCATTTTCACCAGTATTTTTTCAGTCTCGACTTTTAGCCACGTTTTTAACAATAATTTCTATCCAAATATTTGTCCATTCTGGAGTGCTTCCTGTTGAGGATTATACCCGGACTTATTTGGTTATTGAAGCAAGGATAAAACATGACAGAAAATTCTCTAAACAATGGATTTATCTCCCAATGTTCATTAGCATTCAGAAATTATAAATCCCATCACAAACAGAGAATAAAACAAGCTAGAACAAACTAAGAATAGCCTAACAAATGTACTACTGTATCAGAGAGCTCGTATAAAATTATATTTGTCTTGTACTATATAATTTCCCAGTGATGCATAAAGTCTCATCAACTAGAATCAGGAAGAAAGGTCAGAAAAAAGAGACTGCTTAAACTTGCCTGTTGTTGATTGTAGAAGTCCTGATCCTCAATTGAACAGCTGGCTTCTTGGAATCGAGTGGGATAAGCTTCAGGATATGCTATTTCCGCACAACTGCTGTCCATGCCTTGGAAACCACTTTCTGCTAAAATTGCCTCTTCTAGTGCCACCTGAAAGTCACTCAGCTTGCACTTGAACATTTGAGACTGCACCTGAAATCTGAAAAAAAAAAAAGAATTCAAAAAAGGGTATCCTAACAATTTATAATAACACTAATTCAATATGATCATCCACACACCTTTCCATGAATTCTGCAAAGGGGAATACCATCCCCTGTTTCACCCAAGCATAGTCCTGCACATATCCATTAATCAGTAACTTCAATCCACGCCCATACTAAGTAATAAAACTCCTGTGAGAGAAACATGAGAAGAGGCAAGAGAAATATACCCTTTGCGTTCCATTTTTAGAGTAACCATAAAACATGATGCAAATAGCACCAGGAACACAACAACTTAGCACAGCATCAGGAGCCTGCAAAATGGGATCAATCACAATAGCTGGCCACCATGGGTATCTCTTCCCGCATTTGGCCCAAACTATATCACCCAAAGCAAAATCCTCTGGTTTATAAACGTCTTTTTTATGAGCCCTTTCTCTTCTCATTTTATCCAACCCTGTATACCTATATTTTGGCACAAACTCGCCATCTTCTATCAATAGATTACCCGAACTCAAAAACTCTGCAGTATTACGATTTCTATACTGAAAATCGTTACACCCTAACTGGCCTGCTTCTCTTTTTCCTTCCGCGGCGTAGAAGGGATAGGAATTAGAGCTTACGAAATCGAATTTACTGTTATATCTATATTTCTCACTACAAAAATCCTTTCTATCTTGAAATTCACCATCCTCAATTCCCATATCAGTATCATCAATTCTACATTCCTCACCTTTCCAGATATCCACAACCGAATCATTAAACCTCGAAGGAAGCATTTGCACTCGCCCTCTAGAAGATCTCGATATCAACTTTCGAGAGCTCGCCGAACTCTGATTCTTCAATCTCTTCTTCGAATTAGACTGAACCTCGTTAGCCCAGTAAGATTCGTCGCTGCGATAAGTATATGAACCCCTCCTGAAATCATCAAATTCACTATATACACCCATTGAATTTGAATTGTATCCATTCAACTTTCGCTTCTTTGGAATCAATTCGTATTCAAAATTCTCCTCCTCGTCTAATTCGTTACAAGCCCCCTCTCTCGTATTGCCTCGCCGCATTTCGCCTTTCGTATTTTTTTTTATTATCATCGTCTGATAATTCAACTCGAAACCCTAATTTCAAATCCGACACAAAAAAATTAGAATCGAATGTATCCGAATTAAACTATTTACACTTCAGTTTTGAATGGATGATCGCTCAATTCTATTTTACCGGCTTGAATGAAGCTCTAAACCCTAGAATAACCCTGACTGGGATAATGAAGGCGTAGGAACCTAAAAATTCAAACGTTTTATCTCCTGTTTTGTTGGAAAGAGCAAAAGTTCAATAAAAAAAAAAAGAAGGAGAAGAAGAAGAAGCAAAGCAAACAGAGGATTCGAAACAAAATTTGCGGCTCTGAGTACTTAAATTTTGTGTGTGAGATAATAGCAGTTGAATTTCTCGCTCAGAAAAAAATGGAATGAAGGGCCGGTGGAGGTGGCGGAGAGAAACTGAAGCTGTGGAGAGCACACGCGACAGCGTGTCTAGTTGGATTACCGATGAGAAAGGAATTAGAACTGTATATAATTATTATTATTATTATTATTATTATGATTATTATAGGGGGTTATTATATTCAAACTTATACCTTTATTATTGTTATTATACGTGTTGTTTTATTTGATTTAAAAAAAAAAAAATGGACTTTGTGACGGTGGGACCAGGTGGTAACGTCTTTTGGCTTCAAATATTGGAGTTCCGGGCGAAAAGAAAGGAGGGAGACCGTGCAGATTTTTTTGTGGCGAGCGCGAAATGGAAAATTTGAGAGGGCGGAAATGATATGCTACAGCGGCTGTGTACATGTGGAATAAGTGTGGGTTTGCTATTAAAAACAATTAGTTATTTTTTAAAATATATATATTTAAATATATATATATATATAATTAAAATTATTGTGAAATAGGTTTTTTCAAGAAAGATGTTCATAAATAAAAAATATATTATTTTAATTTTTATAAAATCAAAATTTAAAATGCAAAATTCTAATTCATAGTTGTTGATGAATGGATTAAGAAATTTAAAATTAAAATCTAATTAGATCATTTTATTAATTAAATCAATTAAATTTTTTTTAATGATATTATTAAAAAATTTTAAAATTAAATATTAAAGATTACAAATTAAATTTTAGTATATAGTTGTTGCTTGTTTATTGATGATTAAAACCTAACTTAGATCGAGTTATTAATCAAACTAATTAATTTTTTTTATATAGATGTTTAGGTTAGTTTACGTATATAATGGTTAATTTTAAGTTTATTAAACATTCTGAAAATCTAGTAGGTATATAAAGCATTATAAAAATGATAAATATGCATATAAAAATTTAAATTCAAATACAATAAAAAAACAAACTTTTTCCACTGCTGGATTAAAAAACTCGCGTGCCCAACTAAACCTCTTTTAATTACATGATCAACCATAATTCAAACATGGTCTATGGTCTTCTTGAAGATTGCAAATCAAATTTCAGTCCATATTTGTTGCATGGCCGATGGACGTGTCAAGAAACCCGGGATGGAAACCTGTCCTGGATCGAATTGTTAATTAAATCAGCCAAATTCCTTCCAACGATGTGATCAGCACTTGAAATGTTGTTTTATACAGTTGTTAATTCGCATCTATAAAATCAAAATAAATATGGATTTTATTATTTTTAATATTAAAATTCTAATAAAAATTATTTTTTAATAATTTTTTAACATGAAACATTACAATGATTACAACAAATTGTGAATAAATAAAAATTTAATATTAAAAAACTCAAGTAACTTCTGGTTATTGCTTTTAGGTACAAGGGCCAGCAGTAATTGAGAAAAATAAAACGCGAGAAATATATATAATTGTGTTTAGCAAAGCTATACAATATAATAATTGTTTCTGTATTATATTCTTGTTAATTGAAAATAAAATAAAATATAAAAGTATATTTTTGTCATTGCTAAACTTGCATGTTTAAAAATAATTTCTTTCCCTGTTTTTTCATTTATGTCTGGTTTAAAAAATGTTTTTATTTTTTTATTTAGCTTGGTAATTTTATTTTATCCTATCCAATCTAGGAATGGAATTAATATGAATATGATTAATTGGTTTGTATTCAAGGAAACCACTTAAAAATAAATATTTAGAAATATAATATAATTTTTATATGACCCCTCATCAATAGAATTATGTTTTTTTTTTTTTAATGTCTGTTGTCTTCCTTGAGCTGTTTTAGTTTACAATGTTTCACACATATTAGATGTCAAAATTACGTATAAAATGACTGCACAATAAATGTCACGCACACATATACACACCTCAAATATATATTACCTTTTTTATTATATATTGAATAATAAACAATACACAGACAACAAATACTTAAATGAATATTCGAATAGAGCATGATAAAAAAAAATTCTCCAAGGTTACGATCATCCAATACAAGGAATTCAATTCTTACAGATATATGTTCTCTGTACTGGATTGATCATAACCAAGCACCCCTCTGGACGCCTTATATATTTCAACTAGCCTTTGTCTTTGAAAAAACATGGAGGCATTTTATTTATAAAAAAATCACTTGTTATTGATATAGTTTAGCCATAAACAGGTTCAATGTAAAGGAAATGCATGTATTTTTAATACTAACAAGCACTAAAGAATGAAATAAATAAAACTAGATGTAAATAAATAAATAGCCAGAAAAAACTATAATATAAATTCTAATACATGTTATAGCTAAAAAAGAAAAGAAAAGAAGTATATTATGTATAGACAAAATAGCATCTACATGTTGGAGGGCTATTCATATATATTGATCAAAAAAGTTAAAAATTTGGTTTAATATATTTTTATGGAAAAAAAAACTTAATTGGATCCGTGGTGGTTAGTCACGGTTAATAAATAGTTATATATATATATATAATTAACTTTTATAAAAGATTTTTGTGTATATATGAAAAAATATCACATCAGAAAGTCGAGCATCTCGAGGTAAAAGAAAAGCTAAAATGAAATAACTCCACTCTAACTTTCTCTATGCTAAAATGGCGATTGAGAGTGGTGTAATTATGTTTTAAAGTTTTTTTATTTAAAAATATATTAAAATAATATTTTTATTTTTTAAAAAATATTTTTAATACTATTATATCAAAATAATCTAAAAATACTGAATAATTATTAATTTAAAACAAATAAAAAAATATTTTTTTTGAAAAACACACAAAAACAAACAGAATTTACATGTAAAATAGCTTTTATTCCACATAAATGCTATATATATATATATATATAAAGATTAGAACATGGAGAAAGTACAAATAACCATTGAGCAACGAATTATTTTACCCACACTCGTTCCTTATTCATCTTTAAAAAATTCATCTTTAAAAACAGATGATGATGCAAGCAAGTTGAGCTAATTCAGACCATAAACAGACCTTGCCTTAACTTTTTTATGATTTGCTAAGAAGAACGAGAATCAGCTGCCTTCTCTATGACTTCACTAATTTATATTTAATTATGACAAATTATTCTTGTATAATTAATACTTGATTACATTGTATAAAAATTAAATTTTAAATACACTAGTTTACAAGTAAATTGATTGTATATTAAATATATTAAAATATAAATGGATTGTTAAAATAACATTTTAACTCTTTCATTTAGCATTTTTTATCCTAGCTTTTCTAAATAGCTTATTTTTATAGAGGTGCTTTTAGGCTCATATAACCTCTGAATTAGTGTGTAATATCATGATAATGGTTTTTTTTTAAGTAATTTTTATTTTTAAAAATTTTAATATTATATATTATTTTTATTTTTTAAAAAATATTTTTTACCATCAATAAATTTAAAAAAATTAAAAAATTTAAAAAATTAATTTAAAATAAAACAAAACTATTTTTTAAAAAAGCCGGCCACTCCGCCTAATCAAACACTATATTGAGTTTCCTGAGCCTAACCATATAAAATCGAACAAGACCCGACCCGCATTTCCTCAATAAAGTAAACTCCTTTCGACGCCGCCTTCATGATAAACGAACTCCTCCGCAAGCTTCTCCAACTTCATATCCTCTTCCCCCGCCTTCCACTCCTCCAATCTCTTCCCGCATTTTGCACGAATCATCCCCTTCCACTCATATACCGACACGCTTCAGAATACTCGTTTTCTTTTGAACCGCTTTTGTTGCATGCCCACGGAGGAGTGACCCGAACTCATCGAGCAGACGGAGATGTACATGGACGGTGGATTCAGAGATCGTGGTAATTGACTTGTCGCACCCACCCCGCCTGCCCTGTGAAGGTTCTTCAGTAATCGACCACCAGAAATACGCCCTTAGAAACTCCACAAAACGGATCGGTTTCGGTATCTTTGAAGCTAAAACCCATTTTTTTGGTCATGTATTAATCAAAATTTAATTTCAATAGTTTTAAATTATTTGAAATACTGTGTGAATCGAGATGGAAATGATGGCAATATAAAGTAAAAGGTCTGAGCAGAGTGAGACAACGGTGGTAGTAATGGATGCCAAAGTCCGGGGGTGAGGAAAAAGGAGAGGGCCCCTGTCCTTGCTCTGAGATATTGCATCGCTACAGCGCAACCTCTCCTACAACAAATTTACTGCTCTCAAAGCATGAGTGCTGCGATGGGTTGAAAGAAAAGGCGTGGGCTGCATTCTAGCATTGAATGCTAACCTAGACTTCTCCCGACATTTTAATTTTTGCATCCCCTTACTTTGCCTATCCGTTGGCTGCCACCGCGCTTCCTGCATTGATCAAAACCTTGATGCTGATCCATACACTATCATTCTCTGTTAATTATCTCTTTTAAATTGTTTTTTTTTTCCTGTTAATTCTTTTATGCTTTGCATGTATGAGCACTCGATCTATTAAAAAAAATTAATCCAAATGGACGAGTGTTTTTTTTGGTGGTGGTTGTTGAGTGATTTTCGATTTTCCACTCATGCTGTCAGTCATGATGTGTGTGCAATTTAAAAAATTAATGAATGTTGTGGAAACTGCATTGTGCTAGCTTCAGGAGAAATCAACATGCAGGGGTAGAAAAGAATGCTTGGATAGAGAAATGTTTTGTAGGCACAAGAGATTGGCTAAAGATGGCCCTTTTTTTGTGTTGCATTGTTGATCAATTCACTTGGATATAATTAGAAGTATGGAAAAATGGTGAATTTTGATGGATGTGGGTGAACGTGGTTGAATGCGAGGTGGGGAAAATGGGGCTGCATTTTTTTTCAGAGGATGGTGTCTATCCATTAGTGACCCAAGCTACATTAGTGAATTGAATAAATCGAAATTCACATTAGTGTTCATGCTTGCTGTGATTGCTAAATTCTTTGTCTGGGTTATATACATGGTTCATTTTGCTGTTTTAGCCCTTTAAGATCATTTTTTTCTTTTTTTCAATAATCATTTTTCATCTTTTTATACTGATTTTTGGTGATTTTGAACCCCATTCACAGTTCTGTTTTACATTCTTCCTTGCATAATGCAAATGCAAATGCAAATTCACCACGTTGTCTGAGAGGAAGGCCAATACGATGATTTATTTGGAAACTGAGGCTCTACTTAGTGGGGGGTTCTGGTGCATTGTTTTGAACTTGTGACCAGAGTCACGGTGTCACAGGCTGTTGTTGGCGTTATGTTTATCAAAAAGGCAATTTAACTTAGTGCACGCATGAAATAGGACATTTTTACAATACTTCTACTGAAATTCTAAACAATTGAAAGTTTTCAGAAGAATGCTTGCAACAGCCTCGATGGCAATCATGATGGTTGTATTGACTGTGATTCAGTTGTTGCAGTTACACGATGGCTGCTTGTGCTTGGAGCTTGATTATAAAATACTGAACCTATAACTCCAGATAATAGAATCTGACCTTTTGTTTCCATTACCTAATGGTTACTGTTTGATTCCATTGTTTTTTTATCTGCTTTCTCATGAGGTTGTGTTTGCTGGATGTTTCTTCAGGGATTGCTTTTCTTGCGGGTAATTTCTCTGAGCTCCTGGTGTATTCTGTTATTTTTCAGATGTAATTGTTTAAAAATGGTTTTGCTGAAGTATTTGAACCAACAACAGATTTGTGTGAGAGTTCTTACATCCCAATTTTGGTTCCCCAATCCATGTGTAATTTTTTGGCAATGGAGCAGAAACATTACTGTTGCTTCTGCATTTGTACTATCATCATTATCAGCATCGGTTTGATCACAATTTTTTGTGTTTGCTATGTGGTGTATCAATCTGGCAAGCCCTTGTGCCACATATCCCTTGAGCCAATGAATACTTTGATTTTTTGGGTTTAGGTGAACCCAGCAAAGTCAATTGAATTTTTTCTGTGTATATGATTATGCTATCATGTTATTGTAGGAGTGCACACAGCAGAGATGATCAATGTATTGACTGTGCTGCAAAAGGATATGTTTTTGCCTAGAATCTATGTTGCGGCAGCCACAAATAATATGAATTTGCAAAAGGCTCGGGTTTCAGAGGACAATATGGTTGACAGGGCAGGCCATTTATGGTTTAACTCCGTACTGTGTTTGCTTTTGTAGGGTTCAATTGTTTGATATAATGATCTAGTTGCTGGTTTGCATTTTGGAATTTATGGCTGACTGAATTGTTGGCTGAGTGTTTGTGAATGGTTTTAGTTTGAATTTTGATAAAACAATGTAATTGCAAAGGTGATAGAAATAATTTGTCCGCACTTGAAAGTTATGTTGGCTTAATGATGAGTCATTTTGGATCCCTGAGTGGCATGAACTCTTATTCATGCACCAAAGTTGAAAAATTGGAGTAGCTATCCAAGGATTACCTCACTTATGAGTGCTGTCAGCCTACTTGCTAGATTGAGGATTGAGGATGGGAAAAAAATGTAAACAGCTTTTCTTTGAAATAATTCCTGGTTTCATGAATAAGTTGATTTTTTGCAATACTTCTTGTATGTAATTCTCCTTACAGCATTGCCTCTGATCTATCAACTTCTTATACTTAAGCAATGGTGAGCTTGATTACAGATTCAAGAAGCACATATACCTAGGCATATAAATGTGCAGTGGAATATATTGAAGTTCAAGTCAAGTTTGTTTAGAGGATGCAATGGGTGAAGTTGAATTGGTTTGATAGCTTCCAACTATAATGGATATTGTCTGTTATTTTTGTTTTTTCCTAGGATTTCGTTTTTAACTCCCTGGAGGATTTCTGATTCTCACCTGAGACAAAGTTGATTGCACATTTTCTTTTCCTTTAATTCTTGGCTGATTTATTATGGGTTGCTCAATTTTGAAATGGCTATCATTGCAAACTGGGTGAAAGGGGGTATGAGTGTGGTTCTTGAAAGTCTACAGTATTTCTTGCATAAAAATTATGGTAGGTAATGATCAATTATTTTGGATCCATTAGTGGTGTGAACTTCTATTGTTAGTGAGCCAAAGTTGAAATATTGAACTACCTGAGTCTCTCATAAGTTGTGTTGCAAGGTTACCTATTAGTTTGAGGAATTATTGTTTCTAAATCCAATCCATGTTTCCATGAATAAATTGATTTTTCACATCAGTATTTTTTTTTATTCTTAACTCTAGCTTCTTGCTTAACTCCTATGGAGGATATGATTTGTTATTTTTTTATATAGCTAGTTGACATGATTAAAAAATTGATGTTTTTTTAAGTGTAAGAGTGTCAAAGTAATAAATAATCTAGCAAGATCGGAGTTGAATCACAAGGAAATTAACTATATAAATTATAAATAATGATAACGATGAGTTAAAGTGAAATTTAAGATGTAAGATTAATGTGAAGATTAAACAATGATAATAACAATTATCAAGGTTAGAAGATCTTCTAATGATATTTGAAATCAAATAAGTATAATATAAATTTTTTTTATTAAACTAGAAACTACACACAAATGAGATTCTAATTAGATGATTTGTTATTAATATCTTATTATAAATTATTAACATGATCATATTAATTATTTTATTTAAGTAATACTAAACTTTTAAATATTGTCAGTAATTCATGATGTTAACAATAAATCAAGTTTCTTTTATAGCACAAGTGTAGGTTATATCATATGGTTGGTTATGAAAGTGACAAGCATTTGTTGTATCAAGTATTATATAACATAAATTTAGATTAACAATTTAACAAGTAAGGTGTTAAGAAGTAATAAGATATGTTAACAACAAGTTGTTTAGGATATAATCATTGAAGTTCATATTGAGTTTATATTATGCTTATCCTTTAGTGAAATCTTTTCACCTTAACATAATAAATTTAGCTAAACATAATAAAGAAGAGAAATATAAATAAATAAGAGGAAAACATAATTATAAATATAGTAAAGGAAATGAAAGACATAAATAAGAAATTAATAAAAGAAAAACTTCAGCATTACAAAAATATAAAGAAAGATAGCAAGAATATGATCTTAATATGAAAATTAAGATGTTTAAATGTATGGTAAATGTCTTTTTTTATAGGCTAAAATTCAGAATTATTGATTTGATGACTAATTGTTGAGTGGGTGACCACATCTTGACCTGGTGATAATTCTTATATTCTTGTTTGAACAAAACTTCATTACTAATATCAGAATTTGAATCGATAGTCTTATGAAATTTCTGAGAAATTGTCTCAGCTTTCCAACAAAACAAAAATCGGTATATTTGGATTTCTAGAATTTGAGTTATGGACTGAACACTGAAAAATATTTGGGTTGTGGGACAAATTCTGACTTTTTTGTTGTTGCTAACATTTGAACTCGAAAAAAAACACTCTTAAATCTTGGAATTTTCACGAAAGTTTTAAGTGTATGTCTTAACTTTTCGTATATATAAACCATACCTAAATCCAAGTTGTACAACACCAATTATGATTCAATAACCGAATGGTATTTCAATTTGGACTGAATCAACATCTTTTTTCTAAAGTTAGCTTTTCTTTTGTCTTCTTAATTTCAGTAGTTAAATTCATCAATCAATTCTTTGATTTATGTGATAGACCTGTATTTAAGATGAACATTTACCATAAATTAAAGATATCTTCTATTATTAGACATGTTTTTATAAAACATACTCTAGTTAAGTGTTATTGACATTTTTACACAATGATGATATAAAACTTTGATAAAAATATATTTTTAAATATCAATCATTAATTTATTATTCTAATTCTCTTTGAGAGTACATTATAGTATTCTCTTTGTGTTCTAAATCTTGTCTGGTTTATTTTAGATTGTACAATTTTGTAGTGGTTTTTATTGCCGGCAGGGGGCAGGGGGGTCTCTCTGCAATTCATGCAAATCTACAGAAGAAGCAGGGAAGTCGGTCGGTCATACCTGACCTCTGTTGGGACAACTATATTAGCTATGTCTCATGCTAATGATTAGAATTAGACCTGAGGTGGTATAATTTCTATTATGAATTTTATATTTCTCTCCTAGCCATCACTGTTACTTAAGAAAGTGTAAATTAATTTATATTGACTGTGTTTGTCTAAAATGTCCTAGGTTCTTTGCAATGGGCCTGGGACTTGTGTTCCTCTGTGTATAATTGCATTCCTGTTCAAGGTAGGATGTCTTTCCTCTCAGCTTTTAGTCTCTGCATTTTGTATCTCTAGATAGTATTGGAGTTGATCACATAACCTTGTTAACTTTACCTGCAGGTGGCAGGGATTATTGGTCATCTGTTTTTTATGCCGAGGATAGCAAGGTTGAAAAAGCTCTCTTTAAGTGGTTTGCTTCTTTTCAAGTTGTGTATAGCTGAGCAGTTCTTTGTGCAATGGCGCCGCAACTACAGAGAAAACATCCTCAAGCTCACTATGCTGGCCGTCTCGTATGGTTGATTTATTCTACTACTGGCATGGGTACTCACTAAACCTCCTCGTCTTGTACTTCAATCTGCAATTTTTTTGTATTTCATTTTTTATTGGTATTCTAAATGTGGTATAATATGTTAGGCATTGGTATCATTTGTTTCTCTGTCCTGAAATATCTGTTTAGATATTCAATTTCATGATGGAATCGAATAGAACACTATTTTTTTTTGCATCTGTTAGATTATCACCCATTGCATTGAACAACCACAAAAGAAGAGAATAAAAAATGGATTTGTACTGTTTCAGGATGTTTTCCACAATTATCCTGCAGAAAAAATTTTCTTTATTAATGCATTTTAGCATAATGGTAAAATGCTCATATGATGAGTAAATATAATACAAGTTGAGAGGGTGTCGAGATATGTCAAATCTAGGTCGCTTGGAATTGTATAATGGTTTGCTTTTGGCTGCAGATTTTGTGGTGTGGGTGGCTTGAATACTTGTGAAATGGTTGCTTAGAGTATGGTTGCTTCTTTCTGGTGGCATTCTTCATTGTTTTATGTGATGACAAAAATACTATCCTGTGTGACATAGTTTGGTTTAGAATAAAGAATTTCAAACTCGTTAGGTTCAGGGACCCTCGGTAATCTAAGCAAATCAATGTTAATAGCCATTCTGCTATTGCATTTTCAGATAGAAGTTGGATCTGGATATTGTTTCCAGTATCATGTCGCATAGGATGGATAAGTGAAAAGTATATGGCTGGTTGAAGTTTTCTCTGTTTGGACATATTCCTTGAGATTATGCCTTTGTGTTGCTGGAGTCTCTGGTTTGTTTTGGCATTGGTGGTATGAAAACAAATATTTTTTTATACAACTGCTTGGAAATGTACGTATATCAGCTGCAGTGGAAATTCTTGTATCAGACTAGAATGATTTTAACCTAAGGTGGAACTTGCTTGAAGTGGGTCGTAGACTCGGACCTGATTTTTTTATGGATGAATCTGGGATATATTTTTGCTAAGCATTCATCTGCTCATCTTTTTGGTGCTGTTGTTGGATAGATATGATGGCATACAACTGACATCTATTATGTATTGAGCAACCCAGTTCTGAGGATGAAGAGTCGGGTACTTTAGATTATTGCAGTGTTTATGATTATATGAACAAGATGTTCTGCTTGGTCTTATAATAACTTGAGATTCCTTTTCTTTTTGTTTTTTTTTTTCCTGCCATGACCATCTTTAGGCAAATTCTTCCTGTCAACAGTTTCCCAAATTTCTTGCAAACCAATCAGCTTTGTTTTTGTTTTGATACCCAGTTTTTGATACAATCGATTGTTAGTACTATATATTGGATTGGACAGTTAAGCTGAACATGTATGATAAAATTATAGGAAGCCTGAAATTTAATACCATACTCTATTTCCTTCTGCGCTATTCAATCTTTATATTTTTCAAGGAAGAGCATAACCCTGGCCTTGAAATTCATTCAGCAACAAAGAAAGGGGGGAAACATCATCATATGCTGTTTATAATTGCGATGTAATTTCAAAGGAGCTGGCACGCAATAAAATTGGCTTAGTTGCTTGGAATCATGCTGTGCAGTAACAGCAGTCTTCTCTTCATGCCAAACTGTACCTCATGAAAGTCATCTTTCTTTTATGAGTTTTGATTGAAGCATTTAAAAGTCTTCTTCCTTGCACTCAAGCTCTCAGTGTTTGGTTTCTTGCCAAACCAACTTGTGGCTTCAAAATCATTATGCGAAATGATTTTTGTTTTTAGACAGTTTGGGGAACGGAAGCTGAACTTCCTGTTTCCTCTCACGAAAAGGATATGACAGTCATAGTTGTGTTTGAGGCACTAGAAACTTGAGGTTGGTCGGCTTCCCTATCTTGACTGGAAAAACATACAGGTTGCTTATTCATAGTATCAGTTCCAATATTAGCGTGTAAAAACAAGAAAAGCTGTCTCCTCTGATTGCCCCCCCTGTTGTGGTGTTTTGTTGGAGTTGAGTAGTTATTATACGTTCAGTTGATGTGGTCTTTTGAGATAGAGGATGAATCACACTTCCTTCCTCCTCGGCCAGAATAAAATTGATAGTGATGATTTATTACGTTGCCACATACAAAATAGAATTGTATGTAGTTAGTGTGTTCGTTTTCAGTCAGGATCATGACATGCCACTCCCATATCTGATAATTGGGGAACTCTACTTGCTTGGCACTATTACTTAGCTTTTGGGACTCTTTCGGTTGGCTCCAAGCACAGAAAAATTGGAGTGATTTGATTGGTTCGTTTCGGCCACTCTGACACGGTACGATTTAACAATATAAGTGGCACGTGGAGTACACTCGAATGGTAGCTTCATTATTGATGGTGTGGGTGACCCATTCCTGGAAGAAGTTGTGATTTTAAAGTACATTTTTAGCCATAAACTGAAGAAAAACAAAATCTAATGCCGCCCCAGTGTCTAGCTTCTTCTTCGAAGTGCTTCAATGATGTTTTAAAAAGAAGGTTTTCATGAATAAAAAATAGATTATTTTTGTTCTTATAAAATTAAAGTTTGAAATGTAATTTTAGATAAAGCTCTCAATGTAAAGACAGAAGCTTTGAGTTCGTACTCTGTAGGTGGTTAAGATGGACAGTGGCCACTGACTTCGTTCGATACTGCAGCTTTAAGCGTGGATGGGTCTGCTGCATAACGTTTGCCAATAAATTCTCGAAAGCCCCGAGGCAGAATGAGAGTTCGGTAATTTTACTGTTTTTGTTGGTTAAAAATAAATAGAAATCATATATTTTATTTTATTTTATTAATATTAATATATCAAGCAACCGGGAAAATTGAAATAAATAAAATAATTTAATTTAATTTAAAAAACACTTTTAAAATATTAAATTAAACAAAGCTCAAATTTAGAAAGAGTTGGTGCGTGGGCTCTACTTTTTTTCCCTCCGCTGCAGATTTTTTATAGGCCGACAAACTCCCTAGTTTCAAAATTTTTAACCATGGGATCCCTGTTCATAAGAGTGTTTAGAAATATAGGTCACCTTGTATTTTTTAAAAAAATATTTTTTTATATAAATTATTTTTTTGTATTTTGAATCATTTTGATATATATTTTAGAAATAAATTTTTTAAAAATAAAAAAAAATATTTTAATGTATTTCAAAGTAAAAAAATATTTTGAAAAGTAATTACAACCATATTCTCAAATAAGCTTTAAGTTTGATTTAAAAAACAGTTGGAACATGTCAAATTATATTTTTAGAACTTATTATTTGTAAATATATTATTTTATAAAATTAAAAATCTTGATGTAATATTTTTTATTTTTTTCATCTTTTTTAGTTATTAATTGTTGTTTTCTTTATTAACACTTATAAATCTGAATTTATTTAATTATCTAATAAATAGATTTTTTTATTTTAAATTAGAATTTTGATGAACTACAAAAACACAAAAAAACCTATATACAATTTTTTTATTACAAAAATATATAACCCAAATGATTATCAAGTATGTAGGATTTATTTCCCTACACCACAAATAGTCGCACGTTTTACATGGCAACAATCACCTGCCACGAAAAGTGCAGTGCAGCGTACCAGTCATAAAAGTTTTCAGTGTTCCTCCTAGGAGTGACGTGGACCTATAGTGGGTTAAAAAAGAGAGGGAGAGGTAGAAGGAGGAAGTGTGGATGGGGTCCGGAGCACGAAGGTCAAATGCTAATTTCAGGCGAGGGAAAGGGGGCAGCTTCCCTGCTGGGTCTCCCAGCTATTTATTGCGTCGACAGCATCATTCAATGTTTTTAAGAATTCCTCACTTGAGTATCCTCGTATGTTTTCATTAATTATTTGACTCTCTTACAGAGAGAACTGCTTTAGATGACACGTGGCATGTGATGCTGCCCTGTGGAGGGTTTCGCATATTTCTTAAAGATTTGGAAGGGTTCCATCGAGGGTTCTTGAATGGAGATTCAATTAAGATAATAATAATAATAATACTTTCAAAACTTCATTGAAATTTAAGGTATGTTTTGGAGATTAGTTCAAGACATTCCACTAATTTAATTTAGAGAACGAGCTAATAACCGTAAATGCCACTAGCTTCTTCTTCTTCTTCGGGCAGTTTTACACACTCTGCGTGCAAAGTTTTCGTGAGGGTATAGAAGGGTGAAGGAGTCTTATATATTACCAATGTTTATGAGTGTAATTATATTTTTAAATTTTTTAATGTTTTTCAATATTTTCAATTAAAAAAGACCTATAAAAATAATAAATAACAAAAAAATGTGAAAAATATTGTAATATGATGTTTTAGAGTACGATAATAATTGTTTTTTAAAGTGTGTTTTGTTGAAAATGTATTAGAATAATGCTTTTTATTTTTAAAAATTATTTTAAATATTAATATATTAAAATTATCTAAGTTAAAAAGATAATTTTTAAAATTAAAATAAAAAAATAATTTTTTTTCTTTTGAATGAAAGATTGCGCACTATTTATTAAAAATAATATACTCTAGACGTACCTGAGCAGCACAGCAATTCTTTATATTTGTTGGTGATGTAGTGAGCGAATGCGTGAGGTCAGAGAGATGAAACTTTTTAGAAAATAAATGGTTCCAAAAAAAAGTAAAGGACGACTTATTTATATTTATAGGTGTGGATTATGACATGACACTTGACTATTAGAATTGTGACAAGCATGCAACTTATAAAAGGCTAGATATGTGTCACGTGTTCAAGAGGGATTTTATGGATAACATTGTCAATTCTCATTTTTCTTGAGTATCCCATTTAATTTAATATCTAGTTAAGATAATATTCGTTGTTATCATATTAATTATTTTAAAAAATATATTAAAATAATTTATTTTTATTTTTATTGTTAAAAAAATATTTTTAATATCAACAAATTAAAATATCTAAAAATATAACAATACAATCATTTTAAATAAAATATTTTGAATCTTTACCATATAGTATTTAACTTGCATTCTCAAACACTATGTATTAATTAGATCTATTTATAAACTGAACCAACCCTTTAAAGATACATATCGGCTGCATATAAAGGTGAATCTTAACATACATCAATGTGAATATTTTCCATGGTTCTATATGTATTTGCTGATTGGAATATCTTTCAATGATGTGATTGAAATCTACTAACTAAATTAAGAAATTTTTTTCAAAATATGATTGATGTTGTTTTTTTAAAAAAAATTAATATTAAAATATATTAAAATAATTTTTTATTATTTACAAATTATTTTTGAAATCAGCATATCAAAACGATCCAAAACATATAAAAAAATAATTTTAAATAAAAAATAGATTTTTTAAGAACATGAATTGCACTATATTCTTAAATGTTTAAGAAGTACACAATTTTTAGTAATGAGAAATTCAGCTTAACTAATCATATTTTAAGTTTATTGTCAGAATATAATTATTATGAGTTTCACATATTTTAGGATTACTAGAGATAGGGTATTACAAGGAAAAAAATCTCGGGGGAGCCAAATTAAAAAAAAAATCTAAAAGAATTAAAATTTCAATTATTTTACTGCTAAATTATAAACATTATTATGAGAGGGGCTGGAAAACATATTTTCTTGTAGGGGCTAGGGTTTTTATTACCCTTCTATTTTTGTCATTAATTAAAAATTTATATAATTGTTAATTTTATAACCTGTGAGATGTGTAAATAAATTAATTCAAACATCAATATTAGTAGAAAAAAATATGTTATTCTTTATTCTTATAGATAATAATTGTCATCTAGTGACTTTTCTACATGAAGATTAAATTAATATACCCTTTCACTTTATTATAAACTAGATATATCTCCATAAGTGACATCCAACATAGATTCTTGTGAACCTTTCATGGTTGCGGAATTATATAGTAAATTTTTTCAACAAAAAGAAGGTTGGATAGAAATTACTTGGTGTTTTATACAAGAAGTGTTTGAAAATATGGTTGAAACTTCGTTTCTTCAAATTTTACTTTATTTATTTTTTTATATTTTTAAATTATTTTAATATACTGAACTTAAAAATAGTTTTTTAAAAATTAAAAAACATCATCTTGATGTATTTTTAAACAAAAAAACATTTTGAATCGCACCCGCTATCATAATTTCAAACAAGTTTATAATTTTTTATTACTATTTTAAAATATAAAAAGATAAAAATAGGTTATTGTTTAGTTTTCAAATTCATTTTTATTTAAAATTTATGTCAAAGACAAAGAAGAAATAAAAAGGATTGATTAGGATAGAGATAGAACTAGGTTAGAAAAAAAATTTCCACAAATTTCTCTTTAAGCATTTCATAATTTTTTTATTTTACTAATTTTTAGATTTTTTTACAACACACGTCTATTATATTTTATCTTAAAAAAAATACTTTTTAAGAATATAATTGCATTAAAAATTTAGAACTTTTCACTTCATTAAATCAAAATGAAAAAAAATCAACTTCTAAAATAAAAAAAAATCAATTTCCAAATGAAAAAATCAATTATTTTACATCACTTAACAATGTATAAAAATAAGAAAAATGAATGAATTAGAGAACATAGTATTTTTTATGAATTGAATAAAACTAATTTATTATCTTGTATCTATTACCATGCTAGATTTTAACTTCCACGCTAATAGTTTTTTTAACATACTATTGGTCGAAGTATATATATTACATTATTAAATATTTTTAAAGAAATAATCAAGTGACCGAGTAAATTATTTTTTAATATTATTTTTCTGAGTAGAGAAATTAATGTTTTAAGTTAGTTAAAAAAATATGATACTTGTTACAAATTAAAATAAAAATAATAATTTTTTTTTTAAATTACAAGTCTGATAATACAAAAATAAAAAACATTTATTATATATTTCATTTGGCAACAAACAGAACTGTCAATTATTTCCGTTTCTTAGGGTTTCGGCCTGTCACTTTACTGTAAAAAGAGGAATTGCAATTAATATTTTTCCTTGAAATTGATTAAGCTAAATATCGGTCGGTTCAAGGGAGAGTCGGAAAATGAGAGGGCAGGGCCACCTACGTACTTATCTAGGTAACATCATTTTCACGGAAGGATGGCGGCAGGTTATCAATCCACATGGAACACGGCTATACATACGTGTGTCATGCAATTCTTGAATTGTTTGCGTTTCTAAGTTTCTAAAATTTTAATTAGTGAATATTGCTTATTATTTATGAGAATTTTTATTGAATATGCGAAATAACTAGTAATATTCTTAGTAACTACTTTTAAAATCAATTTAAAATATATATATATATATATATATATATATATATATAAATTCAATCAGGAGAGAGAAATTTTAGTTAGAAATATTCTTATTAGATTATGAGTATTTTATCATTTTTTAGCGAGCATAAAAAATAATTAATAGAATATCACTAGTTATTTCTTATATGCAAAAAATTTTCTCAATTTATTAGTTATTATCTGGGCCTATTTCAAAGAAAATAAACATATATAAGTAAAAGAGATAAATTATAAATAAAAATATTCTTATCATATTTTTTTAGTCATGAGTTTCATTTTTTTTTTTTGTGTATTTTTTTTCTTTAAAGTGAATCTATGAAATAATGAATAAGGTGTTATTATATATTTTTTTAGTACTGTAAAATTTTAGTGTTTATTTTTTTAAATTTATTTTGAAATATAATTGTATTTGATAATATTGTTTTTTTAACTTAATGCTGAAAAATATTAAGACGCCTAGCATACACAAGAGTATGGGAAAAAAAAACAAATCTCATCATCGTATAAATCGATGTTAACATAACTTGCTATGATAACATAACAAAAGAAAATAAAGTTTAATAACTTAAAAAAAAAATGAAACAATGTCGTCCGGTTCGGAAGGGAGGGTACACCAATGAACAATGAAAATGAGTTTTGTTTTAGTTCATAGTTGGAATTGGATTTGGAATTATAAACGACACTAAAATATTTATTTAATTCAAAATGAAAAATACAATTAATTTTTTTTCATATGAAAAAAATCATTTCAGTAAACATTTTCTTTCCTGCTCCTATATATAAACAAGAAAATATGTATTGTCAAGCAGGCTTTTCTTTATCCTATAAAACTAAAATCTCTCGTAAGGGTATTTGAAAATGTGTAATCTGGTCGAACATCTCAAGCTTTCACTGAGGCTTGTAGCCCAGCAATTCTAGCAGGATTTCTTAGCTATATATCTTGAATTCAACTCTTAACATGTATATCTGTTATTTTTATGAACTTTGTAAATTAGTCATATATGTAAGCTATTCAAATATCCTGAATTATAAAAAAAAATAAAAAAAAATAATGGAAGCCACTTCAGGCTGCATCAGGCTCCGAATCAGGCAATGAGAGGACTGTGAACAAGGAAGAGTCCTTGTTCCACAAGGAAAAGGGAGGTCAGTTTTAGTTCACCAAGAACAATCCGCCTCTATCCATACACTTCCATGAATATCATGGCAGCCTCCCGAGGGACCAAGAGTGTGATTGTTTTTACCGTTAAATGATAATTTTTATTTTTTTCTTCAATTTATTTTTTTAAAATAAATAATAATAATATTATTAATACTAACCCAGAAATAATGTATAACTTTAGTTCAGGATAATAATATAAAATACTTGAACATGATTCTGCACTAGTGGTCGAAATAGTTGAGTGAGAAAGAAGCATCTTGTTGTCTTATTAATCTAATATCCAAGGGTTTTGCTAACAAGTTGCGTTGAAAATCACTAGCTTAATTCCACTTTCACATTCACACCTACAGTTAGTTTCTTTAATGATTGCATTTCTTGATTAACTAAAGAAGTGCAACTATTTAATAAAAAAATCAAATTCAACCATAAAAAATAAGTTAAATGATGTGTGGACTAACATTGCCTTGTTTTTTACTGAGGAAAATCAGGATAAATATTTCTTCGATTCAAAAATTAAATTCTCTGCTTATTTTATACTTAAAACACCCAAAAAAATTCTATGCAACTTCAGGCTTCAAAAAACATGAAAAATCATATCCAAACCTGGAGTCAATCCAAAATAAAATTTTTAATCAAACTTATACATATTTCTCTATGCAATTTCAAGAGAAAAAAAAACCTAATATAAAATCCCTTAATCTTGACCCTAATATTGATTTTTTTTTCTGATCAAGATCAGTGCGAAGAAAATTTCTATTGCAACATTTTTTTTCTCACCTTTATTATATTATAATTTTTCTTAAAAAAAATTGTAATCATAATTGATTATGTACTTAAATTTTAAAAACTAAAGAGACCCGATATCTATACTTTGTAAAGTATAGAGACCCTAATAAATATTTTACTCAAAATTTGTTAAAGCTAGTCATTTCCTTTCCATGTTTTTTACTTTGATCTTCTAGCTTTCAATCTCATCATCCCTGAGTAAACCAAAATATAATTTGGTCCAGTAAAAGCTAAAAAAAGACAAGAAAAGACATTGTAGCACTCTATCTATAGTACCATGTGAGAGTATTTAAAGTGTATTTTGCATAGTGAATTCCCTACACATTTTACATTAGATTCTAGGGCATTAAGCATAGATGCCAAATGGTTGCTGCCCTAATGCCCAACCAAATTTTTTTTAATATAAAAAAATATCCAAACAATGGTAAAGTTATATTATGCTATTAAATTAAATTAACATGCATGTTGCTAATATATTTAAAATGATATTTAAAACAAGTTCTATGTAATCAATTAATTACTTATAAAGTAAGTGTTTCTTTACTTGATGAAGCAAATGGATGGATAAAACTAAAAAAAAAACTAATATAGTTGTAAATGACTGATTCTTAACAGAAAAAACAATATAGTCTCAATAAATTATTATATGAACCTTAAGGTATTAAGGAGACTATATGATAAAAAACCAATTTGAAACTTAGGATTTGTTGCTTTATCTATGCTAAATTCAGCTTTAAGTTTCTGGTGATTTACTTTAATGAGTTCAACAAATTTAATTAATTTAATAATATAATTAGAGAAGAAGAAATCAACAACAAACAAATAATAAAATATAAAAAATGATTTAATGTAAGAGATGAATGTTTTCCGGTATTATAAAAACATACCATTACAATATTCTTAAAATTTCTAAATGATCTTATTTGATAACCATGTAAAAAAAATAAGAACAAAATAATTGTATAAATAAATAAATAAATAAAATCTAAATAACTAATAAATAACATGTCGAATGAGGAAATAAAAAACAACATAATTTTTTTTAAAAAAATTAACCCGAACCTGTCCGAGCTAACATATCAAATCTATAACCTGGTTATGAAAGTAAGATAACCCTGTGGAAAGCAGATTGAATAAAACTATATAGCTCAATTATTAAACAAATTGAACATTAAAGAGAGAAATTAAAAGAAAATATAAAAAACCAATAAAAAAAGCTTACTTCAACTTTATTGAATTTGTTAAATCTATAACCCAAAACATGATATTGGGATAAATTCATATTTTAAAAAAAATAACAAATATCAATTTTGAACAAATTTAATGTTGATGGATGAAACTAAAAAAATAAAATTTTAAATGACCTAAAAAATTGAAGTCAACTTGATTTAACCTTCAATACCCATGACACAAATCATGAGACTAGATTACAGTATAAACTGCAAACTTGAAAAAAAAAATGTTAAATTCCCAATCAACTAAAATAATTAGAAATAAGATTGAAAAAACAAATTCAATAAAAAAGAGATAAAAAATATATTTGAAAGGAATGAGAACTAAATTTGACATAAAAATAAAATAAAATCAAATAACAAGGGATAAAATTAAAAAACAACTCCACTTAAGAAATGATAACAAAAAAATAAAAAAATAATAAAAAAGAACAAGAACTAAAGTTAATATAAAAGCAAAAAATCAATGGATGAAATTAAAACAAAAATAATTAAATAAAAGATTCAAAACTAAATATATTAAAATAAAATAAGGATCCAATTTGATTAAATAAACTAATAACAAGACTTTTTTGTATTTTTTCAATATCTACCATGTTTTGTGAGGAGGGAAAAGAGACAAGAGGGTGGAAAAACACAATATTATAAATGCTTAATTACCATTTATTTGGTGAAGTGTTTGACCATTACGATAAAGGTGATGAGACGCATCAAATACTATTTTATAAAATAACATTTGAAGTTTTTTCATCATCATCATTCTAAATTTTTATTTTAACTATATATTTTTTTATACGTACAAAGATTCAATTACCCTTAAACCCACTTATAAAACCAATAAAATAAATGATGAAAGTACCCTTAAATCTAAAAGCCAGAGAGTTTTATTCCAAGGGGCATTCAAGTGAGCTCCTCTTTTACCTTTTGTCATGAAGGTTTAAAAATGAGACCGGGTTGGGCCTTGGGCCGGCCGAGCCGGTGGATATATCTCCTTGTTGGATATCTGCCATGGCTCTGACTGTCCAAGAAAAATACAAAATTTTCTTATACGCGTGGACCCAGCAACACATAGGTAGTGATGTACCTTCTAGTTTTTACCTTGTACTCTCTTTCCTTCTTTCAAACACTAAAAATACTCACTTCATTTTTATTGAAATAACATATATTTATTTTATTTATAATTTATACCATTATAAATTTAAAATATCCTGAAACATGGTGATTACAGTTCTAGCCAGCACAAGCTGCCATATATATCACCACTCTGTTAAATCTCCGCCCTTCCTGCCTTATCATACCATCTCTCCCCTCTATCTCTTCCTCTTCTCACCATTTCTTTCCAAGAGCATCATTTCAAAACCTCTTCGATGGTTAAGTCCTCCTCAGCATCCAACCTCTGAAAGCCGCCCTTCGTTGCTCGCAGCTCTTTAGCCTTCTTAGAATTGTTTCCCTCGAATACATATGCTTTCCTCTGCTGCAAGTCTTATTGGTTCGAAACATCAATACAGTGCATTAAAAACCACTTTCTCTGTCTTCTTCAATACTTGAAGTTGCAGAGCTCAAAAGAGTTCTGCTATTTGGTAATTATTTCTTGAATTCCATATATATATATATATAACAATCCTTGAGCTGGTCCATGCCATTAATGTATACATGTCCTTGTCCAGAAAGCTGCCTTTTTTTTTATCTTTCCCAGTTCTGAAATGCCCCGCTGTTTCAATCTTATGCTGTTCTTGTTCGTTCTTTCGTTTTCAAATTTAAACAGTAATTCCCTTGGTTGGTATCGAATTCTTTCATTCTTTATCTATTTTAGATGCAAGAGGGTGCTGGGATCTTATCCTCTTATCTGAACTTTCTTAACAAGACTTGCTTTCGTCCACGCAGTTATTGCAGTGAAGAATTATTTTATCGCTGTAAAAAGGAACGGACTCATTAATTCATTGAGATTTGGTGAAATACAGGCACACTTGGGAGATTTGTGCTCACTGAAAGAAACAAGAGCTGAAAATGGCACCAAGGAACAGTCGTGGCAAGGCTAAAGGAGAGAGGAAGAAGAAGGACGAGAAGGGTAACGATTTATTTTCTAACAGAACATTGTTTAATGTAATATAATAAATCGATAATGAAGACCCTCTTGAGTCCATTCTATCAGTCACGAGCTAATGTATCAAATGTTCTAATTGACTTCTTGTGCAGTTCTCCCTGCTGTTGCTGATATCACAATAAACCTTCCCGACGAGACTCATGTTGTTCTGAAGGTTTGGTGCTCCGGAGTCATGGTTCTTAATTATATTAGCAAATTCTTTCCAAGGAATTATCATTTTTTCTGCACTTACATAGCTAGTATCTTCTACTTGTAGCCGTCTCTACATTCCCTATAATTTGGCAGGCATCTTTTGCTTGGTTAGGTTCCGCAGGCTTGATTTTTGGAAGGTAGCTTGAGTACTTTAGTGCTCCAGCCATGGATGCGTGCCCGCCATGAGCTCATTGGCTGAATTGGAATCTAATTTAGGCAATAATTCCCTTTTCTGGCCATTATTTTACTTCTCAGAGTTTTTTTGATGTTTTTTATTTATATAGACATATCAAAATAATTTCAAAAAACGGATTAGCCCGGGGACATTAATCACTGGTTTTTGAAAGGCATGGAAACAATGGAAAACGTTTTAGATACGCTAGCAAAACTTTCAGAAGGGTATCACTCTTTTCAACAAAATGGGTTTGACAATATCTTTATTTCCTCTATAATACGTGATTAGTAAAAAGATGCATAATATGACTTGATTGCAAGCAAAGCCCGTCCTCTTCTTGCTCGTTTTCCTTTTCCTAGCATGTGCTCCGGGGAAAATATAGTGACATTTATTGCTCTTTTGGTATGTATTGACCTGCCCTCCTACTACTAAGCCACGTATCAATCTTGAGCAGGGAATATCAACAGACAGGATCATAGATGTTCGGCGGCTTCTATCGGTGAATACTGGAACGTGCTACATCACAAACTTTTCATTGTCACATGAGGTGAAGACAGAGTAAAAATTATTGTATATTTTTTTGTTTTTTCCCTTCATATACGGTGTCGTGTGGGTGTTTTAGTGTCGGTCAAGTCCTAATGATCAATTAAGCGTGACAAGATTAATCAATGCGCTTCCCTGTTGATTTCACGTGAGCGGAAAATCTAACTCATAAAATTTGCACTGATAGTCAAGGGCGATCAAAACGTGGGGCTTCCATTTTTCAACGTTTTTTGGTGTCCACCTCCGAAAAAGAAAGGGGCATTAAAGTACTTTGACCTTTCCATGTCTTATTGACAGGTCAGAGGATCGCTGTTAAAAGATACGGTCGACGTGTCAGCTCTCAAGCCGTGTGTGCTCACTCTGAGCGAAGGTAAGGAGCAACAAACGGCGCCGTTTCATTCTTTAAGCGACAGCGTCTGGTTTTGCGTGCTTCATTCTCCATTTATTTTTCTCGGTGCAACAGAGGACTACGATGAGGAGCTTGCAGTGGCGCACGTTAGACGACTCCTCGACATCGTGGCATGCACAACGTGCTTCGGTCCATCGGCGACTGCGCAGGATAAGCTCAAGTCCGATACCGGAAAGAATGCGCCGGCTGCGCAGGATAATAAGACTTCTAAGAAAACCACCACCAAATCTCCATCCACCGCCGCTATCTCCGCTAAGAAATCATCGTCACCAAAATCAGCATCGAAAGATGTTCCAGTGGACGCAGAGGGAGAAATGAGCCACTCGTGCCCTAAGCTTGGGAGGTTTTACGAGTTCTTTTCTCTCTCGCATCTCACCCCTCCTCTTCAATGTACTCTCTCTCGCTGATTAAAAATAAAAGAGCGTAATTTTGAGATAATTGAGGGTATAATTGGAAATGAAAGAAAATGTGATTGGTGTTGTTGCAGTTATAAGGAAGGCAACGAAAAGAGAGATTGATGAGATTTCCGTGGATGATCATCTTTTCTCGCTTGATGTAAGATTGTTTTATTTATGAATTTGCTTTTATCTTTTGAAAAAGCTTTGTTCTTAATTGTTGTTGAAATGATCAGGTGAAGCTATGCAACGGGAAGCTGGTTCAGGTTGAAGCTCGCAGAAAAGGGTTTTATAGCGTTGGAAAACAGAGGATTTTATGTCACAATCTTGTTGATTTGCTAAGGCAGCTTAGTCGAGCTTTTGATAATGTTAGTTTCACCACCTTGCTCAATTTGTTTAGGCTGATTTTTTTTTTGTATTGGATAATATTCGAATTGGTGCAACCTGTATCATTTTTCGGTTGGAATCCATGAACTTTCTGAAAAGATCATTTATTGTTTGGATAAACAGTTAGTGTCCGTGCACACGAGATATGCTTTTCTAATATTTTTCTGAGTATGAAGTTTGGTCTGTAAATGAACTTAGATTCATCTTTTCTTGAGATACTACGTTGCTTTCAGTTTAGACTTTGTTGAAGTGATATGGATGTCATGTCTTATGTGCCAGGCTTACGATGAGCTCATGAAAGCATTTGCTGAGCGTAACAAGGTATCTAAGCTTTGTGTCGATTCTTCTCTCACAAAAAACAAGGGAAATAAACTGTTCACTTGTGATTTATGATTTCTTGCTGATGTTGCAGTTGTTGTTTCCAAGTTTTAACCTTTTTGTTGCTTCCTGGCCTTTTATAGTTTGGGAATCTTCCGTATGGTTTTAGAGCAAACACATGGCTTATCCCTCCTGTTGCAGCACAGTTGCCGTCAGTTTTCCCTCCTCTCCCAGTTGAGGATGAAACATGGGGAGGAAATGGGGGTGGTCTAGGAAGAGATGGGAAAAAATATTTAATACCTTGGGCTGATGAGTTTTTGTTTGTCGCCTCCATGCCTTGCAAGACAGCTGAGGAGAGGCAGATTCGAGACAGGAAAGCCTTCCTTCTTCACAGCCTATTTGTCGATGTTGCTATTTTCAGAGCCATTAAGGCTGTGCAACATGTAAGACTAAAGCCAGATTTATTGGGTTCGGTTGCAAACAGTGATATTCCTTATACAGAGAGAATTGGGGATTTAAGCGTCACAGTTATGAAAGATGCTTCCAATGCAAGCTCTAAGGTAGACACTAAAATTGATGGGATTCAAGCAACTGGAACTGATAAGAAAAATTTAGTAGAGAGGAACCTTTTGAAAGGGATCACTGCTGACGAGAATACGGCTGCTCATGTAAGTTCCAGAAAACATGATTGATCAATGATGCTTTTCCAAGGGTTTGGGATTTTAATTTAGTTTAATTGGTAAACTGGTGAATACTTTTGCATTTTGACTGCAGGACATTGCCACCCTTGGTTTTCTTAATGTAAGATACTGTGGTTTTATCGCCACTGTAAAAGTTGAGGTGAGGGATGAAAAGAAAGCCAGTCCTCCATCCCAAAGTATTGAACTTGAACAGCCTGAAGGTGGTGCAAATGCCCTTAACATCAACAGGTCCTTACCATCTTTTCCTATTGATGAACTAGTATTAAAATGAGCCACTTACCATTGAAGTTGATAGTTATATATGCAATAGAGATCTTAGATCTTAGATGTCATCTGTCAGTGGAGTTGTATACCTGCCAGTGGTCGTGCTAAGAATCATATATGATTGCTGTATTCTAGCTTTGAACAAGCTGTGAAAACTGTGATGGATCATTCATTAGTTGGGAGCCAATAGTTTTGATGTTTTCTATTTTGATTTGTCCAAAGATATGTATGAGTCCAATATAAGAAATTTAGTCAGCTTTGATTTATTACATTTTTTCAATTTCAGAAGTGGATCTTTTTCTTGAACAATTTTATAATGCAATGGCAATCCAATTCGATACTGTGATATTGTTTCCATTTCAAATAAATTATGCTGAAGTTAAATTTTAACCCTGCTTTCTCCTTGAATCTCAATGTGGGTGACTGACATAGAATCTTAATTTCTCCTATCTTGGAAAATACCAATCACGTCTTGTGATTTTCAACTCCAAAATTTTCAAAGATAGAAGTCTTTGAATGGTGATTTGATTGATTCTCTATCTATATGGCATGTCGGTTCTTACCTGTGAATCTATTTTTTGTTACTAGCATTTAAATCAACAAGGGTTTTACGACATGCATTCCCATGCTACCGTTGTATTATTGTACCAATCTTGATGATTGCAACATCATACCAGAATGGAAGATATTTATACCCAAAAGCTGATACCTCAGATTTTAATATTATGACTTCATGGTGATAGTATATGCTCCATAATTTGGTTCTCTTCTAGTTTTTTGGCTTCATTCATTATACAGAGATCTAACTTTGCCTTCCTTACAGCTTGAGACTACTACTTTACAAAACGATACCTTCTGAGCACACAAAGCAGACACCAAATCTACAAACTTTGGAATGCGAAGAGCTCTGTGCTTCCGAAGCAATTGTAGAGAGATTGCTGGAAGAAAGTGTTGCTAGGCTTGAAGAAGAGGCACCAGAGCAGGATCATTTGGTGAGATGGGAACTTGGAGCCTGCTGGATGCAACATTTGCAAGACCAGAAAAATACTGAAAAAGATAAGAAACCTTCTACAGAAACAGAAATGAAGGTTGAGGGGCTTGGGACACCTCTTAAGTCCCTTAAGAACAAGAAAAAATCAGATGAAAGCCACGTAAAAATGCAGTCGGAAAACTCAAGACCTGCCTTTGATGGTTTAAGTGGGGCAGTTGAAGATGCTACATTGCCTTACAAGGAGTCTCACCTTGAAATTGATGCCAAAGATAATGAGCTTGCACTGCAGCAGTTGTTGTCTGATGCAGCCTTTGTTCGACTAAAAGGATCAGATACTGGACTTCATCGCAAGGTACTATTTTCTTAACTGATTGTTGCCTTATTGTTTGTATTTTTTCCCCCTCTATTAAGGAGTGAACTAACCTATGAAGTGATTGACAGTCTCTGCGAGAGCTAATCGACTTGTCTCATAGATATTACACAGAAGTTGCTCTTCCTAAACTGGTACTTTACCTTTTTCATTAAATTGTCTCAACCAAACCTGCATTTCTAGAAGTTTACTATAGTTCCTAGATTGAGTACTGATAATGGAACACAGGTAGCAGATTTTGGTTCACTGGAGCTTTCACCCGTCGATGGCCGGACTCTAACTGATTTTATGCACACTAGAGGTCTTCAGATGCGCTCCCTGGGACATGTTGTAAGTTCTTTGTTATCGTGCACCCTTACTTTTTTATCTTCAATACACAGTTTAGTTACATTTATTTGTTCACGAAGAAAATTTTAATTCCATATCTACCTTCTCTTTGGGCACAATTATGTTTAACTTTAATGAATGCATCTGTTTTACACTTTTTTAAAACCTTGTTTGTGCTATAACCATCCAGTTTTTCTGAGAATTTTCCAGTCAGATCCTTGTATATTCATGCTTGACAATGAGATCTGTTATCCTGCCATTGTTCTTATGTATAAACATGCATAGGTATGTTGTCGTCTGAGCTGGTGCTCATGTTAACTGTATGTGATCCTTATAGTTTTATAAGGCCTTTTCTAGACACTTAAGCGTGCTTGAAACACAGCTGTGATAGATAGACTTGAGGCATTAATTTTTGAGTGGTAATATTGTGCGGCCTAAGCTTCACAAGATACTGAGCAAGCTTCACAAGATACTGAGCAAGCTTCACAAGATAGGTGCACTCCTTTAAGATCGTCATTTGCAGCTTTTGCTCTTGAGGGCACAGTCAGTTGCTCCTAAATGATTGACTGAAGGCAGGGCCAGCTCTCTTAGTTCCCCAGTTGTAGCATAACTGATAGGGTTGATTACTACGTAGAAATTTTTTGTTTTTTGCATATATAATAGAAATTCTCACCTGTTTTATCTTCATGTGTTTGCATTTACTTCACCATTTAAACTTACTGTTTATTTCAAATTGCACTAAATGTTAAAGTTCTAGCCGATTTTATTATAAAACCAATATTCTTGAGGTTTACGACTCAACCCGTTTGGAGGCTTATGCTGCTCCTCAAAGGAGGTTATGTGCCTCCCCTTATGCTCTCTTGTTTTGAGACAAAAGTTGTCTTTGATCTAGGGTGTTTTTAGTTTACAGGAGTTTTGAATTAACTTCATAAATGGCTGCTATATTTTTGATGTGGCTACTTTCTTTAACTTAGAATTGTCCATGGTTTTTGATTCCAGCAAGTTAATGAGTTAGCAACTCTTCTTATAATTGTCAATGTCTACCTTTTAAATTGATTTTTCATATTAGACAATTTCTGCTTTTTATATTATAAACCAGGTAAAGCTTTCCGAAAAGCTGTCACATGTGCAGTCACTCTGCATTCATGAGATGATAGTACGAGCCTTTAAGCACATACTTCAGGCTGTGATTGCTGCTGTTATGGACCATGAGAAAATTGCTGTATCAATAGCCGCTGCATTAAATTTGATGCTTGGGGTTCCTGAAAGTAGAGATTCAATCAAGTCTCTGCATGTCCATCCTCTTGTATGGAGATGGCTGGAGGTATTTTTGAAGAAGCGGTATGAATGGGATCTTAGCAGTTCAAACTTCAAAGATGTGAGGAAATTTGCAATCCTGCGTGGGCTTTGCCACAAGGTATATTTCTGCATGTGCTCTAGAATGCATAACAAGTGGGATATAGGGACTCAAAATTGTTTAATCTACAAAAACCTTGCTTCTTTCCCATTTTTGGTATTCTAACGAGTTGTAGGATGCATCATTTGCAATTAATTCACTTGATCAGTTTGGTAAATATGTCCAAACTTGATTATTTTTGGTGAGGCCCAGTTGTAAACCTGTAAAGCATTGGCTTTAAAGCACACGAGTGTATTTCCTCCCTGATTGTGGCGTTCCTCCAAATGAAACAATACCTTAAAGGAATTGATTGCATATTCTTGCATACACATTAATCTTTTACTTGATTTGGGAAAATCAAAACAGGTACATGTATAAACTGACACTCTTGTCTTCTCCCATCCTCTCAGGTGGGCATTGAGTTGGTTCCAAGGGATTTTGATATGGATTCTCCACATCCATTCAGAAAATCAGATGTTGTCAGTCTGGTCCCTGTGCATAAGGTGAGTACTAGAGATTAAAGTGGATATGCTTTTCTCCTTATAATCCATATTGACTCGTACCTTTTTATTTTCAGCAAGCAGCATGCTCCTCTGCAGATGGAAGGCAACTCCTGGAATCATCAAAAACAGCTCTAGACAAGGGAAAACTTGAAGATGCAGTCACTTATGGGACAAAGGTTGGTGGGTTCTGAAATTGCACTTCTGATATTCTCTTTGTAAAGGACATAGTTGTCATGGCTTCTGTTTTAATAATCTTTTACCTGTTTTTCCCATGTCAACAATGTGCTTCACCAACTGTTTAATCAACTTTTTCTATTGGTACTATAGTATTTTAGCTGATTCATGTCTGTGGTGTTCCAGGCTCTTGCAAAGCTAGTGGCTGTTTGTGGTCCCTACCATCGAATGACTGCAGGAGCATACAGCCTTCTTGCTGTGGTATTGTATCACACTGGGGACTTCAATCAGGTCTATTTATTGTAGATATTTTTTTCCTTCTCTTTCCCCCCCCTGATGTAGCTGGAAATTTTCTCCAGTAACACCCAGATTATTTTCACCTTGCTAAATTGCTTATTAGTAGCAGTATGACATGAGTTACAGAGTCGACCCAGAAACTTTGCATTCTGTTATTTTAAGGACTTACGTTTTGTGCTGATTCAATATTCTGTTTGCTTTACAGGCAACTATATATCAGCAAAAAGCTTTGGATATTAATGAGAGAGAATTGGGACTTGATCATCCAGACACAATGAAAAGCTATGGGGATCTTGCTGTGTTCTATTACAGACTTCAACATACAGAGCTGGCTCTCAAGTATGTTTTATTCTTTTTACATTAGAAGTTTTAGTCTTGCATGATACTATGTAATTTCATGTTTTGCATTCATTACATTTTAATCTGATTCTGGCTTGATGTCAAATGATTTTCTCCTGGACTGCCTGATTGTGTTCAATTATCTATGTTTATAGTAATCAGAATGATGATTGCTCTTATAATGATTCTGCACCATAGACGTTAGATATCAATTGCTTGTTTGTGCTTGTTTTGATTATCATATCTAGGGGACATTTTTTTTTTTTAATTGACAGACAAGGTTCTTATTTATATTGCTTAAATCAAGATCCCTTCCTTTTGTCATTTTGGATTTCTTTTGAGTAATAAAATCTTACCTGGCTTTTCCTAAGGCTTGTTTTTTTACTTCTTTTTTGAGTTCTGGGAGATACCTGTAGTTAGATTCATATGTACATTTGTTATAAATTGCTCATGTTTTGTGTTTTACCTTTACCCTAGTGTGAGAATCCACTACTGTTGTTGATTAGGTATGTAAAGCGTGCTTTGTATCTTTTACATCTCACATGCGGTTCATTACACCCGAACACTGCTGCAACATACATCAATGTGGCTATGATGGAGGAAGGCCTGGGGAATGTGCATGTTGCGCTCAGATATCTTCATAAAGCTCTGAAATGCAACCAAAGTTTACTTGGCCCAGATCATATTCAGGTTTTATTTTGTTCTGAAGTTTGTTTATGTTTTATTGTTCATAATATGCTCACTATTTTCTATTGATGACCAAAGTAAAATGGTTGGGTAAGCATATTATATATTAACTTGAAGTTATACATGAAGTGCAATATACATTACCATCTTGTCAAGCATTATAACTAAGCAGTGTGCTAAATGATCTTATCAATTCTGTTCCCATCTACATCAAGAAACTTTTCATATTGTAATTAATTACCTTAAGAATGACCATATTGATTTCCCTCTTCCTCCTTAAATGTAAAAATCCTTAGAAGGGGAAAAAAAGAAGAAAAAGAATGTTCATAAGCATTGAACTATTCAGATGGTCAGCAGTCAGTACCGCATCTATAAGCACTTTGTGGATATATTGTAACAATTTATGGCCAATGAAACTCCATTTTTTCACTTGTTATGAGCTTATAAATGAGCTAATTACTGCATTTTTTTTTGTGGTTAATAATGCCAGACAGCTGCAAGTTACCATGCAATAGCAATTGCACTCTCATTGATGGAAGCATATCCTTTGAGTGTTCAACATGAACAAACAACCTTGCAAATTCTCCGAGCAAAGCTGGGTCCAGATGATTTGCGTACTCAGGTGTCTTGCTAAATTCATCAATTAATCTGCACCCCCCACCGTTTCTCTCCTAATAGGCATTTGTGTAACTATCAGCTACCTTGAGCTAGAAACAAATAATTGTTAGTATGATAGTACTGGACATGCTAAATGAATTTGAACATCTCAAAAGTATTATATTCATTACTGATAACATGTATGTGTAATCCTCTGAAGTCTGACCTGCCCTTCTGGCTTGGCAATCTGAAGTTTGAAATGAAGATAAGATTGCAATTAAATAGGTCCTTGGGTTTCCTTTAAACATGACATGGAGCCATAAGATGAATGACTCTAAATTGATGACTTTAAGGGCTACATAGATTGTTTTATTTTGTTGTTTTTTGACATAGAGATTCATTACCACTAAAAGGGATGTTTATATATATGAGTGTGACCAATAACCATTCGTAATTTTAAAATCTTAATGGAATGCTGCAGGATGCTGCTGCTTGGCTTGAGTATTTTGAATCTAAGGCTTTTGAACAGCAAGAAGCTGCACGAAATGGTACTAAGAAACCTGATGCATCAATTGCTAGCAAAGGCCACCTAAGGTAAATTAGACCAACACCAGCCTATTGCCCCTTTTAATTATTTAATGTAGTTTAACCTTCCTCTACTTCTTTGACTAATCACAACATTTGTCCATTTGGATGCTCTGCTATTGGTGTGGTTACTTGTGTTTTTGGGATTTGCATGAGAAGCAATTTATGCTCTTTTAATTTTGTTGGAAATACATCCTTGAAATTGTAACACACACATACAAAGAGAGAAAAGATGGAAGCTCGAGGTTTCTTCATGATCTTTGCTACACACACAAACATCACTCAGCAAGGACTTTCATCTCAAATTCAGTAGCTTCCCCAAAGGTCATCTTTTTTGTTTTTGGGGTCGAAGTATTTGCACAGATCATCATATCTATCCTGTTAATTTTTAGTAATCGGCTTCTTTTCTAATGGGTGTGCAGAATAATGTGATCTGGCTGGATGCCACCTTTGCTTTCTGTTTGATTATATGCACCATGAACATGCTGTCACATGAATGCAATCCACATGTCTAGCTTTTGATGCAAACTCTTGTCCAAACGGACACATATCTTGAAACTAATTTCTGTTTTTAAAATTTGGCAGTGTATCAGATTTGCTGGACTACATTAATCCAAGTCGTGATGCCAAGGGGAGAGATGTGGCTGGGAAGAGACAGAGCTATATCAATAAGGTAGCTGGATATTCGTGTTTGATTAAAACAACTCAACTCATCATCCATGCCAATAATGTTGGGGAAAAATTACCAGTTTCTGTTCATTACATGATACCTTTTTTTTTTCCCTGTTAGACTATAGCAATTCAGAATGGGATTTTTCCTGCCACTTTCCTTCTCCTTCTGGGACTTGGGAGTTTCCAAAATTTGGCTTCATGTTTTTTCAAGTTACCATCACATTTGGGGTTTGTCTGAAACTGCAAGCCAAATATGTGCAACCTTGTACTGGACTGAAAAGGAATACATGATAGTACTCTCACTTGTTAAGTCAACATCTGAGGGGACCCCTACTGGAGCATTTGGAATACTTAGAAACTTTCCTTTCTTAGTCTCAGGAAACCAGTTGTCTTTGTTATAGAAGTACGAGGACAAGAAAACAGGGCAAAATCTAGAATAATTATGATTTTCCTTCGACCTTTTGCTTCTTAAATATTTGTTAACATTGAGGATCTCTCAATTGTCTTATTGTAAATGAAGTAATGAAAAAAGATGAAATGAAGTTCCACTGGGCTGAGATCAACCATTTCACCAAGATATATTGTCAGAAAATACAATTGTTTTATATGTAGTCACTTCTAATTTTTTCCTTAATACAACATGCTTTTGCAACTTTGCTTTTCAGGTAAAGGAAAAAACCCAACCAAATTTTGGTATCTCAAGTTCTAATGAATCTCCAAAAAATACTCCTAAAGAGGCTTTGGATTTGGAGATACATGTGCCTGAAGATGATGCTTCCCAGGAGAACAGCTCTGTCCATGTTGAATTCCAGACGCCCATTGTGGAAGAGACTGTAGAAAAAAAATCAAGCATTGTGACTGAAGCCTTTTCTGAAACTCATGCTTTAGGAGATGATGGATGGCAACCAGTTCAAAGGCCAAGATCAGCTGGCTTGTATGGGCGACGACTAAAGCAGCGGCGTGGGATTGTTGGCAAAGTTTATAGTTATCACAAAAAGATTGTGGATCCTGACATGGATTACACTCCTGTCAAGAATGCTAATCACAATAATAGGTATTACCTTTTAAAGAAACGGACACCATCTCATGGAAGTTATGGAGACCACCAAACTACCAGTCTCCCTCAGGGTACCAGATTTGGGAGAAGAATAGTTAAAGCTGTAACCTACAGGGTCAAGTCTGTTCCTTCATCTAATAAAACTGCTACAACAGAGAATCCCAGAATTCACAGCACTGCTCTTACTTCATCAGAATCTGCTCCAATTTCTCCCCCTAATGACATCGGTCAATTCAAGAATTCAATAGTGAGTCCTGGAAAATCCCCTTCATACAAGGAAGTAGCATTGGCCCCACCAGGGACCATTGCTAAGCTGCAGGTCTGGTTTCCTAAAAGCGATACTTCAGATAACCAGGAAATTGGTGGTGGAAAACTCAAGGAGACCAATGAAGTTAAAGAAGTTGCTCGTCCAGTCGTAATGAGTGTGGAAGATAGCAGCGGAGAGAATGGTGAGAATTCTGAATCAGATCATACAGATGATTTGAAGAAGGAAACAGGTGTTGCTCTGAAAATGGAAGAACACCACTCAACTCATGTATTGGAAGAAAATTCCTCCCCAAGTATGCAAGGACCTGAATCTGGTGATATTGAGGTTCGTGGAATTTTACAGAATGGAATGTTGATTGACCAGATGCAAAATTCAAACGATTCTCTTCCAAAGGAACCACACAAGAAGCATTCATCTATTGAATTGGAACCACTAGTTGGTCCCAACTCCACCTTGCCAGGAGTAGAGGATTTGAAGGACAAACCATTGATTTTGAATTCAGGTGATTCTCAGGGATTGCCAAATAAGAAATTGTCTGCTTCTGCGGCTCCATTCAACCCATCAACATCCATTGGATGCTCTTCACCAGGTGCCATCAACATCCCTCTTCCTTCTGCTCCTGGTGGTGTTCCAGCTGTAGCACCCTGGCCTGTAAACATGACTATTCACCCTGGACCTGCAACTGTCATAACCCCCCTCAATCCAATGTCCTCTCCACACCATCCATACCCATCACCACCTCCAACCCCAAACATGATACACCCATTGTCCTATATGTATCCTCCTTACAGTCAAGCAGTGCCAACCAGTACATTTCCTGTTACTAGCAGCACCTTCCACCCTAATTATTTCTCCTGGCAATGCAATGTGCGGCCCAATGTGCCAGAGTTTATTCCGAGCACAGTATGGTCTGGCTGTCATGCAGTGGAGTTCTCTGTCCCACCACCTGTTGTTGGGCCAATTGCTGATCCTGTATTGGAGCCTAAAGTACAATTTGAAAATTCTGGAAGCCCAAGTCCACCTCCAACTCAGCCAGGGGACATTGACAATGTAGGATTAGCTAATGAAGAAATGAACCTCCAAGCATCAGACAGAAAGGACAACATGAAGGAATTGACTGGAGTTGGCTTGGAAAATATCAAGGAAAATGGTCACTCAAATCTGTCTGAAGTTGAAGTTTGTAGGAACGAATCAAGTCAGAAAAAAAGCCCAAAAAAAAATGTCACTAGCAGTGTTGACCAGCAGATCCATGGGGAGAAAACCTTCAGCATTTTGTTAAGAGGAAGGAGAAACCGGAAGCAGAATCTGAGAATGCCAGTAAGTTTGCTTAGTCGACCATATGGCTCCCAGTCTTTCAAATTTATATGTAACAGAGTGGTAAGAGGCAGCGAATCTCCAAAATCTACAAGCTTCGCTCCTGGTGAAGGCTGCACAGCTAGTGCTACGTGATCCTAGGTTCTGCTGTTCTTTCTAGTCAAGTGATTCTGATTGTTTGGAGATAGCTGGAGGATAGTATTTTTATTTGATTATATGCACAAGGGACACGTATCTTCAGTATTTTCTGGCTTTCATGGTCTTAGCACCTTCTGGAAAATTTACAGGTTTGTTCTCTATAATCAAAGCGAATTGCACTTCTTTTCTTGATTAACAAAAGCAGATAACTTTTTGTTGAACCCACGTATAGTTGCTTGCCATGAATTGCTTCTTTGAATCTTCTATTTTCTTGTATAAGTAAATATATGCAAAAGTTGTTCTCCACAATCTCTTTCTGGACTTCCAGATCACAACCGATTGCAGTACGCAGGTTGACCCATCTCCTAGTCTATGGATAAAATTTGGTGTAAATGTATGCAAGATTTATTTGTGAATATTATATTTTTATTTTCTGATAAATTTGCAGTTCTTCATTTGACTTGGTTTGTTCCTGTGCAACGGATAGTGGAGATACAGGAACAGATGCTTCCATTTTGTTCAGGTATTTCTGTGACCCTATCCATCTCTTCTTTTCGTCAATTCCAGAAGACTATCCATTTTAGCATGATAAACAGGCCTGGTTAAAGGAGAGAAAATGTCCTTTTCAGTTAGATGGTGTCTTGTTAAATTGTACCGCAATTGATTCCTTTGAGAAACTATCCAGAGATGTTTTGGTAGTGGGTACATAGCACATAACTTGACCACTGAGTTCATTCTTGGTATCCGTAATAAGGACGAGTCTGCCATGACTTTGGTAAAAATTAATCCATTTCTTGTACAAAAGTGCTTCACTTTTATGTGACAAAAAAGTGAAGTCAAAGATGACTTGAAGTTACGGTATGGTAACAATCACCGATGCCCAAGTGTCATCAAGCTGGAGATTAGGAGGCTAAAGTGGTTGAAAGGTTCCGGTCTATTATATTGAGTCGCATTTTTTTTTTTTGGTTCTGCTTGATGTGCAGGTTTACAGTAGGAAGTCTGCCATTGGGACCTTCAACATGTTTCGTCAAGTAGACAATTTTGGCTTAAAATGTAGCTAGAAAATTTTGATATCTTGGATCACAGCATCTAAATACATCCAGTACTTTCGGTTTCCCGTAACTTTGACTTTTGAAATATTAATTTGATTGAATTGTAAACAAGGGGAGCTAATCCATTGAATCCAGCTTTGACATTTTGTTTAAGGGCCCGTGCATGTTTTCCTGTTCTCTGAAAAATGCATTACTGTCATGAAAATCAAAATATCTTTAACTTGTGATGAAATTCTTTTGGAAGATGAATTGTTTTTTATGTTAATTGCGTGAAAGAAATTGTTGGTAAATGGTAATGGTGACACTATATTTATTTTTAAGTCTTATTTGTTTGGTGGAAAATAATTTTTTTTTTAAAGTGAATTCACTCTTGAAATAAAAATTCAAAAAAAAAACCTTCGATTCTTAAACTCTTCTTTTTGTTAATCCTTCGCATGTCCATTTTTTTTTTTTAAAAAGCGAAAAATCTTTCCATTTTCTTTGCAAATTTTAAATTGCCAAATACGATAGAAGACAGGGCAGCCCACATATTCCAAATATCTAAAAACCATGCCAAATCTCGCCTTTCCTCACAACAAGGTAATCCTTCAGCTACTTCGATTTGTACAGTAACTGGGTTTTTGGCCCAGAAAACCTGCCGGTTGCTCTAACTTTACGAACAATCATAATCAACAGCTTTGTAAGATGGATTTAATAATCTGGTCCTGGTTAGGTCCAAGATTGAACCAGAAGGTAGCTGGACATGGCTTTCTAGCCCTCTAAAAAGTAATTGAATTGGATTCATTTGGAAGTATTTAGAGGAACACCAGTGTTTTTTGTTTTTTTAATCCCTGCCATATATTTCAAATTTATTTCCTTTTTCTTGGAGACGAATCTGTACTTGCAATCTGAAAACAATATTGGTGTCTGTTCACAAACTGTCATGAATCATATTTGCAAATAAGTTTCTGGTGCCATGACCTATATTTGGGCAAACTTTGTTTGTTATATATCCAGAAAAATAAATGTATGAATAAGAAAACTCTGATTTCATCTGGGATTTATTTTTTTCTTCTCGAATATGGTTAGTCATCTACTTACCTCATAAATGTTACCTAAAGTGTACTTTTAGACAACATGAAATATGGATAGCAATTCTGCAGAAAAAAGTATCTGATTATATTCTGTTTATCTGTGTTACATGACCAACGAGGCAATGAAGCTAGTAAGCAAGCTGTCTTGGCAGAGGTGATTGAAAGATACGATGACGACCTTCAATTTTGCATTATAAGATAAAAAGCAGGTTAAGTTTTAACAAACTAACAGAAACAAAAGGGATTCTATAGTAATGAAAGTGCCATTCTTGCTAGTGCAGGGACATTGAGCTGTCGTTGTCTTGCTCGGTGATGTATTTAGCAGATTTCCCAAGTTTATCATTGTCCAGTACATACACAAAGCTGTTGCTCATTGTGATCTAACCGTTGATAATTGGATTTTTCTAAAATATTCCCTTTGGCCACATGTTAAAATGGTGTTAGAGGTTTTAAGATAAGAAGTTTTCTTTGTTCGAACACTTTTAAAATATGTTTAAGATTGTTGTTCATTTTTACCTCTTTGATTTGGTTTTACCAAACATAAAACGTACTTGTAAATCAATAAATGAAAGAAAATATCAATGTACACTTGAAAACTAGGCCGAGACAAGATCAATACTTTGGCCTTAAGACAATTTATTGTCTCTTCTATAGTGCTACTAGTGTGATGCAACATGGTTTCTTCGACTTTACCGAATCTCTTATTCATCGTAGTAACACTTGTTACACACAACAATTGTCTCCCAGAAAACTACATATAACATCCGTTTGTTCTCACTAAGTGCTAGAAGAGTGATATATAGCTGACGACCTGACTTCTAGTGAAGTTAGTCTGCTATAAAGTGGTTACTTGAAACCAGAAAGAGACAACAAATGTGACAACTCCTGCTCAGATTGGGATTCATCTTGAGCTCTAGAAAAATATTGGGATATGTCTGATTTTAGTCCAAAAAAGAATTGAGTTTAATCTCGAGTCTAAAAAAAATATTATATAATTGGTTTGGTCTCACCCATGAACACTTAAATACAAATTTAAAAAGTGAAATAAATAATAGTTTGAATCACTATAAAAATTAATGTATTTTTCTTTATTTTTATTTTTTTAAATTTATGCTTGTTGATATTACTTGTATGTTTTCACTATCTTAACTTCTTAAGATATTATTTGTACATGTTAGTATTAATGATTGATTTCGGTATTTTTAAATAATTAAAGCTATTTTAATTTAATTGAAGCACTTTAATTTTTAACGTGATATAAAATTAGATAAAACTTAAATTAAAACAACCCTCTCTCATGCTTTTTAAATCTTTCATCCAAGACCCAAACAAAGCATATACCTATTTGATTTTTTATTTGGGCCCACACGTATTCTATAGCCCAATGATCTCTTGAAACAAAGGTCATCAATTTGGGCCTCTAAAAGCTCCAATGGCCTAAAAAGTCTAAAACACCCACCATGCCTTAAAGAACCTAAGGCCGAAATAACCTTGGACAAGACTGATTCATTTAAGACAAGCTTTTACACCTGAATGCTCCACCTCCCAGACAATCTCCACCCCCCAGTCAATCTTGTTAAACGAGGACACACTCCTTGACCTTGTGTCCCTTGAAGATTCGATTTGAGATATTATTATTATAGTTTTAAAATTTAATTTAATTTAATGATTGGATTACGAATTAGATAAATTAACCTTAAAAATTTTTAAAAAATATATAAAGAATAAAGAAAAGACTAAAGAGAGATGGCATCTTTCCATTTATGAGACTAATTAACATTTTTTTCTCTTGATATGTTAGATAGCCATTGAGCTGCGTAAATTTTCAAGGCCTCCTCTATGAGACTAGATGGCATCTTACCACCGGATTTGACTGCTATCATGGTTCTGCAATACAGGTCTATACCTAAATCTTCAACCCACCACCCTTTCCTTGGCCGTTTATGTCTCTGGCTCTGCGCATAAGCAAACCTTTCCTGATCCATGTCAACCCAACAATGGAACTAATTTTAAGCAAACCACTGTTTGCAGCACCAAGGCATAAGTTACCTGTCTCACTCCAATAGCCAACACCAGATCTCCCAGCAGGAACATGGTCAGAAGAACTTAAATTTTTACCAAAGATTATATCCATTGCTTCTTCAAAGGTACAACCATCTGAATACTCTGTTCCACTAATCTTTAGATCCATTTTGTTAACTAGAGAACCTAATGCCTGAGCGGCCGTAACATAGCCCTTAAGGATCACAATCATGAGAAAATGCAGTGCTGTTCTTATATTCGGAATGCGTGTTTGAGGATGAAGTGCTATAATTACTAATGTAAATAAAAAAATGAATCCACTCATCTCTACTGGAAAATTTATCCGTTTCTTGAGTGTCTTCTAACTCTTCTAGTTGAGCTTGAAGAGAGGACAGGGAATCCTTCGTTGACAAGAAAGTGCTGAATGAGAGTACAGTATAAGCTTTATCAATTATTATGTTCTGGCTTTCCACTGAACAGGAAGCAACAGCAAGCAACGTAGTACCACGTTTATGTATATAAAAAAGAAAATGGGCCGAATCTCAGCGGGGTTTACTCAGTTTGCCTAGGTTTTAGGACACCAGCTGGGTAGATTGGGTTTTACAAGGCTAACCCAGCAGGTTTTTATTTAAACCTGAACTGATTCCAAACCTAGATTGGATAGGTCCTGGATTGACTTGCCGGGCAAGCACTTTTGCAGTAACTTGTTGTCATTCTAGACCTTTTGTTTCTGCGAATCCAAAACCATAAATGGGCACAATTGATGATCCTACCATTGCATGTACACATTCATGTGGATTTAAAAAAACTCCTAATGTGAATGAGATTTTTTTCTCTAAAAAAAACAATTTTTTTCTTGCTTAACCTGAATATTCTTTGTAACTACTAAATACACACATGCACAATTCACAAAACTCTCCTAACTAAACTCGTTTAATACCCGTTTGACAATGTGATTATGGCTACGTTTTACAATAAAAACAGGATTTTGATATTTGATAATCTCAAACCACATTTTTATTTAAAATATATCCCATGTTAAAACTGAGGTTGAACCTCAGCATGTGAAAAACAACTCACATCTGCTTAAACAACTCACATCTGCTTTTCACTCAATGTTCTTCTTTTACTGACACTTTTTTTTTATCATAACAAAACTTCTTGCAACTGAGCTAATATCTCTATTCCTTTCTTTTCTGTTAAACTTGATCTGGATAAAGATTGATGAACAAATACTTTCAAGCACTCAAGGTTTTTGTGTAAGCATGGAGATAGTAATTCTTGAAGGGGTCGTCCTTTCTCTTTCTGATAGTTGACCAAAAGCTGTATACACTATCAAAATATTATATTCTGTTTTTGTTCACCTAATTTTTTTTTGAATTCATGTATAATTGTATTTAAAATTTAATTTTGTAAAAACTAGAACATGTTTATAGATTTTTTTATTTATTTTTTATATAATATTTTTAATCAAATATATTTTTAAAAAATTTATTTTTAAAAAATCACAATTAAATTATAGTTGCATTAATGATAACTATATTAGAAGACGATCATGGTATGATGAGGTTTTTTTTAGTATAATCATAATTTTAATTTCATTTCAGATTACCTTTTATCTAATATTATTTTTCGCTTAGCTATTTAATAATCATAGTGGCCTTTACATATAGATTTTATATTAAATAAAATTACAAATAGTTTAATAGAATAATCAATTTTTTTTATTAATGTACAAAGATTATTCATTTTGTTATGTAAGCATACTTCTAAAACAACAAAATTTTGCCCATATATATAATATTCTTTTTAGTAGTTTTACAATCAAATCTCGTACAAAAAATATATTAACCAAATACAACAAACTATTTTTTTAACCATAATTTCAATCGCAGTTTTAACCAAACATTTAAAAATTAATAATAAACCTCACAAAAAAAAAATTTATTAACTTTTTTTAAATCACAATCACAACAGCAACCACAATACCAAACAAGCTTTTAAAGTGTGTTTGATATAGCTATTATGGTGGTGATTTTTAAAAAAATATTTTATAAAAAATACTTTTAATTGAGATTAATTTGAAAAAAAATAGACATTTGGTTAAAAATGTGGTTGAAGAAAAAATAGTTTTAATATGTGTGGTTAAGAATGCTTTTGAAATTGAGGTTATAAAATAATTTTTAAAAATATATATTAATATTGATGATTTTTAATTTAAATATTATGGATTTAACTATTGTTATTATATCATGAAATAAATCATACTTTATATAAAAAAAATACTTTAATAAAAAACTATCTACAATTTCATTATGCATAAAATTCATCCGATAAGAATTATAAAATTAGATAAAATATTATTAAGAATAAAATTAATATTATAATATGAGTAAATTTAATTCATCTTAAACTAATTTTAAAAAATAAAAAAATTATTGTTCACGTGAACTGTACAGGTAAAATTAATTAATTACACTAGTTTTTTTTTTTTAAAAAAACTATTCAATAGTAGAGATATGCCTCTGCTATTTGTTTTTTTTAAATTGTTCAATAAATGGTGAAGGCATGCTTTAATAACATGAATTAGATTTTAGCCGTGCAGGCAGCAGCTCATACCTGCTTTTCTTTTTCTTGTATTTCAAACGCAATAGCATATGGAACCCAACAAACAATAACACATGTTTACTGTTAACCAAATAGCTTGTTTTTTAAAATTACACGAAACATGTACGCAATCACATTGCCAAACAGTTTTTTAGACAATGAAGGGTCCCAAACCTTAGAAGAGTCTTGCTTTGCAAATATCCAGTTACCAAAACTTAACCCTCATTTCCCAACCCATAATTTCCTTGGAGAGACCACAATCTTTAATAGTCTTTTAGTAACTCATCATCACCATTGGAAAAAAAAAAACTATCATCTAAGAAGTAAAAAGGTAGCTATAATCTAAGAAAAAGAAAAATGGATATCGGTAATTGAAAAGTGTAACTGCTAAGAAAGGCGTGGCATGAAGCTATCTGCTCCTCCCTATCAACGTACTAAGAATTAGTATTCATGAATCAAAGAATCGGAAATCCAACTATTAAATCCCATGTTTTAAGAAAGGAAACAAGCTATTATCCTCTACTTGCCCCATGTAACTGCATCTATGTCTGCTTGGGCACTTCTGTACAGCTCCAACCTCTTTCCAAGTAAGGTACGGCGCTGCATCACCGCTGGATCCTCATCCAACAAGGAAGACAACTGTCTTGTCTGAATGAATAAAAGAAGGTTAATTAGCACCGCTCAGCAATCTTCTATCTCTCTGACATTGATGAAATAGGAAAAGGAAAGGGGATTGGAATCCTTACCTCCTTCTTGCCCAATTCCGCAAAGAAATAATCAAGCAAACTGCGCTTGGCCTCACGTACTTGACAATAGACAACAGACTTTGGAATGGAGTTCCTCAAACTTGCACAAACCATATTGACATAGGCCAAGACATTGCTCCCTGAGTTTTGAAAAGAAAATAAATGAAGAACAAATTTTTAATTATAATCATTATGAAAAGAGGCATGTCTGATTTTTCAACCTAGAACTCTGAAGATATTTTGTTTTATTTCCAAGTAAAAAGATGAACCACTGTGTCATTTCTTTTCTTTTTCTTTCTTTAACAAACAGAGAGGGCCCTGACAAAAAAAGATTCACACACGACGCCCTCAAGGCACTGAAATAGAAGAAGAAATCATTTAAAGTAATCTAGTGTGAGGTAATCTCTCGAGTGCAGGTCTTAACTACAAAATATGTCTCTCCAAAACTTTAAACAGGTTAAATACTGCGAAAGACTGCATAAGGTACCTCTAGCTACTTACCAATTCGCCTGAGATATGAATCATTATATCTGTCAAATATCGAATGTGTAGGATTTCCACCCTTCTCAGCATCTTGAGGAAGCTTCCGGAAAAATTCAACAGTCAAGTAACTGGACTCCATATCAACTAGCTGTAAAGTTGCTTTCTTGCTTTCTTCCCTCATTCTATCCAGTGAGTCAACAGCAGCAGCGCTAACTTCCACTCTCAAAGTGGGATATTGCTTGAGTTCCTACACGCAATAGAGAGAGCAACCACTTAAAACTAAAAGGCAGGACAGAAGAAAAACAGACAATATTGGTTTTTTTAGGAACAGGGTGAAACTAATATATGGAGCAAAGAAAGAGATATTTCTTCATTTCCAAAGCAAGGTTCAAGAAATCTGACATAATTTTGAGTATAAAGGACAAAATCTATCTGCTAGTATCTTAAAAGCAAATGCATCATTTCACTGAAAAAGCGTATACTACTCCAATTAAGTAAATCAGTGTGGGAGTGGCATGAAAATATATGAATGAACTTCAATGGATTCATTAAAGTAAGAATCAGAGAGACTTACCATTGTCTCACTGATAGACTTATGAACCAGATCCTTCATTATAGCATGAACCTGAAATCATGGCAAAAATAAGAAAACAGACTAATTGATCCTCATTTTATGGAAACTGCAGTAACAAAACATGAAATCCAGAGTGTCTGTTTTTCCCTTTCCTTATTTTTCTTATGGCATGAAAACAGCAGTCTTGAGATGAAAACATCAATAACAACGCATGCCAGATACAAACCGAAATCCTATACCAATGCTATAGAAAAATGTATGATTATTAACATCATGTTTGACAGAATTTATATTCTGAAGATAGATAAACTTTAATCTTCGGAAAAGATGGAGAAAAATAGAACTAGAAAGAAGTCTCCTAGATCAAAGCAATAAGAACATACAGTAATTTCAATCTAGAATCTAAAGGTGGAACCAAAAGGACTGAGGAAAGAAGTGGCAGTGCAAGCTCAAGTACACATGCCACTTGTGCATAATTCAGTTAGCCCAAAATAAGGATTGATATTGTGACCAAATCACATAGCAGTATTAATAGCTACACTCCCCTTAACCAAAACATTTCCTATGGTCACCAACAATTTCGTTTCCTGACACACAATTACAATGAATACATATGCATACCGCATCAACAGCTGCCTCTGCAGGACCTCTGATAGTCACCAAAGTAGATTCAATAAGACGGCGATAACCTTGTTCTGGAGCTATTAAATGTGGCTGATATCCATCAGCTTCAGTTACCAGCTTTCGTACATTGTCCATTGAAAGGTGTTTGTCAAATTGCAACCTTTTCAGAGCAGCAGGTATCTGGTTATCAAACACATTGTAGATTTTATCACCACCAGAACGTCTGTAGAAAACAAGTCCCATCAATCCCATGGTTGAAATGCAAACCATAATGTGAACACAATTGCATTCCAATTAATTCAAAAAATGCAAATACATACGTGCCATCGAGATGTTCTTTAAAAATTTGATCAAAAGAACGACATATTTCCATTATCATATACAGCTTTCCCTGCATTGAAAATAAATAATGGCAAATCAGTGATATTTGACAAGGAAAGAACAATGCATGCTGTAATTGTAAATAAACTTCACAGAAAGCAAAAGAAGACCAAAAGTAACATTGCTAAATGATTGGATCACCCTACTCCAGTCAGAAGGCTGTAATAAAAATAGAATGAAAAAGGAACTGTAAGATTAATCGAACCAAAGATAAAATGGAATGCTTACTCCAGCATCAGTAGCAACTGGCCTCCCAAGACGACTTAATTCTGTCTCTAGTTCATTTATGGTTTTGCTAATAAGAGACTGAAGGCCAGGGATTCGAGACTTGATTACTTGTTCCAAATGCTGAAATTTTTTACCACGTCCATTATCAGAACGAAATTAACAGAACAACATAAATGGTTTATAAATGGGCAACAGGGAAACAAGAAATCAAGTAAACGAAGAGACAGGTGATTTCATTTTTTTTCAACTACCATGTGAAGGTTATACAATATAGGACATTTCCATCTATACAAATTAACTGCTGCAAATGAGAATTTCTATACAAATCTTGGATGTGTGTATGTGTGCATGCACCAAAAGACATCTGTGAGCATCTGTGAATCTATGCACACATGTAAGTTCCCATTAACATCTCAGAATACCTTAGAAAGCATCTTTCCTAAATGTTCAGAACCCATCCTGCTAGCAAGATGCCCGTATTCAGGGCTATTTTGAAAATACTCCCGCTCTCTGCGCCGAGCAGCAATCATGTCCACACTTTTGTTAATATCAGCTTGAGAGCGATTCACAACACCAATCCAAGGAAACTGTAGCTTGTATGATTTTCCTTCCAGGATCTGATAAGCCAAAAATATTAGTAGAAATTCATTGCAGTGAAACTTCGACACTTCCATGTTAGTAATAAAATTACAACAAAGGCAGGAAGAAGTAACATTAAGCTTTTAGAACATCTTCAACCACTCTTCCAAACAATACTCCATCTACTTAACAAAAATCAACATTGCCACATCCAATAACAAACATTGCTTTAGCTTCACAATGACGGAAGACAAACGAGAATGTTTACTGATTTGATACCACATACAAATGATAAATGCCAAAGATGGTTTAAATTATAAAAACACCCCATGTATCACTAAATTCCACTGTATCAAACCTCAATGCATTTTTGGTGAAGAAAAGGCCCCTATGAAAGAGCAGGGCTTCGTGAATCCAACAGAAAACTGAAACTCTACTGTCTAATAAAAGTATGAGACTTGATTGCGAACTTAAAGTATGAAACTCACATCAACTGCATCAGTACCCTTGTCCATGAGATCAATCTTTGTTAAAACTCCAAATGTCCTCTCCCCTGAAATCCGATCATCAAATAAAAGGGTAAAATATCTTTTCTACAGTAATCATCATGTTAAATAAAAAAGAAAGTGATAGAAAATTCTAAAATTTCAAAACTTAACATTTGACTTATGAATACACTCAATTTTGTTCAGTGAACACACCGCTCTCCCAGATGAAGACAAATGAGTTTCAAATTGAAAGTTGGTCCCATAAGATAAAAGGCAAAAATGAAAAAGGAACAGAGAGAGAGAGATGAAAATAGGTTGTTAAACTCATTAATCTACCCTGGATCCACTGAATTACTATCTAAGTCATCTTTATAACTTGTCCCCTTGTACGTTTTGAGGTATACATGTTCCTCCACACTGCTGGAAAATGGAAATTTTCCTGTTTTAGCTTTTTTTCTACATATCAAGTTTGCACTAATTTTCAAATATTGGTCTGATTATTCTTTTGTATTGAGTAATGTTGTAGCAAAGCTGACTTGCTCTATCCAAACAATGAAGGTAAATGAATCCATTAAGTTCATTTTTGCACCAGGTGAATATGTACAGTTGTCTGAAATCTTACCTCTAGGGTCAACTTCACGGGAGATCTTAATTGCATCGCTTGTCGCGAGATCTTGATTTGCAGGAGAAATTGCCAGAATAATACAGTTTGGCTGAAAGATCAGAGTTGATTTAATATTGCACCACAAAAAATTAGCAAAAATTGGACTAAAAGGGACAATTTATGCATGTGGTAGATCATGTTGAAAATGATTTATACCATTAAACATTATGAACATTCACAATGAACATATATATGATATAATAAATACAATCAAAATGCTCTCAGAAGCTCTAATTGGAATCATTTCGCATTAAGTTCGACTTTTGGTACCATGTAGTATGAAACATTTGAGGAAAATTACCTTCTCAATGTATGACCGGACCATGTTCTCGATGTCATGCACGATACTTTCAGGTTGACCCTCTATGGTGACCCAATTAACAGATTGGCCATTAGTCACTCTTGTGGCAAACAGGCAAAATATGTATGAACATTAACAGAAAAGACTTGTCACAATAACTCACCAACAGCTACTTTAGTAAGTCCAGGAAGATCAACCAATGTCAAATTCACAACTGAAAAGTACAAAAAATCACAAGAGACATTCAGAGTGTTTTGTGTAAGATAGTGCCGAGTAGAAGGCAATTACTAACAAGAGAAATTCAGAGCGTTCTAAATAAAATTCAAACCATACACCTGACAGAAAACTGGAGACGGGTTATTTGAAAAACATAAAGATGAAACGACATTTTGAAACTTAGTTGAATACAAGTCCATTCTCAAGCAAAGAATGATAGAATGATCAGCACATTATAACATGCCAGATTAACACGACTGGCTGATTGCGGTCCCTCTGATTCTCTGCTCATCACATCAAATAATAAAAATGACGGTCCATTTATTGTTGGTTTATAATCACTCACTCAGAATGAACTAAAGCTAAAACCACATGCATCTAAGTAAAAAGAGCATCGCAGTCTCACCATTAGGAGAAAAAATGCTTAGATGGATTGGAACGCTAGAAATTTGTTTGCTGCGACCTGTCTCTCGATCAGTCTCATCGGCGATCTCTTTCCTCACGGCAGCTATACATAATAGAAATATGGTTAGCAACTGAGATAGAAAATAAAACATATATGCATACAAACAATTGCCAAAACTAACCAAACGATGATAAAACAGAAACTAATTGCCATCAACATATGTATCACTTGGCATGTATTGCAACTACTATCTAACAGTCATCAAAAACTAGCAAAAAGAGGAAAAACACAAGGCCATAGATCATACCGAAATCAGTAAATTTCTTTCTCGGGAGGTGCATAAACTCTGCGTATTCTCTTCCTTCATCAATCTTATGAAGCTGCAGGACAAGAGGACGCCGTGTAACAATCCCTGAAAAATACTCGCATCACTAAAGGCCATTGAAAAAAAAATTCACCAACAAATACCTAATCTCCGCGTGCAAATATTGCGAGCATGGAAGGTATCAACAGCTTAAATACCTGCCCCACGAGGTAAGAAGTCCTTTCCAACAATGCTTTCCAGCACGGACGATTTCCCGGAACTCTATGAACCATTAGCACGTTTAGATGATTAAATGACAATAGTTCAAAAGGGTAGAAATTCCAAATAAATAGTTGAAAAGATTTTGTGGAGGTAGTGCGCATTTAAGCTGATCAAATAAAAAAAAAACATCACTTTATTAAATAAATGAACACTTAATAAAAAATAATAAATCCAAACATCTTCAAATTGATAGTAATTAGAGGTTTCGTGTGATTTGCATCCAATTATGAAAAAAAAATATGTGTGTATAAAACTAATGTTTCAAGATAACCAAAAAGAAGAAAAATAAAGAAAATGATCACGGTAGAATTAAAAAAAATTATTTTGATGGATATATTACTTGAATAAAAAACTAAAACGCAATGCAATCAAACCAAATCAGAGAAATAGACAATAACGTGATTCAAGAAATTTAAAAAAATAATCAAACAACGGCCAATATGACCACATGAAAAAAAGAAGAAGATGAATGATCCGGTTTAGAGTATAAACAAGAAAGCGTGGGTGGATTCATTGAAATGAAGAGCTGAAATTATGATTAGTAGTTAGAATAGATTGGATTAGAGATGGTACCTGGCCACCAACGACGGCAATGGAAGGCAATGCTTCCCAGAGAGTAGGCAAGGTGTTGTCTTCACCATGATCACCGAGTGCCGTACACGCTCTCTGTATCTTGTTCACCAATGAAATCAAAGTCTCCATTGCGAGGCGAAATGCTGAGTTGATGAGTCGGTTTTGATCGGCAGGCGAGGAAGTTCCGAGTCCGTGAGCTGATGAGTCGTTCGGTGCGCGAAAGAGATATTAGTTTCCGTGGTCTATTTAATGTATTATTTTTTCCTCTCCTTTTACTTTTCTTGTTGTTGAATAACGAGGAAGAAGAAGGAGGAGGTTGGCGAAGGAACCGGGAAAAGGGAATGTCTGAAGGAAGAGAGCGGGGAGACCGTTGAAACGTTCTTCATGGCCTTCATATTTTTTTCTAGTTTATATTACCATATTACCCCTGATTGTTTGAATGGGGAATAATTAAGTACGGCAATGCAACTTTGGGAAAGTAAACACAATAGTTCCATTTCCTGCTCCAATAAGTTATTGCTTGCTTGTTTGCTAGAAAATGTTATTTTGGAAAATATATTTTTTAATTTTTTTATATTTGATTGCATTGTAAAAAATGTTAATGGAATTCAATTTTTAATCAAAGAGAAATATAAGTTTTAGATGGAGTAACAGATTTTCTGGTTTAATAAAATTAGAAAATACTTTTTATGAAAACCATAAAACTAAAGTAGTATAATATTTCATAATTCTTATATATATATATATATAATTAATAAGATAATTTAAAATATAATATTTCTAGAAAACACATTTGAATACAATAACCTTACATTTTGAATCATATAAATTTTATTATAAAATTAAGATACCATAGAAAAAAAATATTTTCAATGTTCTCTAAACACCAAAAAATAGTTATATGTTCATAATATTATATTTAAAATATTTATATTATATGTATAGTTACATTTTATAAAATAAACTATATATAAATATATGATATAATAAATTATTTATTTTCACCATTACACTTTTTGTATCTTTTGTTATATGTGGTCAAATAATTACATTTAATGTTCTATAAATGTTAGACAAACTTGAGAAGAAAATTTTTTTACAAAAACCTCCTATATTTTAGTTTATTTTTCATTTTCAATCTAAGATTTTAGAAATTATATATTCCTTTTTAAACTTTATATGCGTGTTAACACTTAACATTCTAAAAAGAATTAATAAAAATATATTTTTTATTTACAACTTTGCAATTATATTTAATTTAATAACTAAAAAAATCTTAGAGCATTAAAATAACAAAATTGCCACCATAATTTATAATTACAATAATGTTGTGCACAAATGGGTCTAGTTATTCTAATTCATGGGTGGAAGAAATTATTTTCCCAGCATCCGCAAGGAAAACCAAGAAGAAAATGAGTTTGAAATCAAAATCAAACTCCACAATTTGGTTCTTATTAATGCAAATCAATTATCAATAAATCTATTTTTATTTTTTATTCTTCTTAAAAAACTATTCTTTTTTTAGGGTTATCAATTCTAAATTTGAGCTAGCAAAACCCTTGATAAGGATATGGATATGAACGTTCCAGAAATTGTTGGGTGGTTATTTATAATTCTTGATTTTAAATAATTATTGATGTTTTATAGAATTATTAGGTGATTGATTTAGTTTATGAAACTATTGGATGTTCATAATGGTTTCTAGAATTATTGTGGTTGATGGTTGTAAAATATTATGGCAATGACTTGTTTTCACGTGGTAAAGTTTCTCTTTCTTTACTTTGGTAATTGAATATATTTATACATTTAGTCTTTTAAAAAATGTTTTTCTAGAAAAAAATTATTGGTAATTGTGTCATATTTTTATTAATAAAAATGTTAGTGATTGTTATTAGCTATAATGTTTTGCTATTATATACTTATCATAAACAAGGTGTTATGCGGAAAAAAAATTATATGTGCATTAAAAGACTTGAAAACTTAAAGAAACATAGAGATGTTTTTTGGGGTAAGATTAGGTAAGATGAGGTAAGTCAAGATTGAGTAAATATAGGTTTTTAGCCTTCTAAAAAATATATTTACAATCAGTTTATTAAACTTTCATCCATTTATTTATATTAATCTTACATTCTTGGTGTATTTTGCACTAAAAACATGCATAATTATCAAGCATAAAAGAAAAAAAAATTACTGGCTTTTCTTTGACAAACCTTGTGTTATTGTCAATCTTTTTTATAGAATATAGTTACATTTTGCTTACACGAGAAGGCATACTTGAGTGCTGCTATAAATTTATAAAACAAATATATTTGATAATGTTATATTTGTGAACCAATATTAAATAAATAATAAAAACTAATGTATGATGGGGCTAATATTTCATGACGGGAAAAAAATTATGTTAGTGATAAACAAAATAATTTGTACCAATCCACATTATTTTACGAGGAAAGGTACAATGTTTTCACCACATGATTTAGTTTTTTTATTAATAAAAAGTAAAAAAAAAATTACAAAACTAAATCTCCATCAACTTAATATTAAAAAAATCAACAAAAATAATTTTGTAAGGAAAAAAACCCCTGAGGAAAAACTTTGTAGTAATTGATAATATTTTATGGAGAAAACTACGGTGCTTTCTCAAATAAAATCAACAAAGACAAATTTAGAAAAAAATTATAAAAAAACTATTTAAAAAAATATTGTAGCAATCCATAGTATTTTATGAGAAAAACAATAATATTTTTCCTAGATGATTTAGTTTAATTGTAATTATAATTCATAACCAACTTAATATTAAAAAAAAATGACAAAAATAATTTTAAAAAAAAATCATTAAAAAATATGTGGGAAAAAATATAGGAATTCACAGTGTTTTAAAAAAAATATGATAAAGTTAAATTCTCAATCAACCGATAAATATAATTTTAGAAAAAAATCATAAAAAAACTATTTAGAGAAATACTGTAACAATCCACAATGTTTTGTGAGAAAAATAACAATGCTTTTCTCATATGATTTTGTTTTATTACAATTATAATTCTTAACTAACTCAATATTAAAAAAAAAACAATCAACAAAAACAATTTTAAAAAAATCATATGGAAAAAACACTGCAGGAATTCATAGTGTTTTAAAGAAAAAAATCACATACTAAATTCTCAATCAGTTTAATATTAAAAAAATAAATCAACAAAGATAATTTTAGAAAAAAATATAATAAAAAAACAGAAAAAAAAATCATATTGAAAACATTGTAGCAATTTATAGTATTTTGTGATAAAAGTTATAATGTTTCCTCATATGATTTAGCCTTATTTGTAATGACTTGTAATTGCAATTCTTGATCAGTTCAATATTAAAAAAATATAATTAAAAAATATAATTTTAAAAAAATCATAAGAGAAAAAAATATGTTCAAATATACTATAATAATCTACAATGTTTTGTGAGGAAAGTTACAATATTTTCCCCACATGATTAAGTTTTATTACAAAGTTAAATTATAACCAACTCAATATTAAAAAAATAAAATCAATATAGATAATTTATAAAAAAAATATTACAAAACAAAACAAAAAAGAAATTGCAAAAAAAATCATGTGAGAAAAAACTGTATCAATCCATAGCGTTTTATAAGAAAAGTTATATTATTTTCCTCACATGATTTAGCCTTACTTGTACTTACTTGTAATTATAATTTTTAATCAGCTTCATATTTAAAAAAATAAAATTTAAAAAGATAATTTTAGAAAGAAACATAAAAAACCATGTGAAAAAAATATTGTAGCAATTTATAATAATTTATGAGGAAAACTACGGTGCTTTCCTCACATATTATAATTGTAATTCTTAATCAGCTTAATATTAAAAAATAAAATAAAAAAGATAATTTTAGAAAAAATCATAAAACAATAATAAAAAAACCATGTGGAAAAACATTGTAGCAATCAACAATTTTTTAAAGAAAAAAATTGCAAAACTAAATTCTCAATCAGCTTAATATTAAATAAATAAAATTGATAAATAAAATTTTTAAAAATAAAAAAATCAAATAGTAAAACCATATAGAAAAACATTGTAGCATTCCACAGAATTTTAAAAGGAAAACATTGCAACACAAAAGTTTTAAGCAATTCAATATTAAAAAATAATAATTAAAAAATATAATTACAGGAAAAAAAGAAAGGTATCGTGAGAAAAAAAAAAGAAAAAAAAAGCAAGGCATTATGAGTAGAAAAAAAACCAAAAGTGAAAAAAAAAATACATATTAAAAGGTTAAAAAAAGTAATGCACCGTGGATTTCTATTACAATTCAAATATGGATGAATAATGATTTTCTCACGTCTGTTAATTTTATATATGATATTAATTTTTTCATGGTCGTAATAAATTTTTATTTTAAAAATAATCATGAAAAAATACATAAATAATAAAAACATAATTTTAAAAATTTATATTTACATTTTAAATCATTAAAAATATTTGCAATTTAAAGCTTGGAAAACAATACATTATGAGGGTGTTTATGAATATAATTGGGTTGAGTTTGAATCTATAATTATATTCAATTTAATTTATAATATTTTATATATTATAAATTTGACATATTTAATTTTTTTAAATCTGAGTGGGTTGAAGATGTTAGGTTGAATCAATTTTTGTATGGATATTATAAATATTCAATGGTTAAGTTTATATTGCTAATTTTAATGAATCTGAATTTAGAAATAAATCTATAATATGAATTATAGATGCCATCGTACCTTTAATGTTAATATTAAGTTTAATTTCTATACATTGCAATACTATTAAATTATAGTTATCCACCCTTTTTCGCCGACAAAGATATAATTTTTTTTTGTTTCCTTAAAAAAATCTACTAAGAAATTGAATAACATAAATAATCCACAAACTATTAGATGTATATATATAAAAAAGTGTATGATATACAAGAGAAATCATTTTAAGTGAGTTTTTAAAATCTTTACTCGGAATCCAATCTATGATATTTTTTAATTTATTAGCATTTATAATATTTATATTATTTAATTTTATTCATAAATAGATTAGATCATGTTAAATAATATAAATATTACATATGAGCCGGTTCTTTTTAACATTCGTAATGCTTCTTGTTTCTTCTTTCTGTTTGATTAGAAATGAGCATTCCAGCATTTCAGTGTCTGGTATAATAGTAAAAAAAATTGTTTTTTTATTATTATTATAGGTTTAAGTTCTAATATGAACGTCTATCATTCCTGTTTCTTGTAGTGTTTTATATATTTATTAAATTTATAAAATATTTTAAAAATTAATCATAATACATACAAGTTAATCCAAATAATCATCTAAATAAAAAAATTAACATTCCAGTCCTCGAGCTTCCTTCCCGCCACTGGCGACTGGAGTGGTCCCATTGTCAAGAGTCCGCATTTCTTTACGCACAAACCAATGGCATATTCGATGTCAGTCAAGCGATGCAATTGCATCTTTGTTATAATAAGATAAACCAAGGACTCTCTCTCCACCATCTGTATAAATTAGAGGAATACCTTCAAATAGGTCATCCAACTATTATGAAAATTCCAATTGCATCCCCCGATTTGAGATTCAAGCAATATTATCCTAAAAGGAATCACAAATTTATCAATATTGCCTCCAAAACAAGTTTTAGCTTGACCAAAACCTTAGAAATTATGTATTTATCAAGTTTCGTGTTAACAACGGATCATGATCTTAAGAAAGACATTCCATAACCGTAATTTTAACTTCTTTTTAGGTTATAGCATAATTTACAAGCGTTAATGGCCTTTAAATAATATTAATGACTTCTATATCATGACCGCTAAGAATGTAATTATGATTACAGTTTAAAAAATTTATATTTTTAATATGTTTTATTAAATTTTATTATTTTTTCACAGTTAATAGTTTTAAATTACTTTATTTATATAACTATTATTCTTTTTTTAGATTAAATTTTTTTCTTAGATATGTTATTTTATTAATAAATATTTGTGGGTATTAAGTTTTAATATATTTTGTATGTGATATAATCATATTGTTTAAATTGAAAGTAGAGGATGCAATTGAAGGGTTTAATTAGTTGGGGACTATTTAGAGGTTATCTGAAACTAGATGACCTTTTGTCACTATCCAATCACAGAGCCGTGCTATTTGCGAGAAAACTCTCGAGTCTCAACTCAGCCTCACATTTCCTCTCTATAGTCTAGACCCTTCTGTACTAAAATGCAGACTGAACTCAACAACTCAGTCATAGAATAGAATGATAGAATACTTCCTCTCATGGATTCTCTAACACTCACCAAACCCATCTTTAACTCTTTCTACTTCACTCCCACAAACCCAAGAACCAAACTGTGGTGTTCTGGCCACTTTTCATTTTTCAAGTCCACTCATCTTACCAAATTCAAAAACTCTCCAATTTGTTTTTCGTATAAAAACCCTTCAAATCATCAAAACCCAAAACCAAGAAACAAAAATAACAGAACTTTTTTATCAAACCCTTTGCGGGCTCTGGTCCCGATAATTGAACACATCAAAGCCTTAGCTTCTTCACAAACAAAAAAATGGGTTTCACAGCTACAAGCATACAGTGATGACTCGGAGAAGGTGGTGAGTGAACACAACGGGGATTTTATGCTAAATGGAGCGTTTGGATTGGCTTTATTGAGTATAACATCGCATGCGAAAGTAAAGATCAGTCCTTTTGTGGCAACATTAGCTGCAAACCCAACTTTTATATCGGGTTTGTTTGCTTGGTTTATTGCACAGTCAATGAAAGTGTTTTTGAATTTTTTTGTGGAGAGGAAATGGGATTTGAGAATATTCTTTGCCTCTGGAGGGATGCCGTCTTCCCACTCTGCTTTGTGTACTGCTTTGACAACATCAGTTGCGTTTTGTCATGGAGTGGCTGATTCGTTATTTCCTGTTTGTTTGGGGTTTAGTCTTATTGTTATGTATGATGCAATTGGTGTCAGGCGTCATGCTGGGATGCAAGCTGAGGTAAGGAGTGAATTAGTTTGGTTTATTCATTATGTTTGCTTCACACACAGAGTATTTGTTTTGTTGGTGAAATTTAGTATTTTTATGCGTGATATTCTACTGCTGCGTTGCTTTTGTTGCTGCTGCTTTGTTGACAAAGTAATTGTTTTGTTGGTGAAATTTCACATTTTTATGCGTAGTCTTCTTATGTTGCATTGCTATGGTTGTCATAATTGTGGTGGTTGTTCCCCAAACGTTGGTCGGGTAACTCTGTTGTGCTTCTTGAAAGAACATTTAAGGCTTTTTTTTTTTTCTTTTTGGAGGTGTTCCTAGATTGGATCGTTGATTTGACCTAAAGCTTCGTACAAGCTTAATGAGATTGATTTTCCGCGTTGCTTCCCCTCATGGTCAATTTGTATCAGGAATGGCATGATTCGCTTGGGAAAAATGAGTAAATTTCAGAATACAATAAGACTAGCTGGTCCCCTGCCAGTGGAGCTTCTTTATATGGCTATGATTGGAAATAGGATGAGTGGGTAGGCTATGAGATTTAAAGGAAAAATGATTGATGATCAGCTGTGTTCAAAGGCTTGAATCCACTATACTGTGCAATCCATTGCCTAACATCGCCATTATTTTGTTTGGATATGGTATTAAGTTTTTAGGGAATCCAATTCTGGCTTATACTCAAACTTCGTTCACAAAGGGGGAATTGAATTTGGAGGGAGGTCTTCCTCTTCTTCCAGACTTAATGATGCAGTGGGGCAATTTGCTTTGGATGTGTATATTAATTAGGCATGAGCCATGACAAGCAGATGCCATGCCAAATGCTTTTCCTGAGAGTGTTTCACTTGAATTGAGTACAGCACAAATGTCAGTAAGGATTGTAGAATAGTATGAGGTTGGGTAGAATAATCAGTCTTATGTTTCCTAATAGGATGCTTGATCAGACTTGTAATGCTGGTAAATTAACGTCCTCTGTGTTTGAGAAGGATTTTCAACAGATGGTCTGAAGCTCATAAAAACTGAACTAATCTAAGTTAGAGACAAGTATTAATTTATTTAAAGCTAGTCTGAGATAAGTTTTGAAAGGTAAAGTTCACAGACTTAATTTTTGTCTTCACTAGCTGGATAATTTCCTGAGTTTGTATGTGTTTGTTGCTAGATCAAAAGCTACTCTGTTGTTGGATTGGAAGTCGTTGGTGCTTAAGCAAAAGAGATACTACAATAAATGTCACATCAGCTGTGTTTATCTGATTTCTATGCATTATGTTTGTAATTCTGCTATTTATGCTCACTGGCTCGGCTTATGTCATGATTATAGGTATTAATTTTGTGTCTGTCAATTTGGTAGTTTTTGTGGTTGCGATTTAAAAAAAAAATAATTTTAAGAAAAATACTTATGGTTGCAGTTTTTAAAAAATAAAATTTAAAAAGTATTTGTTTAATTAAAACTGCTCAGAGATGGATTTTTGTATGCAAAATAAATAAAAAGCAAGTCTTTATGAATGAAAAACATATTATTATAGCTTCAACAAAAACAAGATTTGAAACGCAACTTTTTTTGTGTACAAAGCAGAAGCTATTTGTCTAATCTAACAATTTTTTCTTTGTCGTTAGCAAAAAATAGAAGCTATCATAATACCAACAGTCTTGTGAATCTAGGACCTGGTTGTTATTGCGGCCATGCCATGCTTTTCAAAACTTGAATTTTTTTAAAAAATTATTTTGATGTGCTGTTAAAAATAAATTAAAAAAAAATATTATTTTAATGGATTTCCAAGTGAAAAATACTTTGAAAAATAATAACTTACAAATGAGTACAGTTGAGTTGACTTTGAGAGAAATTTTATTGGAGTGATAGCTAGTTTTCGTAGTAATGAATGCAAAACTATCAGTGTTACATGCCTGGCACTCGGATGACTCATTAATGCAAAATTGGAAGAATGCATGGTTGCATGCTTTACGTTGAGTAGTATCTTTCTCTGTACTAGATCTTACAATTTTTTGGTATCATACTGAACAGCATTTCTGGTGGATAATTAATTCAGCACTTGAAGCTTGTGCCTTTTGTGGGGTAAGGAAGCTTTGTATCCATTCTTGAGGCTAATGGATGCGCATTTTGAAGTTCCAAGCACAAAGTGCTATAACTCTCTGCCTTCTAAACCCTCCTTTTCTTCCTCATTCATTGCATGGGACGTTTTATATGTGGATTAGCATGACAGTTTCTACTTCAGTCCTCCTGTTAGAGATACACAATTAACCATTTTCTTTTCTCAAGCTTAGTATAGCTTGTCTACATTTGATAGTCTCTCTCTCTCTCGCTTTTTGTGAAGAATGATTTAGTCTTTCATCGTTATGGAATTAACACGTACATTTCCTGCCTAACATAGGTTCTTAATATGATCGTTGAGGACCTGTTTCAAGGGCATCCTATCAGTCAAAGAAAGCTCAAGGAACTTCTTGGACATAACCCATCACAAGTTCTAGCTGGAGCTTTGCTTGGCATCTTGGTAGCCTGTGCATGTTGCCAAGGTTGCTTAGTGGTAAACTAGAATCCGTTTCTGCAGGCAATTTTGGACACGGCAACTCTCATGTTTAACTTCCTTGATTCATTCGTAGATGGCCTGCTGAATTCAATGTATCTTTACATTTTTTTCCAGGAACTGAAGGACACTAGGACTTGAGAACTGGATGGATTGTTTGAGATGCTTTTATTCTTTAATCACAAAATTAATTATCAATTAAAATCATCATTTTGATTATAATTCTTCTCTCAATGTCTATTTATTTGTTGAAGAAATTCTTTATAAATGAAAACAAATAAATAGTTGGTTTAAAGATGTGAAAATATTATTTTTAAGTTATTTATTTGTTCTATATAAAAACAATCCTTCATGATATAATTAGGTTCTTTAAACTTCTGGAGAGAGAAAATTAAAAAAAAGGCATTTGTTTATTTATTTTTGGTTGTTGTGTATGTTTTGTGTAATAAAATATTATAATAAAACATTATATCATTTAATGAAACCATGTAACCATTAATAAAATAATTATATTTTAAATAAAACTTAACAAAAGCTAATCTCATTTCAACAATTATAAATATGAAAATTAATTATAAAAATTAAATAAATAAATTCAAAAAACAAGTTAATTTCATTAACACATTAAGTTCCAAGTGCTCAATTACTAAGTATCATCTTTTTTTTTTATATTATAAATATTTATATAATAGTATTAGGAAGCTTATTAGAAGAATTCATCCAACATGACTTTTACTTAATTTACTATATAATAAAAACTCATATTTATAAACACTTTAAAAATAAGTTTTTTTTTAATATGAGATAAAGATATTTTTCTTCTTTATTTATTTACAAACTACATCAATAATCTCTTATTAGTTTGTAATAAATATCTTTTCACTTGATAGAGTTATATTTGCAAGAAAATATTTTGTAATTTAGACCTTCAATTAGTGTTAGAATTTAACTCCTACTAAAATTATTGATGTCCACATATTAAACCAAAACTTCTGTTAGAAAATCAAAGATATTACAAAAACAATACTATCCAAATTTTTAAAGATGTTTACAATCTAAAAAAGAGTATTTATCTTGATGTGAATTTATTATCACTTAAAATAATTATCTATAATAGTAAATCTTATTCTCTTCATCAAATAAATTTCTTAAAATTATTGAAGAAACTATTAATAAATGAAAACAAATAAAAAGTTAGTTTAAAAGCATGAAAAAATTGTTTTTAAAATGCATGTTTATCTCGCATGTAGACAATATCTTCAACAAACAATTAAGTTCTCTCAACCTCTAAAAATATAGAAAGAAAAGAGAAATAAAAGAAAGTATATTTGTTTTTTTTGTATATATTTTCTCTAAATTATGACTATTAATAAAACTATATGATTATTAATGAAATAATTATATTTTAAATTAAACTGAATAATTACTATTTAATTTTATTTATAAATATTAAAATTAATTATAAAAAAATAAATTTGAAAAACAAATTAATTTCACTGTGATATCAAGTTTTAAACACTCAAGCATCAATTTTTATATTCTAATATTATAAATATTCTTAGAATAACATCAGAAGCTCCAACCTATTCACCATGACTTTTATTTAATAAAAACTCATAGTGATTTTTTTTTTCTTTCAAGATAGATATCTTTTCCTTATTATAATGCCTTTCTGAAGTTTCATGGATGGGACATGCCAGTACAATGTGCGCGAACTCTCCGCATCTCCACCATGCTCCTGAAGAAGGGAGTGGAGAGGGGTCTCACCCCTTTCACCATTGGTAGCATGATGTGTAGAGAGACCTTGAAGAAGGGATCTGTTTTTAAAGAGATTGTCGAAGAAGCAGAGGATTCCGTACTTCCTGTATCAAGTGAAGCTGCTTTCCTCGAAACAGTCGCACAAATCATGGATCACCGCCTTGATACGACTGCTGGATCCGCCTAGTTAAATTGTTGAGTTATGTGGATATAATGGGTATATATTCGTGAATTTGTACCTGCAATATCGCACATGTGCATGGCATTGGGAGTTACGAGCAGCATCGTTTTTGTATTATGCTTCTGGGAATCTGCTGGTTTTTCTTAAATAAGCATGTTAAGAAGATGAAATCATTTTCTCCTGGAAAATTGTATTCCTCGGAATCATCACATAGAGGGCACTTCTAGTGCTGGTAGGAAGCGAAGGATCTCAATCATTTAGATACGGGTTAAATAATAAGAATTTAAAATTAAAAAATTTGTTTTTTTTATAATTTTAGATTCGTATTCTTAGTTGCTTATATGATGATTATTGAAGGTTTATATAATTATTAGCTTCAGAGTCCGTGGGATTAGTTGTGGTACGCGCAAACTGACCCGGACACCCATATTAATCTAAAAAAAAAATAGAGGATCTCGAAGCTCCATTAATAAAAAAAAAATATTAAAGATGGTGAAAGATCGATAGGTTTTAAAATGGACGAGAGATATAGAGGTTTTGAATTTTTTTATTTTTAAATTGTTTTAATGTAGTAATATTAAAAAAATAAATTTTAACAAAATATTATTTTAATATATTTTTAATAAAAATAATTTTTACCCAAAATAAAAATAAAAATAAAAATTGTTTCCTAAGCTTAAATATCTTTATCTTTTAGTCAAAATTCTACTTTTTTTATTTAAATTTTTTTTTATAAAAAGATTATCACTTATATTTGTGTGTGTCTATATATATATATATATATATATATATATATAACCGAAATTTCCATTATTGTAATTGTAATATGTTTTAAATTTACTTGGAATAATAATATAAGAAAATTTATTTAAATTATGAACTATCCTTATAAATGAAAGAAATTCAAAATTATTATGTATGTCTCTCAAGCAAACAAGTGAAAGGAAATCAAAAGGAAGACACTTTAATGGTTATCTCTTTTAGTATATGAAAAAATAGTATAGAAAAAGAGTACAATAACGCTTTTGTGGAATAAAGATTAGAATAGTAAACTTATCATTCTTTAAAAAAGAAAAAGAAAGAGGATTTCTGGTATTTTATTTTGTCTAATGAACTTAATTATGATTAATTTTTTAAAAAGAAAAACTCTCCGCTGGTTAATGTGTTTTTTTATTAAAATAATATTTTTTATTTTTTAAAAATATTTTTAAAATACAAAAACAAGCATATAAAATTACCTTCTCATCCCTCGGTATAGCAGCTTAAGCCAGCATTCAAATCGAGGAAGCACGCTGAAAAAGCACACAGTGAAATAGGGAGGCTAATGGTGGAAACTGGCGCAGCTGGTAAATCAAGACCCCATGTCACACGTTTTGACCGGATCAGGAGAAAAGGTCAACCACCAGTTTTTTATTTACAAAACAAGACATCATCTTTGTTGAAAAAATAATCAATGAGCTACCTCAGTTAACCAAAACACAAGTAAATCCAAGTTTCTTTCTACGAGATTGCTCGAATTTTTACCGTTCTCTGTTTTTCTTATTAATTCCAACTCTAAATCAGCCTGTCAGAATTTAAAATTATGAATTAGCGACATTGCCAGGGCAATTTCTTGAGGAAGTTTATTAACAATTTATAAAGCTTAGGCCCCAGTTTTATACATAAGGATTCTTAAAATGATCCGCGTTTTAGTAACAGTATTACAGGAAATAGAGCACACAGTAGAAAGCAAGAAAGTGAAAATCAGCCTAACTACAAAGGTTGGGAATGCATGCCCCACCTTCGGGGTTCTGCTGTTCTTTCCATATCCGTCCTGTAACTCGCAGCTTTAACTCCTTCCTATCTCCTCCAGAGAAGAAAAGTGCCATGTTCCGTTGTATAATGAGTCCATCATGGCTGTCCCTAACCTTCCTGTGACTATCTCTTATACTCCGTGGTGTGCCTTCCCAAATTAGTTTCCGACCATTTCCCCCAACCTCCAGGCTGTAGCTGTAATTCCTGGCCTCTGCCTCATCACCCATGAATCTGAGGAATGCCATATAAACAGGAGCCATCCCAAGTTGGAAAGCTTCAAAATGGAGGCAGAAATACTGGCCAAAACAGTGGAAAACCTAAAGCAAAGCAAGTTCAGTGGTTGCCAAAATAAGAAAATGCATTGTGCATGTAAGGAATGCTATGTCATGCCACTCCATCAAAAGCATAAATAAAACATATTAATGGTTCCTGAACTCCATTTATCTCTAACAGGACTCGATAGGATCTTGTCTGCATTGGGACTGGTGAAGGCATCAATCAATAGAATGCAGGCAAAAGACAAGCTCGAGATGAAATAGCTGAATTCATATATCATCCACATTTCAATTTAGTCTGTACTAACATTTGTAATATTTCATCCACGTCATGGAATTCATATTTACTTGGAAGGATGAGAGTTAATATTTTCAAAACAGTAAAAAAAAACATTGCTCAGAACACACATAATAAAGGGAAACTGCTTGATATAATAATTGGATAACAAAGTAGCCTGAAATCGTTGACCACCATACTAGTTTCTCACTATGGACAATCTCTTACCCTGAAACAAACCATAGAATTACCAGACAAATACTTAGGAATGACTGAAAAAGGTTTTGAGTGGAGATCGAACTCGGGTAAAGACTTCATGAGGCCAGAATCCATGATGTCTTACCACTCAACAAATCCCTTGGGCTTAAAGTATTTATTTTACTGCAAGGTTATCACAGCTATTACAATCTGTTGCTCACATTCAAAGCAGGATAGACATAATTTGTGATCTCTTTAATGAGAAGATCATGGAGTGAAGAAGTTCCTTGTATAAATAGCACAAGTGCTTCACTGTTGGCAAGAAATGACCATATCCATTCCACACTTCGCCATAATCCAAGTTTCGTTACCATGCCTTAACATGATCAAAAGAACAAAAAGAAGCATGTCATGTTCCAGTGCTGTATTGGAATTCCTATTCCACCCATCCACCCCCAAACCCAACCAAAAAAAAAAAAGTGAGAGAGAAGCATGTAATGTGTGTCCAGGAATATCTGCAAGTGATTACGGATCAATTAAATAAGATAGAAACATTCTTACAGTTAACATCCATGTTGCATTTTCTACTTCACGAGGATTGGACTTCACATAGCGATGGTTGAAAGTACACCCGGAATGCATATCCACCTTGTGATCATCTCTTAGATGAGCGACAAGGAATGGGATATCCCCGACAATAGCACACTCTGAGCCAGCATATGGACAACTGTATGGCCTAAAATTGCACAGGGTCTCATGTTTCAGTTTACTGTAATATGGAAAAATCTCTGGGCATCCAAGCGACATGTATTTGCAAGGCAGCTCAAGAGATTCAGCTACTTTTTCCAATGCTAGACATCTAATGTCACCGAGCTCCTGTCTACAAGTGGGGCACCGATTTTGTACTCGTGTTTTACAGGTTGAACAGAGTGTGTGGCCATTGTGGCACTGCAGAAACAACAATTTATTAACATCAGCCTACATCACCTAGGAAGCATAAGAAATCAGGAGCTCTAGCACAAAACAACAGAATTTATAAGCACAATTTTCCCTCCATTGCATGGAAACAGTGAGATATGTCTACTGTCTACAGGTAACCCCCCACATCCAACTATAAAGAAGTCACTGGACAGTTATAAATGGCCCAATATCTAACTAAAATCCACACAACCCTCTAGATTTCAAAATTTAATGTTTTTAACCAAAGAGTTCCCTCCATATTTCTGCCAACTGCTACAACCTACAAATAAAATCGAGGACACCACACACATATGAATGGTCATAGTTTCTTAGAATCATGTGATGTAGCCATCTTTATTTAGTTGTTCAGGTAAGTGAAATTGCAATTACATTTCAAAATCTCCCACTACTAGCACACAAATATCAACATAATGGCCCAGCAAATGCTCTAGCACTCTATCTAATTCTCACCACAGCAAGCCCTTGCATTTGTATGGACAGTGCCGAGCACAGGACCCAAAAGATTGGGCCCCAATGGCTCTCCGCGGTCACTGCAGAGGGTACATGTCTTTGTGAAGTCCTACGGACTAGGTTCACATACCAAAACCAGCAAAACACCTAAATTCTATCAAATTCGAAAAACCAAAAATCTTCCAAGCCCATAAATTCCTAAATTCACCTAGCTGTGACAGATGGCAGTTACCTGAATCTCCACAATCCAACCAATTAAACCAACAGACACAAATCCTAACAAAATCAAGCCTGTAATTTCCGCAGTTCGACGGCCCTACTATATTTTTATCAGCAACAACATACCAAAAAGCACACCAAACCCGCATCGATACTTCAACAATTAAAAACCCGAAAAAGAAAAGGCAAAACCATATGCATAATCATGCTAAACAAGAAAAAGGAAAGAAGAAAAAGGGGCCAGACCTGATGAATAGGAGGGTACATAGAATTGGTACAAACAGGGCATTCAAGGAGCTCGTGAACACTGGTAGTGTGTATAGCTGAAGCCACGGTATTACTATTGCTGTTGCTGTTGCTGTTGCTGTTGTTGTTGGTGGTGGTGGTGGTGTGTGGCTTTGAAACAGAAGGAAAATGATGAAGGTGGTGGTGGTGGTGGATCTCATCCTCATCTGTCAAATCTAAGGATGGTACACATTCAATGCTATCCAATTCCATTCCTACACCACAAAAACAACAGCCTTCCAATCAAATATAATTATATATAGCAGCTGCTTCAACTCTCTTCTGGGTATTTCTATGCCGTCTCCCCTTATTTCCTACGAAGCTGATTTATCAGATTAGAAAAGGGGGGACAGATTGAATCGAAGCGGTAGCAAGATCTGCTCGTGTTATGTAAAAAAGGGGCACTCTTCTCTATCGGTGAAAGTCACCGTCGAAATTGTGAGAGGCATTGGATCAACATCGAAGGGTTTCTTTCAGGCAAGAGAGAGAGCGAGAGGAAATGTAAAAAAAGGTTTTTCATAGGAGGAGATTAGATTAGGTGGAATAATGAAAAGGGGTTAAACTAAACTGCGATTATAAGATTAGATTAGATTCATTCGGTTTAACGGCAAGATAGCAGCGTTGTAAAGGTTATATTTTAAATTATTTTTTATTTTAAAATACATTAAAACATATTTTTTAATTTTTTCAGATTTTATTTGTATAGAATATGTTAGGGGACAATAGCTCCAGCATCTGGCGTTGTATTTAAAATAATTTTTTATTCAAAAATATATAAAAATATTTTTTTTATTTTTAAAAAATTATTTTTGATATTAATATAATATAAAATTATTAAAAAAATTAATTTTAAATAAAAAATAAAATATATTTAAAAAAAAATAAAAATAAACAGATCTCTAATCTATATATCCATTCATTAATCATTACCAGCTGTGTCAAGCTGGCTTGTAGTTGTGTAAAGAGCTTGCTCATGAGCAGCAGAAACATGGTCGCTTATATTTATGGGATATTGATTTCAACCATTCTCAGTGCTCTCTTATGATGTCTTCAAGTTTATAATATTAAAATATGATATGATCATTGAAAATGATTACTATTATGTTTAACACGATTTATAAAAACAAAAATTTATTTTTCTAAACTAAATTAAAAAATATTAATAACTAAAAAAATATTTTATCTTAAAAATCATCCAGCATCGTAGATGTTAGGGCTAGGCCGCTGTCCATTCAATTCAACTGGAGCTTGCACACTTGCATTGACCAGGACCAATTCAAATTATTAGACTAATTGTCAATAGCATTTGACCACTTGTATCGTGGGTATTTAATTCGTGTATTAACAGAACCTTGTCACCTTTGAAAAAGCATTTTAGACACATATTTATTTATATTATTTGTTGGAAAAATATAATGGTGTTTTGTTATTCAAACCAAAAAATATTAAACTAATTATTTGAGGAATTAAAACTCTTCGCACTGCGCATTAGTTATTACCAAATTAAATAAAAATAAAAATATATTTTCTTATACTCTTCAAAGTGAGAATTTTAAATGTGATACCTAACCATGTTTTTGTATTTTTATGATTTTTTTCTATTCAGCAAAGGTAATTTAATATTTAATAAAATATATAAAAAAATCATAATAAAACAACTAAAATATCACTAGAAGCAAAAAAACTAAAACTTGTCTTAAGGGTTTTTGTTTATTTTTATAATAATATTTTTATTATTATCATAACTGTTAACAGACAATTTCATATTTATTTCATATTTTTATAAATTTACTTTTTGAATGGTATGTGCAGTTAATGATAACATAATTTACGGTCAATAATACTTTTTCCTTTCTTTTTTCTTTCCTCGCTTTAAAATTTGTGCTAGTGATGTAAAATTTTAAAGCTATCATTTGATTTATTAAAATTTTATTTTGACCATTATTCTTTTAATTTATAATTTTATTCTTGGTTTTTATGTAAAACTTTGATTTTTTTAATTTTAATTTTAATTTTAATTTGTAATATGTTTAGTTTTTTTCAATTTAGTTTTCATTATTTTTTCTTTTTTTTTGTTAAAATTATTTTTCTTTTTAATTTCACTATTTAATCAAAAATTTATTTATATTTCTTATTTTAATTTTGATCTTTATTCTTTATATTTTTTTCTTTTGCTAAATTATTTTTTCTTTTCAATTTCTTCCTTTAATCAAAGATAAAATTTATTTTGTATTTTAATTTTAATCCTCATTTTTTAATTGTTATTTTTTGTTTTTAATCTTTTTATATAATTAAAATTATTTTTTAACATTTGATTAATTAAAAATTAAGTTTCTTGTGTTTTTTAATTCAAGTCACAAGTTTAAAAAATTAACACATGTTAACATTAGTTTTTTTTTAATGGACTTTGTAATATTTTTGTCTTCTTTATCAAGTTATTTCTTTTGTATCATCTTCTTTTTTTTAATTTGAACCTTATGCTATTATTTCTTTTTTTTTTTTTTTTATCATCCAGTTAAAATAAAATCAATTTATTTGATTGTATCTCTAACCCGGATGGTGAGAGGATAAAAAAAAATCAGACCCGTGGCATAGTTGGGATCCACAGCTGGTTGTAGCAAGTTGTGTTCCATTTTTATTTTTTTTCCTAGAAATACAAAGGAATGTTTAAGATACATACAAAAGTGTGAGAACCTGGAACTCCACGACCAAAGGCTCATTTCCTCGTATGTCTGTTGGCAGTCTCTGGTGCATGTTTCAAATTTTCTACGCAAATAAGAACCTTATGGGTGCAAAGGAAAAGGAATCGGAATAGGAATAGGAAAAAGCACTGCCACCTTGATGACAAATCAGTCAAGATTATTAGATTTCATGATTAATACAGATCCTTCAAGACACCACCATCATTATTCATTGGCAGCAAGAAAGTAGAAGTAGTAGTATTATATATGTGGTCTCTGAAACATGGACAGATTGTCATCTATCCTCTGTCATCAAGGCTCAAAAGACGATTTAGAATGATAATGGGCATAAAAAGATAGCTTGGTTTCAACGTTACTCCAAGATGGAAGAGCCATCAAGTGCAAAAAGATCCCAATTTGTCTATCTCAGTAAAGCATGTAGCCAGCTAAATTGATTCTCCATTTTTTTCACAAGAAACCATCCAAGCACTGGTCAGTAGTTGCCTGAAAATGGGTCTGATATCAAATTCAAGAGCCGTTTGATTGATTTCTGAGGTGAAGCTCCTTGCTTCAAAGTGTTAAACCTGATCATGTTCACTCTATCCTCCAGTTAACCAAGCTACGGGTCATTGCATGGCGAGACAGAACGGACAACTAATTCCTGCTGAAACCCTTGGAATCTGCAGAAACAGATCATAAGATTTCCCTCTGGCTCCTGCAAGGGTTCATATTATAAGAACTTGTGGATATAATCAGTTAGGCAACACTACCAATGATTAATTTTTTATTTTTAAAAAATTATATCAAAAAATTTAAAATTTAAAAATATTAGATTTAACTCCTTTAAAGGCGTCTCATTTACCATAACTAAGGGCGTCTCATTTACCATAACAGACCCAATAATAATATTTATAATATTAATAATAATATTTAACTTCTTTATTTAAATTTTTATATTTTTAATCTTTTAAAAAAATGATGATTTTTCTTCAATAGTAATAATAATATTTTAAAAAATTAATAATAATAATAATAATAATAATTTTCAAATTTATTGATTATTTTATTTATAATATTATTTATAATACAAATAAATATATTTTTAATACTAATACTATTAATTATAATAAAAATAATAATATTTATAACACAGATGATACTATTTTTTATATTAATATTTTTAATTATAATAAAAAATAATAATATTTGTAATACAAATAATGATATTTAGAAACCTATAACTCAAGAACCTTAAGTTCTGACACTAGATGTAAGAAAATTAAATCCTGACAAAAAATCAATTAATCTTAAGTCTTAATGTTAAATAAAAAAGAATTGTATCATGACACAAACTCAAAAAAATTGGATCTGGATGCACAACTCATTACCCTTAAATATTAACATCGGACGTAATATTCATGAGTCTTAATACAAGACTCATTAATCTTGGATGCAGATGTCAAATCCAAGAAAATTAAGTCTACACGTACAATATATTATACTTAGATCCTGACACCGGACCTAAAAGAATTAGATTATAAAGTAGGATTCAGTAGCCTTAGATTCTGACGCAGAACATATTAGCTTTAGGTTTTAACATTGAATCTGAGAGAATTAGATTTTGATATTGAACCAAAGAAAATCGAGTACTAATGTTGAATTCATTACCAATGGATTTGACATAGAATCCAAAAAAATTAGATATGGATACAAAATCCAAGAGAATTGGGTGTTATGCGGGCCCATTGGCCTTGGATTCTGGCACCAGATTCCAGAAAATTAAATCCTCACACAAATACTTTAGTTTTAGTTCGAACACGAATTACCTATGGATCCGGACTTCAAACCTCAGAGCCTTAGGTTAGATAGAGTTATATGATCCCAGTGATTTGGGTTTATATTCCCATGCTCAAGTAATTTAAATTAAACATCCCTTTCTTACCTTATTTTTTTTTGGGTATAAGAAGGGATGTCAAACTCAAGTTAATAATAATAACAATAATAATAATTGATTTTACTCTTAAAATTAAATTTATATTTTTTATAGTAATATATTTTTTATTTTAATAATATTAATGAATTTAATAATATTTATAGTATTAATAATAATATTTAACTTGTCTATCAAAGTTAATAATAATAATAATTCTTAATTTAACCCTTCAAATCAAATCTATTATTTTTTTCAATATTAATAATATTTTTTACAAATATATTAATTATTATATTAACAATATTAATTATAATCAAAATAATAGTATTTTTAATATTAATTATAATAAAATCATAATATTGATAACACAAATAATATTAATATTTCTGGCTCAAGTTTTTATTATAATAATTATTTAAAAAAATTATTAACAATAACAATAATAAAAATAAAAATAAAAATTATAATTATAATTATATTTTTTTTTTCTGTGTAGACCTAACCACACGGCTTTGCAACCACTCAGGGGTCTGCTTCCAGCAAGCAAGCTGCATACCCTAGCCACGTAAGCCTGCAAACCCACTTGCTTGGGTGGGTTTGCTTGTCTGGGTCTACAGTCAAGCACATGAATTTGATCCTAGCATTTAGAGCATGACAATCCCAACATCAAGTATTTACAGCCTATAACCTGCAACCCCACCATACAGTATCAAAATTTACACTAATTATTTTCTCGCGTACCGTTACTTCAATATCAAAGGCATTCTTATAAGAAGATAACCCTATCATTTCACTGTAGTTTTTGAAATTTTTTATGGTCATGACAGCTATATCATTATATTTATTTAAATTTATAGTGATTTGTGATTAGATAAATAGTACCAGGATTATTATTCCCTTTTAATATATTGTATAATAATCTCCGAAGTTCCAATTCTTCGGTGCTGTCCTGTGATTAAAATATGACACCACAATGTTTGTGGGAAGAAATAAAAAACATATCATTACAAAATCTTCCAATCAAAGCTTGTAATTACAAAAGTACTCGTCTTTCTCCAAAATCACTTAGTGTGTACAGCAAAATTCTTATGCTTCAACATGCAGCTGAAAGTCTGAAACTGCTTGTCCGTCAATATGGATGGCACTATTAGGGCCCCCATTACCAGCATAAGTATCTTCAGATGCTCGGTACTTTAAGAAAGCGCGACGTTCCAACAATGGAATATCCATATTCTAACATTGATTTGGAAAGGCTTCTCTATAATTAGCATCTTCTTCCAGTGTAAGCTGCCTTGTCATTGCATCACTTGCCCTGGTATTCAAGAATCTCCGAGACAACCCATCTTTGGTGCTTACTTTCTTGTGCAACATTGATGCGAGAGTTTCCATTTTGTTTCTAGCCAACAAACTGTCCCTCCTCGATGCCTCGAAATCGTCTTCATTAGCTGAAGATCCGGAAGTTGAAGCCACTGCAGCATCCCTCACAACAGCTTCATTATGCTCTCGTATCTTTGCAAGCTTAGCTCGTTGCTGTGACTGTTTGTCCATTTTTCTTTTCCTTGCTTCCTCATTATCTCTGTCCCAAACATTCTTCACAGCTTCTTTGGCTATTTGGTTTACTAAATCAGTCCCTAAATCAAGAGTCACGTCACTACTTGAAGTGTCCTGATTGATAGGATTTCCTTCATCATCACGGGGAATGACGGGTCCGTGAAAGGGGCAAACTGTCAAATCTCTTCTCTGACAGAGTCCACCCTTCCGTAATGGAGCTCGACATGGCTGGGTTTCAACTCGGTCTTCTTTGTAAAGAGTAGCCTGAAGCTTCAATTCCGCAATTTTCTTTGCTAGAATAACTGCATCACGGTCCACCCTAACCCAGTGAGTTTCAAGCTCCAAGCCCCTGTGGTTGGCTAAAACATCCCTGTTTGAACCCCAAGTGTCCAAAAAAGAGCCCCACTCTATCACTGGAGCTTCAGCCATGAGCTTACTTCGAAGAGAGCTGGAATCAGTTCCACCACCTTCACAACCCAGAGACTCGTCATGTTTCGACTTCTTGGTGCTGCATTCAGAAGGTTCACTTTTCACCTCTCCAGAAGTTGATGGTGCTGAAGAGTTTTCAGATCGTTTGTTGGGTTCACTAAAACTCCCAAGGCCAGTTGATTCAACCCTACCCTCCTCCCAAAAATCTTCTTCCTCTTCTTTCTCATGCTTTGTAATGTCTGGAAGAACGCAACCTGATTCAACACATATCTTCTTCAATGACTGAAGGTGATTTCGGATGTCAATGAACTCCTTGAGCATAGAATCTCTTAATCTCAAATCTTCCACTTCAACCCTGATCAGAATAGAGATTCCTTCTTGGACCGAAACCAAATGCTTTGTCACTAAGAGCTTGTACAGCTCCCTCAATGCATCGAAAACCACTTTATTCTCACTATTCTCGCAGACATTCTCCCCCTCTTTCAACAAATCAAGCCGGAGCTGACGCAACTCCAAAGGATGAAACTCTTCAAAATCGTCATTATCATCTAAAGCACCAATCACCACATTCTCCTCTTTATTTTTAACAATCTCTAAACACTCCCCAATCTCATCAACAGTTTCCCGAATTTCCTCCTTCAACGAGGATAAATTCTCCTTCAAAGCCTCAAACTTGTTAACTAAGATCTCTTTCGTCCTCATCTCCCTTTCCCTCCTCTCCTGCTGAACTCGTGCTGCATTGGCCTGAACATTTGGAAACTGAAACCGGAGCGTGTTTTTAAGGTAATCAAAACCTAATCTAATCTGTCTGTAATGAATTCCGAAAGAAGAATTCCATTTCTCCAAGAATTCAATCGCTTTTAAACGCAAAACGGACGCAACTGCCAGTGGAGCAGGAGGTGGATGGTTTCTTCTAAATCCCACGCTTAAACTTAATAGCTTATCTAAATTCTCAACAACTAGAGCTCTAAATAGCTTTGATCGCATAAATAGTTCATCAATTATTAGAAGCGTCAAATACCTAACCTGCAAAATCACAACACATATATATACATACATAAATTTTACCCTAAATTACACCTTAAAAAAAAACCAAACAAGCTGGAATAATTGAATAATGATAAAATAGGATTATAATGCGAGAAGGAGACCTGGGAGCGGTCGCTTTTCATGAAATCCATTAGCATTTGGGCGGCGAGTAGGAGCTCCGAGTCAGAGTATCGGACAACCGTTTTGATGCCTTTAAGGAGGCGAGGGTCGACATGGGCCGCCGTGGAATTGGTGGCCTTCTCTATCAACGCCCTCACTTTTCCCGCATCCTCTTCCATCTCCATTAATCCCCCGCAGCGAAGTAATCATGCAAGCAGAAATTTGAAAAATTTCACACTTTATATACTCATTAACTACCTCATTTGGTACCTTTGCTTGTTTGGATCAAAATTCGCTCCAAGTCTAGATGAGTCGGGCGGTAGTTGATTACGAACTGTGTCGTCTTGTCAGTTAATTTACATTATTCCCCCCATGTTGTGCCAGAGCTTCCAGCTGAGTTCTCACATTGAAGATTTATGAAGACCCTTATGGTAAATTCAACGAGATAAAATTAATTTAATTAATGAAGATTATTATGGTAGCCTTTCCTCTGTTTTATGAAAAAGTATTAAGTAAACCTAGTTCACCTCATGCATCAAACGTTATTACAAATCAGTGACTTTGTTCAATGCAAAAAAAATGGGAACGAGAGCAACACCACCCCCCCCCCCCCCCCCCGCCCCGCCCCCGCCCCCGCCCCCGCCGAAATGGTATTCTTATTCTTTATGAGAAATTCACTTTTTTGTTCAAATTATCTCTTTAATTTCTTTTATTCACAATTACCGTTTTTTTATTTATGCACACGGATTATTTATTTTTTCAATATAAAGTATGTTCAAGCAAAATATATATAAAATAGATGACACATAAGTATGAAAATCTTAGGGGGTTCAGAGTAATACACAATTAAAAAAAAAAACTAGAGTCAGAAACTAATGCTTTTTAATTAAAAGGGCTTTTTCATCCATTTTTTAGTTTTTCAAATTTATAATAAACTTGAAAAATATATTTTAGGGATTTCTCTCATTATTTTTTTCACTATTTTCAAATAAAGAAAAAACATGAACAATTTTTTTTCTTTCATACACATGCATTTTGTTTAGCAATGTAAAATATTAAATTACTTTTTTATATATAGTTAATGTTTTAATTTTATTATAAATATATTATTTCAATTAAAAATATATTTTTATGATAATTTTAAATTTGAATGAAATAAAATCCATATTTTACAATTACATTATCATGAGTATAAAAATATTAAGATGACTGTTACAGGTTATATTTTTGATTTTTTTTTGTAAAATAGTTGTGATTTTGATATGTTTTCTAATTCTTTGGTGAAAAAAAATTATATTTCTTCCCACTAAATAAATATATTTTTTAATTTTTCATTGAAAAATTAAAAAATATTAAAAATAGACTAAATAAAAAAAACAAAACTAAAATAAAAAAGAAAAAATAAATATTAGTAAAGAAATCATTAGCTTTAATGGATTAATCATATAGTTACATGTTTTTGTTAGGTTTTAGAAGTTTTTTGTTCCATGAATTTTTATTCATGTAAAAAAAAGAGGAAATATTTTCATTGTTTTTGCTAAATTGAAGTAAGGTATTAACTTAAGAGTGTGTTTGGAAATATAGTTATTGTTGTTTTTTAAAATGTTTTTTATTCAAAAACGCAGACTGATAATTTTTTTATTTTTAAAAATTATTTTTGAGATTAGCACATCAAAATAATTTAAAAATATCAAAAATATATTAACTTAAAAAAATTAATTTTTTTTAAAATCTTTTGAAAAAAAATATAAAACACTCATTTAATCTTAAATATAGAAAATAGTTAATCATAAATAAATAAGAAATTAAAGAGATGATTTCAATAAGTGGATTTATGCCATAAAAATAGGAAAAACAAATACTTCAATTAATTAAGTTAGATTGACTCTCACTAATTTAACATGATAAAATAGTATGTGATTATAAACTTAGAAATGGGCGCTACAATAGTACCGGGAGTTTAGGCATGATTTATATTCTAATTAAAAATAAAATTCTTGTTTATTATAAAACTATTAACAATTATGACATAAAATTATGGTTTTGCTAATATAATTGGAGGAGAATTTACAAATATTTTCCGTTAAGGTTCCGATATTCTCTTCGCATGTTGCAGCTATGTTACCTTGCAAGTATTCAATAATGCACCTCCATGTTAATTTATTTTATTTAAAATATTTTTAAAAAAATATTTTTAACATCAACACATCAAAATAATTTAAAAACATAAAAAATTAATTTAAAAAATTAATTAATTTTTTAAAAAAATTCAATTCAAACATAAAAACAAACCCACAATAATCTATCATTTTCATCTCAAAACTTTGTTTTCTCTTAGTTGATGCTCTAATACCCATCAAACTTTATGGACCAAGCCTTTGCTATGCTTCCATCAGTTTAAAATGTCCATGTTGCTATGTAAATTTCAATTTTTTAAATTAAAAAAAAAATGTATAGATTATCAAAATCAACTCCAAAGTAAAATTCTCATGTCATTAATTTTGAAGACATAGATGAAAGAATTAGATTGTAAGAGCAGATTGACTTTATTAAAAAGCATGAAAAAGATCAGCATGCATGAAGTTAATTCAATAAAAAAAAAATTGAATTGATAAACTATTTATATCATTATTTTAGACGAACTTGAAGTTGACACGACAAATGACATTGCTTTGTTAATGTTGATAGTGAAGATAAACGAACTTGCTTGATGGATTAATGAAGCGTTGAGGGATGAATAATTTGGGAGCAGGGTTTTGGGGGGCAATAATTAAAAAAAGAATTGAGTGATCGCGGATCTTACACTTTTCGGATAAAAAAAGAACTGTAAGATGATGGTTATCTCTTGAAAATCTGTACGAGAATTGAGTGGGAACCAATAAGGTTGTAAAAACCTCTCTACATGGTCACTCTTGTCTTGGCTAAGATAAAGAATATATAATTTGCGAAAAAAAAAACTATGCAAAGAAGAATCCTCTACGCTGTACAGTTGAATTAAATACAACAAGATTTACTGGGTTGTGTTTTTTATAACAACGTAATCATGGTGTTGAATGATTTTATTTAAAAATATATTAGAATATTTTTTATTTTTTTCTAACTTTAACACATTAAAAAAACATTAATTTAATACTTTTAAAATACATCTAAAATCAAAACTCATATCGCATTCCCAAACACAATTACATTGCGAGAAACATCATAATCTATAGGTTACATAATTCGCAACAACAGAACATGGATTTATTTATTTTCTAAGTTTAAATGTCGTGCTTTTCACAGTAGCATAATCACCAAAAGTTTTGAGGTTGCTTTGTCCCCAAAAACACAACCTCAAGAATATATATATATATATATATATATATATATATATATATATCAACATGCTGCGACTGTTGAAAACATCATAGCTTGTTGATTATTCTTTAGGTTGGAATATTGAGAATAGCATAACCTAATTTTTTTTCTTTTAACTAGTTACGATATTCTGAATAACACAACTTCCATATTAAAAAAAAATAATTCAGGATGCATCATCGGTAACAACACAATCTAAAAATTATGATGTTTTCAATCATGTAACCCATGGAGTTATGCTTTTTCTCCAAATATTTTTGGAATTGTGCTTGTTTGCCAAAATGTTTTCTGGACATTGCTATATAAAAAATAAAAAAAACCTACAAGAACTAACGATCTATCCATGGGTGTAAAGTTGCAAGCCCGGGAGAGTTTCCGGGAAGTAATGTGAACATTATTGAAGGGACAGAGCCCATGGTATAGGGTTAGGCCTAGGCCCATTAAGGAACAAGCCCAATCTAGAGATTCGCGTCCAAGCACACGATAATGGAAGGGGCCTGACGTGGACCCAAGAAAGATATTGGAATGTGTGGGTCCTCGCAACATGTCCTCAATGATTGTTACTTGCCAGGTGTAAAGAACACTCGGAGCCTCCACCGAGATCCACCTCATAACAGTCCAAGTGACTGTTGTGCCACAGATGATGTCACCTCGTGACATCTACAAACAAATATCAAGTTATCATGAATGAACCCTAAACCTTTGACAAACCAGGCACATTCCTCCTGTATGGATATTAGACAAGGCAACAAATACCACGGCAAGGGATTACCCTTTAATATATCAATTGGTTGGTTGTTTATTTATTGAAAAATAATATTTTTTAAAAGAAAAAATTTTAAAAAAATAAATTATTTTTGATATTTAGTAATATAATAAAAAAATAAGTTAAAAAATACTTTTCAATATTTAGTTATATCATAAAAAAGATAAAAATAACTTATTGATATTTTATTTTTCTTAAATTTATTAAAATAATAATAAATAAATCGGAATGAAATTGAAAAAAATATAATTTCATAAATTATATCAAATAAAATAAATAATAATTAAAATAATAGAGAACAAATCTAAAAAATTAAAATAAATTAAAATATAAAAAAATTAAAATAATAATAATTAACATTTCATAAATTATTTCAAATAGAATAAGTAACAATCAAAAGAATAAGGATAAAATTTGATAGATAGAGAAAAAACAAATAACAATTATAAAAATGAAGATTAAAGTTAATATAAAAATTAAATTTTAAAAGATAAAATTAAAAAATAAATATTTAAAATAAAATATATATAACAATTAAAAGTTTGACGACTAAATTTGATATAATCAATAAATAATATGATGTTTCTAAATTTTTCATAATTTTTAGAAAATATTTCCGTTTAAATTTTTCAAAAAAATATTTTTATAAAAATCAAGTTAAATTTTTCTTTAACTGAAAAATATTTTTCGTTAATCAATTTTTTTAAAGATAAATAAATATAAAAAAATTTGAAAAATAATTTTTTTAAAAAATAAATTTCAAAAAATAAATATAATCATAGAACAAGTTTATCGACAATAAAAATGAGATTTGTTTCTTGATTTTATTAATTTTAAACAATTAAATCCAAACTGAAATTAATCGAACTAATTATAAGAGCAAAACATTGAAGGGATATAGTCCAATCAACAAGATCTGTAGACAGACAAGATAAGAATATCGGTACTTCAAGTAAACTCGGGGGAAGGAAATTTCGGATTTCCCTTTTCTTTCTCTATTTCATATTTCCCTTTTCTCCAGATAAGGTATAAATAACGATCATTGGAGGTGGTAGGGCCATTCGTTTAGAAAACCAAGGAGCTTGGCTATCTCCAATTAGTTAAAAGATTTAGCCTGTTATTCTTGAATTTATTATTCAAACTACAGCAGCAATTTCATTCAATTTCCAACAAATCCATTAAATTCTCCAGCTGTAATTTGTTCAATTTCCAGCGGCAAATTAATTTATCACCTTCCAGCGCAGGTTCCTGCAACAAGAATCCATGAAATAATGTAATTCATGACTGCAGACGGCTTTTTTTTTTTTTAACTGACTCCTGCTCGAGCCCAAAGCCCAAAAGCTTCAGTTTGTGACGCGGATTGGTAGAGAGCAATAGTGAGTAGGGGTGAGGAAAAAAATTGAAGAATCAATTAAATAAAATAAAAAAATAATAATAATTGAAAAAATTAATTCATGAAAAAAACTGATTAAATTAATATGATATTTTTTAAAGTTTAAATTAAAAAACCAAATCAAACTAATTTAATTAAGAAATAAACCGCACGAACGTATAAAAAACCGTTAAAAAATCTTTAAAACAATATAATTTTTAATTTTTAATATAAAAACCTAATCAAAACATCAAGTCAAATAAAAAAACAATCACGATGCAGTGTCTTTTACGATTCTTTCAGGCAAGCACGCACCGAAAGGCTCGTGGAATCTTTTTAGATAGTTAGATGCGGTGAGGGGTCCACGCAACACGGAGTCATCCATTATTTATCGAAGCTTTTGCTTCATTCACGCCAAGATGCCCATGTGCATGTTTCATTGATCATTACCCCGTGATATTTTCAGGTCCAAACTTCCCATCCGACACCGTTTACCATACAATCATGCGGCAGAACATCATTATCTGCATTATTTTACTTTCGACTCCCTTTGCACATGCACACGAAAGGAACTATTGCCATCAATCTCGCAAGACGGGTCGCTAGTGCCCAGCCCCTACCGAGAATAATGTGAAAAAGCCAGCAATCCACACCGTGCTTTCTGTGGGCAAAAATGCTGATTTTCCCAGGCAAGTTGGCATTCTTCGGGAAAGGATTGATCCTTCCTAGTTAAGGACAAGATATAGCCACCTATATAATTGATCTTCGGAGCACTGTAGCTAGCGACCTGGCATTGAATGCAGCTGAAATTCGGCAGCATTTTGCAGTTCTCCAACAGTGGCATCCCTCAACTTGATCTACAAAATGCTGAATCCAACCTACTAATCTCAATGAGATCGAGGACGCCATTCGTCCGTCGAGTGCCATAACACGAACAGGTAACATCTTCATGGCAAAAAATATTTACAAGAACTCGATAATTGATATGGTTTTTAAAAAATATAAATATAGCTTTTTTTTAATGTACATTTCAGTATCATTTTAATAATTTATTTATATTTTAATATATTTAATATTTACATTTTTAGCTTTTTTAAGAAAAATTATTGAGAAAAGTTTAGTTGATAAGAGAATGAGCTTTTAAATAATTTATTTTAATATTTTAGATCTCTTAATAGATATGCAGGATGACTTTCTTTGATTGAGAAATCATTTAGACTTTCTTACAAGCTGCAAAATAAAAAAAATAAAAAAAACAGAAACAACAACTTTTTTTTTTTTTAATTTGGCTCTTTTTTAGGTTTTTTCATTGGAGATGCCACATAAACAGTTGTTTAAGGGTTTATTTATTTTATATTTAAAAAATATTTAAAAAAAATAAAAATTTTATTTATTTACTTAAAAGTAATATATTTTAAGTATTTTTAAATCATGATAATATTAAAAATAATTTTTAAAAAATAAAAATAATTATTTTTATACATTTTAAAACAAAATATTATTTAAAAACCAATCAAAACCATGTTTTCACACAAAAATCATTTTAAAAATAACCTTATCTATTTTATATAGCTCGTGCATTTTTAATATTATTTAGTGACCTGTCAAAATCTTTTAACTGGTATCAAGAAAGTCATCTTCAAAGTTAGCCTCTTTGTATCTTCCAAATCTCCTTCTCTCTTTTTCCTAGCTATTTTTTCTCTCTCTTCTCTTATTGTAGATTATATCAAACTATTTTAGCATCTGAACCGTTGCAACTATCTGTACTACGGTATTTCATTAAATATTGTGTTATTTTGCTTAGAAAAAAATTTACTGTGAAACATCCTATAATGCGTGCCCAACACGCCCGCACTACTGTACGATGTGATCCCATTTGTACAGAAGACTCCAAGGCTCCACAGTAAGAACGAGCTACAAATAAATCAGAACAGCAAATTTATGGCCAAATGGTGCCAATGAAGGAATTAAAAATTGAAGATGGCTTTCTTCTATCATTCATGATAATTTGTGACATCAAACAAGTTTGCATTAAGAGCAATTCTGCATTTGAATTCTAAACAAGTTGTTTTTCAACCGAATTCAAGCTAAGAGCTTGAGATTAGATGAAACATTCTGATCTGCTGTTAGAGGAAGCATGGTTGAGTAACGATAAATAGCCAATCAACAACACACATCATCCCAAATTTATCTCCCCTCTTTCTCCTCGGATTAAAAATCCAAGAAAAAATGTTTTTTTTGGCCATGATTTAGAGAAAAAGAAAAGGAAAAAGAAATAAAAAAGGTAGGGAAAGACCTTCATCCCTTGCCAAAACGGAAAGTAATCATAGTAGTAGTAGCAACTACCCAAATGCGTGAGGCCGCCAAGTCATACACAACTCAAGCACATCCACGGGGAGCAAATCCGACCCGTGAGGCCGCCAAGTCATATACAACCCGGAAACCTTGTTGTTGAATATTCCCGATTATCGACAATCCACTCATTGTACCCGCAAACGCAAAGCAGAAACTCCCACTATTGTCCACTGGTATCAAGTAGTTCGACGCCGGTAATGATACGTCAGCACCTCTAAAATGTAAAACAACCGTTGGCACCTTCACCTCTGTCTTCCCAGATAGATCAAAACACGTGTCAAACAATGAGAATTCCGGTGCCCGTTTCAAATTGGATGCTCCGACCCGGAAAGCATCGCGCAGAGCCACATAAGCGGGCCGGGTCAACCTGGTAACTGACGTGCCCGAATCAATTATAACTCCACCATTCCCTGTCGAGTCAAGTTTGAATAAAGAAGCTGTGATCCCAGGGACACGCGTCCCACCAACACTAACCCCAAGAAGCTCAACATAGTAAAAGGTGTCTAATTTTGGGTTGGACACCAATGGAGTGAACCTAGCGGTTCTTGAAGTAGCCGAGTCGCCAAAAACCATATAAGACGGTTTAGAAGAAGCAGACCGGTCCACCAAGCAGTAAGAGAATTTCCGACTGAACCGGCGACCAATTTGGGAAGGAAATGATAACCTGCCCCTTCCGAGTCCCAGCAACCCAGCAGCACCAATGAAAAGCCCTTCATTATCATGCCCACAACCAAGCGCCACGCGTCCAACTCTAGTGCCTCGAAACGTCAGCGTTTCGGTTGAGAACTCACCGTAAGTGAACGACCCGTCTCCGTATGAGACTTGATAGAGACAAATCTGTTTCTTCGTGCTGCAACCTGGAGAATCAAGTCTCCTACACAAGGGTGACCCGCAGGGGATGTTAGCGAAGGATCTGGATTTAGTCGGGTTAAAAACCGGGTCGGTTTGAGAGTAACATTTTTTGCACGGAGCACACTGGATCCAGACGATGTCGCTTCCAGTGTCGAGCACCATGAAGACATATCTTGCTGGTGTCCCTACACCGAGGCGCGTGAAGTACTCGCCACTCCCTTGAGCGAGTCCTGATATTACAGAACTACTGAACCCGGGGCCGCGGGCACGAGTCCTGTTTGTCCTGCCAATGGCTGCAGCAAGGGAAGTTAAGGATTTGACACGTGAGGCATCACGTGCGAGCCTCGAGTTGAAAAGATCTTGTGGGGTTTTGTCCGAAGACAAGGCATCTAAGTGGTGTAGCTGTACGGAAAGGGAAGTGGTGGTGGAGGCTTCTGAAAATGTTGAGTCGGTGAGGGTTTGAGTCTCGGGTTCGGATTCGGTTTCGGTGTCGGCCCATGAGAGAGTGGGCTTGTTAGGGAGGGGGTTGACGGTTAGGGTTTGGAACTGCGGTGAAGTCGAGAGAGTGGTGGTGGAGAGGGAAAGGAAAACGCAGGTGAAGGAAAAGAAAAGGAGAGCAGGGGCATTTCTTGCTTTTCCTTCCATTGAAGACGAGAAAGTGAGGGTAGACACTGAAGTGTTTGCAGAAGTGAGAGAGTATAAATAATTGAAAAGGTGCAAGTGTGAAGGGACTTCGCATTTTCCTGTTTTGAATGACTTTTCTAATTTCTATTTTCTACACAAAAATTATAAACTGTGATTTCTACTATCAATTTTCGACGGGCATTCTTGATTTTTATGAAAATAAATTTTTAATTAATTAAATATTAAAAAAATTAAAAATTAAAAATGAATTAAAAAAATAAAAATTAAATTTAGCATGCAAATAAAACTAAGCAAAATTAAAATGAAACAAATTATTAAAGTAAGATTAAAAAGAAATTTTCATTAAAAAAATATCTAAAACGAAATAAATTATAATAAATAAAAAAATAATAAGTATCAAATGCAGTATAAACATCGAAATACAGTGGATAAAATTAAAAAATAAAATCAATTTAAAAAATATATAAAAAATAAAAATTAAATGTAATACAAAAATAAAATAATATAACATCTTTTAATTTTAGTTGATCACTGTATTTCAAAAAAATAATAAAAGATTGATGAAGTTTCATTGATATATTACTCTCAACGTACCTCCACAACTAAAAAGATCTTACTGTGACGAGCATTACATGTTCATGAGCAACGATGAAAAATCACTATAAAAAGCAGCATACATCTCCAAAACACGATGATCTTTTCTCCCACATTAGCTCGTACAATATAAAAACCGATCAAGTTGTGTCTGTCTTTTTCAGTCTTTATTATTATTATTTTAAATTAGATTTTTTAAATCTTAATTATTTTACATCAGTAAAATTATATTTAATTTTGCAAAACCAAACATTTTACATCAAAAGCGTGTCATAATATTATTACCACTAGCATAGACAAATTTGCCGTTATATATCATTTTAAAGTATTAACTTCTGTGACATTTGCTCATATATATTTTTTAATTACAGTATCGTTTTGCTTTTATGGATATAAATATCTTGGATGAGCTTGCAAATCAATAGAAAATCAAATCCCTTTTATAGTAAAATTTTTAAAATGAATTCTCCAAGCTGGCAATGGCCCTTCAGGAGAATTGGAAGGGGTGGAAAATGAGATGACGAAATTGCCACTGGAGGGGCCGAAAGAAATATCCTCGAGATCATTTGTTTTTGTTGGGTGAAAGGTGGTCTGGTAGCAGTAAATGCTAGACAGATGGGATAGCATCACTCAAGACCCGAGAATTGATATCGACCCTTGGGACGAGGCGGTCAACTGAATGTGTCCTTCCGCCGTCCCTCTCCCGTGACCTTTTTAAGCGAAGTTACGGCTGCCATTGTAGCAAGCTTGTCATTTTCATTTTGCTAGTGTTTTCTTTTTTTTTAATTATTGAAATGATGAATCTTAGTTACGAAATATTTTAATCATCTGTTGTGATTTAAAATATTAATTTCAAGCGAAGTTACGAATTTTTTTTTTGTCACAGATGTGTTTTAAGTAAAAAAATATGAAACTTGGATTATAACTCTAACCAATTAAATAAGTTGGTTATTCTAATTAAATAATAAAAAAATGACAACAATAGTGAACCCACTGAATTATTTAAAAAATAATAATTACAATAACTTAAGAATTAATTTTATTTTTTTAATATAAAAAATAAAATGATTTAATTTTTAGCTAGTTAAATATACAATGAAAAAAATAATTAAAAAATAAATACAGGTTAACATTATAAAGATGTAATTTGAATAATAAAAAGTGAGTTAACTAGTCGTAATCATGATTTAAGTCATGAAATTATGATAATTCGATAAAAAATAAATTAAATAAAACAATAAAATTATTTTAAAAATAATATTAAATAATAAAATTTTAAAAATAAATAAGTAAAAAAATTATTTTTTTTACTTTTTAAATTTATAATCTAGGTAATTAGACTAAAAACACAATAAATAAAAAAATTTAGTAGGTTCACTATAAATCTAGATTGAAAGAAAAACTTGAAAATAAATAAATGTTTTTCAAAAAAGGTAAAGAAAAATAATAAATAATAAATTGAGCTTGAATGATAGAATTAAAAATGAAAAAAATTATAAAAAAATCAAAAATAAAAATTGTATATCAAAATAATAAAGATTTGAGTTGAAGTATGGATAATAAAATTAACTAATTTGAAGTTTTTAAGAAAAGAGAGGAAAAGGTAAAAAACCCCTGCAAGAAAGAAACTACCTTATAATTATTGACACTCGTCATTTTAATAAATTTTAGTAGGAATAGAATGTATTGATAAATTCAATAACATGGTGGAAAAATATTTTTCAATGCATGAAAACATTTCATAATCAAACAACTTTTTAAATTTAAATAATATTTAATATATATTAAAAAATCAAATTGCTCTCAATTAATTTGACAGTAAAAAAAACAAAATAAAAAGATAAAAATACCCATAAAAACAAGGTTCAATCCTTTGCTTTGAAGAAAAAAGTTGTAATTTTACTGTATTTTAAAAGATAAAACCCTGTCTTTTAGCTCTAAATTTTTGCATTGAAAAGTAATTTAACCACGATTAAAAAAAGTAAAACTAACAACCGTATCTCCTATTATTCTTTAATATGACCAATGAACCATATAAAAATATCAATACTAATACCAAAATGCCCCAGACTCCGAAGCAAATGATTTTGCCTTCCCTTGTAGTTTTTTTTTTTAAAAATTTGTATTATTATTTAATTCCATGACTGTGCAAATTCGTAATTAAATGTAGATGAATTGCTTTATTTATTTTTTAATTAATGTAGCACACCTTAATTAATTTTATAAACTTTAAAATTAATAATAATATAAATTTTTAATAACTCTAAAAATTTTTAAATTCATAATTATCATAAAGTAATTTCAAAACCTGCCAGTTAAGATTCAATTGCCTTACTTCTTTTTTTTTTACCTTACTTTTTTCATATATATTAATATAAATATTTAAGATAATTTATATATATTTCAATTAATTTTACAAGTTTTAAAATTAATAACTATAAAACTATTATCAAATTAACAAACTCAAACTTAAAATCACAAATAAAATAAATTTTTTAATTCTCAGTGTTTTTATCAATCAATTTATCACTAGGTTTAATTGTTTTAATTTTTTTTTATTTATATAAAATGTTTGGACCAACTTATATATATCATGATTAATTTTTATAATTTATTAAATATCTTGCTAATCTAGTAAGTATATAAAACATGTATGCTGAAATCAAACCCAAATATATAAAAAGAAATAAATTACTTCCGCCGCCAGAAAAACAGCTGCCCTACTTCTTAGGTCGCAAAGTCTTGTAATTAGCTTCAAATTTCATTTTATCAGATCGCCCAGGAAAAAATCGCTCTTACCCAAAAAAGCATGCCAATCTCCCTTTCTTTTGTCGGATGTCCATTTGCCCATCTAAGATAAGAAAATAAAAAAAAATCACAGAGCATCTTTGTCCTCCAGTTATCACGCAATTCTCAACTTTGTCATCAAGCAAAAAGTTTCCAAGCGGATCCAATCTATCAATAATTTTTCTATTCACTCGCCCATTAAAAATTACAAACTAGAAACGACAACGACCCAGTCCTCTTTTCGTGACTTTAAAGGCAATTACTTTAAGTAAACGGGCGACAATGAACAGATTAATTAAGGAGTTAATTTCAAAACTTTTCATTCGAACCCAATTTAGAATTTGGGTGATAGCTGGGAGAGAAAGGCATCATTTCCCGTATATAAATTCAGAGACAAGAAGTAATTAACATGGCAAACAGATTTAGAAACACACAACATGTCCACTTCACCCACTCAAACTCGAAGTTTTGTCTGAACTCATACGAGAGTGACATTCCCATGTTCTCATTGATTATAATGTAGAGGCACCCAAAAACTTATGAGACATTATTGGCGAGACTCTTGTGTTCACATTTTTCATGCTCCTGAAGCTTCTCGTATCAGTGATCTTTCTCTGTCTACCTTTCCTTCTCCTTTATTCTTATCTTCAATTCTGCTTGTCTTCTCTCTTGGCCCTTTATCAGATATCTGGTGCGCTTCACCATTTTTTGCCAAGTGGACTTTTAAAAGTATCTGGCGTGGCAATACCTGGTCGTACACGGCAAGTTCCAGGGAGGCATGCGGTGCTGCTTTTCCCTTGATCCATGGCTTCAAAAATTGGACGAGTTATGTTGAAGATAGGACGTGTATGTTACATAGTTCTAAAAGAAAGCGCATGAAAGAATTACGAGGATATCAGAGCCAGATGCACAAACGACACACAGCAAAAGATGTGCTGTGTTCGGGGATGTCTGGTTATTGTGTGCACAAAAGATGCACCCAGGGCCCGGGCATCTTCATGTCCAAGTTCTCTTGTGACATGATTACATGCAAGTCAAACCCATGCCCCTACCTGTTGCTATGCCCTTTCTATGAAAAATTGAAAATCTTAAATTCGTTTGGTCTTAGGGGCCCCCATGGTAAGAAGTAGTAGGTATGGTAGCTGTGATACAGATGCACAGTTACAGGCTCGCCTACCATGGCCTCTCTCTTATTCAAACGAGAGAAAAAGGAATGGCATCTTTTCATTTTTCCTCTTCTATAGGTGAAAATGAAGGAGAGGGGGGGCATAAATGATGGATGGGGAAAACAGATACCTGAAAAAGGGCTCCGTTGGCTTAACATAAAAGCCAAGCAGAAACGAGTAAAAAGTATATCCCATGCATAATTTGCAATCAGGGCCTGTTAAAATTAAACTTCACGGGGAAAAAACTTTCCAAGCGTAAGAGAAAAGTAGAGGGAAAGAAGAATTATAACCTGGAAAGAGCATTAAAGTTAGTCTTCAATCTGTTAAAAGCATTAGTGATATCTAACTGGGGCAAATGAAAATAAAGATAAAACCTAAATGATGCTAGCTTTTGGATCAAGTTAAAACCTTCGGACGAGAGACATCTCTTAGCATGAACCATTAGCTTACCGTTGGATCATCTCCACCGATGGCGCCACTAATTAAGAAGATGATTAAAGCCAGTCAAGGCCCTTGTTACTTAACATTGGAATCTTCCTCTTCAACGTTCAAACAGGAGTGCATAAAAGTACGGAGTAAAGGGTACGAGTATATACTCTTATCTGGTTAAATTTGACAAACTACTTTCTTAGAGGGGGAGAGATAAGGATGATAAGGAAAACCGCATATGCCTTCAATAATCAAGAAAACATGTCGATTTAAATGTCCCCATCACCAGAATTATGTAAAAATGTTAAGAGAGAAAACCAGAAGTCAAGATTTGATTTTGAAGTGGCTTCCAGATGCCACCGCGAAGTAATTCCAAATCATCAATTAGAGCAAGGTATTAAACTTCGAAGAATAATGCTTCTACTGAACTTATAATAGGCCATCTATCGGCCGGCTCACTTGTTACGTGTTACTCTAAAAAGCCTGGTTTATTTATTTATTCTTCAAGATTTTATTGTTTATTTTCTCTAATATTATTATGGATGAGTTGTGTATTCAAATGGTTTTTTTTAGTTTTAATTGAAAATTAATTAATGATAATTTCTTATGAAAAGATGAATTTAAAAAAATAAAAAAAAATGAGAAATCAGTGGCAAACATTAATTTTTTAAAAAAATATACTTTAATTATTGAACTTTAAAAATCATATAAATTGTATAATTTTAGTATCTTAATATATTTTTAATTTAATTTGAATATAAAATTATTTTTATTAATTTTTAATTCATGATTAAAAAAAAAGAGGGGTTGCCAGATTCCTATGGTATAAAGAGAAAAATGTTATTAATAATGATTTAGACCACCACAACTCAATATTTTTTTTAAAAAAATAACTAATGATTTTTTATGGTTTTTTCTCTAATTTTTTAAGTTACATTTAAATTAGTATTCATTCTCTTTTTTATTTTGTTTGTAGAACCTTTTTTAAATGTTGATTACATTTTAGTTTTACATTTAAATTTGAAGAGGATATTTTATTCATCCATTTTTTTTATTTTTTATATGGATGAACTTTATTTAAAAAAAAATATTTTCAGATAATATTTCAAATATATGTAGCCTTGCATGATTTTTTCTTTTTCTTTTTCTTTTTTATTTTATTTGATCAATTTTATTTGTGCATCTATTTTTATTATTATTTTCTTAAATAAATAAATTATTTTAATAAATAAATTTAGCAAATATAATTAAGTAAATGCTTTATTTTTTGAGATTAGATATATTGATTTACATCCATTTTTTTAATTTTTTGAATTTTATTTATAGATATAATTAATGATTATTTATTTATTTATTTACATGTATAATTCTTGATTTATTTGATTATATATATACATTAAAAAAATTATTTGAATTTAAATTTCTTAAACTATAAAAATATATTAAAAATACTTGTATATATAAGTTTTTATATAAAAAATAAAAATATCTGACCAATCACTGAGCGTGAGTAGTATATCTGTAAATGCATGTATCCTCTCAGTCTTTCAAATTTTTTTAGTTGTTGTTTTGTTCCACTGCACTGTTTTATTTTTATTTTTTTTCCTTTGCTTGGCCTTACAAATTAAAAATTTGTAATAACTGATTGAATTAAGATACCTACTTTATCTTTGCATGAGTCATGATTTTCCAACAAGCACCGTAGTGAGTATCAGTTCTTCTCTATCCTTTTCAGCTTCAGAGTTTCAAATGCATGGCCAAACTCAAGCTTGGTTTTTCGTACACAGATCAGCTAATTGACTGACAGCCATGACTACCGTGCTATCTACGGCAGCTTTAGAATCTATAGTTTCCGGCAGCTGCGTCATAAATTTTGGCATTCATTTCTCTTCCTTTTCATTTCCTTTTCTGGTAGCCTAATAAATGACAATATATAGTAGATCAACTTCTTTATAAGAAGAGACAGCCAGGCTGGGACACTCAGCAAAACATGTTTTCATTAATGGTAACTGAATTTAGGCTTTCCGGGATGCGTTTTTGGGTTGTTGACTAGTACTGCAATTTTATTTTATAATTGTTTTTAAAAGTATTTTTTATGTTAAAATATATTAAAATAAATTGTTTTATTTTTAAAAAAATTATTTTTAAAATAAATACATTAAAATAATCAAAAATAAAAAAATAATTTTTAACAAAAATAATTAATTTTTAAAAAAACATAATTACAACCACGTTTCCAAACATTAACTTGATCCTAATTTATAGCTTGTTCACTTCAAAAATAAATTTTTTATTAGAATATGAATTTCTTTTTATACTTGTATTTATAAATGTAAGAGGAGAAAACTAATATATAAAAATAAAAAGATAAAATAAAGTTAGTAGAAAGATATATATGATGTTTTGTGTTTATATATATGAAGCTAACTGAATAAAAGGTTATTTGTGATTTCTATAATTATTAAATGATTGTTACTTATGTATAAAATTGTTACGATCAGTCTAAAATAACCTACCTTTATTTATCTAATGACTAGTATATTTATACACCTTGATTATATTAACTCACCTCCAAGAAATAGGTGTCTTAGTGTATAATGTTGCATGTACCTTTATTCATAATTGTATCAATAATGAAGAAATGAATATTTGTTATTGCTTATGATGTTTGTTATGATATTGGTTAAGATTGGGATGATAGATAAAGTTGATGATTAACAAAGTATAAAAAATAATCATTGTCTGAAAAGGAGGTGTCATATTATTTATTAATAGCAAGTAGGTCATTAATTAATATAAATAGGCATTGTTTTGATAGTAAGCAAGTCAAGATGAAATAAATATAGTAATGACAATCAGCTAGATTAAAAGTGCAACTTGGGTTGTTGTGTGTGTCAAAAATTGGATTTCATGGTGAGGATAAAGAAAAATGGTTGTTGAAAGACCTCGAATGTTATGGATGCGTCGATAGGCTTTTTGAGAATTTGCATTAAAAATGGTTAAGAAATCAATATCCAAATAGAGTGATGTGATCATTAGCCAATAATGCTAAAACATCTAGTGATTAAGTTAAGGCACAACCACATGATTTAGTGGTGATTCATCAATATGATGATCAATTTAGTGATTATGATGACTCGTTAACCTACTTAAAAAACAAGGGTGATAGTTAGCTGAGGCCTAACCATTTAAGTAATCAACCTCGCCAACTAGTCTTGGTGGTTAAGCCAAGGCTCAGTACAATATTCTAATTATTTTTTTAATATTTTTATTTCTTCCATCAATTAACAAATAACAATAATAAACATAAGTAAAGTTATAATTAACCTTGAGAATACATATTTAGATATTAAAAACAATCATTATATTTAGAAGAGTTTAAAGATAATATTATTTTTAAACCTATTTTTAGAACCCATTTTAGAGCTACCTAATTATTATTTTTTAATATGCATGATTAAGACAAATTAATAGGAAATCTATAGGGCATAACTTTTTCACTATAACAATGGATAAAGATTATTGTAAATTGTTAAAGTAAAATGATCAATTTGCCCCTTAATTGAAAAAATATTAACTTGGTTTTATGGGTGGACTCATCTTTTCTTAGAACACATTGATCATTGATGATTTTAAATGATCAAATTAGCTTTTTCACATAATAAATGAACAATGAAAATACTATAATGGTCTTAAAAAAAAGTGAAGAAGTAACTTTCATGAAATGGTTTTTTTTATCATTTTATCTTCTGTTGCATAATGTAATTAATGCCATGCCTTTATAACCAAAAATAAATAAACTTTCAGGGTTCTTTTGTCAATTAAGTTTTTGTGCAAAGTGTAATTATTATCATGCTCTTGTAACAAAAACAAAAACTATTATCTAAGGGTTTTTTTAGACTTTTCTCTTGATTTTTTTATTATATACAATGTAAATAAAGATTAGTTTGATTTTTTTGAATATATAAAAATAATAATACAAGATGTGCTAGCCATCTAAAAAAAATAAACTTATATGAAAGGAAAAATAACTGCATTCAAAAGACATGTACTCTTAACCTACCAACTAAAATATAAGATTATCTTTTCACTAGGATTGTCGAGTGGTGGTGCTTCCACTAAACTAGTGCATACGTTCTGATTCTTGGTGTTTTGATAATGGCAATATTTTTTTTTTCTTTCATGGCCCTAGAATATGTTATAGCCAATCAAAATTGAATTGTGTCCTCTTTTTTTACTTTTGTTTTAGTTATAGTTTTTCTTTAATTAATCTTTGATTATTTTTAATATTTTTTTATTTTTTCTTTTCAATTTAATCCATTAAAATTAAATTTTATTTTATTTTTTTATCAGATTAAACCATTGTTTTTTGACTGCTATTTTTTTCTTTTCATTTTCAATTGAATAAATTTAACTTTTTAAAAAGATAATTTATTTTTTAATTAAATTAAATTAATTAATAAAATATTAACATGAAATACTTACTTAATGATATTTTGATTGGTTTGCCTTTTAGGTCATTACTCTGATAATATATATATATATATATATATATATTATTTTTCAGTATTATTATGTAATTTTTAATAGTGACATTAGAATTATCTTGATAAGATTTTTTTATGGCAAAACATTGTCAATGATGAAATGATAGCAAGTCTTCAAGATTATATATATATATATATACGGCACTGTCAACTTATTTTTATATCAAGAAAAATTTGAATCGATAAGTAGCATTAGACTACCTATCTAGTCATATATCTATTTAATAATTATTTTTTTTATTATTAAATATATTTTACTTTTTTTTTCAATATTAAAACATATTTTACTTCGAAGCTCAGAAGTCTCACAGCATAAATTCTTTGTTTTTTTTTTTGGTCAAATGGTTAACATGTTCTCGAGTCATTTTGCTGATTAGCTAAGATTAATTCTCATTTTCTAATGAGCAGACATGGTTATTCAACATTATTATAATATTGCAGACTATTCTATAAGATTTTTTTCTTGAAATTCTGCTTTAGCATTAATGATCATCACTATGTAGAGCAATAATAATAAGAAAAGGGCAGATAATTCCAGACTTAAAAGCCACGATTACAGCGCTACGGCAGATAAATCTTCAATCAATGGTACATATGCTCTGCCAAGCGAGGCCGAGCCATAGCCAACAAGGGCTTAGCCTTGGGCATGGTCATGCCATAAGCCTCAGTCGTGTCGATATCTTCGGGGCTTAGCCCCTCCGGCGGGGTCCAGTCAAAACAATGAAAGAGTCGAGCCAGAGCCATGAGTACCAGAGTCACACCAAGTGGTGCGCCAGGGCATTTCCTTTTACCCGCGCTGAATGGCAATATCTTAAAATCAGCTCCGTGGCTTATCTCCACTCGGCTCCCATCAGCCAGCCAATGTCTCTCGGGACGAAACTCCTCAACATCGTCCCAGAGTTTAGTATTTCGGCCCAGCCCATGAGTGTTGATAAAGACCCGGGTTTTGTCAGGGATGTGGTAGCCATTGATTGTGGTGGCGCGTAAGGACTCATGAGGGATAAGCAAAGGCCCAGCTGGGTGCATGCGGAATGTTTCCCGTACAACGCAGCGTAAGTAGTTAAGATGGGCCAAATCAGATTCCATGACCATTCGATTGGGACCCACAACTGCATCAAGCTCCTGCTGTATTTTAGAAAGGACACGTGGATGCTTGATCACCTCTGCCATTGCCCATTCATTGGTTACAGCTGAAGTGTCTGTAGCAGCAGCTATCATGTCCTAATGTACCAGAAACCACGGTGCTCCATATTGTTAGAAGGAAATGGATAAAAACAATGTTGGAAGGAAGTTGAAAAGAAAAAAAAACGATGAATATGAGTGCTGTAGTGACCATCTTGAGAGATGCGATCATCACCTGAATTAGAGCTTTGATCTCTACATCATCCATGTGTTCTTTCCCATTCTCACCAGGTAATGATAGTAGAACATCAACAAAGTCCATGTCTTTGTCTTCCTCTCCAGTCTCCTTTCTCTTCGTCTTCCTTGTCTTTCTGTGTTCTTCAATAATTTTAGTGTGAAAATCATCCACTCTTTTCTCCACTTCCCTCATTTTCTTTTCACAGCCATGAGGGTCAATCCACCTCCAAAATGGTAAATAATCACCAAGGTAGATCACCCCCAAAAGCCGAAACAACTCATGGGTTATATGCATGAATTCAATGGCCTCTTGAGGGCCTGCTGATTCTGCACCAAAATATTGCTTACCTAGCAACATCCTAGTCACATTGTTCATAGAAAAGGCACCAAGCACTTCCCTCAAGTTCAAAGGCTTTCCTGTTTGGGTCCCGGACCAAACATCCATGACCAGATGTTGGGCTTCATCGGCGCGGTGATTTGCAAAAGACTCGAGCCTTCTTGTGGTTAGTAGCTGCTCCATGCAGATCCTCCTCATTCTCTTCCAATGCGGACCTAATGGGGCCAAGGCCACATCTCCACACCCATAAGCTAGGTGGACGGCTGCGAGAGTTCTCGGCCGGGATGCGAAAACTTCATCTTGGCGTACAAGTATTTCGCGTATGATTTCAGGATCGTTGGTGGTAATGGCATCCACGCTGCCAAGTCGGAGGTAGACTAGTGGCCCATATTTATCACACAAGGAAGCTAAGTCCCGGTGAGGCTGCTGGCCAAGCTGTAGAAGGTTGCCGAAAACAGGCAATCTTGGCGGGCCTGGAGGAAGCCTTTTGGATTTATGCTGTGACTTCAAATTTCCCCATCGTAGCATGAAGTTTGCAACTATAACCAGAAAGAGTAGGAATGAAAACAAGGTGGCAATAATGTCCATGAGCAGCCTGATATGTTTAGCTAATTTCCGCAAGATTATACCTTTAACTCCACGGGGAATCTAACAAAAGTCCATGAAGCTTTCAGAGGAGAAAGTATAGTTTTTAGGCCTCTATATATAAGATAGAAAACATGGAAGCTTGAGCTTAAACCTCTACGAACTTGCTCAACATAGATTTAAAAGTGATCTGCTACTCCCCATTTATTTATACCCTGTATTAATGAGATTTCTGTATTCGAGCATCTAATTTTTCAAGTAAGCATGGTATGCATGATGATCTTGATGATATCCTACCACAAAGAAATAGCATTTACATGATCCTCCAATTTAATACTCTGAACCATAGACAGTAGACAGTAGACAGAATAGCATGAGCCCCTAATCAGGCAAAGAAGTTGGACTCATTTAGATCTGAATTAGTTAATCAGTCTATCAAACCAGCCCAATGGATCATGAGCCTCTTCTTTTTGCCCAGATCTTAGCAATTTTGTAGCTGGCCCATCCTTGTCATCATCAATAATCTAAGTCAACTAAAAGATTAAAAAAGAAACATAAAATTTCCACTTAAAAGGACAGTGTCTCTAGCTTATGAAAGCGCATGAAAGAATTACGAGGATATCAGAGCCAGATGCACAAACGACACACAGCAAAAGATGTGCTGTGTTTGGGGATGTCTGGTTATATTGTGTGCACAAAAGATGCACCCAGGGCCCGGGCATCTTCATGTCCAAGTTCTCTTGTGACATGATTACATGCAAGTCAAACCCATGCCCCTACCAGCTGCCATGCCCTTTTTATGAAAAATTGAAAATCTTAAATTCGTTTGGTCTTAGGGGCCCCCATGGTAAGAAGGAGTAGGTATGGTAGCTGTGATACAGATGCACAGTTACAGGCTCACCCACCATGGCCTCTCTCTTTACCCAGCTAAAACTTGGTGAAATTCAAACGAGAGAAAAGGAATGGCATCCTTTTCATTTTTCCTCTTCATTAGGTGAAAATGAGGGGTGTGGGGGACATAAATGATGGATGGGGAAAATGAAAGAGGGAGAGCACAAAACAGATGCCTGAAAAGGGACTCCGTTGGCTTAACATAAAAGCCAAGCAGAAACGAGTAAAAAGTATATCCCATGCATAATTTGCAATCAAGGCCTGTTAAAATTAAACTTCACGGGGCAAAAACTTTCCAAGCGTAAGAGAAAAGTAGAGGGAAAGAAGAATTATAACCTGGAAAGAGCATTAAAGTTAGTCTTCAATCTGTTAAAAGCATTAGTGATATCTAATTGGGGCAAATGAAAATAAAGATAAAACCTAAATGATGCTAGCTTTTGGATCAAGTTAAAACCTTCGGACGAGAGACATCTCTTAGCATGAGCCATTAGCTTAGCGTTGGATCATCTCCACCGATGATGCCACTAATTAAGAAGATGATTAAAGCCAGTCAAGGCCCTTGTAGCTTAACATTGGAATCTTCCTCTTCAATGTTCAAACAGGAGTGCATAAAAGTACGGAGTAAAGGGTCCGATTATATACTCTTATCTGGTTAAAGTTGACAAACTACTTTCTTAGAGGGGGGGAGATAAGGATGATAAGGAAAACCGCATATGCCTTCAATAATCAAGAAAACATGTCGATTTAAATGTCCCCATCACCAGAATTATGTAAAAATGTTAAGAGAGAAAACCAGAAGTCAAGATTTGATTTTGAAGTGGCTTCCAGATGCCACCGCGAAGTAATTCCAAATCATCAATTAGAGCAAGGTATTAAACTTCGAAGAATTATGCTTGCACTGAACTTATAAGAGGCCATCTATAGGCCGGCTCACTTGTTACGTATTACTCTAAAAAGCCTGGTTTATTTACTTATTCTTCAAGATTTTATTGTTTATTCTCTCTAATATTATTATGGATGAGTTCTGTATTCAAGAGGTTTTTTTTAGTTCTAATTGAAAATTAATTAATGATAATTTCTTATGAAAAGATTAAATTAAAAAAAATGAAAAAAACATGAGAAATCAGTGGCAAACATTAAATTTTATAAAAAATATACTTTAATTATTGAACTTTAAAAATCATATAAATTGTACAATTTTATTATCTTAATAATTTTTTAATTTAATTTTGATATAAAAAATTATTTTTATTAATTTTTAATCCACGATTAAAAGAAAGGGATTGCCAAATTTCTATGGTATAAAAAAAAGTGTCATTGATAATGATTTAGACCACTAAAACTCAATATTTTCTTTTTTTTTCTAAGTTTTTTAACTAATGATTTTTTATTGTTTTTTTCTAATTTTTTAATTTATATTTAAATTAGTATTCATTTTCTTTTTTATTTTGTTTGAAGAACCTCTTTTAAATTTTGATTATTTTTTTGTTTTATATTTAAATTTAAAGAGTTTTTTTATTCATTCATCTTTTTTTTTTATCTTTTATATGGATGAACTTTATTTTGAAAAAATATTTTCAGATAATATTTCAAATATATATAGCCTTGCATTTTTTTTTATTTTATTTGATCAATTTAATTTTTGCATCTATTTTTTTATTATTTTATTAAATAAATAAATTAGTTTAATAAATAAATTTAGCAAATACAATTAAATAAATTCCCTATCTTTTAAGATTAAATATATTGATTTACATCCATCTTATAATTTTTCAAGTTTTATTTATAGATATAGTTAATGATTATTTATTTATTTATTTACATATATAATTCTTAATTTATTTGATTATATATACATAAAAAATTATTTGAATTTAAATTTTTTAAACTATAAAAATATATTTAAAATACTTGTATATATAATTTTTTATATAAAAAATAAAAATATCTGACCAATCACTGAGCGTGAAAATGCATGTATCCTCTCAGTCTTTCAAATTTTTTTAGTTGTTGTTTTGTTCCACTGCACTGTTTTTTTTTTTTCCATTTGCTTGGGCTTACAAATTAAAAATCTGTAATAACTAATTGAATTAAGATACCTACTTTATCTTTGCAGGAGTCATGATTTTCCAACAAGCACCGTAGTGAGTATCAGTTCTTCTCTATCCTTTTGAGGTTCAGAGTTTCAAAAGCATGGCCAAACTCAAGCTTGGTTTTTCGTACACAGATCAGCTAATTGACTGACAGCCATGACTACCGTGCTGTCTACGGCAGCTTTAGAATCTATAATTTCCGGCAGCTGCGTCATAAATTTTGGCATTCATTTCTCTTCCTTTTCATTTCCTTTTCTGGTAGCCTCGTAAATTTTGGCATTCATTTCTCTTCCTTTTCATTTTCTTTTCTGGTAGCCTAATAAATGACAATATATAGTAGATCAACTTCTTTACAAGAAGAGACAGCAAGGCTGAGACACTCACGAAAACATGTTTTCATTAATGGTAACTGACTCCACGGGGAATCTAACAGAAGTCCATGAAGCTTTCAGAGGAGAAAGTATAGTTTATATGCCTCTATATATAAGATAGAAAACATGGAAGCTTGAGCTTAAACCTCTACGAACTTGCTCAACATAGATTTAAAAGTGATCTGCTACTCCCCGTTTATTTATACCCTGTGTTAATGAGATTTCTGTATTCGAGCATCTAATTTTTCAAGATAAGCATGGTATGCATGATGATCTTGATGATATCCTACCTCAAAGAAATAGCATTTGCATGATCCTCCAATTTAATACTCTGAACCATAGACAGTAGACAGTAGACAGAATAGCATGAGCCCCTAATCAGGCAAAGAAGTTGGACTCATTTAGATCTGAATTAGTTAATCAGTCTATCAAACCAGCCCAATGGATCATGAGCCTCTTCTTTTTGCCCAGATCTTAGCAATTTTGTAGCTGGCCCATCCTTGTCATCATCAATAATCTAAGTCAACTAAAAGATTAAAAAAGAAACATAAAATTTCCACTTAAAAGGACAGTGTCTCTAGCTTAAGCGGGCAAAACGATGATGAAGTAGTATAAAGTAATGTTAAGTATTTTGAAGTTCCGCGGATCAAAAGTGGTTCCATGGTCTAGTGGTCAGGACATTGGACTCTGAATCCAGTAACCCGAGTTCAAATCTCGGTGGAACCTACTTTTTCTCCTAATGTTGCCTTCCTGCATGTGCAAGCGGGATTTCTTTCTGCAGGGCTCCAGCCTTCTGGAAATAGTAGTTTTCAGCCCCCTGCAATATTTATAGTTTTAGCTCAAAAAATAGAAAAATAAATTTTTACCCCGCTAGAATAATTTTTCTAATTCAACTCTATTTAATTTTATTTCCTGTGTCTATACCCGGAATATGAATATGAGTCAACTCAAATTAATTTTATTAATATATAACTGAGGATATAATAAATTAAACTCTTTGGGAAAAGATTTGGCTAAAAATATTAAATTTCAATTTAAAAATATTATAAAAAACATAAATCAATTTTAATTAACTTAATTAACCTGCACTTATAATAACCTCATAAACTAAAATAAGTAAAAATAAAATAAAATCTTAGGAGCCAATAATACAGGACTAAGTGATGAAATTAAAAAAATAATTAATTTTATAAGAATTAAAAAAATAAATAGATCCAGATTAACTTGTCACCCGCGATATGAAATTGAGATAAAAAAATAGATTTTTAAAAGGAAAACCCAACAAAAAATATCAAAGTTAAATAATTAAAAAAATATTAAAAAAAGAAACTAATATCAATATTGACTAATGTACACTTGAGATAAAAAAATAATAATAATAATCCTTGATTTAATAGTCAAATGTCAAATGCTGAACTTAACAAAATATATTTTTTAAAGAAAAAAACTTTAATAGCATTTGGATCATAAGATCGAGATTATCTTATAAAAAAGTAGATATACAAAAAAAACAAAGTAAAATTTTCAATTACAAAAAAACAATTAGAATCCAAATAATGCATACCAAATTTGGTAAAAATGTCAAATGAAAGAAAATAATTAAGTTCTACATTGATAAATAAAATAAATTATGAAAAGGAAAAAAATGATAATTAAAAGAATAAAGACTAAATTAGATAAAATAAATAAATAAAATAAGATGTTGAAGGATAAAAATTAATATTTTTTTAAATAACAACAAAAAAATGGTGATTAAAATGGGATAAAAAAAATAAATGCAATAAAATAATGAGGGAAAAAATTAAGAAAAGAATAATAAAAAAAATAAAAAACATAAAAAAAAGTAATGAAAAGGATGATAATCAAATTAAATATAAAAATTAAATTAATTAAAATCTAATGGGATGAATTGACAAAAAAACACTAAAAGCAAAACCAATAGTAATAAAGAAAATGAGTTCTAAAATTGATAGGAATACAAAGTGGAAGGCACATTTTTTTTTTGGAATGTCGGGCTTGAATTTCTAGGCTAAAAGAAAGGGGAAAAAAAAAGTCTATCATACCTCTGTCATAAATTCATGCCATGTCGTTAAAAATAAAAAAGTTATTATTTATAATGACACTCTAAATGATAAAATTTAATAATTAAATGAGTTTACATACACCACTCAAATCATACCAGGACAATCATGATATGTGCATTACTTAAATTAATAATTTTTTTTAACATTATCTAATTTGTTAAAATTACAAAACAATCCTATATAAATCTAAAAACAATAAAAAAAAAAACTAGAAGAAAAGGACTAAAACATTCTTGAATCCAGCCTTAGGTTTTCTTTAAAAAAAATAATTTGAAGGGAAATCCTATTATTCTACTGTTTAAAACAAAAAAGACAAAGGTAAAGAATCCCTGTGTGCAAACTTTTTTCTTTCTTTCTTTCGAGGATATTAAAGCTTTTGCAAATAATTTTGAAAAACAAAAAAAATTCCTCGAAGTTGAATAATTTTTTGCCCTTTAAGAACAACAAGGTAATTTAACTTTGCTTAAAAAAAGTGGACTGGCTACCTCGTCTTTAATATTGGCCAGTGAATCTCTTTGAAAAGACAGCCTCCTTTTTTTGAAAAAAAATAAATAAATTAACTCGCTACTCAATTTATAATACCGTAACTCTTTATCTCCCTCCCTTTCCCAAATTAATTTTTGTCCCACCCAAAATTATGGACCCAGAGCTCCAGCGGAAAATCCAGGAAACAGTAATTGACATACTAAAGCACGCTAACATGGACGAAATCACTGAATTCAAAGTTCGAGCCACCGCCACTGAGCGACTCGACTTCGATTTGTCCCATATCGAACACAAGAAATTCATAAGAGGCGTTATCGAGTCCTTTTTGCTCTCTACCATGGACGAGGAAGGTAAAGAAGCCAATGGAAACGTAAGAGAAGACACTAAGGAAGCACTGCAAGAAGAACACGAGGAAGTGTTGACTAAGAAGGAGGTTGGTACTGATGGTAATCGCGTTATTTGTAAGGTAAAAACCCTAATTTTCTGTTTGGCCGCTGAGAAAATGGGAGAAACCTGTTTTTTCTATTTTAGATTTTGAAGTGTTTTATGTTTAATGTGGACTTTTTATTTCAATTTAGCTATCAGAGAGAAGGAGCGTGACGATTCAAGAATTTAAAGGGAAATCATTCGTGTCGATAAGGGACTTTTATCAGAAAGATGGAAACCTGCTTCCTTCTAAAATAGGTGATCGAATTTGCTCATATCAGTAAACTTCTATTTATTTACTATTATTTTAGGTTTGCCTTAATTGTGTTTGATGGTGGCGTAAACATGCAATGAACATGCTTTTGGTTTCTCATGAGATTTTAATTCACGTCGTTTGCCCATCTTATGCTGTGACTAGTAGTGTGAGGTTTTGTGATTTTGAGGATGTCAGTGTCTGTAATAGAAAAGGAACTGTGGTGTATGGATCGAAGTTTTGTGTGAGCCTGATACAGGATCCTTTATAGGATATTTTTCTTGAGATCAATAGTTAGCGCAGCAGATGCAGATATGTTGACAGGCGAATATGTTTCCAAGCTTTTAATCAATTTACTATTGATCTTGCTGCGATTTGCATTTGTGCTGACAGGGTTTGTCTGCGCTGCCATATTTTTCAGGAATTTGCTTGACATCTGAACAATGGACAGCCATCAAGGAAAATGTGCCTGCAATAGAGGAAGCCATTACGAAGATGCAATCAATGCTAAGGTGAGAGGAGTGTTATAAGATTGACCTTGTCAGTTGTCTCTGGTGTTGTGACATCTTTTATATGCTTAATATAGTTATACAATTGTTTGCCCAAAGAATAGAAATGGCATAAAGTGGTCTGCACTTCTCTATATTTTAGTTTTTAACTTTTTGTGTATCATGTCTTGGTGAATCCTCAAATATGATGCTTAGTCAGAAAGCATGAAGCTGAACAATGTGTTGAAATGACTTCTATTCTGAGCCTTTTTTTCCACTGAATTCAGTTCTGGCCTTGATGTTGAACAAAATGGACAAATCTCTAAGCCAGTGGCTGATTCTATTTCTCAAGAACTCCCCCTCGAGATTGCTCATATTGAGGTCAGCCGTTTTGATGGGAAGAATTATCAGTTCTGGGCACCACAGATGGAATTTTTCTTGAAGCAATTAAAGATTGTGTATGTGCTTACTGTACCTCGCCCAAGCATTGCTACAAGCCCGCCAGCCAGTGCTGAAGAAATTGCTCAAGCCAAAGCTACAGAGCTAAAGTGGTGCAATGATGACCGTCTCTGTCGCCTCAACATTTTGAATTCTCTATCTGATTCCATTTATTACAAGTATGCAAAGAAGATTAAGACTGCTAAGGAGCTATGGGAAGAGCTAAAATTGGTTTACCTTTATGAGGAGTTTGGAACAAAGAGATCACAAGTTAAAAAGTACATTGAATTTCAAATGGTTGATGAAAAATCGATTTTTGACCAACTTCAGGAACTTAATGGCATTGCAGATGCAATTGTTGCTGCAGGAATGTTTATTGATGAGAACTTTCATGTTAGCACTGTCATTTCCAAGCTTCCTCCATCTTGGAAGGACTTCTGCATGAAGTTGATGCATGAGGAGTATCTTCCTTTCTGGATATTAATGGACCGTGTAAGGGCCGAGGAAGAGTCTCGCAATCAAGATAACACAGGGGAGCCCTCCAATCATTTACATTCACATCATCCCAAGTATCTTGGACCTAGGATCAGAGATATGAAGAAGCCAGGGTTGCATTGGAAGAGACGAGATATAGAGGTAGATAATAACAAGTCCTTGACATGCTACTTTTGCGGGAAGAAGGGACACATTTCTAAACACTGTCCTGATAAAAAGTTTGACCGGGGAGCTAGTGAGAAGCATGGCAAGGAAAACTCATCTACGCCTGCAGTTACAGAGGTGAACATAGAGCGCTGCAGTAGCTAATTCTTGTGGATTCTGATAATTTAATTGTAGCGAGGTAGATTGTTTCCAACTCGGTGGTACAGAAGGAATTATGCCTCTGCAAGGCTGATTTTTTGTTGGGGGACCCTGGACAGTTTTTTCAGGTGTTCACACAATAGGTCCTGCATCCCGTTGGAAAATATCTTATGGTTGTTTCCCTGCAACAGCAGAACTTGCTAGTGGGTGATCTGTATCAACACTCCTCCTTGCTTCCCCTCGACAGCCCATCTTTATAGAACCGAAGCTGGATTTAAGTGTAAAGCTTACTAATTGTCAAGCTAATAGAACCATAGAGATGTTATAGGCTCTAACTTGATTTGCTCTTGTACATTACATTTTCTGAGGTCTGACAACCTTTTTCTCAAGTGCCCCAACGGGGCATATTGTAATTTTAGTATTCATTGAAGAGTTGAACATTGACCTTTATTAGTTCCTCGCTTTAATCTTGATATGGTTTTTCTAAAAGAGGGGCATCCGCCTCTAGTTAAACGAGTTCATTGACGGAAAAGTACTTATCCTGTAATAGATTTGGATGGTTAATGAATTTATATGAAGATCCATCACCCAGACACCAGTCACTTGCATGAACGAACAGAGCAGTTTTGGCACGAGGGTGATGAAATTTGCCATCTTTTGCCTGTCCATAGCTAGCAACTAGTAAGTAGAGTGGAGAGGTTGCCTTCGACCGAGTCTGCGGGTTGCTGAGCAACCGGGGAAAAAATTGCACGGGATCTCAACCCCGTCACGGGCCAAACCTACCAAAAGCTTGACGAACCGAGTATTCATTCGGAGCAACAGAACCCAACTTTATTAGACTGGTTCTCCAACCTCTGTGACTGACGGAATTAGTAACTACGTCACTGATGGAATCGGTACATGTTCCCAAAAAGACTCGTGGAGTCGAGAAAATATTTGGACTTTTTTTTAATATATATATATATATATATAGACAGAGCAAGGATCCTATAGGCGCTTCAAGCTTCAGAGAGATGCATTCATATCGGTCCCCTCTGCAGTAGAGGGCTGTCATTCATTCTCTTCCATATCGTTTTAAAATACTATAATCGTTTTAAAAGAATCTGCGTTTAGCTGTACTTTCCTTGGTCAAACCCTGCCTGTGAAAAACTCCCAAAAGCGTTTCTTCAACCGACCACAAAACAACAATTTACAATTTCCTGCTGACAAAAGCACAAGTTGAAGTAACACCTTCCGCAGCCCCTTTAACTTGAACGGATTGTGTTCTCAATTTGTCCTGCATGCATCGAAAAGCCAATTTGAGAGGTAACTAGGTATTCATTAAGATAAGCAGTTTCAAAATGATGCATCTGATAAGCACATTCAGAACTCGAACAGAATTGCATGCTGGACAAATGAAAAAAATGTATCATGCAGCAGCAGCCTTCAAACGGATATTGTGACAAAATGAAAGTGAAGGAACGATAACAGCAAGTCTGTGACAAGCTCGAGGACAACCACACAAATTTTACCTTGTTTTTGGCATTTAGATGGCCAAGCCAAAATAAAATACAAGCAACAATCCAGTATGAATAATCACAATGTAGTATTAGTGCCCTTTCCATCATGAATATCAGTGGTTAAGGCATGCTAAAATATCTACGAGACCATACCTCAATTTTAAGAGCCTGGCTTTCTGGTGGAGCATGCCTCATACTTGTGGCTTGCCTGAAGAAGCAGCCCTAGCTTTATCCAACAACTGCTGTTCTCTTAGCATATCCTGCTCAATATTATGCTGTTCCCATCTCAACTTCCTGATCCTAGTTTCAATTTCACTATAATTCAAAGACAAACCAGATCTCCCAGTGATCAATGGGAATTTCACCTCAAAATTTTCCCTGGAAACAAATGGATTTTACAATAGGGTAAACATCATAAAAAAGTAATACTGAAAGGACCATTACGAATTAACAACTCCTAAAGTGCGTCAACTATCATAATAAGCTGACTCTCAAACACACACGCACACACACGTAAAAAAAAAATAATTCTCATTCACAAATGGCTTGATAGGTAATCCATACTTACCTGCTGCCAAGTAAAAAGAGACCATTTTTCGTGATCATCCCACCATCTAAAGACAGGGCTCCATGAGTTATGCATGGGAGAGCAGAAAGCATGTCAGCTCTAGTCTTGTATACTTGCAGGTAAGAAAATAGGTTATAGAATAATGTCTCTCTAAGACCATGTCCACCAGCAGTAACACAAAACAAGTTCCGATCATCCAAATTGACCATGTTCACCACGAAGTCAAGAAATCCAGAAGGACACTTCCCGTATGGTAACTTCGGCTTTAAAAGAGCAAGCTTCTTTTGTGGATCATTGGCTATAAAACCGCCCGCAAATGGCCTGTTAATAAGTTGTAGTCAACATTTCCTTAAGCAACAGAAACATTACCGATAAAGAAATATAAGTAAATTCTTTAGAAACAAGGACAACAAGTGGATCTGTGCCTCAAATCTTCAAGGCAAAATGCAGTAAATCGACCATCAATTTTCCTCCCAATTGAAGATCCAAGACCATGCAGACCGGCTATGTCTTTTATTTTTCCATCTCCATCATACTTCTCTAAAGCCTTAATGCCATCGAATGTTTTGCAGACTATTCCCAGCATAGTCTCCAATCCCAAGTACTCTGAGAGAAGCCTGGTTTAAGGGCACATGAGGAGCAATTTCAGGAAAAAGAAGTTTTCAACTCATGGTAATTTTTATAAACCACTACATTAGTTAGCAATACAATTTGGGAATAGGGATATTCATTTATTTCGAGAAAGAGAAACCACCAAAATGGTTGCATTTTAGGTCATACATCAGCGGAAACCCCACTTTCATCAGATTCAGGATGTAATTAAGGTTGCAAAGAATGAATTTGCCTGTCTGAGAGTCATATTTGTGGTATTTCATCATATAATCAGCAGAAATGAAGACACAAAGTTCTGAGATGATCCTAAGCATGATAAGGAGCGTATCAATGTGAGTAATGAGCTTGAGACATTTTAGAAAATAGACAAAATGAAGGGTGCATCTTTAGTCAGTCTATTTCTATGCCAAAAGGAAAATGGGTGAGTGTGGAAAGGTACTAACCTGCTAAGAGTATCATTATCAACTCTGGCAAGAGTAGCCACAATACCTAGCACATCCTTGATCAGTGAAAAATTTGATGCGTGAATTGCATGATAAGATTTTACCTTGCACAATATACCAGCTGCAGATTGCTCTTGGTGTAATATCTGTTGTGTTGATTCTTCCTCAGGGTGAAGGTCACTGTTTTCATTTGCTGCATCTTTGGAATGATACTTTCCAAGCCTCACTGAAAAATTATGTTAGTGAAGGAAAGGATCAGCAGTAATACACAAATTTGGCTGAATAAAAACGTTCAAATACAAAAGCCAAGTGTATCATAAAAGCTGAATTTAGCAAATCTCCTTGATCGAGTCTGGTTGCCATTCATATGATACAAAAGAAAAAAGGATACCTTGCAGATCAAGTATAGATTCATCTATATGATTTGCTTGTGACTTCAAAAATTTTAGGTTGTCTTCATGCCTCTTGATATCTTTTATCGGTCTCTCAAAATTATCCTGAAGATCATTGAAACAAAAAAATTGATAAGGCTTGGACTGCAAGTGACCACTGCTTGACCCATTCAAACAGAGTACAATGGCATATGCTTGATAAGGTTAGAGCAGATTAAAGAAAAATGAAAAAGGCTCTGCATTAGTAGATATGGAACCGTTAACCTTCTAAGAGAGTCCATCTTGTGACCCATGATGCAGATTACAAAACAGTGTCTCTCTTAAATGCTCAATTCAACAATGATGTTCAAAGTCTGTTACAGGACAAAGTAAATAGTATTTTTGACACAAAAAAGGCACTGATTTTGGTAAGAAAAAACAAGTAGAGGTAGGCAAAACAAATTCTATCGGATGACTTCTTTCTCAAGGAATTACAGATAATCCCTTGTTATGAAATGAAACACGTTTGTTTCATCCTGAAGAATTTTCTTACAACCATACAAACCTAAAGTTTCACGCAACAACTTCCTCAAAAAAATAAATTTGTGTAACAAGGTATCAGCAATAGAATCAAAAGCGAACCAAGTTGAACTAAAATGGACTCGACAACTTGCCAGTTCAAACTCATTCATTAACCAACAAACTAGGTCCGGTTTTTCAAAAAACAAGCTTGAAAACAAAATGTATGCTTTGGTAATAAGTACTTCAAAAATTAATGTAAACAATTTCCTGAATGATCATAAAACTTGGCTAAAATTACTAAAATTTATTTAACTTTCGTGCTTTGTTTATCAGGGCGGAAATTAGGAAACGTGGATAGATTCAGAGGGATGAAATAAGTGCTCATCTTATTAGTCAATATAAATCTGGGAATCTCTCCTAATACCTGGTTGGGATTTCAATATTTGTCACATAAAAAGAAAAGAGATTCTGCGGAGTCCACTTATATTTGATTTACCATTCAACAGAATGTATCGGAAACTTTTCAATTCTTGAGCCGTGAAAATTCGAATCCAATCTGTTTTGTTCAATATCATAACCTGAACTTCCCAGCGTGGGACACTGGAAAGACTCCTTAATCGTTGCGAGCCTTACTAGCACAGACTAGGCTACAACAAAAGTCCGGAGCTATCGACAAGAACACAAGAGGACCCCGTATTGCCCCTTTTTTTTTTATTGGAAAGAACACGACACAGCCACAAAACCATGATGACAATGTGGGAAGCCTCAATGCTTCATCCTCTTAAGCAAATATGGTGTTTGAATATGACAACTCTCGAGTTTAGTCAAGCTTAAAAATTGGCAATTGCAACCCTAGTAGCAAGCAATGGCAAATGTCGCAAATAACAAAACAGAGAGGTAAGAACATAACCTCGGAGTTGGATTGAAGCATGCTGGAGAGGGCAGTGCTGCGTCTCTCTCAATCGCTGTCGGCAATGAATTATCCCCTAAGAATCGATCTTTTTATCAAACACCAGAGCTTAAGTCCGACATTCAAAAGACAATGGCAATCAGGTAATTTTAACAGACATGAACAGTGGGTCCCACATATTACATTTTTCACTTGGTCCTTGTAATTACACAAGTCTTTCAAACATGTATTCAAAGATCCAAAATTATTAGATTGCTCCCTCGAAGATATGTATAAATTAAAAAAAAAATTGGAATAGTAAATAAGAGTTCACCTAATACATCAGCAAGTTTACTTTATAAATATAGTAAAATTATTTTTTATTTAAAAAAATTATTTTTAATGGATATAAACAACATTTAAAAACATAAAAAAATAATTTTAAAATTTTAAAAAACACCATTTGAAATGCAATCTAAAACCACTTTTAAAATCTTAGCTTTCTTGTTTTTATATTTTAAAATATTTTAAAAAATTTTAAAATTTTTTTATTTACTTCAATATATATATATATATATATATATTATATTTTTAGATTATTTTGATTTATTAATGTCAAAAAAAAATCTAGAACCATAGTATAATGTAGAAAGTTAAGCCCTTATTAGTCCGATTGGTGATTCTCAGGCCTCACAAAACTTCCCGTGCAATCCTCCGAAGGACACTGTATTTCTTAAAATAATAAATATATATATCACTTTTGAACATTAGATCATGTTCACTGCCTTCTTTAATTTTCTCAATCTAAGAAAAATAATAAAATAATTCATCTAGAACCATTGTTTCTCTTTCTTCTTGTTGATGAAGAGAAATGAAGATGCAAGGATGTGTTTGAAAATGTAAAAGTAATTATGGTTTAAAATATTTATTTATTTAAAAATATATTAAAATAATGTTGTTTTTATTTTTTTAAATTATATTTTATATCAAAACATTTGAATAATCTGAAAATATAAAAATTTAATTTTAAATAAAAAATTTAAATTTTAAGGGTTGCAAACCAGCTCTAAAAAAATACTTATGTTTTTTTTCTTATTTACAAGAAAAACTTATTTGATTAATAAATACCTTCTATTTCTTTTACTATTGTTTTAAACTTTAGCTCTGTAGAATTTAAAATAAAAGTATTTTAATTCATGAAGACTTATTTTTTATTTATTTTATATGCAAAAATACATCTCACATTAGTTTTAATCATGCATACATACATACATACATATAAATATATATATATATATATTAAATCTATATTTTTTTAAAATTTATATTTTTAAATCATTACCACAAAAACTAGCACATTACTAAAAACAACACTAAATTGTAAATTAACTACAAGAAGAAAAGGTGTATGTTATTCTGCTAATAATAAGCTGATCCCAAGTTGGATGGTGTTGCTAAATGTCACAGGGCTGTGAAAGCTGTCATAAACTGATAATTTCTTTTTCTATTTTATAGGTGCGCTGTTGCAGGTAGGGGATAAACCAATCGTTCCAAGCCCGTTCAGTCCAGTCCTCCGAGAAAGCTAGAATGAAGTCGACCAGAGATGATGCCGCTCTAGCGAAAAGCGCGTGGAGGATAATGTAAAATAAGAAGATGGACATGGTCACCGAACCCAAATACAGTGAGTCTGATTCCCATCTAGACGGTGGCTTAATCCATCGAACACCCCGACAAACCGAGATAACTAGCATTGACTCCTGCTACCAGATTATCCACACACCCTTCCTACGCCTTTCCTCTCCTCTTTTCAGTCGGTCAGCCATCGGCAACCCCATCCGATGGAGTTCGGAAGACCCCAAATTGCTTGATAAGTCCACATTGTATTTTTCTCGGAGAATAACGGGTCCACAATATATTAAAATCGTTGTTTCAATGTAGAAGTCTTGGCGATTGTACTGAAGGCTCTGCGAACTTGACCATCACATGGCGTGTGTTTCTTTTTTCCCTCTTTGCGTACTAGAAAACCACATGCCGGGTCTTTCAACGCCTCTCCAAGGAAAAGGAAACATTTTTTAAACAATAAATGTGAGGATAATAGAGGACCCACTGAAGAAGCGTCATGGAAATTTCACGAGCGCTGTGGAATTTAAATATTAAATAATAATAATAAAATATTATTTTAATATCTTTATAGAAAAACACTTTAAAAAAGTTATATTTTAAACCTCCATTCTCTTCCTTTTACTTCATAATAAAATGGGTTTCTTTTTACCATTTTTCAATCCACACGCAAAGACTCCAATCACTCGAATGTTCGCACGAATTTTGACACGGGTTCTTGGTGAAGTAGAGCATCTACCATGTTATTGTCACACTTTTTCTGCCTGCATTATTTCGAAGTCGTAGCTTTTACCTTTTCTTCTAGGGCACACGAATACCACATGATTTTTGTCATTTACTCCTCTCTTGGATGAACATACTCACGGGTGGCAACCCGGCTGCCATTGTCTCATAAATCTTGTTCTGTATTGCTCAGAAATGGGATGGCGATGCCGCTTTTGGTTCATGAGCACCGCTTTATTCGAATCTTGGTGGTGTTACTGTGGCGATGACCACTATTGTTTCGTGTCAATGTCCGCCTCGAAGACTTCACGGAAGGGGAGAGGTCTCCTAGAATTTGAGAACAGGATTCGTCATGCGCATTTAAAGAAGCTTCACTTGATTTCTAAGAAAATAAAGACAATAGAGAAAGAAAACTCGCCTAGGAATCTCTTTAAAGCTGTTAAAAATATACAGTAATATTTCCTTTTTTATATTAAAAAGAAAAATTGAAATTTCTTGTTAAAATGCGATATTTTTTCATCGCCGAGCTTGGAAGACGCATTTTAAAGGTTCTCTATTAATATTATTTTATATATTTTTTCATATTTATTTAGGGTCGTGAGTTTAAATTTTTATTATAAAGATTCTCTTTTCTAGCTAACAATATTTTTTTTTCTCGACTAAAATATAAACAATATTATATAAACACGTAATTATGAATAAAAAATATTCGATAAGAGAGAACATCTCGAAACATATCCCTCGAAACAGTAATCTCACGCGGAACATGTGAAAATCTCTAACTTTTCAGTCGGGAATTGATGACAACCAGCGGACCTTTCCACGACACGACCACATCACAAACCTACCACCAAGCCTCCCACGTGAAAGAAAAGTTGAACGAGAGTGAGGTCATGTAAATGAAGAAGACATAGCTTGAAAGCAGCAGAACCTGCAGCATCTCCTATTGCAAGTCTCAAGAGCAATAGCTCGTTTGAGTTCATCAGAAAGAAGCGCCGGTCAGGCGGTAACAAAACCATTCATAAGCCATGAAAGCGCTCATAACATGGAAACGAAACGGAGAGAAATTAATTAAACAAAATAATTTTTTGAAAGAAAAAACAACCAAATATATCAGAGCTAAATAACCAACAATGATACACTTGTTAAAACTTACAAATGTAATTCATCTGGAAAGAATACTTCCTTATGACAAAACATGTATACTATAAACAATCACTGAAAATTCGCTGCCCTACTAGGTCAATAGGTAGTCATTTTTCTACTTCTAGCCAGCTCCTATTAAGAACCCTTGCAGTATATCAATACCTCTGAAGAAACTTTTAAAAAAGTTCTTCACTACATGTACGCCTATGGACTCTACGTCAGACTCAATTCTCAAACTACCCAGTTGATGATAATGACTGTAATGAGCTGGATTCGCAGGAAATTGCCGCCATCAGCTTTTCCTTCGTTAGCTGCTCGGATCCTTCAGATTTGATCACAAATGTATGGAACACGGTGTCATTTGCAGTGGAAAGTTTTGACTCAATGACAGTGACCTGTGCTTCTTTCAATGCTTGAATCACTCTTGATGCAGGATGCGAATCCAACGGACAACTCACTCTTACCATCACCTCATCGTGGGAAGCTTGGATATCAACGTCTCCAGATCGATTATGACTTTCTCCATTTGCGTTAACATCCAATGTCGATGAATCTCTCACGATGCCCTCCAATTTTCCCCTTTCAGCTTCCATTTTCTTGAGCTTTCCTTGAAGCTCATTAATATAAGAAATAGCATCTCCTAACAATGAAGCCTTGTCCATCTTGGAAATATTGGGCACAACAGCTCGCAGTGCATAGAATCGCTGGTTGAGCTTCTCTCGCCGCTGCCTCTCTGCCTCAACATGATTAAGGGGCTCTTCTCTTCCATTCGCTGGCTTCCTGCCCCGTTTACGAGGCCTTCTGTCATCTGCTGCACCTGGCCTTTCTTCCTTGCACGAAGCTTCAACATCTGAATGCTCAGATTCTGCACTATGTGGTCTGCCAATCACAGAAGGCCCTGAAGTGGCTCCTGAAAAATCAATTTGCACTTGCACCTGCTTTTGACCTTGGTAGTGATTATGCCTAAACTCCTCCCTAACCCCATTAACCAGCTCTTTTAGATTATTCGCTGTGGCTTGTGAGCCATAAACCTCACCTGGTGTCCCTTGTTTCAAACCAAAACTTTGTGCCCAGTTAGAACCATGCAGGCGATTTCGAGTACCAGGAAATGCAAGCCTACTACCATTCTGGTAGGCATTCCATGCAGGTCTCTCTTCCGTCTTTCTGATGGCAAGTTTCTCCCTAAAACCATGACCATGATTTGAGCTGTTCAAATCCTGACCAAAAATCTTCGGAGCTCCTTCAACTCTCTCCACAATCCCAAAATTTGAAAACGAGGAATTCTCATCTTTCTTTTCACTCACCACAGGCATGGCTGCTGCTGCAACTGCAGCATCCATTGGCTTGGTTCTGATACTTGAACTCCGAGTGGAAAACCATGACCTTATCGATTGAACCATCTCGATACTTTCAGGAACAGATCTCACAGAACCTAATTCAACAACACCAACATCAGTAGCCACCAACACAATTGTCTGAAATCCTGCAGACTTTGCAAGAAATGATCTCACACAATAATCAGGCCCTGGTTTCAATGCATCAGAGATCCAGACATGCTTCCCGGAGGCATAACAATTTCCCGGACCACCTTTTCCCCGAGGAAAGGAGAAATACATAGATGCCAAAAAGAACATCTCAGTATCAGTGACCCGGTCCAATCCCAAGGCATAATTATCCTCATCTGATTCGCCAAACAAAGTCTGCAGCTTCTGAATAACTCTCTTTCTCATCCTCTGTTGAGTCTCATCCTCAAGGCGTATATTAAGAATTCTAGTGAATTCAGATTCTTCACCTTCTTTAGGTTCCCTACAAGACCCATCTCCCCAACCAAGAACCCAATCACCAGACTTGGAACATGAAATCTGCCAAAATATGGCATAGTTCCAGCTAAAATTCGAGGAGTTGGGGCAGTCCACAAGATCAGAGAGCTTATTTTGCAAATTCTCATCGCCACACATAACCATTAATAAATTTTGATTAGCTACTGAATTTGATAGCAAGTAATTAAAAGCTTTTGAGCCTAAAACAGCAGCAACCATAGTCTTATCTTCATCATTCCATGCCCCACCTCCCATTCCCGCCTCAATCTTCATTTCTAAAACCCCAAAATTGAAACTTTAAACTACCCACTAAGCAAAAAAGCTTCAAACCTTATTGCTCGAAATCAAATCTTAGTACTGAAACCCCCAGTTTCTATTACAGCTAGAGACTAAAATCTAATACATTTAACAAAACAAAACAAGCACACATGGTTTCTCTTCTACAACACTGAATTAATAAATCCAGATCTCAAGAACTCAATAAATTTGAAAACAAAAAATCTAATGTTACAGAGAAAACACAGAAAAAGTAAACTTAAATTATTGCAAACAAGAAACAAGTTGAAAGAAAACAAACCGGTTGAGACAACCAGATTGGGATAATGAGACAACAATTGAGGTAAGTAGCAGAATGATAATTATTCTCAGGTGCTGTAAAATTTCCAGGGAAAGTGACAGATTTAGAAAAAAAAATTCCCAGAAAGCAGAAAGAAAATAGGTTAAATATTTCAGAAACAATATGGAATGGGAAAAAGGAGGTTTTTTTTCTCTTTAGAGCCAAAGTGCAGACAATGAGAGAGGGAGTGAGAGAGAGAGAGCAGGGAGAGGAATGGGTTTGCTTTGCAGTTTGGTGTTTTGCTCTCTTACTCCTTAACTGCATAAGTAGACCATAGTTAGCTCTATCAAATTACTAACCATGGTTAGAGGAATGATTAAATTAAAAGAAAATTGGAAATTAGTATTTTGAAAGATAAAAAACAAAACAAGGAGAGAAAGAAAAACTGTTGGAAGTTGAGAAGTAGTCGGCAACTATTTTGCGTAGTTTGTTTGCTTGTTTAATGAGAAATAAATAAAAGCCGTACAAACAGCACACACACACCGTGCTACTTTTAAACTGTTGTTTACACAACATCGTTTTTTTCATGCGACTTTTCAGCAACCGTTTTGTTAACAATGTTTTTAGTGACGATTAAGACATCAGAATTAAGAGATTCCCTTATTTGCTAGTAACCGTATTGCGATGCAACTTATTTTTTATTTTAGTGTTGATGAATTGTTTTGGTATATTAATTTTAAAAACAATATTATTTTAATAAATTTTTAAATAAAAAATATTTTAAAAAATAACCTTAACTACTCTTTTAAATACCCCTTAAGTATTCCCTGTGTAACATTTTGATGCTTGTAGTGTACATTTGTTATCACTTCAATGATGCGCTCCTGTACGATGTTCTTAGATTGGTGGTCAATGCTAGACTGTGAATATATCGCTTCAACTTTTTGAATCGTGTTAATTTTTTTAATATAATAAAATGATACAAAGATGATGCTGATATTTTTAAATGTGAAAAAAAAAAATTAGAACTCAGGTTATTCATTAGATGATTTTAATAATTTTAGTTAATTTAATAATATAATTAAAAAAAATGATAATAAAAAACTCAAGTTATTGATTTAATGGATTCAATAATTTTTATTAATCTAATAATATGATTAAAAAAATAATGACAATAAAAAAAACTTCAATGACTATTTGAAAAAAATAAATATTTGTTAATATAATAAAAAAATACTCTCTAAATATTTTTAAAATATCTTGATAATCTTATTTGATAACAAAATAAAAATTAAATTAAAAACAAGATAATCTCATAAAAAATATTTATAGCTCAATTACTTAAAAAGCAAATATTAAAAAACAAATTAAAAAAATAAATTTTAAAAAGAAATAGAAGATCCTGACTTAAGTTAGTTTATCAAATTCATGGTTTGGTTATGAGACTACAAAAAACCTTGTCCAGAAGAAATTGACTGAAATAACACTTTAATTTTTAAGTAAATAAAATAATAAAAGATAAACATGAAAACAAATCAATTTAAAGAAAAACATTGGAAAACTCCTTGGAATCAAATCGAGTTAAATCAATTAACATGTGATCTAATATATAAGATTAGAATAACTCCACAGCAAAATAAAAAAATTATTAAATTAATGATCAAATAATATAAAAGAATAAATTAAAAAAAAATTCAAAATGGATTCAATATCTTAAATTAAGTATCGCTCAAGTTTATGAAAAAATCTAGGATCCGGTCTCGATAAAGGCAAAATAATATAAATATATAACTAAATTAATTGAAATACAAAAAATCCAAAAATTATAAGCTTTTAATATAAAATTTAAAAATTTACATATATTATAAAAAATGATCCATAAAATTTATTTTTTGTCTTATAATTTATATTTGCTCCCTACAAAACTTTATATGTTGAAAATGTTATAAGATTTACTTTTTATCAATACTTTCAATTTTTTTTTAATATATATAACCAAACATTCTGATAGCTAACCATAAAATTATTCAATTCAATCAACCAGTTCATAATCATAAATTATTTATTTTATCAATTCTTCAATCTTTTTTCAAGTTATAATGAAAATCCAGCTACAACTAAACAAACTAAACAACATGATTAAATTTATTTCAATTCTCATTAACACAACAACACATTCTAAATACAAATAGCTAACAAATATTCAATCTTGTTCCCAAAAGCTCTATTTCTCCCCTAGAAAAATAGACTTTACTTTCACTATAAACACCTAATTTTTCTTCTCCAGTTATGTTTTATTTAGAGTTATTTATATCCCATTCCTTTCAAATATCACATTTTCACAGTTACTGTTCCAAATTTAATATTAAAGAAACCTAATTCAAAATTTAAAAATTTTCTATAAACTTTATTAATTCTTATTTAACTTTGTACAATCGAGTTTATAACATCTTACTTGATAATAATACAAGCTTAGAATGTTAATCAATTGAAGTTTTCTGCTTTTTTTTCATTTAATGTTGTGAGTTTTCTCTCTCTATTCTTTCTCTCTCTCACTTAGTTTTTTCTTTACTTATTGAGTTAGATATGTTTAATACCCACCCCTCATCTATTTTATCTTAAATCTTAATTTTTGTATAGGATTTTAGCGAGGAAGATCTGAGTTTTTTCTCTCTTTTAATTTTTTTCAACACTAGCTGACAAATTAAAAGGGAAGAAGGAGTTGAATTTTCATTTTTCTCAATTTATATATAAAAATACCATTAATAAATCTAGAAGTTATTTTTGGTTTAATTATTGATATTCTTGCATGGACTTTATAAATCTGGATTACCCTAAAATTTAATTTAGAATAGAGCAATGTATCAAGAAATTCCTCATAAAATTTCAGTCAAATCTAATAGTTAGATTCAGAGTTATGAGTAATTCAAAATCAAAATTTTCTTCTTCAATCATTGCGAGAACCATTTCAATTATTTTATTAATTTCTCAGGATTATTTTCTTATTCTAAAATATATTTATTTTTCTATTTCATTATTTTTTTATTTACAAATTCAATACAATTTTTCAATAATACCATCGATTTTTAACTAGGATTTAAACCCACACTTTTTTGCGTAGTTCTTTCCAATCTTTTATTTCTTATTTCCATTATAATTCTTTAAAATTATTTTCTCATTTTTAAAACACTTCTATTTTAAATTTTATCTTATTCTTCTACAATCAAAATTCATTTCCGATTTTAACATGATATATTCTTCATATATATATTGGCAGCGTGGGGCTAGTGCCCACATGCTGGTTTCTTCCATGCCCAAGTTGAACATTTGTGTTTTTTATCATTGCATTGTTTTTTCCAGCTATTTTTGTTTCTTCTGATCAAATAGTAAATATTAATTAGATGATTGTATATAAATTCTTAATATTGAATGTTTGTAAAATAACCGTTACTAAAATGTTAGCAACTCCCATAAATATCCAACGGTCATAATAATTTTATTTGCATGATAAAGTATTTATACAGAGATATTTCGTTTAATGTTTGGAATCATTTTTCGGACATAAAGTTACAATCCTTCTGAAACATAATGTTCACTGTGCATATATAGTTTTCAACATGGTTTTTGTATGCGCACTCCAAGGAACAAATTAATATGTGATTTGAATTGCATGTGAACTTTGTATGATTAAAAAAGAAAACCATATAAATTTTAAATTTATATTAAATTAATTATACGATGGTTCACATGGTTGATTTTTTAATTTAATTATACACGTATAGTTAATTAAGACCAATCTTGGTTTGAATGCTATTTTCTCCCTTGTGATTCCACTCTTAAAGTTGTTATTATAACCTTCAATTGACACTTATACCCTTATGCATTTGTGAAGACATAAACAATTACCGACAATAAAAAGCCAATTAAAATCTTGTTAGCAGATTATTGGTATAATTTTTTTTTTTAGCAATCTTGAATGTCGAACTAGCTTATAAGCACTATGATTAGTTTTCAAATCCATTAAATATCTTGGAAGTCTAATAAATAGATAAAATATTACAGAGATGGTAGACATGTATAGAAAAAATCGAATCCAAATACAAAAAAAAACAAGTTTCTTCTCCTGTTAGGCCACAACCTTGAGTGCAATTATTGGTATAATTGTTTGGTAAGATAGGTTTTACGTATTTTATTTATTATTTTATACGTGAAAATAAATTGGGTATAATATCTTATTATACTGAAAATAAAATGAGAAGCAATTGAAACATATCTTGTTGATTCTGAGGGCAAAATAAATATTTTGTTAATATTATCGTGAAAATAATTGAATAATCCATATGATGATATTACCTTGTCAACAAATGATAGAAAAGTTTATATTTTAAATGAGAGTGGGGGGATAAAAAATGCTATTGCATTGAAAATTGATTTTGTAACAATTCAAGGGAAATTATCGTAAATATCTATTTTTGTTGAGTGAAATTTTATGCCAATTAAGTAACGAGTGAATATTATGCTTAGGACAGGAATGAAAAAAGTCTCAGCACTTGTCTTGTTTTAGCACTAGTAAACTGATTAAGTGTTTGTTATATAATCCTGTGAATATATGTTCTATGATTAAATTTTTAGTTAAAGTTAGAGGGTTGGATAATACATCAAAGGAATAATTTTTTTTAATTTTTGTAATTATTTTTTTAGATTTTTATTTATTTTATTGGGTCAGACTGGTCCAGTACATTTAAATTTGGACTGATTTCGGTCCAGCCTATAAACAGTGAAAATATTCTTTATTATTTACATGCAACTTGAACAATTGAAAATAAATTAATTTATTTTCTACTTTTTACTTTATAGAATAATAAAAAAAAAAATATTAAGCGATGATAATATCTAGCTAGCAATCAAAACATCAAAGGCTGGTAGGGAACTAAAGGAGACCCGATCAAGCTCATAAATAGTGAAAATACTCTTTACTATTTGCTTTGTAGGACAATAAAAACAAGAAAATATAATAAAAAAAAGAGAAAAAAAAACACGGTATACTCTCCACTGTGTTTATGATTAATGGATGAATATACAGTTTATTTTTAAGTTTAAATTTTATTTTTAAAAATATAATTTAAAGAAAGAAATATTATTGTTTTATTTTCAATCCCTCAACTTATTTTTCATCTTAATTTTTTTTTTTTGATTTACTGATCATGTGATCGTACTTAATGTTTTATTTTACATGCAGGAACGACATGCGGTGGCCGCAGATCTTAAAACTCACCTCTTCCGATAGCCCATGAGGGTGTTATGTAGCGCGCAGAGCACATCCTAAAGGCACTGAATCATCATCGAGAAAGCAAGGAGAGGGCGCCAAGGGTGGGTCCTAGCTTTCAATGGGCTAACAAAATATATAAAACCCCGAATTAATTTGTGGTAACCAGCTTTGATATTTTCGTGAAAGAAATGAACCAATCGCTTAAGTTGCGGCCTTCGATTAATATTGATGTTGAAAGCTAACCACAGAAATCCTAGGAGGCCATCGAATGTTGATAAGTTTGAGGTTTCGAAGCTGAAATAAAAGATTTGACTATGTGGACACAACAGCACCAGTCTCCCGCCCCCCCCCAAAAAAAAAAAATTGAGTGGAATCCAAGGCAAATAAAAGCTGACAGCGATACAAAGCCAAAATCTATCGTGGGCTCATTTACTTACCATCATATTAAGTATTATCCATAGGCACTTAAATTATTGCCATCATGCTTTGGATACGAGGGCCCTCGCATCTCTTTAATAACCAAGCAAGCATCGGTAATTATCCGGAGGTATAATTTAACTGTAGGGTTCTGAGTTTATTATTCAATGATCATGGGTTTTAGGTATTTTTAAAGTTATTGAAAATTTATATGATTATTAATTTTAAAATTAGTTGGATTAGTTAAGATAGATGTAGGATTGATGGCTTGGAGATATTTATTTCCTTTTACTGATAATGTTGCAGACAAGAACAAACTTGTGCCGGGCCACAGGTCTCACAACAGCCACTCAAATCGTTTTTTTCGTGAAATTGCCGAATGATCCAAATGGATCATGCGCAGAGGTTAAATTATTGAAGCAGATATTGGACAGTGGTGGGGGTTGTGTTTTTATTTTCATTATAAAGATCAAAATGGTTATTGTACTCTTCGACCATTCCAATCTCTGATGATAAACGTTCACTCAGCAAAATCATCGAGTTTTGGAGGACTGCAGCCATGCACATTCTCCGTTCGTGCTCAGCTGTTGTAAAGCATTTGCTTGCTCCTTCTCTGATCTGGCATGCAGGGTCTTACTAATCAGAAGCTCAATCATATCAATTTTTTATATATATAATAAGGTAAGAAAATTAAGATAATGGAGGCATATTTCTATATATTTCTTGCAATTGAAGGTAACTTTAAATCGTTACAAATGAATTTATTTTCTAGCTTATAAAGAGTGTGCTTGATTTTGTTTTAGCGATAGACGTGTTAAAATTAAGTCCTTTCAGGCAAGTGTTTAAACAAGATATTTATTTACAGATTGATTTATTCATAAAATATTATTCTTTTATATAACTTATAAGATTAAAATTCTATATGAACCAATATACTTTTATTCGTGACGAAACAAATGTATATTTATATTCGTCAATTACTAGAGAAACAAATTTAGTAAAATTAATTAAAAACTCTAAGTACTAGCAAATACAGGAACAAAAATTCAAGTAGAACCATGATTTCTTAAAAATACAATAGTTGGAAAACGGTTATCTTTGTATTTCCCCTTAAATCTTATACATAATTAAGTTTAAGTTGATTCAAATAAATATATCCAAAATTTAATTAATATAATATAAATATTTAAAAATTATAGTTAATAAATAACAAGGAAACAATAATAGATGTGTGAATATCTATTTTGATAATATTTGATATTATAGTAGATTAAAAATAGTTATTTTTTATTAAAAAACATATCAAAATATTTTTTTTCAAAATAATTTTTACTTAATATCACACAGTGCGGTTGATTCATTTATGATTCTATTTATTTTTATATTTTAAAAATTATTTTTTTATTTAAATTAATAATTTTATTATTTTTTTTAAATTATTTTGAAACGTTGATATAAAAAAAATGATATTTTTTAAATAAAATACATTACTTACAAAATATATATATATATATATATATCATAAGGAATCGAATCCTCGGCCAGCTCAGCCATGTGATCCGTTCCAAATAATGGAACCTAATCAATTCGGTATCTCTCATGCATAAGTGGAATGATAACCGAACCAGGACCATGAATTTGGCAGCATGCAGAGTCAAATTTCTTGAAACACCATGGCTTGTCGTGCTAAAGTGTCATTAGTAATTAATTCTATTTTTTTTTTCTGAAATTCAATTTCACTTAATTATTAATTTAAAAATTTATAAAATTAATTGAGATATATATAAACTGATTTAAATATTCATATTAATAAAAAATAAATATTATTAATATTTAGACTTAATTAGCATACAAACTCAATTAATATTTAGATTTGGTAGACATAATAAATAAAAACTTACAATAAAAAGAAAGTCAACAACACTAAAACATAAAATTACTAATTAAAAAAAAGTTATTGATGATACTGTGATTGGTTAATTGTTGAATAGCAGAAATAAAATTTAAGAGTTTGTTTATTTTTGTAATTTTCAAGCATTTGAAAAATTAAATTTTTTATATTTTTAATTATTTTGATATATTTATATTAAAAATAATTTTTTAAAATATCTATTATCACACTTTTAAATATTAAGGAGGTAAGTGGCTAATGCTGACTCAGAGGGTTGCTGGACTATTAAATGTAGAAATTTGGTCCTGTTTATTTGCAGAAAAGTTATTTCTTTTTGAAAAGTGAATTTAGGGAAAAATAAATTCCTTAAAAGTAAAGTATTTTTTGATATTTAGCAGTGTTATGAAAAATAAACTGGAAAACACTTTCTAGTGTTTAGTTATATTATAAAAAATGAACTGGAAAATAATTTATTAATATTTTATTTTTCTCAAGTTTATTAAAATAATAAGGAATAAATCTTACAAATTAAAAAGTTGAATAATAATGAAATTGGAAAAAAATAATTTCATAAATTATCTCAAATAAAATAAATAATAATCAAAACAATAAATATCAAATCTTAAAAAAAAGATAAAGAAATTAAAATAATAATAATTAACATGTCATAAAGTATTTCAAATAAAATAAATAACAATCAAAAGAATGAGGACCAAATTTGATAGAAAAAAATTTCAATAAAAAAATAGAAGCAAATAACAATTATAAAAATGAGGACTAAGGTAAATATAAAAATTAAATTTTAAGAAATGAAATTAAAAAATAAATATTCAAAACAAAATATATATAACAATCAAAATTTTGAGGATCAAATTTGATATAATCAACGAATAATGACATTTCTAAACTTTTCACAACTTTCGGAAAGTGTTTTCCTCCCAAATTTTTCAGAAAAACACTTTCTAAAAATCAAACCAAATTTTTCTTTAACTGGAAAGTGTTTTCCGTTTACTAACTTTTCTAACAGCAAACAAACACAAGAAAATTTGAAAAGTGATTTTCCTGAAACCATTTTCTAAAAAATAAACACAAGAAAGTTTGGAAAGTGTTTTTCCAGAAACCACTTTTCGGAAAACAAACATAGCTAAAAAGGAAAACACTTTCCTGAAAACCAAGTCAATTTTTTTTTGACTAAAAAATATTTTCGTTGTCCAGAAAGTGTTTTTTTGTTAACCGGAAAGTGTTTTCTGTTGACTAGAAAGTGTTTTTTGTTGATAGGAAAGTGTTTTCCGTTGACCAACTTTCCTAATGATAAATAAACACAAGAAAGTTTAAAAATTGGTTTCCCAGAAACTGTTTTCCAGGAAACAAACATGGACTAAATAGCAAAAATAGTTTCAAACTAGTGTGGTTAATATATTTTTTTAAAATTAGTTTCAAACTCGTGTGATTAATATATTTTTATTAATTTTAATGGTAGTGATTGTTTTTAAAATATTTTTTATTTAAAAATATATTAATTTTTTTAAATTTTAACCTAATATATTAAAATAAAAAAATAAAAAAATTAACTCAAAATAAAAAGAATAAAAAATATTTTTTAAATAAAAAACAAACGCGTTCTTCCATGTTATTAGTCTTCCGCGTTAGTTAACAACCAGATACTCGGATTCTAAGGTATACTGTGTTCCACAAGCTGAAGGTAACGTAAACATGTTTCCTTTAACAAATAAAAAATAGAAGAAGAGAGAGAAACGTTAACAGGACAAGTCAGCGAGATTCAAATTTCGTGCATCACGCCACGCCACGGCAGCTCCTTTATCACGCGTTCTGGGTGTCTATATAAATTCTCACTCACTTATAAAACCATACACGTTTACGCGTCCATGCCTTCCATGTGCTCCTCGTGCTTTGACCACGTGTCACATTCTTATCTCACCTCGATTCTTTCCTGCTACCGATCAAACTACCATCCACAAGCTTTGGGCTAACTACAAGTCTACAACTCACGTTCCTACCGATTTAGCTTCTCTTTCGAATAGCCGCAACATCAGTTATTTCTAAATATGTTTTTCAGTTTAAAATATATTAAAATATTTTTTAAAAAATATTTTTAATATCAATATATTAAAATAATCTAAAAACATAAAAAAATTATTTAAAAAAAATATCTTAAAAATATTTAAAAACACTTTTCAGTACAAAACAGATACATTAAAAATGTAAAAAATTAGAAAACTGGGCTGAATTTTAATTTTAAATAAAATAAATTTTTTGAATAGAATTTAAAAAATTTAAAGCGATAGTTAATGTTTTTTCAAGAAGTTCTATTTTTCAAACTGTGCATAGAAAATATTTAATCAATATAAGATATTGTACATTATCCAAATTTTTTATTTAAAAAAAATTATTAGAATACTAGTATTATATCTAGTTTATTAATTCTTTCTCTTTTTTATAATTTCTTGAATTTAAAGCTTCATTAATGGTACTCAACAGTAAAATAGGTCGAGTGATTTATATTATCACATTTAACCCCCCCAAAAAAAAAAAATGGACTAAGATTGACAACTTAAATTTATTAATTAAAATCAAATAAAAAATTTATAGACGGTTTCAAGGCAACTCTTGCCTCAAATTACTAAACAAAATTTGTTTTAAAACATTTCCATGATGCTAGCAATTATTCCATTTATAAAAAACAATTAAAGATTTGAAATTGAAATTAAAATTGAAACTGGATTTTCAAAGACTCCTTTTAAAACTAGCTTTTTTTTTTTGGCCTCCAAAATTATTGTCGTTTCATGTCAAAATGTTGTCGTTTAGTAGAGCAAAAATATCACGGGGACACGTGTCAAATAGATGCGGTGAGTGGCCAATCTATCGTCAATGTTTACCTCTTCCTTCCCCGAACTTCGTTAGTCAGTTATCTTCAAGCGTGTTTAAAATTATAGTTGTTATTCTGTTTTAAAATATGTTTTATGTTTTACAATTTATTTTTAAGATCAGTATATAACAATTTAAAAATATTAAAAAATATAATTAAAAATAAAAAAATCAAATTTTAATTGAAAAAATTAAAACTCACTCAAAAATACACGTTCAGCTCTCATTGTCTAATTGAAAAAAATTAAAACTCACTCAAAAATACACGTTCAGCTCTCATTGTCTTCCTCATGTAGCTTGTTCCTCGTCCAAAAAATACAAAAAGAAAAAGAAAAAGAAAAAGAAAGAGGATCGACAGGACAAGTAAAAAAATATTTTTAATATTAATAAATTAATAAATATAAAAATTATAAAAAATTTATAAAGCGTTATTATTTGAAATACAATTTCAAACTACTTGTGACTAAATTTTTTAAATAAACAGTGAAAAATACAATAAATAGAACTTTTAACTTCTCTATGAATAGATAAAATATCCCTATTTTTTTTTAAAAAAAAAACCAAATCAATTTAATACATGAATATTTTTTAGCTTTAGTTTGTACTAGATTTGACGCCTCTCTTGATCATCAGATTTCATTATCGAAAATAAAGTTTTTTTTTTTTGCTAGAAAATGAAAAGGATCCCATTTATTTTTTCATCATTCCTTTTTATATTATAAATTTAAATTCTATTTAACTAGATGGATCTCTAATTCAATTTCAAAAGTTCATTAAACATCTTAAATTTGCAAAAAAAAAGAAAAAGAAATCAAATAAAATAAGAATTTAACATATAAAATATCACAATATATGAGAATAAAATTAAAAAATAATAAAACTCAACAATTAAAATAAAAATACTGTTCATTAAACAGTGCTACACGATGAATTTCCGTGGATGTGCAGTAAAAAAACTGTAATAAACGATATTATGCAATAATTATATTATAATATACAGAACTCAGTTCACGTGCACTAGAGGGTTGAATTGTGGAGCGAGCCCTGCATGGGACCGGGAGGAAAAAGTCAAAGCAGTAAGCACCGCAGGCTTCTCTCGTTGTATCTTTCTCGCTTTTTTCCTCTCTAGTCACGTGGCCTTCAGGAAAAAGAATATAAAGGGTACGCATCACCGGCCTGAGCTTCGATTCTGAAACGCTCGTCCGCGCAGCACGAGTGCACCGTCACAATCAAATACATTAATGGTTGACATTCCGGCTACGTGATTCCCGTTCATGGCAAATGGCATCTTTGCCTAGAATACATATGAACATGCCGTTGGGAAATTAATTTTGGAAGAAAGTTACAACGGTTTAGTTTAACTGGATGATATTTAACATAAACATAAAATTTCTAATTAAATATTAGAATAATATTTTAACTAATAATCTTTAAACATCAAAATAATGCACTAATGAGTGTATAACAAGTGTTGTAAATTAATGTTAAACAAAATGTATAATATATTTATTTGTTGAAAAACTTAAAATGTATAAAAAAATGTAAATTACATTGTTTTCAAAGATTATATAATTTATTTTTAAAACTTTATTTATCATCACTTTGTTGCAAATGAAGTGTATGAACACCTCTTCTACGATTTCTATGTCATTGAGAAATTATACTATTTATTGAGGTATATGAACTTGGTAAAACTGTATCGTGTTCTCTCTTTGCGAAAAAAAGAATCTAAGCTCCAGGACGATAGAAGAGACAGTATGAATACATGAGGAGAGATAAGACAAAAGTGTTGATTTCCAATGTCTAGAATAGCCCCCTTCAACCCCTATCCACACTGATTTTTCAAAACAAAAGAGATGCAAAGTTAATTTTATTAATTACCTGCATTGATTCTATTCATTTTTAACCCTTCATTACCTACTGTAAAACAAAACAAAAATTATTTTCAACTATTTTTGAAGAAAATTTAAATAATAAACTTTACTCAGATCATATTTTAAATGACAAGATAATTATCAAAAAGCTTACAACTCAATTGTAATTAATATCTTTTTTTCCATGTATTTTAAATCTAATTTTAATATTAATATATTATTTTAAAAAAAATATTAATTTAAAATTAAAACAATGTAATTTTTTTTAAAAAAAAAAACACGTCTAACCATGGCTCCAAGCACCCAAAAGCTGCAGAGGGTAAAACTTTTCGTAGCGCGATTATTTTTCGTTAAGAAAAAGCAGCACCTGGTGTCGGGGGTTGGGGCCGGGCCCGTAATTGAAAGGTCAAAACACACAGTGCCACAAAGTCATGTGGTCTTCGTTTCATCGAGAAAAATACAAAGGGCAAGCAGTAGGCGACGCCAGCAAGCTTGATCGTGAACTACGGACTCGTTTGATCCATTGGTAGGGCAACATGGTTTCACCGTCGCGCTGAAGCACATCAATTTATAAGATTCGGCATCCTTCTTTTTATAATACCAGAGTTCCCTTCGCCGTCAAGTATAATTACTGTAGTTGATTAGAAAAAGAAAAAGAAAGACTCTAAATTGATCTTAACTAGAACCTAATGTCAAGATTGATCGCAGGACAATTTTAGGAAAAGTAATTTAAATGGATATTGACCAAACCGATCCAGATGAAATGATATTTTTTGAATATATATTATTTCTAATGATCAATGAGTAGAGTATAAAAATTATTAAATCCACTTCAAAACCGGCTCCATATTAACCTAAAATATATATTTATATTATATAGATAAATTTGTATGATATTTACATTTTTTTAATGCAATATAATATAATATTTATTATTTTAGCATTTAATATATATATATATATAACATTTTATTTTTTATTGAGTAATAAATAATAATAAAATAATATGTATATGAATATCCAAAATCAGATAGATATTTTATGGTTATGTAAATTTATTATTGGATGGATAATAAAACATGTGAGCACCCAATGCTCTATTTTTAACATCAGAAACCCCTTCCTTGATTTTGGAAAAAAAAAAATGGTAGCCGGAGGAATTTTTTATTTATTAATTTTCAGGTTCATGTAATGGGATGCTAAATTTGTGTTTCTTTTTAAATATAAATATAATTATAGTTATTTTTTAAAATATTTTTTACATTGAAATATATTAAAATAATTTTTTTTTTATTTTTAAAAATTAGTGGATCAAAACAATTTAAAATATATAAAAAAATATTTTTTAATAAAAATTAAATTCTTTTAAAATACAATTTACACCACACCACGTTTCCAGACAACATCATTGCCATAAATCTCTACTAAGTCATGTCGGTAAGAAAAATGAAGCCCCAAATACTTTCTAAGATTAAAGCGCCTGGAGCAGAAGACGTGAATTAAAACATAGAATTAATGAACTGGCCGAACAGGACTCTTTCCTAAGACCTTAAATTAAGTTCAAGAAATAATGCAAGCAATGGAGCATGTAAGTAGTTTGCATTCAATAATTTTTTTTTATTAATTTGAGTATTTAAATTAATTAATTTATATATATCTCAATTAATTCTATAAATTTTAAAATTAATAATTATATAAATCTTTGTATACAATTATAAAAATAAATTTTTATGGTTATACCACCGACCGTATGGTTGTCGCATTCAATAATTGAAGGGTACGTTCGTGACTTTACCTAATTGAAAGACAGGCAGGCTGAGGCATTCAGCAATGGAGGACCCATTTCCACGAGCAGGGTTCCTCATTTCAGAGACGCCCCTCACTTTTCCTGGATATTTGTAAGTAGGCCCTCACAGTTGGTCATCTGTTATTATATTGGAATGTAGCTCGCAAGTAGCTTCTCATCTTAGAACGTGCCTAGCTATGCTCACCCCAAAGGTGTACGCACGTGTTGGTCGTGCCCATGGATGAAACCACGAGTTAAGAGTTACGAGAAAAAAAATAAAATTATAATTTTTAATTTTTAATTAATGTAATGTTAAAGTATAGATTAAAAAAATTAGAATCAACAAGTAAAATCCACTGTTTAGATCAAAAAACTAAAATAATTATATAAAAATTAAATTATAAAATTATAAAACTCAAACTTCTATAAATATAATATTAAAAGATAAAACTTATTATAACAAAAAAAAATATACATGAGAAGAAAAGAATTAAAAGTAGAAAAAACAAACATGATTCTAGTGAATAGTATTTTACGAAACTTATTGTAAAATCCTTTTTTCTTTTAGTTTTTTGTTAATCTGATCATTTTCCCATGCTATACTTTAGTTTGAGTAAAAAATTTATATGAAAAAAAATCTAAACATTACTAATATTTTTTCTAACAAAACATCTATTAAACCATGTAGACTTAGTTTTTTTAGTAGGTCCATATGCAATTTATATCACTAGTAAGAATATAGTTTAACTTAAAATAAATATTTATATTTTTTTTTATAAACACCAGGATGAGAATATATTGAATTGATTTGGATCTATCTGCGTCAATTTGTCAATATGAATATCAAGTTATAAAGTCATGATAACTCTATAAAAGTGAATTAAAGAAAATTATGAAATCCAATTTCCTATAAGTCAATGTTGAAAGGTGAAATTAAATAAAAAATTATTTAAAAAAAACCTAAAAATAACTCAAGTTCACCTGATTAACCTGTCAAACTTGCAATTTTGATTATGAGATTAAAATAACCTAATAAAAATAAATTGAAACAAATCATTAAGATTAATTCTCAATCAACCTAATGCTGAAAGATAAAATTAAAAAAAAAATCAATTAAAAAATAACATAAAAACAACTTGTGTCAATCCAAATAAACTCGTTAAACTTGTAAACCAAGTTATGAGATAAAGATAATTCAATAGAAACAAAATCAAAATAAATCATGAAGATTAATTTTCAATCAACTTAATGTTAAATGATGAAATTAAAGAAAAAAAGTCAATAAAGAAAAGGAAAAAAAAATATCCAATTCAACTAAGCTAAATTGTCAAACTCGCAATTTAGATCAAAATATTATGATAACTTCATAAAGAGTAAATTGAATAAAATTATAAAATCTAATATCAAATAAGCTAAATACTAAAGGATATAAATTAAATTAAAAAATTGATAAAAATGGGAAAAGGAAAAAAAAGCGACTTGGTGAACTAAAGTTCACTTGCTAAACCTGTGACCTCATTCTTAAGATGATGATCACCTTGTAAAAATCAAATAAAAAAATCACAAAGCCAAATTTCAAATCAACCTATCATAACCTATTTTTAGGTCATTTCTCAAATTCACTTTTTCTCTTTTAAAAATAAAAAAATATATTCAGATTAAAAAAATTAAAAAACATAATAACAATAGTGAAAATATGATGTCGGAGCGCCTAGAAAATGGATAGAAATTAGTTGAAGAAATGCAAAAATACAAATATTGAAATTTAACAGTGTATTGTTGACTGATGAGAGCCCTATTGACAAAGAAAAATTCAATTTGAGAAAAAAGTTTAAAATTAAATTTTTATAAACTCAAGTAAATTTTATTAGAGGTTTAATTGAATTTATATAGGTTTCGATTACAAGAAAAATTGATTTTTAAGTCAATTTACTCTTTAATTAGAAGAAATTAAAGTTTTAGAGTCAAAATAGAATTTTTGAGAGTTGATTTGATCAAATCAAGGACTTAATTGCATAGATATTGAAGTTTGATGGTCAATTAAGGACTTTATTGAAGAAATCCAAAGTCAATGACTAAATTGAAAGGGATGCGTAAATAAACTGACTAAAATTAACCAAATCAATGGTCAAATTCAAGAAATTGGAAGTTTAATGATCAATTAAGGGTCAAATTGTACAAATTCGAAACCAAGAACTAAAGAGAAAAATGCGCCAAAATCTGGGTTTTAAATTGAAGTTTTTCATAGGTAAAATTTAAAAAAATAAAAAGTTTGAAGCCAATTAAGGGTGTAGATAGAAATAAATACTCTTCATCTATTGAGTGGCCACCTTCTCAAGGCATGTGACGCCTTATTTCTTCATTAAATTAGATGAAACATACATGCAAACGATCCTGTAATACCTGAATCAATACTAGTATAAGCTGTTCATGTTGATCGAGGCTGCAGAGGTGGTGAGATCGCCCCAAAATAGCCAACCCGATAAACCATTTTCTTGCACAAAACTGACAATTCATTATTACTTCTTTAAAACAATGATTGAGATGCTTTCGGGTTAATCCTAGAACCAAGATTGTCATTAGAAGAGACAAAGTTTCCCTCGTCCACCACCTATAAATATATTTGATTTTCATGCTTCAAGGAGTAAAAATTAGGGGTCCAAAGTTAAGAAAAAATCATCCTTTTTTAAGTTCCTAGCATCTGCTCCTCCTTTTATTTTTCTATCCACCATAGCCTCCTGCCACAACCACTACTAGCATTGGTCTGTCCACCTCTATATCTATCAACCCATATCTTCAAAAGAGGTGGATTAGCCACTGTGACTATCGTCGTCATCAGCCTTTGTAGATTTCCTCTTTTTTTCCTCTTCTAGTAGTAGCGACGGTCATTGCCAAACACCATTGTTGCCACCGCTTGCATCATGTTACTGTTCACACCAGCCACACCACTGTTATCCCAGTTCAGCCTTTTTTCCCCTTATTCTTCTTATTCTTCTTCTTCTTCTTCACCACCATCACCATCTTCTTCCTCATTGTTCACTGTGTGAATTAATTCACTTTTTCTATTCATGCATCAACAATAAGCATGAATTATAATTTATATCCATCATTCATGCATAATAGGATTCGTCCTAGATTTTTTTTGATCGGGTCCAGTTGAGTTACACAAATTTTCAAAAAAATATTTTCAGAAAAATTTATGATTTTCCCATGCCGCATATTTTGTTACATAATTTTTCTTAATAGTGGTTTGGATTTTTATATTGTAAAGATACAAATGCGGTATTAAAATATCTAGTTTTTGTCAAAACCTTCAATTTTTTTTTTGTTTTCATGCATACTGCCAAGTCTTTCAAAGAAAAAAATCACATCATATTCATACAACAAAAATTCAAAAAATATATATTAGCATGTATATTGGCTTAAATAACTAATTTATTAAAGTCACAAGAACTTGGTCAATATTTGAAAAACACTCAAAAAATATTTTATTTTCTTTTAATATCTAGGATTATGAATTTATATGTAAAATGTAATCTCAATATTAAAAAGATAGTTTTTTATTTGACATTAGCACGATTAAGTTTTTATCAAATAAGATAAGGACCTCCTTATTGAGTATGACTTTTCTTAAATCATAGACAGATAAAAAATTAAAAAATATTATAAAATCTTAGTTTTTATCAGATAATAAAACAATACAATTTACTTTATATAGGATGTATTTGGGGTGCTATACCTTCTTTTTAAGCAACCAGTCTCCATACTCGATCTTTAAGACCAATTAGGGTTCTTAGTGACTAAAATATTAAGTGGCGACTCCTCTTTTATTTTTTTCCACTGATAAAAGATAAGAATTCCTTGTCTTTCTATATTTGCTAGATAAACACTCAACACTTGATAAGGGTACTAGACGACGGTTACGACGCCGCACACATGCAACACAACGCAATATTAGGTGGCAAAATTCAGAGAGAGAAAATTCAACTAGGAAAAGGGAAAAAAAATTGAGTTAACCAAATTAACCTATCAAACTCGCGATCTGGACAATAAAACTAGGATAACCTTATAAAAATAAAATTAAAAAGAATTATGAATCTTAGTCTTTAATAAACGTAATGTTGAAGAATGTAACTGAAATTGAAAATTCAATAAAAAAATAACTTAAGTTAACCTATAAAATATGTGACTTGAGTCATAAGACGAGGATAATCTCATAAAAATAAAACTAAAATAAATAATAAAACTGAATTCTCAATTAATCAAATGTTAAAAGATGAATAAAAGAAAAAAAGACAATTAGGAAAAGAGAAAAAACACTTATGTCAACCGAGTTAGCCTATCAAACCAACAATTATAACTTCTAAAACCAAGATAACCATATAAAAAGTAATTCTGAATAAATCAATGTTAAAAAATAAAATTAAAAAAGATATTTAAATTAAAAAATAAATACAATATTATTATAATAAATAGTATTTTGCAATAGTAATATTTTACGGCAATAGGTACGCTAAAATTCCTTTCCCCTATAAGTTTTTTATTAATGTCTGGAAAAAAGGTTTTTTATTAATGTCTAGGAATAATGAAAATGAAAGTAACGATGACTTATTGTTCTCACATGCTTGCATAAAATAAATAAATAAAAATAAATATAATTTAAGAATTGTGTTAAGACAATATAATTTAAATGTTTAAGGATCAATAAAGATGAAATTATAAATTTGAGAGTCAATGTAATAAAAAATTGAAAGACTTGATAAGTTTATAGAGTTAATTAAATTTTAATTTCTTTAATCAATGCAATGAAGGGTTTAATTAAAAAATATTAAAGTTTGAGGCTGATTTGAATTGAAATTGTAAGAAGTTAAAGTCCAATGATCAAAATAAATAGACAAGTGATATTATGGAAGGTTAATTAATTTTTTTAGGAGTAATTTTAAAAGAATCAAAAGTTGAAGAGAGAATGACACTAAAATACAGTGGTCCAATTGTAATTGATCCATGGGCAAAATTGAAAATAGCCATTTTTATTCAAGAAAACGGCACCGTTTTGGAATCACTGTTCATCGCCTTCTTTCTCGTCCCAAGCAGGAAAATGCGCCAAAACGATTTCAATCATGGACCACATCTACTACCAAGTTTACAAGCTGCCCAATATCACACGATTCATCTCCAAATGAAAGTTGGTTGTTACCATTGCAGGACTTTGAGTTCCCATAGTGCAGGTCGCTCATGGTCGCTATCATGGGGACAAACAGAGTGCACTTTCTGGCCTTATAATGGCCAGAGAAAGGCCAGACAGGGGGGACGGAGAGTACAGAGAGAAAGGGCACGAAACGATGAATCACACAAGACAGAGGACGACACCGAGATACAGAGAGAAGAGAGACCAGAGAAAAAAACAGAGAACAAAAGAAAAGAAAAGAATAGGCAGATAGAACAGGGAGAGAGGGAGGAATCCTGAGAGTAGAAGAAAGCATGAGATAAAACAGAAGAAGGGAGAGGACGTCGCCCAGTCAGGTCGTCACCAACGTCTTCATCTTCGGTCTTCAAGCTACAGGTCAGTAGCATTCTTCTTCCCTCGCTTTTCCTTCTTAATCACACTGGCACTGTTGCCAGCTTGCGTGAGTAATTCACGCATGCTAGGCAGCTGGTCAGTGGCCTGGGCCAGTGATCAGGCCAGACCTGCTGGATCTACCTCATCTCAAAAAAGAGAGAGGAGAGAATAGACCGGGCCAGGCTTAGACTTCAGGCCTTAGCCGGCCTAATTTGTATTAGGCCGAAGGTATGTTTCATGAAACACATCTTTATACTTTATCTCCTTTTATTTTAATATCTAGAACAAGATATCAAGATTATTTTAAAAATCTCTTGGATTTTTTTTGAATTTATTTACAGGTCCTTATTTTTTTTAATGGTTTCACTCTATAATTCGTGAATTTTTTTTATGAAATAGAAATTTGGTATATGATATATTATTTATTTTAAAAAATAAAAAAAAATATGTGCATTGATTTAAATTCATTTTATAGATTTATTTACTGGCGCTAAAATTAAAAATACTATACATTTTTTTCTATGAAATATTTATCAACATTAAATTTAAAAGTATTCGTAGTTAAATATTCACTTACATTAAAATTAGAAATATTACAAGTATATCATTGGTAGCATGATATAACAAATCCTTAACAATTTAAGACAAAATCAACAATACAATTTACTTAAGGTAGGACGCTTAAGTGGTAATAATATTTTTTATTTTGCGTAACTAGTACTGTACCATAGAATTTCTGTTAACAAGTTAGGATTCATAATGATCATAATACTAGGTATCGACTCCTTAAACAATACATTATCCATCTAAAAATAAGATGTCTGAAATCTTGTATTTTTTTTTTGCAATTGAATTTTTAAAAATCATCGCAATATCATGTGTGATAATACGTATTACATAAGTAAAAAGAATTGACTATCTCTTCTAGAAAAAGAATGTTGATTATTTAAGATTAAAAAATACTTTTCCCTAGAATTTATAAATTACTTATTCAAATCATTTTATTTTTTGTCCCATCAACATGATGACATATAGTGTGAGTGTTGTATTACCAACATGTAAATAAAAGATGCATATCTCATCTCTTAATCTCTCAACCAAAATTGTAACCAATTTGTGGTCAAGATTTATACTATTTAACTGACTAATCTAATAAAAATTATCTCGATGTCAAATGCTCGGACACACTCATGTAACTCCATCAATATATTTTTTTAATATGCATATGATTTTATTCTTGTATAAAAAGACATATTTTTATACTAACAAACTTGATTCATGTGTTCTTAGTGTTTTTGTTTCTTTGTTAAATGAACTTGAAAATGTATTTTTTAATGAAATTTCAAATGGATTGCTATCCAGAAAAGAAATTGAACATGAGATTAATCTAGTATCAAGTTTAGCTTTCTAATAGACTAACTGAAAGAAATAATTCTTGAAAAATAAATAAACTTTAAAGGCAAGTGAAAAGATTAATGTTAAAAGGTTACATTTAAGAGAAAGAGTTTATGTGTTGTTCCTGTACTTTTAGTAATGAAGAAATAAGATATCTGGACAACGTGTGTTGATTATAAAACAATCAATAAAATAACAATAAAGTATAAATATCATATTTCTAAATTAGATGATACGTGTTAATGAATTGCATGAGTCTTGTTTATTATTCAAAATTAATCTTAAAAATAAATATCATCACATTAGAATAAAAAAAGATAACAAATAAAAAATTATTTTTAAAACTAAATATAATCTATATGAGTGATTAATCATGTCTTTTGAACTTACTATTGTATCTGATACTTTTATGAGATTGATAAATTATATATTGCATGTATTGGTTGATAGGTTTGTGTTTATTTATTTTAATGATATATTGATGTATGATAAAGAATTAGATTAACATATATATAATTTAAGAAAAACATTTAATGTGTTTAAAAAGTAAAGTTTGTAGGTTAATTAAAAGATGCGTGATTTTTATATGAAAAATACACACACTTGTTATTAGTGTAAAATATATTGAGACGAATGAGGCTAGGTTAAGATTATAAAAATTAACATACATCTAAATGAAGTAAGAAAGGGGGCGAGAGAAAAGATGAAAGCGAGCAAGTGATTTTTGTGTGTTCTTCTACAGTAGATTGAAGAGAGGAGATTGTTTACTGTGGAGCTGCTGTGGTTGGTGTGTTTGTCTGTGGTGTTGAAGGGGGCCGTTGCTAGCGTGAATGTTCGCGGCAGGAATAATTGTGTTAGGCTGTGACTGGAAAGATTTTATTTATTTATTTTTAAACTTTTAACATTTTTTTATATATTTATCAATTCATTTGTTTTTATTTTTGAATTGCTTAGAGGTGAGGTTTTCAAAATTCAAATTATTCCCCCTCTCTTTTACAGCAACATTATTCTCCCTAATAGGAGTTTTATTTATTTTTTTCTAATTTTTTTTTTTAAAGTTTGTTATCATGAAAACGATAAACAAAATAATTCAAAACTACAAAATGACTGAAGATTAGTAGGATCAAATCCCGTCAAAAATATTTTTCTTGAGAATTTCTTATAATCTCCTATTTTTTATTTTTTTGAAAACATATTAAAAACAGGCTCAAAAACGAGTGACGATCGGTGAATATTACAGAGATGTTGTGTTGGCTTAATTTAACTCACGCCTTATGATTGGGCCCAAATATGGATCATGGATTTGATTTAAAGGCCTATAGAGAGTTCGATTTTCCTTAATTGAGAGGGGTAACGCCATTGGTGGGCTTGATCTTCTCATGATCAACTTAATGTTCTTTTTAATTTTCATGACATGAAATATAATAGTTCAATGTCTGAGATGTGGCCAGCAAGTTTAATGCTATGCGTGATTATGTTTTCCCCTTCTAAGCAGACATTGTCTTATAACTTCTAAAATTTCACTCTCTTAGCAATCCGCAGTGTTATCTTTTGATTGGTATGGCCATGCCACTCTTGAATTGGATTATAAAACAATGTTGTGATTGGTTTTGAACTGCAAAAGAAAAGTAAAACGAGCATGCCCCCATGTCTTAAAGATAGCCTAGGCGCAGGTTATAGTTTCACCTAGATCATTTAAAAATAAATATATCCATGCCAAATCATGAGAAACTCATTCATAATCAAATTGAAATCAAGTAATTGGGGACTCGATTACCTAAATTGGAACATGAGGGACCGAATATGAAGAGAGGCTTGACGTAAGGACTGGTTTGAGCCAGAAAAGCAACAATAGCTGGGCGATGCGTGTACTTCTAGAAGCGGATTCTTGGGCTGCGAAACAATTATTGCCCGCTTACCGAGAAGAAACATGGCCTTGGTTTGTGCTTCTCGAACAAATTTGGAGGCCTCGTCGCCGGAATTAGATTGTTAAAGGGTTTAATGTGCACAGGGAGGCAAATTGTTGAGCTCCCGGCCTCGATATTTTTAAGGTGGGTCTAAATAACATTGTATTATGCAAGTTTTACAGAAGTTCCTGCTTTTACATTGGACCACCTGTTAAAAGATTGTATAGGAATAAGAGGCTTCAGAAGTTGTAGTTATTTTCTCTTTTTTTATTTTATTTTTTGGTGGCGTTAAGCCCCCTTTTGTTACAAACAAACAAAATACAAATAGAATTGAACCGACATCTATCAGTTCTAGTTACTACTCTACATATGGAAATATTGAGAGCCTGAAAACCCATGTTGATAGTCTGAAACCCCCCCAAGGGATCCTACTATCTTGAAGTGCAAAAATAGTCATAACATATTTGAGGGCTCCACTCTCTCGAAGATGGGTATATTCATCTGAAAAGGGGAGTCCAAATTCTTGTTCCCAGTAGCCTTTTCAAGCACTAGCTTTTTTTTTTTACATGTTAATTCGGGTAAGTTTACACATAAAAACTCGAGAACCAACTAAAAAATACAAGCTATTTCCATCAACAACTAATTTTTATTATTATTATTTTGATTTACATAAATATTTGGGTCAGCTTGCGCGTATCATAACTAATTTCACAATTCATTAAATATCTTGCAAACTCAATAAATATATAAAACACTACTAATATGATAAGCATGTATATAAAAACTAAACCTAAATACAATAAAAAAAATAAGTTGCTTCCACCGTTACATCAAAACTCTCAGTGAAGGCTAACTTTATTATTACTATGGCACGAGATAACATTCTCAACAGCCAAAAGTCTTTTGCACCAGCATTTAGCTATTACTTTCTCTCCTTGATAGGTCCCATCTCTCTTGCCTTGGCCCTGAGAGGTAAATTACAGATAGCAACTATAAATGATAGATTATGGATCATAAAAACATTAAAATGTACTGTCAAATCAGTTTGTATGAAAAAATTGAAATGATTTAGTTTATGTATAGGATTATCCCCTTCCGAAGAAACTAAGGGCGAAATTCAGGAAACAACCGAACAAAATGATGTTTATCTGAGATTTTTTCTTTTTTTAAGCTTTCTAGTGGGTGGCGTCCATTAATGCTATTTAATATTTGTGGTTGGTTTTTAAAATGTTTGTTATATAAAAAAATATATTAATAATATTATTTTATTTTAAAAAAATTATTTTTAAAATCAATACATTAAAATAATTTAAAATATCAAAAATATATTATTTTAAAACAAGAAAAATTTAAATTCATTTAAAAATACTTTCCAAACACACTGCTTTAACAACTTCTCAATAGCTGTTGCTCTCAGGAATGACAAAGATTGAAAAGCCCTGGGCAAGGCCATGTGTTCCTAGGGTTCTTGATTTTCTTTCCTCGCAAACCCCAGGGATTAACGTGGCCAGTTGGTGTTGAGGCCCTCCATATTTTAAGTTTCTGCAGATTGGCTCAGCTGGTCCGTTTTTGTTTAACACGCTTTTCCTTAATGCAGATAAGACCCAGTTATGTGGGTGGTCTTGTCGATCTTGTACGGAAGGAGAGAAATGACCCAAGAATAGACTGGGGAAATTAAAGATGACGCACCCCCACATCCTCGCAAACCAAACCGGGCTATTTATGTTCGGTTAGCAAGGGACAAGCATGGCGATACTCTGTTGACAGTGGCTGGCTATGGTGCATAATCTCCCGTCGCAAGGTACAAGCAAGAAGAACGAGGTCTCCGGAACGAGCATTAGCATGATTTGCAGAATCTAGATTTTACTGGGCTGTGGCTGTGGTAAAGATAAACAGCAGATCGGCAAATTGAAATGCAATCTTGCTCTGACAGCAAGCAACAGGTTATTTGCCGTCTCAATCCAGTATGAGCGACGGACCACACGCCTTTTGTTGTATGCTAGCCCTTTATTCAAGTCCTCGACGTTTTGGATTCTTCGTTCATTAAATTCATAAAACACCAAAGTATGGTTTTTTATCTAAAGATTTATTTTTATCTAATGAACATCTTTTAAATGTCCATAAATCAATTTAGTTACTCACAATAATTTAAAATTCATTAAAAAACACATAAAAAAACCTGAAATAAAATCTTTTCCAATTTTGGTCCTTTTTTTTTTTTCCCATCCGATACCTTTATCTTTCATTTATTTTTTATGACAATATTTCTTTTCAATTTTATTTTTTCCATGTGGTTTTCTTATTTTTTATATTTTAATAGTCTATTTTTTAACTTTATATTTCCTTTATAGATTTCACCTATCAATCATTAATCTAGAAACAAAATGAAAAAAAAAGGAAAAAGAAAAAAGACAAGGAAAGGAAGACTAATGAATATATGAATAATATTTCCACTCCAGCTTTTTTAAGTCAAAATGTTAACTTTCCTCGTTTGCTTGTCTCCTTCTCACAATTAGACTATCTCGCAAGAACACTACTTTATTAGAAAGATAGCTTACGTTTCGCCGCCGGCAAGCGATATTAATTTCTTCTTTCGTAATTTAAGAAAAATAATATTTAAGTTTTGCTAGCAACTTTAGTCGGTGGCTGGACTCCTTTGCCACCGCATGTGCCGCCTAAAGGACACATAAGCGGCGTCCACTCTCTAACGTTCTAGTAACTTTTTTTTTAATTAATATTTATATTTATTAAAATGCTTTTTTTTTAATTTAAATTGACTATAATAATAATAAAAAAAACTATGTTGGGACTTGATTGGCAATTTTATTTTATTTTTCGCTTGTAAGGAAAATGAAATTATTTTATTTTGCTAGATAACGAGAAAAAGCCTGAAAATTTCCTTGACATTATTTTAAAAAAATTGAATTTAAAGGTACTGATGTAATTTTGCTGTTTTGAAAAGATTAAACAAACTAAAATACCCTTGTATTTATTTTTAACTAAAAAAAATCATTGCACAAAAAAAAATACTGATATATACCATCAAAGTTGGTAACATTAATTGAAGCTACATTCCAATCCTAACTCATGTGGCTGTTATAATTAATGGAGAGCAAAAATGATATTTTACTGTACAACAAGATTCTTTTTAGTTTTTTTTTTCTTAACTAGCAATTCAATCTCCGATCCGAAAAAACATGATATTTTCAGTTTTAATTACTCAGTTCTCCATTAATATATGATTAAAATTGTAGGAAAAAAGGTAATCACGATGGAACCCGCCAAAAGCGACTCAGCAATTTCCATCTAGTTAAATGCGTGTTTGGCTGGCACTGTATTTTAAAAATATTTATATTTTATTTTATTTTAAATTATTTTAAGATACTAAATTAAAAAAAATAAAAAATATCATTAATGTATTTTTTTAATGATAAATATTTTAAAAAATAACTACAATTATTCTTTCAAACACCATATTAAAAGATTTAATTTCTCACTATTTTATGATTTTTTTTTATAATATAATCAAAAATTATTTTAGTATGAAAATTAAACAAGCTTCTCCTGAAGATGAATAAATATTATTCTTAGTTTCTGTTTTTGGAAAACAATGGTTTCAATATTAAAAAAACTATTGAAAAAAAAACAAGTGCGATCCTCGAAAAATAATAAATAATATCTTATTAGTAATTATGTAGATTTTTTTATGATTTTTTTTTAAATCTCATCTTTTCTCCAACACCTTCTATAAAAAGCTATAAAAGCTAAAAGAAATCAGTCCTCCCAGTCTCCCTTCCAAGATCAATTCACTCAGAGGTCTTTCCAGAACAATTTCTTCATCCTTGAAGTGCCCAGAAAAAAATGAATTTTCAATTGAATTTTGTCTTCTTTTACTTATGCGGTTGATTGACCAGCCCGCGCTGTGTGAATACGACAGGGTGCATGCTAGATCATGTGATTTTTCTATAGCCACAAAAGAATAATCTAGCTTTCGGCCTTCTGGGAAAATATCGCGTGGTTTCTACAATTATTGGATGCTCTTGCTTTTGAAGCACCAAAATATCCTCTGCGCAATGACGTTCAATGAAAGAGCAAATAATTCAAGATTTTTTTAAAAAAATATATACCAGTAAAATAATTTATTTTTGTTAAAAAAATTAGTGAAATATTGGTACATGTTACAATTAAAATCATGCCATTCAAGCTTTTTATTGTTTAAATTCATGATATTTTCAAAAAATATTAGGAAATGAATTGCAGCACAGAGAATGCAAATGAGAGAAAAATAAAAATAAAAATCTAAAAAATACAATAACGTAATTATGACATAACTGATAGTATAAAAAAAAAATTGGAGAAAAAAATTTAACAAGTATATCGTATTTGTTACTTAGATGATTCACTTGTTTTGTATATTAAATGTAATTAATTGTATTAATTATTAATTAAATTTTTTTATATTGTTAGGTTGAAATTTTTGTATAATATTAATAATATTATAATTAAAATTTTAATAAATATAAAAATCAAAGAGAATAAATAACAAAGAAATAAAATATAAAAATTTATCAAAGTCATTCTAGAGGAGAGAACACCACATGCACCGCCATGAAATAGAGAAGCCTTTGAGAAGAATCTAAAGGAAACCCGTGTTTATCGTTGAAAGCCTTCACACAAATAGCTTGAAAGTAGAGTAGCGGTCGATGCATTTTGACATGGCATGATTTTTTTAATATTTTATATTTATCAAATAATTAATTACTGCCATGCTAACATAAATATTACAAAAAAACAAAAGTAAAAAAGATAAAAGAGCCCGTTGATAGCCTATCATTTTTTGCTTTTTAAGGGAAGTACCACCTTTTCATTGTGATATTACGAAAGAAAAGGATGAGAATGACGACCAAGGATGGCATTTCATTGATTTTTTTTTATTCTTAAAGGTATTAAGAAATTCAATTTTGTTAAAAAAAGGGAAAAAAACGTGTTATTCTTAGTCAATTTCATAATAATTGAGAGATGACGTGTAAAGACTGTTACCTCAAAAATAAGCTTATTGATTTTATTCAAAGAGAAAAATAATTACACTGTAGTGGTAAATGATAAACTAAATTTATTGCGATGTGTTTTTGCCTTCGGTTTTAGTTTTTTTAATATGTTTTGTTAACCCGGAGGCAATTTATATGGTCAAACTCAATTATTTCTAGAAAAGGACAGTTGAGTAATTTACATGGCTGTTGTTGTCTTCTCAGCGTCCGGAACAAATATAAATATTAATAATGTCATGACGTCCTAGGCCAACGGCTCTAAACGTGTATGGAGCAGCTCCCCTACACTGAAGATGACCCGACTACAAATTCCCGATGCTACACGGGGAAGCGGCACCCGACACCCCGTGTACCACGGTGTCCGAAAACGGAGGTGGGGAAAATGGGTGTCTGAAATTAGAGAGCCGCGCAAGAAATCACGCATCTGGCTAGGCTCATTTCCTGTGCCAGAAATGGCAGCCAAGGCATATGATGTGGCAGCGTATTGTCTCAAGGGTCGTAAAGCGCAGCTCAATTTTCCTGAAGAGGTTGATGACTTGCCTATACCGTCCGCGTGTACGGCCAGGGATATTCAAGCAGCAGCAGCAAAGGCAGCACATTCGGTACTGATTCCAATGAAAAAGAGCAGCGAAACACACAATGACGGTGGCAGTGACGGCGAAGTTGCTTGTGATGATTTCTGGGGCGAGATTGAATTGCCGGAGTTGCTGCTGAGTAATAGCGGGTACAGTTGGGATTCTTGTGGATGGAATACTACTCTTGCAAGTGATAATTCAACGTGGCAGCCGGATGGAGAGGGTCTACAGCCAACCATGGCATGTCCTTAATGTGCCTCCATTCCAGGCAAGTAGTAAATCTTCATGTCCTTTAAAATTGGCTGCTCTCTCTCCCCCTCTCTCTGTATATATGAAAATGCGTGTGTATGTTTTTGTAATAACAGTTAAGTAATTTGTTCTAATAAACTGAAGTGGCCCCAACTATTGTGAGTTTACCTATTTATACAGCTTTTTTTCCTCAAATTGAGATCGTTTTGGCATCATACATGTGCTGAATGAGGCTTCTGCAGAGGCGGCTGCAGTTTTTGCCCCTCCTAATGAAGATGCTCATGGTGGATGTAGATGCTGTACTAGCTATCATATACATCGACCTCAAAGCCAATTTACTTGAGTTTTTTAACGTGCAGTCATCGTATTCTCGGGGCAATGTTTTCTCTGGTTCAAATTCTTAGAGCAATTTAGTGCATTGAAACAAGCCCTTCTCAGAACCGAAATATTCATGGAAGTTACTGTTTCATACGTGGTTTTTTCCAGATTTAAAACTTAAAATAAATGGTAGAGTTCAATTTTAGTGAAGCTTGCATATAACCTGTATTGCGTAGGAACATCTGAGGGATAAATTGACACACTATAACTTTAAATTAATCATGTTAAATGGTAACCCCGCTTAGATTGAAACCTCTTGATCGAGAAATGTCTGGTCCCGACAGAGAGGTTAGGTGTCTTCCTCACAATAAGCACAGTGCAATTTCATCTCGATAGATGGGAATATTCTTAACCTTCAAAAGATTAATTTTGTTTTTCGGGGACTATTTTTTTAAAAGAACTTGTCTTACTTATGTTCTTGCTAGTAAAACTTGTTGATGTATTTTCTGTTACCTTAAATTGACTCTGAATTCTCCACGTACATTGGACTTCTCTATATTTTAAACTCACGGAGAAGATAAAAACTTGGGAATTCACTCGCCATGCAAGGAAATAAGTATACAGTACTGTCATAAGTTTGTCCTCTCTGATCTAAGGCCAATTCCAGTTACATTGCCATTGTAGTAGAGAAATAAACAAGTACGGAACGTAGGTCGCGCTGTAATTCTATAGTACTGCAAGGCTTTTGTGGTCTCAACTGCACAGCGAATCTGCAGAGGAAAGAGATCGCTGCCTTTGCTTTCGTTTCCTCAACGTCATTCTGGCGTGGTCTATTTTGTGATGTGCAATGCCACAAATGACAAAACTGAAATACCCATTGAATTCTAGGCAATAATCATTCATCCATCACGTGAATTAGAATTAGACTCGATTAGTACTCCTAGCAGTCCTCTAAATTATTTGTTTTTTTTACCTTATAGAGTTTTAAAATTAATAATTATATAAATTTTAAATAATTTAAAAAATTAATAATTTTTAAAAACTAAATTTATAATCTGATCAGTTAAAATATAATTTTTATATTAAATCAAATTATTTATTATTACAGGATGTGAGAATTATCAATTATGGGTAATTCAATGCAAGCATATTCTTTTTAATTTAAAAATTTATTCGATCCAGAATTATATACATAATACGGAATCGTCGTCCCTCAATTCTAGAATCTCACTGGTTCAAGTTTGGATTTGAGCAGTATTTGATTCTCAAATGTTGAAATGACATCAAAGCACACGGTGCTTGTGCTTCTCCATCAGTATTTGATATACGGGTTGCGTGTTCTTTTATGGACCACGGTATCATCATTGAGTCAAAATATAAATAAAATTGAAAAAAATAATTTATATATGGAACATTTTGAATGCATTTGTCATTTATATTGCCTTTATTATTATTTTTAATTCAAAATATACATTAAAATTTAAACAGATTTATGTTACTTTATATTTATTTTTTATAAAATAAATAAAATTAAAACTCATGATTATTTGGTTATTAAAATTTTAATATTATAATAAAAATTTATTTTAATTTAATAATTTAAAATTTAAAATATAATTTATATTATTATTTAGGTAAAGTTCCACGTTGGCATGCCTCGGCATTGGGTTCTGAGCATCAGTAATGCAGTTTCCCTATAACAAAGCATCACCAGGATGGTGACAGAACAGGCAATTGCTTCAACTCGAAAGGAGAAACAGACCCACAGGGGATCCTCGCTTGGTCTCCAGGGGTTCAGTAACTTGGGAAACACTGGCTTCGTCCAAGGTCGGCCGAGCGCCTCGTTTTTTATCCTACACAGTACACGGATGTTCTTGTGATCAAATTTTTATTCTGACTTTACGATGAACTTGAAAACTTCCCGAATACATGCAAATGGTTTGCTTTCATGAAAAGTACTGAACAAGGAAAATTTGGATAGAAGTCTGTCGAGGTGATTCAGGTACAAAAGTGTTGCACCTAACAATACTGAAAATCGAACCCGAAATATGTGTCTGATACGCACGACACTATTTGAGCATGCGTAGCCCAGTTAGGTAAAAGGGGTGATGAAATTGTGCTAGTTACAAAGAAGTGCCCTTTTTTCATGTCCAAAATCTTGGCTCGCAGCTCACCGTTCCCTCTCGTAGGCCTAGTGGTTTCAATTTCTCGACGCTCTGATTCATCGACAATGACTGAATAATCCGAGTTCATTGTGACCAGAAAGTAAAGGGGTAAAAAAAAAATCAAGGAGAGTTGATCGTGACAGTAAGAGGCCCTGTCCTGGAGTGTTGTTAATCAATGTGCTACAGGATTGATAAATCTCATGATCTTGAGGGGATAATATTCAGACGTTATTCGGTGAGATAGAAAGATAACCACCTAAAGTGCAGGCTTGCACCCACAAGAATGCTCTATGAACCCGTGACTATTACGTTGTGTAACTGGTGGGGAAGTGAAATGGTGTGGTAGACGCACATTTGAGGTTTGAAAGATGATTAATCAGTGCAAATTAACAACTTTATGATAGTACCGGACCACCACCTACGGCCTGCAATTTCCGGTGTCACCACGTTTTTCAAGGTCTGAAATTTAGCCATCCAAAGCGGGTTCTGCGAGAGAGAAAAACTAGAAAAGGATGATAATTTCTTCTTGCAGTAGATTCCCAGTGAAACTTAATAGTCTTTGAATTCAGGACCAGTTGATACTTGGGAATTTATTTAGTCACCGATCATATTCAGGGTGCATAAATGATAAAACTACTTTTCCAGCACTCTCGCGGTCAGTGCTGAAAATGTAGACATGACCAATTTATCAGGAATTAGCACGTCGTATTGTCACCTAGCATTAATTTTAAGATGAAAATCAATGAAAAGATCAAGGAGAGTGTAAATTACTGTTTGATTATAGAATGTTTGTTTTTTAAAATGATATTTTTTATTATTAACATATTAAAAAATTGTATTTTTTAAAAACAATGCATCAATTTTTTTTTTTAAAAAAAAAACATGTTGAAACTCTGAATGCAACGCTCCGGAACCGAGAAGGGGACTGCGGTGGAGATCGTGGTCAGAATTTAATGACTTTGGCAGGTTTTCGAGGCGGTCCATCTACCATTCATTGAACCACAAAATTAGTGAATTTTACACGTGACAGAATTTAGGAGAATGAGGAGAGGAGACAAGAGGGGGCAGTCACCATGTGGTGAGGTGGTCCTGTATTGTCTTGTGAAAGGTACCTCGTAGGCTAGATACCCCGCGAGTTGAAGGATTCATCCAGCTGTAATCGTCTATCCGTCATTTATTTTGGTACCGTGACATCTTATTTACCAACTAAATTATTAAATGATGATTAATGTAGTTTTTACGTGGTGTAATCTAATTAATTAGATTTTAAATTTATTTTTTAAAAATTATTAATTTAAATATCATAAATTTTAGAGTTGTTAAAGAATTATATAATTATAAATTTTAAAATTTTAAAACATTAATTAAAATGCATGTGATCTAGATATTTATAATTATATATATAAAAAAATTATTAAATGATAAGTTTCAGGGCAAACTTCCATGTATTTACGCCGTTGAAAGGAGAAAGATAAAACACCACTCTGGATTGGCCACAAACACACAAAACAAGTTTTTTATTAGACTTGGAGTGCCCTGATGGTTAAATTATTAAATTAGTTAAAGCTATATGAAAAATATAAATTTTAATTGTAATGTATAAGCTGGTCCAAATAATCACATTAATTAAAAAAATAGTTTTAAAGTTTATATGCTGTACGTAGTATAGTGCATCAATGAAGATAATAAAAGCAGGTGCTGTGAAAATTTGGAATGTGACATGCATGTCTAAATCTTGTCTCTCTTACACGATGATTCATGGATGTGTGTGTGTGATCACGTCAAATTACACAAAGAAAAGGGTGTGTGTGTGTCTTGCATGAACTACTTTAGAAGAAAAAAAACTAATTATTAATTAAATAAATGTTAAATGATAAAAAAATATTATATTTAAAAAAGAAAAAAGAGAAAAAAAATAAAGAGATGGAAAACATGAAATTTTTTTTACATGTGTTGCCATACAATCATGCCACATATTCAAAATTAATTATGGTTTGTTGAGTATTTGGTTGGTTATAAATAGCCACATGAACACAATAAATTAACCTAGAAAGATAGACAAGGACATAATAAACCAGATCGATATGGTGCAATAATATTTTTATGCTTTAATCTTTTTTAAAAAATAATTTAGAAACAAAATAATAATAACTAACTCTGAAACAATGCACGGCAACTATGAATGATAAATTATGGGGCATAGAACATGAAAATATAATTATCGAGGAATGGTTCAGTTGAGAGGAAAATACGAGAAGGGAAACGGAAAAGGGAAAAAAGAGAGGAAGGTGGGAATATGAAAGAAAGATTCTTTTAACACATGTCAACATAAAATTCTGTCGTGTATTCAAAATTAATTATATTTTACTAATTTCTTAACTCGAGAATATAAAAAACCACAAAGATGGAAATGATACATTAAAAAATAAAAGATAAAGTAAACGAAATTGATATAGTATAGGGATATTTTCTAGCTTTAATATTTAAGAAAACAAATAAAATAATAATTTATAAACAAATAAATATTAAAAAAATCTAAAACTTTACATAGCAACTATACATATTTATCTGACTATTTAGATAGCAATCAAATCATAAAAACTTAAAATTAAAAGATTTATTTTTTTGTAGTATTAAGTTTGAATGTTAATGTAATAAACATTAAAAAATTATATAATTATTAATTTTAAAATTTATAAAATTAATCATATCACATATACTAATTTAAATATTTATATTAATTACAAAAAAACTATAAATGGTTATCCGTGTTTGTTTTTTTAAGCTTTCTGGTGGGTGGCGTCCGTTGATATTCCATAGCTCTCGCTCCTAGGAAAGACGAAGATTGAATGGACTTGTGCACGGCCAGGTGTTCCCAGGGCTTGCGACTGCTTGTACCCGGGGGATTAACATGGTCGGCTGGTGTTGAAGCATTTGATTATATTTGTTAGCGTTGTTATGAATATTTTTTAAATACTATTTATTTAAAAATAATATTATTTAAAAATAATATTATTTATTTTTAAAAATTATTTTTATATTACTATATTAAAATTAAAATAATTTTAAAATATAAAAATATTAATTTTAAATAAAAAATTTTAAATTATTTTTAAAATAAAAAACAAATAAAATCTTACATCATACAGATAGAGTCAGGTGATGCTTTTTGTTTCATGTCTTTCCTTTCTGCAAATAAGCCCTTTGGTGGTTTTGTTGAGCTTGTACCTGATTATTAGTTTTAAAATATTAAAAAATATGGTTATAATTATTTTTTAAAATTATTTTTTATTTTTAAATATTAAAATAATATTTTTTTATTTTTTAAAAATTATTTTTGATACCAGCACATCAAAATTATCTAAAATTATAAAAAAATATTAATTTCAAATAAAAAATTTATAATTTTTTAAAATATTTTTAAAATATAAAAATAAACAGCGCTATAAACTCGGTTACCACGGTATATACATGGCGATACTTTGTTGACATTGGCTGGCTATGGTGCGTAATCTCCCGTCGCAAGGCACAAGCAAGAAGAACGAGGTCTCGGGAACGAGCATTAGCATGATTTGCAGAATCTGGATTTTACTGGGACGTGGCTGAGGTAAAGATAAACAGCAGATCTCAATCTTGCTCTGACAGCAACGAAGACAACAAGCAACAAGTTATTCGCCGTCTCGATCCAGTATGAGCGACGGACCACTCGCCTTTTGTTGTATGCTAGCCCTTTATTCAAGTCCTGGACGTTTTGGATTCTTGGGTCATTAATTTCATAAAAAACCAAAGTTGTCGTTAAAAAGAATCACTCCTTGCTTTTGTGGATGTTGAATTTGGGTGGCTGGAGAATCTAAGTATTGTTTTTTTTATCAAAAATGTTTTTTATCTACTGCACATCTTTTAAATGTTTGTAAATCAATTTAATCATCAAAAACACTTTGAAATTCAATTAAAAACACATTATAAAACCCGAAAAAATATTTTTTGATATTTTTTTTTGCATTTTCAAAGTTAAAAAACATCTTTATTGAATTCATTTTAATAAAAGGTATTATTGATACAAAAATCTTTCGTCTTGGTTTCTAAAATGTAGCTAAAATAAAAAAAATAATTTTATTTATTATAAAAACTAAAAAAAATAACTAAAATGGCTTATTATGAATTTTATACTAGCCATTTGGATTTTTTATATTCTAATCCTTTATCTTTAAACTTTATTTTCTCTTTATGGATTTCACCTATCAATCATTAATTTGAAAAACAAAAGGTTCCAATTGAAAAAAAAAGACTGATGAAAAAAAAAGGTGATTGAATATTAATATATAAATAATATTTCCACTCCAAATGTTAAAGGATAATTTTTTTTTTAAAAAAGGTCAAAATAAAACAAACAAATAAATAAATTATAATGTCTAATTCTCAACAATTAAATGTTAAAAAATAAAATAAAATAAATAAAAAATAATCAAAATAAAAAAATAAAAACCAACTATGACACAAAACAAGATGAAATTAAATGATGTAAAAGGCCCATGAAAATTCAAGTTAGCATGACAAATTTATAATTAAGGCCATAAAAATATTCAATCTCTAATGTACCTTGTATTTAATGATGAATATAAAAAATTAAATAAAATAAAGATTAATATCAATTGGGCTAGCATTTAATATCTATGTTCGAGTCGTTAAATTAGTATCACCATATCAAAAAAAAAAAAAATTGAAGTCATTATCAATAAATTTAATGTTAAAGAATGGAATAAAAAAATCAATTTTAAAAAAAATATAAAAAAAAACAAACAAAAGAATAAAAATTTAATCTCACATAAAAATAAATGACAGGGATGAGTTGAGAAAGGAATTCAATTAGGAAGTGGATATAAAAAAATATAAATAAAAAATAAAAAATATATTTAACATACAAATTAAATAAAATTAAAAGGTAAAAAATGAAATAAAAAAATAATAAAAAAATAATTTTTACCCAAAGGTGGAGGAATGACCGATCGATGTATTAACAACTTTTTTAAATATTTTATATTTATTAAATGCTTAAATTGCTTTATAGCTAATATAAATATTACAAAAAAAAAATACCAAAATAAAGATACAGAATAACGCGTTGATAGTTTATTAATTTTTTTCCTTTTACAAAAACTCAACCAGCCTTTTCATTGTGATAATATGAAAGAAAAGGATGAAAATGACCAAGGATGTCATTTCATTGATTTTCTTCTTCTTTAAGGTATTAAGAAATTCAAATTTATTTAAAAAAACGTTACTAGTTAATTTTATAATGATATAGATAACGTCTAAAGATGGCTACCACAAAAATAAGTTTATTAATGTTTTTAGGGAAAAAAATAATTACACTGTAGTGTATAATTATTAAACCTGAACTGTAGTATATAATTATTAAACCCGTTCTAGATTAATCTAGTCAAAAAACTAAATTTCAAATTTTATAAGTTAACTCGGATAAATTTGAATTAATTTGAAAAAAATTAAAAAAATTAAAAATTTAATATTTTATATGAAAAAATTAAAAAAATTTATGTAAACATAGACTATAAATTTTATAAATAATAAAGTTTTAAAAAATATTTTCAAAAGTTTTTTATGTAATATTAAAAAGATATTATATTAAGTTTTTAAGTTGAAATATTTAAACTAATTTTTTTTATTCTGTATTGAAAAAACATAATTTTTTTATTGAGAATATAAAATATATATACATATAGCAATAGATTTAAAATTTTATATTTAAAAAATATAACTTTTTTCTTATCAAAATAGAGTATATGTATTAATGAGTTTCAAACATTGAAAAAATATAATTTTTTAATTATGAATATAAAATATATATATTAATAGGTTTCAAATCCTATATTAAAATGATATTATATTATTTTTTTAAGTTGAAGTATTTAAACTAAAAAGTTTTTTATTTCTTATTTAAAAAAATATTTTTTTATCAAAACATAAAATATATATATTAATAAATTTTTTATTTTATATTTAAAAAAAATATTAAATCTTGTAGCTCGTTAAGTACACTAAATTTATTAAGTTATTATATTGGCTTATCATTTAAAACTGAATAAGTCTAACTCTTAAATCAATCTATTTCCAAATTAATCTCTAAAATTGACTTAGATTTAATGACTATGCTATGCTATAGTTGTAAATGATAAACTAAATTTATTGCGATGTATTTTTGCCTATGGTTTTAGTTTTTTTTAATATGTTTTGTTAATCCGGAGGCAATTTATATGGTCAAACTCTAACATTTTTTAGACAAGGACAGTTAAGTAATTTACCTAGCTGTTGTTGTCTTGTTACCGTCCGCAACAAATATTAATAATGTCATGACGTACTCAGCCAACGGCTCTAAACGTGTATGGAGCAACTCCCGTTCACTGAAGATGACCCGACTACAAATTCCCGATGCTACCCGGGGAAGTGGCACCCGACACCCCGTCTACCGCGGTGTCCGAAAACGGAGGTGGGGAAGATGGGTGTCTGAAATTAGAGAGCCACGCAAGAAATCACTCATCTGGCTAGGCTCATTTCCTGTGCCAGAAATGGCAGCCAAGGCATTTGATGTGGCAGAGTATTGTCTGAAAGGTCGTAAAGCGCAGCTCAATTTTCCCGAGGAAGTCGATGATTTGCCTATACCGTCCACGTGTACGGCCAGGGATATTCAAGCAGCAGCAGCAAAGGCTGCACATTCGGTACTCATTCCACTGAAAAAGAGCAGCGAAACAAACAATGGTGGTGGCAGCGACGGTGAAGTTGCTGGAGATGATTTCTGGGGCGAGATTGAATTGCCGGAATTGCTGCTGAGTAATAGTTGGTACAGTTGGGATTCTTGTGGATGGAATACTACTCTTGCAAGTGATAATTCAACGTGGCAGCCGGATGGAGAGGGTCTACAGCCATCCATGGCATGTCTTTAATGCGCCTACATTAATTCCAGGCAAGTAGTAAATCTTCATGTCCTTTAAAATTGGATGTGTTAATCCTCTCTCTCATGTGTATGTTTTTTTTAACAGTTAAGTAATTTGTTCTAATAAACTGAAGTGGCCCCAATAATTGGGAGTTTACCTATTTATACAGCTTGTTTACCTATTTATTGTATTATTTATTATATATCATTCAATAAAAAATTACATTAATTGAGAATATATGTGGATTATATATGTTTTGTTATAAAATATTGTTAATAATTAAATTGAATAAATAAATACATGGATGATTAAAATTATTCCAAAAAACTAAGCTTGAGAAGAAAATGAAGATAGATCATGAAAGGCTAGAAAAAAATTGATCAATAATTTTATTAAAAAAATATTATATTAATATTAATATTATAAAATAAAATTTTAAATATATTGAAACTTTTTATTTCAAATCTCTAATAAAAAAAACTAGATCATAGGCTAAATGGTCCAACTCTTGATCTATTGAAAGACAAGAGCTTCATGCATGGGCCTATAAAGCCCAACATGCTTGTTCTGGTCTCTTATTTCTTTTCTGTTTTTAATAATTTGAGATGTTATCTGTAATTTTACTTTCATATATTATATCATCTATTTATCTAGTTTCTTGCCACTAAATAGATCAAGTTTTTTTTAATCTAAAAATTAATTTTTAATCTATTTATATTTAATGAGCATCTTTTTAATGTCTATAAATCAACTTAACAACTCAAAACACTCTAAAATTCATTAAAAAACACATGATAAAACCTGAAAAAAAAAATCTCTCAATTGTACTTTATTTTTTTCCAGTAAATTAAAAGGTCAAAATACACCTTCATTGAATTGGTCTTAAGAAGAGGAATGCATTTACATAAAGATTTTTCATTCTGGTTCATAAAATATAACAGATAATTTTATATCTCCATCTTTTTTTTGGCAAGGTCCTTCCTAAAATAGGGACTAAGAAAGATATCAAAATTAAATAGTTTGTATTAAAATGATATATTGCGTGATTTTTATATTGACCGTGTGGTTTCCCTGCTTTTTACATTTTTATTTTTGATTTTTTATCTTTTAAGTTTTGTTTATTTATTTAGTTATGGGTTTCTCCTATCAATCATTAATTGAGAGATAAAAGTTCCCAATTGAAAAAAGAAAGAAAGAAATAAAGACTAATGACAAAAAAAGTGAGGTGATTGAATGTTTATATATGAATAATATTTCCTTAAATTACTAATATATTTATATAGAAAAATAATGTATTAGGATATATTCATTTTATATATTAGCACATATAACATTTTTATTTAAATAATATCGCTAGCAAATACATTTAAATACAAAACATGTTATATTATACAATAATCATATATTTTAAATCATATCAATTGTGTTGTAAAATTAGAATACTATAAAAAACAAATTTATTTTTACTTTTCTCCAAGTACCAAAAAATGATTATATGTATATAACATTGTATTTAAAATATTTATATTATGTGTATAGTTAGAGTAAAAAAAAACTATATATAAATACATGATACAATAAATTATTTTTTTATCATTACACTTTTTTTATTTTTATATCTCATTGTAAGTGGTCAAATAGTTACATTTAATGTTCTATACATGTTAAATAAACTTGAAAAAAACCATTAAAACTTTTAAAAATAATTTTTTAATTTATTTTTCATGAAAAAAATTAAGAAATATTTTTAAATTTATCATTAAAAAATAATTTACTTTCCATATAAACCACTTTAAAAAAACTACACTCCATCAAATAAATAAATACTAAATTACGATCAACAAGTCATCCATTTTAACATCATGGATCTACAAGTTCTGGACTAACAATAAGAGCTTGGACTCGACTATTTATCTTAGGGCCTAGATAACCGGCCCAATGAAACTCCCCTCTGTTCTCTGAGTTCTCTTCTTCAATCCCACGAAACGGAACCATCCATCGTCCACCAGAATAAAGCCCAGTCAGTCTACCACACTCTGTCTGTCACTCACGGTCAGAAACCCTCCAAAATTCTCTTCAAAAAATCCCTTACTTTTCCCTCTCTAGCCATTTCACTTTCCTCTCCCTTCCTCTCTCTCTCTCTCTCTCACACAGACACACACACTCTAATTTTCGTATTTCAATTTCTCAAAACCCCAGAGAGCTGCCTACACTCACAAATTCTAAAAAGATTCTCAACCAAATCATGGAATACAATCCAGAGTTCCTCTCTCGATGTTTCCTCCACACACTCTCTCCACAACCCAAACCTCGCCGCGCCGCCGAATCCAAACTCACCGAACTTGCCAACCACCCCAACTACGCCCTCGCTGTCCTCCGCCTCGTAGCTGAACAGTCAATCGACGAACAGATCCGCCACGCCGCCGCTGTCAACTTCAAAAACCACCTCCGCTCCCGGTGGGTTCCATCTCTCGATTCCTCCTTCACTCCAATTCTCGACTCCGAAAAGGACCAAATCAAAATCCTTATTGTCAATCTCATGCTCTCCTCTACTCCTCGTATCCAATCTCAGCTCAGCGAATCGCTCTCTCTTATTGGACAACACGATTTCCCTAAATCCTGGCCCACTTTGCTGCCTGAACTCGTGTCAAATCTGCTAGCCGCTTCGCAATCCGATAATTATGCTTCAATTAATGGTATTCTCGGTACTGCTAATTCCATTTTTAAGAAGTTTCGTTATCAGTACAAAACGAACGATCTCTTAATTGATTTAAAGTATTGCCTGGATAATTTCTCTTCCCCATTGCTAGAAATGTTCCTTAGGACAGCTGCTTTGATAGATTCCATGGTTGGTTCAGGTGGGGGGTCTCCGGTTACTCTAAAGCCGTTGTTTGAGTCACAGAGATTGTGTTGTAGAGTATTTTATTCATTGAATTTTCAAGAGTTGCCCGAGTTTTTTGAGGATCACATGAAAGAGTGGATGACTGAATTTAAGAAATATTTAGTGAATAACTATCCTGTGCTGGAGAGTAGTGCGGAAGGATTAGGTCTGGTTGACGAGCTTAGGGCTGCGGTATGCGAGAATATTAGTCTTTATATGGAGAAAAATGAGGAGGAGTTCAAGGATTATCTGAATGATTTTGCGCAAGCAGTTTGGACTTTGTTAGGGAAAGTGTCCCAGTCACCGAGTCGTGATAGTTTAGCTGTTATGGCTATTAAGTTTTTGACTACGGTGAGTACCAGTGTTCACCATACTTTGTTTGCAGGTGATGGGGTTATACCACAGATTTGCCAAAGTATTGTGATTCCTAATGTGAGGTTGAGGGATGAGGACGAGGAACTTTTTGAGATGAATTATATTGAGTTTATTAGGAGGGATATGGAAGGGAGTGATATAGATACTAGGAGAAGAATTGCCTGTGAGTTACTTAAAGGGATTGCAACAAATTATAAGCAGCAGGTGATCAGTATAGTTTCTGTTCAGATTCAGAATTTGTTGACTTCGTATGCTGCAAACCCAGCTGCAAACTGGAAGGACAAGGATTGTGCAATATATTTGGTTGTTTCCCTTTCAACTAAGAAGACCGGAGGTAATTCTGTCTCAACTGATCTTGTTGATGTTCAGAGCTTTTTTGGGTCAGTAATTGTGCCTGAGTTGCAGAGTCAGGATGTAAATGCTTTTCTGATGCTCAAGGCTGGTGCTCTTAAATTCTTTACAATGTTTAGGAATCAGATACCAAAGCATCTTGTACTTCAGCTGTTTCCATATTTGACTCAATTCCTAGGTGCAGAGTCAAACGTGGTTCATTCTTATGCTGCAAGTTGTATAGAGAAACTCTTGTTGGTCAAGGATGAGGGGGGAAGATCAAGGTATACCTCGGCAGATGTAGCTCCAAATCTGCAAGTGCTGATGAATAACCTCTTTACTGCCTTAAGGTTTCCAGAGTCTGAGGAGAATCAATACATAATGAAGAGTATCATGCGGGTTCTAGGGGTCGCAGAAATAACTCCTGAGATTGCTGGACCTTGCATTGCTGGATTGACTTCTATTCTGGCTGAAGTTTGCAAGAATCCAAAGAATCCAATTTTCAATCACTATCTCTTTGAGTCAGTGGCTGTTCTTGTAAGGCGGGCATGTGAGAGAGATATGTCTCTCATACCATCTTTTGAAACAAGCCTGTTTCCTATACTCCAGGAGATCTTGGGAAATGATGTGACTGAGTTTTTGCCTTATGCATTCCAGCTCTTGGCTCAACTTGTTGAGTTGAATAGACCACCCATCTCAGATATTTACATGGAAATTTTTAAACTTCTCCTGTCTCCTGATTCATGGACCAGAAATTCAAATGTCCCAGCCCTTGTGCGTCTTCTTCAGGCTTTCCTTGAGAAAGCTCCTGAAAAGCTCAACCAAGAGGAGAGACTAGCCCAGGTGCTTGGCATATTTAACAGGCTTGTGTCAGTCCCTAGCACTGATGAACAAGGCTTCTTTGTGCTGAACACTGTTATTGAGAATCTTGACTATGGAACCATTGCTCCCTATGTTGGTCACATATGGAATGCCCTATTCACACGCTTGCAAAGTAAACGCACAGTAAAGTACATCAAATCTCTTTTGATCTTCATGTCACTCTTTTTGGTCAAGCATGGCTTTGCAAACCTTGTGGACTCTATGAATTCAGTGCAAGCTGGTATATTTTTGGTGATTTTGGAGCAGTTCTGGATACCTAATCTTAAGCTGATCACCGGGCCCATTGAGGTTAAGTTAGTATCAGTTGCCTCAACCCGGCTTATCTGTGAATCTCTTACCCTTTTGGATGCTGGGGCTGTTAGAAACTGGGGGAAAATGCTGGACAGTATTGTAACTCTCCTCTCACGACCAGAGGAGGATAGAGTTGGAGATGAGCCAGAAATGCCAGATATTGCTGAAAATACAGGTTATACTGTTGCATTTGTCAATCTTTACAACGCTGGAAAGAAGGAGGAGGATCCTCTGAAGGACATAAAAGATCCTCGGGAATTCTTAGCTACTTCATTAGCAAAGCTTTCTGCTCTTTCCCCTGGGAGATTTCCCCAGATCATCAGTGAAAATCTTGATCCAGCAAATCAAGCAGCATTGCACCAGATTTGCAGCACTTACAATTGTCCAGTTGTTTGAGTGAGTAGCTATATCAGCTTTACATTTATCATCTCATATTCTTTGTTTACTATTGTTTTGCTTCTGTTTTTCTCAGTTGTCATTTTTTTTTCTTTTTATGTTTTGGATAAGATCAGTAGCATTGCTCGTGTATCAGGAAAAAAAAATATATGTCAATAGTAGTGAGTCTTTTAAATGAATTTAATTGCTTTGCACGTATACAGGGAATGCCTTATTTAACCATTCCTATTAACTTGATATAATGTAATTGGTTATCTTCACCGAACAATTGCAACAGGTAATAATGATATAATCAACATGATTTTTATACGGTGTTATGATTATGGTATCATAACCTGTTTTCATTGTGATTTTTTTTTTTAACAGACTTGATTGTTCTGTTCTCTTGAATGTTTCTGTAGTACTAATCAATGCATGTTTCATTGTGTTTCCTGCAAGAGAGGGAGAGGCCTCCTGAGAGTCTGCAAGTTTCTAGGGTGTACCTGCATCTGCTTTGTTTTCTCTTACAAAGTGTGAGTCGTGTAGATACTTAGCCTCTTGGTTGTCTTGTGTTTTGTATCATGCAATTGTCATATTTTCTTTTCTCGTGTTTGTAGTCAACAAGACCCCTTAAATGCAAGGCTTCTTAAAATTTTCTTAACAGCATTTGGTCATTATTTCATATTTAATCTCAACTGATTCTTTAATGCCATGGCATTGTTAACTGAAAATGTGAATTTAAAGCCTGTGCTAGCTGAATGTTACAATATACTTGATTTAACAGGGAAGAGTGTTGTAAATTTCCAAACTGACTCGGTTAGCTCCAACAGCATAGAACATATATGGTAAATTGCATAGTTTTATCACCAGTACAGTGTTTTTGTAGTTGAATCATTATTTTATGAAGTTATGGTACAGTGTAGGAATCATCGTGCTGACATTTCTGATAGCTCATGATCTTCTATGTTTGATTATTTTTCTCTAGAACTGGAAATTTGTACTTTGCTCATCAGATTTTTACTTTGCTTTGTTTTTTACAATCTTCCTTGAATCTATTTTTAAGCCCTCAGGAGATCTCATGTTATGGACCTGTAGCTGCCTTGTTTTGGGATGTCTTTGATTGTTTTAAATTTGCAATGCTAATTGCTGTTTGATGTAACATCTTTAACATATTTCTGCCTTGTACTTTTTAAATATACATGCAACTACAAGAGAGATCTTACAATTTTGTTGTGCTCACTTTCAGAATCTCATGTGGGAGTTGAGCTCTGTTATGTGGTCATCAAGGTTTTTCATCACATTACAACAAGATGGTATATTCTTTGCGTTGTGGTCAATTGGTTTTACCAAGTAATAAACTTGCTTGCAACTTCCTATGATATTGCAGTAATGACTTGATTTTGTGGCCACAGCCTGGCGGTGATTTTCCTGAAGAGTTGATGATAGTTCCACAATGTGTTTTACAAACCCCCGTTCAGGCTTTGTTGTGAAGAGTTTTTTCAGTCTTGCTCGGCTGCATCTGTGATTTAATTTAGGCCTATATTCTTTGGTTAATTGAGTTGTAGTTTGTGTACTATACATGTATGCGTTGCTGTCAACGGGCTTGTGAAAAAAAAGATACCAGTTTTTAAAGGAATCAATTCGGTCACAGTGCAGGTGAATTTTGGCTGATTTGCTGTTGCAAGGCTTCACAACTACCATTTGCATGTTCTTGGTAGATTTGATTTCACATACTATTTATTCCTGTTGAATGATGATGGTTCAAATAGAGATAAAGACTATGATAGTGGCAAAAATCTCGTGAGCACCTCGAGAGATCAAAGCTATCCCAGCTTGATACCGTCAAGAATCCCCTACTATTATTGTATAGCAACAGGTGGGTGATTAAATAACATGGAGCTGCAAATTACACGGCTGAAAGCAGTGTGTACAAATCCAGGACATCCCATTTTTATCGAAACTTTCGTCTCTTGGCTCCAGCGCTAGCGTGTGGGGCGACCTATGCTTTGATTTTTGTGTTTCATGTTCTTTAGAACTGTTTCAGACTTCTATGGAGCAGGATCTGGACTAGGAAAGGGTCACAAGGTCCCCAATTTATTCATTCAGGATATGTTTGATAGAATTCATCTGATCGTACAGAGAAGTAGGGGGGAAGTTGGAGTAAATTATGATTAGCCTTGAAATTTGAGAGGGAAATTTGAAGAGTTAAAAGCTGAGATTGGTTAAAAAAAACCTATGGTAAGAGGTAGGAGCGATGGAGTGCTGATAGTTCTCAAGATTCTCGACATCAGACAAGGAGCCAATGACTTAGAAGTGTCCAATTAGGTCAAAAGTGACTCATTATTTGTATGGAAAAAAAGTGTAAAGCCCATGATTTTTTTTTAAAATTAACACAATTAAAAATGTTGACACAATAATATAGTTTATACATTATATTTATAACTTGTATAGAATAGAGACATCCAAACACATATTAAATTGGCATGAGAGAGAAGAGAATAAAAAAAAAAAAGAAAGGTTTGAAGACATAATAGAGTTCCGACACCACTAATATCATAAAAAATATGACAATAAGATTAATTTAATGATATCAAAAAAGATCATTAACAATGATCTAATTATGTTATTTTTATCGTCTATTTTTATCGCTAAAGACAAGTGAATCACTTGTCATGTTTGATGACTTTAATGTCATTGAATTCATTTCATTAAGAATTTTTTATGATATTAGTGATGTTTTAATCAAAGTTTTGATATGTCTATGAAGTTTTTTTTCTTTCTTTCTCTCTTTTCTTTTTCCTTTTTATTTAATAATTTTTCTAGATGTAGTTATTTAGAATAGCAGCAAGCTATAAATATTGTATTTTTCAATCATAACATGTACAAATTATATTATTTTTATATTTTTTTTTCAATTATAACATTCATGTCGTTGGATTTGTCTCAATAAGATTTTTTTTTATAATACTAGTGGTATCATTATTAAAGCTTCGATATGTTTTTATTTTTTTTTCTTCTCTCCCTTTTCTCCTCTCAATTTAATAATTTGTTTAGATATAATTATTTAAAATAGCAACAAGCTATAAATATTGTATTTTTCAATCATAACATGTATAAACTATGTTATTTTGATATTTCTTTTCAATTATAATATTGATGTTATTGGATTTGTTTCATCGAGATTTTTGTTATGATATTAGTAATATCATAATCAAAGTTTTGATTTGTTTTTGAATTTTTTTTTTCTCTCCTTTCCATTTATAATTTTTTTTAGATGTAGTTATTTAGAATACCAACATGATATAAATATTGTATTTTTCAATCACAATATATACAAACTATGTTATTTTAATATTTCTTTACATGTGTTATTTTACCGATATTAAAAAAGGTGCTAACAAACAAAGATAACAAAAGCCCATCCATTCATTCTTTTTTATGTAACTAAAAAACCTAAAAGGATGGAGGGGGAAAGCCCATGATTGGAGTTGTGATATGCAAATTATGAGATAAAGGCCACTAATTTGTTCATTAATGTTTAATAACAGTGCTTTTGGAGGCCTCTCCAGCACTTACTTTGATCGAACTACTACTCTTGTCACATGCTTGGGTCATCAATAATTTGGCTAGTACATGTCTCCATGCACGCCCATATGTGACGTGACATCTCACAAAAATTTCTACGATTCAGCTTCTTTTCTGGATTTACAATTTCGAAAGTCACATTTATATCGTTTTAAGTCTTTTTTTTTTTTTCTTACAACTTAAATTTCTTCCGTTTGATTATCCTAACCACATAAAATATTTTCTCCATAACTATCTTTCCCGTTATGGGCACGCGAATCAATCCAGAAATATACTAATCGATGCTAATCATTTAAGAATCACTTTATATTTATATTAAATTTTAAAAAATATCTGTAAAATCGATTTAATCAGCTATCAAATCACAAGATAAAGAAAATAATAAAGTTGAGAGATTATTATTTAAAATTAAAAAAATTAATTAAATTTCGCAAAATATAAATGGCACAATCATTCCATTTGGAGATCTCTGGAACAAAAAAAAAAAAAGCTTTTAATTGATATAATAAGTTTACAAGTATCCATGCCTATTTTCTATTTGTTACATTTTACGGGGGCATTGTTTTTCATATATCTTTTATCAATTAAAACATTATAAATACACATTTTTAAAGTACAATTAATTCTCGTAAAACATTTTAAATTAGACACATTTTCCAATTTTTAATAAAACTTGATATAAAAAGATAAAGATGATAAAATGTTATGGAATAACAGTGTGGTGGTGGGCAGGTAACAGTGACATATTATGAGTAGATGTTGTATGAATAATTTACTCTTCTTCATAAAAAGCTATAAAATATTATTGCTTCCCATTATTTAAGAGAGAGAAAGGCGGGGAGGGAGGGAGACCTCTCTTCTAGCTCGTCCTCGAAGCTCTCTGCTCCTACCCTTTAATTAATCCCTAAGATCTTCCATTAATGTGAAGTTCTTTCGCCATTTAGACATCAAAGCGGGCCTCTCTTTTAAATTTTCCATCCTACGATCTGCTTCCTCTCTTGTTAGTCTGTGATCAGGTTTTTCGACGTTGTGTCCCTCTAATGATGCGATAAAAAGACTTCATGTAGCGGCGGACAACCCAGCGAGCCATTTCTACGACGATGATGTTAGGCGACGAATCAGTGTTTACAATTACCTATTCCTTATCCTTCACCTTCACTCGGATATAATTTGCATTTAGATGATATTTATTATTGTGATAGTAATTATATTTTAAAATATTTTTTATTTATAAATATATTAAAATAATATTTTTTTAAATTTTAATATCAATATATTAAAATAATTTAAAAAATACACAAAATTAATATAAAATAATATTTTTTTCAAGACCACGGTGTAATCTTAAAAACAAATTATATCTAGTGTGTTTATTTTTATATTTAAAAAATACCTTTAAACATTATTAAATTTTTTTATTTTAGATAATATTTTCATAATGTTACATCGTTTTATTTACTGGTATCAAAAATAAATTTTTTTAAAAATAAAAAATTATTTTAATATATTTTCATATAAAAACTACTTTAAAAAATAATTACTACTATAATTTTAAATACTATATTACTCCATAAATATATCCACAACATCTTTGTGTGTGTGTGTATATTTTGAGCTCCACAAACTTCCATTCAAATAAATTTATTATAAAATAATATAAAATTATTTTCAAAACCTTACCCAAGATTTAAAAAAAAAAAGAGACAAATAATTAATATGAAAGAACCATGAATTGCACGTATTAGCTTGCCCTCAGCATTCCTAAACTATTGATGCAGCACGGTTAAGTTAATGAATGGTCGAGACATACATATCGTTTTTCGAATTCCAACAGCCTTTGTATGTTATCAGTAGAGGTACTTACTGTTGTCTGAATTTAAGAGGTGCTAACGTCCTTGAACATAATTCTGCAGTTGATGACTGGCTCAAGCACGATGCGACACCTGTCCTGGCTCCTTTCTTCTCTTTATTATGAAGAGATCTTTCCTTCTGTAGTGGGCCTTATTTCTTCATTCCAGGTATGAAAGAAAGGCTTTACATCAAGCCTTCTGGCCCTCTTCCTTATAACCGGCAAGTGCAATTTTATGTTTAGGTCCGTTTGAGAACAGGTGTTTTATTAAAATTATTTTTTATTATTTTTGAAAAAAACATTTTAAACCTTAATGGCTACCAAACTTTCAAACGGATTTAATTACAAAATTACTATTTCTCTAAATCTTTGCAAGATGAAGTTATTAGTTGATAATCCTGCCTCTTTACCTTCCAATGAACGTGGTTTCGTCGGAATAAATAAGAAGCTTGAAAGGAGAAAATTAAGTGGAGTTTTTAGTATATTTTTGACTTCTTAACTGACATTTGAAAGGAGAATACCAAAAAAAGAAAGAAAGAAAGAAAGACACTTATATAAAAGTAGAAGCAGTGTAATATAATGGTTGTCGAATGTAAATAAAGGAAACTCCTTTTTATTCTTAAAAAAGAAAGTAACACTAAATTGGAAAACGATGCCTCCAACTGCATCTTGTCCAATCGTTCCTGATTTTCTTCCAAATGCTAGTTTCTTTCATCTTTCCCAGGGTAACCAGATCAGCATAAGATAAATGTCCCTTTCGGACCACTTATTTTTAACATAAAAAAAATAAATTGGTTGCCCAGTAATTTTGATTGAGAGGGTAAATACTAAAATTTTCTACTCAAATCCTTGTTTTATCTTAACTTCAAATTAAATTATATAAAGATTTTCTAGATATAATGTTGATTTATTTGAAAGATCTAAAACTATTCAAATAACCAATAAAAACACACGGTATGTTATTACAAAAATTAAAATTAAAAATTAAATAAATAAAAAAATAATTATGGTAAATTGATAAAGTCAAATATCTTCGCATTTCAATAAAATCTATATTTGTTATGGTTATAAATACTTTGAATATTTATAATTTAAAAATAAAGTTAAATATCTATGCATTTCGGTAAAATCTGTAATTGTGATGGTCATAAATACTTCGAATGCTTATAATTTAATAATAATTATACAGTGTACCCTATTATCAAGTGTACAAAAACACAGGTGGGCGTGAGGAGAAAAACCATAGCAATAGGGGCAAACCCTTTCCGGATTGTGGGGCACCTCAAATTTGCAAGGTTTAGGGTAGCGAAGGAGCACAAACTGAATTGGTCTCCACATGGGGTGTTCGTACAAGATCACCAGCCCCCACCAATCATGAATTTTGCCATTATATTATGCTGCAAAAGGAGGGCACACTGTCTAGAGAGAGGTCAACAGCTCTTTCCCTCTCCTAATCACCTGCTTAACTTTAGCATCAGCCAACCACGTAGAGAGAGAGAGATTTGTTTTTTTCTTCGTTTACGATCAACAGCCCGAAGTAACGGGAACAATGCAGAAGATTCTGTCAAGATACGAGGCCTTCAAGCCCAGAAATGGCATTCCAGTCAGGTCACGAGGAACTGCTAATTTTGTGTTAATTTGTCATTTGGTTAAATATCTAACCTTTTTTTTTTAACAATTTACTGGGGATCTAATCTCTAGTCCCAGAGGAAGCTACAGATCGGATCGGACGGACGTATAAGATTATACGATTCTACTTTTTATTTTATTCTTTTAAAAATATTATGAAATTTCTTGCGATATTAAGTTCATGTTTGGTTTTAACTGTGTTTAAAAATTATTTTGTCTTGTGTGTGTACACACACTAGCTTTCACTGAATTAAATGAGAAGAAAGGTGATTAATTTAAATATTTGGGTTTAGAGATCGACGGGGGAAAATCCAGCTCATTGTAATCTCCAAGCAAAACATGATTAATGGGATTTTCCATTCTAGTTAGTCAAAAGAGTTGCTTAGATTTGAAAAGATGCTGGAGGAATAAAATCTCGGTTTTAGCTTAGTTAAAGTTTTGGTCCTTGTTAACGAACTCTTTATGCTTTCGCTACGATTCTTCACTAAATTAAAGGAAATAAAACAAAATAAGCCTCTGCGCATCCACACCACCACCGCCTCATTCGATTCATTTCCCACGATGATATTCGCCCCCCAACCACCACACACTTCAAATTTTTAGTCGACCAATAATTTGCCACTCGGTTTTTCTTCCCTTCAATCTCTCAGCTATCATACTCATAAAATACGCAAACAACATATGCTGGATGTCTCATTTAAAAAAAAAAAAAACTTGACACTAAATCATGCAAGGCGTTGATTGGGAGCTTGTTCATATGCGTGACTGGAATTATGATAGAAGTGATAGTTTAAAATATTTTTATTTATAAATATATTAAAAATATTTTTAATATTAATATATCAAAATAATTCAAAAATATATAAAAATTATTTTAAATAAAAAAAATAAAAAAGCCTATAAGCCCAACATAATTTTTTTTATCCAAGTTCTATAAGTAATTTCTTAATTTTTCTTAAATTTCAAATTTAATAAAAATACAAAAAAAATCTATTCAAACATACATGCAAACCTACTTTTTACCCAAAAACTAAAAAAATTAAGTTATTCTTCACGCTTTTACCATGTTCTCAAAAATAATTAAATCAATTTAACTTCATACAAGTGTCATGATTAATATCACTAGAACCTAAACCCTATAAGGAAATTACTATAAATTGATTAATATCACTAGAACCTAAACCCTATAAGGAAATTACTATAAATATACCTTTGATTACTATGGACATTCATACTAAAATTATGATTTAACTTTTAACTAAAAAATCAAATGGATTGATCTTAAAGGGTAAAATTGTTAATTTATCATTTTTTATTTGTTTGGATAACAATATCTTTTTATTTTTATTTTTTAACACCAACAAGATTATTGTATTAACCTTAAAAAAACTAAATTGCTGTTACCATCCAAATTTTTTAGCATTGGATTTGCTAGTAATTTCATAATTATTATTGCTTAGTTTTAAAGACATTTTAGTTTTTGCATAAGAAAAAGTTTTCTACGCTTACCTAGCAAATATTAGCAGTGCGTAAAATATATATATATATATATATATATATATATATATATATATATATATATATCACTTTCCAGTATTAATTATCTCGTGCTCCTCTTCTCAATTTTTTTTTTCTGTTTTAGAAGGTCTTCACAATTATTTTTTAAAGTATTTTTTACTCAAAAATATATCAAAATAATTTTTTTTTATTTTTAAAAGATTATTCTTGACATCAGTGTGTTAAAACAACCTGAAAACACTAAAAAATTAATTTAAAATAAAAAATATATTTTAAAAAAACTTTTTTAAAAAAAAAACTTATTATTCTTTGAATCCACCTTTTTGCTGCTTTTATCATATTCAATTAGACAAAGTTTCTTCTTAGATAAATTTTGCTATCTTAACCCACAGCAAATTAAAAAAAAAAGAAAAAAAAAAGAAGAAAGATATGGTAAAGAGGGGAATTAAAAATAGATAGGATGAGATTTTAAGAAAAATCTCAAAATAAACCCTTAACTTATTATCTGATTATCAAATAAATCCCAAAATAAAAATATTATCATTATGTCTCTAAACATTTCTCAATTGGATCCTTTTATCAATTTTTAATAAATTCCTCATCAATTGTTTTCCAAATCAACATCTTTTATGGCATAGAATATAGAGAAAAAAATTGACAGAAACACCCAATTGAGAAACATTAGAAGCATCTGGGACTCAATTGATAATTTTTTTTTGGGATAATTGAGAATGGATGAATCAATTAAGAACTAAATTGAAATTTTCTTAAATTTACTTGTAAGTTTAGAGAAAGACAAGTAATTTGAAAAGAGAGAAAGGCACCAACGCAGAACACTTTATTTAGCTAGTCTTTTACGCATAAAATCTAATATGTCAATCTTGAAAAATCCTTCAATGAGTAAAAGTATAAAATAAAGTAAAGAAACAATCTTGATCAACATATTGCTTAATGTTATTATCGTTGTGTGTGGTTCTTTTTTATGCTTATTTTTTCTTTCAGGAGTCAATTTTAAAAGTCTTATGTTCCACGTCGATCTAGCCATACAAACTTTAGCCTTTTAATAATTTCTTGACTCATTATTATGTTTCTTTTTAACTTTAGCAGACATCATATTCAACTTTTATAAGAAGTCCAGAAATATAAGGAACTGTGTGTCTACACTAAAGATAATAGAAAAAATCTACATCGGTGACATATGATACACCACAAATCAATCCAAGTTTTTTAATGTAAAAAAGAGATACTCAGGTGATTATAGTGTTTTTAAACAAGTAAAAGAAACTAGATACTTGGGTTATCAACTTCATTAAATCCAATAAGATCAGGTAATCTAATAATTTGATTTAAAAGATAGGCAATAACAGTAGATGAATAGTAGAAAAAAGGAAAAAAGAGAAGTTCTTTGGAGACTTATTGTCACTCCACCATGGACACCATCCACCACCAGAATAGTTCACTGAGATGATTCAAACGACACTACAAAAGGCTGCATAACAAAATTAAAGTAAAGCAGATAAGATGTTAGAGCAAAAATCTAGAATGCAAATCGAACAAAATATTTGCTACATCTTTATAACTTATATGTATGGCTTGTAATATTGGTTTGTTATATGATTTGATTGATATATATTGTGATAGCTAGAGTGCTATAAATTTGGAAAAACTAGATGCACCATGAAAAGATTAAACATATTAATATCATGTATTACTTAGTTTTAGATATCATATCACAGGGAGCTGTATAAATGAAGAAGATAGCTACAACTAAGAACTGTACAGATATGTTGACAAAGCCTATCTTTATAGTCAGGTTCAAGTAGTTTTTGGACTTTATTGGTTTGTGTAGTACTTAAAATATATTTGATAAGGAAGATAAAGAAGAGTTCAAGTTTCGTAAGTTGACTCAATTTAAGCAAATGTGAAGATTTATTAAGTTTATCTTAAATTATAGGTCCATGTGAGAAAATAAATATTCATACACTTAGTCCATATATAAAAGCCTAAAGTTATCATATTTTAGGGTTAAGGCTTATTTGAGTTTGGGAAAATAAATATTCTTTACGCTTTAGGTGAGTGGAGAGAATATAGAAAATATGAGTTTTAGGTTATTTTGGGATCTCGAATGAGAGAACAATTTTATGCGACATATTATAATATCTTACTTTCTCATAATGAATTTCTCATATCATCCTGTCTAAGGAGTATGTTTAAGTTGTTGAACTATATAAATTTATTGTGTGATTGATTAAACTTGTTCTTTTATATTTCTATACTTTCCAGTTAGTTTGAGATTTTAGAGTTGTTTTATGAGACAACTTGGTTGTTTATCTTGCTACATGTCACGTGAAATAACTAAGTTTGTCATTAGCAAAAATATAAAAAGTATGGCATTTGTAATATGCTGATACTATTGTATTTAAGGATAAATACGATGGATTGTAATAATGTTTTTTATTTTTTTCGGTCAGAATTTGTATCATGATTTTATATTTGTTGATTGAGAATTGAGTTTTGTGATTTATTTTTATCTATTTTCTATATAGTTATCATGGTGTCAAAAAAATCTCGTCATCAAGTTGATGCCTAATTTTGCAAAAAAGATTTTAGTTTTGGTGTTTGTAAAAAAATTACAATTTAGGAACCAATATCGAGATTGAGTTTTTTTTATTAAATATTGTTTATGGAATGGCTATTTAGCATTTTTTTTCCTTTAAAGTTTTGTAATTTCATTTTCAATCCTTTTAGTCTGACATCCTTTTATTTTGATCCAAAACTTTATTTTGTTTAATTTTCAATTCTTAAATTTGAGAGATGAGAGAGAAATTCACTGGAAATAATGAATGAGATAGAAAGTTATTGATTAATCGTATTTTAACAATAAAAAAAGTTATTTTTGGTGCAACGAGTTTCATATGACAAGAGTAGTTTTAATAAGGTATTTTTTTACCATTTATCTTGCTACAAAAAATTAGATAGGGGTTGAGAAATAAATTTTTTCTAGTCTGATTGTGTTATTGGAGCAATTTTAAGATTTTTTGAATTTATAGATTGGTTTATTTAGATTATAAGGATGTTTATCATGTGTTTTTAAATAAATAAGTGGAAAAATGATTTTTTTGTTTGAAAACACATGCTCGATTTTCTGACCATCTCTTTGATGGTTGAAAATAAGACATGTAAATGACATCTTATTTATTTTCTTTTAAGAAAAGAGAAGAATGATGCCAATCCAAAAACACAACTGAAAATGTTAGGTGTGTGAGCTAACCTTTCTTTTTATAAGTTCAGTGCATTAACCTATTAGGTTTAGGCTTTTAACTTTTTTTATCCTTAATTTTCTCTTTTTATAATTTAAATTTAATTTCATGAAAATAAATAATCTAAAAATTTATTTTAGATATTAATTTGTTATTACCATTCATTTATTTTTGTTAAACCTTATCCAATTGCTTTCTTGCAAATACATATTTTTAGTTTTGTGTAATTAAATAAGAAATATATTCCAACAAATAATTTTTAGCATAACTAAATTCATAACCTGGTATAAAAAATCTTACAAGCAAATCTAAATTTAATAAGATCAACTCGAAATTTAGTCATTTCAATATTTTTTTAAGAAAGTTAAACAATGCCTATTTTTGCCTTTGATTTAAATAGAAGTTTATTATACTAAAGTCATTAAATATATATTTGGGATATTTTAATTAACTCTACCAATTCTTGTTCCTTGTCATAATAAGTGAGGTTTTTTTTTATTCATTCATGTAGAAATTATCAAAATTTTATTTTTTAAAACTTTCTTTTATGGTTTAAACAAGCTATTATTCACAAAAACAACTATTTTGTTAAAGAAATGTTAAAAATAAAATAGCATTGATAAGATGAATGATTTTTAATTAAAGAGATACGTTTTTTTTTTTATTTTGAAAAGGTTATGTAAAAAAATAAAGAATGCCTCGAGAAGATGAAAGAATTGGAGGAATATATTTTTTTTATTCTTATTTTTAATAATTCAAATTCTTTTTATTTATTTTGATCGCTTTCAGCTTTTGTCAAATAAACAACTTGGCTTGGAAAGCTAATTATTTTGAAAATATATTACTTAAAAGGAGGAATTCTAATAGAAATTTGTTTTATTCCACTTGAATTTAAATCATTATTCTTCTTACAAATCTTTTTATTATCATAAAATAAAATTACAAAACTTCTTGTGGCGTGATATCATATATTTTAATATTCATGTTCTCTTATTTTTTCAATTTAATGTTTGATTAGAGTTAAAAAAATGATAATATTTATTAGCACCTATAATTTTTAATTTATTTTGTTAAATATATACCTTATTTTTTTATTTACAATTAAAATTTTTCTTTATTATAAATAACATGTTTACAATATCTGTGTAACTTTTTTCCGCATTGAAAAAATAAAAATAAAAAATAACCTTATGATTCAGTCGGTAGTGGAGGAGTACGGGCACCCTTACAAGTAAATACTATGCCTTTTATCCGTACATATAATAAACCTCTTGTTGTATCTGTATTAAAATTGGATTTTAATGGAATGACAATTTGCCACCTACCAACTAAGGAGTAGGTGGCAGAACACTATCGTAGGATGCGTTTCTTTGTCAAAATGGATTGTGAAAATAATGGATTCAGGTTATATATATATATAAAGACGAGGACAGAAGGAAATATTAAAGTAATTTTTTTATATGTAATTTTCAATCAATTCTTTATAATTTAAATATATTTTACTTCTGTTCTATCATTAGCCGAACAAGGAGATACTCGATGCAATAACTAATTCCCTATCCTATCTTTATTGGAAAAAAAAGTATTTATTTTATTGAATTTGATTGGATAATCAAGTTATTAAAAACTTAATTAAATTAATTAAAATATATTTTATTTATTTATTAATTTGAAACTTTTCAAATCATAATTTATCAAATCAAGCCACAAAGCTGATTGAGTTTTGAAGTATTTATTTATATCATCAAGGTTACATTTTGTCTCAATCACAAATTTAATTTTATTTAGTTAATAAAACTATTATATAATTTTATTTAAATCATAACTAAAAAAAAGCTTCTTATAATACTAAAACACACTCTTTTGTACATGAATCAACCTATTGGGGGCCGACACAATTATCAGGGGAACTGACTTTAAGTGAAAACACGTGGAGGATGAGGACAAGATACGACGTTTGTTTAATTAATTTTCTGTTCCCTAAAAATTTGAGAAGTTTCACCGTGTTTAAGAAAACGGAGACAGAATGTCCTGCATTGAACATAGAAGACAAGTCGGATATTGACACGTGGGTACAAAAAACCACGTGGCCTAGATTAATTAGGTTCTCATTATGACGAGTACTAGGGACCACCTAAGAGATCACCTTTGCAACTTCACTGTAAACACACAAACCAAACCCCCACTTTATTACCTTATTAATCCGCTTGATATTGTTTTAATATTTGTTTTTAAAGTGTTTTTTTAATATATTAAAATAGTATATTTTTTTATATTTAAAATTTATTTTTCATTTAAAATTATCTGAAAATATTTGAAATAAAAAAATAAAAAAGCTCTAAGAGGTGGAAAACAAAAACCCAATCACCGTCTCCCGTCAGCTGTGAAATATGCGCGTGTAATTACCTCAAATGAAAGGAGAGTGGGTTTTAAATAAAACGAAACTGACACGTCAAAAGCCAACGCCCTTAAACGTGCTCTCCTGCTGAGTCAGTAAAACATGTAAATTACCATTTGTTTTCTCCAATGTCGAAAAAACAAAATATCATAAATTCGTCAGAGATTAAAATTAGAAAAGCAAGAACAAAAATCGGGTCTGCCGGGTATACACGAGCCAACACCTCTGCCTGCCATAATGTAGACAAAGAAATAGACGGCAAATAAACTGTAACGGCGGCCGAGATAACGGAATGGAACGAAGAGCGGTCACCCTTCTCGTGGTGCCGTATGATGATGTGACATGTATTTTCTTTGTTTGAGTCCCGCCGCCTTTACCAAGACGGGTTTCCTTTCCAGCAATGATCTCTCTTTTCACTGCGTAAACGCTTGCATGACATTGCATCGTGCATTAAAAATTTATTTTTTTAAAATTGTTTTAATATATTAAATTTAAAAAATAAAAAATATTTTAATACAGTTTTAAATAAAAAATATTTTAAAAAAATACTATAAAAATATTAAACTTTCTTTTAAGCTTCATTTAGCATGGTCATTGATATGATCATATGCTCTAATCATGCGTTCTTACTTCTAGGAGAATAAAAGTAGCCATGAGGCATGTCATGAAAGAGAGGTTTTAAATTTTTTTAAAAATATCATTATATAAACTTGATTATTTTTTTCATTTGAATCTATTATGTGTTTTTTTATATTCCACTCAAACTTGGAGGCTTTTTTTTTCTTTTCAAATTACTACATTTCAAAAAACATTTAAGAAAAATGAATATTTTCATGAGTTATATGTTATACATGCGACTCCCGACTCTAAACAAATTATAACTCACATATCTAGTTTCTTCTCATTTTTATTTTTATTTTTTTTTCTTTGAACAACCACCACTCCCTCCACTTTCCTTTATTGCTACAACCATCACTTTCTTTCCCTACCGAGAAACACCTTTTTGGTCACTATGAGATAACCTCCCTCCCTCTTTTTCTACAATGACGAGGCCCTCTCTCCATCCTCCATCGCTAAATTTTAGTTGCTGCCATCACCACCCACACTCAACACTTAAAGGGATAATGCATACTTTCTCTCTATTAATTTAGTATCAAATCTATGCTAATTTGTTCTTGAGATGGACAAGTTAGGGAGGTGGTGTCGACTCATCCATGAGTTGAGATGATTTTTAAATGTAATTATATTATATGCTTTATATTTTGAGAATTATAAATTTAGTTTAAATTTAATATAATGTTGTGAGAATTTTCATTATGTTTAATTTTGAATTATGAAATGTGTTGATTTTTTAAATTGTATAGTATGTTGTGAGGCTTGTTGAAGGTGAATTGTGTTTGTAAACTGTGATTATTGCTGGGTTAAGTTTTGTGATATGGAGTCATAAACTTGAAACAAACTGTCGTGACCACTTTTCCTAGAGAATTACAAGACATGCATATGACTTCCGAGTTGTAAATATAGCATATAATTTATGAGTCGTAGATACAATATGCAACTCATGAATATAATATATATATATATATATATATATTAATATTAATTGTGCTAGTATCCAAAAAGAACATTCCTCAAATTTGATCGATTATTTATTTTTTTACCTTTAAATGTATTAGATACATATATGATTGCAAATAAAATAAGTTTTAAAGAGATATATAACTCGGCCCCTCAAGATCTCATAAGATATTATGCTTGTGCTCACCGTATGCTTGAAATCACCATTTATTTTTGTGTTCGGAACTCTATTTTAAAAGTATATTAGTTTAAGAAAATATCAAATTAATATTTTTTTAGTATTTTTTGTTAATTTTAATATGTTGATATTAAAAATAAAAAATATTTAAATATATTTTTAAACAATTTTTTTTTAAATACTCTACATTGTAATATCAAACACAAAGCATTGAAACTCAAGATTGATCGTTTTGAGTATTATAAAATTTAATCTCGATTTTTATATGTCTTCTGCGTATATCCTACAGAGATGTTTATAACATTAATTGTGATAATTATTTCGACTCTTCTCTGTGATCACACTTGATGCAATAACACGGCAAGAAACTCCAATGGCTAAACTAGCCAGCGTGGAAGTTTTTGAGATCATCCATAGTTAATGACTTGAGTAGATGGTGAAAGTGAGTCCATGGAGGTTTGTTTTTGCGTGTGAAACATTATTTAAAAGCGTGTTGGGATGAAAGAATATCAATTTGATTTTTTTTTAGTATTTTTTCGGGGTTTTGATATATTATATAATTTTAATAATAATATAAAAAAAATTACAATAAAAATGATTTTCACGTGATTATCACGCATATATTGATTTTCAATGGTACGTGATTATAGGTTGGGAAAGGAAAGAGAGGGAGAATTATGATTATAATATAAATTAAAAAAAAAACTAAAAGATTTGAGGATACTGTATGTCCCTTTATATTTCACTTATTATATTATTATTTATAACCAATTTTTTAAAAACAAATATCTGAAATTTTTATTTTTACTTTGATCACTAAACTTAATTCTTTTTAAATTTATCATTTTACATTAAATCATCATGATTTTATTTGTTGTCATCGATTTTTGTTTATATTATTTAGGATATTTTAACACTAGATTAAATATCAATTGTATAAAATAGAAATTTTGGTTATTATTAGAAAAAATAAAAAAATAAAAACCAAAATTAAAATTAAAAAAAAAACATTTTTTTTTTGCATTGTTCAAATGGCTCATATAGCTAAACTCAAGTTTAACTCGTTTATAAAACAAAATTTTAAAATAACTAAAATTAGCACCGCGTGCATTAACAAATGAGTTTGAGCTAGCTTTTAGTAAAGCAAGTGGTTTATTTGCGTTACCATTCTCAGATAAAAGAGCAAAATTAAACCCATCCATTTCTCGTGTTTATTTTTTATTTTTTTAATGAATGTATAAATATGTTGATCATATATTTAATTGAGAATATTGTAGTTTTCATATCCTCAATTTTAGGATTTGCAGGCTAAATAAATAATTGGGTTGGTTCTGTCCTTGTATTTTTTTACGTGGATCCTGCCCAATTACAATTTATTTCTATTAAATTTGCACTTTTACTCTTGTTTTTTAATGATTTTTGTCATAAATCTTTGCATTGACTGACAAGATCATCACCTGAAAAATAAAAATTTATGAAAAAAAAAATGAAAAAAAGAATTTGAATAAAAAAACCTAAATTAATAGAAATTTATTATAAAACTAAAGCAGAAGAGAATTTAGTTGCAAATATTCTTAAAAATATTATACATGAAAAAAAATAGTAAATAAATAAATAAATTTGAAAGGTAGAATGTAATGAAAAAACGAAGAAGAAAAAATAAAGAAATTAAAAAACTCATTTGCTTTTATTTTTCAATAAGGTCAAATTACCTCAAATACACAACTAATCATAAAAAACTAAATTTCTCATAATTTTATGACAACAAAATTTTCATTAGATGTTATTTTATTATGACACTCATTAAGCTAATATTAAATATTTGATAAATGATAATACTTAAAAATAAATTCTTAATTTTCCTTTTATTTTACATGTGTTATTTTTTATTGATTTAATATATAGATGATCGATGATAAATTTTATAGTGATTAAATAGTAATTATAGATAATTACAATATAAAATAGAGATAAACACAAAACAAGAGGAAAACATGAGAAAGAGAATAAAAAATATAATATTTGAACGGGTAAAAAAAATTATTGTTTTTTTTGGTAGAATCAGATGTTATTTTCTTTTTTCTTCATTTATTTATTTTTTACATGTTGTAGGTATCCACATGGTATTTTAATTAGTAAAGCATAAGAGAAGAACATAAATCTTAATTTAAAAAAAAAAGTTCTTTAATGATAGAACCATTAAATTTGTAGAGGAGCACAATTTAAAAAGAAAGTGGAAAAGTAAAAGACACCATTAACCCTTAAATAAATGCTATGCTTTCCAAGTACCGTAGTTATCAAAGTCGGTGTCGACTTACTGATTCATATATTGAATTTGTTTTCGATTTATTTTGAGAATTCATTCACTGAAATCTAAATGAGTAAACTTTAATTTTTTTTATTTTTTTTCGATCTAAAACAGTGCATTTTGTAATTAAATTTAAGCCGAATTACCCAAATCATAAATTAAATTAATCAATTCACAATTCAGGTATTAAACCATATTAACATTTGAATTAAGTTTGATAACATACCAACTACTATAAACTAAAGTTTTTAAATTCAACTTGGTTTGGGTTGAATTACAAGTTAATCTAGATTAATTTAAATTATAATCATTTTATTTTTAATTTTAAACAATATTTTTATGAAGAATTTTTAATAAAAAAATCAAAACAAGTTTTAAATGAATCAACCGAATCAATTCCAAACTGATTTTTTTAAACCCAACCTGAAGTAATGGCCGGATCTATCATGTTCCGAATTTACTTTCGGGTCAGGCAGTGTTTAATGGCTGTGTTGTGAGCAACCCCCTGGGAGCAGCATAACGCAAATCAATTATGAATACAAATTTACCCACTAGTTAATTAAAACCCACCATTTAAATCAAGGAAAAGTGTTTTCGTCACCAAGTAATGCGCGTCAAGGGAAAATGCACGTATTAAGGCAACCGTCTGACGGTGGACCCCACGAATGAGTTTCAGGTGATGTCGACAATCATATAGTTTGTGCACTGCATCTGTTCATTTTTTTTTAATCCACTTAGAATGTCTAAATCAGTATATCTCGACTAATTCCTACGTATATATTTAATTTTAATATTTAAACACAACCTTGGTGGAGTACTAATGTTTATTAAAAATATATTAAAATAATAATTTTTTAAGATTTTCTTTTAATATTAATGTATCAAAATAATTTAAAATTATAAAAAAACTAACTTAAAATAAAAAAAATTATAATTTTTTAAAAAACGTTTTTTCAAACGAAAAAACAAGCACGCTTTTAACTGTGGTTAATAAGAGGCTAGCGTGGATGGATGCCTTGTCTTTTTTTTTTCCCCTCCCTGTTGTAGCAGTACGGTCTAATATACTCTAATTCTATAGGTTGATGCCTAGCTATTTAAATGTAGCAGTAAATAACGATTGGCGAGAAATAAAAAGGAAAGAAAAATCACAAACAAGATGTAAGGTAAGCTAAAACGACTAGAGACTGGAGAGAGAGTAGAGAGTGACTAAAAACTAGACAGAGAGAGAGAGGGAGAGAGAGAGAGGCCAGAATGAGGCTCAAAGTGCTCTTCTAGTATTCGGGGTTTAGGTAAAAATATCGATAACGTTGATTTTAAGTCCTTTTAAACAGAGAAAGGGATCACAACAAGAAGTCAGCAGCAGCAGCAGCAGCAGCAAAACACTCCTCCCTCTTGTGTGGTGTAAAAAAAAGAGCGGTTTTTGTGTGAGCGAGAAGACTATAAAGCAGCAGGAGCGGTTTTGTTACTGAAACAGGAGGGGCAGAGAGAGAGCGAGAGAGAGAGAGAGGGCCTGAGCCACTTTTCACTGCCTGTACACTCTTTAATTATGAAAGTAAAATGACTCCTTACATAACCGTCCTGTCTGCTCAGCGTTTTATATGGTTTCTGGCTCATTTAATGGGGTAGTCCTCTACTGCCTGAAAGACCTTCTCTTTCCTTCCCTCCTCCAGCTTCCATCTCTTTAGCGGATTCTCTTTCTATACTCCGTTTTCTCTCTACATCTCTGATACCACCTTGCTTGACCGGTTCTTTTGATGGCTCATGCTGAAAGAGGTGAGTGTTGATTTGGCGACCAAGAAAATGAATGGGCCTTTGTTGCTTTGTTTGGTTGCTGAGAATGGAGAAGAAAGGCAAAATAAATGGGGCTTCGAGCTGTACTATTAATTAATCTTGGTGTGCAAAAGATTATAAATTTTGATGGAGTGCAGGTTTTTACTTTTAAGGGACTAAAATTATGCCAAACTTATGTTTATTAATCTGCTGTTCTCTTTTCTTTTCTTGGGTTTTCTCAGCAACCAAACAGAGTTTTAGACCCACTTAAACATTATTTAAGAACTTCCGTTATTTTGTGTGTTTTAATTTGGTTTTTGATGGGTGTAGGATGTGATGATCTATATACAGAGCTATGGAAGGCATGTGCAGGGCCATTGGTGGATGTCCCAAAGGATGGAGAGAGAGTTTTTTACTTTCCTCAAGGTCACATGGAACAAGTGTGTAGCTTTTTTTTTTTTTTTCTTCATAGCTCTACTTTCATTGTTTTAAAGCACTTAGATCGAAATCTTAGTCCCTACCTTTATTGTTTTTTGGCATGTGGATTCTTTATGCAGTTGGAAGCATCAACAAATCAAGAACTGAATCAGCAAATCCCACGGTTTAATCTTCCACCTAAGATCCTCTGTCGTGTTGTAAACATTCAACTGCTGGTAATTCTAATACCGTTGCTCTTGTTTCCTATTTCTGTTTTCTTTGAAGTGTTTTTTATTATTTTCTTTTATTCACTTTTGTTTTCTTTAAATTTTTAGGCTGAACAAGACACGGATGAAGTTTATGCTCAGATTACTCTGCACCCAGAAGCAGATGTGAGTAGATGTTTTTCCTTTTTGGGTTTTCGTGTGTTTTGTTTTCGGGTTTGTTGTTTCATTTGGTTGCTGAATGAATGTTCTTGTACTACAATTCAATTTCAGCAAACCGAACCTACAAGTCCTGACCCTTGTCCACCTGAGCCGGCAAAGCGAACAATTCATTCCTTTTGCAAAATTTTAACAGCTTCTGATACTAGCACCCATGGAGGCTTCTCTGTTCTCAGAAAGCATGCCACTGAATGCTTGCCTGCTTTGGTAATTACTCTTAAATGGTGTTTTGATGTAGTAGTGGTTGTTCAATCAAACTTCTGTTTTTAATTACCACTATTTCATATTCATTAGGACATGAGCCAAGCAACACCAACTCAGGAACTGGCTGCCAGAGATCTCCATGGCTTTGAATGGCGGTTCAAGCATATATTTAGAGGTAAATGTTCCATATCGATTTTACTTTGTTCAATGTTGCTGTTTTCCGATTTACTGAAACAGAGAAAAGTTTAAGGAGCTGGAGTTTAGACTTTCTGAAAAATAGGAGCACAACCTGTTGTGTTACTCTTATCTTCTACTTTACATGTTTTCTTTTAACTTATTTAACTAGGTCAACCGCGAAGGCATTTACTTACAACAGGATGGAGCACATTTGTCACTTCCAAAAGACTGGTTGCAGGAGATGCTTTTGTGTTTCTTAGGTAGTTGGACCTAGATGATCTGATTTATTATTGAATTCAGGTCTCTGTTTCTGCTTACAATTCTACTGTATATGCTGTGTAGAGGTGATAATGGGGAATTGCGAGTTGGAGTTCGACGTCTTGCTGGGCAGCAAAGCTCCATTCCATCATCAGTGATATCCAGCCAAAGCATGCACTTAGGAGTTCTTGCTACTGCCTCTCATGCTGTTTTGACACAGACCCTCTTTGTTGTGTACTACAAGCCAAGGTTTGATTATTTCCTTAATCACTGTAAACCTGTGCGGTGCTTGTTAATTGGTCATCCTATCCCGCAAATCTAAAGTTTACTTTCTGTACCCTTCTGCAGGACAAACCAGTATATCATCGGGCTGAACAAATATCTGGAGGCTGTTAAGAATGGATTTTCTGTAGGTATGCGCTTCAAGATGAGATTTGAGGGAGAGGATTCTCCTGAGAGAAGGTATGTCCTCCATTTATTTTTGGTTTCTGGGTTTAATGGTTGTTTTAAGATGTTCCTTAATTCTTGTGGCAACTGCATGATCAGGTTCACAGGAACAATAGTTGGAGTTGGAGATATTTCTCCAGAGTGGTCTGGCTCTATATGGCGGTCATTGAAGGTTGATTACAGTTGTGGAATTCTTATGTGAATGCTTACTTATTCACTGTCTTGTTTTTTATGCTTTTTTCCCTATTATTTTTCCCCACAGATTCAATGGGATGAACCAGCAACTATTCAAAGGCCAGAGAGAGTTTCTCCATGGGACATAGAGCCTTTTGCAGCCCCTGCTTCCCCAAATCTTACTCAACAGGTGATGAAGACCAAGAGGCCTCGACCTCCAGATATTCCTACATCTGGTATGTGGAATGATTGTCATGGTTTCTCTATTTGAATTATTTAATCTATACTTTCTTGAAATTTATGCACTAATTGGAGTGTAGTGATTACTCCAAATTCAGCTGCTTCGTCTTTCTGGTATCATGGACCAGCCCAGTCGCATGAGCTAGCCCAACTAGGGAGTAGTATTGAAGTCCAAAGCTCTGAAAGCCATGTCTGGTCTATGAGGCAGAAAGAAATTGATAGCAGTCTCCTCAATAGTAGCAGTAGCTGCAACACAAGGGCTCGACCAGAAGGAATCTGGCCTTCACCTCACATGAATGGCTCTCTCAACTTTTTTCCAGATTCAGTGGGGGACAATAATTTTGCTACAACACAGTCTATTATCTCTGGTTTTTCCTCTCCTATATCATCAAGGCAAAGCAATTGCCTGATAAATGAGCAGGTGGAGAAGGGGAGAAAGTATGAAAATTCTGTAGGTTGCCGGTTGTTTGGAATTGATCTGACAAGTAACTCCAGTAGTTCTGCTCCTCCAGAGAAGGAGCCTGGATATCCTATTGTTGATTCTAATGGCACCAAAGGACTTGGTCCAGCTGCAAGTGAGGCTGAGAGGGCCCAAACAATGGACGTATCAATGTACTTGAAAGAACAGTACCAAGTTTTGTCAGAGGCGATGTTAAAGGAGTCACAAAGCAAGCAAGGCTCCACAACCTCCATGAGAACTCGTACTAAGGTAAAATTTGAAGTTCTGCCTTCCGTAGTTCTTTCCTTTCTGTCTGAGCTTCTGATGAGTAAGATTTTCTTTGATTCTGGAAAGGTGCAAATGCAAGGGATTGCTGTTGGTCGTGCTCTTGATTTAACTGTGTTGAAAGGATACACGGATCTTATAAATGAACTGGAGAAGATGTTTGAAATCGAAGGAGAACTCTCCACACCCAAAAAATGGGCTGTTGTTTTTACAGATGATGAGGGCGATATGATGCTTGTGGGTGATGATCCATGGCCGTAAGTAATTAAGAAACTTGTATATCGTTTCTCTTTCCATTAAATTATAACTGGATTATTGAAATCTATTTTATTAACCGCAGGGAGTTCTGTAAGATGGTGAAGAAGATATTCATCTATTCAAGTGATGAAGTGAAGAAGACGGGCACAAGATGCAAGCTTCCAGCATCTCCTTTTGAGGGTGAAGAGACTGTTGTAAGCAAGGACTTGGAGCATAGGTCTGATGCGTGAAATTCGGAATTCATTTTGCTTTATACAGTTTTGTTTTATATAACTGGGGTAAAAATGGAGGAAACGTGGTGCTTAAGTTTGCTCAGTTTTTTCGGGAGCTTGCACTTATTTGGCAGGGGGGGTAAGGTGGAAGTCTTTTGAGTCTAGATCGCTGGTTAGGGATTTCAAGTTTTTTTTTTTTAAAAAAAAAATTAGGAACTTAAATTTAAATCAAGATTAGAACTGGAATTTGTGTATACCTTGATTGTGGGTTGGCGATGACTTAAATTAATCAGCGTGTAAAAAATATATGAATGCTTGCTTGTGTTGTGGCTGGCTTTCACTATTTAATATTTTTATTTTTAGCCTGTTTGGAAAATGCAGTTTGGAAAATGCAGATGTTGTTGTTTTTTAAATAGTTTTTTATATTAAAATATATGTAATGATAATTCTTTATTTTTTAAAAATTATTTTTAATATTAGTATATTACAATGATTTGAAAATATTAAAAATGTATTAATTTAAAATTAATAAAAAAATAATTAAATTTTTTTTTTAAAAAAAAAACTTTTAATACACAGACAAAAACAGGCCTTGCCTGCCTTGGAAAAATCCTACAGAGAAGATGCCCTGATTTTCTTTCCCTCCCTGAGCTCCCTTTATCTGATTTTATCCGGGACCATTAAATTACAAAGTGTCAGCATGTATGAGGAGGCACTAGAGTGTTCAGTGCAGTCATTAAATTTTTCAGGTAGTGATAAGTGTCCTTGCTGCTGGTCCCAGGTATGCTGGACAGGACATTTCTCTGATAAGGACTAGTCTTCTCAAAGTTGATCGATATCATGTCTGGTCCTAGAAACTTGTTATATGAAAAACCAGCTATGAGAGCTGGATGGTAGGTGACACATGGTCTGGCTCTATACTCGGATAATGTGGAAGCACCTTTTGCCGCTTTAATTTATCATGGTAATTGCGAACAAGTCTTATATAGTTGCTTAATGATGATACAATTTTTTTTTTTTTAAAGATGGGATGGCCTGTTGTTTGGGCCTTAACATAATTGCTAGAACAAGTGGTCTAACCACCAGATCAATCAACCCAGGTTGACTTTGTGAGCATTAAATCTGATAGCCAAGATGTTTTGGTCACATGATCGGGTCTTGACCCAACCACTAAACTGGCTAGCTTGATTGATGGAGCACCACCAAACTTGATAGCCAAGTTGTTTGATCATATTGGATAAGCTTCGACTCATACCAGTTTGAATTCCCTGGAAACCCGCAAGCATACACCATGCTACTGAGAACACATGATGTTGCGCTCTCGTATGCTTTCATACGAGGGGTTGATGCTATGCTTATTTCCTTGTCAATGGTTTTTATCTGTACTGTTGCCGATAGCTGTCTCCCCAACTTGTGCTAACCTTTCATACCAATCATCTTTTAGTTCCAACTTTTTCATCAATGATACAACAAAGTACAACAACTAATGACTCAACTTTTCAAGTTGAAAAGGAAAAAACCCTATTCTTTTATCATTAATTTACTCTCCGTGAAGCAAGTTTTAAGCAACTAAAGTGTAAAGAATTCCATACAAGAATATTAGATCCAAAAAAAATCACAAACCACGAACACCAGTCACACATACACTTTTCATTCTCTTTCATGGGAGCTGCTCCTGTCATGAAGAGTTCTCTTATTGAATGTTCCAAATAGAATCTGTATATCTCCAAATAAAATCATTATGCCTCCAACAAAAATCTTAATATCTTCAAACAAATTCTTCATAGCTCTAACAAAAATATTCATGTTTTTAAATAAAACACTAACCAAAATTTACATGCTCTAGCAAGAATCTCCATATCTCCAGTCAACTTCTTCACACATAATACTTTAACAATACTTTCATGATCATAAACATTCTCCACTCTCCAAGTGAAAGTGTTCTCCACCTTAAAAGAAATAAACAAGTTAACCAAACTCTTATTACTCTTTCATAACTCGGTAACAAAACACATGAGAAAGTAACATAACATGTATAAAACAACAAATATTCTCACCCTTTTATTTCTAATAGTTAAGTCTTTCATATATATATTTGAAAGACTGAGGCAAATAATAATATAATTTAAAATAAAATAGTAGATCAAACACCTTGTTATCAAATATAAGCCTCAATCCAATCGTTAGACTAATTAGCTAAGATAATTGGTTATTTGAGTTAGGCTTAACTCAACAACAAAATCGAACAACCAAGTTGTCCAATCCAATGGTTGAGTGTCAACCCAAGTATTAGACTAGTTAATGTGGCTTACTAGTCATCACTAGACTGAATAGCTTATCACATGGATTAGGCTTTATCTCAAGTAATACTATTTGGGCCTCGACCTAACCCCATCCAAATTTATATCAAGCACAACATTTGCACCCACTATAATACGAAGTAACAAACCTCTAAGAAAGTACAACATTGTGTTATTTTATATTTACATATGAACTGTTAATATGATATGTATTTTTTTCATAATTATTATCTCTCTTAACCTCTCTCTTAAAATGGTTTCTACTTTCTTGCCAAAATCTCTCCCATCAACTTGATTCTAAGAGGGCATCAACCTTTTACATCATTTACCCTCGGGTGTTAACTTTTCCATCAATAGCACAATAAAAGACTTAACATTTAAAGTTATCTACAAAGAAAAGCCAATTATTCTATATCATTACTTTACTATCCATAAGGTAAGATTCAAAAACTTTATTTTTATTATTTTGTTTCTTGATTTGAGAGAAAAAAGAGTCACTAATTCTAGTGATAGAAAGAGAAAATATTAGTTGATATTATAATAGTCACGAAAAGATCGATGTTGATATCAATAAGTTCTTTTCGATGAAAAGAGTTCTACTAAGATATTTTTTAGCCTTCCCAGCTCCTTAGATGGTAGGTCTGAGCTTATAAAAGTTTTTGAAATCTAGTTGATTTTAGGGTTTTGAACAAGTTTCTAGGTTATTTGAGGTCATAAACCGATTTATTAAGGTCTTTAAGGATTTTTAATTATTTTTGGTAAAAATAGATTGAAAATGAAACTTAAATCATAAAATACCCTTGCATTAATTTTTTACTGACACTTTAGCCTCCAAATTCTAGTGACACTAGCGTTGGGTGATCTGTTGATGTAGAAGATACATTGTATTTTTTTTTTCTAAAATAAATAGAGGATGAATTACTCTTTGTTTATTCTCTAATATTAGAAAAAAAAAAGGTATGACACACAAGACATATCTCTTTTTATCAGCCAAGCATATAGGTAGGTTGATATGCCTGACTTAATTATTATTTTTTTCTAAATGTTTTTCTTTTCATTTAGTTTAGTTTTTTAAAAGTTTTTAAAAGTCATTCGTTTGTAATTTAATGGTCTCTATTTGTTATTAAACTACAACAAAACTCATTTTGTTATCCAACTTTAAAAAATAAGCCCTTTGTTTTTGTATTTTTAGGCCCATGTATGTTTTATTTATTCCTTTTTTTTTAATTGGATGAGTCCTATATACTTGGATTGTTGTATGATTAAATGAAAAATAATCTCAAAGATAAAAAAAAAATTGTTAAATCATGTGTGATGCACGACTAGATCATTATATTAGTAAGTTGACTCGAGTTAACCCGAGTCTTTTTTAATTAAATATTTTTATTTTTATCTTTTAGTATTGGATTACTTGGTAATTTGACATCATTATTTGTTTCAATTTGTTTTTTACAAAGTTTTCATGGTTTTTTGATCTAAGTCGCTAATTTAAATATTTATCTTTAGTTATCTAAGTTTGATCTAATATATTGTCATTTTAATATTTAAAACAATATTTAATAAGTTATTATCTAATATTAAAAAAAAATATGTTGTTAAATATGTGTTATATTTTACATTCGTAATTATTTTGTTATTAGAAAACACGTTATTAATGTATAAATATATTTTTTTCTAACGTTTAGACAAAAAAATTCCAATCAAAGATGTAGAGCAGACAATGGTATCGTTTTTTCTAAAAGGCGGAATTGTTCAAGTGGAGAAGGATTAAGCATTTACAAGTTGTAAAATCCACTTGACAATGACATGGAAGATTCCCGAGTGTTTTCCTTTTCTGCTTGAAAATTTCGGGTTTAGACGTCAAGAAGGAAAACTTCCAGGAAAAAATATCTAAAAAATAGTTAAAATTTAGTTAAAATACATGGTGTTTGTTTGAGAAAATATTTCAATATTTTTTTAAAATTTTATTTTTTTAAAATTAATTTATTTTATAATTTTGAATTGTTTTGATTTGTTAATGCTAAATATAAATTTTTTAAAATAAAAAAATATTATTTTATAATATTTATAAATAAAAAATATTTTAAAAACCAAATATCATTACAATACGTTACCTTCTCCTAAAAAACCCAACGAAGAATTTTGTGTTTTATGGATAGGAACCAGAAGGATTATTTTAAAGGGGAAAGGGGAAATGCATGAAAGAAGGCGTTTTTACGGCCTCCACTGTGGAGGCCGTTTCATGATTTTTTCATTTCCACATTAATTATTAGGTGGTGGTAGGTTAGAGTCCTGACCTTCCCAAATCAAGTTCTTCATTTTTTATTGGAGCTCCGGTGAGGCTTTTGCCACATAATGGTTTGCATCTTCTCCATTAAAAGTGTTCCATAATGGTTCCTTTTTCGAACGATCTCGAAGACATGTCTCTCACATCGATATGGTGTATTCATATAAGCTTAATAAATTCTCCTATATGCTAGCTCGAAGCTTTAAACCCAGAAAGTTGAGGGATGAAGAATATCTTCTAAACTGTTGGGCCAAACCTTGGAGGTTGTTCTTGAGAACTTGAGAGCATCCAAATCCATAATATTTAACAGTGAATGAGATAACCAGAAGAGAAGCTAAATCCCATATAAATGCCGAGCACAAATCCTTCATTCTACAGCTCCCTCCTTGGATATCTTCCCTCCCTCTTTTCCAAACTCATTGCTCTGCTTCTGCTCCATGCTTCGCTTACATGCGCACATAAAGAGGGATGGTTTGTTCGAAAATATGAATCATATAAAAATTTAAATTATTAAATAAAATTTTAAAATATTATTTATATTATTTTTTAATATACTTATTTAAATAAAAATTCTTTAAACTTAAAACTTATACAAATTTACAATATATTATATTTAATTTTTATCAAATAAAATTTAAATTTATAATCACTTTACCAACAAAAACTCTAATATTATATTAAATAATTATCTCAAACTAAATATTTAAATTATTTTCTATTTCTCTTCCTTTTATCTCCGCATCCCGTCCTTGTTCTCCCCCGCCTCCTCCTAATATTAATTTTCCTTTCTTTGTTTGGTAGAAAGGGTATTTCTGTTCTCTCCCTTTTCACTCAGATAAATAAAGAAAGAAAGAAAAGATTAAAAAAATATATAAGAAAACGCTGTGCTGTTAGACTGGATATTTCGTATTTTCTGCAGCTGGATATCTGATTTCAGGTGTCACAGTCCAATTCTCATCCACTATCTCCATCTGGGTCTCAATGCATTCCTCTCTTCTCGTCACAAAAATGATTCTCGCTATGCAATTTCTTTCGTTCTGTTCAGTGTTTGCAAGCACACACAGAAGCACTAGTTCAGAAAACTACAGCCATATGCGGCGGCATTTTTTTAATTTTTCGCAACCTCAACGTTTATTTAGATGATTGGCAATTGTCATATGGTTGTTGTCTACCTGTGGTTTTCAAATATCACTCATTCCTTGAATAGGCTCGTGATATTATCTTGTTCCCGGAGAAGTGGAGCTGCTGGCCCAGAAAGATTGTTCATGAATGCTATCAACAATAATTTAAATAGCTCATCGATGAGATGTGTTCTCACAACATAACCATAATCAGAATCATTTCTAGCTAGATATGTTGTGTCGTGCAATATACTAGATTGTACTTTAGTTGCAAGAATGATGTCGTTTATCGAAGGAATCCGAGCGTTTGAACGGCAAGCGAATCTATCTTATACGGTGCAATTTACAGCATAGAACCTCTAGATGCTTTAGACTGTCAAATAGCTATCAAACATGTAATTGGCTCCATAAGATACAGGTTTCCCATCAAAAGTGATTCCAACACGGGAACCCAGCAAGTTTTTTGTTTTTTTCACTAGGATTATAGACATGGAACAGCAGAGATAGTACTGTCATGCACTATAGAAATAATAATAATAATAACAATAACAATAATAATTTGTAAAGGATATCTTTAGCAATTTACAAGAAAAAAGATGTAACTTGAATAATCATGAAAAAAATCCTTATCATGCATTCCCTTTGATAAGATAAATTTTAGAAATGGAATCTTTTTTGCCTGCTGAATTTTCAAATGAATAACAAAAGTTCTGCTACGTGTTTCCATGAAAATCTTTTTGTTTCCAACAAAATATCTCTATGAGATGTTCGTGGCAAGGCTTTCATGGATCTATTTAACTTGATTAATTTCAGATCAAGAGCATGCGTGATATAGCAATCATGATATGACATATCAATCAAGAGCTATAATGACTAACCAAATTCATACGACACCACTAATACAATTTCTTCTCCATGAATTAATAGATTCTAAGACGTGATATATAAATGCAACCAACCAACAAGAAGCTAGCTAGAGGACACCCAATCCAACAAGATAGAAACAATTTCTAACAAGACAATCTTAGTCAAAGCCACCACAGCCACGAAAGCTAGCCGAAGGCATGGCAGCGAGGCCACAACATTGAAAGCCAGACGAAACCAGGCTAGTCCATATGATATCTAGAGTAGATATGCATTTCCTAACATTCATTTTATTTTATTTTCTTCACTTTATTTTTTTTTTATTTTTACACACACATGCTTAAGTATTGAATAATTTCTTGTTTCTTAAAAAATATTTTTTCAAGCCTACTAGTTAAGTGCATCAACCTAACCATGAGAAAACTAATTTCTTTGGAGTGTTCTCACAATTTCATCAATAACTATGTTTTTTTTTATCCGTTCATTAATCCCCCATCGTTTGTTCACAAGACATTATGGGCTTCAGGAAGATTGAAGCAGGCTTAAATGGGCCTTAAGCAGCCGAAAAAGTTAGGCTCAAAACTAATCAATGGGCTTGGTCAGCGTGTTTCTGCATTCCCTTCCAAATATCTAGTAAAAAGAACCTTAAATCTTTACATTGATGTGGTCGATGTCGATGTTCAACGCTTAAATTATTGTGCTCCCCACCTTTTGTACCTGGCTAATGATTATTTACCATATTAAGTTCATTATATTTTTCATTTTTTTTTATTCTAGATAAGACAAGGCAAATTGTGCTGCTCTTCTCTGCCCATCTGGTTTTAGGATAGCGATACAGATGATTCATTGTACACCCTTCATGATTATGCTTTTGGGTTAGAAATATATTAAAATAATAATAATTTTTTATTTTTTAAAATTATTTTTAATATTAGTGTATTAAAATTAAAAAAAATTAAAAAATATTATTTTTCAAATAAAATCAATTTTTCATGAAATTTTATGCTTAGCTTATGTGACTAGAATACTTGACCTAGCTTAAATTTTCATTTTGATATACGTTATACGTGGCCGCACTGATGTGGCCTGTGCCTCTAGGGATGCTTAGCTTATATGACTAGAATACTCTCTTTATTTCACTTTTGACTTTTGCGCGAGACGGGTGGCTATGGCTGCTTCATTTAATTTCCGTTCTAATCTTACCTTCCTTGATTGAGAGTTGAGACTGATATTGTCTGAATTTGTACCTTTCATCGGCATTTAGATTATTTTCTTCGATGTGAGGAGATTATTTAAGGAGAAAATTAACTTTATTTTTAATAAATATTATGCACACATTCTAGCTGGCAAAACCTGAAGGTTTAAAATAGCCGGGTGAGAAGGATTTACCTTAAATAGATTATATAGAAAGCATGGTAGGTATTTTTATAAATAAGGAGAATATAGCTAGACAGAAAAAGATCCCATTGTTAGATCAATATAATGGTAATATAAGTGCCAAAAAAAGCTTAAATAGAGCTTCTCCTGTCAATTAGAAATCATTGATACAAATATTAGTCTTTTTATTGTTGTTCTCCTGTCAATTAACTTTTTTTTTTACATTGTTTTTTAATGATTCTCTCAATTCTCAGACACAAGAAGTACAATGTGATCAAGATGAAATTTTTGAATTAAAATAAAAAAAATAAAAATGAGAAAAATAAAAATACCAGGGACTCAAGTTTGTATAAAAACACATTAAGAACAATGTTAAAAAAAAACTTACAATTTTACTCACAATTATATTTGATCTCTATAATGATTACCGGATAAAAATACATATAATAATACATGAAAAAATAAAAAAAATAATATATAGCTTATGTTTTAACATGTTTTTATATTATGATATCTTTTATGGTATAATCTATTTTTATTTTAAGTATGCTTATTTCTAGCATCTATTTTTCATGCATAAGATATTATGTAAAGAATACAAGAAAACACAGAATTATTTATTAAAAGAGCAAATTCATCGATTTTCTTACTAATCATTGCAATTTAGAAATTTAAACACTAATTATTTTATATATGATTAACCATCGGTGGTGAGAGAAAAAAACAAAAAAAGATGAGTCAATGTCTGCTAGTGGGTGAGATAGCGGATGGTGTTAGGAAAGAAGAGGAGGGGAAAAGAAAAGGAAAAAACAAGACTTTGAGTTTTCAATCGCGCATGCAATAGATGTGTAGACTGATCGCGCATATTATACATACAAAATTGCTTTTCTCAACTCCGATAGTATGAAAAATGTGTTTATATATATATATATTGTACTAATGTGGGGAAAAAACCTCCGTAATCGTCGTAGATCTCAAAGTAGATATTGCCCACATGGCACAGTGTTGGCTAATCAGTAGAAGAACTGTCAGCATCAAAATGCGAGCTAGTTAAGAGAAATAAATCATATTGCCGTGTGATTAATGATTTATGAAAATAATTATATATTGCATTTCAGTAATCTTTTCATGGCTAGGCAGCATACGAGTCATCTACGCAATCATCTAAACTGACTCACAAGGGTAAGAATGAAAGGAAATGCGTAATTATTACCCCAAGGGATCTTAACGACATGCTGGATCTTCGTTGTCGACGCTGATCGCTGCCTTTCGCAAGCCACTAAACAATTATATTTTCGCAAGTATAAAATCCTCATATTCCTCTCTTTTCTTTTCTTTTTAACAAGCTTTCTCAGATGCCTTGCACTCGAAAATCTTAGGCGCCAACAATATTGATTGCCTCGAGGAAGGGTCAATGAGGGTGTTAATTTCCAGATCAACAAGAATGGCTTGCCTAGCCCGAGAATTGATGGATCAAGAGCCTTTGCAAGAGATTGTTTCTCTATCTCTTGATGGCATCTGATGCTGCCCTAATCAAAGCAAAATCAGGAGTGCTCTTATGCACTCGGATCCTGACTCCTAAAAAGCTGAGATTGGCTGAAATATTTGAAATATGTGCCCCTGTTCTTAACATTTCTTTATTTTGAAAAAAAAAAGTTCATAAAACCTTGAAATACTTTAGTAAAGCGACACAAAGCCACTCTCAAATCAGGCTGTTTTAATCTTACAATAAAAGAGGAAAAACATTTTCTGCTTTAGTGCTCTCGTTGTTTTGTTCCTTTTTTTCAATTTAAAATGAGAGGGCAGGCCATGTTTTAGGAACAGCATCAGCTAATGCACATGCAGTTAACGGTGAGGATGTCCTTTCACTTATTTTTCTTTGCTTTTCTTTTTCTCCAATACGATGGGCCAACCCTAATAAGATGCATTGTAAAGCAATCAAAATTGGGTGGTAATTATTAGTGTCTTTAATTGTTGTACTCTCATATGAATGCCTGGATAACTCATGATGTTTTTTGAAAGTTTTAGTAGCTTTTGCAAGTAAATTTTTTATTTAAAAATAGGTTTTAAAAAATTATCAATCATAGGTTTTTTTAAAACTAAAATTTCAAAAATAAAATAAAATTTAAGAACCATATATCATAATATGGGCGTGCATTAATTAACTAATATTTTTAAATATATAATTATAACAAAACTAGGAAATGTTCCTGTGCTAACTTTTGTGTTCAATGAAGCGAGTAATGACTAGGGACTAGGAAATCTGGCCTTTTATCTCGAGGACATTGTTTCTTTTCCCTGTTGTCTCGCAAGTACAAAAGCCAGATCCCTCAAAGCACAGACGACTTCTTCATCTAGTGCAGACTTGCTAGATATAGAGGCATTTTGAGGGAGAGAGTAAACAAGAGAAATGGCATCTGAGGCAGAAGACGAGCCAATCTTCACGCCACCAAGGCTGCTGCTGATGCCAAAACCACATGCACATATACAGTCACCAGAGAGGTCAGGGACACTAACCCCGCCACTCCAAACTTCAGCCTCTGTCCCTTTTCGGTGGGAGGAAGAGCCTGGCAAACCCCGGGAGAGCACCGCCCTGGTCCCCAGGCCCATTAACTTTCCACAAAAGTCCCTAGAGTTACCTCCGAGGCTGTTAATAGACACCAACATGACCAAACTACCTTCACCCACCACAGTCTTGGAGGGTCCTTACATGGGCAAGTCATCAAGATTCCAGTCTTCTTCGTTCAGAATAATCAGAGCAAGGGAATGTTATGGGTCCTTTCGCAGTTGCAGTCCTGAGAAGGGCCAGCTTGGCACCATAGTTCTTAGCAAGAGGCGAGTCAAAGAGAAAGGCAGGTTTCTGGGTTCCTGGAGTTGGGGAAGGAGGGGTTTGAAGGGTAAGAGAGAGTCTGGTGGGGGTAGTTATGTCTTTCCATCTTCAGTGGATAGGGAACCTGCTGATCATTGCGTCAATGAAGAGGAAGAGATGATCAGTAGCAGCGACAACGTCAAGATGACAAGATCAGGGAGTCTCTCTGCTGTCTCTAATGCCAGGTCTCAATTCTGGGTTAGTTCTCGTCTTAACCTTTCCTAAATTTCCTATCATTCGTACTTATGTGCGATTCTTGAGTGAAGTACTAGTAATTACCTTTCCTCAAGCAAAGAATAGAATTTCCGTACTCTTTGAGCCAAAAATAATCTATTCTGATTCTTATCAGGAACTAGCGATTTTCCTCTTGTAATCTCTTCATTAGTCACAAAAGATTATTTTTTTTCTCTTCCTTTTCACTTCTTTAAAGTTTAACAAATGAGTTTGTGACATAACAAAACAACAAAATTATACAGTCATAAAAGGCCATGAGTGAACAGCATCAATTCTGCTGGTAATTTGAACAAATAATTCAGGAGAGGTCCCATTTCACCAGCCGAAGCAGCTTGCCAAGTGCAATAATGTTGGCCTTGTGTTTATAGTAGGTTGTTAGAGTGGGTTCCAAAAGCGTGGTCAGTATAAATTTCAGTGTGCACAGTAGCCATACGAGCTTCGATGACTATAAAGAAACCACTGTGTTGACATTTTGCAGGCGAATATTTACGAGGGCTTGAAGCAAGTGGTGCCTTGGAGGAGCAAGGAGCTGAAGAAAGACCACGGGCTTCTGATTTGACATATCTTGGGGTCACAACAGGATAGAAAAAGTCCAATTAATTATCTGTAAACCGCTAGGGGTGGTCCTATATTCTATCGACCTTCGATATTTCTCTTTCAATGAAAATGACGTTTTTATTGTGGCATTTCCCATCGCCCCACGCTTGTTCTCCTACTATGCTGTCATCTGCACCGGTTTTGGAAGGGCTTTCACCTGCAACCTTCAGCTGATCAGTCAAAAGAATTACAGGACCCTTTTGTGACGTGGTCGGAGATGGCAGCAATTTGATGGTATTGTCAAATGCATTGGCAGTGCAAGCTTTTCTTTTCTTTTTTGATGAATAGCAGTAAATGCTTTTTGCAAAGACTGAAATGTTCTTTTGATGGTTCGCTTAGAGAGAGCAACAGTCCTACAGGCAAGAAGTGTCGAAAGAAAAAATGAAATTACCGCTGCCAATTATATTCTGCATGCACTGCCTAGAACCGGAAGCCCCCGCCCATTATCGATCTCTTAATTATCAGATGTTTGCAAACCAAACTTCTATTGAATTGAAGTCAGTACATTACCAACAATTAGAATCTCCTTTCGGTGAGCCGCGATAAACATTTTAGAGCATTACCCTTAAAATCCTGCTGGTACACGCACCACCCTCCACCATCAACAATTTGCATATGAAAATAGAAGAGATTACCAGTCGATCAGGTTGCCTCAACTGGGCTTGCCAGCTCCAATCTGTATAGCTGGAAACATTAAGATTGTCTCTCCTTGGTAATTTGACCAGTTGAATCACATAAACAATTTAAAATTTAGTTATTCATCATTACCATAAGCTACGGAAGCTAGCAGCCCATCATAATACGATACCCATATGATATTAATGTTAATATAGATATTAAAGAATCCACTCCTGCGGCCTCTGTAATGAAGAGATTCAAATTCATCTGATAAAAATACAAATGAGTTTTGGAGGAAAATGAAGCTAGCTTTGATTAAAGTGCAATCAACTGGACAAGAAAACATTCATGTGCTTACACAAAAGAGGTTGATGTCCAACATTCAATATTTATGAGGGTTCCATCATGTAAAAAGGTAAGACTTATTTCAAGCTGTTAGGAACCGGAAAAAAGAGTAACAATACAATGGGCTGGGGGAACGCTTGAAACTCTGCCACTTGCTTCAACAAATGATTCATCCCTGCCTTTTGCTTGTCATACCTGCAAGCACCTGCAAAAGTGCGAGACATCAATACTCAAACATATAAAGGAACAATAGCATAGTTGGAAATTCTCATGATGATGGTTCAAGGATGTTAAATGCCCTTTCAATATCACAAACTTGGCTTAGCCCTTTGATGCCCAATTAAGTACAGCACCTAAAACAACAAAATCAAGCATGCAACACGTCCCTGCAAGGTACTAACAAGCCTCCAAGGCTTTGATAATTTAGACATGTGGTTTCAGCAGGTTCATGAATTCTTCATTTAAATATAATCATAAACTTACAAAAACAGAACAAATGACGGGAAATTGAAAATGCATAACAATGCAAACTTTTGTTAAAATATGCAAACAACCAATTAGCTGTAACCTGATACAAATCAAGTTAGATCTGAATTTTACCTTAAAATGACCATTGACCAGTTTTGCAAGATCAAGCATGTCTCTCAAACTATAGATTGGGTCAAGTTGAAATTTTACAGGGAGATACTAGACATATGGAGCTATATTGTGGTAAGATTTCAGGTCAATCAGAGTTTGAGAACATTATTTTAAATTGATTTAAGTTGTTACTGTTTTCATATATTTGTCGAGAAAGTATTCTTTCTTGGCTTTTTCCAGTGCAACCAATCCAGATCTGTAATGAGTTAATCTTGGACAGAAAAGGGAATTAAATGAGGCTTATTTAGGCTCTAAACTTATACATAGACTTGGGCTAAGAGGGTTCCTAATGCTTGGATTCACTGAAGAATTGAAATCCATACTTTGCAAGGATTCCATATCCCATATAGACTTGATGTGGCGGCATCTAAGAAGATCTTCCCTTTAAGCTTCTTTTTCTTATTTTGCAAGTATTCCTAGCATATCAAGGAGACTAAGAGGATACAATATAAAAAAAGAAATTCTAGCAATCAAAACAAAGTTTTCTAGTTGAATTCCCACGCTAAAAGTTTCAGCTGCATGGAGAGATTCTAGCATGAAAACTTTGTTTTTATTATTTTATTTTATTTTCTTTATTTGATATTAAACAATTATTTTTAATTTTGGTTTGTTCTACACCATTAGACATTGTTTAGGGATTTATTTCATTATTGGATTTATGTTAGTTGATTCCTAGTTTGTTGATTCCTAGTTTAGTTTTATTAGCTTGCAATCCAAAAGGAATCCATTAAAGTTATTTAAAGGAGATTATATAATGTTTTTAAAGCTACAAATTTCAGTAGCTTGGTGGTAATAAATAAGAGTTTCTTTCTTTTGATTATTTGCAGTAAAACATCTTTTCTTTGCAGTGATAAAGATCGTACATCCGACTTATCAAAGATTACTAGCATCGTGGTGTTATTCGTATACTTTGGGTTCTTAGTTACATGGTTATCTTTGGGTTCATGTTTATTCTAATAATACATTTGGTTCTTAGATACATGATTACCTCTAGGTCAGAGTTCTATCAAATCTAGTTTTCAGCTTTCCGGGTTGTATTTCAATGTCACTGGAGGTTACTTGACCACATGATCAAGAAATCCACATCATAACCCAATCAGACCCAGCAAGAATTGTTTCCTTTCATAGAATTAGTCAAAATGCCATGTCTGGACAGAATATTCCAATTTATATCAATGTGGGCGAACAAGTTGAGACACCATGGAGTATCAACAAAACAATACTTATAGCAAGGCTCATCTATTCAGAACAAGGATCATTACTGGATGAGTAATATGCCATGATCAAGAAAAATTTGACCGTCCAGTGCTAATTACTAAAACTATCCACAGGTCCTAAGGCAGTGCTAATTGCTAAAACTATCCAAAGGTCTTGAGGGGGGTTATCCACAGGTCTTAAGGGGTTAACACCTAAAATAGGAGCTCAGCTATGCATATTAGTACAAAACACAATCCACCCAAAAGTAGTACAGAGACTAAACATTTTTTCCAATGTTTTGGATTGGAACAATTATAACAAGCTATAAAACTAAATACTCACATCACTAATGGAAGGCTGCTTTTCAGGGACGTGCTTGCTTCCTTCTAAGGAATCCAGAATGGGCCTCACCACAGCTGGAAGGAAGAGACCTGAAATTTTGATAAAGTTTAAAGAAAGCACTAGGGATTTTTTCCATATTCCAAAAAAATTAAGCCTCCATCGAGTACAATAAAGTAGGATGTTGTCGTTGCATAAGTTCTCTCCAGTTTATAAGTAAGAACACCACATGGATCGGTAGAACATTTACAGTTACTGCAAATTTAGAATTTGGCAACTCAAGGAATATTCAGTCAGAACGTGATCATCAGCTACGCGAAAACTTTATCGGGTACAATTCTACTGTGAATTTCAATCAAGCCGTAAACATTCATTTACCAATTCAATTAAAGTAAATTTTAGATAAAAAGAATTGAAAATTGAAATGAGAAACCCTAAGTCCCTAATACTGTTTTGGTACAGTTCACATGGAAATCCCACCAACATGAAATTGATTGTTAAGCATTTTATTCACTAATTAATCTTATCTAATCTTAACGAACCATAGTCTCATTAATTGAAGGACGGAATTGAAAAACAAATTGACGAAGAAAACTTACCGATACCACCAATAAGGCAAGAAGCAGCCACCACAGGCTCTTGCGCTATGAACATCCTCAACTTTTCCATCACCGGCATTTTTGTTTCTCTCTCTCTCTCTCTCTGTGTGTCCAAATTTCTGATGTAGCTGGGAGGATCTTTGAAGACGATGGGTACTCGCCCGGATCCAGGTCCTCTCTTTAAAGCCGGATGGAGCCTCGAGTGTTCAGGCCGGGCCAGTGTGGGTCGGATAATTGAGTTGGTTGGACTTTTATATAAGGACCATTGTCCTCTAAGCCTAGATCGTTTAAAAACAATATTTTTTGGGCAGTGTCCATTATCATGTATTATAATCTTTTATTTGAATTTGGTAGGTCCAAATTGAATTGATTTCTAACTAACCTAGGATTGAAGTTTAGCATGCACCCGAAATGACGTAAATTAAGAAAGGGCTATTATCGGAAGATTACGACTACTGCATAAAAAGATAATATTCTTGCAGCCATTTATGCTATTATGAATTTATTTCATGCTTCACTTTAAAACTACCCAAAAACAAATTGACGGGTACTGAAGAAGAAGAAAAATAAAAAGAGGCAATTTTTAGCCCTAAACTTTCTAGTTTCTCCTCCCATAACCACACGTGACAGACACCAAAATCAGAATTTTCAGTTTTCTCAAACTGAAAAAAAATTAAAGCACACAACCACCAACTCAAGAATCCATAAACAGTATGGATTCCACAGAAGAGTCGGCACATGAATTCTGGCTGTGGTACAAGAGGCTTCCAGCTCTAGTTTTTAAGTTCTTTACCAGACCACCGCCTCACTTTTTTTAATCCACCATACCATCTACGTATAACAATGCGAAGCATTTTTTAAAAGCATTTTTTAATTTAAAATACATTAATGTTTAAAATACAGCTGGAGCCATGGGAGTGAGCAGTTACCGTAGAATAATGCAAAGTATCTTTTAAAAGTATTTTTAATTTAATGTTAAAATAATTTTTTTAAAATTTTTTACATTTATGCATCAAATTTTTCATAAAATATTAAAAAAATTATTAATTTGATAATTTTTTTTAAGCCGTAAACATTTTTGAAGTGCAACCAAAAGGGCTCCCAGACACAATTTCCGACCAGCACAACATTGGATGGGGAGGGAGTGAGAGAATAGAAACACTAATACTAGATCAATACTAAAGTTCAATCAAATGTACAGATGATCACCAAAAGAGAAGATTGATGAGATCTTCTGGAGCCAGAACATAATCAACCCAAAATATACACACGAACAACTCCACACATCATCTACGCAGAGGTAACATCAGGACAAAGGGCAAAGAACAAATAAAAAAAAATACATACATGGAAACAAATGTTTACTTGTAAATCAATTTTCACAAGAGGGAATTTGGCTGATACTCTAGAAAGGCAGCACCCAACCCACTGTCCATCCCAGAAGCAACCCAGCACCAACAAGACCCAACCCTAATGCAAAAGCAACAGCATACTTGCCAATATCATGCTTTGGATGACATTCCTTGCCTCGTTTACCCTTTGATGACTTTTGCCAGCTCTTGCACAGTTTCCTACCTTTTTGAGGAATCCATGGAAGAACTACAGGGAGGAGATTAGATATTGGCTGGTCGCTGTTTTTCATCTGGTAGTAAAGGGTTTCGAGCTGCAGTAGTTGGAACCACTGCTTATAAGCAAAGAGTTGAGAGGCTTGTTTGAATAAGAGTTTGACAATATGCTCCTTCTCAGCACATGCTTGCTTTGCTACCTGCTCAGCTTCCCTTGCACGTGTCTGAGAATGACGGAGTGCTTCCAGTAGTTGAGCCTTGCAAGGATTACTCTCAGAAATTTGTCCAATTTCTGCAGCTTCCTTAATGGTTGCTGGATAACTTCATTTCAGGTTGCAGGTAAGAAATTTGACCATCATGGATGAGTAGCATAAATGCACATAGAAGTATTGTATGTTAGTAAACTGCTACAATAGCCTTTTTTTACAACATTATAGCAGAGAAGTAGTGCAGCAAAATAATAGGACGAGTTTAAAGATATTTGGCCAATAAATTGATGCATTTACATGTCAGGCAAACTTATTCAAAAACAAATATAAGAAATTTGAACACCATGGATGAGTAGCATGACTTTGACTTCTTTTTTTTTAATCCAGATCCACATAATGTGAAGCAATGAGTTCATTGTCGCTTTATACTTAAGAATTCATTAGTTCATAATATGCACTGGTCTTTATTTTGATTTTTTTTATCTCGACCTTTGAAAAACCAACAAATCACACACTAAGCACGACATATTAAATAATCAATCGGATTTTCTATTTACTCAACCTTTCAGAACTAGAATTCTTTCATTTTTTTTTTGGAGGTAAGAAATTTGAACACCATGGATGAGTAGCAAACACGCAAATAGAAGTATTTACATGATAATAAACAGCTATATTAGGCTATTAGCTTCTTTTTTCACAAAATAATAGCAGAGGTAGTGCAGCAAAATAATAGAAGTGATACAATATTCATCCAATAAATATCACCAGAAAATATAAGCTCAGAGAAAACCTGGATGACTGGTCAAAACCATGTTGTGTTTGAACAATAGATTGACGCATTTATATGTTGTACAGAACTAATGGAGAACAAATACCACCAGAAGACATGATCTAAGAAATACCTGCATGCCTTGTCAGAACCACTTAGTGATTGCCCTTCAGTTGAACCTCTTTGTTTTCCAGGCATGCCTTCAGATTTGGGACAGCCCTGCACATGACCAGTGGCGGAGGAGAAACAGCCAATTTGTGCCTCCCAATCCAGAGATGATGCCAGTGTATTATCATGCTGAAAAGATCCAGAATGAGCACATGGGTATTTCCTGATGTGAACCTTTTGAGGTGGGGGAAGGTCACAATTCCCAATATAATCAAGTGACTTCTGTGCAACCAGGGAGGCCAGATCATCTTTATCTGTTTTGCGCCACCATGGCATGTTCTTTTCACTCCCAATCCAAGATGATCCTGGATCAAAGCCATACTCATTGTCCTTTCGTGATTCAGGCCATCCAATAAGATCCATCTCCGTCAACTTGGAGTTCCTCCTTGCATCCTTATGCTCATTAAATTCTTGAAAATCCTTGTCATATAAAGCCTTTAGCTCTTGTTTCTTAACATCACAATCTTTTTTCATATAATCAGCAGAGATCCTATAATATGAATCAAGAGATGACTCGCTATTCTTGCTGCCACCCAGAGACATGTTGTCTTCATCATCTTGTTTACAAATTTCATTTTTAGAGGGTGAGTCTACAATGTTAGCTCTCAAGCTTTCCAACTCAGTTTCCAAAGCATTCAACTGCTCACGTGTTAAATATTTTTGGTACCCATAGCTAGGTTGAAGTTGAAGTTGAAGTTGAAGTTGAAGTTGAAGCCACCAACTTGTATCAGGGGGTAGACTGTAATGTGAGGGATTCGTTTTGGTGGGCATGAAACCTACAGAAGATTGATATGGCATATCTGCTGCACTTGGTTATCCATCCAATCACTTAGATGATGAAGATGATGATTGGCAACAAGCTAGCTTGGGAGCTCTTCTGGCATCTTCTTGAACAAAACAGCAATTAGCTGTTCCTTGCCATACAGCCCCGGCTTCTGCTGCTGCCATCACTCTCTTTTATTTCACACATCAGCAATGCGTAATAAACTTTGATTACAATTCACCTACATCAGAGTCCAAATTTTGTATGAGCTCTACTGCCAGTGAGGCTCCAAAGTGAAGGGGAAGTAACAGTTAAAACACAAAAGAGAATATATATAGAGACCCTGGAACTAGATAACTTCAATAAAAATTTAAAGCAAGTTATGCTAGGTATACCGCAACCAGGATTTTGGTACACGTAACCAATGCTTATCGAAAGAAAACATTGAGGTTGAGAACCTCCACACTTGACAATCTAAGTGAGTAGGAGAAACTTGTAGAGGATTCCAAAGTAGTCGAGGAAGTTTTCATCGTATAAAATAGCAGCAGAAGTTGAGAAATACCAGATACGGTAACTAGAATCAAAGATTATACGAGAGCTTTTGCACTAATACCAGAGCATAGAACTAAAATAACAACGAAGACGGTAGTGGATCATGGAGAGCAAATGAAAGCAACAAATAGAGCCGGAAACAAACAAAAGCATGCAATCACAAGATATCCACCCACAAGCAAAGGCTTAAATGATCCAAAATTCATCTTAATGTAGCATGTATAATTAAGCAAACTTACTTTCAAAAGCACCGAAGAGCTCCAAGCATTCAGGTGCTAACAGACTTGCAAAAAGCATGTCTGGATGCAAGCAAATTCCATAAATGCCGATAAAATGACATCTCTCTCTCTCACGCATAATCACCAAGGCCAAAAAGCACGCACGCACTCAGCGTCTCTTTTGCAAAATCATGCACTGCCAACTAACACAACGTGGCGTAGATTTAAACGAGATTTACCTTGTATGTAGAAATAGCAAAAGCACAATCCATAAAATTGAAGCATAAACACAAAACTCTTGTCAGTAAAACAGCAACTAATAAATCTGCCTTCACTTTAGCATCCAAGAAGCAATAAGCATCTCCGATTAAAGCAAACAAATTAATAAAGAAGGAGAAAGAGAAGATTACAAACCAGAGCAAAGCAGAGAGAGAGAGAGAGGTTGTGGAAGTTGAATCAGTCAGAAAAATTGGATACGAGCAAGCGGAGGATGACTCTAGTGGGAGGTATGTAATATTATTCCTATTTCGCAGAATTGCAGATATGATTGAGTAATTCAATCCATTGTGAGATAGTATCATCATCAGCAGTAGGTTTGTAGCTGCGGGTGAAATCAATTTTTTTTAACATAAAAAAACGTTTAAGCATTGCTAATAGTTTTTTAATAAAAACCAAATAATTATAATATTAAATTATATATTTTTTAAAATATTAATACAATAATATAATATTAAAAAAATTACTATTAAAATGATAATATATTATTTTAATTTGAATTATGGGACTGTAATAATTTTATAAAAATTATATAAAAATAAATTTTAAAAGCTAGCTCCTAATATTAATACTAAAAGATAAAATAAAAAAAATTAATTAAAAAAACTATTAGAGTTAATATGTCAAATCCATAATTTAAATGATGAGATCAGGATAAACCTATAAAAAATAAAAATAAAATATATAAAAATTAATTTTTAACTAACTCAATATTAAAAGATGAAGTAAAAAAATCAATTAAAAAACAGAAAAAAACTCAAGTCAACCCAACCTAACCTTTTAAATCTGCAACTTGAATAAAGGAACCAATATAACTTTATAAAAAGTAAATAAAAAAATTACAAAGTTTCACTTTTAACATATCTAATGTTAAATGTTAAAATAAAAAAAAACTAAATTTATAAGATTGAAATAACTCCACAAAAGGCACAATGAAAAAAATTATGAAGTTTTATTATCAAACTTAATATTGAAGGATTAATTAAAAAAATAAGATTGAGTTGTTTAAGAGTGAAATTGAAAAAAATTCAATTGAAAAAACCCAAAAAAATAAACCAAGTTAACTCGATTTAATTTGCTAACCACTAATTTGGATGATGAAATCATGATAACTTCATATAAAATATATAAAAAGATTATATAACTTAATTAAAAAATATAAAAAAATAAACAAAATCAACTTGAGTTATCATGATATGATTATTAATAATAACTAAAATCTTTGTGTTTTGAAACTAGCTATTTTAATTTAATGATAAATTAGATTATACTAATCAAGCAAATATATTAAGAATTTAATCATGAGACTTTAGTCGAGCTTTTTTTCTATCACTATTCTCTGATTATATTTTTTTTCTCTACTAAGTATAATTATTAAACTTAATTTAGGGATTGATTCGATCAAGAAGTTGGGTCTTGAGTCACATAAGTTAACCAAGGTCAACCTGAAATATTTGAAATTTTAATATCTCACATGAAAAAAGATTAGAAACAATCTATATAAATGTAAACCGTAAAAAAAAATATAAAAGATGAAATGTAGTATAATTATCTCACATTGAAAAGTAAAGAAATAATTCATGGGAATATAAACTATATAAAAAAAATGTGAGGTGCAATATAATTATTTCACATTAAAAAGTTAAGAAGCAATCTATTTGGATACATACTACATATAGCTATTTCATATTAAAAGTTTATAAAAAAATTAAAAAACAATCTATATGAATATAAACTATTAAAAAAAAATGTGAGGCATAATATACTAATATCATGTAAAACTTTTAAGAAATAATTCATGTAAATGTAGTCATATATAGTTATTTTACATGAAAAATATATGAAACAATATATGTGGATGTAGATTATAAAAAAAAAACACAAGGCATGAAATGTAGTATAGCTATCCCACGTTAAAAAACTAAAACAAAAGTTATATGAATGTATGATATAAAAAAATTATATAAAGTGTAGTATAATTATCCCACAATGAAAAGTTAAGGAACAATTTATATGAATATAGGCTATAAAAAAATTATAAGGCTAGATATATGTTTTTTGGGTTTATTAAGAAAATATTAAAAAAAAAACTTGATTCTCACCTGAACTATGTTGGATTACCCGAGTTTCAAGGTGACCTAGTAGGTTACTTAATTTGATCAAGCTAATTGCAAGCTCAGGTTTTACTTATTTAAAACTCGATTAAGAATCCTAACCATTAGATCTTAGGTTAACTTATCAAGTCATGATGAACCAAATTTTATAACTATACTACTAAGGACCAACCAACCAACTATATTTTTATGGGAGTCATTTAACATGATATTATCTTTATAATCCCTTTACACCTGACATAGTCTTGCCTAATAATTTTTGCCTAGAAGACACACTTGTTAGCTACTTGTAAAGATGTAAATAAATGTCCACGAGTCATTTACACACATACACACTATTTATTATTATTTACATGTAAAAAAATTAGATATTATATTTTATCCATTGTGTTTTTAGTATTTATGTGAATATCTATTATTCAACTATTATTTAATATTAAAAAATAGTAATGTATAGAAGGTTAGGTTTAAGTCAAGTTTAATAATATTCATACCTTATATATTATCTATCAAATAAGATAAGTATCCACCAATTCGGGCTAAGTTTATATTAAATTGTCATTCTCCCCTAATTAAATTAAATATAAGGTTGTCAATTTTGTTTTGTTTCGCTTGGAATGACCAATATATCTTATATCATTTCAAAAAATGGAATAAATTGAGAAAAAACTCATCTCGCTCTAAATCTTGATCCATTCTAGATTTTTCAATCAAATTCTACTAGAGATGTTTCAGTCTATCTGTTTTGTTTCATAAATAATGTTTTTTTTTCTTTTTATTGTTTTTTTAAAAAAAATATTATTTTTTTAATTTCATTTTTTAACACTTGGTTTATTAGATATTAGACTTCATAATTTGTTGTGTTTTACTTTCTTTATGGTTATTTTAATCTTATGGCTTATATCACAGGTTTGGCGGTTAACCCAATTGATCCAAAAAATAATTTTATTTATTTTTTAATTGATATTGTTTTTCAGTTTTATTATTCAACACTTCAACTTTTAATTGATTATGAATTATGCTTTGTCATTTGTTTAAGTTTATTTTCTACAAAATTATCATAATTTTATAACCTTGGTCATGAGTTTTACGAGTCAACCCATGTAGACCCAGATTGTTTTATTGTGCTATTTTTTTAGATTAATTTTTTCTCGATTTCATCAATCAAAAATGAGTTTATTAGAAATTGAGCTTTATAGTTTATTTCAGTTTTTTTTATAAAGTTATCATGGTCTTATTATTGACTTTAGGGTCACTCATTCATATTTTTATATATTTTGATGATAGCAATAAAATAAAACATGAACTAATAATATACGTGATTAAGAATACACTTTAAACATGTTTTATACAAAAAACATATCAATAATCATAATGAATTATGTGAAAAACTCAATCTTGAAATCCAATAAGAGAGCAAAGTGAAGACTTATAATAAATGTTCATTTTAGTGATTAAATATTAATCTTTTATATCTTATTTGATGACACAATTAAAATAAACTTACATATTTTACTCTATATATATATTAAATGATTGATAATAATTATATAAAATCTAAGTTAGACAGTTCTAAAAATTCATCTAAATTAAACTATTAAATCTAACATTCTGCATGAACTTTTCAATTATTTGAGATTATCTAATGAATTGGTCAACTGCTTATTTACTAGTGATGAACACTTGAGATTTTTGCAAAAACTGGCCGACTAATTGACTTGACTAATCTAAATTGGTAGACTATTTTGGCTATTAATGAGACTGTAACGACCACAAATATTTATTTTTCTTTAGAAATATTTATTTATGTATGGCTTGTCTAATTACAAAATTAAAAAGAGAATTTAGACATATATGACATACAAGCTATTATAAGAGTAAAAGAACATCAAAATCATCAATTCTTGACCATACTCTAATTTATGCTATTTAACTTTTATATTCTAGCATAAATAGTATTCAATCTTATTATCACTACACTTAAATACTTTTATATTTTTTAAGTGCTATTTAGTGAGGTATAGAAATATTATAATTTTAAATTGTTATACCCAAGTGTAGTCTGGCACTTGAGATGTAGATATAGGTTTGTTGAACCATGTTAAATTGAGTTTGCAAATTCTCTTCTTTAACTCTTTTCATTAATTACTTTAATTATATTATTGATTATTGCATTTACTTGAAATAATTTGTTATAATTATAAAATTAATTATACACATAATTCATCCCCCTTATTAAATGTTAAGTTGCCTTAATCCTTAAACAACACTCATGATTTAGGTCGTAGATTTGAAAAATTAACTTGAGTTGACCTGAGTCGATCCAATATATTATCGTCTTGTTATTAAAAAAAACCATGTTGAATTATTTTTAATTAAATTATATTTTTATTGGTCACTTAGATTTTTTGAGACTCGTCTGGTTGATTAGATCATATCAAGTCAATACCTACATAATAAAAAAAATTCTACTAAAAAAATATTAATTATGTTTAGATATTTTTTATATATTAAAAAAATTAATCTGATAAATTTAAAACATAAAAGTTACGTTTTAAATTTAAAATTATATTTTATACATTGTGTTTAAAATTTAAATTGGATTACTTTAAATTAATTTATCTTTAAATTTAAATTTAAGTTATACATATTAAATTGGAATTATATATTACACGTGTCAGTCGATTAAGATGGCAATAGCATAGTTGAGGTTTCGGGGTCCACCCGTTACTTTCAAGACAGGACCTCCCTCCTTTCTTTTAGATGGGGGACCATCAAATGATAGTGCCACGCAAATCCCAGGTCCCCATCCAACCCATCTACCCTTTCGGCTTCTCCTAGGCCAAATGTCGCCTAGATATTTTTTAGTCTGCGGTGGTGAATGGAAGCCCACCCTATCAAGCAAGAAAGATGCGGCTCTTTCCACGGCGGAGTCACCATTGCTTTTTTTTTTTTTTTTTCAGATTAACATGGTCCTGTTCATGATTAATCCTATAAATTTTAAAATTAATATTTATCTAAATTTTTAATGATTATTGTATAACTAATTAAGAAATCTAATACTAAAAAAAACAAACCCGTTAATTTCATTTCAAGTTGATCACCACCTATCTAAATTTGAGATCCTTTCAATTTATTATTATATCAACTATAAAATAATTTTATATTTTTATTATACAGCACAGAGAGTTTTGAATTTTAAAAAAACAATAGAGTTCTTTTCGGATTAATTTTTTAATTTACTTTTATACTTAAATATTCCAATTAACCACAGTTTCAAAACAACTTTTTTAACAGTAGCCACTAGGCAGTCCGTGGGCTACTCGGATGCTTGACAAGGAAGATCTATGGTAGCGAGTGCAAATTGCTTTCGTGCTTGGTTCAAGGATTCTTTGATTGACAATGGCGTCAAAGAGCAGATTTTCAACTAGAAATTTATGTGTCAGTTTGTGATTGATAGAAAGAAGAGAAATTCAAGATTCAAGGGAGGCAAAGAATCTACGAAAAAGCATACTGGAGACGGAGCTCCAAAGATTTGGAGCAGTTATGATGATTCGAGAGAAATCCACCAGCATTCTTTACAATATCCTTTGTGCTCTCATGGTTGTTTGTTTGCTGGTTGGATACTTGGCAATCGTCATGCGTGCAGTACAAAGATGATGCTGCCGAGGCGAGAGATGCTATGAATCACTTTCTTCCACTCGTGCAATCCCCACCGCAAGCTCCCTGCTCTCCCCTTCTAGTATTATTTTATTTTTTTTCTTTATTTATTTGACTTCAAGAAGCTGGCAAGCAACACAGAGCAATCTTAAAATAAGTATTGTGTTTTGTTAAAAGAAAAAATTATATCAAATCAGTTTAATCTACTAACCCTATCCTATAATCATAGGTATAAAGTTGGGAAAACTTCAAAGGAAACTGGAAAATAAAAGGCATATTCTTAATCAATCAAATAATAATAAATAAAAATAAAATAAAAAATTATTTAAAAAATAAATGATTTAAAAATCTTATCAGATAACAAAAAAAAATTAAATAAAAATATGATAATTTTATGAAAGTAAAATAAAAAAAATTAAATTTCAATATATAAATAAAATATTAAAGGATAAAATTAAATATATATATATATATATATATATATATATATATATATATAATCCAAAAAACCTAATAAAAACATGACCTAAGTTTACCTGGATTAGCATGCAAAACTTGCAATCTTGTTGTGATATTAAATTAATCCTATTAAAAATAAATTAAATAAAACTATGAAACTTGATTACTAAACAATCTAATGTTAAAAGGCATGATAACCTATGTTATTTTCAAAATTAATAATAAATAATTCAATAAAAAGAAATAAAGTCTAATATCTAATTAAATAAATATTAAAAAATAAAACTGAAAATAATATAAGTTTTAAAAAGAAAAAAATTAAACAATTCAAATCATATAAAAATCTAATTAAATAAATATTAAAGGATGAAAATTTTAAAAATTAAACCCGAGCTAATTTCTCAAATTTATAACCTATAAAATTCTAGATTGAGGCTTAACTAATAAGCTCAATTCTTTACCAATTTAATGTTGAATAATAAACATGAAGATAAATATCTATTTAAAAAATTTATCAAAAAAATAATAAAAACAATGAAGATCAAATCTAATAGGAAAAAAATTAAAGGAGGATGAAATCGCAAAAAATAATTTAATTTAAAAAATTATTTTAAATAAAACAAATATAAATAAAAAGAATTGAGACTAAACCTAACATATAAAAAAAATTTAAAGAAGGATAAGATTAAAAAAAATCTAATTTGATAAATTATTGTCTATGAAATAAATATTAATAAAAAAAACATAGATCAATTTGAAAAAAAATAGTATATATACTAAATCAAAGGGTTAATGACAGCACGAACCATCTAATTATTATGAGCCTTCATGATTATTCTAATATCATCTTGAAAGGTTATATTTGGTTACCGAATGACTTTATAAATGCTTACATGTACAATAAGTATATTTTTAATTTTTTTTAATTATGTTTATATTTTTTAATTATCAAATAATAAAAATGTCCTTAAATAATAGTATTGAAGTTTTTATTTTAAAGATAATTAAATCATTTTAGCATGTAAAAAATAAAAAGATAAAAGGCTTCCTTTTAAAAAGCTATTTTGTTTTTAAAGGGAATTTACATCATTTGATGTGAAAAAAAGAAAAGAAGGAAAAGATGAAAAAAAAGTCCTTGTACAAAAGCAGGTCCAAGTGTTAGGCTTTAAGTACATTCAGGTTGTCTATGATGCATTGGCGAGAACGAAGAAAGAAATGGCTCCAGTGTCATTCATATATATATATAATCTAAGAGGCGATATCAGGAAAGCAACCATTTAAGTGACATTTCCTAGCTGGATTTACTTTTCAAAGGAGCCATGTGAGAAAAGTTTCAACCGTAACAATGAACACCCAAGAACCGTCCTCATATAAAAAAATGTTCACATAATCATTTAATAGATGTTCAGTGTTAAAAATTTAGCATTAAAAAATATGTTTTTTTTATAATCTTATATTCAAACTCCATGGTTACTAATATAATAATTACTATAAATTTATATAATTATTAATTTTAAAATTTATAAAATTTAATTAATTTTAGAATTTATAAAATTTAATTAAGATCATAATCTGATCCAGATATTTATATTAATAAAAATAATTATAAAAAAAATCTAAAATAAATATACCCTTCATCAAATATAAACAAGTCAAATATGAACAAGTACCAAGCTGCACGCATGTGGCTCAAATCCAAGTAATATTTGCACTATTGTCTAATCCTAAAGTCATTAGTTTATCATTACAACTGCCATGAGCCTTGTGGCTACTTAAAATGTAATTCAAAACTAATGTTAAATGTAGTGACTAAAAATTGTTTAGTTTAATAAAATAAAAAAAACCATACTGAAAAATTTAATAAAAACCTAGCATGCATTTAAGTATTTTATATGTTTAAACTAAAAATAAAATAAATATTTAATTATTAAAGTACTTTAAAATTGATCAAGTTTTGTTATTATGCATTATCAATTTTTTATCTTTAATTTGTCATTGTTCTTCATTTGATGCAAAAGAACTTACTATCATAGGTCTCTTAAGCTTCCAGGTATATTCCTAAACAAAGTCTAGAATTCAAAAAACTTATAATCAATATTTCTCTATAAAAACTGAACTTACACTCTAAAATATAAGTAAAAAAAATGAAAAACAAATATTTATAAACACCAACAATAAAAAGAGAATAACTCAAGAAAAAATATTAGATTCTATTTCACTTATCCAAAACACCTATTTATAAGACTTGAAAATCAAAATATTAATACTCCTAGTTCATGAATTATGCATGCTTCATGAAAAAATTAATGAATATTCATGATTCATAAATTATTCATAATAATATTATTCTTTTTCTAAAATAAATAACGGATAAAACAAGGATTAAATAACAAATATTTTATTATTATTTGAACTTAAACCAAGACTCGTGAGCGCACATGCTATTGTTCAATCATAAATCAATTTTGAATTTAAAACTTTTGTTATTCTCAGAATAATTTTTCATTCACTTTTTAAAGCACGCTAATATCTCATTGTTAAAATACACATGTTAAATTACAAAAATAGTAACTCCAAATATAAATAGACCTCACATATGCTTTATAAATCAATTCCAACATAACATCCATGTCTCTCTATATCGATTAATTGGAACCTGTAACCTTAAAAAAAACAAAATTACATGCGTATTTCGGACCAGAAAACACATGAAAAACTAAATCCTGAGATGACTGAAAATGTCGGTTGACTAATTGTCAGGAAGGGCTTTCATTACTTGCAATGTCAAGAATACATTGTATTTGTATCAGAAACAATAAAAGAAGAAGAAGAAGAAGAAGAAGAAGAAACTACGAAGCAACTATGCTTCCACAAATTCAACAGAAAGCTCTGAAAGTACAAATTTGTTCCCTTCTCATAGATACACACATTTTACACGTGCATAGAGTTGACATCAAAATGTCATACCACGATACCCGAAACACTCACTATAACTTGGATATTTCAGAAACGGCGTCCCAGCAGGGTTTAGAGAAAAACTTGCAAGAGCATTGATCAACGCCAGTGAAAATCCATTGACACCAATCCAAACATTAATACCAGTGGCCAATCTGATTGGTTTCATTGATACCTTTCTGACTTTCTGGACTTTGTAATGAGTTGAGTAGCTTCAAGTTAGCTTTCTGGGCTTCATTTCTATTCTGTTAGTCCAGACTGACTTTAATGAGACCGACAAAAATTGTTCATCAAGGATTAATTGACAAGAACGTTGTTCTCCAACGCAAATTAACTTGTGTGTGTTTACGTTGGATGAACATATAGCAGTCTGGTGGGAAACAACACCAAACTTCCACCAAGAATGAGTTCCATGAATTTCAAAGTTCTCTGGATTTCTTATCTTGCCAAGAACAGCTCCTAATCAGTAACTCATCCTCTCCTACATTGCTTATCTTTGAGCTGAACAAAATTTACAATGCCATCTCCACCACAGGAAAGAAAACCATGAGAAACAACTTGTATATCTGTCACTGCAGCCTGCAAAATCCAGATATGGATCTATTTAGCAGAAGCACACTGACAAAGTAAATTCTACTTTCAAACAAAACCAAATCCTCTGATACAAAGGTCAATCACAGCTAGTTACCCTGACAACTCCACCAAATCCCCGTGAGCTTGGTTGCAAAAAGGTGCGTCTTTCATGCAATTTTGGCCAATGGCAAACCAACTTGGCTGCTTTGGCGTCCCAAAGTTTAATGTCTCCATCCTTGCTTCCAGTCAAGAACAAACTGGTATGAGGGATTGTGGATATTTTGGTGACACTTCCTTCACTCAGATTATACACATAAAGTTAGATTCAAAAACCAAAAGTCCATATGTAAGCTTATTTTTCATTAAAAAGAAGCTTCCATACCTAAATGAGCCTTTGGCATGTACCAGAGCATCCCGTTTGGATTCTGCCCTCCCAATTGGCGACCGACTCCTGTCTGCATGTCAATATTAGAAGGGAGATTGCTGTTCATGTTGTGCCTTTTAGTCCTTCCAGTTGCTATGTACCGGAAGTCATGAAGTCCAACATCACCACTTTTACCACCAGTTACGATAAGAGGAGAAACAGAACCACTTCCTATGTCATTATCAAACACGGAAATGGAGCGGGCACCACCTTCACAAAGTCATGCACACACAGGGTTGGTACCAGTGTGGATGAAAGAATATCTGGTAACTAAATGCACAGTGCATGAGATGATAAAATGAGTATGTTCTGTGTTTCATCAGTAATATTTCTTTTGGGAACCAGAAAACTAAATTTCAACTTGGATTCTTTGGTCATTGTAAACCATGCATTGCTTCTCAATCTTACCAATTGGTTAAGTCAGCACTGGCAAAGTATCTTAAGTGTGAGGATAAGTAATTGGCCAGCCACCTTAACTTACAGTGGTCTGCTGCTTATTTTGTCTATGATCATGCAATGGAATGTAGAAGACATGGTAAAATCATGCATACAATCAACATTAAGCAGTTACAAAATTAGAATAAGAAAACCTTCATGACAAACAATGGAAGCTCGTGAGGTTGTGGGTGGAGCCAATGTATCCCAGATAACCACATTAGCACCGTTAGAGCTATATCCAGTTGCAGCAATAACTGATCCACTGGAAGTAATGTATGTGACATCCCTGCAAAGGTAATATTTATATTAATAACCATGTAGAAACATAGGTAGAACTTCTTTAGCATCAAAGAAGATTCATCATGTAAATTGGTCGAGTATCTTAACCAACCACAGATGCACTGGAAACAAACACTGGTTAAAAGGTTAACACTTAGTGGGCATTCTTCAGTCTTCCTATACTGCTACAGAAGCAATAAAAAAAAGGAGGACATTCCCATAAGAGGAAACTTCCTGCAAGAGTTTGAGGAAGTTTCTTTCATTGTTTTGGAGAATTAAGGGATCTTTTTGACCAAGTACATTTGGAATCTGTTCCTTGGACTCCTTCAACAGTTCCCAGAAACCCAGTAAGGGATCAGTGTAGCCTTGCAAATTAGAAAGAATGGTATACATACGATGCATGGCCATTCAAGCAGAGACATGATTCTGTTGGATGGATGTTGCTCCTTCCTCCAACCTCCAGCTGCCATGTGCAGACAGTTCCATCTAATGCAGCAGTAGCAAATCTATGTCCGTAGTGATCAAACTGCACAGCTGATATTGATGCAAGAGCATATGGTGGGGGAACATTTGCAGCAGGGAGCACCCCATAAGTCGCAGTAGCTTTTTCCTTACCGAACTGCAAAGTATTGTGCTGCACATTATCTATGTGTACCATACAGTGACAGCATGTAAGCCAAAAAAATTCAACAACAGCTTCTCTGAGTGGGAAAAAACATCAAATCTTCAATGACTCTCCATTTGAAGAGCCTTTTGTGACTTTTTCCTCAGCACTGATTTGGTGCTTTATGTAGTGCATGATGTATAATTAAGTGATCATTTAAAAACAAAAGTGGCAGTTAGGGAAAATAAGACACAACAGCTCTGCCATATGATTTTTATTTCAATTGTATCATCACAGTCCCTTTATTTAAAAAAAAAAAAGACTTGTCCATAATTTGCAAGAAACTTAACAATATAAGCAAGAAAATTAGAAATGCCTCATGAGACAATAGCAAGTCTTATCCCCTTTCATTTTTTTTTCCTAGTCTTTGATTGTATTTGATGCATAGCTGATATCAACAATACCATTTATCAGTGCAAGCCAAGAAAAAACACAAAAATCCCTGTAATAATATTAAGTGATGGAAACAAATGCTGACCTGCATAATTTACAAAAGACAGACATTTGAAGAAAGTAGAAACAAAAAGAGGAAAAAGCTTTACATGAAAATAAATTGTGTAGAAAAATCTTATAAAATGAAGCGGGATGTGATTTATGGTGCTGTTATTAGCCATAAGTGATATGATTTCATATAATGACATCATTGCATTAAATGCTATCTCTATTTGTAAGATTTTTCCATATGGTTTTTTTGTTTGCAAGATTTATTCAAAAGGAAAATTCCTGAAAGGGAAAGATCAGTGCAACAGATGCAATTGTCATTAGAAGTGTTACACGCATGGATAACATAGGATTTATCAACAATTGATTATTAAAGATATCCAGCAGTTTGTAGGAATTCTATTATTCAGTAGTCAGCAGCTTATTAGAAATCTTGTTCCATACTTCTACTTCAGAACATGGTTGGTTCACCCATTTAATGACTAGCCCTAGTTGTTCAAGGTCTTCAACTGTTAATTAGCACTTGTGTTCCTGTTTTCTATTTGGTTTTGTGCCTTTTAGCACCATCATTGGCCATGCCAGACAGGCTATTAATATTATAATTAATTAATTAAAAAAAATTGTTTCAGAAAGATTCTGCTTGTGTTCTTTTCTTCATAACTTGGCTTTTGTCAGGGGGGCGTTATAGAAGTAACATCAATATTTCTTGATCATATTTCCATACCTCCCATAGGTAAATATGTGTATTGCTGGAACCAGCCAAAAAGAAAGGCCTTGAGGGGTGACTGGAGAAAGCTCTTGTACTTGTATTTTCCACAGTAGCTAGTGGATCAACAAACTCCTCAAAATTCTCTTGAACCTCCCAACCCAAGCCTGAGGCACCAATACCAGCATAACCTGGAACGCCAAATGCTCCATTGCCTGTCAAATTTCTCCTTCGTCTTGCTAAAGCACCCACACCAATAGTTGCCCCACCCAACCCAAGGTGTCCCCCTTTCTTGCTCCCAAGACCAACACCAGGAGAGACGCATGTAGGAATTGGGGTTGATTCAGCACCTGCCCAGCCATTTGGTGGCCAATCAGCATCTGACCAAATGAACTCTGATTGATCTTCAACAGGTATCCAATCTTCCCAAGAAAAAAAAACAATTCCCTGAAATAGGTACAATTCAACATTAGATGTTGACTGTATATTGAAGACATAAATATGTAAAAGAACGAAACAAACAAAAAAGGAAAAGGAGAGAAGAAACTTCCAACACGCACTGTGACAGCAATCCCAATAAAATTTTCTTTTCCACTTTATTGCTGCTTATACCAAGCTCATGGAAAGAACCTACTTGACAATTTTTTTCCCTGGAAGAACTAGTTTTTGTGTTTTTTGGAACAAAACAAAATTAGCCACTGTCATACATCTTTTTTAAAGTTCACTTCTGATTCTTCAATATTCCACATGAATCTTCAACACTGTCATGAGAATTTCAGCAATAGGCACTCATATTCTGTATCAGATGATTATTTGAGTAAGCATTTACTAACTAAATAAAGACTACAAAATGAGGAAGTCAGTTGGGTGAAAAAAGGAAGATAAAAAACCTGAAGAGAGGCATCTGTATCATGAGAGGTTAAGATAACACATATCATGTTCATACAATTTTGGTCTTACTTAGACATCATAGCGACATATAAACATACACATCCTTCAATAGTCAAACTAAATTATCAAATCTTGTAATCACAATGTCATCCAATGCAAAATTAATGCAACCATTTGACAGTGTAAATCCAATGCAAATATATCCTTTGCATACTTGCAATGTCCTTGATGGCCAAAACTAGAGGATGTAAACTGATCTCGAAGTCCTAGTTGCTATTCTAAGAACCTTCAGGCACAGAAGATGACAGATGTTAGAGACCACCCATTGTGATTCCCCTTGATAATAGCTTGGCATGTGCATGGGATGGGACTAAACGTGACCATGCATCAGTATTGTGGTCAAACAACCTCAGATACTTCTTTGATATTAAAACTCTCTTCCAGGGGGTGGGGAAACCCATAAAATTTAATCCTTCAGAACAAAGGAAGTAATATGTGTGCAAAAACTAACCTTACGGTTGCTAGCCAGAGCAGCTTGCCTTTCATCAACAGAGTTGATACACAGTGCCTGTGCAGAATTGAATAGATAACCATCAAACATAATGGAAACTCAAGAGATATTATTCACTTTTCAAACTAACTGACTACTGGCACCGAATTAATGCCAGAGCCTTGGATTATGGTTAGGATAAAAGATGTAATAAAAATTACCTCCAAAAGCTCTCCATCTCTCTTATGTACTACTTTAGCATTTTGAAAATGAGACACTTCCTTCGTCATAACTGCATCCTTCTGCCAGGAACTTAAAAAAGCACGGCCATTCCTGAACAGACCAATAGAAGGCGATCCAATTTCATCGCCAGAAGGGCGATTGCCAAGTTTTAATTCATGTTCATAAGTATCCTCAGTTTCAAGCTCTCCAGTGATGCTCATGTATTCATCACTCCATCCTTCATATGATTTATGATTGAAAAACAGCGATAAATTTATTTCTTCTTGCACAAAACCTTCAGATACCATGCGAGGGTCAGCACAGGCATCCCACAATACATCAAAAGATGATAATTCATCGTTGCTATTCATCATGTCTGCACTGACATCCTGATAGAGAGCTTTGGCTTGAGAAAGACTGGATTCTTTCATCCATACTAGAGTTGGTATTTGTAATCTATTCTCTACTTCCTGCTGCAGGAATAACCCAAGTAGTTTTAAATGATAAGATGAAACATGTACAAGTGTGGTCCTTAGCAACTTAGCCAATATCAATGAGCAAAACCCAATTTCTTCCTTTCTGCTGATGCTATCAGATCCAAAAATTGTCAAACTAGATGCCAAGGAAGAAACATTGTCATGTGAAACCCCAGAAAAGCAACCATCTTCAAGCTTAATGGACAGCAAATGCAATTGGTGTTTCATGAATCTAGACATGTGCATCCACAAACAAGCCCCTATGACGTGCCATTTTTCCTCTTCTGAAAATGAGAGCATTGTTTGTCCACCTTGTTCATGTGATGAACATTTAACAACCTCATGTCCTGATCCTGCATCATCAATTGACAAACTGAACGGCAACTCTGCAATGTGGTGGAGAATGCTCTTGAGATTCCCAATATCAACTTCATAAGGAGTGTGCCCACTAGTCAAAGTTATCAACAGGGGTTGTACCATCAACAATAGACCTTTTGATTTTCGCTGAAGCCATGCAGATGCAAAATATATATAATACTCAAATAAATCAAGAATAACAAGGGATCTTGAGAGATCTTCTGAACTGGAAAAAATCCTCGTAGCAGCTCTTAAACTCCACAATGTCTGCATGATACCCTGAAAATAAAACCCATGCACGTCTGACCAGATGGATTTAACTTTGACAGACATAGTTCCTTCAATATAAAACGGTTTAGGTTGAAAGCATGTTACGCTGCACGAAGTAATAAATCTTGAAAGTAACAGGGAAGCATCTTCCATAAATTTCAAACAAGGCTTATGCAGAAGTGGATATAAGATGAAACTTTCAACACCATCGCTCTTATCTTCTATATGGTTTCGAGAAGCGTAGTTAACTATGAGATCATGCCCAATAACTGGTAATCCATTACTGCATGACCAAACTAAAATCTGTAAGCAGAGTTAAAACAAAATTAATCACCATGGGACAGAAAAGGCAAGGGGAGAATAAATCAAATGACTTGATGATAAGGTACGAGTATTAGAACTGCAAACTACATACCATTTTGATCATGCAGGAAGGAACCACCAAAAACTTCTGCTCAAACATTAAAAGTCCAGTATAGAATTTTTCTCGAAATTCTTCTAATAATTTCTCATGTTGGTGAATTTCACAATCCTTGGAGGATGTACCAGGTTGAATGGATCCTACTATAGTGTTAAGCCAACTAGGATGCTCACTCATCAATTTTGAAAAGAACTGAAGAGCCAAATCTAATTTACCATGGGACTGCAGACATAAAGCCACGTCACCTGACAGCCAGTTACAGGATTCACTAGCAAATGGATTCAAAATGCCATGTAAAATTTGAGACTGATCAACATCTGATATGCTTCCTGGATCAATACCCCCAAGAATGTTCAAGGAAGATTGAAGGCACTCCAAAGCTTCAAGCTGATATTAAATGATATTCATCAAATTATCATTAGAAATACAAGAAAATAAATTCACAGGTGCACGCACACAAATAATAATAATCATGACAAACAAAAGAATATTCAAGTACATGCAAAAACATCATGGAACAGGCAAAAGGCTCTCCAAATCTTCAATCTTACAATCAGGAATAAAAATTGTAAAATCAATCAAACACATCACTACACGGATGCATGAAATTGTTCAGACTGTAGGTTGATGTTGTTAAACTTGTACCAACTTCAAATAATGTAGAGTAGCTTAGGACAGTCTAAATGAACTTCCTAGTTCTAAATTCCCTTGCAAAAAGCTAATGACTGTTTGGTGCATCTCTACACTATGTTTTGAAGGAATGAAAAGGTGGGGTTAAAACTCCCAACCCTTGTTTGGCTCCCACTTCTAATAGAGGGAAGGGTAGAGTTTTGGGGGTTTCGCACCCTTTAGATCATAAAAACTCTTAAACTTCAATGTCTAAGGTTTAGAGGGGTTAAAATTATTGAATGACAAAAGCATCCTTAATTTAAAATTAAAAAGTTGCTTCTACCATCAAGCTTTTATTGTGACTCCACCTTTAACAACCTTTTGTTTTCCTTTAGCTGGGGTTTTTGCAAAGTTGATGACTTAAAGGTTTAGGGCTTAAGAAGAACGGCTCTAGCATTTGTATATTCAATGGACACTTGAATAAGTGAGGTTAAAGGGTAAAAACATATTATAGCTGGAAATATGAGAATACAGCAGGGTTGCTAAAATTTCCTGGCAGCAACAAATTATCAATGGTTGGATTTGATAATCAACAGGTAGGACTGATAAAATAATTTGGTGGGTTTTGCAGCAGTTAGGTAAAGGGGTAAGAATTCAAGTTGAATAACAAGAAAAGAATGGAACTAGCATGCTTGCATGGGCTCTATGAACAGAAATAGCAGTTCTTGCAAAATGGGAGAGAGAGAAAAAAAGTAGAAAGAAAAATACGTTTGTGAGCAAGAATCTGTGGAGAGATGAAAAGATAAATAGAAGAGAATGACACCTGCCTTCAGATACAGAGCCAAGATCAAATAGGCATTAGTAGTGACTATAGAAATTTTGTCCTACTAGAATTTGATATCCTAATACAACGAACCAAAAGAGAACACTCTTAAGACTATGAAATTCACATAGGACCTCAGACATAATTAAATTATTATCAACTATAAAAAATAAGAAGTAATTGCAAAAAAGATGACGAACCAAAAGAGAACACTCTTAAGACTATGAAATTCACATAGGACCTCAGACATAATTAAATTATTATCAACTATAAAAAATAAGAAGTAATTGCAAAAAAGATGATTCTAAGCCCCAGCACCCCAAAGACTCACACAACTGGTAAAATAGAAACCATGAATTCATCAAGTAAAATACTTTTTCATGCCTGCATGGGAAATGATAGGAGGGGCCCTACATTGAAAGTAAAATGGCAAAACACACTAGCAGTTATAGAAAAATCAAATATTTATACATGAAAGACTCAGCAGTCTATAAAATATGGCATAAAAGTGAACTTACAGGTAGTCCACATCTGTTGAAGGCAGTAGCTGCCATAATCACAGCCCACCTACGAAGAATTGCAGCATTTTGCTCCCCAACAGCATTCCTCATGCTATTTTTGGATGCTAGTGAAAGGCAATGTAGACCAATATGGGGATCCATGAAAGCAGCATTATTTGACGGAAGAGCAGACTTGTCAGTCATGGAACTTGCTTGGAGACCAAGCATGCTCAGAAAAGACTCAGAATAATTGCCCAATTCCCACTGCAAACAAATTACAAAATCAAAAAACTGGGGACATGCCATGCTTGCACCTGTATAGAAGTCTCTAAAGTCTAAAGAGGCCAGAAAAAAGAGGAAAATACAAGGATGGTATTCACAATCCAGAGACCTCTAGCAGGCTTGTAAGCCAGTAGTCGCCTCTCTCACTTGCAGATGGAAGTATAAACTTTGTAATTAAATGATGTTCCAATGGTCCACCACGACCCTCAATAAGCCGACATATTACCAAGGCAAGCTGTTCATCTCCAAAATTCTTTGCACATATGGTGATAGCGGAATAAGTGTCACCTCCTAGCAGAAAGAAAGCAATGGCCAACTCCAGCTGATGTCTTCCCATTAAGACATATGCATTTTTCAAAGCGGCTGCTTTATTTTTTTCCTCCTGTAACAATGATAAAAGGGCATAAAAAGACAGCTGATATTATTTCCCCTCTTTTCATGTAGGCATGTTGTATTCCAATAATACAAGTTTATGGCAACTAAAAAAAGAGAGTAAAAACATGAAACTTCCTAAACAAAAAGAATAAAAACTTTAGCTGACAGAATATATATGAGCATTTATGTGGAGTAATTATGCATCTATACAACATGTTTATTGGGGAAATGAAAATGAATGTCCATCTAAATGGTCAAGCAATGGCAAGAAAGAAGATGTTGCATGCTAGAGGCATAAATGAGAGCCTCTTTGAGATATTTTCTCTGGCTTTTCACATTCTTTTTTTTCTTTTTGTTGAACAGGAAAGAACCTCTGGCCTCACAATCTCTTCTGAACTATCTCAGCAAGTAAGTCACAAATTGAGGAATCCATGACTTGGCACATACCTGAAAATTGCGAGAGAGAAATGCAACCAAGGGTTTATCCTTTTCATCTTTGCTTATTTTAAAAAGACCAGACAATACTGGAAGTCTATTCAACACAATGTACAAAAGGGCAGAATCTTTGGGATCTTTCTTTCTCAGATATTGTGATCTTGCTAATTTCTCCATCTGCAGAAAAATAACCAGAATAGGTAACAAGAAACGTATACAAAAAGAGGTGTGCAGACATAGACACGAGCACGTAGCCAGAGATGAGGTTGGAAAGACTAATTTAATAATGTAATTATTAGAAAACCACACAACAGAGCTGGAAAAAATTCAGTTTGAATACAATGATCAAAATGTATTAGGAGTTGTTGATTATTCGCTATCAATACAATCATCAATTGCAACAATATCTGTTCATCAGCATAGTCCTCAAATGTACTTTTGAAGAATATGTGGCTCATCAACACATGAAATCCCTGACACAACAGCAGTTGCTACACAGATTGACAAATTGCATGAAAGAAAAAACATCAACCACAGTGAATTAATCATCAACAGTGCAAATAGATCTACTGTAAATGCTTTCTGAATTAGAAATCCTATTGCAAGAAGACTGATTTCAAAGTTGCATTAAAGTCAATCGTACACCTTGCAAATCTTGGTCTGGACGGCCTTCATAGAAACTACCATTCCTCGTGTCAGGAAGCTGGTCCATCCCTTGGTAAAAAGTCAGCATTTCTGGTGTTATAGTTACTTGTTACTCAACTGCTAAAAGTTTCGCTAATTGACATGAAATTTCAATGGCACACATGCTCAAGCACAACTAATGCCAATTGGTATAACCAATCCTGTGGCCCAAATTATGTTGCATAAAATTATGGGGCAGAACTTTCTCTTACAGAGTTACAGTTGAAAGGCAAGAGAAGCTTCTTTCATAATATAGAGAATAAAGAAACAATATCCAAAAGCATTACCCTTGCACGCAGTTGTGCAACATTGGTGAACCAGAATCCAACTCCAAGAGTTTGCATTTCTTTCCATGAAGGTTCATTAGGAAGAAAAGAACTCAATAAATTTTCTTGGGAGTCAGAATGGAAGGCCCAGCTCATCAGCCTAGAGTCACCAACCAACTCTTCCATGGAAGGAGATCTACCAAAGCTTCGAAAAAAATGTAACTGCTGAAACCTTAACGAGACCCAGAACCTAGAAAGCAACAAGTGAATAAAATCAGTACTTACAGGCACTCGGGAGAGACTCGGATGATTCAGTATTGCACTAATAAAAACAAATATGCAACAGGCACCATAAGTGAAAGATCAATCTCAGAAATTTTATTCTGTCATGAACATACCATCTTCATCTAATTTTTGGCTGATCAGGTTCCATATATTAATTTCAATTGCACAGTAAACAGTACACTATCAGTAGTATTTCACACCAAACATGTATCTTGATCTGGCCAGATATATAAAATTTCTGACCAAAATTTTTATTCTCTTACATTCCAAGCATTGCTATCTTACTGTTCATAAAAAAGTTCAAATGCATTATTCCAAAGCATTTCCTTCCCTAATGGATCAACCACCATTATGATATATCCCTTCATGATATTCAAACATTAATACAAATCTTGCTAAACAAGATTCAAACCAAGATGTGGAGCAACCATACCTTTACTAAATGGGCATGATAAACAATCATTAGATACATATATCTCAAAGGAAATATTGTATAAACTAGGCAATCAACAAAACTCAGAAATACCTTCGCCCAGGTTCATCGAGATTTGCATAGGCACAAGCAGAGTGCTGAACATCGCTGAGAAGATCTATAATTGCAAGCATTTTTGACTTCTCTAAAGTGGTTAGAGACCCAAAATCATACTTCTCTAGAGTTTCAGCAAAAGAACTAAGTTCAGATTTCGTTGAAGATGCAGCAAACATATTATTAGAAGCATCAGAGGTGACATTATAGGCAAAAAACTGTGAGGATGAAGTTGGCAATCTTGCATCAGCACTCCACTGAAAATCCTTATTAGTTGAACCAGAATCTTTCAGGAGAAATCCCTCAAAATAATTTGACAAAAGGATCTGTGGAACAATTTTGCTATGATCTGCAGAGTTGTATATCCTCTCAGCAGCACAATCAGAAGAAAGATATTCAACAAGATGCCTCACAGATACATATGCACGTTTCCAGTTTCCTAAACACATCAGAGATTACTTGTATTAAGTGGCAGGTCATCAGCCTAAATGAAGTAAAAGAAGCCAGCTTAGAGTCTTGCACAGCTTTCCAAAAACAATTTAATTAAAAAGGTGATCATCACTGCAATTTGAATAATTCACGCAATACCTCAGTGGCTCATTCAAATTTCTGAATTATAAGAATTCAAAATGGATTGTGATGATTTAAATCACTATCCTTTAGTACCTGAATATATGTTCATAATAAGTGCCTCAGGGTGATAAACAGCTAAAGTTCCCGTTAACTTCTCTGCTAGTTCTACCAGACTCCAAAACCCTCGCACAGCATTTGACTGATGTTTGAGTTGAGCCATGGCTACAAACAAACTGCTTGTAGAGCAATCATTTTTTGCATCAAGTTTGTCATGAACTGGAGATTTGTATCCTCTACTAATACCTTCAATTAATGGCTCTTTGAGATCAATTTCACCATCTGTGAATATGCAAGAAAGGATTTCCTTGTCTTTTCCACCTTTATAACCTTCCCTTGTAACATTTGGAGGATATTTGCCCCATTGATTATCACCTTCAAGAAATAACCATTGACTTAGTAGACTAATGTAGCTATCATGGACAATAATAGCTGTCGCATTGGGCCCCCAAAGGAAGTCACGGATAGCAGGGAAAGTATGAGAAACTGCAATGCAAGACCAGCTGTTGACATTCAAAGATTGAGGGCTCAACAAATTCTGTCCACCATGATGCTTTTGTGCATATACCTGCAACTCATTATGCATGCAAATCCCAAGAAATAACTGACCATTGCCTAATGTTAACCAATTTAAAGAAATGACATCTCTTCCAACAGCTAACCTATCTTCTAATATAAAACTCCCAGCCCCTATAACGTGTACAGCTTCCCATACATGAAGAATGCTGGTATCATCTAAATGACTACCTGTAGAAATGGTTGCAATCTTCCGACCACAAGCAGTCAAACATATAGCACTTACAGGGCCTTGATGTGCAACAAACTTACCCACAAGCTCCCATGGTATTTGAGGAGTTGACTGTTTAGAAGAGTTACTTCTCCAAAGTTTCAAACTACCATCAGAGCAGCCTGTTGCCATGACATATGCAGGAACACCAGAGCATAGATCTTTATTGGAACCTAAGCTTTTTGGCATGGAAATGAAATCTCCTGGGCACACAACAGAAAAACTTGTAATCTGGTCGTGACAGTATGGCTCTGGTAAATGTGATGAGCATGGAGCGACACCAACACAATATCTTCTCTCAGCATAAGTATTTTCAAAATTCAGTACAGGAGTATTTTTATCGTCAAACTTACAGTCACAACATCTTCCTGATAAGTCAAAAGAATGTAAAGTAACTTCCCATGAAATTGGTTGAAAACCATTCAACCATATCGCCAAGAGCAAAAATCTATTGAATCTGAATGTCTTGTAGCAAGAAGAGGGTAGGGGAACTGCAAAGATATTAGTGGGACCATCCTCAAATGGACCATGACCAGTTAGAGGTATAGTGCCTATGTAGTGGCATATTATGTCTTCTTTGCAAATTTGAGAAATCTTAACTATAAAGCAATCGATTCCACCAGCATGTCCCACTAGAAGAACATGGTCTTCACCCAATGTTGAAGGTGCCCACCTCAAGCTTGTATATTTAGAACAAGAGTCGTAAGTTGCAAGTTTTCCAGAAAGTTTCCATCCAGGTATCAGTTTTGCGGGACCCAAACTGCAGTTTGAAATGGTAGAAACTATCCAAAATAGAAGCAGTCCATCAGAATCCAAAGAAACAGCCAGTTCCACTTCATAAATATGAGGGTGCATTGCAACCTGTAGTATTTTTCCTGTATGAACTCCATTTAAAACACCACCAGATGAACATGATGAGTATTTATCTATCTTGGATTTATTAAAAGATGCCTCCTCTAGATCACTAGGTATTTGGGAATACAACAAAGACCTGACCAAGAAATTACAAGGTGAAAGATGCATCAAACAGCATATATTTGGTGGGCCAGACAAGCAGTTCCTCAAGACAACAACCTTATCCAGAAGTAACCAGGCATTGAAATTTGCAAAACCAGCACCATGAAGATGTCCTGCTTCAAGGTCCTCTAGTTCCTGTGTCTTCCATAGTGTAACACGAGGAAACCTTATGGGTGAGATATCATCAAGACAGTGGATGGCCCAAAAAGTAATTCCTCTGCCTGGACCAAACCCAATTAACCACTCACATCTGCCAACTCTGTCATGCCCATAGCCTTCTACTGAAAATGTCTGGCTAATACCTTCTCCAATTCTATATATACCCCCAATTTGTGTTGCCCAACTAAAAAATACATCCATACCCAGAGTTCCCTTCAAGACCTGGTTTATCTCAATTACAGCAGCAATGCAAAAGGACTTTCTCACTGTTTTGTGATCATGATTGTCCTTGCCTGACTTTCTTACCTTTCCAACACTGTCTACCTCAGTCCATAGCCTTAGTGTTCCATCTAAGCAGCATGTTAGTAGCACATGTCTACGCAAATGTTTCTTATCTCGCTGTACTTGTTGTCCTGTTGATGGCCTCCACTGAATCTTTGAGACAGGCTGAGGGTGATGCAACTCAGTTTTCACATACTCAGATGTTCCATTACCATAACATACTAGCACACAATTGCTAGTCTGGTCAGATCCTTTAACATCTACTTTACTCAGATAAGCTGCAGTAGCTGAAGGTCCCTCAATTGACCAAGTGGAGGAAACCAGATTTTGAGGCTGGTCTCTTTTAAACTTCCAAGCTATTTCCCAAGACATGTTCCTCCTCCTCCACAAAACCACATCAATTCCACCGGAAACTATCCCATCCCCCGAACCTGTCCATGTGATTGCTCCAACCTTTGTAGATTGTATAAGCATTGCATTCTGACTCCAACAAAAAGAACCTGAATATGAGTAAGAGATTTTAATTCATATTTACAACATCGGTATGGGAAAAAGATTTTAATTCATATTTACCACATCAAATAATTAAAAGTTGCAGACACAATCCACACTCTGAAGGCAATGACAGAGTTCAATGATATTAGTAAAATTAAAAGCCATATTGATTACGCAATCAAATCATTTTTCTCATCTTTCTCTCAGAAAAGACAATAAATCAGTTTAATTAAACCTCTAAAATTCATCTGCCAGCATTTATCTCAAGTTCTCCAATAATATCAATCGGAAGTATAGTCTAATCAAATTATAACGAAACTTTTCTATCTACATTGCGCAAAATGCACACAATTCAGACTTCCGATTACAATTAATTTCATTCCTTTTGCTCCATTTTCTCAACCACTCGGAATATCAAATTTTAACTTCGCAACTTACCTTTGGAGCTCGCTGAATCATGCGAGAACACGGAGATACAGTTATCTGACGCGGCCGCAAGCTCACCAATAGACGGAGTCACCGGAGACCAGGAAACGGATTTGACAGGGGAAGAATCGTCGCCGGAGAGCTCGAAGACTTGCTGAAGAATGGGACCGATAGCGGCTTCTTCAGAAGAGAGTGGAGAGGGTAAGTGAGAGATCACTAATAAAGAGGAGGCTCCATATGCAACCCATGAGTAACCGGAAAAGTCAGGTAACCAGTCGATGGTGGAAGCCGAGCGGGTCGGGGCGGGTGGAATGATGTCTGATCTGAAGAGAGAGAGAGGGAGGTGGTCGGTAGGGTTAATTGAGGCTCGAGTAGGAGACGCAGTGCTTGTTTCGGGCATGTTGGTTTCGCCTGTGATGCGAGGATAGTGTTAGTGAGAGACAGACGTGACGGATCTGTGTATATAATCGCGGGTTCGCTGGTAACCGTTTGTCTTCGAGAAGGAAGAATTATAAAGCATAAACGAGTCCTTATACTGTTTTAGTTAGTAGTTTTAATAATTGATTTTTCAAAGTATAAATTTAAAACGATGTTACCCTTATAAAAATGTATCAGGTCAATCAAATACCGTGCACATTTTAATTTTAATTTAGTGATTTTTATATGGTGGCAGTATTATATTTGAAAAAAATTATTTTAATTTAATATTTTTACATTGCTTTAATAATTCAAAATAAATTTTAAAATATATATAATTTTTTTTAATTTAATATTTTTACATTGCTTTAATAATTAAAAATAAATTTTAAAATATATATAATTGTGCACTTCAGGACTCAATTGAAACCGTAAAATAGTTTGAAGACCAATTGTAATAGATAAAATTTAAAAGAGAATTTGCACTCGAGTTTTGGCCTCGTGAAACTCAGTTGCTCATGAATTTCTTTATTTTTTATTTTGGACAAACGACGCCCACGAATAGAAAACATAGAATTCTCCCACCTGAAATGTGAACAAAATTATATTCTAAGTGTCTGATGATGAGGAATCTCAGCGTCGATTGCCATTTGGGCACCGAAAGTGACAGCAAGAGCACAGTGGCTGTCGGTCGTTTTGCTGCATGGAAAGACGCAAGGGATGCAAGGAGAGGAAAGAAACGCTCAAGGGGCAAACTAAACTTGTATTTCTACACTCCGGATGGAATGGAGAGCACTGGTGCTACCACAGAACAAAAAGAAAAGCATAACCCTCTTGTGCTATGAATTGCAACATCACAGAAAAGGATGATACCAGAGTAGCTTATTGACAATTAACGAGCACCTACAGCATAACAGAGTAAAGATCAATCTAATTTTGAATGACATGCATATCCTGGAATCGACAGAGATCAGTTTCATTTTATAGCTGGCTTTTAAAGAAGGACAAAATATTGAAACAAGTAGGAAAATTACAAAGGAAATGAATTGTTAGAGGAATCCCAAGAAAAACGAAGACTCCTTTATATATGTACATTGTGTCATGATCTTTATATATCACAAACAGTCGAGTCTCTTGGAAAAAAGCGTGGGTGAGATTTCAACTCAAGTTCTAAGACCAGATCCAGACCATCTCTTTGAAGCCTCGTCCTCCATCCTCTAGGAGCTGGAATCCAAGAGATTTACAAGGGAGTTGCCTTTCCTGATCCTAGCCCTCCCTGCTTCCTTCAAGAGCACGGCTAGCCTTTTCTTCTCATCAGCAACTTCTGGATTTGCTGTTCCAAGTTTTTCTTCTCTTAACTTGAGTATGTACTCCAATATCACAGCTGCATCTTCGACCCTGTAAAGTTTACCACGATTGAATTGGATGCTTAAATGTGACCAACAAGTGCACAAAGGTTTCTCCAATTAGCCAACCCACTGAAACTTGCATCAGGGACTTGCTGGACTTTTTGCAAAGCATTATGCCAACATAATATTTTAGAAAATACACTATGGCTTCAAAGATCATCCAGCACGTAAGATGGGGGAGCAGATGGTCCAAAACAAAACATGTCATAGCAAAATATCATAATCATAAATAGGTCCCAAATAGGCGGGCTGAAGATTTTTCCAAGCAGAAAACAAGGACTTCATGACAAAACATGAACGTCTGGAGTAGATAATGTGAAAATGGCGATTGTTATTCCTGGTAGACACCTTCTGTGAATCAATAGTAAGAGTGAGTGTTATCCCATTTTAGAGAATATACATGTCATTCGTCAAAACCATCATACCCAAAATGATTACCATGGTATGTAGGAAAATAAAGAGTTTTGTCTGGTTCTGATAAAATCACATTATGATAAAACCAAACAAGTGACTGCAATACATATCAACAAGAAGCTGCATGTTTATAACAGGTAATGAGGTAAGAAAGATCATGGGGCTGAATACAAAAGAATTCTCACCTTCCCAAAGCATCATAAGTTGCTGCAAGATTGCTATACACTCCAAGGGTATCCGAGTGACATGAGCCACATTCCTGCTCTAAAATCTCTCTTGCTTCTTCGAATAATTCAGCTGCCTCATGTATCCTGTACAGTTGCACACTGGCAAGTCCCAGCTGGTTCAACAAAATCCCAAAGAAGACTGATTCAGCATCCCCACTGGCCCGGAGTTTTGCTACAGCATTTTCAAATGAACTTCGAGCCTCCCCATACTTTCCAGCCTTGTAAAACATCAGTCCCATTTGTGCTTCAATTCCTGCAATCATGCTGCGTTGCCCTGGTGTGTCCTTCAGTAACTTCAAGGCCATGTACAAGAGCTTCAATGCCTCCCCATGTTCATTTAAAGCTTCATAGATGGCTGAGATTTCAGCCAAACCACTAGCAATCTCCTCGGTTGTAATCCCAGTCACTGGCTTTGAAAATATTCTCAGCGCATTCTCACAGTATGATTTGGACTCTTTTAGCTTGCCTGTTTTATAATACACTTCAGCCAAGCGGTTATAGACCGACGCAACAGGAGAGTATTCATCTCCCCTTGTAGATTTAAAGACTGTTAAGGCTTTTTGGTATGAAAAAATGGCTTCATCAAAGCGACATAGGAACACATAGATATTGCCAATGCTAACATCAATAGCAGCTACTTCATTTTCCTGACCGGCAGCAGTCATCACCATACTAGCAAGTACAAGTTCCTCAAGAGCAGATTCATACTCCCCCTTCGCTTCATAAATAAGAGCCATAAGCCGGCGATCACCTGCCTCTTCAATTGATGCTGGTGCGCTATGCTCCCTGTGAATTTCAAGGCTCTTTTGGCATAGTTTTTCTGCCTCGTCAAACTGCATTGCTTGAACATAAGCCTCGGCTAAATACCTGCCATTTTCACTATTAAAACAAGCTTCACAGCAAGCATCTTATAATTATAATTATAAGAGATATTAAATGAAAATGGTGTTTCACCTGTGGTTATTTTTTAAAATATTTTTTATATAAAAATAATATATTTTTATTTTTTTGAAATTATATGATTTAAAATATAAATTATTTTTAACAAAAAAAAAATTGAATTTTTTTTGAAACCCAAACAGCTGCCCTTTTTTAACAACTTTAGTCCGGGAAGACGACATGCCGTAGATGAATTTTTTAAAACAAAAAATACTCTTCCAAGTTCCACCCTGCGCGCGCCTGGCCGCATACCCCTAACCCCTTAACTTTTTGTTTTTTTTTTAAACAATTATTTTAAATAAAATTGCTAAGATGATGTTTAATATCCTCATGACACAGTTTCAAATAAAATTTAAGGATTTTATAATAATATTAAAATAATCAAGATGTTTTTTTATTTCAAAGTTAAAAATTACTTTTCAAATCATAATAAATTTTTATATGAACAAACAAACTTATGAAAAAAGAAAAGCATAATATTTTCCAATAGAAATAGCTTTACTCGTAATTTAAATTATTTCAATTCTTGTTTTAACTTTGAATTGAAAAATCATTGTATTGAAAAAATCATGGTTATGTTAAATAACTAAAAAAATGTATAGATAAAAAGATAAAATTAAAAAAAATAAATAAAGGTGAAGGAAAAGGTAAAGTAACTACAAAATTACCCCTAAATCAAAAAAAATCTTTACATTAGACATAAGGCCAAGGTGATTTTTTTATAATAATACAGTTATCTTTAACAATTTGTGTTGAGTTAAGTTAGTGGTTTTATTTTTTTCACAGTAAATTTACTGATTTACCTCTAAAATAAAAAAATAAACTGATGTTGTCAATTTTTTTAAAATAATTAAATTACTTTGTTACCCTTGAAAAAAACAATATAATTCTCTCGCAAATATTTTTTTATTATTTTACATTAATTTTATTGTTAATTTTAAGGTTAATCAAGGATAATATTATAATTAATCATATATTAAATATTAATTAAAAAATATGATGGCACAGGCTCACATTGGTCAGATAGTGGATAGACCCTACACCATTTGGGAAACATCTACAAAGTTGTCCAACCATTAAACACAGTTTTTCACGATAGCATCTAAAAGGTTTCGATACCTCTTTCATAACAAGGTGGCAAGTGTAACATGTGCAATTCTAGTTTAGGGTTGACATCTTTTTTTTTATGTTTTTTTTTCTTTTTTGTTTGAATTTAATGCCAATCTCTATAATTTATTTTTCCTTTATATTTTATTTTTGTTTTTTTTACTACTTTTTTTTTTAATTTTGAATAATACATTAAATTACAAATATTTTTTAATTTCATCTTTTATATTTTTTTAATCTTTTAAATTTTATCCTTATTTTTTTTATTACTATTTGCTTTATTTTGGATCATTATTTATAATTTCATCATTTTTGAATTTTTTTTATTAAATTTGATCATTATTCTTTTTAATGTTATCTTCTTAACATTAACAAGTTTTTTATGTTGATATTTTTTTTTATAATTTTTATCCTTAAAAATTAAATTGATTGGGAATTAAGTTTTTTTATTGAACCCGGATCCATGATTTCTTAAGTTGTAAATTATAGATGTTAGACCGGATTTAGAAAAACTGTCCAAATTTGCTTTTTTTTAAGCTTATGTTTTCTTGTTTTTTATTCTTTTTTTTTAGAGTTTTTATTTTGTTATTTTTTATGATCTATCTTCTATGAGATTAATTACAAATTTATGACTAGAGTCACCAATTTCAAAACTTAATGAGGATTGATTTTTTTTGTTTTTTTTAATTGATTTATCTCAATTTCATCATATAATATTTTATTTATTGCAAATTGATTTTCATATTTTTTTTTCCTATTAGATTATCACAACCTTGTATCCATGGTTGCAAATTTAACAAATTAATTCGAGTTTACTTATATTTTTTTATATTATTTTTTTTATTATCTTACAACATTAGATTATTCGATAATTGAATTTTATGATTATATTCAGTTTTTTTAAAAACAATTACCTTGATGTCACAACTAGATCAAAGATTTTGCATCTTAACCTATGTGAGTTTGAATAGATTTTTTTCAACCTTTTTTCTAATTATATTTTTTTCCTTGGTTTATGTCTCACAACATTTTATTTGTTAGAGATTCAATAGTTTTAGGTTTTTTTCTTTTTATTTTAGTTTTTATAAAGTTATTATATTTTTATTTGATTTATAATTTTTTTTATTTAATATTTATGGTTATAAAGTTTACGAGTTAACTCGATTTAAATAAATTTTTTAGTTGTTTTTTTTATTTTTTTTTCCTTCCTTAAGTTTTTTTTATATTTAAATGGGTGTAAATAAAATTTTTTATTTTTTTGTTATATTTTTTATTAATTTATTTATTATTTTTATTTTTTCATTTATATTAGAGCACGGATCAAAAATCTCGTTTTCATCAAATAAATATTTATATATATATATATATATAACTTAAATCATTGAGATTCTTTAGAATTTTTATTTAATAGATTAAAAATAGATTTTGAAAAGCGGGACAAAAAATAATATTTAATAATTACTACAAGTAACAAATTTATTTTAAGTGAGAAGGTAATTGAAATTGCACGGCAGAATTTTAATTGAATTAGTTGGGTACATTTCATAAGTGGATTTGTTTAAAATGGGACCCATTTGGTTAGAGTATTGGCTGACTAACGTACACTTATATGAATGGTTAGCGCACGTTTGCAAACCACAAGGCAAAAGACTAAAATAAGCCAAAAGCTAAAAAGAGTGTTTTAGATTTCTGATCAAGTTTCATTTTAAAATATTTTTTATTTAAAAATTTATGAAAATAATAGTTTTTATTTTTAAAATAAAATATCAAAACAATTTTAAAATGTAAAAAACTAATTTAATAAAAATAACTTAAATTTTTTTTTTAAATAATTTATACCATATTACCAAACATATCCAAATTACCTGCAAGGCCCGGCAACTCTTGGATCCAAATCCCCGAGAGTCTCAATCTGGATCTTTAAACCGGACTCATAAGACGATATGGATCGGTCCACCCGGCCTAGCATAGAATACACGTCACCGAGCTGCATGAACCCGGAAAACTTCGCCATCGCATGATCGGACCCGCTTTTATGATCCAAAACCTCAATAGACCGTTCTAAAACCGGAATTGCGTTCTCCAATCGGCCCAGGCTACAATAGATTGCAGCTTCCACTTGCAAGCTCATCGCCAGGTCCAGACCCGGACCAGAGGATATCTCAAACGATAATGACGCTCGGGTCGCATAATCTAAGGCCTTATTCTGGTTATCACCGGAAGCAATGGTGTCTGTGGCAAGCTTTAATAAAAAGGGGCCCAGATCCGGGTTATCAAGAGACGACTCATCGATACGTAGTTCTTGCAGTGTCTTTTTGGAAGGTTTGATCTTTGGGTTGGAGAAGGAGGGTGATGGGGTTCGCTTTAGAAGCGGAGATGGGGTTTTATTTCCGTTTTTATGGATGTGATTGTCGTTCTGAGGGAAGGAATTGTGCAATGGGGTTGCATTGGGTGTGGTTTTTGCAGAGACTAGGCCCAACATAGTTACAATATAACAATACAATTTAGTTTCGACGGTTCAATGGAGAGCTGAAAGTGGCTACGTTTTGATTCACTTTGGCTTTTGGATAAATTGAGTGCCAAAATTAATGGGTTTTTCTTTTCTGACACTAAGGGCTTGATTATTAACGGCGGTGGTGGTGGTGGTGGTGGTTGATGGTGGCTTGGAAGATACTTCTTATGATGAAGCAGTTCAGGTGTTTTCTTTTGACAACAAGCTTTACAACGAAAAAAGGGAGAAACAGGGACCCAAAAACCATCTACACTACCACTGTCGAGTTTTACTGTGCTGTTCTCTTGCTGATTTCCCTTCCTTTCTTTTTACGTTCGCCAAGATCAGGATGCTTTGCTTCATTCTTCAGCGATCCCTGCTTCAGGGTGGTACCGTAATCAGTGGCCGTGTCTGCTTGTCAGTAACAAGTAAAGTAATTTTAATATTACTTTTTTATGAAAGAGTAAATAAGAGAGATTTTATTTTTGTTGTACATTTATAAATTAAATTTTATTTAAAATTTAATTCTTAACACTTAAAAAATTTTAAATATGTATTTTAAAATATAATTATAATTACTTTTTAAAATATTTTTTGCTTGTAAATATATTAAAATAATAAATATTTTTTAAATTTTTTAAATTTATATTTAATATTAACAAATCTAAATAATCTAAAAATATAAAAAATAATTTTAAATAAAAAATTGAATTTTCACATATTTAATTTGAATTTTACTTTCAAATAGGGATAAATTAAATTCAATTTAAATAATTTCAAAATTGCTCAAACTTTTTGTTTGTTCCCTTTGCTTTGCTAAGCCGATAAACTCTTTTCTCCTGTTGCGTTTCTTTATTTGATTCTAGCTTGTGTATCTATTTTCGAGTGATCTCAGAGATAATTTTAATTTTAAAAAAAATTATAAGATTACAAATTCTTACTATGTAAAAGCTTGTTTATTTCAATTTTTTTAGTGTTGTTTTTTTTAATTATTATTAATATAAATATTTGTATCAGTTTATGCATACCTTAACTTATTTCACTAACTTTGAAGTTAATAACCATACATGTTTTTAGTTACTCTAAAATTTATAAGATTTGAACTAATGATTTCTAAAAAATAAATTTAAAATTTGATCAGTTTAACTATATTCTTCATGGTTTTATTTCTAATAATATTTATTTTTCAAGTCTTCATCCCCAATCTATCTACTTTTTTATTTTGATTTGATTCAGTTATATAACTTTGATTTTTTATAATTTGATCCTTAAAAGTTTTTGTATTTTCATTCTGGATTTTTTCATTCTTTTTCGATAGCCTTTTATCATGTTTTATGGGTGTTTCTTATTGTTTTGTTATTGAATGTTATTTTGATTTTGCATGGGAGAATTTTGAATTATTAGAAAAAACAAGATTAAAAGAACAAGGCCCGAGATTGATATTTGGAAAAAAAAAAAAAAACCTTTTTTGTTGCAAGACACGTGAATCTACAGTTTACCCCTTAATTTTAATTTTTTTTAAGTTGAATTCCTTATGGTTTTATAATGTTCATTTAGACCACAAAGTTCATTTATTTTATGTTTTAAGTCTAGAACTTAAAAGGTATATATATATATATATATATATATATATATATATATAAAGAAAGCTTTTGGATGGCAGGATTCTGACTAATAACTTTAATTTTAGCATCCATGGATGCGTCTTCGAAAATAGAGTTTAATAAAGGTGGTTTCCATCTTTACTAATTAAAAAAAAAATATTTAATTTGATTTTATATTTTTAAACTGATTAAAATATATTTTATTATTAGAGATATGGTTATAGTGGTTCATGAATTTATTTATTTTTTAGCGTTTTTACGTGAAAAATTGGTTGGAATATGGTTTTGAAACCTCAGTTTTTCAGTCGCTCCAACCACCTTTGGTGATTTAAAAAGGAAGGATGATGATCGGTGAGTTATTTGTCTAGGCGGTGACATGTCATCCAACAAATTTGAAAAGAAAAATAACAATTGATGGGTATGACGTGTTGTCCATCCCTTGAGAAAAAAATCGGGCACATCTGGGTTTTCAGGTTGAGTAAGGCAAGCATGTCCAACCCATGCACGCAAACCCTTCAAGTTTTTTTCTCCTTTAGTATTTTTTTATCTAATTATTTAAAACATATTTAAATAATTATCTAATTACATCATTATTTAAAAATAATATCAGCGTCTTCCGTAATAATATTAGCAATTCATTTTTGAATATATATATATATATATATTATGAACATTTTCTAAATTCATATAAGAATTTTATTCTAAAATATTTTATTAAAAATATTTTACATAGCTTTCTCAATATAGTTTTGTTATATTTTTTTAATACATTCACATTAAAATTATCAATTCATTATTCATTAATTTATTTTATTAAAACTTGCATTTAAATTTATAATAAAAGCCATAATAAACAAAATGTTTTGTAAAAGAAAAGCATTAGTGAAAGCAAGAGTGATTTATACAGTACACAACATAACATAATAAAGGAATATTTATTCTAGACTTGTTTAAAGTTATGTTTGTTTCTGATAGTTTATGAAAAATTATTTTTTAAACTTTTTTGTATTTGTTTATTATTAGAAAAGTTGGTTAACGAAAAATACTTTCTAGTTAACAAAAAATATTTTCTGGTCAACAAAAATATTTTTCAGTTAGAGAAAAATTTGGTTTGGTTTTCAGGAAAATATTTTCTTTTTGGCTGTATTTATTTTCTGAAAAGTGGTTTTCGAGAAATCATTCTCCAAACTTTCTTGTGATTGTTTGCTGTTAGAAAAAGTTGGTCAATAGAAAATATTTTTCAGTAAAAAAAAATATAGCTTGGATTTCAGGAAAATGTTTTCCTGAAAAATTTGGATGGAAAACACCTTTTGAAAGTTATTAAAATTTAAAAATATTATTTTTTGCTGATTATATCAAATTTGATCCTCAAACTTTTGATTGCTATATATATTTTATTTTGAATATTTATTTTTTAATTTCATTTCTTAAAATTTAATTTTTATATTAACTTTAATCCTCATTTTTATAATTTCTATTTGCTTTTCTCTTATTAGTTTTTATTTAAATTTTTTATTTATCAAATTTGATCCTCATTCTTTTGATTGTTACTTATTTTATTTGAAATACTTCATAAAATGTTAATTATTATTATTTTAATTTATTTATCTTTTTTTTAGATTTAATCTTTATTATTTTGATTATTATTTATTTTATTTAAGATAATTTATGAAATTATATTTTTTTCAATTTTATTATTATTTAAAATTTTAATTTGTAAGATTTGTTCCTCATTATTTTGATAAACTTGAGAAAAATAAAACATTAATAAATTATTTTCCAGTTTATTTTCCATAACATAACCAAATACTGGAAAATATTTTTCAGTTCATTTTTCATAACACTACCAAATATCGGAAAATAATTCACTTTTCAATAATTTATTTTTCTCGGAATTCACTTTAAAAAAAATAACTTTTCTACAAACAAACCAAACCTAAAATCATTAAGTTTTTTTATTAATTTTAATTTCTTATAGTATTTATGCAATACACAACATAACATAGCTAAAGAAATATTTTTTTTTGAAAAAAAAACACACACAGTAGTTAAAAACAAAAAATTCATACTAACATTTAATTTTGTTCTAAAAAATAAATTATTACATTTATGATTAATTTTTTTTTATTATTGCATAAATAAATAAATAAAAAATTGAAGAGCGCCCATGTCACAGAATTTAATATCTCGCATGCATTTATATTTGAACTTTCTACTTTAGCTTTCAGCTAGCATTAAAAATATTTTTTATGGTTTATTAGTTTATTTAATTTTCATTGTATTATTTTATTAAATGTGTACAAGAAAACAAAATTCCCAATACCAACACGTTTTTCTATTTTATTAAAAAAATATGAGGTACTACCCATAACATAACACGTGTAATTTATTAGCTACCCAAAAAACTAAAACTCTTCATGATTTTACTGTTTATCCTTCTTCCTCGTCCACAGTTGTACGTGAAAGGTATACATTGATTCTTTTGTAACAATTAGCGGTCCATAATTATTAACATGTCTCTTTCTTTTTTTCCTATTTGCCACATTCTTTTTTCTTTCTTCATTTTTTTGTTTTTTTTCCTGTTTGTTCATTTTGTTTTGTTTTGTATTTTTTGTTTTGTTTTTTTCCTTTTTTTTCCCTACATTTTTTTCCCTTCTATTTTGGCTTTTTAGGCCTTACATTTTTTTCCTTTTTTTCTCTCGAGATCTTCTTTTTAAAAAAAAAAAATTATTTTATTATTTTTTTTAATATTAAACTAGTTAAAAATTTTATTTTGTAGTTTTTAAAAATATTATAGATTACTGCAATGTTTTCTTACATGATTTTTTATAATTTTTTTTCAAAATAGTCTTTATCAATTTTGCATCATAATTTTTTTAAAATACTATGGATTATTACAATATTTTTTCATATGGTATTTATTTTGTTATAGTGTTTTTCCACTTGTTTTTTTTTTAAATTATCTTTGTTGGTTTTTTTTTTAATATTAAGCCGGTTGAAAATTTAACTTTAACTTTCCCCACATGTAATTTTTTTGCTTTTTTTTTTCAAAATTGCCTTTTTTTTGTGTTTTTTAAATTGTTTTTGTTGATTCTATTATTGTAATATAAAACTGGTTAAAATTTTAGTGTTGTAATTTTTTTCTTTAAAACATTTTTTCAATAGAAATTAGTTTTTTCTACAAGATTGATGGCACGTGTAAGGCCATGAGATAAGCCAAGCTTTTTTTCAGCGATGAAATTCAAGAGGTGATTAGTTTTTAAACAAATAATTTTTTTTGATAATTAAATCAAATCTTGATTAGTTTATAATATGATAAAAAAAAGCAACAACAATAATAAATATTTTTTTTTTAAATTGCCTTGAATAAATCTGGATTAACATATAAAACTCGTGATTTAGCATATGAAATTAGAATAACCTTATAAAAATATAATATCAACAAAAATCAATTCTTAAAAAGGACTTGAAAAAAATATAAGCTAACATGGTTCAGTATTTCAAACTCGTATCCTAAAGAGTTAACAAAATCTTTATTAATAAAACATCAAGGGATAAAATAAAAAAAAATAATAAAAAACAAGGATCAAATTTAATATAAAATAAAATGGACTAAAATATTGAGGGATATAATTGAAAAAAAATTCAATTAAGAGAATGATAAAAAATATAAAAGGATGCAATTGAAAAAAAAGTTATTCAATTAAGAGAATAATATAAAACATTGAGGGATACAATTGAAAAGATAATTCAATAATGATAATAATTAAAAAATCAAAATTCAAAGAATGAAGACTAGATAAGAAGAAACCAAATAATAATTAAATTGAAAAAAAATCCCAATTGTATGGATAATCTAAAATAAAAAAATAAAGATTAGATCTGAAAGAAAAATAAATCGAAGGATTGTTTTAAAAATTTACAGGGGTTGGCTCTAAAACCGAGAAAAAACAAGAAAAGAAAAAAGAAAAAAAAATAGTTATCATTGTAAAACCCGACATATTTTTGTCGAATGCACTGTCTAGGAAATGAGGCAATATCATAAAGTTTAAAATTTTATTTTGGAAACTAGTATTTGGTCATTAGACACCGCTATATATTATCTAAAAATCATAGAAAAACTTATATACGCTTGTGACGGCCTTATATGTAGTGTTTTTTTTTCTGATCAAACAATATTTTATTTATATAAAAATACTAAACTATCCATGGCTACACTCCATAATTATAAAAACAACTAAAGTAAAAAATAAAAATACCCCTCAACCCGGGGCAAATACAATTCTCATTCAAGAGCCGTGTGGTAATTTTATTGTGAAAATAAAATGAAAAATTCAAAACTAACCCTGCTGTCAATAAACAATAAAAATACTATTATACCCCATTTCAAAAGCTATTTATGGTGTGTTAACTTTGACAAAATAGTTTTTTAACTATTTCAATTCACAGGGAATTTATAACTACAGTAAAAATTGAACGGTAAAACAGCCACCCTTTTAATCTCTTTTAATTAATAATATTTTTGGAAAGCTTCCCATATTAGAAGAATAAATGCGAAAGTGAAGTAAGGGGTTCCTTCTTTCCAATTCGTAAGGTGTAAACCGTAGGGAAATTCGAAGCCATAGCCCAACTGAATGAAGCTCACCAATCTCAACATGCACTCCACAACTCCCGCCTCGAAATCAAAACATTACTATTCCTAAAACACCCCTACATAAATATCTTAATATCTAACCAATCCTCCTCCATATTCACTGCTCAATCAACGCAAAATCTTCAATGGCATGGATGTAAAATATACCAAAAACAAGCCTTGGAATAGTCACTTTGAAGAAGACCGTTACTCTTCTTGAATTCTCTATCTAACCGCCAAAAACAAAACAATACAAGCCTTCCCGTTCACCTGAGATCACAACTCTCACATGCCATCCAAAAACTCTCTCTAATCTCTATATACTCACCCTGCCTTCCCTCTCTCCTCCCGGTTGCGTAATTGACTTTTCCACATTTTCTCTCTCTAGACCGTTACATTTCCTCTCTCTCTAGCTAGCAATCACTAAAGCACTGTGAAGGAAGGTAATCTCTCTCTTCTCTTTCTTGTGCTTTCTCTCTCTATACAACAAATTAACTCTATCTGATTTCTTGTGATCCTTTAATTACATTTTTAATAGAATGTCCACCACATTGAGAGATCTTCTGGTCGCCGAGTGGGAAAACGAGGCTTCTCGGCCTCCATTTCCAGGTCCGTCAACCAGTTATTCCGTTTCCGGAGGTATTTCTGATGAAGAAGATTCAACAAATACTTCGCCGATTTTCTCGTCCGAGGAAAAACAGTCACGAGAAAACTTGAAGAAAGTCACTGCACCTGCAGCTTCTTTACTGGATCTTAAACTGAACGAGAATCTTGACAAAGAAGAATTGAAGAAATCATCGGAGTTTATAACTCTTGAACCTGCAACGATTGTTGATAAATCTTTTGAAGAAAGCGAACCTTCGTATTCTTCAGTGAAGGAAGTTCTTAAAACGGCGGAGAAATCTTCATTCTCTAGTAATCTAAAATGCAAACAATTAAGCGAGGTTTCTTCAGATTTAAAAATCGAGTCTGTAACTCTAACTGATTTGACTAAGGAGCCTTCAGCCTCTTTGGAAAAAGTAACTGCTAAGTCAGTTGAGAAATGCGAAGCGAAAGGAGAGGCAACCGTGTCAGAGGAATCGACGGTAATTACTTCGCGTGAGGTTGTGGGAGGTCGGATTCCGGAGAAGGATGAAGCGACGGTGACGGTGCAGAGCAATGTGTGTGTATCTGATAATGCCAAGTCAACGGCGTTAAAACAGTGTCCTAGTGTGGGTGTGAAGCTGGACGTCTTGGATTTGAACATATCTCAAAGATTGAACGGAGGAGGGCTTCTGATGAGTCCAGAAAGTTGCACGATGGTGGATGAAGCATGGGAGAGGCTCAACAAGTCTTATGTGTACTTTAAAGGAAAGCCTGTTGGGACTCTAGCTGCAATGGATACTAGTGCTGATGCGTTGAATTACAACCAGGTATCTAATTCAATTTCTTGTGATTTTGAAGTACTGGTATGGTGTTTTCATTTTTTTCTTGTATCCATTTCAGATTGTTTCTGTTATTTGAGAAAAGATTGAATGAAATGCTTTTTCTATTTTCAGATTACTTCATATTACAGTGGGTGATTTTAAAGCATTGGTTCTCATGAATTCAATTTCTTGATTCCATGTTCTATATATAATTTAGTGATGCAAATTGCTTGATGCGTGAACACTATTCTATTTGGTTCTCTCCTGAATTCTTTTGGCAATCGCACGGTGTGATCTTCACTTTAGCTATGTGTGTGTCTAAGGTAATATTTGCTCATTTGGTTGGCATGTTGCTATTTTGTATAGAGAAAATAATTCAAGATTTTCTTCATCTCAGAGTTTTAATGCCCAGCTCTATGGCTGTACTTGTGCACTTTGACATTTCTTAAATTTAATATGAACGGCGTACTAGGTATCAGGGGGATAGCTTGCAAATAAGATGAACTCTGATGTTCAATGATGTCCTTCTACAAGTGTAAGAATGTAATGAATTGGTTACGTTGCTCCTGACTGCAATTGAAATTTCTGTCAGAATATTGGTCTAACTATGTGGAACTAGTTTTTAATTTTATGAAATTCTTCCATAGATTTTTATATTTAGTTATAGAAATTGACAACATATTTTGCAAAAATCATCTTTGGTGGCTTAGCGTGTCTCTCATAATGATCTAGGTGCAAGGGTTCCCCATTTTACTTGTATTCTCCGGTTGCTGATCTAAGGAAGTCTTAGTATTTCAGAAATGTCAAATGAAAGGGTGTTTTAACTTGTGACTTAGCAGCAGAATCTGATCTGAAATTTCCAGAAAGACTTTTGCTAGTTTGGCGTCTGCTTATTTAGAATACTTCGCAGAGTTATTGAAGTTGCAGAAGGATAGAAAGTTCCATCTGTGCATTGTGTACTAAATGTATCAATTGGATTCCCTGAAGACTCCTCAGGTTCAAATCCATCTTTCATGCTGTCTAGATAGATGGCCCTTTGATCATAGTGAACATGATTTGGATAACAGCAAGTTGTTGATATTGCAGCATTCCAAATACGTTTGAAATTACTTCTCATCTGATCACATTTTTGATGAGCCACCCACTCTGCACTTTTGAAAGCTGCTTTCATTTCCTTTGATATGGAACTCGGTGATTGCAATGTGCTTTGTTCATTTTTCTAATCTAATAGGAACTTTCATATCATGAATTTGGATTGTTTCAGATCACAGTGCAAATGCTTTCATGCTTATATTATGTAACTTCGCTTATTCCAGACTGCCCCCAGCTGCTTCTTTCTTTTCAGTGACTTTCAGTCTTATTTCCCTCCCTTTTTCTTGCAGGTTTTTGTGAGAGATTTTGTTCCTACCGGCTTAGCATGTCTAATGAAGGAGCCTCCAGAACCTGAGATCGTTAGGAATTTTCTGTTGAAGACCCTCCACCTCCAGGGTTTAGAAAAAAGGGTTGATAACTTCACTCTTGGAGAAGGTGTCTTGCCTGCAAGTTTTAAGGTCCTCTATGACTCTGATCAGGAAAAAGAAACCTTGCTTGTGGATTTTGGTGCCAGTGCAATCGGAAGAGTGGCACCTGTTGATTCAGGTTTCTGGTGGATAATTCTTCTTAGGTCCTACATCAAACGCACTCGTGATTATGCACTATTAGATCGCCCAGAGGTGCAGAATGGAATGAAGCTGATACTTAAACTTTGCCTTTCGGATGGATTCGACACTTTCCCAACTCTTCTATGTGCAGATGGGTGTAGCATGATTGACCGGAGGATGGTGAGTTTTCTCTTCATCATTATCCACAATCTTGATAGAATATGGGAAGCTATGCATACCAATCCAACTTGATAATTCTGAACCGGACTTTAGAGTACTGGTCTGTTCATCGAGTCATTCACGTTAACCCAATGTAAATTTAGGATTCCCCTTGTATTCTGTAACTTCTCCCTCTCAGTGAAATCAAATGCAGAGAGCTTATCAATTGAATAAAAAATAACAGCCCATTCAGCTCATTTTCTTTTTTATTTTATTGGAGAGCACGTCTATGATTGTAATGGATTTTCTGATTGGCAAGTAGCATCAGTGAAGAGAGTCGGAATGGAGACTATTAAAGTTGGTATACGTGTGCATTCTAATCTTGGTTGACAGATTGTCTGGAAAATTAAATAGTAATTTCTTTATGGAATGGAATTTGCAGTTTAAGTTCTATTTGTTTTTGGAACAGGGAATATACGGGTATCCAATTGAAATACAGGCACTTTTCTATTTCGCACTAAGGTGTGCGAAGCAGATGTTAAAACCAGAGCTCGATGGCAAGGAATTTATTGAGCGAATTGAGAAGCGCATCACAGCTCTCAGCTACCACATTCAGACATACTATTGGCTGGATTTCACACAGCTAAATAACATTTACCGCTACAAAACCGAGGAGTACTCCCACACTGCTGTCAACAAATTTAATGTCATCCCAGAGTCCATTCCTGATTGGGTGTTTGATTTCATGCCTTTGCGAGGAGGCTACCTGATAGGCAATGTCAGCCCAGCTCGCATGGATTTTCGTTGGTTCTTAGTTGGGAACTGCGTTGCCATTTTGAGCTCCCTGGTCACACCTGCACAGGCGACAGCCATTATGGATTTGGTCGAGGAGCGGTGGGAAGACTTGATTGGAGAGATGCCTTTGAAGATCACATATCCAGCACTGGAGGGACATGAATGGAGGCTCGTCACTGGATTTGATCCTAAAAACACAAGGTGGAGTTACCACAACGGTGGATCATGGCCAAGTGAGTTTCACAGACTCCATGCATGACAATGCATAGGCATATCATGCACGGGAACTTCAACATGAACAAAAACAAATACTTGTACTTGATTATTTATTTTTTTTGCCAGTAACAATGTTTGAATCATGCCTTTTGACTTGCTGAACTGTGCTCTTCGTAGTGCTTCTATGGTTACTTTCAGCAGCGTGTATTAAGGTTGGCAGGCCACAAATTGCAAAACGAGCAATCGAGCTGGCGGAGCAGCGGCTGTCCAAAGATGGGTGGCCTGAGTATTATGATGGTAAGACCGGCAGATATGTTGGGAAGCAAGCAAGGAAATATCAGACCTGGAGTATTGCTGGCTATTTGGTTGCTAAAATGATGGTAGAAAATCCTTCCAATCTTCTAATGATATCTCTTGAAGAGGACAAGAAGATTGCTAAGTCAAGGCTCACCCGCTCTCACTCAACTTCCTTTTAGATATATACCTCGAATTCTTTAGAATGATGCAAAAAATCCTATTATTTTGCGGTGACACTTTTGCTGATTGATTGCTACAATCCTGTGAGATATGATGGCTACATCCTATTATATTCAGTCTTGGTGAATCGCTTAGGACTTGAATCTTTATAGATTTTGGATGATAATCAATTTACATCTATTACAGGTGGCACGGCAGTGGCATGAACTCAATGGCCACTGTTTGTATATTTGCTTTATGCAACGCAAGATCTCCGTGCAATTGGATGGTCGTGAACTTAGATCTGCTTTAGATGGCACGGCAATGACTCAAAGTCTCATGTTCAATGTTGTATCTTGCTTCAAGGTTGGGCTGAGCAGGCAGTCCCAACCAAGAAGTTTGGATTGATGTTGTCGTGCATATCGCATGAGGATAGGTAGCACGGGTTGTGTCCGAACCCTGGTCACTACCGTGGGAGGGCACTATTAACACAAACTAAAATAGAGCTTGGAAAAACATTGTTTGCACAGGGTGAAAATAGAATTCACCAAAATAATATGATGATGATTTTGTTATTCATTCAAAAAATCTTAACGCATGCTGTTAAATATAGAAAACTAAGAAAATACAAAGTAGTTGTTGAGTGCGGTACCTCCTACCTATCAAAATCCTGCGTTCTTCATATTATTGAAAATGTTGTCGTGATTTTTTCATGTTGTTGCGGCATGTATATAGGTAGTAATGAAGTGGTTTGATACTGGTGAGATTTTTTTTTATTTCTTCACTCCAATAAATTATTGTTTGATTATTTTTATTGCTTGATATTTTTATTTTTATTTTTATTTTTAATCTTGAATTTTAATTTTTTTAAAAGTTTTATTTATTTTTAATTTTACTCTTCAATTCCAATATATCATATATTATTATTTTTAATTTAATCATTATTTTTTTAATTTTTAGCATTTTATTAAATTGATTTTTCTTTTTAATTTTACTATTCAATAAAAAAATTATTTGAATTTTTTATTTGAATTTTGATTGTTATTTTTTGATTGTTTTTGTTCTATTGTTAAATTGATGTTTCCTTTTCATTTTACCCTTCAATCAAAGATAAAATTTAATTTTTATTTCAATTTTTATTTTTATTTTTATTTTTTTAATTGCTATTTTTAAACCCTTTTCTATAATTAATTTTTTTTTTAAAATTAGATTTCATGGTTTTTCTAGATAGAGTACTTTCGGTCTAATGACATAGGCTACTTGTTTGAAAAATTAATACGGGTTGATATTTTTATTTTTTAAATAAGTTTTGTGATTTTTTTTATTTTTTATTAAATCTCTGTTTAATGACCTGAACTATGAGTTTGACAAGACAACACGAATTTACTTGAACTTGATTATTAAGGTTATAGATTTTCTTAAATTTTTTTAATTTAATTTTATCTTTTTATATTTAATAAATTCAGAATTAAGTTATATGATTAGTCTTTCTAAAAAAAATATTTTCTGGGTAATCATGATTATTATTATTTTTAATTTGATTCATATATTGTTATTTTTTTTATTATATAAATAAAACAAAATTAATTTATTTAATCTAATTATATTTATAACTCAAGTGTTGAATTTTTACTGCATTATTTTTTATGAAAAGAGTCAGGGCCACGGCAGATGTGCTTATTCCTTATCACACTAATGAAGTTTAAAAAATGTATACATTTTTTTTAAATTTTCTCTCTCTTGTTTTTCTATTTTTTATTTTTTTTATAAAATAAATATAACTAGTTAGCCACCAAACATAATAATAAAATTTTATTCTCACGCTTGCGTGTGCTTTAATTAAAGATTCCCTTTATCACGTAAAATCTATTCAAGTATCCTTAATAAATAAAGTGCGAATTAAATTTTGATTGCGTACACCTTTAACATTTAGCATGTTAACTAGGATTATATTCCTGAACCGCAGGGTCGTCCAAGGATTTAAAAGGAATAAAAAATAAAATGATTAAGATAATAATATTTACTAGATTAAAATTATTAGTTTTATTTTAATAAAATAATAAAAAATAATAATAATAAACAAATAATTTTTTAAAATAACCAGATAACCTTTAAAAAAAATACCTTTAAAAAAATATAATTAGATAAAAATGATACAAATAACTTGACTTATGTAAACTCGTGGTTGTTTAATAAACATATAAGTTTGAGTAATAAAAAATAGTCATAGTAGGTCAAACTAGGTCAAACTATAAAATTTATAATTTAAATAATAAAATTGAGATAATTTAACATATCACTATTTTAAAAGCCGGCTGAACTCAATAATTTGACCTGTAAACCAGGTGATTCAAGGCCTATAGGTCGTGTCTAGTTTCAACAAAAATAAAAGAAGAATTGAACGGATATGATTCAATTAAAAAAAACTAGGTTGACCCGTAAGCCAATTAATTTTAGAAAAAGCATTGGCTTTTTTTTTTTACAATAATGTTCTTTTTATATTTTCATAAAATAAAAAAAATTAGATTGACTTGTAACTTGAGAGTGTCCTTAGTTGATCCCTAAATTATATTTAAAAACTATGTGATAGATAACTTTTAATATCTATATCAAGGATCATTAGACTAGAAGTATGGTGTACTTGAAAAAACTAAAAAGTTTAATTTTTAACAAATTAAATGTTGAATGATAAAATTAAAAAAAATTAATTACATAAAAAATATCTCAATTAAAAAATTAGCAATGAAAAAAATTAGGATGAAAATTAAAATAAAAAAAATTAGATGGAAAGAATAATTCTTGGATCAAGGGTTAAATTAAAAATAAAAAAGAAATCAATAAAAGGACAAATAAAAAATCAAAAGAATAAAAATCGATTTTAAAAATAAAACCATCAAAATCTTGACAAAAGATCTATGGAAAAAAAAATTAAAAATAAAAAAAATAATATTGAAAAACATTATATATGAAAAACTAGAATGAATAATTAAATTGAAAATAAATAAAACTTCAATAAAAGGATCAATAATAAAATTAAATATCAAAATAATAAGAAATAAAGTTAAAATAATAAGAACAAAATGAATCAGTTTATATTATTCAAATAAGAGAGAAAATAAAAAAAAAAAAAAATCAATACGACATGTCATAATATTCATCATATTAAGAGAAAAGAAATATTTTGACAAATCCAATAGCATAATAATAAAATATTTTATATTATTAGATGTATTATACACATTGATCAAAGTGTTTGGATACCTTTCATTGATTACCCCAATATTTATCAAAATACCAACATAAAAAGATCTAAAATTGCCTCGGTTTATGTTATAATTTTTCTTATTTTAAGAGCATACTTGTCAATTCACTATATTTAACAAATAAAAAAACTTATTTACCCCTTTTCACCAAGTTTATATTTTTTTTATTTTAAAGATAATTATGTTATTTTATTGTAAAAAAAGCTACTAATGCCACCATGTAAAAAAAATCAAAATAGCTCCAGAATAAGGCATATGGATTTTTTTGGGAAGGGCATTTTACTATTATACTGAATTGAAAAATATTTCTATGGTTACAGTGAAATTGGCTTGTCTTTATATATATATAGATATTAGCATCTTAATATTTAATGACATAGACATGACTTAAAACATCTTTCAATATCAATATGGTTTGTCAAGAGAAATAATAAAGTTTGTGAATCTTGGATAAGTTTTATAAGTATCCTAGATGAGATAATTAGAGATAATAATTTAATAATTTTTTATGTAGTTGAATCATTTTTGGATTTTTAATAATAATTTATGGAGTTTTGATGGCTTAAAGTCAAAACAAAGCTATTATAAGATACTTATGGTGATCTTACCTGCATTTCATATCAAGATGGATCAAAAGTTAATTTTTAATGCAAAAAGAATATGCACGTGATGTTATTTTATTTTTTTTAACATTGAAATATTTGAAGTATAAAGTGAAAATTTAATGTCTTTAATGAAATAAATCAGCAATTATATGCAGATTAACATTTGTAATCTTGTGCCACATGCATGTATTTAATTTTTGAAAATTAAATGCCAATATTATTTTAAAAACAATAATAATTTGTACTCTATTTAAACAAAATTTCAGCTATTTGAAATAAAAAGAAAAACATATTTCTCTAATTTAAATTCTATTTTCTTATTAATGCTTTTCTTGATAGTTTTAACGAAAATACATTTTCAAATTGCAAGAACTGTTTTCTAAGCAAAAAGTTATCATGTCTAAAAAGAAAATAAAAAAATATTAAAATAACATTTTAGTATTTGGTACATGATTAAAGATAAGATTTTTTTTTATTAATGTGATAAAATTATATAAAAAATATTAGAAAATATAACTTCTATGTTAATTGAATATTCATGAAATCTTTTTATATTTTTTCTTCTCATATTAGGCATATAATAATTAGAAAAACAATGTTAATATTCTCATAAAAACCTGTAATATAATATGAGAAACATTATAAAATATAATAATAATTAAAATATAATATAATTTTTTTTACAATACATTTAAATCTAAGTCTAAAAAATTAAAATTAAAAATATTAAGAGGCTATAGCTAGACACTTAACCCAGTAAATAAAAGGTTAGGGTATACAAATAGAGGGCAATAAATGAGAGGGCTTGTAAAATTGAGTCGATAAAGCTAATCTCTTTTTTTTTTTTAAAAAAGTTATTTTCTTATTTATTTTCCTGTCATCAGAAGGTTGCTAAAAAATTAAATTAGGAGAATTTTATCTTTAAAAACCCATTTCTTAGCTCATTTTAGTCTAGAAATACCTAACAAATATCCATAGTAAAATATAACAACTCCAAATACTTTAAAATTGATCTAAAAATATAAAATAAAAAAAATTCTCTTCATACCGATCTATTTTTTAAGACAGGATAAATATCTAAAAACATTTTAATATAACTTTTCTTGTGGAATAAAATCTATTGGCTGTAAAATCAATCTTTTTAATTGTTGTAATATGACTAATCAATGACATTTTCTTTCCTTTATTGTTTTATAGTGAGTTTCTCTTTCTCTCTTCAAACTAAGACTAAGAGACTGAAAAAAAAAATAGCTAATAAATAAATAAATTTATTAATACATTTAATTAAATACATCAAGAATCATATTTTTCAATAAATTTAAAAATAAAGTGTTAATACATTTATTCAACTTACCTCATTACAGGTCAAACAATTTTTTTCTAATATAAAAGAACTAATATGTAAATATTATTAAAGTATTTTTAACATTTAATAAAGAATATAACCGTGAGTAAAAAAATTCAATGCTAATTTATAATAAAATATAGTAAATATCATATGTGTTATTAAAAATATATAAGATATTAAACTTATGAAACAAGATTGTAATTACTATAGAAAATACTATTTTCTTAGGTTTTGTATAATAATTTCTCAAAAAATATAAAAAAATTAAATAACGAATTACAAAAGAATTGAGATAAGAAAAAAAAAGGGTATAAATAAGTTAAATATAGAGTGATAAATATTTAAATTTTAAAAAAATAAAAATTAATATTTATTTTTCAAAAAAATATACAGAAAAAAATAAAAATATAAAAAATAGTGATAAATAAATCAAGTATAAGATAATAAAAATATCAAGTATAAAAAATTATATATATTTGTTTTTTACATTAACAAAATTTACAATTATATATTTCTACGTAAAATCACCTTAGTAATAATCGGTAAGCTAAAGCGCAGCTGGGCCTTAGGAATCACCGCTAAAAACAAATTGAAGGACAAATAACAACGGCCTTAATAAAAAAGCAGCCGAAAGCAAAGAGCCATACCGTTTAATCCCTCTCCACGACTCCGCTTTTTCCCTTTTTCTCTCTTAAATTCGCGCAATCTCATCGTCGTCGCCGTCATCATCGTCGCCGTCATCGTCGTCAACAACAACTCAATAGAAAGAAAGAGATAAATAAATTAGAGATGGACACCACGACCACCACCACCACGACCACCACCACCACAAATCCTAATAACAACAATTGCAATTTCATGTCATGTGAGAAGCTGGATCGGGTCGCCAGTTGGGTTGGGGTCAACGTGGCGTCTGCTTTCTTTGCTTCCCTTGAAAGATGCTCTTGCATCAACCTTAACACCACCGATCTTGAAGACGATGAAGAAGCCAGGGACCGTCCTCTCATGCTCACCAAGCCTTCAGCCCACGATCACCACCTCGATGCCCAGCCCACCATCAATAGCGATGCCCCTAAGCTCTCCGTCTGATCATCATGATGATCAATATGATAATTACCCATCTTTTTCAGGGTTTGTTTCATTTCTGTAGCACTTGGACGAAATAGTTATATATAATAATAATAATAATAATAATAATAATAATAATAATAATAATAATATCCGTTACTCTTGCTGTTCTTCTCTTGTGTGCTTAGTGTTGTATTTTGATGTTCTATCAATCAAGCAAGATATTTCCTTTTCTTTTGTTAGTCTTGCTATGATTAAGATGTTCTTTATTGTAATTTGTGTGTTTTTGCAAAATTGACCTTTATTTTTACCGATTGCGGTGTGGTTTTTATGATATTCTCTCAGCTAGAACTCTCGAACCCTGTTCTTTATTCGTTATGATCGTCATAATTCATTGTCTAAAAAAGTTTTTCGTGGCTTGTGAATTGTAATTGTATATGATTGCAATTGGAGATTCTCTTAATGCGAACGAATTGTTATAGGAACCACCTTTAAGAACAGGTTTAGACTTTAGATTTCTGGTGCCTGTTGCTTTCTCTCGGTAGGTAGTTGGTATTCCTTTTACTTTCATGCAGGTTATTACTGAGTGTAGGTGAATATAGTAAAGGTGGATCTTTCGAGGAATCTAATCCTCGTATCTTCAGCTGTCTAAATTATGTGACTGCTTTTAACTTTTGAAACATCAGTGCGACGTGGATTGAAGGTAAGACTATACCGCTACTGGGTACTTTTCGTTCTATGATCCTGTGATATCTCTGTTTTTATACTGTCATGGTGGCATTGACTGGGATGCAGAATAATAATGAATTGTGCTATTGATCGGAAGGGAGTTTTTGTTCTTGATCACGCCAAATTATTGTTTGCCAAATTATTTCATGCATTCTGAGGCCATGCTTTTCCAAACTTAATCATTGAGATTTTAGATAGTATTAAATATAGACATTTTTCTCTGCAAATAGTTAGTGCTTTCTTTTTAGAGTAGTCAACGTTGAATCATGACCTGAGCTTTATACTAAAGCAAGCGATGATATTTGTCTAATGCAGGGATGGTGTTTTTGGACTGGGCTGAAGAGATCAAACACTATTTTTTCCTTTGGAATTTTATATTTCCTGCCATTACAAATTTTAGCCGATAAGTGAAAAACAATGCAGTTCAGCTAACCATTCAGAGAATCTTATAATAGATCCATCTTTGTTACAGTAAACAACAAAAGCTATAAATTTATCTTCGGCAATTAATCATTGTTTCCGTCTATATGCCTTGGATCCCTGGTCAAACACAAGTACTGGTTCCTTATATCAGTCAACAGTATCAGCATTCAAAAAATATATCCAATTGTGGAGTGATGGGATTGTTGGTATTAGGCAGCAAGACTACTATGGTGGCACCGGATCATTTATTTTGTGACTGAGAATGCTATGTGTAATTATATGCATTTGCTAGGGAATGGCCATCCAGAAAAGGAAAAAAAATATGAAAGAAAAAGTTGCAGCATGGTTAAACAGCATATAGATGAAAACTTATTTATACTGCATGGGTGGCCAAAGTTTGAATTGTTTGCAGTGTGCAGCTCTAGATATCAAACACAAATGGGTGGTCTGATAAAGCTATGGAAAGGTGATCATTTATCTCCATGGTCCCTCCAGCAAACCAGCATCAACACACAGCGCATGATAACATATAGTCTTCCTCTCTTCTCTTTCAGACTCTTGCTTGGAACCTGAACTTTGCCTCGTCTTCTAAGTGTAAAAGCTAGACATGGTTTGCCCATGGCTCTGTCTCTGTTGCCCTGTAACAAATTAGATAAGCTAAGAACAAATGGAAAAAAGTTTCATCACCTTTGTTCCTCAGCTCTTAAATAATCCTTCATCTGTAGCAGTACATACGGTTTGTTTCTTACAAAGATGCAAGTCACAAGCGCTTGCTGCAAATTTTGTCTTCGAGTGCAGTAGCAAGTACTTTTTTATATTCGTTGTAATTTGAGTTTTGGAGCCAGTGACTCTGATGATAAAAAAAATAAAATAAAATTGAGGATCAAGCCTTTTTACTTAAGAATCTAAATTTTAACCTTTTTTTTACAAAAAAAAATCAAAGAAAATATCAAATGGACTTTTAACACCGCCATTTTAACCATAAAACATATTTTACTTGGACTAAAACCTAAAATAAAACCAAATAAAAAAATTATTGACTTATCGAGTCCCATCTGCTCTTCCAATCTTTCAACTGAAGGAATGGGATACACATTTAGGCAAGAAGTTCTAAATGGGAGGCTGGCAAAGACTAAAAGCATCTGCATCAGCAATTTAACATCAAAGTAGCAATTAACTCTTGCATAGATATAAAAGTTGAAGTCTGATAACAGTTACGAATCCAAGGGCCTGATCCAGGTTCTTTCACATTCAGATGAAATTGAAGATTTTTATAGCTAATACATAATGGTTCTTTTGTAGAAGGTAAAACAAAAGATTATATAAAGCTCATTCAAGCAAACATCAGTAAGTTCCTTCTTTATATCTTCTATACATACACTTAAAGGATTCAAATTAACGACTCTTTCTCATGTAGATTTATGGATTGATCATATCTGAATTCCAACACATTTGTCCATTGGCACTCTGTGACAAGGTGGACACTATTCTCTGGTTACTCTTCAAATTCAAGTAATCAACCTGTGAATAGGATGGATTTTACAAGGCTTAAAGAAAATTAAAGGTATCATCAATCAATTCAAGATTGTATAAGGTTGAACCTGATCTGGCTCTAAAACCAGCACACAAAATGTGGCGACTGGGCCTGAAGAGGGGTCAAGGAAAAAATTCATCTGGAGATTGCTCACTTAGACAAGGAAGACCAGGATTAGGTCCCAAGTACTGAAGCCTTGATTTTATAGAACTAGCAAACCACAATTTCACTCTTTGCTGCATCATGAATTTAAAGATATGAGCAAACTCTAAGCAGATCCAGGAAATTGAATGCTAAAAGATGGAAAATTCAATTGCGTAACACATTAGAAGTCATAATCTTGAATTAAAAAAAGCCTTATTTCAGCATAAGACTACAAGCACCATCCCATACAAAACTTGTTTTGCCAATTCTAACAGCAGATGTCTTGTGGACATCATGTGATTTTCAACTAATTCTGTTTTATGATTCATGGGTTACCTGTAGTGGTGAAACTAAAACACCATGTTAATGAAGATAATCTTGTGTTTCAGTAAAGATCTATAGTAAAGTAATGACATGAAACTGACAAACGGTCCTTTTTTCTTTGTTGGAAGGGTAACATTTGCAACTTGCAGACAATGAGGTGCATCGAGCTGGGAACCCTCCCTTTTTACTTTCAAACAGCCAAAGCACCTATTGGCAGGATTCGGTCTAAGGCATAAAGAACTAACAAGTTAAAGAGAGGGGGGGGGTTCAAATCCAAAGCAAACTTTTTCGTGACTGTCTAACTTAACAAGGTTGTTTACTTGACTGATGTCATCTTGCAAAACTAAGTAGGACTAGCCACTATGAAAAAAAATGTTTTGCGCTATGTTTAACTCTTCCAAGTGACAAAACCAATTAACACATACCCTCTCATGCTGGGCTCTCTTCTTAAATAGATGCCATCACTCATTAACCTCTTTGTAACTTTCTAACATATTCTCTCTCATACATTGCACACTATTAAAAGGCTCATAAAATTCTAAGTTTTGTGCAAGCACAAGAAAATGTGGAATATATATAACAAGCCATGACTTAACATTCTGCATCAGAAGTCTTTTTCTTAAACCCAAGAATGGCACATTACCGTTTGACTTCTTTATTTAACACCAATGATATATATGGAAAGACATCTTGTGATAAAATGTGATTTAATGTACGGGATAAAGGGATAGAACCTGAAGCTTAGCCGGATTGGGATTGGACCCATCAATAACATCAACTCTTCCACTGATCCAGAATTGCTCCCAAGAGTTGGTAAAATACCAACAAATCTACATCAGGTCAAGTTACATCTAAGTAATTCCTATCAAAAATTGAAGAATAACAAATTCTGACACAAGCCAAGTTACATCCAAGTAGCATTCCTATCGAAAATTGAAAAGTAAAAAAATTCTGAAATACAAAAGAGTCATATATTTATTATTACCTCAGCAAATGGACAATGATTAAGCTCTTCAATCTGCATATCGAGGTTTTTTTTTAAGGAAAAAAATTCAAATAGCACAATAATTAATAATCATTTTAAGGGGGAAAAAGGGGGAGAAGTAGCAAGAAAACCTTGCGTATACGGAAATCAGCGTTGATTTGGATTCTATCGCTATTTTCTTCAAATCCTCTGTGAGTAGAAAACCCAGAAATAAACAAGCAGACATCTTTCTTGTCATACTCTAATATCGCGGCGGTCTTAAAAAATTTATTAAATTTTTAAAAGAATAAATTTCTGGCATCCTGTTCTTTAATAAGAATATTCTTTATTTAAGGAGTCGCCACCTAATATTATGGTTACTAAAAATCCTAACTCGTCAACAGAGATTCTAATGGTCCAAGACTGGTTACGTAAAAAGAAAGATATTATCACCACTTAAACGTCCTACCTAAAGCAGGCTGCATTGCTACTCTTTATCTTTAATTGCTAACATTTTTTTTTGTTTGGTTTATACTATGATGGTTTTGCGTGTAATATTCCTGACTCTGACGTCAGTAAATATTTAACTACGGATATTTCCAACTCTAGCGTTGGTAAATACTGCGTAGGTATCAAAGTAAATAAATTTAAATTATTAATTGCTAATATTTTTTTTTGTTTATACTATGATTGTTTATGTGTAATATTCCTGACTCTGGCGTCAATGAATATTCGACTACGGATATTTCTAACTCTGGTGTTAGTAAATATTACGTAGGTATCAAAGTGAACAAATCAAAGCCATCATTTTTTTTATTCCTGACTCTGGCGTTAGTGAATAAAAAAAATAAAATCATTTTATTATATATTTTTTTTAAAAAAATAAAATATTTTTAAATCAGTATCTTTTATGTTCCTGACTCTGGCGTCAGTGAACAAATAAAAAAAAATTATTTTTTATGCATGTACATATTTTTTATTTTTTTTAGCTAAATAAAATAAAACAACGAATAACAACTAATATAAATTTAAATCGGTATTTTTATTCCTGACTATGGCGTCAGTGAATAAACCAATAAATTTACATTATTTTTTATTCATGCCTATATTTTTTATTTTTGTACTTTGAAATATTTCATTTTTTACTTTTTTTATTTTTTATTTTTGTATTTTTATTTTTTTCTATTTTCGGGCTGGGCTGGGCTAAACCCAGCCCAACATATATATTGGTGGCTGGGCTCAGTTCAGCCCCACAGGGGCTGGGCTGAGCCCAGCCAGCCTAGCCCGGTCACTGGCCCAAGCCAGTGACCTGGCTGGGCTGAGTTTCACGCGTGCTGCACTATGCGAAGGTAATTAAGTTACCTTCGCACAGTGTTTCCAAATTCAATGTGCTGCAGGGAATGAGAGGAGAAAAGGAAGAGCGTACCTGCTTCGAGAGACACCAGTGTGTGCAGCGCTGATGGATTCTACTGCTGCTTCCCCTTGTCTTCCTTCTATCTTCAATTGTCGGCGTGTTCTCTTTATTTTCACAGCAACTTTTGAAATTGAGAAAATGATGAAAAGGCCGGCCTGCTGGGAATTTGCTTTGATTCTTGATTTTTTTGTGGTTTGCAGGGACGAAGGCAATGGCAGAGCCAATACTCGTCTCTGTGTATTGTTGCTCTCTTGTTCTCTCTGACTCTCTTTCTATTATTTCTTTCTCTGTATTTATGCTCTGTTTTTCCTCTGTTCTCTTCTCTGGTGTTTGGGTTTTTTGTCTGGGTTTAGCTTCAGTTCTGCCTCTCTGTTTTCGTCTTTCACTCGTTCTCTCTTTTTTCCTGTTTCTGTTTGTTTTTTGCTCTGTATTTATGCTCTCTATTTTTTTTTGCTCTGCCTCCCCTCTTTGGTGTGGTTTTCAGGTCACCTTTTATAGAGTTCAACAGCTCCGCCCTTCATCAATCCAATCTTTGCAGGACTCCTATTCAAATCACAAATAGAATTATGGGGAAGAGACGTGATCCACGACTGCTGCAGATTTCCTGTTGAACTGGTATTCTCCGCGCGAAATGGAAGGGATGCAGAACAAGACTTCCAAACGGCGCCGTTTATATCCTTAGGGTATTTTTCACTTTGGTCCCTGAACGTTTTCAACTTAACAATTGGGATCTTAATCAATAATAATTAATTTCTAATTATGTCCTTGGATTGATTTCAATTGAACCCTCAATTATAGTGCCATTTACACAACAATCCTGAATTTTAACATTATTCAATTTAGTCCTTGGACTTTAATTTTCTAGTAATTTTCTCTGAATAATCTCCAAACTTTGGTATTTCTTCAATTAAACCCCTGTTTTTTTTTAATTAATTTAATCAAAGTTTAATTAAGTCCTCAAACTCGTTAATGTCTCAATTTCCTTTAATTTGATTAATTAACTTAATCCCAAGCTCAATTAAGTCTCCAAATTTATTAATTCTTCAATTAGACCCTTAATCAAGATTTTAATTATATATTTAAAAACTTTCCAATCATTAACCCAAATTTAATTCATTTTTTATTTACTTTTTTTTTTCATCATTTTTTTTAGTAAATCAAAAAAAAAAATCAAAAATTTGGTTACGACATTCCTTAAAAATTCGTAAAACACAAACAAACTTCCAATTTATAATACAAAAAAAGAAGATAAACATTGAAAATTAAGAGGAAGGACCTGAAAACGACAGAGCGATTGGAAGGTCAGCCATTAGTCCAATTGTTGCCTGGAAGAAAACAACATCGCAATTAATAACTAATAAATTAGCGTTACTTAATTACGAGTAGAGAGAGAGACATACGTACAAATTGAACGAAATAAGATTGCTTGAGGTGAGAGCTTGACTCTATTGCCCTCAGTGGAAGCTGCTTCCATGGAGACGGGGTTACTGTTCCCATTTCATGCTCGCTCGCTGCTTCTGCTGTCCAGTCCTTGCTCTGTTTTTGAGGGAGAGAAATTTATGATAAATAGGAAAGGCATTTTGGGCTTTCTTTGCCAAGTGCTACAGTACTTTGGTGTGATATTTCATGGGCCATCTTTTGTGCCAAGTCTACACACACCATATGATGCTATGGGATGGGCCTTTTTCTTATTTCAATAATTTCAACTGGCTTGATTTTGGGTGTTTAGCGGCCTGAAACCAGGAAGAGAATTGGGAAGGAGAAGGAGCAGGAGCAGGTTTTCACCATGCTAGAGCAAGAATTGCTTCGTCGTTTTCTCTTTTTTTCTAGAAATGAAGGGCCTTGAGCCCAAACAAACAATCACGATGATAAGCAACATGGATTGGGAATTGCCATTTTAAAAAAAAAAAAAAACTATATATGTTATAAAAACATTAAAAAAGTTTGGTGGGAACATTGTTCATGTAAAATAATGTTGGATGTTGGGATACAATTTCAAGCTAAAAAAAGTGTTCAATTGTTTTTTTAAATAATATTTTTATTTCAGCTTTTAAACTCAATATTAGATACAAATCAACAAATTTATTATTTATATATTAACATATATAATTCTTAATTTATTTTATTAAATACAAATATCAATTTTTCAGTTTACAATTATTTTTTTTCTTGATAATAAAAAAAATACTAACAATGCTAGAACTCTTTTTTTGCACTGAGAAAAAAAAAATCATCCTAGACATAGCACGAGGAATCAGATTAGTGAATGAATATATATATTTTCAAATATGAAATCTATTAAAAGAAAAAAATTAATAGCAAGTGTGATCTTAATACAGTAAATCAGGTAAAACCTATAAAAGAAACCCTTCAATATTTTAATTCAAGTCTAGATTAACCAATCAGTCCTGGCTTTCAACATTTCGCCTACACCATCAAGATTAATTTCCATGAATAAAGGATATATCCCCCGTAAAAATCTTTAGATTTGATATTAATATTTAATACCAATAGCAATTCTTTTCTTTTCTATTCTTTTTTTTCTTTCCTTCTTCTTCCATATTTACATTTACAAGAGAAAAAGTCAATTGTATAGTTTGATCAAATCTCTATAATGTATCTTATGGACAGATAAAACTAGATTTCTGACTCATGCTAAGTTGCGGGTTTAAAACTAATTTAGACAATAATAGTGTTTGTAAAAAAAATAAAAAAAACCTGATATAATAATTTGATTTGACTATTAACTTGATTTGACCCAATAAAATTAAGTAATAGTGTGATTTTAAACTATAAGCAACGATAACAGACAAACTATATAAGAAATTTTGATAATAATTAATCAAAACAAATAAAGTACCAATATCATAACCATAAGAAAAAGAAAGAAAAGATCGATGAAGACTCAACGTCATTCAATTATGGATAATGTCTACCACTAAAAGATCTTGCTGAAAGCTGAAACAACCTAAAATTCACTGTAAAAAAATGCATGAAGACATTAAAAGAAGCTATATGGGTTGCTATAACAATGCTGCAGAAAAGAAAAAAAAACATAGTAATCATTCACTTATATTATATCAATCACTTCTATTTAACTCAAAAATAAGATTTATCTATAAAAATAAACTTCATAAAAAAATAATACATTAAAAGATCTAAAAGAACCCAATAAAAAAAGGATACAAAAGTTGGAAAAAACTCGAGCCCAATCTCCAATTTCAATTTCATAAAAGTATTTAAAAGAAAGCAAGCAAGAAAAAGGAAACAACATGGAAGAAAAAAAAGAATGGCCATCGACAAACTCACCTATGCACACACTGTTTTTTCATGAAGAACACGCAGAAAGACATCAGAAGCAACCATGAAATGATAATTTTAGCTTCCTTAATCAATAACACATGTCAATTTTTTTTTTAAAATTACTTTTTATTTATTAAAATACATATATGACCCCACCCCAACTCATTAATTACAAAACTATCAACAAAATAACATAAATACCCATTAACTTAAGGATTAAATTATTTGACATCAAGGGTGCAAAGATATTTTTATTGTGCAACATAAATGAAAATTACATAAAAGCCCCCCATTATCAATTATTTTTTTATTCCAATGATAAATAAGTTATTTTACTATGCTTTGTTTTTTATGAAAATCCAAAAGTAACCTTAGTAGAAGTTAATAGATTTATTTATTTTAAAGGTAGTGATGCAATTTTACTTTATATTTAAAACACAAAATACCCATCCAGTCCCTTATGAATTTTAAAACACCAAAATTATCTTAATTCAAAAACTATTTTATCCTTAAAAATTTGGCTAGGAGTTTTGTTTCTAAGACCAAGAAGGAAAAAACATTATTCCCATCTATAGTAAATTGTGTCTAGGTGAACAATGTTTTCTCATTTCCTTTTAATTTTTTTTAAATTGTATTTGATCGTGATATACAAGATAAAGTGATTGTTTTTGTATCTAGTTTGGTTATGGTGGACAAAACATAATAAAATATGAAAAGTTTATTTTACCATTAATATATATTGTTGTCAAGCTTACATATTTTTATTAAGTGTTGTAATTAATAATATATAATAACCCTTATTATAAAACCAAGATTGACTTGATTGGTTGACCTATGGTCTAGACTCATACGAGTTTAAGAAAAAATAGAGGAAGAAGTGACTTAATCTGACTGGTCAAAAACCCAAATTAACTCATGATAAGACATGGGTCAATAACCTGTTGAATTATTAAAAAACAAATTGGTCAAAACAAGCTGGCTTTGATTACATTTAAAAACAACTAGGTCATCTTGGTTGACCTTCCTGGCCTGTAACCTAAACCTTGCTTTAGGTTGATTTTCAAGGGGGTTTTAAAACAATAATAATAACTACTTTTATTCATATGTTGACTCAAGTCAACCTATGTTAGCCTTCTCAACCCATGACCAAAGCCAACTCTAGAGTTAAATTTTAAAATTATGATAATAATAAATTTTATCCTTATACTAACCTAGGTTAACATAGGTTGACTTTTCTAATCCGTGACCCTGATCTTGCCTTAGATTAACCCACAATCAAGTTTTAAAACTATGATAATAACCATTTTTATTTTATATTTGCCTATATTAACCTGGATTGATCATTCAAACATATGACCCAAGCCTTACCTTGAGTAAGCTCCCGATTCAGGTTTTAAATGTAAAGCCCGACCCATTCTCCCTTACAGAATATTGTTTGTTACGGCTAAACTCAACCTGCCTTCCATGCCTCACAGTTCTGTTTTTAGTAGCTCACATGCCCTAAAACGTGTCCTACAAGGTTAGGTACCAACTATCTTAATATGCCATAACACTGGACACTCTTCTCTCGATATGGGATGTTATAATTTCTCCACCTTAAGAACGATCCATCCTTGGCTTTAATACCGTATGTAAGGCCCGACCTACTTTCCATTGCAGAATATTTTCTGCTATGACTTAGCCCTACCAGACTTTCAATTCTCACGGTTTGTTCTTGGCAACCCACAGGCCTCAAAACGCGTCTTATAAGATTAGGTACCAATTGTCTTAATATGCTCTAGCTCTAGATACTCTTTTCTCGATGTAGGATGTTACATTAAAAATATGATAATAACCTTTTTTGTCCTTATGTTGACCAAGGTCAATAGTCAACACCATTCGTGACCCGAGCTTTGCCTCATGTTGACTCTTATATCAGATTTAAAACTATAAAAATAATTATTTTTATTCTTATACTGACTTAGAACAATCTAACTAGTGACCTGGGTTTTGCCTCGAATTGACCACCAATTGTAGCAATGAACAATGAAAAGCCAAACACGTTAACACTTTAGTCCTAAAAAAGTTTTAGGACTTTTTTTTTTAATTTCAAACTTAGCTTTTTTCCAATTTTATCCTTGGTATTTGATTTATTAGGTATATGACTTTATAACTTGTTTTAATTTGTTTTTCATGGAGTTATCTTGGTCTTATAATTTGGATCGCTACTTTTGTTAGTTAACTGTGTTGACTCGAGTTATTTTTTTATTTATTTTAATTATTTTTTTCAATTTTTTCTTTCAATATTAAATTAATTGAGAATCAAAATTTATAATTTTGTTTGATTTTCTCTTCTGACTAAAGTTTGGCAGGTTAACTCGGGTGGACTTAGGTCCTTTAAAATTATGTTGATTTAGGAATTGAGATTTTTATTTTTTTTATTTTTTTCTATGAGCTTATCATGATGACTCGGGTCACGGGTTAGGTTAACTGACTTGAGTTTTTTTAGTCCTTTTTAGTTGATTTTTTTTTTAATTTTATTATTCAATATTAGATTGATTGAGAATTATGCTTTATAATTTATTTCAGTTTGTATTTTATGAGGTCATTTTGATCTTATGACCCGGGTCACGAGTTCGGTCGGTTGACTTAGGTGGGTTTTTATGTCCTTTTTTAATTGATTTTTTTTTTAATTTCACCCTTCAATATTGAGTTAATTAGAAATTGAGTTTTATAATTTATTTTAATTTGTTTTCTATGAAGTTATTCTAATCTTATAACCCATATTTAACAAGTTAACTCGAGTTGACTCAACTTATTTTTTAGGTTAAATTTTATTTTTAATTTAACCATTCAATATTAAATCAAAAGAAAAACATTAATAGCAAGTGTGATCTTAATAGAGTAAATCAGGTAAAACCTATAAAAGAAGCCCTTCAATATTGTAATTCAAGTCTAGATTAACCAATCAATCCTGGCTTTCTTACATTTCGCCTGCACTATCAAGATTAATTTCCTTGAATGAAGGATATATCCCCTGTAAAAATCTTCATATTTGATATTAATATTTAATACCAACAACAATTCTTTTCTTTTCTTTCTTTTTTTCTTCTTCCATGTTTACATTTACAAGAGAAAAAGCCAATTGTATGGTTTGATCAAATATATAATATATCTTATAGATAAAGACAAAACTAGATTTCTTACTTATGCTAAGTTGTGGATTTAGAACTAATTTAGACAATAATAATATTTGTAAAAAAAGAAAAACCCGATATAATAATCTGATTTAACTATTAACTTGATTTGACCCAATAAAATCGAGTAAAGTAATAGTCTGATTTTAAACTACGGGTAACGATGATAAACAAACTATACAAGAAATTTTGATAATAATTAATTAAAACAAATAAAGTACCAATATCATAACCAAAAGGAAAAGAAAGAAAAGATCGATGGAGACTCATCGTCATTCAATTATGGACAATGTTTACCACCATAAGACCTTGTTGAAAGCCTGAAACGGCCCAAAATTCACTGCAAAAAAGTGCATGAAGACATTAAAAGAAGCTATATAAGTTGTTATAACAACGCTACAGAAAAGAAAAAAAAAAACAAAAAAAAACACAGTAATCATTCGCTTATATTCAACCAATCACTTCTATTTAACTCAAAAATAAGATTTATCTATAAAAATAAACTTCATAAAAAACAATGCATTAAAAGATCTAAAAGAACCTAATAAAAAAGGATACAAAAGTTGGAAAAAACTCGAGCCTAATCTCCAATTAAATAAATATTGAAGAATAAAATTAAAAAAATATTAAATAAAACAAATAAATCTTGAGCGAACCCTCTAGAGCTGAGTTAATTTTCAAAACTTACAGGCCATGAAATCTTAGATACGGGTTTAACCAAGAAGCTAGAATCAAAACATATTAAAAGTTGAAGGGTGAAATCGAGTAAAAAATCAATTAAAAAAACTTTGCAAAGAAAAAAAATCAAAAAAATAAGGATGAAATCTAATAGGAAAAAAATAATGGAGGGGGAATTAGAAAAAAATTCAAATAAAAAAATTATCTGAGTTTCTGTAAATAGCAATTAAAATAATTGAAAATAAATCTAACAAAGCAAGAACTTGTATGAGGTTGAAATAAAATTTCAATTTTTTAAATCATTTAAAAGAAAGAAAGCAAGAAAAAGGAAAGAAACATGAAACAACATAGAAGAAAAAAAGGAATGGCCACTGGCAAACTTATCTATGCATACACTGTTTTTTTATAAAGAACACGCAGAAAGCCATTAGAAGCAACCATGAAATGACAATTTTGGCTTCCTTAATCAACAACACATGCTAATATTTTTTTAAAAATTACTTTTTATTTATTAAAATACATAAATAACCCTAACCCAGCTCATTAATTACAAAACAACTATCAACAAAATAACATAAATACCCTTTAACTTCAGGGTTAAATTATTTGACATCAAGGGCGCAAAGGTCTTTTTATTATGCAACATAAATAAAAATTACATAAAAGCCCCCTATTATCAATTATTTTTTTATTCCAATGATAGATAAGTTATTTTACTGTGTTTTGTTTTCTATGAAAATTCAAAAGTAACCCTTAGTAGAAGCTAGTAGATTTATTTATTTTAAGGGTAGTGATATAATTTTACTTTATATTTAAAACATAAAATACCCATCCAGTTCCTTATGAATTTTAAAACACCAAAATTATCTTAATTCAAAGACTGTTTTATTCTTAAAAATTTGGCTAGGAGTTTTGTTTCTAAAACCAAGAAGGAAAAAACACTATTTCCATCTATAGTAAATTATGTCTAGGTAAACAATGTTTTCTCATTTCCTTTTAGTTTTTTTTTTAAAAAAAATTATATGTGGTCGTGATATACAAGATAAAATGATTGTCTTTGTATCTAGTTTAGTTATGGTGGACAAGACATAATAAAATATGAAAAGTTTATTTTACCATTAATATATATTATTGTTAAGCTTACATATTTTTATTAAATGTTGTAATTAATAATATATAATAACTCTTGTTATAAAACCAAGATTGACTGAATTGGTTGACCTATGATCTAGACTCATATGAGTTTAAGAAAAATTAGAGAAAGAAGTGACTTAACTTGACTAGTCAAAAACCCAAGTTAACTCAGGATAAGACACGGGTCAATAACTCGTTGAATTATTAAAAAACAAATTGATCAAAATAAGCTGGCTTTGATTATATTTAAAAACAATTGGGTCATTTTGGTTGATTTTCTTGACCTGTGACCCAAACCTTATCTTAGGTTAATTTTTAAAGGGGTTTTAAAACAATGATAATAACTACTTTTATTCATGTTGGCCTTTTCAATCCATGACCAAAGCCAACTCTTGAGTTGAGTTTTAAAACTATGATAATCATATATTTTATCCTTATATTAACCTAAGTTAACATAGGTTGACTCTTCTAATCTATGACCCTGATCTTGCCTTAGATTAACCCCATAATCAAGCTTAAAAATTATGATAATAACTATTTTTATTTTATGTTCGTCTAGATTAACCTGAATTGATCATTCAAACATATGACCTAAGTCTTACCCCGAGTCAGCTCTCGATTTAGGTTTTAAATGTAAAGTCCGACCCACTCTCCCTTATAGAATATTGTTTGCTATGGCTAAACTCAATCTGGCTTTTATACCTCATGGTTTTATTTTTAGCAATTCACATGCTCCAAAACGTGTTCTACAAGGTTAGGCATCAACTGTCTTAATATGCCTTGACACTGAACACTCTTCTCTCGATATGGGATGTTATAATTTCCCCACCTTAAGAACGATCCATCCTTGGCTTTAATACCATATGAAGGCCCGACTTACTTTCCATTACAGAATATTTTCTGCTATGACTCAGCCCAACACGACTTTCATTTCTCACGGTTTGTTCTTGGCAACCTACAGGCCCTAAAACGCGTCCTACAAGGTTATATACCAACTGTCTTAATATGCTCTAACTCTAGACACTCTTCTCTCAATGCAGGATGTTACATTAAAAATATGATAATAACCTTTTTTGTCCTTATATTGACCAGGGTCAATAGTCAATACCATTCATGACCCGAGCCTTGCCTTGTGTTGACTTCTATATCGGGTTTAAAATTATGAAAATAATCATTTTTATTTTTACGTTGACTTAGATCAACCCAACCAGTGACTTGAGTTTTGCCTCGAATTGACCACCAATTGTAGTAATGAACAATGAAAAGCCAAACACGGCAATACTTTAGTACTAAAAAAGTTTGAAGATTTTTTTTTTTAATTTCAAACTTAGTTTTTTTTCCAATTTTATCCCTGGTATTTGATTTACTAGGTATTTGACTTTATAATTTGTTTTAATTTGTTTTTTATAGAGTTATCTTGATTTTATGATCTGGGTCGCGACTTTTGTTAGTTAACCGTATTCACTCAAGTTATTTTTTTTTTATCTATTTTAATTATTTTTTTAATTTCTTCTTTTAACATTAGATTGATTGATAATTAAAATTTATAATTTTATTTGATTTTCTCTTCTGACTAAGGTTTGGCGGGTTGACTCGGGTTGACTCAAGTCTTTTAAAATTATGTTGATTTAGGAATTGAGTTTTTTATTTTTTATTTTTTCTATGAGCTTATCATGATGACTCGGGTCACGAATTAGGTTAGCTGACTTGAGTTTTTTTATCCTTTTTAATTGATTTGTTTTTTAATTTTATCATTTAATATTAGGTTGATTGAGAATTATGCTTCATAATTTATTTCAGTTTTCATTTTATGAGATCATCTCGATCTTATGACCTGGATCATGAGTTTGGTCGGTTGAGTTAGGTGGGTTTTTATGTCCTTTTTTAATTGAATTTTTTTTTAATTTCACCATTCAACATTGAGTTAATTAGAAATTGAGTTTTATAATTTATTTTGATTTATTTTCTATGAAGTTATTCTAATCTTATAACCCATATTTAACAAGTTAACTCGAGTTGACTCAACTTATTTTTTAGGTTAAATTTTATTTTTAATTTAACCATTCAATATTAAATCAATTGAAAATTAAATTTAATAATTTTTTATTTATTTATAAATTTATAAAGATCTCATGAGCAATGAGTAATGAACGTGATAAATTAACTGAAGTTAATCTAATTCAATATATTTATATTTTCATTTTAATATTTAATAAAAAAAATAATATTTTGATTTTTTTTAAATTACTTAATACCTATAAATTGCATCACTTTCCTGCTGCACTAATAAAATTGACGTGTTCTTCCCCGCCGGTGTTTTTCCAATCTACTTTTGTTGTGATGCTTCACGAGTGGGAACACACTGAAACTCAATCACCCTCTCTATCTTTTCTTTCGAAGGGAAGCTGCTCGTGTTCACACATAATCATCTATGGCACCATTTCTTGCATTGTATTTTTTTTAAATAATTTTTATTTGAAAATATAATATAATATTTTTTAATTTTTAAGAATTATATATTAAAATCTTTAGAAATTATTAAAATAATATTAATATAATATCTTTTAAAAATAAATCCAAACACAATAACATGGGGTAACTTAAGCTATGTTTAATACTGTATTTGAAAAGTATTTTAAAAATATTTTAATTTTTTTAAATTAATATATTTGTGATATTCCTAAACTATATATTAATATAAAATATTATTTTAAAATAAAAAATATTTTAAAACACAATTATTATTACTATACTTTCCATCAAACACTTAAATAAGATTTCGAATAGATAGATGATTTGATTTGAAACGTCCTTAAAGTGAGATAGAAATCAAATTTGCTCCCACCTCCCATGTGGACTCCTGGGCTTGGAGTTAGGCTAATCTTCTGTCTTTTTTAATGATTACTAGCAATCATAGATGATCAGAAATTCAAAGACGTGATGATCTTAGCCGAGGGCAGAAAGATGGCGACTGGAGAAATGTATCAAGCGCCAAACATTATTCGGTTCCTGCATCCTAGCAACATGCATCGCTCGACTTTTTCTCCGTCTATTCCTCTTTTTGGTCTTTTATTCTGGTCAATTAATCATTATGACAACAGAGTATCTGCATCGTCGCCCGTTCGTTGTCCTGATCGATTATGCTGACAGTAATCGTGGAGTTGAAGATAAAAATCACTGATAGCAACCTTTGCCTGCCTCGACGGGGCACACTATTGTCCATTTTTGAAAGTCTCGCCCACCAACCTGGGAACGGAAGTTGATCACGAGCTCATCTAACCTCTAGCCCAGGGTCCAGGACTGGTGCAGAAATCAGCTTGAAATGAACCTACGCACGCGAATCAATTATAATTCATCCCTGTAATGTAAGTCTAAATTCAAAACTTAATTTAAAAATTAACCATATATTCGGAATGCCTAATAACCAGCTGGTGGCAAATGATTTTCCTTCCTTGTTTGAATCCCTTTGCAATGAGATATAATGAATCGATCGATCCTCTACATGTTTTATTTTTAACGCTATAGGGATTTACAGCTCTTAAAGTTAATATTAAAGAATTATATATATCATAAGACCTGCATAGATTGGAGCTATATAGAGGAAAACTACTCGCCACTCGGTTTCATATTCTAGTCCTCCTTACTCGGCAAGGCCGCTAGTATGCTACTCTATAGAGTATAAGCTCATTAATTTCAATTTTTAAAATTTATGTGCTCTATTGTTGTAAAGGCAAAAACAATTATTGTTTTAGATATATATTCTTACGGCTAAAACTTAAAATTTACACTAAAAACAATCTCAAGTAATTGTATTTGTTTCAAATAATATTGATTTTTTTTAAGTTAGTGCTTTGCAAAAAAAAAGAAAAAAAAGAAGCACAGATCTACTATAAAAAAAATATTTAACTCGCCACCGATCACGTACAGGTGAAATAAATATTAGCCATTCTGTTCGATAATTTATGTTGGTGTTGCCCTAATTTCCATATTTTTTTCTTGGCGAATAATTTCATGGAAACGTGTGAATGAATAACAAGAAAAAACTATAGATTATCATTGAAATTTTGTGCATGAATGACATCACAAAATCAATAATTCATCTGACTATCTGAGTATATATATTCTTTGGGGCGATGATGAAAAAGTAAATTTTTTCACTATAGTTTTAAAAATATAAATTTTTTAAAAATATATGTTTAATTAAAATTATAAAATGAATTTATATATATAAAAATAAAAAGTAAATATTTATAAATTGACAATTTAATTGTTTTGGCTTCTACAAAACTAAAATTTAAAATGCAATAAAGTATAAAAGATAGAAATTACCTAGCAGTTATATACATAAGTTTTTTCAATAAATGCTCTGTGAAAAAAAAAAGAAGAAGAAGAAAAAAAAGAAAGCACGATTCTGTTATAATTGTAGTGGTCAAAAGACGAGCTTTCAGATTAAGATTTTAGTATTGTTGAGGGTGAGATATATATATATATATATATATATATATATATATATATATATATATATATATATATTAGAAATATATTAAAAATTTATATTTTTATTTTTAAAAAATTTATTCTTGATATCATATGAAGAAGCTAAATGAGTAGTCAAAAAATAAAAAAATTATTATTTTTACGTTTTATTTATTTATTTTTCATACTCTAAAAGAAAAATCAAACAAAATGCTAAAATATCTTTTTTTTTTTATAAATATTATTTTTATATATCTTTTAAAAGAGTTAAAATTAATAATATGGGGGCAACAAAAAAATAAGCCAATTAAATCTAGTCATATGAAAAAATAATAATATCAAAATTATTTAAAAAATAAAATATTTATTTATTCCAATTTAATAAAATTAGCTTTTCAAATAGTTTTTTTCTTTTAGGCCATGTTTGTTTCTTGGAAAACAGTTTCCGGGAAACTACTTTTCAAACTTTCCTGTATTTGTTTGTCATTAGAAAAGTTGGTTAACGAAAAACACTTTCCGGTCAACAAAAAACACTTTCCAGTCAACGGAAAACACTTTCCGGTCAATGAAAAACACTTTCCGGTCAACGTAAAACACTTTCTGATCAACGAAAAAAAAATTTAGTCAAAAAAATTTGGCTTGATTTTCAAGAAAGTGTTTTCCTTTTAGCTGTGTTTGTTTTCCGGAAAGTGGTTTTCGGGAAAACACTTTCCAAACTTTCTTCTGTTTGTTTGCTGTTAAGAAAGTTGATAAACAAAAAACACTTTCCAGTCAAAGGAAAATTTGGCTTGATTTTCAGGAAAGTGTTTTCCTGAAAAATTTGGGAGGAAAACACTTTCCGGAAGTTGTGAAAAGTTTAGAAATGTCATTATTTGCTGATTATATCAAATTTGATCCTTAAAATTTTGATTGCTATATATATATATATATATATATATATATATATATTTTGTTTTAAATATTTATTTTTCAATTTCATTTCTTAAAATTTAATTTTTATATTTACTTTGGTCCTTATTTTTATAATTGTTATTTGCTTTTCTCCTATTATTTTTTTATTGAAATTTTTTCTATCAAATTTGGTCCTTATTCTTTTGACTGTTATTTATTTTATTTGAAATACTTTATGAAATGTTAATTATTATTATTTTAATTTCTTTATTTTTTTTTAAGATTTGATCTTTATTGTTTTGATTATTATTTATTTTATTTGAGATAATTTATGAAATTATTTTTTTTCAATTTTATTATTATTCAACTTTTCAATTTGTAAGATTTATTCCTTGTTATTTTAAGAAACTTGAGAAAAATAAAATATTAATAAATTATTTTCTAGTTCATTTTCCATAACGCTGCCAAACATCGGAAAATACTTTACTTTTAAGGAATTCACTTTTCTGGAATTCACTTTTCCTGGAATTTATTTTCCAAAAAAAAAAACAATTTTCCTGCAAACAAACAGGGAAATATACATAGTAAAAAAAGCTAAATTTATATTATTTAAAATGTTATTTTATCTATTTATCTTTTTAAAATAGCATCTCCTATTAAAAATACTTCTAGTACATTGAAATGATACAAAATTAAAAAATAATTTAAAATTTTTCACAAAATTTTAAAAACTCTTTTTAAATAGAAAATTAAGCACACCCATAATCCGGGGGGAGCATTTTTAATGCACCGCAAGGCGACGTTTCGCTTGTCGATTGGCTGTAAGTTTTATTGTCATCCTTCGAATTTCGTGCATGATGAACAAGAAGATGCGATTTGATTATAAAATTAAACAAAGAGTTGAATACCATGGATTTAAGTATTTAACTAGGCACGCACGGTTAATCAGGAGCCTCTCTCAATAAATGCATCCTCTTGACCAGGCAAGAGGAAAAACCTTCCTTCTCCACTGCTGTCTCGTGGCACAAATAAAAGAAGTTTGCCTTCGAATTCCAGTCCCATCAAACAGAATAATAGTCACTTATACCACAACAAATGAATGGTGAATCTGAAATCTAAGGACAGAGGCCATTAATTAATGAGGGTTATAATTGTTTAGCCGTTGTCACGACAGAGGCCATTAATTAATGAGGGTTATAATTGTTTAGCCATTGTCCCGAGCGGACATTTCGGCGAACTTAATAGGAGTCAAATTAGAAGAAAAAAAGGCGCTCAAATTTCATAGTAATAAGAGACCCCTAACGTGTGTTTAGAGATTTTTTTTTTTTATAGAGAAATGGCCATCAAAAATAAAAATAAAATCACTCTAGTACATTCTAAGTGAGGTAGTTTGTGTTTATTTTTAATAATAAATATATTATTTACATTATTAATTAGCATTTATCTAAAATATTTTAAAATTAAGGGTATTACAGTGTTACATTCTTGATAATGGTGAATGATTAATTGGGTTTTGATGTATTCCCTTCGATAATGTATAAATTAAACTCGAAGATCACCACTCGTCCGCAATAAAAAAATAAATTTAATTAATAAATAGATATTTAAAAATAACATGTTACAATTCACACACAACATGAATTGATTAACTTTTTTTACATAAAAATTGATGTACTAATTAATTTATTTATCTTTAATATGAACATTACAAAATAAAATTTAATTTAAAATTTGATAATTTCTGGGCAATGAAAAAAACATAAAACATGATGAAAACATAAATCTCGTTCTTGGCATCAAGATTGAATTGTTCATGTATTAATCGACTTTATTATCTAAACTTTCAAAATGATAGGACTTGACAAGGAATATTAATAAACTGGGTTCATACGCGTATAAAACAAAGATTAATAATTCATTATATAACAAACCAATAACATGCATAAAATTGCACATGACAAAATACATGGTCGCGTGTTAACTATTTCTATCATCCATTAGGCAACATTTAACTAGGACGGGGCCGACAACTAATTTTAATATCTTGATTGATTTGTGAATAATAGGATGGTTAACACGCAACAAATTAAATAAATAATAAAAAAAATGTATTCAAATGTCCGTTCTAGCTATCATCATTGGGGTTTTTTATTCATACACTCACATGTAAATACTTAAACTAATTAAGCAAACAAAGACATTATCTTTATATATATATATATATATATATATATATTAAAAAATAACCTATTATTTGAAATTTAATTGAAAATATTTATTTTGACATAAATTTCAAACATACACATCCACATATGAAATTTCAATATCAAGGCCAAATAAAATTACGCCCTGATCATTTCAACCTCATTATAGGATATTAATTTTAATCCTTATTAATAACATGAACTCAACACTTCATACATGAATATTTAAAATAAATGTAAAAACAAGGAGAATATATATATATATATATATATATACACTATTTTTTTTATTTTTAGATTATTTTAATATACTGATATTAAAAATATTTTTAAAAAAATAAAAAAATTATTTTAATATATTTTTAATAAAAGATGCTTTAAAAGATAATTATTATAACACTTATAATCATTCTAAAATCCGGCAAGGGAGTGCAAGTACACTGGCACGTGGGCTGCGTAAGGATGGTGGCGCATGTGCTTCACGTTGTTTTGATTTTGTAAGAAGTTGTTGGACTTTCAAAACCCTTCAGCTCGTTTTTACATCAAGTCAAGACGGACGGTCCTGTTCCACTTGAGGATTTCTTTGTTCCTTGCGAGGTTCGTGTGCCCTTTATATAAATTTATGGTCTCAAAGAAAATATCTCAAACCTAATGATTGGAAGAAATGCAATTAGAAGATTTTAAAATAGCATAGCTATGGGTGAATTGCAAAGATCAAAATACATGCCTCGACAATTAGAGGTTGTTTTTAAAATCATAATAAAATAATTAAAATATCATTTAAAAAAGAGAGAGTTAAAACTGGCATTAAAAGACATTTGTTTTTATTTTTATAATGATATTTTCATGATTATTACATCAACTGATGGACAATTTGATTTTTAATTAATATAAAAAAATAAAAAATACAATAAAACAATTAAAATATTTTTTTTAAAATGGTTTCAAGAGGTCTTTCCATCTTGTCATAATGTTTTTTTTGGTTATATATAATATCAATTTAGGGTAATTTAATCTCTAACTAAATATAAAAAAATAATTTTTTTCTCTACTCTGTTCTCTTTTATTTCCTTGAAATTTGCTTTGGCTATTAAAATTTAAGAATTGGCATTTGATTTATGTGAATTTCCATCTTGGTATTTATTTATTTTTATTTTTAATTTTTTGTTCTTGATCCTTTATAAAACTTTAATTTGTTTTCAATTTTATTTTTTAATTTTAATTTGAGATGTATGGTTTTTTTATGATTTAATCTTTATTTTTTAGCTTTTTATTAAATTAATTTTTCTTTTTAATTTCACATTTCAATAAAAAAAATCTATTTGTAATATTTCTCAATCTATTCTATTATGCATAGACATGATCCTTATATTTGTTAATTAAAAAAGATTATGATTTCAGAAAACAATGATGTCATCTGCTGTGTATTGAGAATTAACTTGGAATTCATGATGCGCTTCAAATATAAATGAGAAAATGGACATGGTTGACGTGATTTGAAATTGAAAATCCAATTATCCTTCTTCTCCTCTGTTCTTCCAAATACTGTGTCTTCTTTAATCGAAGATAAAAAAAAAAGAAATTATAAAGCCTTTGGGAGGTATAAAAACCTGGGATGCTCTCTGTAGTTTCGACATGGGTATTGGGAAAGCATACTTGGAATAGAAGTGCGTTCCGTTGCAAATTCGCAAATAGACGTTTAAAATTGTAGAAATAAAATCTCGAATATTGTTGATATATAGCTTGGATTTTATCACCATGATGTATGGTGCAGAATGAACTTAATTATTTGAGCGTAGCTAACTAAATCCCATATCATTATCTTAATTAATTATACTTATTATTAATGACGGAGTTCATTTATTATATATATGGCATTGAACGTAATATTACAGAACACACAAGACTCTTTCCCTCGCACACGCTGTCATACATATAATTATAATCTGATCACAGGATGTGGACCCTCGAACTCCATCTCGATCGGTTTATTGCTAGCGAAGCTAGAGAAGGTAAACACGTGAAAACTACCGGACAATCAAGCTCACCTTCCACGAAACTTGAAAATATATTACAGCTCATTCCTTCGCAATTTATTACTTTCTTTGATTTAATTGTCATGCCAGCAGTGACTCGGCGAAGGAGTTTAATTCTACTTGATCTTGATGATCATTTGTGTTCAGGACCTGAAGATACTCCTCATATAGCTTCTCTAAGGTGTCTGTCGTAGGCAGAAGAGATTGGCATTCAAGATCTGAACCATTAACAAGATCAACATCTCCAACAAAAAAAGCAACCCCATTATCACCATCCTTAAAATTACTCCAAGAAACATCTACTGCAGCTTCTGTATCGAAACAGTACCCTTGATCCCTTCCTTGGCTTGGAGACAGGCTAGTAGCTGTACTGCTTCCAAAACTGTCATTTCTCGGCAAGGATAAAGAAGCAAACCTAACAGCCTTAGGGAGGTGGACCTTATGCTTTTCAGCTGGCGCTGGTTTAGCCTTGCCTTTGCTCTGTTTCTTGTTGCTGGTCTTTTTGTCGTTGTTACTTGTCCTTCTTCTTACTTCACGTTTTACTGGTTCTGCTAACTTTTTGTGGGTGTTGGGGTCGGTTCCTTGGCTTCTAAGTCTCTTGCTGAGATGGGTGTTCCAATGATTCTTGATCTCGTTATCGGTTCGACCTGGAAGTCTTCCAGCAATGAGAGACCACCGGTTACCGAGTAGGGAGTGCATTCTAATAATGAGATCGTCCTCGTCAGGAGTTATATTCCCTCTCTTGATGTCTGGTCGTAAATAATTCATCCATCTTAGCCTACAACTTTTTCCACATCTGAGGAGACCTTCATTTAGTTTTGGAAATACAAGTGTGAGAGATAGGTCAGATGATTAGTCTCGTTTTAATTTCTTATTATAAATAGTATGTACTCAAGAAAATATATGCACGAAGAGAGAGAGAAAAAAGGTGCAGCACATGACGAGACATCATGATCACCAATATAATGGTCTATAGCTTATTGATTAATGGAGAGTCAAGACGAGAATTGAACACTTTTTAAAAGTTAATTAAGACTAGCAGTGTGTTTTCAGTTTAATGGCAGGTTGAAGGTACACACCACCAAATACACGACAATGCAAGTTATTTGTTTCCTTTTCATAGTTGTTATTCAGAGCTCAAACCTGATAATTTGTTTGAAAAGAGAGGGAAAGCCAAGGAAACGATCGAATGATTAGACTAGATTTGAATATTTCTGGAAGTTTTGTCAAGGGAAAAGAAGAAGAAGCAAAGAGACTCGTCAAGAAAGCTCTCTCCAAATTCCACAATTTTATCTCTGTTCTGGCACAGCAACATTTTCAAGTGCTCGAGCAAATATCGAAAGCAAAGGAAAATGAAAGAAGAAGAGCGAAACATGTGCAATCAGCTTCCACTAATTGGATAGTGGTGTATAATTACCAGATTTTTTAGGCAAAGACCTCCAATGGCCCTCGCCGTGAGCCTGGATATACTCGGTAAGCAATGCATCTTCTCCGGGAGTCCATGGTCCTCTACGCAACCCCACCTTAGAGCAACAAGGAGCCCTTCCCATGTCCTTGCTTAAAAATATTTTTTCCCTCTGTCAAATATTAAATATGAAAGAGATAAACAGAGGGAGAGATCGAGAGAGAGAGAGAGAGCTAGAACAAAGCGGGGAAGGGACTAGGGCTCAAGTCATAAGCACAAAATCTACAGATTTGCTGCCCCTTTTAAACCATTGGCAAATCAATTAACGGACAACGAGAGCTATAATTGTCCTTGGCTTCTAAAATCGAGCAATTTCTAGAAGCAAAAACATGTGGACTTATAGATTTGTAATTAATATGCACGTAGCTCAACGGCCCTTCTTCCTATCTGCCCTTCTCCTTCCAATATTAGTCCTGATCACTATGCGCAAATCATCATAAATGAGGACCGTTCATTGCGTTAAGAGCTACATTTATTATTATTAACAAAAAATTATTATCACCAACCTCACAACATGCTATTCATTAAAAATGAATTGTTTGTTTTACTCTTGAGATATTTGTTTTTAAAATTTTTATTTTTTTTATGTTTTAATATTTAATTTATTAAAAATTAAAATTTTTTATTTATTACGAGTTACTTTATAAAGAATCTTTTTAATTGTATGATTCATGTTATTGATTTAATAAGTTAATTTATTGATTTGGTTTTTTTTAATTTTTTAATTTAATATTTGATTTATTAGAAATTAAACTTCTTGATTTATTATGGGTTGTTTAATAAAAAGTTATTTTAATTGCATGATCTATGTTGCAGGTTTGAAGAGTTAATTTATTAACTCATGCTTCATTTTAAAAAAAAAATCCATAACTGTTGATTAGGAATTAAATTTTATTTTTTATTTTAATTTATTTTTTATGATGTTATACAAGTTTTATAACCTGAGTCACGAGTTTTGTGAGTTAATCAAGATTGACTTGGATAATTTTTTATAGTGGATCGTAAGTTTTGTGAGTTAATCAAGATTAACTTGGATAATTTTTATAGTATTATTTTTTATATCGATTTTTTAAAATTTATCATTTATCAATGTATTGATTGGGAATTGAGTTTTATAATTTATTTTGATTTATTTTATATGGGTTATCTTAATCTCATAAATTAAATTACAAGTTTGATAAATTAATCTAAATTAACTTGGATTGTTTTCTTTGATATATTTTTTATAAGGTTTTTTCAATTCATGATTTGGTTTATAAATTTATAGATTAGCTGGCTCTAATTATTTTTTAATATATTTTAATAAACAATGTATAAAAGAAACAAACATGCTAATGTCGATGTAAAAGCTAAATCAAAGTATCATAAATCAATAATTGAGAGTTTGAGGACAAAAGGAAAAAGGTAAAAATAAATAAATAATTTATGATTATGCATATTCTCATCGGCACAGGAATCAGATGTTTTAAATAATAGTGAATTATACTTTAGTCTTTGTGCTTTTATGAACTCGTTTGTTAGTTTTTAGGTTTTGGAAATTATAAATTAATTCTTTGATCAAAGTTGATAGTCAACTCTCTTTTAAATATATTTTTTATATCATTAAAAATTAATCTGATAAAATTATAACACTGAGTTATAGACTAATATTGAAATAAAAAGATTCAATAAATTTTTTTTTCATACATATAAGATTAATTAATTATTTTACTAAAAACAAAAGGATTAATGGACCATTTACTCTATAAGTAAACTATGGTTCTAGATTTCATGTTCTTAGTACAAGAACATGTACTAGTTAATTTCACAAATTCAACAATATCCCGTATTTAAGAACATTAATTTCTCTCAACAGGCCTCGTAATAAAACTTTAGTAATTATATATTATCATTTCTCTTGCAAAATTCCACTCCACAAGGCAAATAGCAGGATGGTCGAAGCCTCCCCTTTAATCTGGGCTTATAGCAGTAATATATACATAGGCAAAATTCTATAAATATGTTTTTTTTTTCGTGGATGAGATAACTTTATGTTGATGCGTAACTCAATATTGTGAGAGAATTGTTATGTACACTTTACTGAAAATTGCTGGAATTAAGTACACCGAGTTGAAAGGATTTTTAACTTATTCCTAGGACCTTGGCTCCACCAGCTGCCTCATGCTTCGTCTCGAGTGGATGAACGTGGGGTATTTGAATTTTGGGGCCTTAAGCTTAAGATTTGTAGTTAGTGGTTCAAATAATTTAATTTTTTTTATTAATTTAAATGTTTGAGTATCTTAATTAATATCATAAATTTTAAAATTAATAATTATATAAATATTTAGTGGTTAACTGACGCGTGGCTGATTAATTTAGTTGTTTCTTGTAAAAATATCCAATGGCTGTAATGAAATTCTTTCCCATGCAAGCATGGCCAATATTTTCGCATAGACTGGTGCTGCGCTTCAGACACCACAAACTACATGTGGTTAGATTCTTGTCTTGCCGTTTAATCGCATCAGCTGTCTTTCTCCGTCGATTTCTTTCTGATTAGATTTTGTTCTGCTGGCTGCTCAACCAAATTGATCGGGATTAGCCAGACCTTCTGTCTGATTAGATTTCTTTCTGCTTTTCTCTGCAGTACTGCCAGTGAGGGCTGCTCACGAGGAACCAAAGTGATCGAGATTAGTCAGACCATTCGCTGACATCGACATGTTGGACAAAAAGAAAAAGGTACTTTTTCGGGGGTGGTGGGGTTGTTAGAATGGCATTCTTATTTTTTTAAGTTAAAAATCAGCTGAAATAGTAAAACAAAAATTGCTTTAGCATGTAAGTATATAAAAGGAGAGTATTCATAATATGGTTATAATTTTTTTTAAATATTTTTATTTATAAATATATTATAATAATATTTTTTAGTTTTAAAAAATTATTTTTTACAGTGTGTTAAAATAATCTAAAAATATTAAAAAATATATTAATTTGAAAAAAAAAAATAAAAATAAATTTTTTAGAATACAAAAACAAGGTTAAAATAACCTGAGATGCTGGCTTGTTGTGAATTTCTCTCGTGCTGTTTTTTCACGTGCTTTTTCTTCATCTTTGCTGAACCCACTGGCTCAGCATGGCTTGGGTTTTTATGACCATTTTTCCTGCTTGCAAGCCGGCTTCTAGGTGCGCTGTTCTCTTATTAAAGTGGCTTAGAAATTCCTGCTTTACTGAATCAATCATAGATCAATTCCATTTTTATTGGAGAGTATTTAGTGCATTCATGATTCTGAGCTTTATATTATTCCTTTTAAAATACATGCCAGACCTAAAAAATCTTATTTCAATTAAATAAAATGATAATTTTTAATTTAAAAATTATAAAATTAAAATTTCGATTAAATCAGACATTGCATTAATTGCATTATACTAAGCCTTCTAATTATTTAAAAAATTTATCTAAAAACTTTGTGATATAACTAGGATGACGATTCAAATACCAAGCATGAGTTGCTATAATAGGTGGGTGGCTATCTTGGTTTTCAACATAGCTTTGGTTTTAAAAATTGAATATGCTAATTTTTTAATGGTTAAGAACTTGCCTTTATATTTGTGTTTTGCTATAATTTTCTTCTTTTCTTTTTTTCTCTGCATGGGAGTACACTGCTCATGTAGTTGTGTTGGTTTTTATGATTTATTATTATTATGACTTTAACGGGGGGGGGGGGGGGGGGGGGGGGGGACACTTGCAAGTGCTTCTTCCCATGACAACAATTCTGATTGTTGCGACAGGTTCCACGTTTTTTTTTTTCAGCGAATCACTCGTATTTATATTTGTGCTTTACAAAAATTTTCTTTGTTTTTTCCTGTGCATTCACCTATGCTGCTGGGTTTCTTTAATTATTGTTTTAGATTTTCTATCCTTGGTTTTTTTTTTCAGGTATTATACTATAAAAAAATAACAAATATAGAAAAAAACCTAAAACTTTTGATTTCTTAAAAAAACTCAAAAGGTAGGTGTGTGAGCTTAAAACTTCTCATTCATCTGATTTTTTTTTATTTTTTTAAAATAGATGGCATGTTGTCTGCCTTTCCTATATTACCTAAATTTTAATAATTTTTGGTTGCTGAAAAATCAAACTGGTAAATTTTAAACTAAAAAAACATTTTTCAATCATATTTTGATGTAAAAAAAAAAGAAAATATCATAAACACCTTTTAAAATATATTTATATATTCTAACATCCTAGAAATTGACTTAAAAACCCACAATTAACTAAAAATAAATTTTTTTTGGGTTTAGATCTATTATTTTAGACAAGTTTAAGTAAAAAAAAACACATTATATAAACTTTCTTCAAATCAATTGCAAAAAACCCAAATGTTTTTAGTTTCAAAAGGGACTTTCTTATCTAATATTGGATTCCAACCACTTTTTCTCTTATCTCTTAAATTAGAAATAAAAAAATAAAGTTTGTGATAAAAATTGAATTTTTCAAACTATTAAGAACTAAAAAGCTATAATTTAAAACGTTAGAAAATCAAAATATACATTTAACCCAAGTTTATAAACCATCCTTTTCTTACCGTATATTTCATCTTAGTCTCATATCTTTAATCGTGTCATTTCATAATAAATATGCTTTAATTAACCGGGTCTATAAAGGTGAAATAAAAAAGAGAATACAGGCTAAAAAAACAAATCATTAGAGCGACACACACGGTAATTTATTTTCTGGTGAACCGGGGCTGAACGTGGAGGCTCTTAGAAAATATAAAAGTTGATAGCGAAATTTGTGGGAAGGACGGAAAGCTCAGTTGGATTGGACGCAACTGTTGGTGGCTTGGATCAAGCTCGTAGTAGTTTCCTGGCCTGTGATGAGATATTAATCGAAAAGGTCCATAGAGTTGTGCCTAGGGTCGGTCCAATCCAGCCACCATCAGAACTCAGAAGCAATTTGTGCTCTAGGCAGCATCAGTCTGTAGTTGAACAAGCAATAATATCCCCATTTTCATACAAGGGAGCAGAAAAGATTTCAGCATGGCTACCAGAGGAGCTACGTCACGTCAAGGAGACGGTCCATAAAGATATTGCACTCTCTTTTTTGGTTTCAAAGCTTGATCATTGCCAAGATTATTGGTTACGATGGAGCATCATGCAGTTGTTGCGAGGGGAAAGCAGTACCCCTACGTACAATTGGTGTTTGTCACTGTCAATTTTCATGAGGCACTTCTGCAACATCTTACAATTTTATAAATTCCCTCATGTCATAATCTCAGGCATTTCGATTTCTTTCAAATCATTAGGAAGAATCTCCCATTAACATGAAGACATATATGTACTTGACAACTGAACAAGGCAGTTTTCAGGATCACATGACACTTGCAATTATGCCCCCATATATAATATACAGCACATTTAATGTTTCTTTTTACTCCCAATAAAAATTTTAGTTGTAAACTTCAAACTGAAAAGCAAAAGATCCATTAAAAAAAACACTTGAATGAAAAAACACCAATAAAAAAAGGGATTTGAATGAAAAGAAAAAACTTGAGGTAGCTAACTGTTCACATTAACCATCCATCTCAAGTTTTTCAATGTTTCGTGTGTTTATATATATATATATAGTTCTTTTTGATGTGTTGCCGTGACCTTTGCAATGCAAAAGCTCGCACACCAAAAAATTAAGTGAAAATTGATGCAATTAGGGCCTACCATCATCACTACAAGGGCTTAAAGGCTATTTTCCAGCGGCGGATCAAGGAATCCACCCAAAGCAAAGGCGGTTTTTTACTTGGGGCTATCCAAACACGGCGCTACCATGGAAAGAGACTAATGAACACACCTGAGGTGACATCAATCCCCTCCAAAATGTCAGGGGCCCAACAGAAAGGTCCAAAGACGGTTAATACACCGGCAAAGAAGCCAGGTGTCTTCAAACACCTAACCAATCATAAAAGGCGAGAATTCCCACCAAGGAATTCAGAGGCATCTATCTCCCAAGTCTCACCCAATAATGCCACCCTTCTTTAGAGAAGGAAAACTCCTAACAGAGCCTTTCTTAATTATTAACCCATCTTATAAGCTCTACTGTTCTGATTGCGTCAGCGGCACCTGGGCTGCTAAATAAATAAATTAATGAATGATATATACTCTGGAAAGCAAATCCTGTACAGCACAAAAATGTTGAGATTAGATTCAATTGTCATACACCGAGGAATCTTGGCTATCCGACCAAACAACCGAGGTTGCTATCACTTCTTAACCATCACTGGTGACTATGTAGTATACATCTCCGGGCGGCTATCGGTGCATGTCAAGTTCTGTTCCCTCGATACCTCAGGTGTCAAGGCCGCGTGCAATCACATGCAAATTAAACCACTGTTTTTTGGCGACAATGTGCTGAACCTCTCTATTTAAAGGTGAACTGGTAATCCATAATTCTGGAATGATCTGATTCGTCCATCCCATCCAGCTGTTACAATCACCAAACCCCATGCATGAGGGGAGCCATGCATGCTCTGGCATGACATCTTCAAGAACTTGTACTGCGATTTGCACATTGCAGATGAAACAACCAATGAGCTTGCGGGAAGATTTTCCTCTGGCCATGTTGCAGAACCCTTGGGCAAAGAGAGAGAGAAAAATCCATGGCTGAGTGATAAATTTTCAGGGGAAGAGAATGGCAATTTCCATTGTGAACTCTCAACCAACTCAGATTGCAGCAACACACTTTTTTCACAACACGGCCCTGAGTTAATAGAGGATGGGGATTTTCCAGTGACAGTTGAGGAGCTACAATTCATAGAAGTCATCCCACACCAGGGTATAGCCACTGACACATTGTTTGAGAAGAAACGCTCGCAAGACCATTTGCTCTTCTTCTCCTGAGCCACAGGCCCATCCTGGCTAATATAATTCCAGATATAGACATAAGAATCCTCACTTGCTGAAACAATATGCATCCCATCTGACGTGAATGATGCAGATATTTGGCTTCCTGCATTCCGGAGGCCTGCACACAGGACACTAGATTTGAGGGAAGAAATAGCTATTTCTCAAAACTGAATGTATTGTTTACCATAATTACCAGCACCACCAAATAAAAATAAAACTAAGTTGTGCACACCTCGATATTTGCATATCACATCAAGTCCATGGAGTATTCGAACTTGGGAATCAGCAGAAGTGACCATTAACCTGGTCGGGTCACTTGGAAAAAACTGCAGATAAGAAAAGCTAACATTATACATTTAGCATAAGAATGAAGCCAAACGACATGCAATAAGATGGAAAAGGAAAATTAGCAAATATAAAAATCATAACCTGAAAGCCAGTTATCCTCTTGAATGGTGACTTCTTCTTGCCCTGCAAGCATATTCGTGCATACTGCTGCAGACGATTATCTGATCCATGCAAAATACACTAGTTAGCACCAAAGCTACACTCCTGCATCATAGCATGGCATAAAAATCAAATTTGAAACATGAATAGAAAGCTATCTGATTACTGATCAGGAATACATACATACATACATACATATACATACATACATACATATATATATACATATCCATATATATATATATATATATATCACAGAGGAAAGCAAAACGATCCTACCAAAATAACTGCTCCAATATTCCTTTGCTAATCCAATGAGTATCAATAGATTAACAAGCATTGTCTATTGCTAAGGACATCCATATCAGACCAAAAGCAAATCGAGGAAAGCAGTAGTGGTGAAGCATGCTGGCAATATGCAAGACAGAATGAAAATACGAGGAAATACCTGCAACCTATTCAAAGTAAAAGTCTTTGTTCTGAACTCAGGAGGTGCATCAAGCATTACAGTGTGAAAAGTACATGCTAAGCCACAGATGTTAAATTCGTGCATTCAATTAAATTCTTCTTTCTATTTCCCAAAAGTGAAAGGCAAACCAATTGCCCAGCCAAACAAATGAGCAGGATATTTTTAACAAGATTCTCTATCAGTGTAGAAACAGAAAACTTATTTCCTGACTCACACATGAAGGAGAAGCAAACCACAGCACAGTACACCTGCACTACGACAATGACTGCAATACATTCCAATTCTTTTCTGTATAACATGCTTTGGAATTAAAAAAAATAACCTGCTGCATCATAAAAGCGGCAATTGCCATTCATGGAGCCAATGATTCCACCCTGCACAAAAAAGAGTACTCTAAGAATTTCACATTTGAATCACATTTAGGAGCAGAAAAAGGAGGTCATCCACAAACCTTTCCATCAGGACAATAACACACAGCCGTGACAATTTCAGTTATATCGGTCCAGTCAACAACTTGACAACCAGGAATTGCCCAGATGCGTACTTTCCCATCTATGGAACCACTGATGAAATAATTTTCATCCACAGGATTAAACTGGACGCAGGTAACTGTATTGCATGCAGCACAGAGACAAGCAGTTAGAATATAAACAAATCAAAAGTGCCTGAACTGATCCACCAACATTAACTACTCATAACAATTATCAAGACAAAAAATTTATTGGAGAATGACCAGCATGCAGAAGAGCACACCATAATCATTATGGAAGAAAACTTGTAGGCATTTGTTGCTTCCCACTTTCCACAAGCGAACAGTTTTATCAACTGAGGATGAAAGGAGATACTGCAAAGGTAATGGGACAATCAGAAACATAATTTATTTGTCAAACAAGAGAAACTAAACTGCTGTCGAGTTACTACTTGCCTTGTCCTTTGACCATGAGAGGTCCAAGACCTCTCCACAGTGCCCAAAAAACTCATGGATTGGTTTGTCCGATATTTGAAATATTTTCTGAGGAAAAATGACACAAGCCGAGTCTGATTTTAGCATACTCTTGAATTTACCCTTTTTCTCTCTATCCGCCTTAAGGGGAGCTACAGAAAGATCATTAACCGTGAAGTGGGCATTGGAAGAATGAATATCAAGGATGCCAAACTCATCTGATCTCTCTTTTTCCATCACCTGCCATACACGCACAACTCCATCTTCACCTGCACTCGCAAGGTACTGACCATCAGGACTGAACTTCATAGTCAATATTGAACCCTCATGAGCTGGAATATCTTGTCTCATGTAAAGGGCAGAGAATTCCTTGGACCGCTTCTTATAAGATTTAACCCTAACTATCTGATTCCTAGCCCCTGCAACAGGATAGCGACCATTACCACCAGCTTCCACTTGCCTGTCAACGATGCAAGAGACAGCACCTAATCTCCTCAACCATCCCATCTTTACCTGCTTTCTTGGCAGCTCCAAATTGGGCACATCTTCAACTTCTCTTCGAATCACTTGCTGAACCAAATGGGAAAACCCAAGACTCCTCTCAAACTCAGCAACAGTAAGTAACCGATTTGAACCAACTTCACGAATTCTCCCTGACATGCCATCCTGCCGAAGTTCATCCAGAATAAACTCTGTCCCGTTATCCAAATTCCTAATCCTACATACAAAATTCTCCTCCATTGCCCCATCTAACAACTCTTGGGCATCATTGGACCAACTCGACATGGAAGACTGACTCGATGAGAGTCCATCATCTAAACTGTATGATCTCAGAACTGCATCAGTGTGTTCCATAATCCTATCTGTCTCAACTTCCACTTCATTGAAAGACGTATTGCCAGGATCACCCTTCCCCGCTTGATCCACATCCAAACCCATCCATTTTAAAAATTTATTGCGCCTTTCACGAATACAGCCTGGATTCTTGATCCAAACCTCATAACCAATACTACCAGGCAAGGAACCAATAACCCCAAAATCAGAATCCAAATTGTCAGGGGAGTCAGAGTCTGGATCGGATACAGAAGGATAATCCTCAAGAGTGTCGAAGAATTGATCCTCTTCTTCACTCAAAATCTCCATTTTAACACCACAGCTTAACTCAAAACCAAACAGTTACCATCTCTCAAAAACCTTATGGCAACATCCTAAATCCCATCCAACGATAACATGTCAAGATATTGAGAACCCAAAAAAAAAAAAACCATTATTAGTTCGTCATCCAAAAGCACAGATCCCAATTGTAGTACCCAACAAGTGAAAACATTAAGAAATAAAATAAAATTAGTAAGCAAACCCCAAATCTCAAACAAAACCCAACGACACACACAAAGACATAGCAAGCAATGGAGCAGGTACTGTTGCGCTGAAAACAGCATAAAGAAAAATTAACAAAGGAAGAGGAAACAAAGAAGGGGGTGGAAATGAAGAGATAAATAAGAGAGGTGTAGAATATTATAAAAACATAAGGAAGAGGATAAACGAAAAGGAAACAAACAAAAGAGTGATTTAGTGGTGTGGGGTTTAGACTTTTTTGGAGGGGGCGCGCACCTCATTTCACTTGCTTCTTCTCCCGTATCTTTTTCGAGCCTGTCAAACCCAACAAGAAAACACCAAATAAATCATATGAAAGAAGAATAATTTGAGATCTCTCCTAGAGGTGGCTGCTGCTTCTTCTTTCTTTCTTTTTCAAGAAAAAATTTGTATGATAATTTTGCACTACCGTTGCCTTCACTTTCTTTGATTCATCATCAGTTGTTGTTTTTGATTTGCATACTGTTTCGATTGCTACAAGTTCTGTGAAAGTCAGGGTATAATTACCTGCGCGGCAGCGTCGGTATTCACTATTCAGCAGCAGTAGGTCAGTAACTATTTGTTTTTATTTTTCCATGCAACCATTTCGTTGCTTTATGTGGTTAATGGGCGATGACAAGTTCAAGTTCAGCTAGATTCTCTAGCTTATAGTATCCTAGATTCTTTCTCTTCGTTCATAGATTGAGAATCAAGTTTAACTTCCTTGCCCTGCTTTTGATTTGTTGTAAGTACTTTAACTGGGGTAAAATAGATTGCCTTTTTTTTTTTTTCCAATCATGTTAGAAACTTCCGTTGCTTTTTACCATTTGATGAGATGTTTATAATTATAGCTGTCGTTGATTTTTATTTAAAAATATATATATAAAATATTGTTAATATTACAATACGAAAACGATTAAAAATATAAAAAATTAATTAAAAATAAAAATAAAATTCAAAGTTTTTATTCTTAAAAATTAAATATAAAACTCACGTGAATTCAATAGAAAAATTATATTCGTATTTTATTCTTAAACTTTAATTGCAAGGTGGACATGCCCGAATTGTGATATATCACACATATAACACACACACACATATATATCACACACACATGTGTGTGTGTGTTATATGTGTGATATATCATATTAATAAATTCCTTCTGAGTCGTGTTTGGTTGGCTCATAAATTGAGAATCAAATGGAAATTCCTGTTCCTTCTTTTTTCCTTTTCTTTTGTTTTCCCGTTTTGATTTGTCTATAATATATTATAATTTATTGAGAAAATTCCTACTTGATTTTTAGAGAGAAATTCTTAGGGGTCTGCTGTTTTTTTTTTATCACATAATTGTAATTATAATTAGGCACATATTTATAATAAAATCCGGGGATTTAATTTTCTTATACTTTTGCTGGAGTGACTGTTTGATAATTTATTTTTGTAATGTTTCACTTAAAATGATCGTTAAAGATATATTTTTTAAAATAATTATTTCTTCAAGAAACTAAATAAATTACTTAATCTGATGGATTTAAATAATTGATTTAAAATAAAAATAAATTATTTCTTGTGTTGTAAGATTAAGGTTAAATAAATGAATGTTATGTTGTGATACAAGTAAAATCACTTAAATGTTTGGTAATCTATTATTGTGATGTTTGAACAGTTCATAACATAAAATAAATATTTTTTTCAGAAACTAAACTAAATGAATTGTTTTTAAATTCTGAAACACAAAAATATTATAAATTATACGTGACTGATTAGCAATTAATATTGATGTGGTTGGCAATCAAAGGTAACGGAATTGTACTTAGGTATTCTTTTTAGTTGTTGTACTTCTATGGTACATAGCCCCTGTTCGGTACGGGGGTTGGGCAAATCTTATTTTATTTTGAGTTAAAATTAATTTTTTTATATTATTTTGATATATTAATATAAAAATATTTAAAAATATATTATTTAAAAATATTTTAAAAAATAATTATTATCATACTTTAAATAAAAGTCACGGCTTCCTAACAAATAGTTGCTTGAATTCGTCAGGCTAGTGTTTTGCAACAGCATAGAAATGGCTTTAATAGCCACCAATTGTCCTACATGGAGAATGAATTTAACTGGAAAAGTCATATAAAATCTTGAATTAAAAGAACTAGTAGCAGGTGACATCTAACAAAATAATAGTCATCAACTTTAGGTACGGGTTAACTAATTAAATATTAAATTTATTTTTAAAAAAATTATTAATTTCTCTTATAAATTTTAAAATTATTAAAAATTTATATAATTATTAATTTTAAAATCTATAAAATTAATTAAAATATACATTAATTAATCTGAACACTCACATTAATTAAAATAATAATAATAATAAATTCATCATCGTCGAGAGTTTTGGAAAGTTATCAATGTAGTTAATTCAAAGTGATCATTACTTTCCATGCTTTTTTTTCTTAACTAAAAATTAACTAATACATCTTTAATATACTTTTATAAAAATTATTTTTCACTTTTAGAAATTAAGTTGATAATTTTAAAATCTTCATCCAACTTTCTTTTTTTTTTACATTTTTAATTGTCTTGCTTTAAAGCAAAGTAGTAAAAACTAAAAAGTAAAGGATTAATTATAGCTTCTAAATGATTTTACTCACAATATAACATAAAAGAATTACCATATATTTAACCTCACCGTGTAGGATGATGATGACAAAAAAAAAAAAAAGGAAAGAAGGAAGCTCTAGATCTCTACTTTGCCACATAACTGTAAAGAGATCCGTGAGCTACACGCCAAATCCATCCTATGCCATTCCAATGTCATGGCAGGCAAACACGACTTCCAAACAATATAAAAACATTCCAACGAACTTATTGAGGCAAACACGTGCCCTTAAAATACCTTATTTTGATGAGATTGATAGCTTCGTTTACTGATTGATATTGGATTCTTACATGATCTCGTGACAAGTTTATTGAGGTTTATATTCCCATGCGTTTCTGGCTGTTAATTTAGTTGTTTCAATATGTCTCAAAAAAATTCTAGTTGCTTATGAATAAATTTATGTTTTGGATAATTAATTGATTGATAGCTTCTTTTAGTGATTGATATTGTATTCTTACATGATCTCATGACAAGTTTACTGAGGTTTATATTTCCTTACGTTTCTGGCTGTTAATTAAGTTGTTTCAATATATCTCAAAAATATTCTAGTTGTTTAAGAATAAATTTATATTTTGGATAATTTATTGATATTTTTAATAATTTGATTTATTTTTTTTGCTAAGATGACTGGTGAAAGATGAGTGATACTTATAAAAAATAAATTTAACGGATTTTAAGATTTTTTAATATTTAAATAAATATTTTTTGAGAAAAAATATAATAATATTTTAGAAAAAATTTAAAAATAAATGTGTAATAAAGAATAAATATTGAAAACCCCTTTTTTCTAGAATTTAATAAGTCTTTATAATCTATTATTTTTATCCTTTAATGGAGATGAGGATTATAAGGTTCTTCTTTTTTAATAAAAAAAATATATCTAACTTATCAAAGAAAAATATTTTTAACTTTATCAAAAAAATATCTTTATATATATACACACACGAGGTGAGTGCTTTTTCTAACTTTATTGGAGGGGAAAAAAAATTCTTAAGCTTCAATTTACTTTTTTTAAAAATAAAAAGTTCAAAAACACATCAATGACACTCTTTTCATTAAAAAGAACCCAAAAACACCATGATCAATTTTTTTTTTAATAGTTGGAATTATTAACCGATCATTTTTTCTCTTTTTTGTTATATTGAACAACTTTCTCTAACCTTTTTCAAAGTTTATAGAGTGAAACATGAAAATAAATAAAGTTTAGGATCTAAACATAAAATTATAAAATTACAGGATAGAAAAATGAGTGCATGGAGAAATTTTGGACAAAAATGAACTCTCTTGCACGAATTTGAAACAAGCACAGTGATTTTTTTTTTTAAAAAAATTATACTTCTTCTTCTAATTAATTTTACACATCAAATTTAAATTTTATTTTATTAAATCAACCTCAAATTCAATCATGAAATTTCATCAAAAACTTCAAGCAAGAATAATAGAAAACTGTTTTCTTGAAACGTAAAAATATGCAAAGAGAAGAAGATATTAATACATAACATCACATGAAAAAATAAAATAAATTTTAATGGAAAAAAACATAATTAGTTAAACAGTGTCATGCACAGTAATTTTAGAGAGCATGATAACAAATAGAAAAATTATATTCTTCCTCGCAATTTTTTTTTTTTTTAGGTTTATTGTATAATGTCACACTCTAAAATGGTAATTTCCTTTTAAAATCTCAATTCAATGAAAGAAAAGGTTTGGAAATATACAAAGAAAAAACAAAACAGGAATCAAGTTTCCATTGTCACGTGACAGGAAAAGAAGAGAGTTCCTATGGTCAACGTCAATCCACGAGGTTGGAAACTTTCATGGAGAGAGCGGCGGTCCTTAAAAAAAATAAAAGTCTTCGCTTCGAGAATTAAGATTATCTCTAACCTTTATTTTTCCTTTCGTGGTTACCGAACAGACTCGTGCGTGCTAAAAGGTGCAAGATGCCTTCGATTCGGATTGTTAGCTTCCGCCGCCATGCAGTTTTTCTACTCTCTAGATGGCAAATGCACGCACAAGCAGTTGCATGCTATGTTCTCAAGCCTTTTTGGTCACATGCTCCGCTCACTTACCTTGAATATTATTCACACTCGCTAGATTATACATTATCCTTTGCCGGCCCCTAATTTAACTTGGATTAGATTGTCTTACCTATTTGTAACGAGATATTGGTTTAGTGATAAACTAGTTTATATGGTCGCACTACACAATTATTTGAATGTAAATAAACGTTCAGGTCACGAGTAAATATTTAACAACCTGAAAATTCTCTGATCCCATTCCTTACTTAACTAAAATTTATAATTAAATTATGTGAAAATTATCTTAATGATATATTTAAATTAATAGATTTGAAGACAAACCAAATGATCAACAAAAAAACATAATTTGACTTTAAAAATACTAATCCAAGATTATTTTTTTTTAATATCAAGACGTTAACATATTGAATTTTTCAACCCGTTAAATCTACGATTTTGGTAATAAACTCCACTGGGTTTAGGAATTTTGTTTCTAAAAATCATTTCTTACTTAATTATACAATAATAAAAATAAGTATTTGTAAAATCAAGTGCAAGATAAATGTCAAGATATTTGTTTGAGACAGTGATAATTTTATGAAAGATAAACCAAAACAATTTATGAAAACAAACTTAAAATCAAGTAAATATTAAAAGATAAAAATAAAACAAAAAAAAAAGAAGAAAAAGGCCACCTTCTTCACTATCAGTATAAACAATGAGAGAGGTGGTTGTACTCCTAGTTTTTTGAGTAGTAAGGTAATAGCTGAATTCAGGTCTGTTTATGAGTGCGATTATGGTTACTTTTTAAAGTATTTTCATACTGAAATGTATTAAAATATTTTTTATTTTTAAAAAATTATTTTTAAAATCAGCGCATCAAAATGATCCAAAACATGCCAAAAAATAATTTTTAGTAAAAACATTGAATTTTTTTAAAATGTTAGTTGACCCGTGTTTCTAAACACTCCTTTAATCTCTTATGCATGATTTAGTTTCTTTTATAATTTTAGAGTAGTAAGGTAATACTAGTAAGACACACCAAAATGCATATTTCTTTTATAATTTTTTTAGCCATTTGGACTTAGGCCCAAACAATTGAACTCGACTCAAACTCTCTCTCATCTTCCTATACTTTGGCATACATCTCAATATATTTTCAAGTTTTGAGAAGTTAGAATATGATATCATATATTATCCATGCACATAAAAAACTTATGCTATACTAACAAATGCTTTACAAATTACAAGTACATATTTTTAAAGTTAGCATCTATTTCCAAACAATTATCACAATGCAAACATGCACCATATTTTATGCAAAACAATCGCCTTCTTTTATGTTAATAGTTATTTTTTATCAACATGTCACTAATAATTATCAACCTATCCATTAAAGGACAGACACTACCATCAATGGTGGACATAATATTTTCACCAATCAATTATGGTGTAACTCACCACATCCTGGAGTGAGTTGATATGATAAAAATCTATAAATACCTTAGGCTATTAGGTAAATGAGAGAGGTTTTTAGACTCAACACTTTTTTATTCAACAATAATTTACTCTTACATATATATTTCTCTCTCTCATACATTTACCGACTTAAATACTAGACAGTCTTTTTTTTTAAAAATGCTTATTTTTTTAAGAGATCTTATAGCTGTTAGTCAAGTCTAATAACTAGTTTTAGGTACAAAACCTATATTTCAAGCCTAAGCTATAGATCATAGCCCATGAGAAACCTAATTTATATGTAAAGTTTTTTTACGACTTCATTAGTAGCCTTATTTATGTAAAATTAAACAAAAAGCTAATTAATTCCTAATTCCCGGAGAAACTCCAAGACAAGAGAGAGTAACTATTTTCACTATCATAAGAATTTATGACTTTTTTTACTTTATTTTTTATTATATTACTTTTAGTTTGTAGCTCTTATTTTGCTCTCCTAATATAAAGCATTAGTTCTTGTAAAGAGATTACTGAGCTACAATTCTTTAAGTTTGTTGTAACCCAATTTTGGATTCACTAAAATTTTTTAGGAATGTTATTTTATCTTATTATTCATGACAAAAAAATATAATAAATAAAAAAAGAAAAAAAAAGAGTTTAAAATATATTTTCTCGAGTCAACCGTCATTTTCTGTCAAAACCGAGTCCACCAGGTCAATACGGGTTAAACGATGTCGACCGGGATGAAAAATGAGTTTCAGGACGTTTCGGGTCAAAACCGTCATTTTCTGTCAAAACCGAGTCCATCGGGTCAATACGGGTCCCACCATGTCGACCGCAATGAAAAATGAGTTTCGGGCTGTTTCGGGTCAAAATTGTCATTTTCGGTCAAAACCGAGTCCACCGGGTCAATACGGGTCCCACCATGTTGACCGGGATAAAAAATGAGTTTCGAGCTGTTTCGGGTCAAAACCGTCATTTTCGGTCAAAACCGAGTCCACCAGGTCAATACGGGTCCCACCATGTCGACCGGGATGAAAAATGAGTTTCGGGCTGTTTCGGGTCAAAACTATCATTTTCGGTCAAAATCGAGTCCACCGGGTTAATACGGGTCCCACCATGCCGACCGCGATAAAAAATAAGTATCGGACTATTTTTGTCAAAACTGGTATTTTTGGGTCAAAAAACCCGGTCCACCGAGTTGATACCCGTATAAAAAAGTTTTTTTTGTAATTTAAAATTAATTTTTAGCGGATGAAAAACTTTTTATAATACTGATTTGAATTTTTAATTGTTACCCCTATAAATAAATATTATTATTATTATTTAGTATTATTATATTATTATTTAGTATTATTATATATAATAAGACAAATAGTAATCGGTGGAAGTTTGAAAATTTTAACAATCCGTGAATTGTTGTCTGAATTCATTGGCTATAAATAGCCAATGAATTCAAGATAGCAGAGGAGAAAAAAAGATAAAAAATTCATTTTGCATTTCCAATTGTGAATTTCCAATTGTGAATTCGGAATTACTGTTCGGGTTACTATTTGGGTACTATTCATTTTTTAATATTTTTTCTGCACCTAGTAAGATATTAATTTTTTTTTTAATAAATTAAAAAATACCAAAAATATCTCAACCGTTAGATCTAATAGTATTTAGATCTGAGCCTTTGATTTCTTAGGATACAATAGGCCTTACCACACCAGATTAAAACCCAAATCAATCTCAGCCGTTCAAATAATCTGTCATTCGATCTGGTTGCGCCACGTCAGCAGGTATACCGAGCACTCAGTACACCGCGCCACACCAGATCGTAGCCCATTCAATCCTGACCGTCCGATCAACTTGAAGATCAAACGAATCACAGCCGCACGATCTGTTCATCCGAGATCCAGCGGTTCACAGCCTTCAGACGCACGAGTGCACCATACACTCGTCCACACCAGATCAAAACCCAGAGCTTCTCTCTCCTCTCGCCGGCGATTCTCTCTCTCTCCGCGGATCTCCCATTTCCGGCCGTCTCAAGCCGTGAAACCACCACAGAATTGTGCATCGCCTCCCCCTGAGCAAAACCCCGGCCGTTTCACACTTTTGTACCGTCAAATTTGGCCGGAAAAAGGCCGCGACCGACATCGACAAATCGACCTTCAAGTCGTCGATTCTCCCTCCTCAGCCATCAACGGCCAACGAGATCACCACCATCAGAATCCTCATCCTTAGATCTACCAGAATCGACTATCTTTTGGCCGGAAACTCGCCGGAAAATTTCGCGCGTGAACAGTAGCCGCGCGTGAACAACAATCGCAGCCAGTGGCATTTTCATAAATTTTCGATAAATCCGAGGGTATTTCAGTCTTTTACCTATACAGGGGTACTCAGGTAATTTTCTATGATATTTTATGATATTTTTATATATAAATACTTGTAAATTTTTGCGTGTGAAAAAAAAAATAAACAAAAATAAATAACGACGCGGGTTGAACACCCATTTTTATCATATCACTGTTTATGGGTTAAAAACCCAATTTTCAAGAATTGATATATCTATTTGTGAATGATATCAAAATAATTTTTATTTTATAAAATAAATATTATTTGTCGACACGTCTCTTTTATTTACAGAAAAAGACCGATGTCAAAAAAAATTAAATACCAAATATGGATTATATCCATTTATTATTTATTTTGGTAAATTAGACGTAACTCTCCTTTTTAGGGATAAACGTCGACATTTTAGACAAAGTCTCCTAATTTTAGGGACTGATGTCATTTTTAACGCGTCTCCTATTTTTAGGGACCGACGTTAAATATGTTAAAAATTTACAAATAAGCTCAAAATATAATAGCATTTGAATCAAAATAAGAAAAACACACAAGTAAAGGTAACCTTTCTCTGAAAGGATGTTTTAAGGGTGGTGTCTACCTTCCCTTAATCATAACTAACCTAGTATCCGAATCTCTGGGACCAGTGTCTAATTTTGGATTTCTAGTTCCCTCAAATTACTAGATGGCGACTCCAAATAAAATCTTTATTTCCCCTAATCAAATAAAAAATTAAATTCCTTTTGTTTTTTTTTAAAAAAAAAACAAACAAAAAAAAAGGAGTGGAGCCGTCGCCCGACGTCGTGTAGCGACAGAAAGGCGACTCCACTGGGGACTTAGAGTTGAACCAACTGCTTGTGTTTGCTTTTCATATGATTTTTCTTATATGCTATTTATTTTTGGCATTTATTTTATTTACATTATTTATTACTGGAATTCTTTTCAATTTTTCATATTGCCATATGCATGCATGATATTTATTTGTGTACTCACACACTTCACGATGAGCCCATAAAAGCTCTGGACCCGAGCTTCGTCCTTTTTAAGATTAGAAAAGAAAGATTCAAGTGGCAAGTGTGACTTATGTCCACTGATGCTCATTTGGACTTTCGCTTGGATTGTAACTCACCCTATGCAACGGGTATTGTGGAATTTTCTCCCATACTCATGTTGCATAAGGTTAAGAGGTCGATTACTTCACAAGTAATTCGGGCAATCTAAGAACCAAATAATTTCTTTAAGGATAGAATAAATTAAACCAAACCTTATGAGTTAAATCCTATCAAGTAGGATATAAGACACAAATAAATGTCAATGCATTAACATACATTTTCATATATATTCCATATTCTTATTATATCTCCACCGATCCTTATAGGAAGTGTGAGATGAAAAAAAAACACAAATCTATTGAGGAATTTTTGACCAGATCAAAATTAAGGCAACAAATTTCTTCCTTCCATCAATTCAAGTTCCTGTAGGTTTGGAGTCCTCAGTGAGAACTTTCTTAAGAGAATCTGATCTGGTCTATTCCTCATCATTAGTTAAAGGAAAGCCTGAAACAAATAACAAGCATGCATTATTCATATGGCATTTTGCATCCATTTATGCATTTCATTCATTTTTATTGCATTCATTCAGGCTGAAATATAGGTCCCCCAAAAGACCATAAAATTCATTACACTCGACTGCGAAGAAAGATAATGGAGAACGAAGAAAGAGCACATCTAAAGGCTCACTATCAAAGGGAGTTGGAGAGCATGAAAAATGATATCGCAAGACTTACAAGTCTACTCGAGCAGGCCCTGGCATCCAAGTCTGGAGAGGATACCTCTACTCAGCCAGCAGTGGCAACTCCATCTGCATCTACGCCAGTAGCTCCTTTCGTGTTCACTTCTCAAAATCTAGGGGCAAATCCTTCTTCATCTGAACAGCAGTTCACTGTCAATGTTCCACCAGCACAAGTGCCGATCATAAACTTGACAACTGATGACTCACATAGGATGAGATACTCTAAACCTGTTGATTATGACAAATTGACCGCTCTAGAAGAAAGATTGAGAGCAGTCGAAGGGGCAGACTTATATGATCCTGTTCATACTGCAGAGATGTGTTTAGTCCCAAATGTAGCTGTACCCAAAGAATTTAGGGTACCGGAATTTATCAAGTATACGGGAACTGAATGCCCACTCACTCATCTTAAATCTTATTGCAATAAGATGGTAGAAGTGGTGAATGATGAGAAACTTCTCATCCATTTTTTTCAAGACAGTCTTTCTGGATCAGCACTAAGTTGGTATACAAGACTAGATAATACTAAGATCAGAAAGTGGAAAGATTTGGTCAAAGCTTTTGTGGAGCAATATAAATTCAACATGGAGGTAGCCCCGGACAGGTCAAGCTTGTGAGTCATGGAGAAGGGCAACAAAGAGACTGTAAGAGAATACGCTTTGAGATGGCGTGAAAAAGCATCCCATGTGCAACCCGCTTTGTTAGAAAAAGAAATGGTCACTCTGTTTACCAACACTTTTAAATCTCCCTACTTTGAACACCTAGTGGGTAGTTCAGCTCAGCATTTTTATGATGCTGTAACTATTGCTGAGAGGATAGAACAAGCAATAAGAATGGGGAGAATGTTAGAGCCTACTGAGAAGAAAGGCTTTATCGGGAAAAAGAAGGAGTCTGAGGTGAACAATATGGAAGGAGGGTACAAGGGTAAGAAGAAAAATTACCATCACTATAACTTCCAAAGACCTACCCAACAAGTTGCAAGTGTAAGCTTCACTAAACCTTTCCCTACCAACCAGCAAAACCAACCAAATGACCAACAAAGTAACCAGATTGTTAATCCTCCAAGAAGGAATTTTCAAAGAACCTAAGAACGATTGCCACCATTACCACTTCCCCTGGGAGAAATGTATTCGAAGTTGTTGAGTATTGGGCAAGTGGCCCCTGTTCCTTTAACCCCACTACAACCTCCATACCCAAATTGGTATAAGCCTAATATGACATATGAGTATCATGCTGGCATTGCTGGGCATAACATTGAAAGCTGCAATGCATTCAAAAACAAGCTTCTGCAATTGATAAAAGCTGGATGGATAACTTTCGAAGATGCACCGAATGTGAATTCCAACCCTTTACCCAATCATGCTACAAGTAGTGGAGGGGTGAACATGATGGAAGTCTTGGGACAAGAACCTGCTATCATGGATATCAACAATGTAGAGGAAGGTGAAGAGAAAGGCTGGAACTGTGATGATGGGACAAGAATAATAAAAGAAGATGAATTGTTACCACAGTTAACTGTCCATGCTCTAGAAGAAGCTCCAACCAATGCCTTTGTGCAAAAGCTTTCAGTTGAAGAAGTATTCCAGAATTGGGAGATTGAAGAAGCCCCAATTGTTTTCAAGAAGTAATGATTAAGTGTCTACTTATGTTTGCTTTTATATGCTTTGCATTGTAGTTTGCTTTGTGTTTTTATACCTAGTTGGAAATCTTGGTTCAAGATGACAACATAAGGTCTTTTCATAATTGTTGAGCCAACTTTTAAAATAATATTGAGATTAAGCATTTTCATCAGTATTTGTTGAATTCCTTTTTTTGTTCGGCTACAAGATATGCATTCACACTAAAAAACACCTTCCGGTTTCAGGAATTCTGAAAGTGAATCCTCCATAAATCCACAAACATATTGCATTGAAAATGAATGGCCAAACTTTGATAAGGATGAGATTGCAATGGATGAAGAGGAATGGGATGAGGAGTTTGCTAGGCGGGTAGAACAGTCGGAGCATGCTTGGAAACCTGCGAAGGAAGAACTAGAGGTGATAAATGTAGGCACTAAGCAAGATAAAAGAGAGTTAAAGATTGGAACTCTGATCACTACAGAAGAAAGATGCAGTTTAACCTCATTACTACAAGAGTATATCGATGTGTTTGCCTGGTCTTATACAGATATGCCTGGTTTAGACATTGATATTGTAGTACACAGATTACCTTTGATAGAAGGATGTAAACCTGTTAAGCAGAAATTAAGAAGAACTCGCCCAGATATTGTGCTCAAAGTCAAGGCAGAGATAGAGAAGCAGTGGGATGCCGGTTTTCTAGAAGTTATTAAATACCCTCAATGGGTATCTAATATAGTGGTGGTACCAAAAAAGGATAATAAAATCAGAGTATGTGTAGATTTCAGGGATCTAAACAAAGCCAGTCCGAAGGATGATTTTCCTTTGCCTCACATAGATGTCCTGGTAGACAATGCTGCTAGGAGTTCAACTTACTCCTTCATGGATGGATTCTCCGGTTATAACCAGATTAAAATGGCTAAAGAAGATAAAGAGAAGACCACTTTTGTCACACCATGGGGAACATTTTGCTACAAAGTGATGCCATTCCGGTTGAAGAATGCTGGAGCCACATATCAAAGGGCAATGGTGACACTTTTCCATGATATGATGCATAAAGAGATTGAAGTGTATGTGGATGATATGATTGCCAAATCTAAGAATGAAGAAGATCATGTTCAGGTTCTAAGAAAATTATTTGAAAGACTAAGAAAGTATCAGTTGAAGCTGAATCCTTCAAAATGCTCGTTTGGGGTAAAGTCTGGAAAGTTGCTAGGATTTGTGATAAGCAATAAAGGAATAGAGGTTGATCCTGATAAAGTGAAAGCAATTCAGGCTATGACAGTTCCTACGACTGAGAAAGAAGTAAGAGGTTTCTTAGGACGTTTGAATTACATTGCTCGATTCATATCTCAGTTAACAGCAACATGTGAGCCAATTTTTCGATTACTTCGAAAAAAGAACCCTGGTACATGGGACAAAGATTGTCAAGAGGCTTTTGATAAAATAAAGCAATACTTACAGAATCCACCTTTGCTTGTGCCTCTTGTGCCTGGAAGACCTTTGATCTTGTATTTGACAGTAACTGAGGTAGCAATGGGTTGTGTGTTGGGACAACATGATGAGTCTGGAAGAAAGGAGCAAGCTATCTATTATCTGATTAAGAAGTTTACAGATTGTGAATCAAGATATACTATGACTAAGAAGCTATGTTGTGCTCTTGTATGGAGTACGAAGCGTCTTCGACAATATATGTTGTATTATACCACCTGGTTGATCTCAAAAATGGATCCTCTTAAATACATCTTTGAGAAACCCTACTTGTCAAGCCGAATAGCAAGATGGCAAGTGATGTTGGCTGAGTATGACATTGTATACAAGACAAGAAAATCTGTAAAAGGAAGTGTAATTGCTGATCATCTAGCAGATAATGCTATCAATGACTATGAGCCTTTGAAATTTGACTTCCCGGATGAGGATGTGTTGATAGTAGAAAAGGAGAAAGAAAAGAATGATTGGTGGATCATGTATTTTGATGGGGCAGTGAATGTTTCTGGTAATGGAGCAGGCGCTGTGATAATCTCACCTGACAAGAAGCAATATCCCGTCTCAGTCAAACTACAATTTGAATGCACTAACAATACTGCTGAATATGAGGCTTGTATCCTTGGATTAGAAGCTGCTTTGGAGATGAAAATAAAGAAGCTTGATGTCTATGGGGATTCAATGTTAATAATCTGTCAAGTGAAAGGCGAATGGCAGACCAAGGAGGAAAAATTGATACCATATCAACAATATCTCTCGAAACTGACTGAGGGCTTTGATGAGATAGATTTTACCCACATGGGAAGAGATAAAAACCAGTTTGCTGATGCTTTGGCAACCTTAGCTTCTATGGCCAAAATTGATTACGGAGTGAGAGTACAACCAATCTGCATTGAGATTAGAAATTTTCCAGCTCATTGTTGTTCAGTTGAAGGAGAAATAGATGGGAACCCATGGTTTTATGACATCAAGCAGTTTATCCAATATCAAGAGTATCCCTTGGGGGCATCCAAAGCAGATATGAAGACCTTGAGAAGGTTAGCTCTAGAATTTTACCTGGATGGAGAAATTCTATACAAAAGGTCATTCAATGGGACTTTACTGAGATGTCTAGATGAAATTGAAGCTAAGGTAGCATTGCAAGAAATTCATGAAGGAATTTGTGCAACTCATGCAAGTGGGCATACGATGGCTAGACAATTACAACGATCTGGGTATTTCTGGATGACCATGGAGAAAGATTGCATCGATTATGTCAGGAAATGTCATAAATGTCAAGTGTATAGTGATAAGATAAATGCACCTCCAGCTCCTCTATTTAATATGACATCACCATGGCCATTTGCAATGTGGGGAATAGATGTGATTGGGCCAATCAGCAATAAGCATCAATTTATCCTAGTAGCCATTGATTACTTCACAAAGTGGGTGGAGGCCAGCTCTTATGCCCATGTAACTCAAAAGGTGGTCAAGAGTTTCATTGAGAAAGATTTGATCTGTCGGTATGGTTCACCTGAGAAGATAGTGACCGACAATGCCCAGAATTTTAATGGAAAAATGATCACGGAATTGTGCGTGAAGTGGAAGATTAAATATTTAAACTCATCTCCCTACAGACCAAAGATGAATGGTGCTGTCGAAGCTGCAAACAAGAATATCAAGAAGATTATCCAGAAGATGGTAGTCACTTACAAGGATTGGCATGAGATGCTTCCTTTTGCTCTACATGCATATCGCACAGCAGTAAGAACATCTACTGGAGCTACACCTTATTCACTAGTATTTGGGATGGAGGCGGTGATGCCTTTGGAAGTAGAAATTCCATCTTTCAGAGTACTAATAGAATCTGAACTAGAAGAAGCTGAATGGGCTAAAGTGAGATATGAGCAGCTAAACATGATAAGTGAGAAGAGGTTGGCTGCAATTTGTCATCACCAGCTATACCAAAGAAGGATGGCCAAAGCATATGACCGGAAAGTCCGACCAAGAGAATTCAAAGAAGGGGATCTTGTACTCAAAAAAATCTTACTACTACCAAGTGAAGACCGAAGCAAGTGGGCACCAAACTATGAAGGCCCATATGTAGTGAAGAAAGCTTTCTTCGGAGGGGCTCTGTTGTTAACTAGGATGGATGGAGATGATTTACCTAGGCCCGTGAACTCTGATTCTGTGAAAAAGTATTATGTATGATATATTTCATCCAATCAAAATCAAATGAAATGAAGTTTTGGCCAGAAAATTTTCTTTGCATATACCTCACCAAAAAGCCCATGCATGATCTCAATGGCTCAACAATCTAATCTTTCAAATGTTTTTTTTACAAGAGAACCCATTCTTCTTAAATGAGGTTTTAAAAGAATTGATTTTGTTTATGATTTCAATGAAATAAATCAATGATTTGTTTAGGATAATGTTCAAAGCAATTCTCTTGAAAGAGATGACCATACAAGTCAAAAACACGTAATTGGAACAACTATCACTTAAATTCTATCTTGGACTTACATTTTATCAGCATGAATAATGGTTGGTAGTACATTAGCTTGTCATGGACTTGCAAAACATGGTATCTTATAAATCCAAAACATTACGCTGGATGTGGACAAAGTTTATTGGTTTTAACCGATCTTACTTGAAATGAAGAAAGGCCATCTTTGATATTCCTTTCACTTTCTTTTAAAATTATCCTTTGCAGTCCCAATTTGAGCCGAGTCTATTTAAAGTTTTTTTCATAAGAACCTTAACTAAGATCACACCCTACACTAGGGGCAAAATGAAAGAAATGATCATGGAAATCATCTTGAAGACCTGTGAGCTTATGAGTTTGACAACAAGGAATTCAAAAAAAAAATTCCAAATAATTGAGAGAATTCCCAAAAAATAGAAAAAATTCCTAATTGGGAATATTTAGTATCATTTTGTTGTCAAGATAAAAAAAGAGATGAAGATAAGATAACAGTGATCTATAGTTTTCAAACCCTTAAACACTTTTTTTGAGCTTATGAAATCCTCTTTCTTTTACAGCCTTGAGCCATAAACACATTACATGCCTTTAAAGTCCTCTCTAATCAAGGAAGCAACCTGAATTAATAAACATCGTTTCTAAAATATAAGAGACTTTTTCATAAAGAGTCATGATGTAGCAAATAATTACTCATTATTATTCATGCTGATAAAAGGACTGTTTCTAAAAATAAAGGGCAATTATTCCTTTTCCCTCAAAATACATTCAAGATTGTTTGAACACATTGAAAACCAAAGCAGAAGGTCATCTCATCACTTACCTTTATTTGAGATTACTTTTAATAAGAGATTTAATACAAATCCTTAGAGTTGCTTGAACATTGTTATAAACAGACATTGAGAGTTTCAGTTTTCAAAAACAAAAGAGATCTTTTGAAAAATCATTTTTGAAAAAATGGTTTTCTATGTGAAGAAGACAGATATATGAGACACCAAGAGGCAGTGTTAGAAAATCAGAGATTCTAACGACAACAAGAGCAAATAAGGAAATGAAAAGCGACAGTTACTTCTTCCAAGGGTAGAGAAGCAATCACAAGAAATCTTCCAAAGGCAGAGAAGCAGTCACTAGATTCCTAATGGCACAAAGAAATTTGCTTCCCTAGTGAGAGATACACATGATAAAACTGTAGATTTCTTCTAGAGTGGGATTGAAATAGCATGATTATGCAGTTTCTATGAAATGAGATTTTTGCTTCTCGTAATATGATCAGTTAGACAATATGATAACTGATACATCTTCGGATATGGAAATCCCAGGTGAAGTGGGATAATCCTCATATATTGACCATGTGAATTGGTTAAAGAATCCTCAACAACACGATGTCAGGCCAGGGAGAAGCTAATACTCTCAATAAAGTATCCAATGGAGAAAGAGGCAGTGACTATTGAGAAACTCAAACAAAGTTTATCTTGGAGAACTCAACAACATGGGTCAGCTTGAGTAGATTTGACAGACGCGTGAATCAAAAGAGCTTGCTAACATTCAAGATCGCCAGACAAGATGAATGGGGGATCTATATTTCAAAAAGGTAAGATGCATCACATATCATCTAACTCACAAACATTGCATATTTGTCTTGTAGATATTTCTTGAAACAAAATTCCCAACGAGATCCAACGAGATTCAGACGAAATGAAGTCATTTTAATCACATCAAATATGACAATTTCATGAAAGCAAAATTCATAAATGAAGACAAGAAAGATGGATTTTTTATTCATGACAAAAGGTTTAAAAGTACAAATATTAAACAGTGCGAGGACGATCAGGAATATTGTCATCTTGATCATTAATCAGGCCTCGAAGTTCTTCAAATTATTTACGCATATTCTCCATCTCTTCCTCAAACTCGAGGTGTCGTGTGTTAACATAGTCCTTTCAAAAGTCAACACGTGTTTTCAGCTCTTGGTTCCTCCTCTCCAAGTCGTTTCTCTGACATCTTTCATCACGGAGTCTATTCCTTAAATTCTCAATCAGATGATGGAGATCAAGAACCTGAGAATTCAGCTCAAGTCTTCTAGCATGAAGATGCTCTGCAACGTTCACCAGAGATGAAGTAGCTCTGATACTGAGAGCAAGTGACTGATTCACTGCTTCAATATCGCTCCTAGCTACCAGCATGGTTTCATCACGGGGAAGGACCATGTCTCTAGCCACGGCTACAGCAGTATCTTCATTGTCTATTACAGTATCTTCTATTGTAACTGGACGACCATTCACTTCAAAAGTAGTACGCCAAACTATAGGCTCTACTGCAGGAACAAGATTTGGGTTAACATTGGAAGAAGAGGAAGACATGATTAAAGCTTCAAGAGTTGGGAACTTTGAAAGGCTTGAAATACAAGAAGTTGATGATGTTTGTCACCAAAAACTGCGTAATTTATAAGGATTCTACTCTTACTATTACTCTGAACAGATGATCAAATCTCAACCGTAGATGTAAGACTTTCATGAGAAGCTTTCATTATCTCTGAAATTGATTGCAAATCAGATCTCAGCCGTAGATATAAGAATTTCATGAGAAGCTTTCATCATTTCTAAGATCGATTTACAAATCAGATCTCAACCGTAGATATAAGACTTTCGTGAGAAGCTTTCATCATCTCTAAGATTGATTTACAAATCAAATCTCAACCGTAGATATAAGACTTTCGTGAGAAGCTTTCATCATCTTTGAGATCGATTTTTACAAATCGGATCTGAGTCATACAAATATGACTTCCTTTAGAAGTTTTCATTAACTTTGAAAATCATAGTGAAATTACTTTCATGTATTTCATAAAATCAATCTGAAATCACTTTCATGTATTTCAGAAAACCATTATTGAAATCACTTTCATGTATTTCACAAAACCATTGATGAAATCACTTTCATGTATTTCATAAAATCAATCTGAAATCACTTTCATGTATTTCAGAAAACCATTGTTGAAATCACTTTCATGTATTTCACAAAATCAATATGAAATCACTTTCATGTATTTCAGAAAACCATTGTTGAAATCACTTCCATGTATTTCATAAAATCAAGGATGAAATTACTTTCATGTAAAACAATCTGAAATCACTTTCATGTATTTCAGGAAACCATCAATGAAATCACTTTCATGTATTTCACCAAACCATTGTTGAAATCACTTTCATGTATTTCACTAAACCATTGTTGAAATCACTTTCAAGTATTTCACAAAATCAAGATTGAAAACATTTTCATGTTTTTCACTTGGGTAGGTCGCCCATAAGAATTAGACCAACTGAAAATATATGTGTTTTTCAACATCTCCAGCATTTTTCTTTACAATCCTTCCTATGCAAAGTCAAAAGAAAATGATTTTTTTCAATGTCTTTGCATCGTAAGCATTGTAAAGAGGAGGCAACTGTTGTAACCCAATTTTGGATTCACTAAAATTTTTTAGGAATGTTATTTTATCTTATTATTCATGACAAAAAAATATAATAAATAAAAAAAGAAAAAAAAAGAGTTTAAAATATATTTTCTCGAGTCAACCGTCATTTTCTGTCAAAACCGAGTCCACCAGGTCAATACGGGTTAAACGATGTCGACCGGGATGAAAAATGAGTTTCAGGACGTTTCGGGTCAAAACCGTCATTTTCTGTCAAAACCGAGTCCATCGGGTCAATACGGGTCCCACCATGTCGACCGCAATGAAAAATGAGTTTCGGGCTGTTTCGGGTCAAAATTGTCATTTTCGGTCAAAACCGAGTCCACCGGGTCAATACGGGTCCCACCATGTTGACCGGGATGAAAAATGAGTTTTGAGCTGTTTCGGGTCAAAACAGTCATTTTCGGTCAAAACCGAGTCCACCGGGTCAATACGGGTCCCACCATGTCGACCGGGATGAAAAATGAGTTTCGGGCTGTTTCGAGTCAAAACTATCATTTTGGGTCAAAACCGAGTCCACCGGGTTAATACAGGTCCCACCATGCCGACCGCGATAAAAAATGAGTATCGGACTATTTTTGTCAAAACTGGTATTTTTGGGTCAAAAAACCCGGTCCACCGAGTTGATACCCGTATAAAAAAGTTTTTTTTGTAATTTAAAATTAATTTTTAGCGGATGAAAAACTTTTTATAATACTGATTTGAATTTTTAATTGTTACCCCTATAAATAAATATTATTATTATTATTTAGTATTATTATATTATTATTTAGTATTATTATATATAATAAGACAAATAGTAATCGGTGGAAGTTTGAAAATTTTAACAATCCGTGAATTGTTGTCTGAATTCATTGGCTATAAATAGCCAATGAATTCAAGATAGCAGAAGAGAAAAAAAGATAAAAAATTCATTTTGCATTTCCAATTGTGAATTCGGAATTACTGTTCGGGTTACTATTTGGGTACTATTCATTTTTTAATATTTTTTCTGCACCTAGTAAGATATTAAATTTTTTTTTAATAAATTAAAAAATACCAAAAATATCTCAACCGTTAGATCTAATAGTATTTAGATCTGAGCCTTTGATTTCTTAGGATACAATAGGCCTTACCACACCAGATTAAAACCCAAATCAATCTCAGCCGTTCAAATAATCTGTCATTCGATCTGGTTGCGCCACGTCAGCAGGTATACCGAGCACTCGGTACACCGCGCCACACCAGATCGTAGCCCATTCAATCCTGACCGTCCGATCAACTTGAAGATCAAACGAATCACAGCCGCACGATCTGTTCATCCGAGATCCAGCGGTTCACAGCCTTCAGACGCACGAGTGCACCATACACTCGTCCACACCAGATCAAAACCCAGAGCTTCTCTCTCCTCTCGCCGGCGATTCTCTCTCTCTCCGCGGATCTCCCATTTCCGGCCGTCTCAAGCCGTGAAACCACCACAGAATTGTGCATCGCCTCCCCCTGAGCAAAACCCCGGCCGTTTCACACTTTTGTACCGTCAAATTTGGCCGGAAAAAGGCCGCGACCGACATCGACAAATCGACCTTCAAGTCGTCGATTCTCCCTCCTCAGCCATCAACGGCCAACGAGACCACCACCATCAGAATCCTCATCCTTAGATCTACCAGAATCGACTATCTTTTGGCCGGAAACTCGCCGGAAAATTTCGCGCGTGAACAGTAGCCGCGCGTGAACAACAATCGCAGCCAGTGGCATTTTCGTAAATTTTCGATAAATCCGAGGGTATTTCAGTCTTTTACCTATACAGGGGTACTCAGGTAATTTTCTATGATATTTTATGATATTTTTATATATAAATACTTGTAAATTTTTGCGTGTGAAAAAAAAAATAAACAAAAATAAATAACGACGCGGGTTGAACACCCATTTTTATCATATCACTGTTTATGGGTTAAAAACCCAATTTTCAAGAATTGATATATCTATTTGTGAATGATATCAAAATAATTTTTATTTTATAAAATAAATATTATTTGTCGACATGTCTCTTTTATTTACAGAAAAAGACCGATGTCAAAAAAAATTAAATACCAAATATGGATTATATCCATTTATTATTTATTTTGGTAAATTAGATGTAACTCTCCTTTTTAGGGATAAACGTCGACATTTTAGACAAAGTCTCCTAATTTTAGGGACTGATGTCATTTTTAACGCGTCTCCTATTTTTAGGGACCGACGTTAAATATGTTAAAAATTTACAAATAAGCTCAAAATATAATAGCATTTGAATCAAAATAAGAAAAACACACAAGTAAAGGTAACCTTTATCTGAAAGGATGTTTTAAGGGTGGTGTCTACCTTCCCTTAATCATAACTAACCTAGTATCCGAATCTCTAGGACCAGTGTCTAATTTTGGATTTCTAGTTCCCTCAAATTACTAGATGGCGACTCCAAATAAAATCTTTATTTCCCCTAATCAAATAAAAAATTAAATTCCTTTTGTTTTTTTTTTTTAAAAACAAACAAAAAAAAAGAAGTGAAGCCGTCGCCCGACGTCGTGTAGCGACAAAGTTCATTTGACTTTGTTTAGCAGTGCACCTAAATAGAGCTTCTAGATATGAATGTGTAATTAGAATTTTAAGAGATTTATTGAAATTAGTCATTATGCTTTAAAAATAAAAGGTTTATATTTGATATCAACAAAACTTTCAGCTTGATAATTTTTTAAAAGTTTTAACAAGTACTTTATATATTTTTAGTTTAAATTTATTTCAATATATGCTTTAGGATATATACTATGAGTTAATTTTAATCTCTTATACATGATTTAGTATTTTCCTAGTATGCATATTAGTGTTTTATTATAATTTCTAGTTTACAATGATCTTTTATATTGTTTGCTTATAAACTAAACATATATGCTATTTTGTCTAATCATCTAATTTTCAGACATTATTAATACACACAACTGTACCCCCATATCTAAATTTCTAAATTTCTTATCCATTGAGTAATGGATAAGGTATAGATATAGTATAAACTCGACCTGTAAATATTTATTATCATCCCTAATTATTTTTTATTCACCATTTGAATAAAATTCTTTTTTTAAAAGAGGTAAAAATTTATATATATATATATATATATATATATATATATATATATATATATATATATATATATTAAAAGAGAAGGCATGATAAGATAACGTTTGGTTATTGCCTTGAGATATAATGTTTTTTTTTTTTATAATGGTAACAAAAACGTGTTTAGTTGAAGAGACAACGTTTAACATTTATAAATAAATTTTTCCCTAAAAAAATTGAGTTAATTTATATACTTTTAAAACATGATGTATCAAAGTGACATGTCTTCATAGATAATATTTATTATGTTTTATCTCTAAAATATCCATGTAAAAAACACTTAATTTCAAATTATCCAACTAAAACATTTAATGATAAACATGAATAATTATAGTTTTAAAAATCGATCCGGAGCAAGGTCTCAGAAGTTCGGTTAACCCAAGTTAACCAATTTTTTTGATGATTAAAACAACATTATTTTAACAAACATTTTTTTCAAAAAAAAATTATTAACAGTTTGGACCCAAGTTTTTGATTGGGTCAAGATGACTCAAGTCTTCTAATATTTTTTTCTTAAACTTAGATCAGTTCGAGCCCTGGGTCTCAAATCGATCCATTAGGCTAATCTGAGTTTTATAACTAAGGTTATTGTACTATTATTAATTTCAACATTTAATATAAACTAAAGTAAAAAAATAATATAAAATTATCTTTTAAAATATATAAGTTTGTCAATAATATATATCAATGATAAATTATATATTTCATATTTTAGTATGCATTGTCCACCATTAACCAAATAAAACACAGTAATAGTTACTTTATCTTGTATATTACTATCAAATATAATTTTGTATTTATCTCCTGCTCTGTTTTGTCTCTTTTTTTTTTTAAATATCTTCATCTTTTTTATCTAGAAACAATAACTAAAGTTTACCTTAGATATAATTTAGTGACAACATTTAATTAGTTTAAATATAAAAGTTCATAACTAAGCATGCATGTTTTATGTATTTGTTTTGTAAATCTTTATACAATTTGGTTATCTAGTATGTCATTTAGACCAAAAACATATTACATATATAAATTTTTTTTACTATTCATCTTTTTTTTTTCTCTCCTAAAAAAACTAATTGGTTGTCTACTTTTCAGGGTATTTATTGCTTCCTCTCATTTAAACCAGACAAACCATAAACCACTATAATGAAATGATATTGTACTACACCCCCAATGTAAATTTCACTGGTTGATTGCCTTTACAACTATCTTGATGTTGCTTTAAAATGGTCATGCCAACTAGCCTTTTTACAACAATTTTTGTAGGTCATGTCGACACAAGCCAATAATTGGGATCCTTCCCACTTGAATTAAAAGCCAAGATTTATCTCCAATAAAAACAAAATATCTCCTTTTCATCTCCTATCAATAAATATAAATCCAAGCATTAAATATGAAGAAATCAGGAGGTGAAAATTAAGAAAAAATCAACCTCTTCCTCCCTGTTTTTCTTCTCTCCTCTCTCGGCCAACCTTTGTCTTCCTTAATCACCCTTCCTCCCAGTTTTAACTTATCTGTAAGAATAACGTAGTTCAAGGAAACATGCAAGTCTTGTGTACATTACTAAACAAAACGTAGTTGAGAAGTGCAGTTTGTTGAAAAAGCACACTTTCCAAATGCAATTTTTTTTTTCTTGTCTTGTAGTTTGAAAAACTTATTTGTCATAAAAAAATGTACTTCTCAAGTGTGATTTTTGAATTTGGTTACGCATATGAGACATGTATAATCTATTAAGATATTAACATGCAAGCTTAACAAGATAAAAGATAAGGAATATGATGCAACACGTAAGAATTTACATGGTTAACCCAATTAAGCTATGTTCATGGGCAAGTATATAAGGATTTTACTAAGTAATATAAGAATTAGAACCTCTCTCAAATAATAAGAGAACAACTAAAAATCTTTATATTACTAAGAGAAAACACCTTACTTACTCTCTCACAAATACCTCATAATTTTGTGGGATAACTTTCCCTCTCTTACTCTCCTCTTCTTTTCTCTTGTTTCTCTCTTATAATATATATAATAAGTTTGGATACATCACTTATTTATAAACAAGCATCCATATAAAACAAACAAGGGACAAGTGAGTTTGACCAGTGACACCAATTATTATCAAAATAATTGATACCAATGAGTGTTGTGAGTGGTGCTAATAAGTGCTTGCTAAGTAGCAAGCTAGTTGTTTCGCATAAATTTAATCAATTGTGATATTTTAATAAATATTTTTTAATAATTAAATATTTTAATCAACATGCTATATTTTTTCAAAAAAATTAAGGAAGAGCAATCATTAATTACTAGCTAGAATCGGAGAATTTACATTGAAGTTCGAGTTAATGGTAGCACAGAGGGAAATCTTTTAGTGTTTTTTTTTTTGTACGGCAACCTTTAAGTTTGATTTCAAGTTCTATTTGAACAATAATAAGCAAATAGCTTGTATTTTAATAATTGGACCGCTCCAATTATTATATATCCGAGCTAGAAAATAGAGATTGCAATATGATATCCAGGACTTGTGATTGGTCAATTATGTTTAGGGATGAAAATAAAGTTCTACGAAAGTCGAGGATGTTTCCTTCAGTTTTATTTTTATAAAGACCTTCTACCCTCTAAATATATCCTCCTCCATCTGTAATGAAAGTTTACCTAGTTAAGTAAATGATGAAAAAATAGAGTATTTCTCAAATAAACTTAATCAAGCTAATCCTATTATTTCTTAAGATATATATATAGTAGAAAGTGTAAATAAAAAAAAATATTTATTTATATATAAATTTAGACATGGAGATTCATTAGATTAGATTAGAGGATACAAACTTTGGGATCGTATTTAAGTAAATAAGGTATTTAAATAAATAAAGGCAAGCCTAAGCAGAAGCTTGTGCCTTCCGAGATGGGCTGTGATGATTGGGATGTTGACAATGGATTAAAAAAATCGAAGTATTGGGTCCATGATAAATAAAAGACTATCATGCGATGATATCGAAGCCACTCGCTTTGACAACCATTATAATGTTGCAGAAAGTGGGTTAAGATTGAATGCTATCTTCTATTAGTAGGGCCTAAATAAACTCCAAAAAATCTAAATCTACCGTCTGATGTCGGCTGTGGTACTTACACCTTCGTCTCGATTTTCTCTCTCTCTTTTTTTTTTAAATCAACAGAAGTTTGTGAATGTTGCCAGGGATGATTATGGTTACACGTGTATCAGATTTCTTAAGTTTTTATTTTCTAATTATTATTTACTAAACTAGCACATTTTGACAAGAGATTAGAGTATAAAACATATGATAGAAAAATATTGGAAAAATAGTATATTTTCCCTTAACTGTCAATAAGAATTATTAGCAGCTAATAAAAATAACGGTTATGTTAAATAAATAACCGTTATTTTTATTAAACAACTACTACTGATAATAGCAGTTCAACAAATATTAACCCTTAGCCAAACCACAATATGATAAATTGACAGATTGAGGAACAGAAGACGTGTAAATGCCCAGATTCCGAGTTCTTCATGTATGCATGTTGCTTCTGATGATTCCGACCGCCTTGGAGACCAAAGAGATGGTTCTGATGGCTGTCAACATCTGCTCCGCCATTTATTGCCTGCCAAGTTCATGCCAGAAAACGCAGCTACCAAGTCTGAGGGCTCCCTGAGAGTACCAGATGAGACACCAGTGGATGAGTTTGAACTAGCAGGGCCTCTCTTTTCAGATGTGGTATCCATCAACCGAGAAAAACACCTGCCTTACACGCGCGCTTCTTTATTCAAAACAAAAAGAAATTATCTAATTGAAAAATAGTTTTTGAAAAATTATTTTTTAAATTTTTTTATATTTATTTGTTATTAAACAAATTGATCAAGAGAAAATATTTTTTGATCAATAAAAAATACTTTTCAGTTAATAAAAAATACTTTCTAATAAACAAAAAACATTTTCTACTTAACGAAAAATATTTTTCAGTCAAAGAAAAATTTAGTTTGGTTTTTATAAAAGTGTTTTCCTTTTTAATTGTATTTGTTTTTTGGAAAGTAGTTTCGAAAAATATTTTCCAAACTTTTTTGTGTTTATTTTTTAGAAAGTGGTTTCTAGAAAATTACTTTCCAAACTTTCTTATGTTTATTTGCTGTTAGGAAAATTGGTAAATAAAAAACACTTTCCAGTCAAAGAAAAATTTAGCTTGATTTTCAGGAAAGTGTTTTTCTAAAAAAATTGGGAGGAAAACACTTTCTGAAAATTATAAAAAATTTAAAAATATCATTATTTGTTGGTTATATCAAATTTGATCTTGCTATATATATTTTGTTTTAAATATTTATTTTTCAATTTCATTTCTTAAAATTTATTTTTTATATTAACTTTGATCCTTATTTTTATAATTGTTATTTGGTTTTCTCCTATTATTTTTTATTAAAAATTTTTATCTATCAAATTTGGTTCTCATTCTTTTGATTGTTATTTATTTTATTTAAAATACTTTATGAAATGTTAATTATTATTATTTTAATTTCTTTATTTTTTTTTAAATTTAATCTTTATTATTATTTATTTTATTTAAGATAATTTATGAATTTTTTTTCAATGTTATTATTATTTAATTTTTAATTTGTAAGATCTGTTCCTTATTATTTTAATAAACTTGAGAAAAATAAAATATTAATAAATTATTTTTCAGTTTATTTTTTATAACATAACCAAACACTGAAAGTATTTTTTAGTTTATTTTTTATAATACTACTAAATAACAAAAAATAATTTATTTTTTAGAAATTTAATTTTTTTTTAAATTTACTTTTAAAAAAAAAACCCTTCTACGAATAAACGGAGGATGTGAGATCAAACCACGTATAAAAGTGGGCTGCTCTGCTCATTATTTGTGTTCGTACATTTATTCATTATTGCAATACAAATAACACCTCCACTATACTAGTGATGGAGGGGATTCGCGCCGGATGGAACAAGGCGCTTAACTCTCCCTTGTCCACTGGGTGTAGGACATGGACTCAGGGCCCTGGCAACGTGTTGAGGATCAGGAGTCGTACTCCTAGACAGGGAGGCACCAAGAGCAGCAGCGTAACCATACGAAGGTTGGCCTATATTTTGGACAGAAGAGGAGCCATGGCCATCTGCACTAGATCGTTAAGTATCTGCAGATGATAATTCAAGGCGCAAATGAGCAGATATATTAAAACCGCGATTCGGAGTGAGAATAGCGGGATTCAGAATAGCAATTATATTAAAAAACACGATTTCTAAAGTTGGTTAATATTTATACATTATTTATTACTTATCAGCTAAAGTAATTATTTAAAAATTACATACTTATTCGGGTTAATATTCATTGGGTTCAGATTATAAATTCATATCTAAATGTAGATAGAAATATTAAGTCTCTTTTGACTCTCATCCTTATGGTAATTAAGGTTAAGATTGATCTTGATATGAAGTGAAAAGTTTGAACAGAAAATATTTTTTTAAAGAAGAAGATTTAAGGTTGTGTTTCCTTCTGAATTAGAAAATAAAGGTTAAATGTTAATAGATAAATTGATTAAGGATATAAAAGAATGGTTGAAGTATAAAGTTTAAATATGTTTCATAGATGTATCAAAAAATATTTATAATAATGAGACACATAACGCTTTAACGAATATTAAATTTAAATATAATAAATAAATCATCTGCAAGAAAGTTAAATGTTAATCCCATAAACGTATCTCTTTTTTCCATTATCGGTGGTTCTCTGAACCCATCAGCCCTATCCTACTAGCATAGTTTTCAATTCGACCAGCTCTTAGAAAAGGAGGTTTTTTTATTGGGCTATTTTCGGGCCGTGCAAGAGGAAGCAACCTTTCGTTAGTTGGGCCACTGACATGAACTGGGGATATACATCAAATGCTGGCCCATAAACATGTGAAGTTAGCATTTGGTTTCGTGGGCTGGAATCTCTTACCCAGGCCTGCCTAATGAGAACCGGGCCGGATTCAGAGACCGATGAACCCTACCGCACTTTCTACCCGATCACCTCATCATTTTTGTCCTTTATTGGTAAATCTGCGGGTGTGATTGCAACAGAAGAACAAGATGCAGGCTCGCTTGTACTAAGCGGGAGGAAATTGACTAGTAATCCACCAGCTCCATGTTTATCCCGTTATTAGGACAGGTCTTGGTCTTTTGTCGTCGAATAAGAAGACCTTCGTGTGCCTTGCGGCAAGTCAATTTATGATCGGCTAAAATCGGATTTTCATGATTTGGTTCCTGTTAAAGCAAAGCAAGAACGAGATCTTGCACATGATTTGTTTCGGTCATTCTTGTTCATAACAAGTTCCGCTGTAGCAATCATTTCATTTTTGAAAAAAAGAAGAGAAAGAGATGTTGACCATCATATGATTTATGCTTCATTGATGTAGTGCCGTCGTATTGAGATTTATATAGCATTAATTACCCTTCTCGATTCTCCCTTTTATTCATGTAAAATGATGATGTTAAATTCTGCTTCAATAAACTGTCAAGGAAAATATACTTCTTCTCAAAAGAATCGGGATTAAGGAACATGTGAAGAACTTTCGCTCATCACTACGTCCCAAAATCTATTGAAACTACTGAAAGTGAAAAGTAAAGCAATTTCAACGCACATAAACGTTAAATTTGACCTTGTAACACCTCAGTAGAATTAATGCGCGAGGAGACGTTTTTGTCCAAAACAAAGGAGTCTTTTTTCCTGTTCAAAAGGGACATTGAGACCAACCGGCGTTGCCGGAAGTTTTAGGGGTCACGGCAAACGCGCCTGGTTGTCCGTTCGAAAACCTATTTTAGATCCCTAAGTAAATCTAGTGCTGTTGTTTCAAACCTTGGCTAACAGATGAAACACCAAAGAATAATAATAATAAAAGAAAAGCTTAGAGATTAAAATAAAAAAAACAATAATATATTAGAACAATCTTACTTAATTTGAATTAACTTGTTAAATGGTAGTTGCTCGTGCACAATTTATACTATTTATTTTTTACATTTTCAAGAATAATTTGAAGAATCATCTAAAAATCATGGATTATAAAAAAGAAATTATCAAAAATTTATCGTTGTACCTGCCAATGTATGAGATAGCCTCACCGCATGAGGCTTTGTCAGAGCTCTCTTCAAAGCTTTCTTGAATGATTTTAGAATTATTATAGCGAGTTTTTTTTAATAGCGTGGCATGTGTCATCAATGAGTTTTATTTAAGAATATGGTTATAATTATTTTTTAAAATGTTTTTTATTTTTAAATATAATAAAATAATTTTTTTATTTTAAAAAAATTAGTTTAAGATAAGCATAAGTTCTAATGCCTTGCATTACTGCCAATTTTTTTGTTATTTTCCTTTTCTCCCTTTTCTCTCTCCATTAACTTGCGAGCAACACCGATGAAAAATAACTACTGTTCCTGTTCATCGTAGGATGTACAGTAATTCTTCTCTGGCAATTAGTTTTTTCTACAATTCTCTCTCCCGTGCAACATCCGAGGGGAAAAAAAACCTACCGTTCCTGCAATCAGTTTTTTCCTATAATAAGAGCTTCTAAACTCAACCTCCAGACACGATCAGGGATTCCAAAATTAGCTTGAAATCAGGCTCCGCCGTGCCATCTACAGTGGGGCCACAAGTGGGTTATGGGTCCATAGCCCCCGAACTCCAGCCCAACTGATGATCGAACAAGCATAAGATCGATGGTCGCAAAATTTGGAGAGGTCTCTCACTGCATGTAATTTTGCCAAATCTTAGATATGACGACGACGACGACGACGACGACGATGTTCATTGATCAACACATTTTATGGTAACATTAAGCATCTTTCGCCACCATTTTGTGTTTGGTGGAAAATATATTAATATCATGGTATGGTGATATCAATGAGGCTATGCACGCAGCTTCTTAAATTGGAGAAGGCAGCAGCATGGGAGAACAAGCAATCAATGATCCAACTGAAACTGCGAGTAAGATTCGGTTCCTTGGCTATTTCGAAGAATTCGAACCATAGCTGTCAGCATCCCTATAAAGATATCCAACAAAGGAATTTCCCTTCCATTCTACCGCGCATTATTTGGGCCCCACCATCTTGCTTTTGTCGGCTCCCCTCTCTCTCCATGAACCTTCCATTTTCATTTCTGAATGTAGAGCTTTCCTTACAATCCGGCCCCTTAATATAAACCCTTAATATAAACTAATTTATCACATTAACATAGAAATACAGGCGAAGCTGGTAAGTAAACAATAGATCCTTAATTTAGTTCAAGGTTTGAAGATTTTGACTCCGCGACGCGTAATACCTGAGCCTTCTTAAAATATCTTCTCTCAGATATTGTACTGTCAATTTTCAAATTGAGACCACATGACGAACCTCCACATTCTGTTCAACAGGCTTGAATCCAATCTGATTTTAATGGGTTCTGTTTCTGAAAGGATTGAGCTGAAGCGCTTGCAACAAGATTAATCAACAGTACTGGGACTGCAGTGCCGTTATGATACCTATTCAAAAGGAGCTTAATGTAAATGAAGATTGAGTTCTGATCAATGGATGTGAAGATGGGACGAATTGTGCCAAAACTAAGGCCGGTTCATTAAATTGCTTTATGGAGGTTGAAAATAAATAAATAAAAATGACAAATTAGAAAATAAGTACGCAACATATACAAGATGGACTGGTGTGAGCTTAGCTTAATTAATCTGCAAGCAAAGAATATATATATATATAGGGTGAACAGGAAGTTGCCTCCGAAAGCATGAAAAAGTTGCCAATATGTGAGAAAGGATCTTTTGACAAAATGCAGGAGAGGATGTTAAAGTAATCGACAATCCTATCTTTTTGATAAACCAAACAGAACCCAACCTTTGTTCATGAGTGGTCCAAAAGAAAACATGCACTAAAAGGAAAACAACAGGGGAGGGTAACGAGAGATTGAATAAGAATCAAAGGACTTGTACATTATAAGGTCAAAAAGTTGAACCCACCCACAGTACATACACTCATAATTCCACCCACGATGAATAAACAAATGGACAACCCACTGTTGAACGAAGATCTGACAAAGAATTCTCACATAAGATTGAACCAGCGCTGCCAGCTTAAAAAATGCGATTAATACTACTCCCTTCCCCTTCCTGTTATGCGTGTGGTGTAGTCAAAACAAATTAACGCCCCTCTCTCTTGCTTTGTGTTTTTTTTCACCCTCTTTCCATCTTCATAAAGTGAACTCGCACATAAAGCCAGCATACAAACAATCTAAAACATTCTTTCTTGCACTAAGAACAGCTGCAGACAAAGGAGGTGAACACGATCCTTCTTTCCCTTTCCCTCTCTCTCTCTGAAGTCATCAGTTGCTTTTCTTTTCCCTTTTCTTCTGAATTTATGGACGCTGCTTCATGGCCACGGGTGGGTAGATATATATTTGTTTTGCAAAGTATTATATAAAATTTTCTTTGTACAATTATGAGTTTCTCTGGTTTAGGGATTTTAAGGTTATATATGATCGACCATGTTCCAGTAGTTTGTTTTGAGAGATCGAATATTATTTGTTGTTTGTCTGTTTTCTCTTTTTGTTTGTCCTTGAGATCATCTTCATGCACAGTGCAGGTCCCTTCTATTTGAATTTTCTTTATGGAAAGGTAAAGTTTAATTTCTTCTTTGAACCATGCATGAAACCTTTCAACTTTTTCTTTCTTCACTTTTTTGCTCATGTGATAACTTATAAAGGAAAGGGAAAAGGCATGATTTGCTATTATCATTTGTTCTTTTAGGGTTTCTTTCCCCTCTTTAATTTCATTTCTGTTTTTACTTCGTGGAGTTAATTAATTTCCTCTTTCATGTAATTCTTCAGACAAAGAAACCTTATGCGTTTTTATTTTGTTTGATCTACTAATTGTTATCCCATCAGCCATCTCTTAATAAGGTTTCAAGATTGCATGGTTTGATTACTTCGTACAATATCGCTATGGATCTCCTTCATCATCTCAGTACTCTAGGGTTTGCAGGATATTAAACTGGCAAGACCCATGGAAGAGATGACATCAAATACATGCGGAAGGCCTGTGTTAGAGAGAAAAGCAAGGCCTCAAGAGCAGTTGAACTGTCCAAGATGTAACTCAACCAATACCAAGTTTTGTTACTATAACAACTACAGTCTCACACAACCAAGATATTTTTGCAAGACTTGCAGAAGGTACTGGACTGAAGGAGGATCTCTTAGAAACGTTCCTGTTGGAGGAGGTTCAAGAAAGAACAAGAGATCTACATCATCATCAGTAGCAGCATCTGCAGCTCCGTCGAAGCTCCCCGATCTCAACCCACCAAACCTCTCTCACTTCTCTTCTCAGAATCCTAAGAGCGGCCATGAAGGTCAAGACCTTAATCTGGCATTCCCAGCTATGCAGGATAGTCAAGGTATATCTCATTATACTGAAGTGGCCAAAAATGAAAACAACAACCACAATCAACATAACTCTTATTCTTCTCCCTATACCTCATCTCCTATTTCAGCTCTGGAGCTACTAAGGAGTGGAATTGCTTCTAGGGGTTTGAATTCTTTTATCCCAACACCGATGCCGGATTCAAACACACTTTATTCTTCGGGTGGATTCCCTTTGCAAGAATTGAAACCAACTCTGAGTTTTTCTCTTGATGGGCTTGGAAGTAGATATGGAGTTCAAGAACATAATGGAAGGCTTTTATTTCCTTTTGGTGAACTGAAACAGCTTTCAAGCACAAATGAAGTTGATCAAAACAAGGGACAAGGGACTTCAAGTACTGGATACTGGAACGGAATGTTTGGTGGAGGATCATGGTAAAAGAGAGAAGAAAGAGACAAGGAGCCCAAGAAACCACTATATCATTCTTTCTTTTCACTCATTTTCACATGGTATTGGGTCACATGTTGAAAGCTGTTCATGACTAACATATATAGGACACATATGGTTTCCTTTTTTGCTTTGCTTTGTATTCTGCTCTTCACTCTTTTGAGCAGTGTAAAAATTTTGAAGCTCATTTGGTTTTTGGCTTCAAAAAGGGTTCTTACTCGTATAATGTTTTCAAGATAGAAGAAGATTTGAATATGAGTCTGGGTTTTCTCATGGCAGTAAGACTTGTATTCATGAAGTCTTCTATCAGGATTTGCACCTGCAGTATTATTGTATTGAGTGTCCAGAGTTGGTTCAGTTTAAGCTTTCAATGTATGCAATGAGACTGAGATTTGGAAGAAGTTTCAAGGAAAAAAATATTCTATCAGTTACATATCAACTTGTTTGCGAGCTAGGCTGGTTAGTGCTTCTGTGTGACCCCAACTGTCTCCAACTTTTTCCCATCTCTTTTTATGTCAAAACCAGTCTTGTATGTCAGGTCTGACTTGTTATCCATTGGAGTCGATGGGATTCTTCCAACCATGAAATGCACTTCATGGAACAAGCTAGCTAACTCAGAAGCCAAAGACGAACTACTTGACATGTCCCACCTTTAGGATTAGCTTCTTACTGTCTAAATCTCTTTTGAAAGTGCAATCGTAATAAATTTAACATGGCATCTAAACAAATTGTACTTTGAAACAAATTAATTTACCTGCCCCAACTAAAAGCTTACCTAATATAATTTTTAGTCACCCACTCGATATAGCGGCTGGCCCCAAATCCATTAAACGATCATTACTGCATGTTATTTGTTGTTTTAATATTCACAGACTTGGAAAATATAACAAGCTCACCTCTCAATTTGGTCTTGAGAGGGACCCCCAAAACATTCCTCTCGCCAAGCGTGCTAAGAAATAATCCCCTCCACCTAGCTAGCGAATCCATCCATCCAAGTTTCTTCTCCATTTTGCTCTTTTTTTATGCTGTTGTGCATATCACTTGAATGTCATTTTGGAGGAGATAAAGTCTTGCCGGTCTGTTTCTTCCCGATTAAAGACCCATGCTAGGTGCTAGCTAGACTCCTCTCTTCGATCGAAGTGCCTAATCATACTCCTCCATTGATTAGAGTACTGACTGCTTAGTACCAGGACCATAACTAGGATTATCCTAAGTAATCACTACCACAAAATTTAAATATGATAGAGTATTTCATCCTTGTATAGTGAAAATTCTTGTCAGCATTGAGAAACGTTGAAGGAATCGATAACGGAACACCATTGTCGAAAGGTATCTCATCGGGCTTTCAATTCTATCGGCCATTCAATCATCGTTTTTCAATTTCAACAAAAACACAGATAATTCCATCAACATTTCTGGTATAGATTTTATTTTTTTCATCTCTGACTGCAACAATTAGAGTACCATAATTTAGAAAAATCATAAATTTAAGTTTTATAATATCTATCACTTATAGTAGCCTTTAACCACATTTAAAATTGTAAAAAATTAGTAGAAGTCACTTCTATTAAATTTAATAGAAGTAACTTCATTAAATTTCACAATCATGCTAGCGTTATATATTTTTTATAAAACAAAATAAAACAAAACAAAATAAAAAGTGAAATTCCTAAATTAGATAAGTACATTTTAGATTAATGATGCAAATAAATAATATTAAATCAATAATAATTATACAAGAAAAACTTACAATGAACACCTTTACTTCTAATTTAGGTTCCTCATGTAACTTTATTATAGTATGTTTTTTTCCAAGTTGTTTTTCTTACAAATTAAATAACTTTTCAAAAATATAACAAGTTGTTACTAGGAGCTTCACATTTGACAAACAAAATCACTCATTCGGTTTGCTTACTTATTGAACTATGTGTTTTTTATTTTTATTTTATGTACAAGATTATAAGTGTTTGTAAAACTTGATAAAGCCATCAATTTTTGATACATTTCCCAATTACTCTTTGTGACAATGTCTTGGTTTATAACTTTTGCATTTCTCTATGCCCTTCTAATTAATTGTTTATGGGTATTTTACCAAAAATCACATTAATAGATTTAAATTTACTTAGCTGCATTATAAATTTCTCACACTCTCCTAACAAGAGTCTTCTAGCTTTCGATCCATCAAAATATTTTTTTAATTAATTTCATATATTAATTAGTTTTAAGATTTTTTAAATACTAATAACTTGAATAAAAGATTATTTATTCAACTTTGAACTTTCTCTAACAAGTATCTATTATATATATTCATCCAAGAAAGTGATGAAGTTGAATGATCATTTCATTTTAGATGTGATGGAATAAGTAATTTTAATATTTATACATCTGAAAATCAATTTAAGCAAATCATTTTCATATTATTATAAAACTTAAAACTAAATCAAAACAAATAAACAACATAATGACACAAAATATTAATTAAATAAATAGATCACCCTTTCATTTGGCTATATTTTTGTTTGAAATGGGCTCTATAAAAAAAAATGCATGCTTTATTTTCTTAGTGGTTGAGTCTTGGACTATAATTTTTATATTAGATATTTCCATTATCATCAACAAAATTTATAACACAATCACTGATACTATTGTTTGATAAAGCAATAATATTTTTGTTGGACTTAGACTTGTTTCTTTTTCTATACATGATATCAAAAATAAAATACTGAACACAATTCAAAAATGAATCCAATTATAAAGCATAGAGAAATCATGCAAATTCTTGCTTTAACACTAATTATAATCTATACAAGATGACCCAGCATTAACTTATTACTATAAAGATTTTTCAGCAAGACTAATTAACAAAACCAAGCATTGCTTCTGGAACCATAAACCCTGCATGCTGATATTCTTTTTGAAAAAATTAGTAGCCCTAAATTCCTAAAATGTTCCATCTTTTATCAATGAGAAAAACTATCATCCTCTGAAAAACTAATAATAGACATTTATCTTCTTTATATGCTCTTCTCCCCCGTCATAGAAGACAATAATTCTGCACAAATTAAAAAAAAAGAGAAGCATGGGAGGTAGCTAGATCCCGTTCATGGAGTCCCATGTAGGGGGTCAAGTAACCTTTGACCACCACTGAATTCAACACAATATAAAGGCATGATGCATGAATTAAATAACTTGACCAAACCCATATTCACGATTGTTAAGCAATAAAAAATAAGATACAATTTTTTTCAGAAACTGAAATCCTGTAAAATTAACACTTACATAAACTAATCCTACTAAAATCAAACCCTAATGTTATTGAACAAAAAATCAAACTATCTTTGAATATCGAAAAATAAAAGGTTTGTTCTATAGTAAAATAAAAGGTTTTGTTAGCACCAAATTTTCAAGGAAAAGATATCAAAAAATAAAGATCCCTAAGATAAAATAAAAAATAAATAGAAAGAGAAGAGAGATTGTTGAATTTTAAAAAATTTTAAAATCATCAATGAAATTTTTATTGGTAATTATATCAGATATTAAATAGGTAGGCAATGTTGATTATATATATATTTGTTTTGTTCTATCATTGTTTTTATTGAAAATTATTAATTAAATTTTATCTGTTATTTTTATGGTGAACAACATCAAATATTTTTTAATTTTCTAATAGTAAAATTAGTTCAACCATATTTCTTTCTATCGGTCATTATCGCTCTTCGGTACTTTTGCTTCATCGATGACATAAACACATTCAAAAAACAGAAACTATGCACCCTAATTCTATTAAACATCAATCTACTTTGACAAAAATGCGAATTTGGTATACTATCCTTGATTGATGTTCTATTTTAAGTACCCAACCTCTAATCAACTTATTCAAGTTGCTCACTTTAATTTTCCAAATGTGATACCCATGGTTAGTTAGTTCCACGAATACATTGGTAACATGGCCATTATATCTCTTTCCATGCCAAAATAAGGACATGAATTGGAAAAAGAGAAAACGAATTATTTAGCACCCAATCTTTTATTTAATTTTTATTTGAGTATCTCAAATTCAATATTATTTATTTGAGTACCTCGACTTTTATTTTTCAATGCGGTATTCTTCATGCCTGACGTTAGAAAAGTGATTATTGTTATCCCATGCACATGTGGGTTGAGATCGGAAAAAATAATGAGAAAATGAATATTTAATTAACATTGTAAAAAAAAAATGAAAACAAAATAAAATGTTGGTAAAATGAGAATTTACATTGGATGTAAAAGACCATTTTATTACCCCTTTAAAAGCCAAATCAACACCGATTGAAATTCACAACCACGTTAATGGTGTTTAATTCATGTTGGTGGCGCTAAAATGCTCATCCATGATGTTGGGATGGGTTAAAACAACTATCCGATTACCCATCATGATGTATTATAATTCTTAAAGATCTCAATAGAAATTAATCCTATATATAAATTAGAGAAAAAAAGACCACAAAATACATAATAAGAATTAAAATGACATGTCATCATATGTGGTGGCACCAAAAGCATTTTAAAAACCCAATAATTGTCTCAAAATAGTTAAGAATTCTAATAAAATAAAAATATTAAAAAAAAAATACTATCCTATGTGGAAGCACTAGAATAAAAAAAATAAAAACCCACTAAAGCCTCAGAAAAGAAGTTAATTATGTTCATCCAAAAATATGAGATTTAATTAATATACACAAATGATAATAAAATGAGATTAGGGAAGACGACTTGGCTTCTTCTTCTTGATGATGATACATTCGATTTGCCTTTTCTGTAAAAAGGTTAAAGGTAGTTAAGATATTAATCTATTATTTTCTTGATTACATTCATTTTCACATTTTTCAACATGAATCCACATTTGTTTGCTGTGTAACTAAGGCTCTGTAGTACACCTGCTATACATGTAACCTGTATTTTGCATAAAAATATACTTTTATTCTTTTATGTTTTTTTTTTTTATCTGAAACACATGTTTCACCTGTAGGGCAACATGTTGCCATACAGGTTCTTGATAAGAAGACAGATGAGAAAAAAAAATTAAAAACAAGCAACTCAACTCAAATAGATAAATTACAGGTTAATTGGATACTTGAATAAAAAATCGATCCACCGTTAGTACTAAAGTTGCAGTTCGCTTCTTCTTGTCTTTGCCCCCATGAAATTAAGGAATCTCCTGCGTCAACGAATAGTATATATTGGGACGCACACCAGCTGCAACATGTGGAAACCCATGACATTTTTATATCTCGTTTTCTTTTTTGTAAATGCAATACACTACTTTGGTGTCGAAAGCCAAAATCATCACGAAAGCCAAAATCATCACGGGTGCAGAAAAGCTGAGATCCGCCTTTGTTTTTTTCTTTCTAAGGCAACAAAAAAGGGCCGAAGGCTGAAAAAAGCAGAGAGAGAGACAAACTAACCTAATTTCCAGTCTCTTTGTAATCACCAATACAGCAGAAATCCTTCCATTCCATAGCCTCTCCTACATAAAATTTGGAGGCTCAGGAAAGAACCATGCCTCCCTAACGTCTCAGCCATCCACTTCAACCTTAATGTATATGTGCTACCACTATAAGCAGCCATTAGCGTCTACAGTTAATGGATCAAGTAACAAGAGCTCTAACCTGCACAGCACTCGGTTCTGACAACAGTTGTGACTTGCGAAAGCCATCGAACTGCCTCATGTCCCCGTCAACCATGTCTGTTGGTCCCTCAGCTACGTTTCGGAAACGATTTAATTTGTCGTCGTTTGGGCTGTGAAAAGGAATGGAAATCGGTTGCAAGAGGACCTGGGCTGGGTAGTTCCAGCTAAGGGAAAACGATTGATGCCAATTTTACAGTATATTGGCTTATGAATTGATTCATGGAAAAAGAAAGCCAAGAAATTTAGAGGGGCCAATCTAGCTTTGTTTCCAGTCGCCCTCAATTTACATATTTAAAGATTCCCCGCGACTGCTAAAGCGACCACAAAGTTAGGCAGCCAGCTTTCTCATCTAATTATCATATACTTTGGAGAGGATGCATGTGGGAGTGAAAGGTCAGGAAACCAAGCCCCACATCACATATACCGAATAGAAAAGCTCAAGGAACCATCAAACTAAGCACTGTCCTAGCTGCATCATAGGATGCGGACAGATAATGGCCAGCAGCACTCTCATTTGTTTCAATCATCTGACCCGCATGTAGAAACCTAACTTAACATTAGAGTTCACTGAGGTAACATTTGTTTACTTTCCTGAAATATATGATATAGAGAAACGGCGAGGATAAACGAGACAAGACATAATACAAGATGATGACAAAAATGTATTTGTTAGTGGTGTCGAAGATATAGTAGTTTGTTTTATATGATACTAAACAAAATATCAAAAAATATTAAAAAAATTATTTTAATTTTAATTATTGTAAAACTTATATATTTATTTTTTTAACTTTAATTTATATTACCTGTAAAAATTAATAATTATATAATAACTTTAATTATAAAACCATGATTATCATCAACCTAAGGTCTAGATTTGAGTTTAAAAAAAATAAAGAAAGATTTAATCTAGCATGAAATGATAACAAAAATTGGGTCATCTGGTTTAGCTATGGCAAATTCAAGTAAAAAATTAAATGATTTTTTTTTGTTTTTATTTTAATTTTTGGGTTAAAACAATATTTTTTCAATTATATATATATATATATATATATATATATATATATATATATATATTAGTCAACTCTAGTTAATTCGGGTTTTAACCTCAGTTGAGTTTTTAAAATTATGATAATAATTATTTTTATCTTTATATATTTTAATTCAAGGTTTGTATTTTTTTTTTACCAAAGATATATTTAAAATAGAAAATAACAGATATTGTCTTTTAAGATATGCCTTTTCTATATTTTTTATTTTAAAAATATAAAAATTTACTTCAACATTGTCTAAAAACATATTTATTTTTATATTTTTATTTTTTTCAAATGAACACATTTCTATTTCTACTATCTATCTTTGTATTTATTGTCACAGGATAATAATCAAAACCTACCTTGTTAACATAATATATTTAGCAACTAGCTATTTAATTAGCGTTTCCTCTCAGGACGAATAAATTTTTTATGCAAAAAAATAATGAAAATAAAGGCTCCGCCAATGTGTTTTTTGATAAAAAAAAAATCCTAATTGAAAAGCTTATATATTTATTTAATTAAATAAATCAAAAACTATTTATATCAATAAATGCAAAAAGATATTAACACGTTTATTTAACTCCTTTCATCATTTGTCAAATATTTTTTTTCCCATGCAAAAATAAAAAAATTGTTAACACAATGGCATGTACATGATCAACTTTTAATGTAGTAAAAAAATATTAAGATAATATTGTGAGTATATTTTACTGTATCACGATTCTCTTAAATGGAAAATGTAAAAACAATACTATTTATGCTAAATGAAATAAATCTTAAAATATATGCATTGTTAAACTGAAAAAGAGCATTTAATACTAATAAGATTATAAAATAAAAAGATTAGTTATTTTCATAAAAGTAAAACATACATAAGTATAATATTTAACCTTAATTTTTCTGTTCAATTAAAATACATGTTTTTTTTGTCTCTTAAAGATCATTTTTTTCTTATAAAAAATAAATAATTTTTATTTTTAAAAATAAAGCTTATTTATATTAAACCTTTTAAAAAATTAAAGATGAATTATAATAATCTCTTTAAAATATTAAATACATACAAAATAATTAAAAAAACAACTTTTGTTTAAAAAAGGCTTAATAAATGATATAAACAACTAAAGAAAAAAGGTATTAATTTACATATAAATTAAAAAATTCATTTCAAAGGATACATATATTTAGAGACTTAAAAATAGTCAAATAACTTTTTTATGCAAAAAACAATAATGAACATGAAGGCTTTTTCAACGTGATTTTGGAAAAAAGAACAAATCCTAATCATAAATTGAAAAACTTATATATTCATTTAATGAAATAAATCAAGAATTATTTGTGCTAATAAATAAAAAAATATTAACATATTTATTAAACTTACTTACTTAATCGTTGGTCAAATAATTTTTTCCCCAACACAAATAGAACTCATGATAACAATATTAATCTTTTCATGAACTAAATTGATATTAATTGAGATTCTTTACAACCAGAATCTAGTGATTTTCTCTTTCCTCTCTCAAGCTATAAATTGAAAAAAAAAATGTACTGAAATTAAAAATTTAAAATATTAAGGGATCAAAAATTTATAATTTAAAAAATAGACTAAAGTGAGTTTTTCCCCTATTTGTTAAAATGCCACCATTTTCTCATTGTTTAACACTTTGGTTCTACTTTTTTTTCTTTCAATTTTGTCCCTCCTTAACAATTCTTGATAAATTACTCATGATTTGAACATAAAAAGAATGCAATTGAAGAGATCAAGTTTGAGGACTAAATTATAAAAAATAACTATTTGTAACAAGAGTAACAAGTTTGTAAACGTTTAAGCTATGTGTCAAAAATCAAAATATGAGCACTCAAAGTAGTAACCAGCCAACCTACAAGGTGATGATAACACATTTTTTAGCATCATATAAAAATCTAATTGTGAATTGAAAAATTGATACATGGGTTTAATAAAATAAAATAAAAATATATGTATTTTTTTAACAAAAATATCTTTTTATTATAAACATCATTTTTTAAATAAAAAACTTGGAATGATATTAAAAAAAAATTAATTAAAAAATAAGTCTCACTATTTTGTATATAATCAAAGGAAAAAAATGATTAATTTAAGAAAATTATTTTAAGAATTTATAATAAAAATATATAAACTTCATTTCATTGAATATTCATGATCACAAACTTAAAAAAAACATGTATGGTAGGTTCATATATATATATATATATATATATATATATATGTATATATATATATATATATGTATGTATGTATGTATATGTATGTATGTATGTATATATATGTATGTATGTATGTATATATGTGCGTGCGCTGCTTGCCCAGTCGGAAAGCTAGGCTCCATCTCAGGCGATGGCGATGGATGATCAATAAAATAATTGTTAATATTATTAAAAGAAATTATTATAATTTGATCTTAAAAAAAAATCAAATTTAATAGTATTTAATGGAATAAAATCTGGAAATTTTTTTTTTTTATTATAATGAGTTTTAACTGACTTTCATGAAGGACGACAAAAAAAGTGAAAAACAAATGCTATAACCTTATTTGAAAATAAAAATAAAAATAAAATGGTATTTAGTGAAATAACATCCTAAATATAATTTCAATTATTTTGTTAAAAATTAAGAAAAAAATAAAAGGTTGTTTAAAAAAAGGTTAATTGCCAAAAACAAAAGCTATATAACCTTATTTGAAGGGAAAAAAAAGGAATTAAATGGTATTTAATGAAATAACATCCCAAATATAATTTCAATTATTTTTTTAAAAATTAAGGAAAAAAATAAAAGGGTGTTAAAAAAAAAACCTAATCGCCTAGAACTTGGATGGGCAGCATGAGTGGTAAGAAAAAAAAAGAAAAAAAAGAAGCGCGTGAGCTTGCATATCAAGCCTACATGGCCTGCAAGTAAAGCAAATGATGCATTGTTTGCCGATGCAGATTCCTGCTACTTAACGTAGTTGAAGAGTTAAGTTCCGACTTTTTTGACCCAACAAACCTACTTTTCACACGAAAACAGTTAAAAAACACCATAAAAAGCTTAATAAACCAATTTATAAATTCAAATCATCCTTTAATTTGTTAAAAAAAACACACAAAAAAAACCTTTTTAATTTGTAACAACATTTAAAAAAAAAACTTAAGAACTGAAAGAAATAATAAATAAAATTTTGAATTAAAACTTAAAATCCTAAAACTAAATGGTCAAAATATGAAGTTAATAAATAACACATAGACTGAACATACCTTTTCACACATTTGAAATAAACGTCGTTATTTTTTCTAGTTCACAGGTCTTTTTCTCTTAATCTTCTTTATACTACAAATTCAAACCATACCTCAAGAACATTCGAAGAGAAAAAACAATCAACCCCAAAACACTGCAAGCAGAGATGTAGGGATGCAATCGAATAAACAAAAGTTCAGTAACCAAAACAAAAAAGTAATCCACTATTACAATCAATAATGAAATGTTTATCGGGATTCCTGTGAGAAAAAGGTTACGAATTCGAAATGGCAGTGACTGGAGATTCAGTTTCATTTTGCACGAAGTTTTTTTGGATACTAAACACGCACAACGTTAAGCTTGGGTTAAAATAATAATAATAATAATAATAATAATAATAATTCAGTTTAAAATTAAAAGTAATTTAATTTAATTTAACCAAAGTTACAGTGCTGTGAAAATGCGCCATACGCTGATAACAGCTGGGTGATACGCCAAAGATACACGACATTTCTCAACTGTACAGAGATTAACTCGACATCCTTTTCTAACTCAATACCTTTATCCTTCACTTAAGGAACAGCTTGTGAACAGTAGTCAGTGCAAGAACGTTACACGTTCAAATATCCTTCAGGTTCCGACTTCTATACAAAGATATGATAGCCTTTATGCAGAACTGCAGAAGGATTGGAGGCTTTTAAACATGTAAAAAACAACCACTCTTTTAACACCTGCCCAACTTAATTGTCTGCATTTATTCCAAAGATCCGAACCTTGTGCATATTCGGGAACTTGGCAACAACAAGCACCATCACAGCAAGAGTGTTGAAAATGAGCATTGGATGTTGATAGTCAGTTGTGTGTGAGGCTATCAAGTACCTGCCAGAGACAGCAAATGGAAGTATAATCTCAATTTCAAGCATGGGAAAACAACATCAAAGTAAATTTAAGATCAGTGTAAAAGAATGCTTAGCTTGAATGGCCAACCAATGCATGAAATGAAACACAAAGGGCTTGCCAACGCAAGTGTGTTCTATTACAAATACATGTCAAGGGAAAACATAGTGCTGAGTCACTACTGTCTAGAACACAGCTAATCTGCATGGAAAAGGTTAGACAGCTACCTGGTACTCTGGTTTAGACACACACAACTAGAATTTTTCCCATCATTTGGGCAACTTGAAGACAGAAAAACGGCATTGCTCTATGGAACTAGAATTATAAAAATCTAACCTGAACCTAGGAGCCCACCAATTCAAGCAGATTTTAATTGGCCCATGGAAGCTGCGTAACTCCAGCAACCAATATGCTAACCCATGTGAGATGCATCATGCTTCTCCAAATCAATTTAAGTATGTAACCCAGGAAAGACTGGCATCTCACTAAAGAGCACAATGAATTCTTACAATATTAGATTACTTGCATTCAGTGATTGCTTCCAACTTAACTCAAATTGTACTCCATTGCCATCAACATTAGGCATCAAAAAGTTCAAGCTTTGACAGGATTCAAAGTGCATAGTCTATCATGGAAAGGTAATTAATGAGATCTTAATTTGCTCATGTCTTCCCAAAAACATAATTACATCTCATGGACAGTGAAAAACAGGGGCAAGAGTATTCACTGTAATCCAAATAAATAAATAAATAAGCAGAAGGCCCAGATAAGGACAGCTATGAACACCACATCCACCCACAAATGAGAGAGGTTTCCGAGCTTCATGACAATGAGTTCCACATATATATACAATTCAATCATTCTGTGCATGTATTATAAACAAACAAGATTGACGAGGAGCATAAAGCAAGCAAGAAAATTTTGCTTAAAATGCATATAACTATGAACCAATCAACCAACAAATATTTTTTGGTGAGGAAATAAGGAGCATGTCAGTATGTGCGCACACATGCATACTTATAAATATAAAATTTCTTTCAGAAAACTTACAGCACCACAGGTACAACAGTTAGAAACTTTCTGTTGCGTGTAAGCTGCTTCCCTTTATCTATCTGTTCCCACCAGGTCAGCCGATTATAGATCCCCTGGTCTTCAGCAAATGGGGTTCCTTTCTTCCAGTGGAAAAAGTGATAAGTGATCTGAAGAGCGAAGCATTCTAATCAATCATCGTTCAACAAAAAATGGAGCAACTTAGCTGCGACTGGAAATGACGACAGATAGAGCACTGAAATGAACATAGAACTTGTCATAATAGTGAATGATGATTCATGCAACAGTTGTACAGGTGGGTAGAAAACAGACCAGTGTTAAGCCATTTGTAATGCAAAGAAAAAGAAAAATGATACTTGTTAAAAAGTTCCTACTCTGCTATTGCTAACAGCCACAAAAGCATTCATTCAACTCAATCATACACTATTTACCTACTGTTTCTATTCAAACAATACACACATACCCCCAATGACATTTTTTATATATTCAAATCTGCAGCGAACACACCCTATACCAAACAGTTCATAATGAGGGAAAATAGCAATACTCCACAAAAAAAAAAAAAGGATATACAAAAACTTCAAACTGAGGCAGCATTAAATATTAACACAAGTTACATAACAACTAAACAGGGTCATATGACAAGGATTCAACAGATAGACTGCAGAGGATCAACATATTAGCGTAGTTACAAATCAATCCAATCCCCACATGACAGACCTCAAAAACTTAGTTCAATAGATCTTAATCTCCTCCTGTACCTTGATGTGAAATGCAAGGAATCAGGAAAATTAATCCAAAAGCTTATACTACTTGTTTGCAGACTTTCCATTCAATATATAATCATCGTGACAAACTGGTTCTAAGGGAAAAAAATGAAGCTGTTCTCTTGTGGTTACACCAAGGTAAATAGCCCATCATAGGTGGTAAATCCACAACCTATTAATGTCATAATTAACACGTGTGTTTCCTACATCATTTAGTAACTAAGCTTAGAAGAAAACCAGAAAAGGCTAACAGTTCAAAACATATAGCCTCACAGGTTTTAAGAATGTCTGATTAAATTCCACGTAACCTAATGCTCATGTCTTGTTAGCATAGCTGATAAAGTTTCTTGAGGTCACTTTGTAATAAATTCATACTACTCGTACTAAAGGACCTAGAACCAAATACTACTTGTACGCAGGGTGGATGCAGGTTCAAGGGAGGAGGAGGTTAAAATGCCTGTGAAGAGCGCACAGCCATTCTACCATATCCTTCCAAGTTTAGAGAGACACTCCGATCAATCCTCTATTTTCTTGGACACCTTATTTATTTAGGTTTTTAGCATTCTTTCATGATGTTAGCTTGTGGTCATCTTTTAAGTCCAAAATCCTTCAAAAAACAACTCCACGAAAACTTCATACAAAGTTATCCATTCCAAACTTTCAACCAAATCAATGAGTGTATTGGCAGTGAAACTCTTCTGTTCATTGTAAGGAACGAAACAGAGAGATCAACTTCGCCCAGGTATCTGCATGTAACAAACAAGTGAAGATCAAAGGTGCCCACTTTAGCATTTGAAACCGAAAACACTAATTCTAAGGCTAGCCATTCGATGATAAACATAATCTAATAATTTCACTTAATCAAAATACGATGCAGCTAAAGAAATTTGATAAATTGAGCAAGCTAAACTAAACCCCAAAACCAAACATGGATGCAATCCTTGAAACTCCTAAAATAAGAACAACAGCAGGCTTTCTTTCTTCAAATCCTAGTCAAGAAATTCCAACCTACCCGATCAATTTTTTTTTTTTAAAAAAAAGGGTAGAAAACTTACAGCGAAGTGAGAGAGATTGACGATGGTCCAGGCCATGCCAGGAGAGCAACCAAAGATAGAAAGAACAAGAAGCCAAAAAAAGAATAATATTAATATGTAAGCGGTCCAAACCCCTGGATACATGAACCACTCCGTGTTCCTGTTCAGATCCGCCGTTGGCACCGCCGTCACATACAAATTCGCCATTTCGCTCTCGCTGTCTCTTTCAATGTCTTTTCTTTTCGTTTCTATATCAAGTAATTTTATGATTTACAACCAGTTTGGTAACACAGTGGTTGTATTTTAGATTATTTTTTAATATATTAAAAATAATATTTTTTATTTTTTAAAATTTATTTTAATAATAGCACATCAATAATTTATAAATAAAAAAATGAATTAATTTAGAATAAAAAATAAACAGGTTTTTTTATGTGATATGGTTGGTTACTGATAATTATGAAGATGACATTTTTATTTGATTTAACAATAATAATAATAAAAATGTTTTTGACGGTTATGGTTATTAGATTGTGGCAGAGAAGAATGTAAAGAGTCATGGATGGTAGTGATAATTTTTAAGAATCACAAGAAAAACAAAAGGAATCCTCTCCCGTTCTTGGCTGCTTCGTTAATCATCAACCAGAAAATTAATTCGCTTCTATTATTATCTTGATTTATCAGTTATCACTTAAAAATTTTCTTTCACTGATCCCTTTGCCGCCGATCATTATTTGATGTCATTTCGTGACTGCTTATCCAGAAATATATTTTTAAAGTATTTTTTTAATAAAATATTATTTTTTAATTTTTTAAAAATAATTTTTTATATTAATATATTAAAATAATTTAAAAATATTAATTTAAAGTAAAAAACATAAAATTTTTTAGTTTTTATAAAAATATTTTTAAAATATAAAAACAAATAAAACAAATAAAAAACTAGATTTTCTTAGTCTAGATTGGGATATCTACGGAATGAAAAATATAAAAAACTAAAAAAATTCAAGGATTAATAATTTAATTTTAAAATGTAAAATTAAAAAAATAATTTAAAAATATATTGAAGAAAAAACCTGGAGTTAATTAAAGTTTATTTTATCAATATGCCAGCCAAATCATTCGATAAGGATATAAATACCGGTTCAATGATGATAATAATAATAATAATAATAATAATAATAATAAAAGCGGAGATGGGGTACTCAATTAAACAGAAAATATTGTAACTAAACACAAGGGTAATGCTGTAAATAAGTTTAACATGGAGATATAAAAGTGTTTTGGCTCCTCTCGGGGGGCGGCCATTAAGCAGAGAGAGGGGGAGGATTTTTGCATGTTCGGATGTTTGAAAGGATGAATTTAGTTTTGAATTATATATTTGGACTTGAAAAAGGATTGAGATAAGGCAGAATTGTGGAAAATTATAAAGAAATCATGTCATTCCTTCTTCGTGTAAAATTTTGGCGAAGGCATAAAAATAGGGAGTGAACTAAATTAGTTAATTATTATGAAATTTGAGTTGAATTGTGCTAGGATAGGTGTAAAATGAAGCGTACGAAACTAATTGTACAAAAAAAAAAACTAGAAGAAAATATAAGAAGAAAGGAAAACTTAAATTGGTCGAATGATCAAAATCAATGACATAAGTTAAGAGATAAAAAAACCAAAAAAAAATATTGTGAACAAATCATCAAAAATTAAGGAAACAAAATAATAAAAAAATAAAAACCAAATATAATATAAAAACTAATGGAATAAAATAAGAAAAGAATAAAAAAAAATGCAATTAAAAAAATAATGACAATAATTGAATAATAAATAAATAAATAAAATATTAAGGGATGAAATTGAAAAAACAAAATAAAAAAATATAAAAAAGAGCAATTAAAAAAATAAGGGCTAAAATTAAATACAAAATAAATAAAATAAAATGCTGAGAGACAAAATTGAAAAGAAAAAATCAAGAAAAGAATAAAAAATATTATGTTTGATATAAAAATTAAATATAATCAAATAAAAAGTGATGAGATTGAAAACAAATTAAAAAAAATCCAAAACAAATAAAAAAAATAAAAAAAATAGAACTATAATTGAAAATAAATAAATAAATAAAAAAATCTAAATTTTACCTGGCCCATTATAGATTTCAAATAAAAAAAAACACTTCACCATTGTCATGAATTTCACTGCTCTTGCCTACTCCTTACCTACCTCTCATGCTTCTAACAATAAAGGAGCTTATTAAAAAATTGATTTGCTTTTAATTCAAATAACAATAAAAAAAATCATTATAAAATAATTAAAATATCTCTCGAAGCCTCCTTTCAATTTTTAAAACCATTATGAAATAATTAAAATATCTCTTTAAGTCTCTTTTAAATTTTTTAACTTGAATAGTTATGAAGTGATATTATTATTTAAAAAAAATGATACAAAAGTTCCTTTTAACTTTTTATATTTGTAAGCTTTTTAAAAATATTTTTATATCTTTTAACTGTGAAAAAATATTGATATATCATTATAACTTCAATGAATCTTATAATGATAAATAAATTCCATCATTTTACTCTAAAAATAAATAGGCAAAGACATTATTATGTTATAACAACTTATAGTGTAATGAGTTTTGCTACATTATTTGAGATTTTAGTAGTGATAACAATTTAAAGTATTTTTTATTTAAAAATATATTAAAATATTTTTTTAAAAAATTATTTTTAATATTAACATATCAAAATAATTTAAAAATATAAAAAAATATTTTAAATTATTTTTTTTTAAATTTTTAAAAGCATAATTTGCACTGTGCTTGTACATACTCCCTTAGTTTAGCCTTATATCAAAACATTGATGGTGTTCGTTGTTTTTCAAATGACTTCAGCAAATATTATATTCTTGGCCTACATGTATCATAAATCAGATGAATTTATTTTAAACATAAAAGAGGTACTGTTAACAATTTTTTCTGTTAACATAAATCAGATGAATTTTTTCTAGTATAAAAAAATAATTTAATTATAAATTAAAATATAATGCACATTAAATGATATTTTAAACAAAATATTATGATAATAACATATTGGATAATATATTTTTTAAAATATTATTAAAATTAAAAAAAATATCAATTAAAAAAATAACTCAAGTCAATCTAGTTAAACTTGTAGAACTTGTAACATTGATCATAAGAACAAAATAACCCCATAAAAAATAAATTAAAAAATAATTAGAAAGCTTAATTCCTATCTAACCCAATATTAAAGGATGAAAAAAATTCAATTAAAAAAAACAAAACAAAACTTGATTTAACTCGAGTTAATTCATCAAACCTAAGATATAAATTGTAAGAATGAGATAACTTCATAAAAAGTAGAAAAACATTACAGAGCCCAAATCTAATAAAATGCTGGAAGATGAAACAGAAAAATATCAATTAAAAATATTGCACGTATGTAGCGTTGCGACGATCATCCACCTCCAGGGTTGATGTAAGTCTATCTAGCAAATATAGGAAGATAAAACATTCTTGTCTGTTATTAATAGAAAATTAAAATGAAAGTCGCTACCTAGTATTCTAATTATTAGAAACTCTAATTGGTCTCAAAGATCATGTATATATACTGGTTGTGTAAATGAAATGTATTAACACCTCAATTACATTCTACCTAATATAAGCTGTATTGTTTTGTTATCTGATAAAATCTAAGATCTTTTTGTGGTTTATAATTGTCGGTCTGTCTACAGTTTAAGAAAAGTCCTTATCTGTAAGGAGATTCTTATCTTATCGGGTATAAACCTAATTGCTTGATGTTGTTAAATGAAATATATTTTTAATATCTAGAATATATCTCACATATATATTCATAATCCCTGATAATAAAACAAAAAAAATATTTTTTTTAGAATTTTTTAAATATTGACCAAATTCTTGTGATTTTAATAAACTAGTTATTAAAGGCAAAATATATGCTAAAACATATTTTTTTTGAAGTTTTCATTATTGTGTGAAATTACAATATGATTTTAGCTTTAATAGACTTGGCCATTTGCATAAAATAAAAATATTTTTTTTTATGTTTTAATGAAAACTGAGTATTTTAATACTGGATTCAATATCAAGCAAAATTTAGTGGAAAAATACCTAGGAAATTATAATTTTTTCAAAATTTTTCTTTTTTAAAAAATTTAAAATTGACTCAGACCTAACCCATTAAACAGTGGATCTCTTCATTGTTCACATACAACATGAATAGTGAAGAAAAAGATATAGAAGAAGAAGAAGGAGATGAAAAAGGAGGGGAAAACTGTCCTATAGCTATTCACGGTGCTGCTGTTGGCGGTGGAGGTTGTAGAACATCGCTTATAGTAGCGATGGAGGTACTGGAGATGACCATTCTCACCATTTCTTTCCTTGTGTTTTTTCTTTATGTTTTCCTTCTTGTTTCTTCTTGTGTTTGTTTCTCTATTGGTTCTCTCCTCTCTATCTTGTTCTGCTCCTCTCTTCTTTCTCTTTATTTTTTCTTTGTTTTCCTTCTTCTTTTCCTATGTTTTTTTTTTCACCTCTCATTTTTTCTCTCATTTTTTTTTTGTCTTCCCCTCTTTTTTTTAGCTCTCTCTTCCCCTATATTTATAAACAAAAACAAGAAGAAGAGAGGCCTACTATTGCTGCCCAATCATGGTATAGGGGTAGGGCTGTTGGGGCGGCTACTGTGCAACTATCTTAAGGTACATCCCCTCTATTTTTCCACCACATGGTACCTAAGTGAGGAGTTTTTGTTAGTGTCTTTTTGAGGGTTTTGAAGAAAAAGAGAGAGGAGAAATATAGGGGAAAGCTATTGCTTCTTTTTCCCCTGCCTCGCGCGTCCAGGGAAAGAAGAAGATTTACAATGTTTTTTAAAATAGTACCATTTCACATTTCATTTTTTTATTTTAAAATAGCAGATGAGACGGTGCCATAACTAAGAAAAAACTCAAAATAGAAAAAAAAAGAGATAGATCTTTAATGATATTTTTTTCATCTAATTGGTTGGGTGCTATTATATACCATAAATCAATATACAATAGAAAAATAAATGCAAAACATTGGCAATCTTTCTTGAATAGATCATAAATGGACTTCGAACATGTCTTTTGCTAGATTACATCATGACAAATCATATGGACATGCATGTGACAAGAGATATTTCTATATAGGTTTTTGAATTTATTATTTTCTTAACGAGAGAGGTCACAGTCTCTTACAAGACACCTATATTTATATGGAATGGCGTGCTCTTTTTATTGTTCCAATCTTGAAAGCAAAATAATAAAAACCTTTTACAATTCTTTGGCTTGGTTAAAAAAAGAAAAACTGTATAGATTATTTATAGTTTAGAGTTCAAGATTAAATAAATAAATTATTTTTCTTAGGATAATTGCTTCGCAAACTTACCATGAATTTGAAATATACTATGGATTTGATAACTAAGTCTGAGGCTCCATTAATTAGTGTTTGCCGTGAAACATCCCCTTTTTAGATCCAAAAGAGGCAAAGCATCAAAATGAAGAAATTACGCTCCCATAACCATAACTCATACTATATGACGCCTTAAGTTAAAACTATGGGAGCTATTTCACTCAAACTACACTCGTAGTTTCAATGAACTTGAGGCTCCCGGCATACCAATATTTTATTTTTATTAAAAAAAATACCCTAAAACCCTTATAGTGACTTTTTTAATTTTAGTCAACTAAATCCAATTAGACTACATTGGAAGATAAGTATCAATTATTATTTTTTAAATGTTAAGAAATAATAAAAAGAAACATCAACTTCTTTCAAGAAAATAATAAAATTCGCAAATGTTTCTTAAATAAAAAATTAATTTTAATAATCCTAGTGTTGGGTGGAGGAGAGCAGTTTGGTCGACGTCATCTTGTGTTAAGATAACATATATGTGGAGACGAATTCAATAGTCTCCATTTGGGTTAAGTAATTCTGCAAGTTATATGCATGTAATTAAAAGCATTTTGTTTAAAAAATCAGAAGTCAACGACAAGAATGAAGCCCGAGTTTATATATGGTAAATGAAGATAGCCAATGCTCCTCACGATCAAAAAGGATATAGATCCTGTGATCAATAGAGATCCACTGAACGCACACGAGAGTTGTGTGATCTTGTCTCTGTGGAATCTCTCAGTTCTAATTTTCCTTAATTTATGTTTTCCACTCTTACCTGTATGCAGCGCCTTCTTTTGACTGTTCAAATGTCAACGATGTGAACAGCCCACTTACTGTTCAATCATCTCTCCCTCTCTCTTCCTTGCTATTTACAATCATTTTTGGCACATACTCTCCTTGTTCTTCAATCTTGATCTTAGCTAGCTTAGTATGCAAAGAGAGGAACAAGAAATTCAAAGAATGGAGGGTTTTGAGCATCAAGCGCCATCATTTTTTATCTGCCCAATATCTCTTCAGGTCATGAAAGATCCTGTTACTATATCCACCGGCATGACCTTTGACCGAGAGAGCATTCAGAAATGGCTTTTCTCTTATAAGAAAATCATTTGTCCTGTTACAAAACAACCCCTTTCTGATTTCCGTCTCACTCCAAATTCTAATCTTCTTCGCTTGATCCAATCATGGCACTTGCAGCACGCATCATCATCATCAACAACAAAATTTGTGGAGCCAGAGCCTAATAATCATGATGCCTTGATGAAAGTCCTTCTTGAAGAGATTAAGCAACCCCATTTGCAGGTAAAATCTCTAAGAAAGATCAAGTCATTAATCCAGGAGAGCAGTGGTGATAGTAGCAGGATTACTTGCATCAGAGATGATAGCTTATTTTCTCTAGTAGCATCTCTTGTAGTCAAAACTGAGTTACCAGGGGTTTCACAGATTACTGGTAATGACACGGCAGAAATTATCAATGAAGCTGTGTCTTCTTTGTGTCTTTTAAGGCCATCCGACGAGACATTAAAGATGGTTTCACAAAATGAAAATGGCCTGTTAATCGAATCACTTTGTTTAATTATAACACAGTATTTGAGCAATCTACAGATTAGAATTCAAGCTGCTCTCCTTCTGAAGTCCATATTTGAAGTGGTTGATGGGATTTACAAGGAAGGACTTAGAGTTGAGTTCTTTGAGAGCATCACGGAGATATTGAAGGACCAAATTTCAAAACATGGAAGCCTGACAGTCTTGGCTATTTTGATGGAAGTTTTGTCATATGGGAAGAATAAAGAGAAAGCTATTGAGGGAGGACTCATTCCGATCCTGATAGAATTGCTAGCTGAGGACAATGAGAGGCATGTCTGCGAGATGATGTTGGCCGTGCTAGAAAAACTGTGCCAGAAAGCAGAAGGGCGGGCTGCCTTTTTGGCACATCCAGCAGGCATAGCAGTTGTATCATCGAAGATTTTGAAGGTTTCCCATGTTGGAGATGATAAATCAATAAGTTTGTTGTCATCCGTTTTAAGATTTTGTATCAGTAGAGGTGAGGTTGCACAAGAATTTGTGGAGGTGGGTGGAGTGACAAAGATTTGCTTGGTGATAGAAAGTGGATGCAATTTAAAGACTAAGGAAAAAGCCAGGGAAATATTAGGGTTTCATCTTAAAACATGGAACAAGAGTCCTTGTTTCCCCTCTTTATTTAAAGCTTGATTAATTTCTTTAATCCACAGTACAAACCTCTTTCTTCTTCTTCTTCTTTTTTTTTGAGAATCATTTCTTGCAACAACGTCGTATGCTTAAGTGTATTTTTTTTTTGTCCTAGTACTTTTAAGAAAATGAAATATTTCTTTCTTTTTTTCAATTCCTGTTACTATACAACATCTTCTTTTGTTTTCTGCCGGAGATCTTCACATGTTATACTCTAATATTTATGCTGTTACTGTACTTGATTACATGAAAATTGATTCTGCCACACATATACATGGATATTGCAACAACTTCTTGCTTCATCATATTCCGAATTTTAGTACTTTAAAAGCTTGAAACATCTTCGTTAATTTGATCCCAGGGTTAATTTATAGTCATAAAGTACTTGGACTCAATTACTATAGGAAGGGATATTGAGAAATGCAACCAATAATTCTTAAGACATGCAAGGCACATATGAATATTTTTTTCTGCAAGCCTGTCAACATATATAGAGTAATATATCCAGACTAATTAAAAACCCATATTGCAGACGAACGGAATCATGCGGACAAATCTTTTTTGATAAATTGTATCAACTACTCTCTTTCGGATATGAAAACGCCAAACATCTGACGATAATAGCAGCTGTAAGACTTTTTCTGACGTCGCTAGCTAGACATGCATGGATTAATTTGGATATTAATTAGCGGCCCGTAATTCACATATGCATGCTGCTGTCACTGAAAGGGTCCTTACTATGCTGCCATGCATAACGAATACATAATAGAGCGGGATGCTGCCAGGTATATGCAACTAAATCAATATGCATACGTCAAAAATTAAGGAAGCTGCTAACCTTTTTCTTTAGTTTAGAGTTTGTTTGTAAGTGTAATTATGGTTGTTTTATAAATAAATTTTCATATTAAAATATATGATATTTTTTTATATTTTAAAAATTATTTTTGATATTAGCATATTAAAATAATTTAAAAATATTAATTTAAAATAAATAAAAAATATATATTTTTAAAATTTTTTAAAAATACTTTCAAAACACGGATACAGAGAGCTAAATTTGATTCATGATCTGCAGTCAATTTCAGTGGGCACATTCAAATTAAAACCATTTCGTCCACCCTCGACATACAAAACTTGGGCTTGCACCTTTTGGGACGATCCTTGATGACTGGATGCTTGCATGAAAATTGTGATATTTGGCTTGGTCAACTAATTATGATTAAGTTAATTTTTAACATAAAATTAAAAAGAATGAGTAGATAGTGTGAATATATTTTCTAACACCATTAAAATATGTTAATTGATAATTAGAAAGTTGAAGCATATATTTAATAAAATTAAGTGAAAATTATATAAACAAATAAATCTTAAAAAAGATGTCAATATTAACCAAAGATGGAAAACTAAAAGATAAATTTACATGAAAATATTTAATCTTGTATAATATGTGTATAATATGTGGTACTCTTTAAATTTTTTTATTTAATTATATGATAATAAAAAAAGATTTTCATCCCAAATGTAATAATTTGAATTATGTAGAAGAAATATAATTGTTAGCATAAATTCTTCTTTTGTTATTAGTATATTTTTTCAATACAAAAAAATATATCTTTTTTTAGTTATGTTGTTTATAACGTAGAAATTGTAAGCAATTAAAATCAATAACCAAAATTTTTTTAGCTATTTGAAATAAATATAAAAAAAGATATCTCTTTAATTAAAACCTCTTTCTCTTATTATTACATTCCTTCTTTGTTTTTTTGCTTAATATTTTTTTATCATATGTTATGTTTCTTAAACATAAACTTAACACAATTTTAAAGGCAAGTTTTAATAAAAAATAAAAAAATTATAATTTTGACGTGAATGTATTAAAAAACATAACAGCCATAAACTTGAGAAAAATCATATAAAAATTTTAAGTTTAAAATTTTTAAAAATAGATATTTTTTATGCATTTAGAAAAGTATACATATTAGGTTCATATATAATTATTCAAAAAGAAATTGTTAACATTACCATAAAAGATGCAAATATTAATTGAAAAACATAATTACATAATTATTAAATATCATTCAAATAAATTCATTTAAAAATAATCTAATTACATAAAAACCATTTAAATAAATATATTTAAAAATAATTTACTTATAAAATGTGAAAAGAGATTTAAAAAGAAAATGAAAAGGCCAAGCACGCATGAGTTAGATCAACACGCCTAGTCCACATGAAAACCTAAGCATGTTTGAGTCTAATTTTTAATTTTTCCCTTAAAGGAAGGATGACGTGAGTTTTCTCTAACTTTTTTATTAAATGTACAAGGAGTCATCTATCTATCATTTTTTCTGGTAATTGAAGGGGGTTCAGTAATCAAAACATTAAAGTCCAAGTTTTTAGACTTCAAAATCCAAAGCCCAACACCCTTTTCATCTAAAAACATGAAAAAAAATCTCATAAACCTTTATAACCTCATTTTTTATAACAAAACATATTCAAAAACTCAAAATCAAATTAAAAAAACTTCATGAGCCTCAAATTACATTTTCTAATATCACCTTTAATGAGTTACTCTCTCAAAATTGAATCTATAAACACCAAAATTGAAGATCAAAATCAGGTCACCCGAGAGCTTTCTCACTCCTCAAGATTTTGTGACAACTTTATCTCTCTTGTCTCAAGATCTAATGACTGGAACATAAAATAAAGGAAGTTTGAGACCTAAAAGAAAATTCCAAAAATTGAAGGGATCAATGTAAAAATAAATAAATAAAGGGATTAAAATGTAGATTTATATGCCTTTTAAAATAGAAAAAAGGTTTTTTTTTAATACAAATTTTATCCTTTTTCCTTTAATTTTATTTTCTACGATCACTATAAATTCTTAAATATAAAATTGACATTTCATTTAACCTTTGAAACAATTTATGACACCACTACACATGATATCATACAACCCAAAGGAAATGGAATAATATAGGACTAAAAAATTATAAATTTAAGTATCAAATTAAAAAAAAATAAAGATCAATAATCAAATTAAAAGAATGTAAAAACTTGAGGAACCTAAAACTATATAGAAAATAATGTTATAAATAGTGAAATATGAAAGGATGAATAAGGTTTATGCATTGAAACTTCATTCTCTTTCAGTATTATTAATGATGTTGCCCATGTTACACTATAGGCTGGTAAGAGTTGATTTTAAATAATTTTTTCTTAGAAAAAAGTGAGGAAGAATATGCATATAAGTGTAATAAATCACGACAAAAAGCAAGGTTCCTATTATGAGTTTAAAAAAACCAATTACTTAAAGGAAAGTTGGACCTAAAGTAGAGATGATTGGTTTTTAAAACTTGTTTCCAAGAGATAGTTGCTATATAATTTCCATAAAAATATGTCAAGTTCTTAATATTGTTTTGCAATAATCAAGTGAAAAAAAGAGAGCAAAAAATGCAAGTACTTAGCTAAGTTGTGAAATAAAGATGTGATAACTAAAAATGAGTATAAACTTGCATGTTTTTTGTGAAATAAAGATGTGATAACTAAAAATGAGTATAAACTTGCATGTTTTTAACACTAAAGGGTAAATTTAAGAGTAGGAAACTATCATACAATGTTTAGAGAAAGAAATAAGTAAAACTAATAAAATAAAATAAAATCAAATGAGGAGCAAAACTAAAAACAATGCTATAAATAAAAAGCTATAAGATTAAATGAAGATTGTAAAGCAACTATAAAAGAGCCATAACAAATACCAAATAGTAACAATAATGCTTATTGAAAACAAAAAAAAAAAGAAGAAAAGAAAATAAAGAAAATGAATAACAATAACAACAACAAGTTTTGATAATGAACTTCGATGCTAAAGACTTAAAGATAAAAAACTGGCAATAAATATTAAGCAAAGGTTGTTCTAAGCAAAAATAAAAAAACAAAGTTAAGAAAAGAAGTAGCAAAGATGGGAAAGAGAATACTTATAAGAAAATCTTTTTGATGATTACACTCAACTTGTCTTATAAACCTTGCAATAGATGTAAATTACATTACATCCTTTTATAAATGAAAGTAAAAATCTCTTTAGTTTAATTTTTAGTCATGTCCCATTATAAACCATTAGTCCATTTTAAATGATCCAAAAGCATCATGATAACATACTAGATATAACCACTTACTTGTATATAATTCTTAGAAAATCAAGTCAATAAAAATATAATACTCATTAACTCTTTATAACAACTATGGGAACATTTAATATAAAATTTTGAAAACTTGAAACACTTATCCTATTGTTATATAAGTTTTTTTTTACAACTATTTATATTTATTTTTCTCTAGAATTATACAAGAAAATGTTGATAACTTGGATAAAAGAAGAACATAATAAAAAGCATAATATAATAAAAATTTAAAAAATACATTCAAAGTAGTAATAATAGATGTAGTTGTAAACAAAAGGATGGTAGATAAGAAAAGGTAGAAAAGAAACAAGAAAACATAAGCAATTATAATTAAATCCTAACATGAAGGCCTAAAAACAACAATTGTTAGTAATGATAGAGCAAAAAGCCTTCTCAGCATAAATTGATAAAAACAAAAGAGAAGAAATAGAAAACAAATACATGTAAATGAAGTAAGATGTAAATTAAATGAAAAAAACATAGACCCAAAACTGATTAATCCATCTTATGGCTGAAGAGGTAGAAATCATGAAATAAAAAAAGTCAATACACTTTTCTAAAAGAAAAACACATAAATAAAAGTACAAAAAAATCACAAATAGCCAATCCTTAAAGCAAGGTTATCAATTCCATTCCATTTCATCTGGAATGGCTAAAAAATTGCATACAATTCAAAAAACAGAACAAAATGAAACAATTTTTATTTTATTTTAAATCTCGGTCTGTTCCAAATTTTTCAGCTACAATGTTCCGGTTTTATTCCACATGTTCCATTCTGATCTTGAAAAGCCATTTAATTAAATTAAAATTAGTTCAATTTAATTAATTAAACCACTCAAGTATAAAAAGCTCTTTTTCATTACTATTTTCAATAATAATGATATTAATAATATTATTAAAAATTATTATGACTATTTTCATTAACAAATATTAATTTTTTAAAATTAGATTTATCACTAATATATATGGTTTATATTCATATTTATTTTTTCATGTTTATACTTTTTAGGAATTTGAACAAAATAAGAGATGCTTTAGATTCCATTAGCCTTGATAATTTTAACCTAACTTTATATTTAAAATATTTGTGTTAAAACAATTAACTTTCATAATATTTTGATATTTTATTTAAATTGAATTACTTTAAGTTAAAGATTATTTAATCTTGACTATTTAGAAATATTTTAAATTTTAAAATTATATTTGTTTGATATTGTATTTGTATTGCATAATTTATAATTAATTTATCTTAAATTTGACTTATGTTTATTAAATATACATATAAATAGTATAATTCTGAAACAGCATGCGAAAACATTTTGAAATTGAAACATTTCATTTCAATTGAAAAAATAAAATTAAAACTTACCTTAAAGCACAAGAAATATGTAGTGATTGGAGAAGACATGCCAAATTGATCACTTATAGAAAAAAAGAGAGCATCCTTCAACCATGAACAAATAACAAATAACAAATAACAAATAACAAAGACATGGGAAGATAAGAAGAGATATAATAGAAAAACGGCATCAAGTTCATACCGTTAGTTTATAAATTGACAGCAAAAAAAAAAAAAAAAACTGATCAAACACTAAAAACATGCAAAATAATAATAATAATAATAATAATAAATAAATAAATAAAATAGTTAACTCCAAACCTAACCCTACATCAGCCTAATAGTAGAATACAACTTTAAAGTTTGTAAATACGATAGTTTAAAATTCATAAAAGAGAACAATTTTGTGTCTAAAAGGAATGAGTCGTTTGACAAATATTATTAGATTAAAAAACAACAATTTTAGGACATAAAATATTAAAAGAACAAATATTACAATTATGCGTACTAGACATGCTTGCACTGGAAAGGAAAAAAGAAGAAGACCCAATTCTTGGCAAGAACAAAACATTAAACTAAATGTAAGCATGAAAAGACAAATTGCAAAACTAGAAAAAAAAAGAAGTTGATTAAAAGAAAGGGGAAGTTAATTAAAAGCCGAATGTAGGAAAAGATACTCATTTCTCTACTTTTTACCAGCATGTCTTCTCAAAGAGCACCTATCTCTCTTGCAATCACTCATGAGTGCTATTTTTTTTTTAATTATTATTATCATCAATGACACCATAAGGCATAGCAACAAATATATATACTAACGAGAGAAAAAAAATCTTCATTATTAGGCCACTCTCTCCAAGGTAAGCTGACATGTTTATAAACCCTTAGTCACCAATTAAATGAAAAACATGACAAGTTCATTCAACAATATAGAAATCCATTACGAATAGCAGAGCATACCACACAAGGCCACAGGGCCACATTGTTCTCCCCTGCTCCTGCTCCTGCTCCCTTTTCAACACATCTTTCTCTTGCTCCTCACAATATTCTCCTGTTGAAAATACTCATTTCCTCATATATTTATTAACTTGAGCATCAAAAGATCTCTTGTTCTAGTTAAGGAACTTGTTTTTGTAAGAGGTCTTATGGAAGTCATCTTGTCACTTCATCAACCAGTTTTTAAGCCCATTCATTCCATCAACCTAAGGACCGACCATTGAAAACCCAATCCTTTTCACGACTTCATCACATACCAATATAGACTTGGCTCCATCTTCAATTTATCATCGTCTTTTATTTTGGAAACTGCTTATAACTATCTACCGCTATAAAAAGGGTCAATGCTGTTTGTGATCGTCCATAAAAGTGCAGATATAGCCGCCATCCATTTGTTGCCTAGCTCTTCAATGAACGGGTGTCGAGATGAAAAGGCCCCAATCGATATGCAAAGATGAACTAAATATTCATTAAATACAGTAATTTAAACAATCTAATGACAGTCCACCCATACCAATTAGCAAAACCCTAACTTTAATATAATTGCAGAAGTTTGTGTTTATAAATAGAAAAGGAGCAGGTCTGGTGGAGGCTTACTCTAGATGTAATCGATTTTCCTTCAATTTGGAGCTATAATTTGAGAAATAAGACAAACCTCAAGAACTATGAACATCATAGGGATATATAGTCTTAAGATTTGTCATTTTTCATGGTAAAAACATTTAGCGGTCTCGATAACTACCAGTTATCACACATCACACACGTCCAACCCCTTCCACTCAGCTATTCTAAGACACATGATATTCACTGAACAACTTTAAATGTTGTCCTTGTCAAGTGGACAATATACATAACCTTAACACCCAATTTCGATAGCGATCCACGGCTATTACCCCAATATCTAATAAAAAAGGGCAGGAAGATTGATATTTTACTTTTCTCTTTGTGCAAACTGATAAGATTCATGAATAATATATATATATATATACGCACGAACCCTTAAACAATTCTAATCTTATTCATCTTCTTGTACCTTCTTTTTTTCTAACGCACTCTACAACACACCACACGGTTTTCTTTAAGCTTTTTTAATCTTGTTGACCAACATCCCCACACTAACTTAGCTATAGAGGATCCAGGGGACTTACCTTGCCGAATCATCAGCATTTACCAAATATCAATCCAAATAAGCTGTGATAGGAAGCCTACATTCCTGCAGGGGTTATTCGACCTCATCAGCTATAGGCTCTACTGAAAGGTTACTTGAGTGATTGATTAATTAAGATTTACTTTCGGAGCCTACCAATATGTTGCTTAATTCAATCCAATTTCAATCAATTCCATGCAAATGGTTGGAATCATTAAGTTTAATTAAGCTGTAGAAAAAATAATACCATGCCATTAAAGAAAACTTGCAAGAAAGAAGATCAATACACAAATATTAAACCATCAACATTACATCTGTCATGTCGACGGCTTCATTAGCGACACCTATAAACTCTAGCCAGATCAAGAGCTGCAAGATGTTGCTTATTCAAATTTCCAACAACTTTTGGCCCTTTGTTGAGCATGAACAATACCAGAACCAGATTAAGGAGCAGAAGTTGATTTTGAATGTGACATGTACTCGTGTTCTTGACGTGTCGACCCTGCAACTGGGATATGTTGCATGCATTTGGGACCTTAAAAGATCCAACTGTAGCAGCATGCTATAGTTGACACGTAGATTGTCAATGTGTCATGCACTTCTGTGTCTGTCTGTGCAGAGAAAGGGGGAGAGAGAGGATGTTCTAAGCAAGCCAACCTATATGTGATAGTCGAGGACCTGAAGTCGCTTTTCAATTGGCTCTTGCTGTGAAAAAAGATGCCCTCATGGATGACACTAATGCTTTTATTTCACGATTAAATTAGTTAAGAAATCAGCAGAGCGGAAAAAATCATTAAAAAGTTCGGAACATATAAAATCATTCAAGTTTGAACTCATTTTGTATTAGTAGATTATTAGAAATGAAATGTCATTCAAGTTTAGTGTAAGCGCACTAAAGTGTGATCTATATGCTTATTAATTTCGTTTTTCACTGGACCTAAAATTAGGTATCTTCCTATATCTCCCTGTGTCTTCAAGTATATAATTGTGGGGTGTCACACCATGGATACTAGTCGATTTAGCTTCCAGCTTCTGTGATAGGTGGCCTCAAAACTTTCTGACCGAATAAAATAAAATAAATAATGCTATAATTGCTACTTGCAAATTGCATAGATTGAATTCAGTTCAAAGGGAGTATATATATTGCAAAGCCAAACCATAAAAAATTTTAGGTTTTTTTTTTGGTTGGATAAAAAAATCTCAACTTCTTTTATTACAAGAACATGTATAGTTATTGTAGAACTTCACTTGGTTTAATCAGCTAGGATGGGAATGATTCTGAAACCAAATTAATTATCAAGTTGTGATAGGACAATGACCCCATGCATTCGTAGACGAACTAATCACAGCACTTGATACTGCCAGAATATTCCTTAGCATTGATGGAATAATCTGTCAGTATTAAAAATATACAGATATAATTATATATAGCAAATTGTTGTTGGAAAATATTTAATCAATAATATAATTATTGATAAATCTACAAATAAAAAAAAAACCATCACACAAAAAAAATTATTAGCATTTATTCTGTTGATAATCCTTTAATTATTATATTACTGATAGGATAAATTGTTGATAATTATATCAATAATCATAAATATATTATTTCTGCAATTAAATCATTATATATTTGCATCTAATAGTTGCAAATTCTATAAAAAAAATTTAAATCTCTAGAACTTTACGAGGGATTGAATCCATCGATAATTTCATTTATAATTATCAATGATAAAGTTTTGTAATTTTTTTTAATTTTCTAGAACTTTTTTAAGAAATTATTTCATCAATCATTTCATATGTGATTCAAAGTTTGTTAGTAATTCCAACAACATTGTATTTAATATTTTTTTAAAAAATAAAATAAACAAAACAAAAAAAATACAAAAAAAGGAATAAAACTAAAACAGAAAACTAGATTTTTATTAGTAATTTAAAAATATTATTTAATACAATTTATTTATGGACAGAAGCTTAAGAAAAAAGATAGAGGCGGAGACGGATCTTCACTAGAACCAAGAAGGTAATAAGGTAGACCACATGTACCGCTAAGGGTTAATAATAGTTGCTCAAGGACATTCACTTTATCCCTCAAATTAGTTGTATAGGATCTAAGTTAGGTCATTTCAATATTAACTCGAGTCATCGAAGCTTTAACTTGTTGTCATATAATTACTTGGATGACTATAGATTATTGACTCAAACTTGATTGCGAGGAACCAATGATCGATACACTACGAGTCATAAATATATCCTCATCTATAGTGTTGAAGATACCATAAACTTGATTTTTATCAAGTTTACCAGATAATCCAACCTCCAACCATAAATTCGGATCGAGTTCTGGATGGGTCAAAGAATTGCTCCAATATTTCTCCTACAATCAGGTGTTCTATGTTTTTGATTAAAAAAACAAGTCATCAAATTTAAAATAATAATAATAACATAAGAAAAATATTATTGAAATTCAACTTACCATAAACTTTTAAGCTCGTTTATCCACAAGTTATTATATTCCTTTTCGATGGTCCTCATTTCCTTGACAATTTTGGGTTTATATTGAATATACCCATAAGCTTTGCACTTAGTTAAATATATATTTTTAAATTAGTAAAACATATAAAAGTTTATACATGTGTCAGTTTTCGAGTATCATAGGCCAACGTATTTCATTATGGATTCAACAACATAAAATTTCTCTTTCAACCTATTCCCTTCAGGTGAAATATTTTTTTTCATATTCGACAATTCTGTCATAACCATTCTCAATCAGCTTATGATCTGATTTGATGATAAATACTTACGTAATGACCAATAATTTACTGTGATTTGTGCATTCATCTCATAATGGTTCATCAAAATCTTTCAAAAGTTTATAAAACCTAGCTATGTTTGGATTTGGTTCTTCATCTACGATTAAACATTCACCTATATAACCTTGATTCATTCTTATTGCATCTATAATCATATTTCTATAATAATTACTCTTATTATATATAACTTCATGCATGGTGCTAAAACTAGAAGTTGACCCAATTATCTTTTTTAACATGATATCGTAAGGAACATATAGTTCTCTGTGAGTAAACCAACATAAGTATTTTTTTCATAAATATTTTTCATAGAAGGTGCATCGTAATAACATCTAGGTTGAGAAACTTTTTATTTTTACACCTTTTATATGAACATTCAATATCGCTTCCATTAATATTTTTCAAATTATATAGTATATAATTAATAAAACCCTTAACTTCATTACAATAATCCATCTAGCATAATCTTTCAGGTGAAACTCGATACATCCAAAAATAGTCATCCATTACTTATATGAAATTTATATATAATATTAATGATAAGATGTTTTAATTAATAATGTTAACTGAATAAATTATCAATACCTAAATAATTAGTTATCATTAGTTGAATTCAAAATTATTTAATTTATTTTAATATTACCCTTTAATGATTATCAATTTTCAACAAAAATAAATAAATCAAATTCCTCCCAATTTACCTAAATCTTTAAATTAATGATAAAATTTATAAAATATAAAATTTGCATATTAAATAACCTATTATTTATTTCATTATAAAATACCTAAGTTACAAATTATAAAAATATAAAACTCAATTTCTTCAAATGATAAACAAGTACAATTTTTCAAAATCTTAAACAAACTTCAACATGTATAAATCATACATTCATATAATAAATTTTTATAGGAAAAAGCTATAGAACAAGCAAACATATAATAAAACTATATATACTACATAAAAATACCTAAGAATTAACAAAAAAAAAGAGTTACAACAAAAAACAAATAGTTTTGTGTACTTGATATAATGAATCTTAAAATAATAAATAAATCATAATAGAAAAATTGATAATCTAAGTGTTGAGTGGTTGAATTTGTAATGATGATAGTTTGATTTGCAACAAAATAAAAGAGGGAAGGATGCTATTTTCTATATAAAAAAAAAAGAGAAGAAATGAAGGAGGACAAAATGAGAGGTTGTTTGGCAAGTTATAACTTAAATATTACTAATGGATTCACCGATGGATATTATCGATAATTATATTTTATTTGTAATCCCATCTATAACACTAACACGTATTTTTTTTTCATTTCTTGATTTTCAATTGTAATTCCCTTAATATTTATTAATGAAAATGTTTTATTTGAAAATACCATAAAAAACAACAATGTTATTTTTTATTAGTAAATATCACTGCAATTTACTAGTGGTAATTTTTTAGTCCCACTTGATTACAAGTTAATGCTGTTTGACTTGACCGTGAAATCATATTAAACTATATTTAAGTTCAAGAATGTTAAACTAGTTAGGGTGATGTTTTGTATTGTAGTTAGACTATACTTTTAAAAAAAATTGAGTTTTTTTTAGTTTTGATTTTTTTGTGTGTGTTTTAGATTATTTTAATGGTCTAATATCAAAAAATAAATTTTAAAAAATAAAAAATATTATTTTAATATATTTTTTAAATAAAAAATATTTTAAAAAACAACTTCGAATCTAATACCCTCCTAACCATGCTTAATGACTAGTTGAGATAGATTACGACAAGTGCAAAAATATCACAGGAATAAGGTTTCAAAACTACAGGGACATGATAACTATATGGATGACAAGCGATTATATATATATATATATATATATATATAATGTGTGTGAGCTATGAAAGCTCAATTAATTTGTCCAGAAATAAGGGCGCTCTCAATGAAATTAACAGAGACATATATCGTACAATATCTACCATAAATTGTATCTGGATTGATGTCTTGGCTTATTACAATCTTCCCTAAGACTTACGAATCCTAGTTTTTAACACCCACTTCTTAACTGATCCTAGAACTAGTTAAAGTGTAACAATCTCCTTCTAAGCAATATCCTTTGGTAAATTGCTGTTTTTCAGACACAGAATTTCCAGGATTCTAAGAGGATTCGATGTGCTGAATAAAAGAAACAAAATTCTTGAGTGCATTATAATGCTTCTATGATGTTTCCAACTTTGTTATCTCTAAGACAACATTGCCAGGACTCTAAGGGATCTCTGTGCTTAATAAAACAGCCACTTGTGCAGAAGGATAGGAGCTCGAGGATATCACTACAATTTATTAAGTATAGCCACAACGCGATGACGTTTACTGGCAAAAGCTGGACTAATTTTTTAAGGCCATGTCATGTTATCTCTTGTAGATACGTGCTCTTTGTGCTCTTCTAAGAAAAGCATTGGCCCATAAAGAATTGCGTATCTTTGGTCACTAACGTGTCAAACGTACCCTAGCTAGTTTTAATTTACCCACCAAGAACCACAGAAAGTTTCTTGTACTACAATCTACCTTTGTACAGATTTACTTTTTTGAGGACCTAGCTAGCTAGGTACGGAGTAGAGGCTGGCATGTATATAAATGCTTTGTTGGAGTTAACTAATCTCAGGTCTAACCAACAACCAAGCTATATGTTACATGGAAAATAAGCCTATCAAAGCCTAGAACTTTCTGTTAGTGTTGTTGAAGCTTCTCTAGCTATATACATCCCTTTTGCTAGAAGACGCTGATATAGCAAAAATTGATTCAAAAGAACAAACCACTTGGCTACATCAATCAGATTTGTCCTACCAATCTTATCTTAACTTGCCATTTTTGTGAAGTTTTCAAAATGGTGATGGGAAACAGAGCTCCAAACAAACTGGAATGGAGGATAAATGTACGTAATGGGACATCAGAGATACTACAGCCTGAGTCTGACTTAGTCCACAGAACATGGTCATGGTTGAAGGGTCTGCTAGGAGAATTCATGTTGAAAATTTGGAATTTTTTGGAGAAGGCTAGGAACATGGCGGTTGCTGAGCCTAAAAAGGTTATCCATTGTCTCAAAGTAGGGGTGACACTCACAATTGTGTCACTCGTCTACTATATGAGGCCTTTGTATGAAGGCGTTGGAGGGAATGCTATGTGGGCGATTATGACAGTTGTGGTGGTTTTTGAATACACAGTGGGTTAGTACTTCAAATTAAATCGCAGCGATTTGTGAGCTTTACTTTATTTTCTGTTTTCAAGTATAATATCTCCTTTATTAAGAACTACTCTAGGCTCGAAATAATAATTGCAAGCTGTCTGTCTTGCAGGGGCAACACTATATAAATGTATTAACAGAGCAATAGGTACTTTCCTTGCTGGTTCACTTGGCGTTGGCGTTCATTGGGCTGCAAGTCACTCTGGAGATAAACTCGAGCCCATAATTCTTGGAATCTCAGTTTTCCTCCTTGGTGAGTTAGAATCTGTTCCCAAAGCAGACCTCCCCTTGCGATTCTTCCTTTTGTTTTCTGTCTTGTTCCATTTATGACTTGCGTCCGCTCACACACCTTTGTCTAAGTTACAGCTTCAGCAGCAACCTTTTCGCGGTTTATACCATCCGTTAAAGCCCGATTTGATTATGGTGTTTTGATTTTCATCCTGACCTTTAGCTTAGTGTCCGTTTCTGGTTATCGCGTGGATAAATTGATTGATGTTGCACATCAGAGGTTGTCCACAATTGCTATTGGGGCCTCCCTCTGCGTTCTTATATGCATGTTATTCTATCCAATCTGGGCTGGCAAAGAGCTTCACAATTTGATTCATCGTAACCTAGAAAAGCTTGCTGATGCATTAGATGGTATGTGCACACAGCCAACCATGAAAATTGAATTCATTTATTTCAACAGAATGACAATATAACTGCTAACATGAATTGCAGGATGTATTGCTGAGTACTTTACAGACAGCAGTGCCGGAGATTCTATGAAGAAAATTGGAGGCTATAAATGTGTTCTAAATTCAAAGGCAGCTGAAGATTCTATGGTAGGTTGCTAATCAACCCAAGTCATTTGAGCAATATATTTTAAGTGAACTTGTTGCAATGGTTGATAAACTTCCCTTTAAAATGTGTAGGCTGGCTTTGCAAGATGGGAACCTGCACATGGTAGATTCAACTTCCGGCATCCATGGAAGCAGTACCTGAAGGTTGGGGCGTCACTGCGAAGCTGCGCATATTGCATTGAAACTCTCGATGGTTGCCTAAACTCAGAAATTAAGGTAAAAGCCTGAAAATGGAACTCACATCTATCCAACTTTTTCAGGTATTCTTGCCTCCGTACTCTCATGTACTTTATCCTCTCCAGACTTTTAATACTGGAAACATTAATGTTTGGCAACAGGCACCTGAGCTTCTAAGGAGGCATCTCAGAGATGCCTGCATCACATTGAGCTCCTCTGCTTCGTTTGTCTTGAAAGAATTGGCTGCTACAGTTAAGACCATGAGAAAATCATCAGAAATAGACTTCTCAATTGGAGAGATGCAATTTGCAGTACTAAAACTTGAAAACGCCATGAAATCTCTTCCTAACCACCTTGCTGCCACACCATCCTCAACATCGGATGGAGATGCCAAAACAGAGCCTATCAGAAAAACCGCTACACGATCATCTGTCATGGAGATTCTTCCACTAGCAACATTGGTATCCGTGCTAACAGAAACGGCAGCAAGAATCAAAGAAATTGCTGATGAAGTCAATGAGCTTGCAAAGCTTGCAGATTTCAAGCCTCCTAACACCAAAGAGGCTAGCCAAAGCCAATCCAGCAACCAAGTTGACGAGCCATCAAACAATGAAGAACGCACCAAAGGTCTGGGATAATCCTGATTTCACTGTCCATTAACTCAAGTTGTTTCTGGTAGAAAACTAATGAAGCACACAGTACTCTACAGCAAAGCAGATCGTAATTGCCAAAACTTTTTAAGCTATGCTTAAAGAAACCTTACTTTCAGTTGCCATGCGTAAAAAGCAACTTCCGTCCTTACTCTCCCAGGATGTACTCGTGCTGGTGATTTAAGCACTTATCTCCCACTGGAATGTTAATTTAACTCACAGGTTGTTTTGAAAGACTCGTTTCATTGCTTGCTTAGGGCAATTGCCCGGAACCAACCAACTTAATTTATGGATTCCACCTGGGAAATCTTTTGTCGTGCGCATTGCATCATCAAATCTTTCATGGCTATTCAAATATAATATGTTGAAAAATATCACAGAACAAAAATGATAATGTTATCGAATTCCAGAACCCTGTATTGCAGTACACGTCGGGTGAACCATTTTGGAGGTCGGTGGTCCATTCAACTAGATTCTTCAGTTCGAAAGAAACGAATGACGAATCCACTAACTACGCAAAACGTAGAATGCATAGGATCCCAGGAGTTTAAATTTTTTTCCTTAAAAAAAAAAAGAGAGTCAAATTAGAGAGAATCCAAATCAATAGAGACAAAAATGCCAAAGAGAAAATTTACTCTGTTATTCTGTTACAAATAGAAATTGAGAAAATTTTAAAAGTTTTGTTTTTGTTTAAAATTATTTTAATACGCTGATATTAAAACTAATTTTTTTAAAATATTATTTTAAAATATTTTAAAATAAAAAATATTTTAAAAAATAATTACCACTAACTCGTATATTCTCTTTCTGCAGCGGGGTACATACAAGTAATGTGATATAATAATAATAAATAAATAAACAACCCCGCTATGAAACGAGAAAAATGCCACCCAGTACATTTCACCATCAAACGATGTTATTACCAAGACGTTTTCTGCACAAGATACTGGGATGTTCTACATAAGTTTGTAAGATTATAATGATGCAAGGTTCATGCTTTAGATATTGTGCATAACCAAGTTTATCACTCAATTTATTGGGCAATGATCTTGCCACTTCAAGTATAGGCAGCAGGAACCGCATCTGTTACACCTGATGTCCAAAAGCGGAGAAACACGCTCCCATGGCTTTGACAAACCACTAAAGTTGAAAGATCAAATTTCAAGAGTAGATAACTATAACAGACCAATATAGGCCTTCAGAGGGTGAACTTGATTTATTACACAGCCAACAGCAACCGATTTACCAAGAATGATGAAAACAACAAACTCCCATGTACATGCACTAACATCAGCGAATTCTTACAATGGAGACACCAATGACATGCATATACACGCATCTTGACGTGCAAAGAGATGAAATTCACATCACCTGGCAATCATTGCACCAGAAGCATCATCATCTTCAGGTGCTTCCTCCAAAGGGCCAGCCCAGCTCAGTTTCATAGCCAAGTCTTCCACGGCCACCTTGATTACATCACTACGGACACCTATATCAGTAGCGTATCTGCTCATGCAGAACATTCCAGCTGTTACCGTAGCAACACCAACAGGGCTAGGTATTAACAGGTTTAAAGGAGATGAAAGAATTGCAGCCAATGGAGCACCAATAACAGTAGAAGCTTGACCACTTCTTCCAACCCCCAGCTTGTCCATTACCAGAAGACCTGTCTTGCAGTACATTGCAAAATCCTCGCAGTTGTTCTGAAACACGTCATAATTGCCAAATCCATTTTGAAGAAGATACATTGCTCTGTGGATAACAGTTTCTGGGGGGTCAGATGCTGCAGTGGTGCATGTGCCTCCACGTGCTTTTGCAAGAAAAACAGTAGGAGGCACCCCATACCCAAAGCAGTAAAGAGATCCTTTTTTAAGGAAGCAGTCCAGGCATGAGAGGACTACACCACTATCAAGTTGTCGGAATCCACAGTCAGGAAAGGTTTCACAGGATGATGGGAATGCTTGACATTGAATTATAGAAGTCAGAAGATGTATCAGAGCTTGAATTTGCATTCTGCCTAGGAGTAAAATGGACCACCTTGCTTCCACCAACAAAGATGCCTGCACAATCAAATAAAAAAATATAGCTTCTGCTATATGTCTACCTACGGAATGGAATGCTACAATCAAACAAGATTACCATTGGCCATTTAAAACCTGTCCAACTGCGGCTGTAACTCATTAACAGAACAAATGCAATATAAAAAGTAAATGATATGGATAACAATTTTAATTGAACAAAAGGTGAGCTTGAGCGTGCTTGTTAGGCAGTAAATGCTATTTAAAGTAATTATTTATTTAAAACCATTCAGCATAAGAAAATGCAATTCCAGGTCAATAACTGCTTGAATTTACTCTAGACCCTCACATGGAGTTTTATACATGAGAGAAGCCCAAGTTAGAGATAAGTACATAACAACATTAAGAGCTAAAACCCAAGAGAAAGCACAAACAACTTTAAGAGCTAAACTCAAGTTAGAGAAAAACACAAAACAACTTTAAAGAAATACAAGTTACAGCTAAGTTTATAACTATTAGAGTTGATACATGAGATTAGTTGGTGAAAAATATATTGTGTGAATGGAAACTCTACAGAACAATTAGTTAAGAACACTTAGAAACGAATTGCAAATCTATTGATTCAAGACCAAAATTAATGAATAATACCAGACGCAGGTGACACGGATTAACACCCCTTTCTCATTATGAGCTAAAGACGAGCTGGGCACATAGCCCATAGCTATAAAATGCCCATGAAAAGCAGCTTCCAAGAACACTAATGTAGGGATGTAATTGACAAGAATCAAATGGTGGTGTCATATGACACTAATGTAGCTGAACAGCCACTGACCACCGAACTTGTTCACGTCACTAGCCATGTAGCCCTAGACATCTTGAAAGGCTAATTTACTATTACCAAAGAAGCAAGGAGTACAGATGTGCACAAGTAGCTCCCCATGGTAGGCATGTAGGCATTATGCAAAGTTCTAAAAGCACAATTTAATCCTGATGGTAGGCATTCAGCTTCCAATTCCCTAAGGCAACACAGAGCAGTCACAACCAAGGAGATACAGACCAAGATTCAGCACTGGATAAGGGCTGAGGACCACTAAAAAGAGCACATTTGAACATTTTCCTATAATCAAAGGTACGGCCCATTTTATGCAAAACTACTGCTCAACACCAATCTTCATGCTGATGGTGTTATTTCCATCAATCAACGCCCTAAAGTTATACCAAGATAATGTCATCACTCTTTAAGTATCTTCCTAATCTCCCCGCTACAAAGCATAACAAAAAAATGTGTAAGAAGGAAAGGTAAATAAACAACCACCAAGAAATCAAAATGCTAGCAAAACGATGACATAAGAGCTAAATGAGCACCAAATGTTAAGACAGTGACGTCTCTAGTTTTACTCTTATCAAATGATAAACATGATAAAGCATAACTTTGCAATAAAAGAAACTTCAACTTGTGCCCATCTCTAAATTCTCAAAGAAGGATTTAATTTCCTATAAAAGTCCAAATGCGAATTATATGAGCACTTTTAGATATCATTCGTGAACCCAATCCAACCTAATTAACATCCACAGCCCAGAAGCAAGAAGAAAATACAAAAAATAAAAATAAAAACTTCGAATGAGAATTACATAAGAAAGACCCACATTGCAAAACCCAGAAAGAAGAAAAAAGAGATGAGATACCATGGTGAGAGTAAGTGAAAACAGCTCTGTAAGTATAGACATGATCCCCTGGTTTGATTTCACTTCTCTCGACTCTATGGCTAAGGAAACCCATCTCTCTCCTCTCCGTTAGGCCACTAGTAAATTTTACTCCAAATCAATGGAAACAGCACAGTACCTGGTATGTTTTAGAGTGTATTTCTTAATGCGGTAGTTTTTTTTATTATGATTTTAAAAAAATATTTTATAATTAAATTAAGATTAATTTTATATTTATACGTGTTTAGTTAAAATTAAAATTAAAAAATAATTTAATATATTTAATTAATAATATTTTTTAAATTAAAATTATAAAATAATATAATGTATGTATATATATATATATATTAGTTGTTCTAAATTTAGATATTATATATTTAATAACTACTATTACTTCATGAAATAAATAATGATTTATATATAAAATTTTTATTATTTCATTAAATCATCTACAATCACATTATGCTCAAAATTTATTTGACAAGAATTATAGTTTTTATAATTTTTTAAATGTGTAACAAAATTAAATAAAATATTATTAGAAATAAAATTGATATTACATTGCGAGTGAATTTTATTCACTTTACACTTTCAAGAAAAAAATATTATTTATATGATAGTGCAAATAAATTTAATTCAGTCTAAACTAATTTTTTTAAAATTGTTTAAAAAATGAAAACACTGTAAAAAAAATCACTTTTTGCACTTAGCTTTGCTTAAAACCTAAGAATAACTTTAAATCATTTACAGCTAATGCTATTTACAAGTTTACTGAGAAATTTTATCATGAAAATTTTAATGAACAAGAGATATATTATTTGATATCTCAACTAGAGCATTATCAGATTGATGTGATTCATCATGGAAGCTTACATAATATATCTATAATTTTTTAATTATATCAAGGATTAGTTGAAACAAATAAGTTACAGCATTATCATTTTGATTGACATGTTGATTTATCTTATTTTGATTTTGTCTATTTTCACTGTCATTATAAAGCGAGCATTTTCAGTTATGAAACATGTTAAAATTGTGCTTTGCAATAAAATAGAAGATGAGTTCTTAACAGATTTTATGATGATTTACATTTAATGAGAGCTTGTTGAAGATATTTATTCGGATTCGATTATAGATGAATTCTATTATACAAAACATCGAAAGATATAATTTTGATAATATAATTTATTTTTATTTGTATTTTGAATTTTATGTACTTTAAATTTTATTTTATTTTTATATTTTATATTATGTATTTGAATTAAAACTTTATTGTTAACTTGATGAATTTATATATCTAAGTGAATGATTAATCTTAAAAAATAATTTATATATATTTATATCATAGCTCAGGACAAGAAAAATTGATGAATTTATATATCTAAGTGAATGATTAATCTTAAAAAATAATTTATATATATTTATATCATAGCTCCGGACAAGAAAAATTTCTGGCTTCATCTTTTGATATGTTGATCTAAAAGTAGAACTTGATGCAATACTGGGATGAAAGAGGATGCATTGGAGGCTGCTAGAAAGAGATGGTCACAAAATAATAAGTTGGTTGTTCATTGATTAATAGAACCTGTCACAAAAACGATCGTTTGTGTGTTCTTCTTCTATCTTTTTTATAATAACTTTTACCATTACTTTGCTCAAGGGTTTTAATATATATATATATATATATATATATATATATATATATATATTTAACTGAATTCTATTTTAGTTACGACTCTTTTTAGTGGAAGCTGTGATCCTTGGGACTTCATTTTGTGCTTTGCGAGCTAATTTCTTTGTGGACTTCGTTTGTAAGCGCAAGGTACTGTATATAATTGTCCTAACTTGCTGGTAATTTTACATGGTACCTGACCTCTCATATTTTCGGCATCACTTACCATTATTACTGCTAGAGTAAAATGTTGATTATATTTCAAGCATTGTTGTGCGCGTAAAAGGAGATATATTGTCCCAAGTCAAGGTCCGTAGGAGAAATTGATAGCAAGGCATCAAGGGTTTGCAGTCGAGTCCATGCAAGTTTTCAATTCTTGTTCTTTGTTGTTTTATATATAATTTCATAATCTGATATCAGGTATTGCCAAATAATTTGGAGAAGAAGCATTTCCAATCGACATTGATGTCTTAAAATTGTAGCATCGAAGACAAAAAGGCCTGCTGGACTCAACTTTCAATGATTTAAGAATGGAAACTTGAAACAAGAGAAATATCTGAGTATAATTGATGAGGCTTACAAGGCACTGCGTAGATGACAAGTCTTGATCACACCACAATTCTGCAGTAAATGTCGAAATCTTAAAATTAACTAGCTAACAGGGGTAATATAATATTTTCATAAGGTTTCATTAGTCATTATCACGTTAAATAAAGCCATATATATATATATATTTAAAGTCCAATAAAATGATCTAATAACCTTAAAAGTTAAAAAAGTTTAACTGACATCATTGTCGTTTTCATATTTTAATCCTTTTTTTTCTTTTATAATCTAGCTGATAAAGAGGAAAATTAACAATTTATTAAATATAAATATTATTTTCGTTGCATTTTTGCATCAGCACAAAGGCTTTCGCCATGCAATTCAGGTGGCATGTGAGAAGCTATTAGAAGGCTAAATGGTGGCTCTCGATGTAGTTTTCAAATAGTCTCAGGAGCCCCTTTATTTTAGGAGAACATGTGTGGACAACAGATTTTTATTTTTTATTTTTTTCTTTTTTGATTTCCACAACTAAACTTCTTCATTTTCAAAACAGCCCTTTAAATTATTTTTTCTTTATATTTAATTCATATTTTTTTATTACTATTTATTTTATTTGAAATAATTTATGATATTGAATTTTTTTTTACAATCTCATCCTCCTATAATTTTTTTCTCAATTAGATTTGATTTGTATTTTTTTTATTGCTATTTATTTTATTTGATATAATTTTAAAATTGACTCTTTTTTTACTATTTCATTCTCCTTCGGTTTTTTTTATCATATTTGATTCTTGTTATTTTGGTTGTTATTTTTTTTACTTTGAAAAATTTCTTAAATGGATTTTTTTTCTGATTTCATCCTTAAACATTAAATCTAGAGTTTCACAGGTTGTAAGCTCGAGAAATAAATCTAATTTTAAAAGATTCACTCATATTTGCTTAGTTTTTTCTTTCTTTTTCTAAACTCATATCTTTTTCGTTTCATTCTTCAGCATGTATTTAATTGAAAATTGAACTTGTTATATTTTTTATTTGCTTTTAATAAAATTTTCAATGGTTTTGAAAATGACTCGGTTTATCTCAAAAATATTTATTTGTTGTTTTTTGTTAAATTTAATTTTTTTAAGAAATTAAAAAGGCTTAGGAACATGGGCTACCCTAGGCCCATGTGTCTAGTTTTTTTTTTCTTTTTGTTTTTTTTTTCAATTTGATCATTCACAATTATATCTTTATTTATTTTTCTTAATTACTTTTCTTAATTTTATCTTTTAATATTTTATTGATTTTTAATCGAATACCGTAATTTATTTTGGTTTGATATTTATAGGTTTATTGGGATCTCAAACAAGTGTTTCCATATTTAATTGGTTCTCAATTTTGCTAGTATATGCTTTTCTTATAATATAGTTTAATAAAAAAAAGTATAAAAAAAGTGTTGAACTCGATTAAGTTTTTGATAACAAATTTAATTAATTAATTTTAATTAATTAATTAGAAATTAGACTTTATAATTTTTTTTAGCAGCATATATAACTATCAATCTATTTAATAAATGCAAGCATATATTTTTAAATTCATAATTGATATTTTTGATGCCAAAAAAGCATATATATAAAATGTCATCATATTCATTTTTTTGCGTTGAAAGAAAAATTTATCCAATTAGCTGTTAAATAGCTAATTTCATTCAATTGGTTGTTATTATTATTTTTCATGTGATGTCATCAGGTGGTGAAAAATATCGTAATTAGTTATTGATATTAGGGTGTGTGTGATCTAAGATTGGTAAGTGTTTATCTAATGGAAAATTCCGCATAGAAAACCTTATTGTTGGTGTCTATCTTATTGGAAAGTGAGCGGATTGAAGATGATCTTCAGCATCATTGAGAAAAATCTTTTTGGTAGTTTCTGGGTAGCTTCCTGTTATAACTACAAGTGATCATTCAAAAGATCTTTCTGGTTAAAAATATTGTATTAATAACTGATATTTGTGTGTGAACGGATTGTATGCTATGTGGTGAAGCCTAGTTTTTCTAGCTTATTACTATATCAACTCTAGATGTTATATTGCAGGCCGGGTTAAAAATATTTTAATGTAAAAAAAATATTTAAATGTTGTTAATATTTTTTAATTAAAAAAATTAGTACTGTGTGGAAATTTATTTAATGGGATTTGGTTGTTTTGGGAAGTCTAAAAATAACATGAATGACTAGTAAAAATATAATTTAAGTTAAAATAAATATTTAAGATGAGGTTTTTTTAATAAACATTTAGACGGTAATATATTTTATCAATTTGAGTTAATTTATCAGTGTGCATTCCAAGTTATAAGATTACGATAATTCTACAAAAAACAAATTAAAAAAAATTACAAAATTAATTTTTAATAAATCTAATGTTAAGGATAAAAATAAAAATAAAAATAAAAATAAAAAAACATAAAAAAATAACTTGAATCAACCTAAGTAAACTTGTTAAACTCACAAGTAGGTTATGAGACTAGGATAATCCAATAGAAAGGAACTTAAAATAAATTATGAAGTTTAACCTTCAATCAACTAGGTGTTAAAATTAAATTAAAAAATAATAATTAAAAAAGACAAAAAAAAACTAGAGTCAACAAGTGTTAGCCTGTCAAATTCGTGATCTAAGTTATGAGATAATAATAACTTCTTAGAAAGTAGACTAAAATAAATCATAAAACCTAATTCTTAATCAACCCAATATTAAAAAATAAAATTAAAAAGAAAAAAAGTCAATTGGAAAAAAAAAAAAACCTTAAGTCATCCTATTAAACTTGCGGTCTGAGTTATGAATCTAAGATAACTCATAAAAAATAAATTGAAAAGAGTTATGACATTCAATCCCCATCAAACCTAATGTTAAAAAATAAAATTAAAAATTTTAAAAATATTATTTCAAAAAATAGTATTATATAAGGAGAGGTACATAATAAAAACCTCCTTCTTCTTTAGTTTTTTTTCTATATGTAATTATTAATAAGTCTACAATATCATGAATTTTTTAATCAATTCCATTAGAAAGTCCTAAACACATATGGCTGTGAAGATCCCTATGAAATTGATGATGGAATTTTCATTATATTTTTTTAAATTTTTGTTCATTGTTATAATCTCTAATCCTATAATTATTACCTAAACATATAATAACAACAACAACCAATAGATCACAATAAAAACATATATAAAAAACAAAATATGTTTTCATTCAAATCTCACATTACTTTTATATGGTTCACAATAATAACATAAAAATTATTCTATACACAATTGATTTTTAAGAAAAATTTATATATCAACAACATATTAAAATTCCTAAGATTCTGAACCAAAAATTCTAAGAAAAAGAAGAAAAAGTAAACTCATATATGCATTCATTTAAGCTCAACACATCCTAGTTTCTTGTTGGAGTTCTACTCTTATTTCTACCCTCATTTTTGTTCTAAGATTTGCTCTCATATTTTCTTTTATTTCTACTCTAATATTCATCTCAATACATAATTATTTCTGAATTCTTTTCTATATCAATTTATCTAAGCTATGTGATGCATTATTTGGATTGGAATGAGTTGTGTCTATAGTTGAAACAATTTGATCTATCTTTTTTTCTTGAAAAAATACCATAAGCATACCAGAAATTTTATTCTTATAGGGTCCATGACTTTTAATAGCCTCTAATCACAGCTGAGGGTTGTAAAGAAGATGGGTTGAAGCATGTTTACCAGATTCCACAATTATGATTACTGAAATTTTAATTATTTTATTTCGTTATTGTTGCTATTAGAAATTACTAAGGAAAATTATTTATGAAATTTTTTTGTTGCAATTTTAGTCAAGATTTGTATTACCTTTTTCTGATTTTCTAATAGGAGTGATCCATCTAGATGTCATTATAAAAAAAGAATAAGTGAAAAGGGAAGGTATAAAATGAGGTGAATAACATAAAATGATAATGACATAGATATAATATGACTCCATTACCTTTACCATCCAATTTTTTTTTGTCCTAACTTCAAGAGCTTGGTAGTAGTAATTTCATAATAGTTTTTTTTTTGTTATTATTATTTAATCCCAAGAGCATTTTAGTTTTTGTATAAAATAAAATAAAAAAAGATTGGTGATACGTGTCTGACAAGTATCAATCGCTCTATCGCCTTTATATGATATGTTCGACTAACTCTAGTGGTATTAATTATGTTTCCACCGCATCATTTGATTTGTATAAGCATCCTCTATTATATAGATGGCACGTGTATGGTGGTTCGGTCTGATTTAGTGTAAATTTACTTTTCTTTTTTCTTTTCTTTTCTCTTTCTTTTACCTTGATTGACACGCTGTCTCTTGAAAAAATCATATCAGTTCTTTAATTCCTGACCCCTTTAAATTTAGTCCATTTTCTCTTAAGTGTAATTTTTAAATTTGAAGAAATTATTTCAATTTGAAAATTATTTTTAATTTCATCATTCTTTAATTTTTTTTCATCTCTCATATTTGGTCCTCCATTCTTTTAATTGCTATTTTGTATTTTAGATGATTTATAAATTTAATTTATTTTTGTGATTTCATCCTCCAATTTTTTTCTATCAGGTTTGATCCTTCTTTTAATTTCTAATTTTATGTCTTGACAAGTTTTTTAGATTAATTTTTTTAGCTTTATTATTCAACATTAAATTGATTGGTATGCATTTTTATTAAACTCGAGTTTGAGATTTCACGAGTTGCAATATTTTTTTTATAATTTTATCCTCAACATTAAATTGGTTGGGAAGTGACATTCTCAATTAAGCCCGAATATAAGATTTCATAAGTTATAATTTTGAAATATTAACTCAAATTTAGAATATTCGCTTAAATTTTCTTTGTTTTTCATGTTGTTAAATTAGGGATACCTTTTTTATACTATTAAATTAACTAAACTTATATTTTGCTTCTTTTATGTTATTTTGGAATATTATCTTAGCATTGTCTTAACATTTTTCTCCTTACATTCAATAAAGTTTGCCTCAGCTCGTGTCGTTGTGTCGGCCACCAATATAGGTTTATTGGAGACAATTTTTTGTCATTTTTTTAACTCCATGTTTTTATTCTCTTCCAACCTTCAATATTTTATTCATTATTATTAAGCTTTTTAATTTATTTTAATGTAAGTTTTATGATTTTATGATTTTCTCATATTTCATGTCAAGTATTTTATAGGTTAACGATGACCCAGATCAATTTAATATATTGATATCTTAATATCATTTTAAAAAAAATATTTATTTAATACATCACCAATTAAGTATTTTAAAACGTTTCAATCAACCTGCATTATTTTTATTATTTTTTTAATAAAAAAAAAACTCAGCTCACCATGTAGCATGGGTAAAAAAAATTAGAACAAACTATTCGATGACGAATACAACAGCTGATGAGCTGATGGAGTTTGTAATCCTAGGAAAGAAAAACTATGCATGGAGAAACAATACAATTTAGTTTCAACTATCTTCTCATTTAGATATTAAAGAATAATATAAATAATATATTATTCAATCCTGTAAATTTTTAAGCTAAACTAATTCTTTGGCATTGCTCACCAAACACAATATAAATCATATATCGAACGTCGACTTCCAGATTCTAATAGCTTAAATTTTTTAATCCAATTGATTCTTTATAAAGTTGCATCAGACACAAAACCACTTGTTCAAGATTAATCCAAGGCGCGCTAATACGTGCGTGGTCCCAGCAAGTCACATTCGCATTGATTATGGCGAAAAAGAAACAAACGATTGTTTTATCTAGCTTAACCACCCTTCTTATCGAATCACTTGCATGTTCTTATCTTAGTTGTTATCAAGGGAACGAAAGTCTCTCGGCTTTATGTGTGTTTGAAGCTTAACTTTCTTGCTAAGCTTGTTTTGGCTGTCATTTGAGAAAATTGTGGCGGTTTTTTTTTTTTTATCTTTTGTCATTAAGCTGACGAGGTCAGTACAGTTTTCCTAAATAAATAATCTTATGGCACTGGTATTAAGTTGGGAAGCAATTAGCATATCACGACCTCGAGAGACTCATCAAGAGTTGAGAAAATTCATTTTCGAACCGAATTGTGCAGATTTCCGGATGATCTGGCCGGGATCTCATACTCACCAAGAGTCTTATTGGAAGCAAGTTTTTGTGACCATCAATTTTTTATAGGTATCTCCCCTAATTAAGGTTCAGTCACCATGGAGAGCAAGCACTTAATGAATGATTAATTGATTACTAGTTACTAATAATGATGGAATTATATATATATATAAACTCGCTCATGGGTTACAAGTAGTCACAAGCCTGCACAGAACACGAGTAATAAGCATCAAGCATGTGAAATGAATTGCTACCAATCTGGAACGTTAAGTAATTGAATCAATAACAAATCGGATGCGACATATTAGTTGAGTATGTCATGGACGGAGAACACATAAATTGAAGAATCTAAACATCATATTGATGGAGAAAGAAAGAGAGGGAGAGAGAGAACAGGAACCTTCACAGAAGCACACCACGCGGACATTTTAAGCAAATCATTCCATCAATTATTAAGATTACGTCTAGAAGTCCTATGTTCCCCTCCAAATGAACCTTCCTAGAAACCTCTAATGTTGGAATAAATTAAAGAAAATAATTTAAAATGGTCGCATCACCACAGAACTTGTAATGTTGCAGAATGCCGCTTTCTTGATATATGTGTCCTAGCCCCTGAACCAGACCGTCCATTTACATGAGCAGTCGATAGATATCAATGCGTTCGATTTCTTCTCAGCTTCGCTAGAAACTGCCCAAATGATAGGGGTCCATATAAAAAAGCAATGACACTTTTCCATGCTCGTAAAAGGCGGGATAAATAATTCTAGAGATATAGTCTGGATTTATTTAAAAATTATTAATTTGAGTGTCATAAATCAGTTATTAAAGATTTGTTTAATTATTAATTTTAAAATTTTAAAAAATTAAATTGATTTGGAGACCCATGATTATAAAATTAATATAATAAAACCAAAAAAGGCCGGATAAATCTGTCAACCTTAGCACGCCCTTGAGGCCTTTATATATACATCTATACATGCCCACACCACACTCTTGTTTATACCCACTGATTTTCTCATCTAAAGAAATGGAGAAGGATCACAATGGGATGAAAACTGCAACAAGCGGTGAGTATCAGGACTTGTTACCGGTGATGGCGGAGAAACTTGATGTAGAGGCTTTTGTGTCTGAATTATGTGGGGGCTTTCGTCTTCTGGCAGACCCTGAAAAGGGGTTGATTACATCAGAAAGCCTGCGAAGGAATTCGGCGCTTCTAGGGATGGAAGGGATGACGAAGGAAGATGCGGAGGCTATGGTGAGAGAAGGAGATCTTGATGGAGATGGAGTACTCAATGAAACAGAATTTTGTACTCTGATGGTGAGACTCAGTCCTGAGATGATGCAGGATGCTGAAACCTGGCTCAAGAAAGCACTAGAAAACAAGAATTAAGGAAATCCTCGCCTTGATCTTTCCTGTTGTATTAACTTAAAAAGAGGTTGTCTCTTTATGATTATGTTGTATGAGCAGGTTCTTGTTGATGAGAATGAAGTTCGATTGAAAGTATATGCAGGGTAACATTTTTGTCCTTACAGGAGCTGCTCTCAGGATAACGGAACGCCCCCTCACTGAAAGGGACACCAACTCGCGTGGCATATAGCGTGTATAACGGAGAGAAAATTAGAGAAGACTCTCTATATTATATTAAAAATTTCAATAGTTTAAATCTGAATGTTTTTAAAATGAACCAGATACTATAGATCTCAATTTCTTTTGATTCCTAATTTAAATTTACCTAGCTAATAGAATCCCTAGCTTTAGGATTCTCATGTTCTAAAATTTTAATTAAATTAAAATTTATAATTTAAATAGTAAAAAGAATTAAAATATAACAAGGAAAATAAATTTAAAAACTCTATTGAAAGTTATAACTAAATAAAAATAACAATCTTTAGAATTTTTTATCTAACATTTCAACTCAATCTAATAATTAAATTAAAAATTATTTTTATTTTATCAAACAACATCTTGAATTCTTTTTAAACTTCTCACAACCTAGAAAATTTTAACAATTAAATAAATAATACAATAAGCATTATTATGCTAATAGTGATGAACAAACAACCCCATGTTAGTCTCATCTACTTCGTTCGGTTAACTTTTGGAAATTAAACTCTTCCAATCTAAGGGAACAAATACTTTTAATAAAGCATTATAATCAATGTATTCATAAAGTAGCCTTTTTTACATATAAACTTTAAAATTTAATTTATGATATGTGTATAATAAATAAAAAAAATCAATAAATGACATCATATTTTTTGTTCCTATAAAATCTACTAGTCCACTTATAGTTCATTCACATTCTTATACTTCACACTTGACCTCCTCATCATCCTTCATGTTTTTCTTTGCAAGACGTTCATCATCATTACAAAATATTAATTTAGGAGCATATTTGATTTTTTTTTCTTTACCATTAATAGATAAAATCTTGACATGTAGAATAGTGCTTGCAACAATATTGTTATTGTCACTAAGATAATGTTGAAACTCTTTGCTTTAAAGAGACAACACCTTTTCTATATTTTTTTCTTTCTATTTGAGAAAGTTGAACAAAAAGCAAATAATAACAATTTATTTACTTATCTATCCAATATAAAATCTCTTCAAAATCATCTTGTCTAAACTTCATAATTGATGATTGTCTAAAATCTTGTGATGATAGAATTAAAGGCATGTCAATACAAGTTTTAAAATCTAGAAATTTAAACCATCATTCTCTAGCACTATAAGAAAGTTTGTATATGATAAGTCCTAGTTTTTTATGATAAGAAAGCTTGTTGAAATTAAAGTAAGTTTCCAACTCTATCATTTAGTTAATAAATCTTTTTATCAAAAAATGTCCATCATAGAAAGGAATATTATTGAATTCAATAATAGGTATGGGTCCGGTATGCCTCAAGATAAGTCTTTAAGCAAATTCTTCTTATTTTCACAATTCTTATCTGTGTCTCCTAGTAGCCAAGCAAGGCCTACTATGGTTTGCTTTAAAAGATCTATTCTTTGTTCATGAGCTAGCAAAAAACAATCTAGTTTTTGCTACTCGACGTGCAGTTCACTCACTAAAAAAAGATTTTTTAGAGACTTGTATTCTAGGTACATCAAAATGATTAAACATTGTAGGTTAGCATTCTAAATCAAAAGGACTAAAATTAACTTGGATACAACAATTCTAAAATGTTTAGAGAAGAGGTTGAATAATTGATAGGCTTGTCTTCTCTTATAAAGCACTAGTTAGATGGCTCACACTATGTTGCAGACCAACTTTTGTTTTTCATAAACAATATCAAAACATCTTAAGATTGAAGCATTGTGTCTATTAACAAAGAGATAACCAAGAGCCTAGGGCTCAGCATTGCAGCCAAACCTAAAGCTTTTAGGTTTGGCTGCAATGCCAAGCCCAATAGCTTTGGGTATGGCAGCAATGCTAGATCCAACATTAATATCTATAATATTAATAATACTATATAACTTGTTTATCCAAGTTCATATATTTTTTAATCTCTTTAAAAACAATTATGGTTTTTCTTCAAAAGTACTATACTTGTTTGATATACCATTAGTGGAACCTCTAACCTTGACATTTGTTATTATTATTGTTTAATCCTTACATTAATTTTCCATCTCCAAGTTCTCATCATCTTCTTCTTCTTCTCTTTCTTTATTAGTATTATTATTATTACTACTACTATTACTACTACTACTACTACTACTACTACTACTATTATTATTATTATTATTATTATTATTATTATAGTTGTTGTTGTTATTGTTATTGTTGTTATTATTGCTATTATTGTTGTTTATAATTGTTATCTATAATTTGTACGATTAACCTCCCTGTGGTTTGACCCCGGTCTTGCCGGGTTATTTATTACTTCGACACTCCTACACTTGGGAGAAGACATCAACCTTTTAGTCGTGTCAATGTTATCTGCCATGATTAAGTGAAGACAAGATAGGAAAAGCCCATGTTTTTTGTTGTTGAACTTTTATCTGTTGTCTTCTAGTCACCGATAATGGATTTATAGCAGCAGGTAGTATTTGTAAAATGAAAGTTTAAAACATAGAGTCTTAAAATTAAAAAGAGACTCAAAATAGATGAGTGAAAAAAGATAAGGCTTTAAACAGATGAGCCTAAAAAAACTGAAAAAATACTCTTTTTTTTAGTGTTGCTTAATAGGTGGTAGAATACCAAAATAGTCATCTTCATTATAATTTCTGAGGGAAATGGCAGGAGATATTGATCCGGATGAGCTGGATTGGGACAAGATTGTTTTGGGGTCGTGACTTTGTATAATGCTTTGGATAATTTGTAAGTATTTTTCTTCAGTTCTAGCAGAGGCAAGGAGAGTTGCTATTTGAGCCTTTCTGGCTAGAAACTTTGATTGAGGATGATGATTAATTATGGGAGCCGTCTAATATTTTTGTAACCATTCCATAACAGCTAATTTTGAACTTTTACATTCAGCTACAAAGGAGTCCCACCATTTGATTTTGAATTTATGAACAAGAACTGGGTGTCCATTTTATAGATTATAATCATAGAACTATGAACATACCCACGCCATAAAAACTTTTGTACAAAAAATGAGTAGAGAAGAGAACTTTCTTTCAGAAGGAGCTAGTTGAAAATTATTTTTGAAATAGAGGTAACCATTTTCAAGTAAGGATGGTCTTTAAGGTAGTCAACATGACAACCATAGTAGTCCCACCATTGGAGGAACCAAAGGGGGAGGTTTGTAGTGTCCATGTCATTATGGAAGTAGAAAAGCCAAGAATGACTATAGTTTGGATTTTGTAAGAGAAAGGTATTGAACCATGCATGTCTATAATCCCAATATGTATAGGATGTATTGAATTTTTGGGGGTTTGTATGGAAGTTTATAGGGAAAGAAAAGGGTTGATGTAAGTGTTGTCCCAAGTCTTTAGGGTGAATGACTTTTTGAATAATACATGTAGAATATGTCAGTTCAGTGTGGCTGGGATGAATTTTAAATGTTTGAATTTGATAAAATTAGTGATTTCAAGGATTGTGGCATAATAGGATTGTGGTTTGGCCAAATTTCAAGGTTTGTAATGCCAATTTGAAGGGAAAAATTTTTATGCAGCAATGAAAGGGTTTTCATGATAAAAATCCTTCTTCCATAGTTAAGATATTTTGGAAAGTAGTTTTGAAAATATATTTGGATTTTGTTTTTAGAAAATTGGTTTGTTGTAAAGAAAGAAGGGCTTTTGAAGTAAAAATGTCTCCTTAAGGTTTTGAAAGTGGTTTTGAAATACTACCTGTTTGAGATACGGAGTCGTCAAATGTCTGTTAAGATACTTTTTATAACGCTTGAAGTAATTCTGGTGATTTAGATATAGTGTCAACCCATTGTTGAACTGTGTCTGTTTGTACCTGTTGGGATTTTATAGTGTCTTCTTCTTCAATTACTGCCTCATACTAGGATTTGATTGGTTTGGCAACTTGGATGGTTGAAGACATGAGTTTTGTATAGGGCTTTGGGCTTTCTAGTCTTTATCCTTTGCTTTGTAAGGCATCAAGACCTGTTTTGAAGGAATTCGCGGGTTAGGAAGTCAGGAATGGAATTTGAATCTCCTTTAATGTAGACGATATCAAAATAAAAAATGCTTAAAATAGCTTGCCATCTGGCAAAAATCTATTTTGAAGCAAGATTTTGGACATCTTTTTGTAGAACTTCTTTTGTGGATTTGCAGTCAATGCGTAAAAGAAATTTTTTATTTAGTAAATCACTTTGAAATCTTGTAATATAGAGAACAATTAAAAGGATCTCTTTTTTTATAGTACAGTAATTTTTCTGGTAGTCATTCTAGTAGGCGGATGTGTATTGAAGGATTTGCTTTTTGTCATCTTGAATTTGTTTGAGAATGTCATCATAACCTATATTAGAGGCATTAATCTCAACTATCTTTGGGGCTAACGGGTTGGCTAGATGGAGGAGGGGAATGGTCTGAACTTGCTTCTTAATCTCTTTGACTAGGTTGGTATGGAGGTCGGACCAAGGAATGGGATTTGTTTTTAATCTGTCATGTAAAGGTTTGGCTAGACAACTAATATTAGGGTAGTAGTCTAGAACATAATTAATACTGCCTAAGAAACTTTGTAATTGGGATTTATCGGTGATCTTATCAGGAAATTTATTGGTAAAGGTAAAGGACCTCTCTATTAGTGTTACAATGTCTTGGCATATATAATAGCCTAAGAAACGGACACGAGTTTGGAATAGGAATATTTTTGTTTTAGAAACAACTAAACCATTTTGTTTTGCAGTATGAAAGAAAGCATGTAGATGTTTAAAGTGTTAATCTATAGAATGTGAAAAAATAAGAACATCATCAATGTAAACAATGTAAAATTTTGAGCGTGCATTAAATATGTCATTCATGATGCGTTGAAATTCAGATGGAGCATTTTTTTTATCCAAATAGCATAACATTCCATTCGTATTGGCTAAAAAGAACTGTGAAAGCAGTTTTATATCTATCTTTAGGATCAATCTGGATTTGCCAAAATCCAGATTTCATATCGAACTTAGAAAATATGAATGCAGAATGCAATTTTTGTAACAAATCTTTTTTGTTAGGGATTGGATATTTGATCCATTTGATAGCATAATTTATAGCTTTGTAATTGATCACAAGTCTTAGTGTGCCTCTTTCGATTTCAGAGTTTTTATTTATATAAAACGCTACACACGACTAGGGTGATCGAGACTTTTGGATAAGACCTTTAGACTCGAGATCGTGGATCTCAAGTCTGCAATGCTGTTCTAAATCAACATTCATTTGTATAGGTCTTGCTTTCATAGGTATTAATTTTTTTGAAAAAGTATCTTCATATGGAAGGTCAACGATGTGTTGTTTTCTTTTCCAGAAAGCATTAGGTAAGTCAGAACAGATTTGTTGTTCAATCTTCTTTTGTAAATCAATGACTTTTTGGTGTAAATCAGGGTGTTGTAGTTGTTTAGTTATGCGACAAAAAGAAACATCGTTTTGTAAATCATGTAAATAGAACTGTTTTCCATGAATTAGTGCATTGAGATGATAAGTATGTATAAAGCATGCTTTAATTAAATTTAAATTTCTAGTATTGGACTTCTCTAAGAATGGGAAAAGAAGTTTAGAGTTGTTAATTTTGTAAGTAATACAATTATGATGTGCTTGATATGAAGTGATCATGTCAATAAATGGAGTGCCAAGAATGATGGTATGATTAATATCTTTAGTAATAACAAAAAATGTTTTAAGAGAAATGCCTTTATTGAAAATAGAGGCTTGGATTTTGCCCACAATATGTAATTTTGAGTTATTAGCAGTAGAGAGTTGTTCAAAAATATTTTATAAAAATCATTTTGGTACCACTCCTTCTTTGATGCAGTTTAAATCTGCACCTGTGTCAAATAAAGCAATGGTGTCAAGTTTGAAATCGTCTAAGAAAATAAGAGAAATTCTAATTAAATATTTTTTTGAAGAGATTTGTGTTAAGACATTAAGAAAATCATCTAGAATATGCTCAATATTGGTCAGTGTATGTGGTAAAGCATGAGGTTCAATGGTTTGGTCCCCAGTATTAGACTTAGTATCAGACTGGTTTTCTATTTTTAAAAGAAGATGTTGTAGTATGGTAGAGTCTTTTTGTTGGGCTTGTTTAAGATATTGTAATTCAGATTTGAGCGTTTTTATCTCAAAATGTAATTCTAGAAGAGTAATTGTGGTTTTGAATTTCTTCTTATTAAGGATTTTTGTAAAGTCATAGGTATTGGTGTTGGTGGAGGGTAATGTAGAGCGATTTGAAGGGTGTGATGATGGGAGGTTCTCTGGTTAGTTGAAGTCTTTCAACAATTCTTCTAAATAGGTTTTTTAAAGGTGAGGATCATCAAGTGTTTTGATTGCCTCAAGAATGAATTCTTGATCTTGGGTCAAGATGTTGATTTGCTTGGAATTTGTAGAGGTATCTGAAGTAGCACTAGTTGTTGTTATTTCATCAATTTGAAACTCTTCTTCAGAAGTGTCAGAAGGAGAGTGATCAGTGTTTGTAGCGTCAATGTATAGGTTTTATATTTGGTTGATGGTCTCTTCATCTATGTGGAGTTTATGAAGTTTGGTATTAACTTTACAGAAACAGGATATATGACCTTTCTGGTTATATTTATAATAGATAATGGTTTTGGGGTCAATTTTTGTTTTGGGTTTTGACTGGAAAGGTTTTTGAGGCTTGGTAAATTTGTAGGGCTTTTTGTAGTAAGGTTGTTTTGATTTGGAATAAAATCATTGTCGGTTTGTATGGGCTGATCGTTTAAAAAGAAGTTTGTGGCTCAGATATTTTTTGTGTTGTAAATAATTTCTGCTGCAAGAGGGGTTTTTGGTGGAGAGGTCGAACTGGTTACAAAAACTACCAAGTTCTTGTCTGGTGTGTTTCATTTCCCATTTCAGGTGCTTTTGGAATTTAAGATCCTAACAAATCTTAAAACCTTCTTTTTGGGTAAAGCTAACAAGTTCACCATATGTGAGTTGGTCATAAGGTATGGTTTTTGTTGTAAAGGTATCTTTGATTTTGTTTCTGACCTTTTCTCCTAAGAGAATGGGTAGGCCAGCAAGGAATTTTTCTTTCCAAAAGGGTTAGTTTGAATCTACCATAAGCATAACTCGGTTAAGGAAGGTGTTTTTGTACCATTGAAAGTCACTGAGCTTCTTGCACCTAAGATTGGAAAGGAGTTCAGCATTTTTGTCTTTCAAATGAGAAGGGTCTCCGATAAAATATAAAGAGATTGTAAGAATAAAGGTGGAGACAGCGTCTTGGATAGTGTTTCCAGATGGGTCAATGATGGATGTTTAGTCCTTATATGTTTGGAAGGAATTTAGGATATAGAGGTGATCAGTGTTAGTGAGATGATAATCCCACCATCCTTTTAACTATCCAAAGAAATCAGCAATAAGAAGTTCAGCAATAGCTTTGTCTGGAGTTTCTATTTGGGTTTTGTAGGTATTTGCTGCCATAGTCATTTACTGAAGGGTGTTAAGGATATTGTATTCGGACATTCCATCTATATTCCACTCATAGAGGGAAGAAGCATTATACTTGTGTTGAGTAAAGATAGTTGGTTCAGTGGTGATGGAGATGTCTGGGGTAATGGGTGTTTTGGGAGTTTGCCAAGTAAGTTTGTTTATGGTAACTAGTTTTTCAAGAGAAGTTTCACCGTCAGAAGACTCCTCATGGTTTTTCTGTAGAGTACTGACTTGGTCTGTGGAAGTTGAATGGTTGGTTGTTTGTGGTGTGTCTGTGATAATTAAGGATGAACCATCAAGGTGTTGTAAGTATGTTTTGATGGCTTTAAGAAAATCTGTTTAGTTCTCTTGGATTTGTGTTTGGCTTGTTTTTGTAATTTGGTAAGGTTTGAAGACTAGATTTTTGAGTTTTAGGTCAATTGAGGTTTTATCGTCGGTTGAACTTATAGTGGTCTTTTGTATTTGTTTTTCCAGTCGTGTAAGCTATTTTCTTAAGGTATTAAGGTTGGTGTTTGTAAAGTTGTTTTGGTTAATGATGTGTTTTGTATTGGAAAAGGTGTCATCAGTGGATAATTTGTAAGGGATTACTTCTACAATCTGGTTTTTGTAGGTTATTTGGATATTTCTCAAAGGTGGATGTTCAGTCTCAACTGTAGGTCCGCTAGTGAGGTTCCATATAGGTGTTTTTAATCTAGATGTGACTGGGCATGCATATTTAATGGATGCAAAAGGTTATGCATGATGTTCAGATGCATAATACAATTAGAACCAATCAAATAATAGAATTTATACTTGGTGTAACTCAATGAAATTGTAAAATTGGTTTTGGATTTCACTTCTATGCTGAAGAAAGTTTTGAAAAAACCAAATGAGTTTTTCAGAGTTAGAGTCTGAATAAAAATATTTTTTGAAGTCAAGACATTCAACTCATTTTCGATATTTTCAGTAATGGCTGAAAAGGTTGGTCAAGTTGAAGGAGATGGTTATTCAAGGTTTATATAGATAGGTTTTCGTGATAAGGGATATTAATGATAGAAAGGATTTTTTAGATTCTTCCTAGATCTATTGTACTAGAAGAGGAAGAGGCTTCTGAGAATCTGGAACTTATAAGTGACGATAGAAAGATAGTTTGACTTTGCTATCAGTAAATTAGGTAATGTTTTTAATTTGGACATTGGGTTAAGGTGGTTGAGGGATTTCTAGTGGTGCTGCACCTTCAAGGATCCAGTCTTCTAGAAGAGATATGTCTTTCCATTGGATGGCTTTTGAAATAACAGTATTTAAATTGGATAAATCAGTTTGTAGGAGGAGTGTTTCTCTTTTTTAAGAATGAAACTTGTGTTTACTGGTAAAGGCTGAGAACATGGCTTTATAGTGTATTTTGAATATGAGAGCAACAGGTATAGAACCTTCAAACATGTCATAATTATGGGTTTTTATTTAGAGTAGCATACTCTGCAAAATATTCTTATCTTTGAGAGATATGGTTATGTTTGGATAACAGTCGAAAGATACTGGGCCCTTACAAAGGCTAGACTCAATAAAACCAAGGAGAGAGTTTTAAAAGTTTTGAAATCTAGCATCTCAGAGGATAGCAAGGATGGAGGTGTTTAGACCTTCTTTTGTAAAGGGTTTTATCCCAACTTGGACAAGGCCAACATGAATGTATTTATAGTTTCTGACTAAATGTTTCTGTAAGGACTTCTAAGAGAGGAGTTGTATGGTTTCAAAGGGTTTTGTGAGCTGAATATCTCGTTTCTCAGTTTTGATAGTGAAATCTGTTTTGAAAATATCATATTTAGATTTTTGGTAAATTTAGGTTTGAGAAATTTATGGGATTTTCTAGACATCAATGTTTTTTGTAAAGTCTTCAATTGTTATTTCTTCACTTTGTATAATTTTTCTACTTTAAGAAGATTCAGAAGTAGAGAAGGTTGAAATAGAGGTAGTTCTATGAAAAACAGAATTCATGGAGAAGAAAGATAAATTAGGAAACAGGCTGCAGATTATATGGATTTATTGCCCTAAAACTTTAACGGGACTTACACCATTTAGTTGCATTCACCTATTATCTAATGGTCTCTATGTTCTCTAAGGAAATTGTCTTCTATGATACTAATTCTGAGCCTTATTGGTATCACCTATAATAATAATAATAATAATAATAATAATAATAATAATAATAATAATAATATACCCTTCAAATCAAATTTATGGTTGTTTTTCAATATTAATAATATTATTTTCAAATTTGTTAATTATTACATTAATAAGTATAATTATTGTCGCACTTGTACGGCGTCGCGGGTATCATCCACCCTCAAGGTGTTGTGTGTCTAGTTAGCAAATGTGGAGAGACAATAAATTCTTATCTCTTGTTAGTGGAAAGATGGAATGGGAGTTGCCACTTAGTATTTTGATCACTAGGAACCCTAACAAGTTTTAGAGATCGGGTATGGGGACTAGTTGCATAAAAAAAATGTATTAATACCCCAAATACATCTTACCTAAGGTAAGTTGTATTGTTTTATTTTTTGATATATGTTATGGTTTTATCGTATTTTTAATTGTTGGTCTGTCTATGATTTAAAAAAAGTCGTCGCTGGTAAGGAAATTTAGCTTATCAAGTAAAACCTAACTATTCTAACATTAACAAAAGAACTACCTTTAGAATATTAGGAATATATTTTACATGTAAATTCATAATCCCATGTACTAAAACAAAAAAAATATTTTTTTAGTTTTTTTTAAATATTGACCTACTTCTCATAACTTTAATAAACTAGTTATTAAAGCCAAAATGCTAAAACATATTTTTGAATTCTTTCTTTGTATGAAAATACAATATGATTTTTTTAGGTTTTGAGAGATTTGGCCATACAAATGAAACAAAAACAAATTTGATAAAAACCAAGTATTTTTATATTAGATTTATATCTTTACAGCATTAAAATACAAACCAATATTAAGTAAAATTTAGTAGAAAAAATACGTAAGAAAATCACAATTCTTTCAAAAAAATTAGAATTGGTTCAGCCCATTAAACAATGGATCTCTCCATTGTTCACTGGCAACATGAACACTGGAGCACCCGACAAAGAAGAAGGAGGGGGGAGGAGGGAGAAGAAGACTTATGGCTGCTTATAGTGCCACTACTAGTGGTGGTGATGGCTGGGAAGCCTAGTGGCGGCCGCTGTAAGCTTTTTTTTCTTCCATGCAAAAACGTTAGTCCTTGTATCTTCTCGTTCTTTTTTTTTCTGTCTTTCCTCTCTCAATTCGCTCATATCTATCTTTGTTTTTCTCTTCTTTTCTTTCTCTCTATTCATTTTTTTGTTCTTTTTATCACCCTTTTTTTTTGTTTTTCTTCTCTTCTTTTCCCTATTTTTTCTTCCACTATATTCTCTCTTTTTTCTTTCTCTTTTTTTGTTGTCTTTACCTTTCTGCTCTCTCTTCTATTATATTTATAAGCAAATGCATGGGGGGAAAGGCCTACTACCCCTATCCAGCCATAGCATAGGGGTAGGGTGGCCAGGGTGGCCACTTTGCAATGGCCCAAGGGGCATGTCCCCTCTGTTTTCACCCAATGGTAGGCCACGGGTCAGATTTTAAGCAAGTAGGGGGTTTCGTCTACACTGTTTAAGGTCTCTCTCTCTCTCTCTCTATTAAACAATGGATGAAATGACGTCATTTTAAACAAAACATTTCATTCCACTACAAAGGAAATGGTAGAAAAATCATGTAAAAGTTCAAATCAGCCTTCAATTTGTAATTTGTTCAATTAAGATCTAAATTACAATTTTGATTTTGAAAATCATTTCAATTGCATTATTACCAAATTCAATCATCAGCCCTAAAGTTGATCGTCTTTTTCACTTCAATCTTTGGCCTCTGATTTATGCAATTTGACCCTCAATTGATCAATAAACTTTCAATTTCTTCAATTTGACCCCTTATTCGGTTAATTACAGCCTCTCTATTTACAAACCCTTTCCAGCTTGGTCATTGGTTTTGGATTTCTTCAATTAAGTCCCTAATTGACCATCAAATTTAAATATTTATACAATTAAGCTCATGATTTGACCAAATCAACTCTAAAAAATTATAATTTGATCTTAGAAATTTAATTTCTCCTAATTATAGCACAAATGGACTAAAAATTAATTTTTCTTGCAATCAAACCCTCCATAAACTCAATAAACCTTGAATAAAATTTAATTGAGTCCATAAACATCTGATTTTAGACTTTTTTTCCTCAAATTGAATTTTCTTTATCAACAGGGCTCTCATTAGTCAACATAATACTGTTAAATTTCAATTTTTGTATTTTTAAACCTCTTTAACCAAATTCTAGCTATTTTCGGGGCACTCCGACATCCTCTTCTTACTGCTTATTTTTTTGGGATTTCTTCCAATTATATTTTTTATATTTTTTATATTTTTTTTTATGTTCGGACCTAAAATAGGTTACAACAGATACCCTCTCTTTACAATACTTACGGAGCATAAACTTTGCTTAGTAAGTTTTGTAAAGATAAACAAAATTAATCTTCTCAAAACTTGGTTGATCTAAAACTCTACTTTTTACAACAATCCCTTGTAACCATAACTAACAATCAAAACTATATGAACTTGGTTATCTTGAGATCTCGATCTGGTAATCCTCTAATTTTTATCTTTGATAGGGTTAATCTGAAATTTCATTTGGCGATTCCCTTTAACCAAAGCTAAATTCTATGTGGTTGAGTTAACCTGAGATTCCTTCTGGCAATTCCTTTTAACCAGTTGCAAAGTCTATTTATGGTTGGTCTAACCTAAAATCCCTTCTAGCAACCCCCTTTAACCAGAATCCAAGTCTATTTATGATTGGGCTAACATGAGATTCCTTTTATGGATCCCCTTTAACCAAAACTAAAGTCTGTTTATGGTTGGGTTAAAGTGAGATCCCTTCCACTAATTCCCTTTAACCAAAACCAAAATATATTTATAGTTCGGCTAAAATGAGAACTCTTTCGTCGATCATCTTAAACCAGAACCAAAGTTTGTTCATAGTTGGGCTAAACTAAGATCCCTTCCACCAATCCTCTTTAGCCAAAACCAAAGTCTATTTGTGGTTGGGTTAAACTGAGATTATTTCTATCAATTCCCTTTAACCAAAACCAAAGTATGTTCGTGGTTGGCCTAAACTAAGATCCCTTCTATCGATCCACTTTAACCAGAACCAAAGTCATGTGTGTGGTTAGACTAAACCGAGATCTTTTTTGCAAATTCCTTTTAACCAAAACCAAAGTCATGTGTATAATTAGGTTAAAATGAGATCCCTTTCACCGATTCCTTTTAACCAAAACCAAAGTATATCTATGGATGGGCTAAACTGAGATCCATTTAATTGATCCCCTTCAACTAGAAGTGAAATCTGTTTGTGATTAGGCTAAATTAAAATCCCTTTCGTTGCCCCTTTAACCAGAACCAAAGTCATGTATGTGGTTAGGTTAAATTGAGATCCTTTTCATCGATCCCCTTAAACCAGAACCAAAATTTATTTGTGATTGGGCTAAAATTAGATCCCTTTCACCAATCCTGTTTAACCAAAACCAAAGTTTGTTCATAGTTGTGCTAAACTAAAATCTCTTTTGTCAATCCCCTTTTAACCAAAACCAAAGTTTGTATGATCTTCCTGTTAGCAGGGTTTGAACTTCTTCTTTATAAGAATTTCTTAATAGTAGGGTTCTTCTCACTTTTTTATGATAAATTTTGATCAAGCTTTGCACTTGATGCCTTTTTTTTCTTTTTAAGGATTGACATCGGTTTTTCCTGAATGTAAGGTTGACATGTCTTTCCTAGTGATTTTATTGATGATAAAGTAGGAAAACTTGGTGCTTCCTGGTTGTAGAATTGACCTAATAATTCCTGATTCTGGGTTTGAAAATTTGGTACTTCCTGATTATAGGGTTGACCTGAAAGCTTTTCATGATGGTAGGGTTAATCATCTCATTTTTTTTGGGGGGCATGCTTATCTTATTCTTCCCGATGATAGCACTCAAAACTTTTTTTTCTCTTCGAGAATTTCCTAATAGTAGGGTTCTTCTCACTTTTCTTCTTGATTGCAAGGATTCCTCGTAGTAAGGTTGTCTTGGTAACTCCTGATCGTGGGGTTTAAAAATTTAAAACTTTCTAATTATAGGGTTAACCTGAAGACTTTTCCTGATGACGAGGTTAATCTTCTTATTTCTTTGATATTTTTCTATTTGTAGGGCTTATCTCTTCTTTTTCCCATTCCAAGGTCAAAACTATGATTCTTTGTTATACATCAACTCATTGATTTTTTCTTTGTTCATAATTTCGCTAAACTATATTGAGGATCTTTCTTATACAACTCATTGATTTTTTCTTTGTTCATAATTTCGCTAAACTATATTGAGGATCTTTCTTATACAATTCAACAAAATATTTGATATGATGTTTTGAGGTTGGATGACATGTGTGCATCCTACCTGGTTTGGAATATAGGTCTCCTTTCTTTAACACTCCATTGTTATAGGGTGTCTTTGTTTGCTATCCAAAGCCTTATTTATTCTTTTGATTCATCGGTTAATCCATATACTAGCCTTCAACTCAAATACATGTGGAGTGCCCATCTTAGGCTATCCATGATGATTACTACTCTCATTGTTTCTTAAGCTTAACAATTCTTCCAAATATAGTGTTGGTCGATTTATTAATAAAGGAGTTTAACTAATCAATCATCTCCTAGATTCTCTCGAGAACTTGTTATGTACTTAGCTATGTACATCCATCATGGAAACATCAGGTCATCTAGACATTCATCTCATAGCTTGCAATAAAAGACTCATCGTTATACGCTCAATATGCTTCTTAATAGATTCCTCTCGGTTCATATAATTAGATTGCAAAAAAAAAAAATGTCTCGACATCATTAATATCACTTATATTTGTATGATGAAGTGCACTTTTGCTTCAAAACATATGGTCCTATGGTCAGTTTTGGTAGTGTGCATTTTTCTGACATCTATTCACATACCACTATATGTAATATATTTTCAAGAGTCATAGCCATGTTTCAGAAGGTAAACCTAGATGATGATATAATGATGTCCTTTTAATGCAGCATTGTTCTACTACTAGTCTTGGTGGTATTCATTTTTTTATATTTATTCAAATACAATTATGACAACATCAGTCGATAGCTATGTTTCAAAACATGATGATATAAAGATGTCATTCAAGTACATCTTTGTTTCTTAATTGCTGACAGGGTTCACTAGATCATGGACTGTCTTTGAACAATATTACCCCTTGTATAATCTGAATGTACTCAATCATTGATTATCTTTCTTTGAACACCATTATCTTCAGTTCACTGGTTCAACATTTAATCATTATTTATTACCCCTAGCTAATATGAATACTACTTGTGTTTTTTTCAGGGTCCACTATATTGCCCCCAGTTGCTCAACTTTTCAAGGAATGTCAAAAGGTGTAAATGTCATTTCTGTCGAGAATTTGCAAACTCAATCAATGTTCTTCTTGTTTGACAAATCTTTCTTATTCTAGAATCAACTCTCACATTTCAAAGATCATGCCTAATCAAAATCTAGTTTGTTGAAATGAAATTAAAGATGTCTTTTTTGAAAAAATCTTTTGAAAATCAAGCTTTTTGCTTAAAGACTGAACACACGTTATTCAAAATATACAGTCTTTTGTTTGTAATGTATTTTGAAAATAGAAATTGACCTCTTATAAGATTAAAATGGCTTTTTTTTCTTTATATCATTTTTAAACTATGACTTGGGTATATCTTTTAAGGCATGAAATAAGTTGGCCTTTTGTATATTTAAAAAAAATGTTCAAGTCAAAACTTAAGGTTTTATTAAGAAAGATTGTTTCCTTTTTTTTTAGCGTCAATTTTGTTAGCATGTATAATAACAAGTAGCTTAGTCAATAAAGCCACATCGTTTATGGAAAAAAAAACTCTTCTAGTTTTAAAAGTATCATTTATCTGTTCAAATTGCTTACTTGATCAAAAAGGATTTCTGAAAACATATAATGTAGGTTATAGTTCATGGCTATGAAAGAAAAGAATTTCACAAGCTCAAAAGGTATTTGAGGGTTTCAAAGACCTAGGATCAATATAAACTCCTTTTATATCATTGTCTTTATAGATGAAATGACATATAACCACGTTAACCTCATCAAAACTCTCTTAACGTGGGTTATAACGTAAATCCAACTTTTCTTTGATGAATGACCAATCTTGATCATTTGAAGACATCAAAGGCTTTATCATGGATACCAAAAACCATGCTTATAGCTCAATATTTTTCTAGTGTTTGACTTTTAGGATTTTTTATGTCTAATAACTATGACATGATTAATTCCAGCACTCATCTTCATTACTTTGTTTGGACGGTAAGGAAAGTCCAGCATCAGTATTTTCTACCCCTTAGTCTAGGTCTCTTTATTCTTTTAGCCCTTTTCTCAATCATTGGACTATCGTTCTTAACCTATATTTTTTCATTGATTCTATTAATGTCTTTAAAATATCTCTTGTTTGCCTCCTTATATGAGGTGTGGTTCTAATCAGGGTTTTTTATGAAAGAAAATTATTCTAACTAAAATAAGGATTACAATGGATATAATCTTTAGATAGTGAAGTGAAATCAAAGATGGTCTTTTCTCATTTCATGCGAGGTCAATTAGAACTGATAAATTTTAACCTCATCCCTGTATTGCTTTGAACGTGTAAGAGTCATGATTCACCAACCATAATACTAAACCCACTACATGTCATTATACTCCTAAAACTTAGCTACATGATGTGCGATTCCATTTCATATATGGGCTCAAAATTTATTCGGTCACCTCTTACCATTTTAGCGAATATCAAATCATTTCTGGAATCAAAACACTTTTAATCATTCAAGATTGATTAGCCCTAATTTTGTGTGTTAGAGTTCAATCAAAATATTTTTGCCAAAGTAAACTTTGAAAGAACCATCTTTTTATTTCAAGATAATAATACAACTAAAAACAATGCATAATCTATTAAAAGGGGAGATGTGTTCCCAAAACAAAATGATAGACAACAAAATTGACACCATGACACTTCTAAATAGCTTCTTCATCAGTTATCTATATCATGTTGTCTCTCATTCGTGATGGCTTGTTGACAATATGATCATTGATGTCATTCTTCATAAAATTTGTTTGTTTCTTATTCATCAACTTTAAGGCTTAATCTTCAAAGTTTTTACAATTCTTCACATCTTCTCTGGATTATTCCATCTAAAGAATCATGCCTTACGGCTATGAACAAACTGTGATTTTTTCTTGGTGGCAATTGTGAGCTAGAATGGAAGACATCCATGGAGCAGACCTTTCCCTAAACGTAGCATGTCAATGTGCCTTGTCTTAAAGTTAAAGAACATCACATCAAAAAAATATTCTCCCATCAACATAACATTAGCATTCTAAAAGGCCAATGAACTCACATAGGATCCTCTCCTTGTCAAAACCCTTATATTTAAGGAATGCCTTTTGCTCTATTGTTTTCTATCATGATCTTTCATGATCCATATTTCCATGAAATTATTATTTCTATCAATACAGATCATGGTGAGCGTTTCTTTGTATTCAACCAACCCAACATCTTTATTATCACTACCCTTAGATGCTAGCAAGGGAAGTGGAAACAAACTATAACTCTCCTTTTTTATATCAAATGCAAAAATATTTTTTCTTCCTAGTGAGCCAATGAAGTAAGCCATTCACGGATGCTTTTGTCATATGATGAAGGGACTCTTCATGAGGCAACTTCACTTCATCTAACAGCTTTTATTTCCAAGTTTCTAATTTAAACAACTCAACTCTAATACAATGGTACATATAGAATTCTTTATGTGCATGAACTTGGACTTCAAGAATCTCTCAATCTTATATCCTAAAGGCTTTGACCTTTCAACCATTAAACCGGATTCTATAGTATCATATCGTGTCTTTGGATTTAAGATCTTTTTCCACTATTAGATGGACAGGATACATACATAATAACATGAATTATTATATGCGTGATAAAGTAGAACCCCTTGATTTGTTGATGACATAATTTCCATATGTTCTGGAAAAAAATCAAAGGGTATTTATGTATGGGTCTTCAAAGCGTTAGTTGAAACAAAAGAAACCTGATATTCATTCCTAATCATTCTTTGGGTAAGAAAACTAGGGACAACGTTGGTTCTTTGGCTATGTAGCTTTATGAAAAGGGATTTGTAGGTCAACTTCTTGTACTTCTTAGAAAAAAGCCTACATTTCCCCATGGTCTCTATTGATGAGCGTGTCAGCACTTTATACATGGCATCTCGACACAAGTCACTAGTTGAGTCCATTTAAAGCAGAGAATCTTATTACCACAAGTTGTTTCTCTAAATTAGAGGCTTGGGCAAATCTTATTTGCCACTACAAATGTTGGCAACTCTTAACTTTGAAGAGAAGAATAGAATTGGAGGACCTTTATTTAAAACTGCATATATGCATGATTAAACATATAAGGATGTTTTATATGATAAGTGTGCCCTTCATGGGTTGATACGGGATCATAACTCTTGTATGATGAGATAAAAATTTTGATTCTCATTCACACTATTTTATAGCAGAAATTTTCTTAGTAACGACCATTGTGTCAATCACAAGTTCAAGATGTTTCAAAAAGAACCTGCTTTGATGCAAAATCAAGGTGGCACATATAATTTAAGGGTATATTCTAATCATTATATGAGATAAATGGTAGGTTGAGTATCTAGTCTCCAAAAGGTTCCCATACCTACCCAGTGACAATCTTCGTAAAGACAATATGAGGGCGTTACGAGAATAGTTAAGGGACGTATGCCCACCATTACCAAACAGGTACTCAGATATGAGTTGGGTGTTTCACAAATCTAAATCTTGATTAATAATCATAGGGCAAATCGTTAATCCCCCACCTAACTTAAAAGTGCGTGTGTGCTTTCAAGAAATTTAAGACATGTGATACATGATGTAATTTAATATAATACATAAACAAATATATATAGAAATTAAAAGTACATAAGAAAAAAATAAAGTAAATCCATATTAACAATAAACACATAAAACCAAAAATAAAAATCAGACAAAACAATACTTGGTCCACAAAGTCCCTAGTAGAGTCGTCATTCTGTAGCACGTGTGCTGCATCACAACAGTCGTCCACCCTTAAAGTGTTATGTGTTTATCTAGAAAATATAGAGACAAGAAATTCTTGTCTGTTATTAGTAGAAAGATGGAATGGAAGTCATCACATAGTATTTTTATTATTAGGAACCTTAACTAGTCTTAGAGATCGGGTACGAAGACTATTTACATAAAGAAAAGGTATTAGCATCCCAAATATATCTTATCTAAGATAAGCTATATTGTTTTATTGTCTAATATATGCTACGAGTTTATTGTATTTCTAATTGGTGTGTCTATGGTTTTAGGAAAGTTTTTCTTAGTAAAGAGATCCTTATCTTATCGAGTAAAACCTAATTGTTCTAACATCAACAAAAGAACTACCTTTGGAATATCAAGAATATGTTTTACATGTAAATTCATAATTCCAAGTACTAAAACAAACAAGATATTTTTTTGGTTTTTTTTAAATATTAGCCTAGTTCTCATGATTTTAATAACTAGTTATTAAAGTTAAAATGCATGCTAAAATATATTTTTAAATTCTTTTTATTTTTGTATGAAAATACAATATGATTTTTTTTAGCCTTTGAAAGACTTGGTCGTATGTATGAAACAAAAATATTTTTTTACTAAAACCGAGTAGAGCTTCTTTTTCTTTCGTGCAAAGACATCAGTCCCTACGTCTTCTTCTTCTCTCTTTTTTCTATCTTCCCTCTCTCGGTTCTCTCCTCTCGATCTCTGTTCTTCCCCTCTCTTCTTTCTCTCTATTCCTCTACTTTTTTTCCTGTTTTTCTCCCCTGTTTTTTTTCCTCCTTTTCTTCTCTTCTTTTCTCCCTTGTTTTTTCTTTTGCTCTCTTCTCTTTCTTTTTTTTCACTCTCATCATTTGCTGCCTTTACCTTTCTACTCTCTCTTCTTCTGTATTTATAGGCAAATACATGGGGAGAGAAACCTATTACCCTTATCTAGTTATGGCATAGTGGTAAGGTGGCCAAGGCAGCCATTATGCTACTGCCGCAGAAGAGCCAAGAGGCACTATTTTCACCCTATGGTAGGCCACGGGTCAGAGTTTAGGCAAGTGGAGGGCTTGGTCAATGTCTTTTTAGGGATTTTAGAGAAAAAGTGAGGAGAGAAAAGCAGGGGAACTAAAGCTTCTTCCTCCCCAGCTTCACGCATCCAGGGAAAGAAGAAGATTCATAATGTTGTTCAAAACAGCACCGTTTAGGGCATTTCTTTTCTCTTTTTTGAAACAGTGGATGAAATGGTGTTATTTTAAACAAAACGTGTCATTTCATTTAAAAAGAAATGGCAGCAAAATCGTGTCAAAGTCCAAACCACTCTTCAATTTATAATTTGTTCAATTAAGACCTAAATTGCAATTTTGATTTTAAAAATCTATTCAATTGCATCCCTGCCAAATTCAATCGTCAACCTCGAAGTTAGTTGCCTTTTTCAATTTAGTCCTTGCTCTCTGATTTATGCAATTTGATCCTCAATTGATCAATAAACTTCTAATTTCTTCAATTTGGCCTCTGATTCTATTTATGTGTATTTTCTAGTTTGGTCCTTGGTTTTGGATTTTTTCAATTAAATCTCTAATTGGCTATCAAACTTTAATATTTATGCAATTAAGCTTCTAATTTGACCAAATCAACTCTCAAAAATTATAATTTGACCCTCGAGACTTTAATTTCTCTCAATTAAAACCTAAATTGACTAAAATATCAATTTTTCTTGCAATCAAACCCTCCATAAATTTAATTAAACCTTTAATAAAATTTAATTGATTCCATAAACATCTTATTTTGGATTTTACTTCCTTAAATTGATTTTTCATTGTTAACAGGGCTCTTATTAGTCAATAAAATATTGTCAAATTTTAATCTTTGTATTTTTTTAATCTTCTTAACCAAATTCTAGTCATTTTAAAGGCGCTCCAACATCCTCTTCTTATTGCCTATTTTTTTGGAATTTCTTCCAACTATATTTTTTATTATTTTGTATTATTTTTGTGCGGGGACCCAAAAAGGGTTACAACAATTATACTAAAAATAATAATATTATTAAACTTGCATATCTCAAGTTTGATTGTGTCTAGCTGCAACACCACGCACAAGAGTTTTAAGTCCCTCTTAAATGTCGAACCCAAAAGCCTTAGGTCTTGCTGCAACACCAAACCCATTAGACTTGGATCAAGATGTCAAACCCAAGAGCTTTTGATTCTAATATAGCACCAATTGACCCAAGTGTCTTAGGCCGAGTAAGGTTACAAGATGCAAAGAACTTAGGTTTGCACCTCTAACACTCCCAAGCAACTTGGTTCAGGCTCACATTTCCGGCCCCAAGCTTTTTGTGTTTGGAAAGGATGACCCAAGTTAATAATAATAACAATAATAATAATTGATTTTATCCTTCAAATCAAATCTATATTTTTTTTTACAGTAATAAAATTTATTTCAAATTTAATAATATTAATGAATTTAATAGTATTTATAATAATATTAAACTTGTTTGGCCCAAGTTTTTATAGTTTTTAATCCCTTCATATAAATTTTAATTTTTTATAGTAATATTTTTTAAAAAAATTATTTCTAATGATGATGATGATGATGTGATGATGATGATGATTACTATTAATTTTACCCTTCAAATCAAATATATGGTTGTTTTCCAATATTAATAATATTGTTTGAAATTTATTAATTATTATATTAATTATAATAAAAATAATAATATTTTTAATACAAACAATGATATTTTTAATATTAATAATAATATTAAATTTGTTTGATTGAAGTTTAAATGGGTATGACTACAATATCATGCCAAAAAGCATTGGGGCCCTCTTAAACGCCACATCCAAGAGTCCTAGGTTCTAACACTAAACTCAAGAAATGCAGGTCCGGACATCAGCCCCTGAGTCATGGGCTAGGCGAGGGTGCAAGACCCAAATAACTGGAGTTAGACATCCCTTTCCAGCCCCAAGTTTCTTGTGGAAGTGAATGTTAAACCTAGGTTAATAATAATAATAATTGATTTTACCCTTTGAATTAAATCTATGTTTTTTTTATAAAAATAATATTTATTTTAAATTTAATGAATTTAATAATATTTATAATATTTATAATATTATTAAACTTTTCTAGCCTAAGTTTTTATAGTTTTTAATATCTTAAAATAAAATTTATGATTTTTCTTTAATAGTAATAATAATTTATTTCAAATTTAATAACAACAATAGATTTTAATTTTACCCTTCTGTCGCACGTCAAAATCCATGCGGCATCAACTGGCGCTTTTTCCTCAGCTATGTTTGTTTGATTTGATCTTGTTAGATTCGTTGGGAGTCGCCACATAGTATTTAATTGAGGGTTACTAGGAAACTCGGTTGTACTGGTCTTGTCAGAGATTCGCGAGTAAGGAACTAATTGTGGTCGGGGAAGGTATTGGCACCCCTAACATACCCTACCTGAGGTAAGCTGATTCATGGACTTGATGTGTTAAAGAAGTTTTAAAAATTTTATCTTTTCATCGGATTTTAGAAATACAACTTCCGTATAAGTTTGTACTTTTATACCGTGATCCAATCAAAATATTAAATCCTTCTTTATTCTTTATAATCTCATCATGAAAAAAAAAGGTTCATAAAACAAATACAAACACACACACACACTTTCCCTATATTTTTGTTTCTTTTCTTTTTCTCCTTTTTGTTTTTTTATCTACACTTGAAAATAAAAATTCAAAACAATTAAATAAAGCAGCGTGGATTCACGCACCACCGTCGATGAAGACCGAAAACCAGTGGATCGGGAACATCTCCTTCTTCCATGTCTTCCTCCGCCGACGGTGAGGGTCGTCGTCACTTGCAACAAGGAAAACAACGCACAACAGCAGTTGATTTTAGTTAATATTTTAGATCTGCTTTCCTTCTTTATCTGCTTCACTTTCTCATTTCTCCGGTCTGTTCTTGGGTCTTAGTCTTCTTCTCCCCTGCTTTGGGTGGCGGCGGAGTCGTGGGTGTCGGCCAGGTGAGGGAGGAGCACGGCGCTGCTACTGCTAAGCAGAGGAAGAAGGAGTGGCGGACTGATCTGAGTTCGTTAGGGATACTGCTGCTATCTGCTAGATGAAGGAGAGTTGGGTTTGTCAACTGTGGGCAAAAGCTGCCGCTGCTAGAGGTCAGAGGGAAAAGAGGAAGAAAACCAAGGGCTACTAGGAGAGAAGGGTGATGGCCTGTTCACGGTGGCTGGGTCGACCAAAACAAGGAAGAACACCAACTGGCCGAGAGAGGGCAAAAAGAAAAAGGAAAGTGTTGGGTCTATGGCTAGCGGCTGGTGGAGATGGGTGAAGGAAGGAAAAATTGGAGGGGGGAGGCGGCTTCTTCGGTTTCAGCTGGAGAAGGAATAGGTTGCTTAGGTGAGAAAAAATTGGCCAGCGGGAGGGCGGCGGCTGCTGGCCTTGAAAGTGATGGTTTTAAGGTTTCTCTTCCCCCTTTTTTTCATCAAAATTGCCCCCTCTTGTTTGTGTTGAAGACTTCTATTTATAGGCAAAATGTTGCTTGGGTCTCCAAATTGATCCCTCAACTTTTTGTAAATTTTGATTTTTATTTTATTTTTTTGTGTTTTTAAAAACAAGCAATATTAACATCAGCTCAATGAAAAAAATCAATGATTTTAAAAATAACACGCTAAAAGTTGAACGCATTCCAAATATCTTTGAAAATTAAATTTTTTTTTCTAGAGGATGTTGAAAATGCTAAAAATAAGGCAAATATATTTTAACATGTATTTTTTGGATTTTCTTTGTTTTTTCTCTTTGTTTTGGATTTTTCTAAAAAATTATCAAAACATGGATCAAAATTAGGGAATAACCCAGAATTGGGTTATGACAAATCAAATCTATGATTATTTTTCAATATTAATAATATTTTTAAAATTTATTAATTATTATATTAATAATATTTACTATAATAAAAATAATAATAATATTTATAATACAAATAATAATATCAAACTTGTATGAATCAAGTTTTTATAATTTTTAATTTCTTTAAATAAAATTTATAATTTTTCATTTATAGCAATAATTTTTTAAAAAATTATTAATGATAAAAATAACAACAATAATAATTGTAATTATTTTTTTAATTTATTTTTTTTTCTACAGGAGTTTGCAGACCCATGCATGGATCTGCAAACCCAAACATATAGATTTTGCAACCCTTAGGGCGGTCCACAAACCCCAAGCCTGGATCAGCGAACCCAAGCATGCAGTTTTGACCCCAGCACCTAGGCAATCAGCTCAAGCAACAGGACCCACAACCTTACTACACCCTAGCAAAATCTAAACCAGCCATTTTATCCAAGTATATTTTGGATATAAAATGCATCCCACTGCATGCTTTGCTGCTATTATACCGATACAAACAACACCAATATTATATATTTTAAAGACAAATCTTTCCGCATGATATTTGAGGTGAAACACGCCCATTCACCCAATGAGAAGTGTCGTATGAAATGATTCAGAATATAGTTCACGGTTCTTTACGCCTAACCATCCATCGCTTACTAGGAAACAACACATTAATTAAATTGAAAATCCGACTTCTCGACCGCATAATAAAAATAACTTTAAAGGCATCGGCAAAGATTTCGCGACGGTTTGACAGAAATTTATCATCTATGAGATTAAAATTTAACGAGGAAACTACATGCGATGCCAAAATGCCTTTTCTACACAGTAGATCTACTGCAATTACACAGGGAAACGGCACCCAGAACCACGCAGGACGCTTCCTCTGACTCCTCATGTTCTCGGTCTTCGAATTGGAGAAGGACTGACAACAAACATAAGAAAGGCATTCAAAAATGAGTGGTTCCTCTGGAAGAAGAGAAAATGAGGTCCAAGAACTTCAAAATAAAACAAAAAATTTGCGGTTTCCTTCGGAAAATTGAGGGTGGGGGGGAACGATTATAAGAAATTCTCTCTTCATGCAGAAAGCACTACCTTCGGTATCTGCCATACTCAGGGCTCCTGTTCCTACCATAATCAGGACTTCGGCGCCTGTCATGTACTGGACCGTTATACTTATCATAAACAGGACTGCGAGCTCGAACATAATCAGGACTTGGCCGTCTGCGATAAACTGGACTTGGTGATCTTCCATTATAACTTCCTCTTCTGGGACTATCATATCTGTCACCCCTCTCACTGTCATCCCTCAAAGCATACTCAACAGAAACCACCCTGTCCAATATCCTGCTGCAGAAATGCAAAACAATACAATATGTTAATCAGCTTATCTGAAAATTTAAATATAACCAAGTCATTCATACAAGAAAACTAATCAAAACAAGTTGACTAACGTCATGTGTGTGCACTCGAGAGCTTTGGTGGCGTCTTCTTGTGTCTCAAACTGCACAAATGCAAAGTTCCGTCGAATTCGGACATGCAGCACCTCTCCATAACGCTCAAAGTGTCTTTTTATGTCTTCAACCCTGGTATGAATTGGATCGAAATTGATAACAAACAAGGTTTTAGTTGGCCTCTGGTTTGCTGTCGAACTCGGCCCATCTCGGTGCCGGCCACGTTCACCCTAGCATATTCATGATATAAGCATAGGATGAAATCAATCTCAACTACTTACAGCAATATACCAACTTGAGCAACTAAAGCTGCAACACAAGATTAAAATAAAAACCATGGAAAAAAAAAAGAAAGAAAGAAGAACCATATACCCGAGCCCACTCCACTGAAAGCCTTCGCCTGTCATAACCAAATGGCATATTGTCAAGTCCACGTACAGCATCTGCAGCATCACGGTCATCCTCAAAATAAACAAAAGCAAACCCTGCAGCAACTCCTCAAATCAGAGACAGAATAAGAGATGTGTAACCTTGGAATTAAATTCACTTAACCAGGGTACATCAGCCAAATCAGGATTTCTTATCCTGGCAAGAATTTGAAATTTATACAACACCTGCAAGATACTTGATGGGCTGATGCACACAAGGATGTAGATTGTGGAAGCGTTGCATGATGAACTAAATGAAGATGTTGGCATTTAAGAGTTTAAAATCCAAAAGTTTCAGGTCTGAGATGTCTTTGCTAAGCATGCTTCACCATTCAGACATCACTAGTTCAGAAATGGAAGGCATAGCATGACAGATTTCAATTCACCCTCCTACCAGCAGTAGTGGTGGACAAGGCATAGTAAATTGACTGAGATCATCGCGACCATTCTTGTGAAATGTAAAGTTAGGGCGGTGAGGTGGGTGAGTGACAGATGATCGAGTGAAGAAAACAAAGGATGATTCCATCTGTGAGTGGAAGGAGAGCAGACAAGCAAGAGAGTTTCCAAGCTACTACAAGTGTTGGCGAGCCCAGATAGAAGCTCAAATTTCCTTAGTAAGAGTTCCTGCGTCAAAACAAACACTTAATATGGAGATGTTCTCCAAAGAAACTTCAAATTCCCCGTTTCCATTTTTTTCACTCCCGACTGTATTTTTAATTTGGATGTAATCGCCACTTCTCAAGTAGCTGCATATTTTATATCCAACAAACTCTTAATTTCAGAATATTTATCCATTCAAAAATCAACAAGATAACCCATCATGCACTTGATGACCAAATACCACCCAAAACCAAAACTAACAATCCCTTGAAGAAATCACAAAGACTTCGCTTGAAACCAGTCGTTCATGACACAAGAAACCACAGTTTGAACTTCTATGAGAACCAAAACCATCCTACCGTATATCAATAGAGTTTCAAAACAGGAGTTATAATAATAATTGAAAATGAAATGCAAAACATACATCACTCAAAAAATATTTGTCATTCTATCCTAAACCACAGCTCATCATGAATAACACCAATAATCAAACTCAATCACAAGCCCCTGTGCATTTCATCGCCAGATAAAATTAACAAAAAGATAAGAAGACCCAGAACAGTTTACCAGATTTCATGTCAACTCGCTCCACCCTTCCGTACTTGCTGAACAAGCGTTCCAAGTCCGATTGCCTTGTCTCGTGCTCGAAGTTTCCTACGAAAACTGGCCGTGCCATCCCTGCAAACCAATTATCCTCGAAACTAAACACCAACACAAGTAAAGTCCAATAAGAACCCCATAGTAAAGTGTAGTTCACTTTTTCTTTTCGTAAACCATACCTGAAGAGCTCTGTGTTCGCGATGATAAGAGAGTAAAACCCTAGAGAAGAGACAAATATTTGAGGAAATAACAAAGTTTGGATGTGTGATCAGGGTTTACATAGCCGAATTGTGTAAACCCTTTGTTGGACTCCATTACTCTCTTTCACCGTTGGATGTTTTTTAACTTGCGTGGTACAATTTCAGCCGTTCAGATTATTAGATGGAAACCATGTTGCCCCTGTGGAAATAGATATAGGACGGACAAAACCTGGTGGGGTTATTTAAAGGGAAATCGTTTTAAGCAGGGGTGCTAAAAAAACGTCTCAGAAATATTAATATTGTAATTGTGTTTTAAACCGTGATTCATCAAAATTTAAAAGAAATTATTTAAATTTATTTTTTATTTTTAAATCATTTAAAAAAATTATTATCACATTTTAAAAAACCTACTAAATAGTTATCATAAGTCTTGAGTTGGATAGCAAGTTGAAATCTTGAAACCTAGGGACCCTGATTCAGCCTGTATGCTTTATATCAATAATTTTAATTTGTTGTTATGTTTTTTTTTGTTTTTTTATAATTAATTTTTTTTTATTTTAGTCAATTAGTTTAGTTGATATATTAAGTTGAAATTATTTGTTATAATTTTATAACAAGTTTTGACGTAGTTTATTGATATTAAATCTTAGATACAAGTTTAACCTCTTAAAATTAACAATATAAATTTAATTATTTATAAAAAAATGATTTTAAATAAATATTTAACCTATTAAAATAAAATAAATTATATATAATTATGTATCCAAACTCTATCATCAACACAGTATGTTTGGTATTGGAGCAGTTTAAAAAAATTATTTTATAAAAAATATTTTTTAATTGAAGTTGGATTAAAAAATAAATGTTTAGTTAAAATAGTGGTTGAAATTGAAGTTAAATAAAAAATATTTTAATATATTTGGTTAAGAATATTTTTGAAATTGAGATTATAAAATAATTTAAATATATATATATATATATTGATGATTTTTAATTTAAATATTGTAAATTTAACTATTGTTATTATATCATGGAATAAATAATATTTTATATAAAATATTTTTTTATTATTTTATTAAACTATTTATAATTTTATTATGTATAAAATGTATCCGATAAGAACTATAATTTTTATAATTTTTTAAATATGTAATAAATTTAAATAAAATATTATCATGAATAAATTTGATTTGATATTATAATATGAGTGAATTTCTACTCTAGTTTTTCAAAAACAATATTATTTATATAATAATATGAGCGAATTTAATTCATCCTAAATAAATTTTTTTAAAATATAAAAAATAAACATATTAAAAAACAAGTAAATTAGATTGTTCATTTGTTTTGATTGAACAGTGCAATTCACTTGCACTGTTCACTGGTATACAATTTAAAGACTGTTCACTGAAACACGAAGAAAACTTTCCTGGTTATCACGCAGATGCAGGCAAAGCAGCTTGGAGCTACTTTCAACGAAATGCAGTCGCGTAAGCAAATTATAGTAGATCCCATTAATAGTAAATAATACTTTACCATTTACCAAACAACTGAGATCTGCGGTGGCACTAAAACGTAGAAGCTATCACGAAACCAAATGCTCTGGATAAATAAAATCTCAGAGGAGTTAGCGCCCTCTTGAAGATTATCTTGTGAGCGTCAGACTCCTGGTCCCATATTTAATTTGTTTTTTTAGGGTTGAAAGTATAATTATAATTGTTTTTTTTAAAAAAAAATTATTTAAAAATATATTAAAATAATATTTTTATTTTTAAAAAATTATTTTTAAATTTAGTGTATTAAAATGATTTGAAAATACTAAAAAATATTAATTTAAAATAAAAAATTAAAAAATTTATTTATTTCAAAAACTCTTTTAAAACTTGAAAATAAATAGCGAAATCATGTGATGGGTAATTATAAAAATATATTTTTATTTAGTTATAATAAAAAATATAATTATTAAAATTTTAAAGAAAATATATTTTATTAATCAAAATTATCGTGGTTGTTAAAATAAATATTTGTAAATATTCCAATTCTCTCTTTAATCAAAAACTTTATTTTCTTATATAGATATTGGATAAAAACATTTATTTATTATTAAAATCATTGTTGTTTAATTTAAAAAAGCCATTATAATGTGAAATGAAATTTCAATAAAAAAATCACCTTTTCATTGTGCTTGTATGAATAAATTTGAGAATAAAAAATATGAGAAAATGATCATATAAAATAATTATGATAAAAAAAATACATATTCTATAATTTATTGCATATAATTGAGCAAATCTTTAAAAAATATATCCATATTAGGTTAATATATAATTAATTATGAAGTAATTGTTAATATTACCATAAAAACTCTAATGCTCTAGAAAACTATTGGATAATTTAATAATTTTTTAAATATCATTTTAATAAACAAATTTAAAGATAATTCTATTCTAATATTAAAAAAATGAAGGAAAAAAAAAAGAGCTAAGGCATGTTTAAAAACAATTCCGTCATGCTTGGGCTTATAAGGACAAGTCGCCCCTAGCTAGAATAAACAGTGCTTCGGCTTTCTTTAAAATGGATGAACGACATGGGTATATCTAGGCCCTTCAGTTTACCCTGCTGGACTCAGTAGTTTAGGCTCATCATCGGTTATATATTCTGTTTCCCTGGCCTAACAGAGGATCCTAACTGGGCCAATGTCTTCTTGTTTCCATAGTTTTTGAGAAATGAAGGATTTGAATTTAGGATATCTCTTCAAGAAGAGCACGGAGACATAATTTATTATATCTCAGCCATCAACTGATCAAAGATCTCAGAACTAATATAAACTATAGTTTATTATATTACTCAACAAAAACCATAATTTATTATACTACCATTGACCTAGGTGTGTGACCCTCAAAAATACTATGAATCGTATATGCTCATGCCTTTTAAAATAATTTATTTTAAGATATGGAGACATCAAGCCTTACATGAATCCTGTATTTAATATGAAAATATTAATGATTAATATTAATTATTGATATTAACATATTTACTTCAATAATTTTTGTGGCCTTCGAGTATTTTTTTATGGTTTAAGCATTAAACTTTTTTCTTTGTTTTTAGTCCTTACATGTTATGCCGGAATGTCATTATATATCGGGGTTTGTTTTAATTTTCTTGTTCCCACTTGTTTGCTATGCCATATTATTTCTACGTTGCATAAAGATTGTCATTACAGCATTTTTATTGTTGCAAGGTCTCGTCAGAATGCTCAGCGACAATTATTTTTTTTAAAAAAAAAAGAAATGGTCCTTTTTTATGTCCATGTTGTTCGTTGCACTTCTTCCTACTCTTTGATCCTTAGTTTTTTTTAACATTTGCATTAAAGTTCATTTTTTTAAAATTTTAGTTTCTCTCGTTGGGAGAGGGGAGAGAGAAAATTATTATGAAATGAGAGGAGAAAGAAAGCTTTTTGTCTGCTATATTTCAATGACCCAAAAAACTTAATTTTAAAATTAATGAATTCGTCTCAATGAAAAGAGCTTAAAGTAGGTGGTTTACGTCCCTCATAATTTAAAAAAATAATATATATTATAGGTTGAGAAGTCTAATTTTATTTTTATTTTTTAGGTTGATTATTAAGGTTATAAAAATGTTGGAAATCAAAATTGATTTTGCCCTTAAATGTTGGAAACTTAAGGAACCAATATTTATCATTGGAAAAATACAGGACTACAATAAATATTTCATTTAGATTTTTTTGAAACCACCCATTCTCTCCTCATGATCCTCTATCTTTCAATCTCATTATTCCCTAACAAATTGGTTTATAATATGGTCTAATAAAGGTCAAATTAATAAATAAGAGAAGAAGAAAAAGGATATTATAAACCGTCTATATACAATGTCATGTAAGGAAATCCACCATGTATTTTTCACAATAAAATCTCCGCACGTTTTAGATTTATAGCTAATAGCCTAATACTAACTGAAAATGTCCTCACGGCACAAGAAAAAAAAGATCTAGCAAGACAAAAAATGACAGACGTAGGGTATGGTTTTGTCACATCTTTTGTGGATTGTAGCAATAAAAAAATCTATTAGAACTATTTAGAGGAGTCAATGTACAGACGACAGTGTGTATTTGTACAATTATAAAAGCAAATGTATTGGTTGTCGTTTTTTCCAAACATCACATCCCAAAGTCTCCGAGAATTAGGAGAGTTGTTCCATGGATCGCTGGCATATAGGCGTGAGGATACAAATAATAAATTAGTATGTATCTTGTATTTTTACCACCAATTTTCCAAGTTGATAATACTAAAAAATTAATAAGAAGATAGTCAAGTCTTGACAAAAGCAAGAATCAGCCTCCTCTAATTAAGCGGCCATGAGAGAAATCTCGATCTATCTCTTCTTGATCTTGAAATAAATTATTAGTTTCAGTAGTTTAGAGCATATAAATGGCATATGCCGACCCATAAATCTATCTCTTCTTGTAGGTGTGTGTGTGTATCACATTTCTTTCTCTTTTCAGTGAATCACTTTCTTGACCCCGTCGACCAAATATTATAATGTATGGTCTGCATCAGAAGAAGCATCTCGACAATCACCTTGCCTCTGTTTTTTTTTTTTTTTTTCTTGACCCTAAAAATTAATATTGAAGATTGTCTGGTACCCTAATGAAAGCTATGTATTTGATTTACTTGGCCTGCTAGCTAAAATGTGGAGAAACAGGAAAATTACAGCCTGCTAAACATAACACCTACAGCATCTGCTTGAATGGCATCTTCCAAATCTAGGAGAGGAAGATCCCACATCTGATATGCGCTAGAACCAGTATGAGCTAAAACATGGACACATTTATTTATCTCCCTCCCTCAAAGAATGCATGCATGGACTCAAAGCACAGTACTGCGGGTGATGATCTGCTAAGTCAGTTGTAAGCAGCTGCATAGCCTCCATCCTATCGGACTCCACGTCAAGTTCTTGACAAACCATGAAACTCTCAATTCTAAGAATTCTTAGTCAACTTAAGTTAATTTTCCGCTTGACTGCGAGAAATTTTGTGACTAATATTTTAGTACCGGCGAGTTTAATTTATTCTTCTGAAGGACATGTACATAGTGGAAAGCAGACTAAGGTCATTCTTTTGATTTTTTTTTTTAAAGCAGACTAAGGTGTGAGCTTACTTGACAGGGAAACGGGAAGGTTCAGCACACTTTACGTGGAGCATATTCTTTCGCTAGGAATGCATTCATCTACACTTGATAAATTAATCATGCTGCATAAAGGAGATCCTTTTCTTCCACACACACAAAAATACCAAAAAGAAAATCATTCTACGTTGCGTATAGCTAGTAAAAGCTAGAACATCATAACATGATCAATGAAAGCGCCGGAAGCAGGATCTGATCCTTGTGAAGCCAATCATAACCTGCCCCAATCCATCGATGATAATGATTTTGATCCTTAATGTGATTGTAGATTCTAAAAACCAATCAATTATAGTTGCCCTCGCATGATGGTAACCTTAACATCAGTTAATGAGATTAGTGCATGATGGAGGGTACTGTCAACGTGGTCCTATATTAACAGAATCTTAGAATAGGGGGCTATTTAGCCACAGCTTTTCTAAATAGAACTTGAACCTAACAAAGTTTTGTTCGGTACCAACCAGTTTTAATCGCTATTGATATCTAAAAAGGAAACATTATAAAGGAAGAAAAAGTTTGGAAAGAAACCAGAGATCTTGTACATGGTGGATGCAAGTGGCAAAAGGTAGATGAAAGCTATATTAATATTTTACAACGCAAATGTTCTGTGAGATATTATCTATTTCCATCCCGAATCATATCTTGAGAGGAAGAACAAGAATTTTAGCCCCAAGATTATGCTGTGATTGTTTATCTATAGGTGGTTGCTCTTTGGTTATATACCCCAGACACTTCTTAAAGTGACACAAAAGCTGGATGCTCAATCAATGTATGCAGCTGCAGCCTTCTCTCTTCATTTCATTTTTTATACATTTGTGCTAGCAAGTTAATTATACGTTCATATTTGTATACATGATATTGTTTGCAATACTAATTCTTGGTTTTGCTTAAAATTCAGCGTTAAAATTAACTAGTGGAGCTGTTTGACTTGAAGCACGATAATTAAATAACTAATTATTATTGTGCAAATCAAACAGAAATTCCCATTCGCCCTGCCAAACTTATCCCACTTTATGATAGAACAATTGCGTGGAATAGATAAGGTAAAAAAAGGCACGAAGAACATGCAAGTTTCAGGTCAAATTATATGTTTATATAAATGGAATAGGGTAACTGACTTTTGAATTCTGAAACATCGAAGCTTTCCTGATGTAACAAACGTTGGATTTATGAGTAGTGCAGATGGAGTCATGGAAAAATAGGTAAGTGTGTGTGTGTGTGTGTGTGTATTCAGGGAGTAAATGATCTTCAACGATATTGCAAAACGAGCAAATCTACATGTAGGACCCAAATTTACTTCTCCATGGCTCCCGTTAAACTTTTATCAGTCAAAAGCAAGAAGAAGTGACAACGGAACTGTGTGATCATCATCGATTTTGTGCATGCCTAAAGAGCCCAGCTGGAAAAGAGCTATCTGCTATGAAAGGACCACGGATTCAAAGGTGAAGAAAAAGTTATTCTTCGTGTTTCATTCAAAGATTCAAATTTTTTAAAAACAAAATAGAAAAAGTCAAGAATCTTTTAGCTAGACCACCCCACCCAGTCTATGCTAGCTAGCTAGCTAGTCAAGGAATTCCCGACTAAGATGGCATCGAATCCAATCATCTTCTTGAGCTTTTTAAGCTAGTGGATTTGGCCATAACCATCCCACTACTAGATTGTTTATCCCGGAACAACCATGTTGGAGTGACCAGTTCTATTCCAAAATTTGTCGTCCAGGGCTGCATCTAGGATAGGGATTTTAACCATATTTTAATAACTTTTCCTTTAGGCGTCACTCGTTCTAACAGAATAAAGTAGTGGCGCTCTTTCTCTCGCTCTCTCTTTTAAACCGGCGCATGCAGAAGCAATGACTTTAAATTAAACTCACGTCAAAGTTTAAATCCAGACATAATCTCATGCGTGACCTTTTCTTTTTTAATGAAGGAAATTTTATATACCTGGTTGAAAGTAAAGAGTTTGACGACATGGTCCAAGTATAAAATTAGGTAATTTAGCTAGTAATTGTGCATCCTGTTTCAAGTCAAATCGATATTCCAACGCTTTACTGAAACTATACATGAGTCCAATGGCATGCATGGACTAGAATCAATTAGAATTTGTACTGCCCATGGCTTATAGCTTTACGTTATAGTAAACAATGTGTCATATAAACCATTCAGCTGAAATGATTAAACTGCTAATCAGAAACTTAAAATGAATTAAAAGACATTGTTTGTCGTACACTATTCTCCCATCCCTTAGCAGGCAAGGAAATTCCCCCCTATGACTACATTTCTTTATATATGTCAAAATGGGATTCATAAATTGGACCAAGAATAAGACATTTTTGTCATGCTTGGAATTGGTTACCTATTAATGGATGCAAATAAAATAAATCTAGAAATTCTCATCAAAATATATAATATGCTGAAAAAGAACACTTTCAAGCTCGGACTTGATATCCCAAGCTCAAAATACAATGGGGGCCAAAAAAAGTAGGTTGGGATGAGTTAGTCTAAACTCAACCGTTTACAGAATATGGGCTCAGGTAAGAAGTTCAAGCTTATGCAAGGCACATGCCCTGTACCTCTACGGGCTCAAGAGAGTGTCTAGAGCCCACCATGCTTGATTCTAGACAATGCGTCCAGATCTATTTTTCACCTTTAATACCCCTGAGGCCAACTAATGTGGGTCCAGGCAATATGTACTTAGGCTCGAACCAACTTTCACCCCTTATGGGCTTAGGTTGTCACACCTGAACTTAGTGTGTTTAGTTTCAAGCAGCATGCTTAAATCCATTTTCACCTCTCGTGGGCTCGAGTTATTACGCTTTAGCTCTATATATTTTGGTCTAAGTAACGCAACTGAACCCACTTTCACCTCTAATGAGTTCATACACGTTACCTGAGCTTACCACTCATCATGGAATTTTTACGGAACCTCATACGGTTCCTTTAGTATTTTTTAATAATCCAACATATATTATTTTAAATAAAATACAACTCAAAATATTATAACAGTAAAATTACACTCCAGACTATTTTTTTTACAAATAAACAAGACTCATGGGCTATATATACACCATGAGATCTTTAGAACAGAGGTTCATAATTTTTATTCTTTACTGTATATATATTTCCAGAATATCTCTCTCTAGAATATAATTATATTTTATCTCTATAAAATAATATTTATTCAAGTATCGAATAGTTTTCACCGCCATCCAAAAAGATTTTTTATATGTATTAATCATAAGCTATTTTAACCCACTAAATCCTAAGTATAAGTTATGAAACACCTTAATCAAGAAAAATATAGATAATATTATCATGATAAATTAACTAACCAATTAATTATCCAAAATAAAAATTCTATTTCTAAACCACTTGGATTTATGGAGAGATCATCATCTCTCACTTGAATATTAATCGATGACTGCAAATATTAGTGAGCCTATACATAATTATATCTTCAATTGACGTGTATGATGCGCGGGGGTATTTCTCTAAGCATCCTTGGCAACTTGTCTCTTCCTGTACAACATTTCTTCAATACCAATATCAGACCAGAGCATCTACGAAAGATTCGGGTCATAATTCATTTGCTGACCAAACATATAATATGCTTGTTGTTGGTGTAGATTGCAAATTAATGACCCCGTGTGAAACTTCCCTGAAAGCTCTCTGGCCTTCCCCATGAGGCAATTAACAAACAATAATAGGTATATTAGATCTGCTGATGGTCTTCAGTTTATATTATTCAAATGCCCTTGTGGTCGCCAGGTAGGTTCTTTAGTCTTATATTTCTATTTTATAAAGTGCTACCCTTATTCGTGCTTTGAGTATTCTTTACGTCGTCTAGATTTTCCAAATATCCAAGCCTCAAGGAGTTTTGTTGTTTTAAGTAATGGAAACCGTAGATTAACTTCAAGGAGTTAAGCATGTATACGTGAATAAGTATTTAATCCAGTTAACTATAATGGAGGTTTATCAGCTGGTTTAATGTGCGCGCGCGCGCGCGATCTTGGTCGAAACCTGGGAGATGATCATCAATTCATGTATAGGTAGTTTGGGTCAGAGCATTAAAATGATAGCAAGAATTTCGATCACTTACAAACAGGTTTGTTCATATTCATAAAAATCATATCTAAAAATCTTAACAAAATAAGAATTGATTCTTATTTTGTTAAGATTTTTATTCTTTGTGCAACTTCCATAAATGTGCTGGTCTTTTTCGACGAGCAAGTGGGTCGATTTGAGCTGGTTAGAATCCTGTCTGCATCTTGTCGTGTCGTGGAACTCGTCGTTTAGTCTTATGGAAAGAAATTGCCTAATCCTTAATTTTATATATATAATTCTTCCCCTTGAGATAGTCATCTCACAATGGTCAGTATATCAAGTGTTTCAAAGGGATCAACCTTGATTTGAGCACCCAATGCCAAGATTTCAAAGGAATCAACTTTGTATATATAATAACATCAAAGAATGAAGTTGAGTTTTAGAATAATTATTTGAGCTCAAAAGTCTTAAACTTATGGTCTTGGAAGGATGACTTAATCTCCGATTTCTTTTAACAAGAAACACAGCAGGGTCTATTAGTTGTTTAACAGCCTCAATATCTTATGGCCATGTAATTTCTTTTCAAAAAATTAATTGTTTAAAAGCCACGATATCTTCATATCAAGATATATGAAAAAGACATCATTGACTCGAGCACATATTCGAATTGAAGAAAGACAGCAAGGGGGAATGAAACCATCATAAACAAACAATCATACTATAGAATAATGGAGGTAGTGAGGATATATTATTTCATTTGTGTTTTTTTTTTCTTTTTCTTTTCTTATTTTAAATTTATTATTTTAAATTTATTTTATATTTCAGTATCTAGTTTATTAAAAATTGAGATTTATAACTTATTATAATTTACTTTATAAATGGATTGGTTTCATAACTCATGTTATAGGTTAATTTGATTAACTTAAGTTTTTTGATTTTTTTTAATATAGTATAAATACTATTTATTTTGAATGTGTTTTTTTAATTCTAAATCTATATTTTCTTCTTTAATTTTATAATTTAAAATTTAATTTATTAAAAATTAAACTTTATAATTTATTGTGGTTTGCTTTATATATGGTTAGCTCGGTTTCAAAGCCATGTCATAAGTTTGGTGAATTTATTTCGTTAACTGAAGTTTTTTTGTTTTTTTAATTGATAATTTTTTTTAATTTCATATTTCAACAATTGAAAATATGAATTTATGATTTGTTTTGATTTATTTTTTATAAGATTATCTCGGTTTCATAACTTTGATCGCAAGTTTAGCTGATTAACTCAGTTGACTCAAGTATTTTTTGTCTTTTTTATTGATATTTTTTCAATTTCATCTAGCAAAGTTAAGTGTATTATTAATTAGGCTTCATGATTTATTTTGATTTACTTCCTAATTATGAATTAAGTTTCATGATTTATTTTGTTTTTTTTTCTATAAAGTTATCCTGATTTTATGACTTTAATCATGTATTTTGTGGGTTAACTTGTATAAAATGTAGTTTTATTGTGTTCTATTTTTAAATTGATTTTTTTTTTAATTTTAACATTCAACAATGAGTTTATTGAATATTAAACTTGATAATTTATTTTGATTTGTTTTCTATAGAGTTATCACAGTTTCATTACCTTAGGTCAACATGAGTCAACACATGTAGTTTTTTTATTTACTTTTTATGATATTATCTCGATCTCATGATTTAGGTCACAAGTGTAGCTGGTTAACTAAGGTTAATTTTTAATTTATCTTTTTTAATTTTATCCTTTAATATTTAAATGCTTTCAAATTAGGCATTTTAATTTTTATTTTTATTTTTATAAAGTTATCTTAGTCTCATTATCTGAGTCATGGGTTTGATGAGTCAACCTGAATTGAATCAGGTCATCTTTTTTTTTATATATAATTCAACATTAAAACTGTTTATCTCAAGTTAACTCGGGTTCTTTTGTTATTTATTTAGTTTAATATATTTTTTTCAATTTTATTATTCAATATTTAGTTGTTTCAGAATTAAACTTTATTTTTTTCTATAAAGTTATTGTAGTTTTATTGTTTAGGTCACAAGTTTGGCTAGTCGACTTGGATTGACTATGATTTTTTTATTTATCTTTTTTAATTGATATTTTTTTTTAATTTTATCCTTCAATATTAGTTTTGATTTTTTTTTTATGAGGTTATCTCGATCTCATCATCAAAGTCGTGGATTTAACAGGTTAACACAGTTTGACCCAAGTCGTTCTAACATATTTTCATTTCCATATTTTTAAAAACATTTCATCTTGCATTGTTTTTAGTCAAACTATATTTTAAATGATTTTTCAAGTTACCTTTAGACCTTTCAAGTTGACCAGATTATATCGGGTCAACCTCACACGATTTAAATTTTTTCTACTAGAAAACATATTAGTAACACTTTTTTTATGGGGTTATCCTAGTCACATTATCCAGGTTATTTCAATATTTTTTCATCTTAATATATTTTAAAAACATGCTGTCTTGAATTGTTTTTAGTCAAACTATGTTTTTAATAACCTTTTCAGTTCTCTTTAGGCTTATCAGCGTTTAGAAATATGGGACAACCCACGTTTTAAAAAAAAATAAAATTTTTTTGCTAAAAAATAATTTTTATATATATTTTGGATCGTTTTGATGTGCTGATCTCAAAATTTATTTTTTTAAAATAAAAAAATTATTTTAATTATTTTAGAATGAAAAGTACTTTGAAAAGCAATCACAACCATACTCAAACAAACTTATAAACATCAGGGCAAGCTCACAAGGTTTATTTCTTTTTTTATTTTTACTAGAAAACATATTAGTAACACCTAAATTATTTTTCTATGAAGTTATCCTGGTTTCACGATCTTGACTATTTCAGTATGTTTTCATCTCAATTTTTTATTTAAAAACATGTCATCTTGAATTTTTTTTATTCAAATTATATTTTTAATAATTTTTGGATTATCTTTGGACTTGTCATGTCTACTAGATTACATTGAATCAACCCAACCCTACATATTTTAATTTTTTTCTATTGAAAAACATGGAAGTAACACTTATTTTTTCTATAAAGTTATCCCGGTTTTAAAATTTGGGTTGTTTCAATATATTTTTGTATTAATATTTTTTAAAAACCTGTAGTCTTGAATTATTTTTAATTAAATTATATTTTTAATATTTTTTAGATTATTTTTAAATTTTTTAAATTAACTAGATTATATAGAATAATTTTATATTATGTTTAAATTTTTTTCGACTTCAAAAACGTATTAATATTATCTAATTTTTTATATATATATATATATTAAAGAAATTTATACCACTTGGAGCGTGTAGCACGGGGGGGACAATGATATCTTACTCGACTAAATTTAAATATGGTCTCGGTGTTTCCATTTAAAACCAGAGCGACTAGGAAGGTTGCACGGTGGAGCAACAAGATGAGCGGTCAGGGATTGCTCATCGTACAAGATCGAAATACAAGCCGTTGAATCACTGAGCAACGAACAAAAGTGGGTCCCGCACTTGGCAGTTTGGCCCCGCTTAAATAACTTACTTTCCAACCAGGCCTGAGACATTGTACATCCTACCATGTGTGCTGTCTATCAACACATATCTCTTTATACCCTTTCCACTTAGAGATCAGAACGCGTTTGTGCCATGTTTCACATGATTTTAAATATTTATAATCATCCATCTTTGTTAATTCAATCAATTTGAGTGGATGAATATCAGATATAATTTTGATCCTCAAATCACAATATCATAAGATGGAATTCCTGTTAAATTAAAAATAGAGTCTAAATTAATTTCATTAAATTAATCAATCTTGTCTATAAAAATTAGTTGATAGATAAAATAAATTCTTATATAGGTTCTTAGAATTATAACATAAAATTTAATTTTATGTTTTAATTTTATTTTATTATAATCATTAAAAAATTAAATCAATCAAATAGAGCATGTCAGTTTTTTTATGCGGCAATTTTATGATGCTTAAATGAAATTTTATTAATTATTTTATAGCTTACTTTAAAGAAAAAAACTGAAATGAAAATATATTTTTTAATGAATTATAAAATTAATTTTCTCTTTGTATCTTTCTTTAAAATAAACCTAATAAAATATATAATAAAATACTACTAATAATTACATATTACTTATTACCCATCATAAAAGATTTATAATTCCCCGTGGGACGGAATGAAAAATAATTTGTTATTTATGTCTCCGCTACAATATAAATAAAAAACCGGAAGGGTATAATGGGAAATACGGATAAAAAAAGCGTCCATGATTCCATGTATCGTCAACAAAAATATAACCATGAGGAAACGCCACGTGAAACGATCCCTATTAATTACAAGACAACGGAAGCTTTGATATGCGGGTAAGTCGAGTTGTCATCACGACGTAATCATGGCCGTTCAACAGCAATGGAGTGTTATTAAAGACCCTTACCATACTCTGCTTCCTCGAACATGCCGTGTGAGAGAATAAGTGCGTGGCTGTCATGGGCACCCTCTACATGGGATCCGACAACATAAAGCCACACGACTCCCACGTGCTAATCACTCAAACCTGAAATTTACTGTCATGTGAAACTGTCCTGATGTGATGTCCCATTGACTACGCGCAACTTAGCTACCTTACCTCACGCTTTAGGAACCAACCGATCCAGCTCACCTCACAGCTGATTTACTTTTTTTTTAAATAAATTATCTTCTCAGGATTTTTTTATTATATTATTAAACTTGATTTGATAGATCAATTTTAATATCTCATGACTAATTTTTATTTAATTTAATTTTTTAATTAAATTATATAAATTTAAATTTAAATTTAAATTAAATTAATTAATTTTGTTGATCCAAATATAATTTTGATAACCAGTAAAAATACAACCTAACTTTTAATAAAATTTTATGATGACAACTTAAAAAAGTTATTAAGACAATAATAAATTAGATTAATATCAGTCCCCAGTAACATATGTCATGGACTATATTAAGTTTAGTAATTTTTTATAAATTATTTTTTTAATCATTTAATAAAAATATATATTCATAGAATTAAGTATTAACATAAAACTAGACATGTATTTGAAACAATAATAACCTTGTAGAGAAAAATAAAAAATAAATCATGTAATTTGTTTTTTAATTAATTTAATATTAAAAAAAAAATCAGAAACAAGAAAATCATATTCATTAAGTGGATAAACTCATCAAACCTGTAAATCAAGTTATAAACTCCAGTTAGATTATAATTTTTTTTTTCAAACCATCTTTAACTTTATGGTAAAAAAATAAATGATCGCTAAATTAAATAAAAAACTAAGATGTTGAAAAAAGCATTAAACTCATCAAGCTTGTGAATTATATCAACCAACTAAATTTGTGAACATGTTTATAGATTTTATAAAATTTAATAATATAAATTTTTTTTGAAATAATTTTTTTATTGTATAAAAAAATTGATGTAAAAATAAAAATTATGTTCAATTAGAAAGAAAAAAAATAGCTCACCAAACCCATGAATCGGGACAATCTAAGTTACCTTAACAAATTCACAACCCACAGTGGCCCACTAAAATACTATTGTTATTATTATCATCACTAGTTACTCTCATTATTATCACTATTACCACTACAATTACCATTATTATTAATAGTAGTATTAGTACTACTATCACAACCATTACTATTATTAATATTTTTATCACAATTATTAAATTATTATTGTAATTATTATTGTGATGAAAAAAACATTATTATTACTATAATTATTATCACTATTATTATTGGTTTCATTATGACTGTTGTTATTATTAATGTTATTTTGATTATTATTATTATTACCATCACAATTGTTACTATTATTATCACATTTATCATTATCATTATCATTATAACTATTATGATAAATTATTATCATTATTATTAATATTATTATCACTATTAGTACTATTATTAGTTTCATCATCATCATTAATATTATAGCTAATAGAATTACCATTATTATTACAATTGAAATAACAAAAACCATAAGTTTAATTTACATGATAAAATTAAAAACCATAAGAATCTTGACAAAAGGGAAAAGAAAAAAAAATACAAAATTAAAAGAAAAAAGACTAAAATGAAATATTTTTTTTTATAAAGTATTTTTTTCATTACATGATAAAATAGCAATTTATTTTCTTATAAATATAATATTAAAGAATAAAATCAGAAAATAACTATTAAAAAGAATTAAAAGAGAAAAAAACCAAAAAAACATACCTGACCAATGGATGATCTCGTCAAATCTATGAACTATATAACTTGTGTCAACATGTCAAACCTATAAATGAAGTTATAAACTCTAGTAGGATTAATGTTTTTTTTTAAAAACTATTTTTTATTTAATTATATGATAACATAAATAGAAGATTATAAAATTAAATATCAAACTCCAAAAGAAAGAAAATAGTTAAATTTGTTAGATATGTGAATTAGGATAACCGGTCAAAACTACGAATATGTTAATAAACTTTATAAAGTTTAATAACAAAAATTTTCTTATAAATTATTTTTCTAGAATATAGAAAAAAAGCCATAAAAAGAGTCAATTTCAATGAAAAAAAAAGAGAGAAAGAAACACCCAAACAAACTCATTTTTGGTTTGTTATTATTTTTAGAAAAAATGAAGAAAAACTGATAAACAAATATAAATAAAGATATTTAACATTATAATATAAATAATTTAACTGGTTATGTTTAAGAAATTTATTTATTAAACTCAATTTCAAATAGAAATTAACACACACATAAGACTTGTTGGATAAAATAAAAAGTAAACACATATGATGCAAATATTAAAATTATCATAAAAAATAAATATTTTTTAAATTACAAATGAATCATATTAATCTCTTAAAAAAATTTACAAATCTAATATAACTAAAAATTAATACCTATGTAAAAACAGATAAATAAGCAAAAAAAAAAAACATAGAGAAGTAAAATACAAATATAAAAATTATTCAAGAAAATATATAAAAAAAATTAAAAATTAAAAAAATCAAAACTATATATATATAAAAAAAATAAAATCAGTCCTAATATCAAGCCCACATCCAACCAGCCTGTGCACGATCTACAAAATCAGGCTCAATTTTATAACCCTTTTTTTTATATAAAAAATAAGGTAATTTTTCTAGCTCAACAAAAAAAAACATTTTATCTACTTTATTAGATAACAAGTTGTCTAGCATGCATAGAGTAGTACTTTACAAATAAATTTGCATACATTACCTATGTGACCCATGTTTTGTACTTCACTTTTATGTTTTTTAATTCAATTTTCACTGAAAAATAATAATTAAGTTCTAATTTAGACTCTAAATAGCTAAATTGTGCTAAAAACATTTAAAAATTAAATTAATTTTTTTAAAAATAATACTACTAGTATAATCCACAATAAAATATTGAAGACTAAACAATAAATTTACATATAGTAAAAATATTCACCATTTAACTTTATAGTTAATGTGATGTTTTCAGCTTAAATTCTAATATTATTTATATAATCTATGTGTTATAATTATCTTGTATAGATTATGAGTTAAAATTCTCATTTTCGGGGATCATGAAACTTACATTTTCTAGTATAAAGATAAGAACAAGAAAAATAATGATAAATAAATCTATATATATATATATATATATATATATATATATATATATATATATATATTCTGTTTCGGCTAATACCCAAAGTAAAGTAAAAGGGTGGAGGTACAGGTAAAATATGAATATTGCTTGCCCGACATGTAATCATACCCAAATCCAAAAAGACATGACTTTAAAATTTAAGAAAATTACGTTTATATCCACTTATATATTTAAAGTAAAATTAGAGTTTTTCACTTTCAGCTCATTGGAGCATTTTAAAATATGGTTGTACATCTTATTTTAAAAAATATTTTTTATTAATTTTTTTTATTTTTTAAAAATATTTTTGATATACTAACTTAAAAATAATTTTTTTAAAATAAAAAATATTATTTTAATATATTTTAATATAAAAAAATATTTTAAAACCCAACTACAACCAATTAAAAAATACCTAAAGATTTTTAATCTCCCCCATCACGCATACTCACGGTTCACACTTCCTTTTTCTTTCTTTATCACAAACCACCAAATGACGAACCAAGCAAGACTAACAAATAAAGAAAAACCAAATAAATCCCGACGGTCAAGTTCGAGCTAATCAAGTTACGTCTAACATATAAAAAAACCAGCCCTATCCAGCGGTTAAAATAGCCACGACGAACGAGGAGCATAGATGACCTGAAAATTGGCAAAAAATGAACCCAGAATTCCAACCTGTGCAAAATGGTTCCAAATCGGATCTCCACCTTTCAGAGTGAAGAGGAGACTTGGGTGAACATCCCTACCAAAATTAGAACAGATTCAATGGTGAACAGAAGCTGAATAGGCCGGCGACTGTGTCTGCCCCGAACACAGTTTTTTCATAAATATTGCAATCCCACAAAGTCTCAAACGGAAGAAGATGATCAAAATCCGAACGGTCAGTTTGTAGATCATATTACGGCGCACAACATATAAAACAACCAGATCAATCCGACTGTGGATGATGGACTTATAGGTGGTGTTTCTTTCTGGAGATCATATAAAACAATGGCTTGAGGTTGAGTTCGGATATGAATAATAGATACCAACCAGATGAACAATGAAAACTAATGGATAGTAGATATTTTTATTGGTCTAGTTTTAAATTTGTGTTTTAATAATTATGAATTTAAGTTTTTTTAGGTTGTTGAAGGTTTATATATTTATTAACTTTAAAATTTATAAAATTAATTAAAATATATTACGATCAGTTCAGCTCAAAAAAAATAAAATTGGATTTGAAAATAAATATTACAATATCTAATCCATAGATATTCGTTATTATTTTCTATTATTCACAATTAAAACAATGGTTTTTTGACTATATAATTAGAAAAGTTTGTTTATATGGTTAAAAATATATTTAGATTTAGTTATAGATTTAAAGATATTTATTTAATTAATATATTAATATCTAATTAATATATATTATCATTTTTTATAAATTCCATTAAAAACCCTTTATTAAATTTTAATTACCAATGCTAAACATGATCAAGGAAGTAATAGAAATTATTTTTTAAATTATAATTCATTTAAAACTATATATTTTTTATATTTTAAAATTTATTTTGTTATTAATTTATTAAAAAAATCTAAAAAAATAAATAAAAATTTTAAATTTTAACTCAATAATATTTCAGCCATTACACCAAAAATTATCTAAAAAGATATTTAAGGATGCAGGAGCGGTTATTTTTTAATTTTTTATTTGAAATATTTTAAAATAATATATTTTTTTATTTTTAAAAATATTTTTAACTTAAGGTATCAAAATAATATAGTAATATATTAAAAAAAATTAATTTTTTAGAAACGTTGGAGCACAATTCCAAAAATGTTGTTAATTCATAATTTATTGAAACTAGCAGCCCTTTGATTGGCGACCATATACGGCAGGTCTCCTGGCGCGGAACATCAGCGAAAGAGGAGAGAATCCAACAAACTTGAGTGTGCGTGTCACGCGCCTCAGGGAAGAGGGTTACCCGTATGGTGATGCAATCGTGGCGGCTCAAGCTGCGTAATTTTCCTAACTATAAATTCAAATGCTAACACTTAGCCGTTAGACGAAGCTTTTTGTATGCTCTTGTTTCTCTAGATGGATTTTCGGCATCATGGAAGAGGGATAAAACAGATTTGTACCGACAGAATTACCGAATTAGAACCATTTGATACTGTAGTCGCTGATATTTTTTCAAATATTTTTTTTATTTAAAAATATATTAAAATAATATTTTTTAAAATTTAATTTTGACACTGACCTATTAAAAAAATACAAAAATACAAAAAAATTATTAATTTTAAAAAATACATATTTTTTAAAATAATTTTAAAATAAACAAAATAAACACTTTTTAAAAGTGTAAACGGATGTTAAATATCCGTAGATGAAGGTATGGTATATTAATTTTAATTTTTCTTAGTACAGCCATAATTTCTCAAATGATAAGTTTTAGAAAAAAATTTAAAGACTTAAAAAATATTATTAATTTATTTTATGTTAAATAATCATCTTTATTTAAAAATTATAAATTATGATTTGAAGTCTAGAAATAATTTTTTAACATTTAAAATTGAAGTAGGTATAAAGATGCACGTCTAATACGGGAAGACGGGAAGACGGGTATAAGAATTTTAAGGAAAAAATATTAAGATAAAAGGTAGATCTTCCGATTAAATGTATCTTCGTTGCCATCACCGCAAGATTCTTGTCCCTCTCTCTATCTGTGTGAATGTTTGTATATATAGACACCATCCAAGCATTCTCATTCAGTCCCTCAAACTAACAAGCCACTCTCCTTAAATTCTGAGTGTGGGCAACAGACAATTAACCCTGTGTTGATTTCTGTATCCTCTCCCCTATCTTCAAAGCTCTTAATTGAGCTAGCCCGCCATGAGAACCGACATAGATAGCTTCTGGATCTTTGCTTTGGCCTCCAAATGCAGGGTCTTTACACAAGAAAATATTGCATGTTTGCTTTTGATCATGGGTTTAGCTTGGATAGCCACTACCCTTATTTACTGGGCATACCCTGGTGGTCCTGCCTGGGGCAAATACAAACTCAAAAACACTTCCTTCACAATTTCTAAGCCAATTCCAGGTCCCAGGGGATTGCCTCTTATAGGTGGCATGAGGCTTATGACCTCCTTAGCACATCACAAGATTGCAGCGGCTGCAGTTGCATGCAAAGCCAGGAGGCTCATGGCGTTTAGCCTTGGTGATACTCGTGTTATCGTGACATGCAATCCTGATGTGGCTAAAGAAATACTGAACAGTTCGGTGTTTGCAGATCGTCCAGTTAAAGAATCTGCTTATAGCCTCATGTTCAATAGAGCAATCGGGTTCGCTCCTTATGGTGTTTACTGGCGAACCCTTAGAAAAATAGCTTCTACACACCTTTTCTGCCCCAAACAAATCAAAACTGCGGCGTCTCAAAGACGCCGAATTGCTTCTGAAATGGTGTCCATGTTCAATGACCATGAAGGGAGTAGTTTCACCGTTCGTGGGATACTCAAAAGAGCTTCACTTAATAACATGATGTGCTCAGTTTTTGGACGCGAGTATGAATTGGATTCATGTAATAGTGAAGTTGAAGAACTGAGAACTCTAGTTGATGAAGGGTACGATTTATTGGGTACACTTAACTGGACCGACCACCTTCCTTGGCTGGCGGATTTTGACCCTCAAAAAATCCGATTCAGATGCTCAAATCTCGTGCCAAAAGTGAACCGGTTTGTCAGCCGAATCCTGGCTGAGCATAGAGCTCAAGCTGGAAGTGAAACCCCGGATTTCGTTGATGTCTTGCTGTCTCTTCAAGGCCACGATAAATTATCGGACTCCGATATGATTGCCGTCCTTTGGGTAAGCAAGCAGACACACGTATATATGTACATCACGCATGAATCTTACTACACTATTTTAGGTCCAAACATGTAACTTGCTATTGTTGTGTGCTAGAGGATGTGCATACATATAATTTATTTCGATGACAAGCAATTATTCTGCTATTTCTGTTTTGTAGCAAGTTATTGTACTGACTGAATATGGCCTTGTTTCACTTTCTTTACGCGTAGGAAATGATTTTCAGAGGGACTGATACGGTGGCAGTTTTGATGGAGTGGATTCTAGCTAGAATGGTAATTCATGCTGATGTTTTATCAAAGGTCCATGATGAGCTTGACAAAGTTGTTGGAAGATCAAGGGCCGTAGCTGAATCTGATATCACGGCAATGGTGTATCTCCAGGCAGCAGTGAAGGAAGTGTTGAGGCTACACCCACCTGGCCCACTTCTCTCGTGGGCCAGGCTAGCCATCACTGATACAACCATAGATGGGTATCACGTGCCTAAAGGGACCACAGCAATGGTTAACATGTGGGCCATTTCAAGGGACCCAGATTCATGGGAGGACCCGCTTGAATTTATGCCTGAGAGATTCGTGACTAAGAAGGGTGAGCTGGAGTTTTCTGTTCTTGGGTCGGATCTAAGGCTTGCTCCGTTTGGTTCAGGGAGGCGAACCTGCCCGGGAAAGACATTGGGCTTAACTACGGTGACCTTCTGGGTTGCGTCACTACTACACGAGTATGAATGGCTGCCGTGCGATGAAAATAAAGTTGACCTATCAGAAGTACTGGGTCTGTCCTGCGAGATGGCAAATCCATTGGCGGTTAAAGTGCGGCCCAGGCGTTCCCATTAGAAGCCCACTGTACTAGGTGTACAGAAGTACGTACTAAATGTCTAGTCTGGATCCAAAAAAAAAAAAGAAAAAAAAGAAAAAAAAAAGAGAGAAAACTTCTCCGTGATGGGGTTGCAAATCTTAATCCTCGATCCACCGTACGATCATGTTGTCCTTAGTCTGTCTCTTGGGTGTCGGTCTTTTTTTTTTTTTTAATTTATCAGTCGAGTGTCAAATATCGTGTCCCTAGTTATATATGCCATGACATGTTTCAACTGGTGTAAATACGAGTGGAAAAAAAAAAAGTTTCAAGTTTCAATGTCTCTCTACAATCCTCAAGTAAGAAATAAGTTTTGAAGGCGGCAAGTGAATCCAACACTTGACTACATAGTTGCATTTGTCTTTTGTAGCTTCTTGACAAGATATCTAAAAGAACTGCAGATTAATATATGAAGCTGCTGTTCCTGGACCTTGTCGTATGCCATTGAAATGTGCTGCTTTCTTTTTCATTGCGGTATGCCATGGCTTCCGTGGTTTTTATGATCGAAGATTTTATTTTTCCAGTGGGATATGGTGTTTCTATCGATTACAAGCCTACGGTATTAACCTTGCTAAATCAACAATGATTTCAAAATTAGTTTTGTTCAATTTAGTCCAGGAAAATCGATTACACATGGATTCAACTAACTTCAACTTAGTTGATCCAATAAAACCTCCAATAAATCCAATCCTTTGAATTATTAGTCCAAGCGTGATTTCTCAGAGAAAATCCCACAAAAGAAGCAAGAAAATAATGTATCTTATTTCTTTAATCTACCCCTTGCTTATTGCTGTTGTTGGTAAAGTTACATACAACTTAAAATGATTAAGTGATTCAAATAAAAATTTCCTCCATTTATTTTGACTAATTCGTTCGATCATTGATTTAGGATCGAACTAGCAACGCGAAGACCTAAAATCCTTATCGAGGTGGCAACTAGGACAAGTATGTTAACAATTGTTCAAACATTATTCAACTTGTCTTTCATGATTTTATTTCTCTAATTAATTGTTCAGCCCATTGCATATCTAGTGTTTGTTTCAATTAATAACGTTGACGTTTTGGGTTTTCTTTTCTTTTCTTTTCAGAACGCCAAAAGCTACCGTCACATATATTATTTTCAATACAATCTTATTTTTTTTAAATCAAACTTAACCAAATACTTCTATAAGTTTAATATCAATACGAAAGCTAGTGTGTTATACCGTACTTGACACGCATTTTGTGGTACAAATGGTGGGGATAAAACCATCTGCCACCGGTGATCAAGTGGAGGCGGAACCCATGCTAGCCCCACTTCACTATCGTTATGGTTTTTCATGCAGAAAATGTGATTAATTTTAGCTAGGTAAAGATCATATTACTTCTCCATTAATCTGGTTAGAAACATGATAGAACACTTAAGTTAAATGAAATTTGAAATAATATATGGTTAATTATCAAACTAAAAACTATTTATAGTTTTTTATATAAAAATAATAATTCTATTGACGTCAAACAAACTATACATTATTGTCTTTATGAGACAATGATATAAAGAATTAATATCTTATTTCTAAGTTGATACATAAAAAAAATTAAGTAATGCTTTTATATATTTTTATGAGTTTTTATTTTATGTTAAAAAGATATTTGTACTATTTTTTAAAGATATTTGTACTATTTTTTTAAAATATCAATCATATTATTACTATTATTATTATTATTAAACCCACTACCAGAAATATAATAAATACAAACGAAAATAGTGATGGAAACAATTTATCGATATATATTGAGAGAATTTCAATGGAAAAAAAGAATAAAAAAACCAAAAAAGTACGATGATGTGTAACTTTTACTAATGATTTTACTAACAAAATTAACCCCATGATAAAGTTTGTCCATAAATATACCGATGAAAATAATCCCCTGGTATATATTGACACAATTATAGATGATATTACAATGAAACAAAAAAAAGGTAAGTCATACGATAATATGACATTTTTTACAGATAAAATGACCGATAAAATGTCCGGCGAAATGATTTCGTTAGTAAATTCATTGGTAATGTTTAATTTATAACTTGACGAACAACCCTCCTTTCCCCTCTTCCATTTCTCTTTCTTCCTAATACATTTTTCTACAATAAACAGCCACCCCATCCCCCTCAATCTTAACATAATTTAAACTCCCATAACAAATCTGGCGACCACAACACTTGGTTTGTTAGTTTCCATGTTTTTATTCAAATTTTATTGAGGATTCTCCACCTTGAGTAAGCAAATCTACCTTTTTTTAACATAATTTTTAAATATTAATTTTTTGTACATATTTTTATAATATATGTATTTTGTATGAGTGTTTACTTATTTTATAGTTTCTTCTCATATAATTTTGTTATATGGATTTGTGATTTGTACATGTTATGGTTTGTTTTAGATTTTGAAAAATTATATTTGTTTATACATTGATGAAACTTAAGTCAAATTTTTTACTTCGGTATTTTATGATGAAATAAATAATGACTTATTTAACATGTTCATTTTATATTTTGTCAATTTTATTGCAAAGTTGTAATTTTTGGTACAATGTAGAAACTTGAATTTATGTAGTTATATAATTGATAATGAATTAAGAGAACTATTAAAAAGATTGAGTTAAACCAATATTTTTGAAAATTTCTTTAGTTAATGTAGTTGATTAATACACGTTGTCATCATTATTTAAATAGGTTTGATATAAGTAATGTACGATCATTCATAGATGTATCAAGATTCACCATAGGAGTTGTGAAGAATGAATTAGGAATAATAGGTGTCGTAAAGCTTCTCATAAAAATACAAAAATGTATCGCTTTATTCCTACAATCTAGTTTGAACCTTTAGGTAGGCTCAGAAGGATCAATAACAATAGTTGCATAGAGTATGGTAGAATTCGAGTATGGTAGAATTCCTTGGTATGGTCATTCGAGAAGTTCCTCCGAGGATGGCTCCTATATAATGCTTTCAAGAGTTAGAGAAGTGTTTACGGGTAAAACACCTCTTGAAAGATCACGCCTTTCATATCTATCAAGGTGGTATTAGAGCTTTAAACAAGACTTAGATGATCCCAGAATAAAACTGGTTTGATTTGATTTCCTTTTATTTCGGAGGTTGGAAATTCTATTTGAAATAGCGAAAGGCATAAGTTTCCCATTTCAAACAAATAGATGACATTTATTGAGATAAGATCGAAGTTACTATACATCCTATGCTTGACCATTCTTTATGATCGACTTGTTTTAACTCGCAAGTGCACGAGTGTATGATGTAACAATTAATTTGATAAGATCAAGGTCTTAGGATTTGTTTTCAAAGATGAAAGAGTGTAAATAGATTTTAAATGACAAGAAAAAGTAAGTCTTGGTTCCAAATTAACTTTAATGATGATATATTAGTGATTACATATATAAGATAACTTAACCTAATATCAATGATGATCATATTAGATCATAAGATATTACAATGAAGTTAAAAAAATAAAGATTGATTATTACTTAATAATAAAAGAATACTTTCATATTAAATAAGACATTGAATAAAGCAATCTCTATACAAAAACTAAGGTTTGCGCATAAATTCAAGATTATAACATTACCTAAATGTTTCTAAAATTTATTTACAATAATAAAATATTCATGAAGAAAATAAGAAAATAAACATTAAGATTCATTTATATTTTAAAGAACTTATCTCAATCACCATTATCCTTGATTTGAAATCCAAGAAAGAGATTAACCAACCATCTTTATATATAAGAACACTTTAATAAACATAAAATAACTTGAATCAAAGTGAAATAATAAGTTTTACAAACTAAAGAACTAAAATCTACAATGAAAAACACAATACAATTTCGGTAAAAATTCTAAAACAAATATGACGCTAACTTTAGACAGCAATTCAATCCTCTTTAAAGCCTTTTTTTGGAGTGGCTATTAGAGACATATTTATAGGCAATTCTGTTAACTTTCCAGATCATTAAATAACAGCTCATTTAAACATCTAAGTCAAAAGTTATGAGCACAACATCGAAAGATATTATGAAAAATCAAATCAGGCTTGCTTAAAAACCACTTTGGTGCACATTTTTCTTCATCCTTTATGAGCTGTCTCTTTCTTCTTTTTGACCTAAAATAATGTAACAATTCCCCTCCAGCTTTCCATCTATATGCTTGCCCTCTTGGATCAATGGATTACCCAAAATAAATCAAATGTTATTTATTGTGTGGACATGTAAGATCATGGATTGTGTTTGTACTGATTTGAAAGCTGATTTGGAGCTGAATTTAAGCATCATATAAAGATATAAATGTACCTATTATTTACGCTAAGATTGAATTTGAAACTTTGAGTGTTTGATGGTTAGAGTCTGCACACAAGATAAGTTGGGTTTGAAATAGATCATATGATAATCTCTTCTAGGATTGAAATAGAATTGATTTTTGGGGCAAATTTGGAGCACTTATTTGAACCAAGTTTTACTTCAATCTTCAACTAAATTTCTCTTCAATTTTTTATTTTGAATTTCAATGTTAAATTTTCTAAAATAATTTATTTAAGTTTCAAAAACCTATCGAAACATTAAAAGAAAGTTCATTACTAGAAAGCACATCAATTATTATAAAAAACCCAAATAAAAACAATAAATACATATATAAAATAAGAGACTTAATGATACTTTTGATGCATAATCACCTTATATACATAGACATCGACCTGACGTACCCTACCTTAACCTTACAAGATCAAAATCATTACTGATTTAGATACATTTTGGCAAGAAAGGAGAGGTGCTGCTGCTTACATCCTTTCCCTAGAGTAGTAACTGAAAGATAAAAGATCAGGTATGCCTGAAAATCAATGGGGTTCAGGATTTTATTAATTATGCAATATCTAATTTGAGAAATATTATTGGAGACGGTATTGAATGTTCATACAATAGGTGTAAGAATAAAAGAATTATCGATTCAGATGTTGTAATAATGCATATTCTAAAAAAAGGGTTAATAGAGAAATATATATTAATATGCACATAAAGAACCATTTGTTCCTCATAATACCATGGTAGGGAGGATGGTTGGGTCAACTTCTTATACTAGCAATTTACATAGAGTTATAGATGACAATAATAATTCTTATATGAATATAGTTATAGATACGATAAAAATAAATCAAGGTTTGTGTTAAGGGATCGACTTCTAATGCGTTTGACATTGACTATTATAGGAAGTTAGAAGATATAATTGAATTGTATTATGATAACAAATTGAATATAGTTTTTTATTCAAATGCTATTGGTATGACACCACTGATAGAGAAATCATAATCGATCTCCATCATAGATTGGTCAAAACTAATTTAAAGGCTAGACTCTGTAAAGTCGACAACGTCTTTGTTTTTGGTAAGCAACGCCAAGAAGTTTGTTATACATACACTTCTTTCTTTAAAAAGAATCATTCAAGAGATTATTGGTTATCTATAGTGAAAACCAAACCTGTAGGTCGTGTCGAGGTTGTTGAGGATGAGAATGATGAATTAACTATGAGAGATGGTGTCTTTCAACTTAGTAAATTAGTTGATCCATATCAAGTTACTTTGTCTAATGACTTATAAGAAATTTTTTTTTTTTTTATCATTGATGATATTTTTGTTGATGTTGATGTTGAGGAAGTGAATGATGTTTTAAGTGTCAACGGACATACACAATTGATGAAGATGATAATATCATCAAAATCAATGTGTTTTATTGATGTGATGTGAATTGGTGTTATTATGTTGTGCGTGCAACTATAAATTTAAGTATTTGCAGGATGAATATATAAGGAATATAGATACAATCTGACATAAGATACTGTTTTATACCGATGGAAATACTAATAAAATATTTCTATTGATATATTCTATTGGCGATGAAAACTATTTCCCTTCTATCTAATACTGTTCATAGTGTTAATTACACACACATGAATATACCAATATAATGTTTCCATTGATATATTCCAGTGGAGATGAGAAATGTTCACTTCTTAAGGCGCTATACATTTCTTAAAGCACTGATAATTAATGCCCTTTGTACCAATAAAATCACCGATGAAATGAGAATTTTAATACGCTAACAATTAATGCTCTTTTGAATGCAGTACACGTTCCCTAACAAAATGAGAATTTCAAGGCGTTGGTAATTAATGCTCTTATAACTGTTTACTCTTTTATTGACGGAATCATCAATGCAATGAAAAGCTGTTGGTAGTACTTGTAAGGGGTTTTGAAATTTTTCATATGAATTAAAAATCTAAACTTGACTTCACAGACAAAATCACTAATAAAATTTTTAAAGATATTCATATTCTATTGGAAATTTCGATGGTAAAACCTAATATAAAAGACCATGGACTGAACATACAAGGCTTTATATTCTTAATCCTTCTCCTTTCAACCTTTTATTTTTATTCACAACCTACGCATAAATCAAGCATTGTTTTCTCTTCTCATCATAAGGTATGTTGTCTTTCTTTATTTTTCTCTTTATTCTTCATTTATTCTTGGATTTTTTAACAATCTCTTTTCATTTATTTTGTTGTTCTTTTTTTCTTCTTAATTCTTAACCGACACTAAGCATGCCATAAAGGTAGGAATTTTTCATTCCCTTTTCTTCTTTATTTTGTTTTTGCATTTTTTTAATTATTCTTGCTCAATTTTAGTTGTTATTTAAATAATTTTTTCATTATTTTGAAGAATTTTAGTTACTTTTTCCAATTTTGTTGTTCAATTTCAATTAAATGTGCTGGATTATTTTTAATTATTATTTTCAATTTTTGTTAATTTAGATTAATTTTTGTGTAAATTTAGAATTAAATATATTACCACTTAAAAAATGAGAATCTTGTGCTAAATTGAATTATTCTAATTTTTTTCCTTTTAATTTGTGTAAATGCTTAGAGAAAAGTTTATTTCACATTATTTCACATTGTGGGGACATGATTACTACTTATTCTTCTAGCAAAAATATTGATGATTACAGGTTATTAGGTATCGATGACGAATAGGCACCCGAGGTATATGTATCAACTCACGACATAGGGTCATTGAGTTGAATGCCATAATGTTAGGGGGGTCCCTCACTACGAGACTTGTTTACTCACAAGTACAAGGTTTAGTGGAAAGACGATGTTTTAATGAAAGTTTGACTTGTTTTCACAATGACATGTTGAATAATTTTTTTAAAATAATTTTATTTAACAAAAATAATTTCAGGTTTACAAACATTAAGGTTACAAGAATAATAACATTGACCTTTCAATCATTGATGAAAATTTTATTGTTTCAATGGAGTCAGGTTTTCAAATATTCTAAATGAAAACCGTAAGTCAATGCATGATTTGCAAGGTTTAAGGTTGATATTAACTTAAGTATTTTTTTATTATGTTAATTTGGTTATTTTAATGAAATTACTAAAATTTTCTCTTTAGAAATTTTTACTACAAGGGAAAATTTGAATGAGAAAGAGTTGATGATAATGTTCCGAGGAGGGTTTACTAGAATTGCACTACAATTAGGTAAGATAAAAATAAGGATAATTTTACTTATTTTAAATATTAAAATTTTATTTTTCATTTACTATCAAATAATTTATTGGTAACATATAGGTTGCGTGATTTTTGGTATGAGGCGTAAAAAAAAAAAAGAAATGTAAGAGAAAGCTAGCTTATAGCCTATAATGACACGACAATTTGGAAGGATTTCAGACTGCCATATATCTTAGAGGCTGTGTGGGTAGACTACAATCAACTTATGATGTCCATACGTTTCACTTAATAGTCACAGTCCGGTATAGAGAACCAATACCATTGTGTTCACAGTTTCATTACCATCTAAACCGATAATTTTGTTCGATTCATTTTGCATGTGAAGTGAATGATAAATTTTTTTTATTACTTTCATTTTTTATTTGTTATTTAACCGACAATATTTTTATCGTGCAGATTATAGTTATTGGATATGAGCTAAGCCTTATGGAGGTTTTTGTTGAAACATATATGTGGAGTGATGTCCTTCAAAAAAAAGTGTAACAATTTATAGATAGTTGAACTTAATACTTTGTGGTATGTTGGTTTTCAACCATTTTTTTATAAACTTATAATTTCCTTCAATTTGATGAATTTATCTTTTCTTTCCAAGATATATATAATAGCTGCTTGAAGGAGAGATATGGGGATGATCCTTCAATCAATTCGGATTTATAGTTAGAGGTAGGATCGTCCGGTGGGCCTAATAAAAATCAGGTGTACAGACTCTCTAATGTTATGGCGGAGAACTTGCAGATGACTTATAGGGTTTTGATTGTTAGATGGTTGCAATCAGTTGCGAGCACTTAAACTTTCGAGTTCAAGGTGATGTTAGACCAATAAATATAGAATTAAAAGACCCATATTAATAAAAAAATGTGAATGACTCATTGCGTTTTATGAAGAACTTTATCAAGTGGTAATGAAAATGAGATCACATATAAATGGTCAATGTGCTTTTCTTTATTAGCCTTATGCTCCCAGCAATGACTAACATCTTCCTTTTCCTTTTCTTCTAGCGTTGCCTCTATTTTAGATTTATTGTATTTGAACATACAAATATTTACAGTTGTAATAAATATTTTATTTTTATATCATTTTAATTTCTTTTTTTATATATTTTATTTTCATTATTTATCTACTCTTGTTCTATATATATATATGTATATTTTAAAATATTACTAATGAGGTTACTGACAGACTATATCGATTAGTATATTTCAGAGAGTTGAAAAATAATTACTGTAAATGCCATTGCTACTGTTAACTCTTTGTTAGAATTATAGATGGTATTCCGTCGATTATATGACAAACTTTCCTATAACAAAAATTACCATAAATCAAGCGTATGATCCCTTGCTTCTTGCACAGAGTCGTGCAACCATCATCCAAGCCTAATATCAAGCTTGTAACAACAAATAATTCTTAGTCAAAATATTGTGTAAATGCTAGAAGTAATCTTAGCTTTGTTTCTAAATTCAAACCTGCAATCTTTTGTGTATATATATATATATATATATATATATATATATATATATATATATATATATATATATTAACAGTTGTATTATTCAGTTAGAGCAAAAATACTATTCTGAAGTTTATTATCAGTAGTTCAATTCTTAAAACTTTCTTATCCTTATCATGGTATCAAAATAAGAAATCTCAAACGAGAATTCGATCCCTTACACCCATAATCCAATCTCAACTCTACCTTCTCCAACTAAAATACTCCTAATTACTCTCAAGATCACATCTTAGATAAATGATAAACTCACTCCTTTTACATTTCTTCAATGGCACACCTAATATGAAGTATTGCTTATCGGGTGTGATCTCCTTGACTATATTACTGGAGAAAAAATCTGCCCCATACATATTAGTACATCAACTAGGTGGTGTCCACCGAACTTACTAGATAAGGCAAGATAAGCTTATCTTTAGTGCCAATCGGACATCTACTGTCATCACCCCTATCATCTTAATGGCCAAAACATCAAAGGATGCATGGCATAAATTAAATACACTGTATGCAAGCAAGTCCAAAACCAAAGTAATATAACTCAAGGAAGCACTCATAATGATAAAGAAGGGCAATTAGTCAATTCAAGCATACCTTCACTTTGTAAAATCTTTGGTAGATGAAATCTCCCTCATAGATAACCCAATCTCTAAAGATGATCTAACTCTTTATATTCTCAATGGTCCCGGAACTAATTTTCATGGAATTACAAGTCCCATTCATGCTTGAGAATGACCACTCATATTTAAGGAACTTTATGATCTCCTCATCAATCATGATGTATATCTTCGTTGCCTTTAAGCCTCATCTCATCCACTAATTGCTTCGGCAAACTACACACATAAATGAGCGCCTTATGGTCAAGACAATCAGTTTTTTTAAAGCTACCTCAAAGCCCTACTCCTTTGACAAGTCATACGACTAAAGAAATAAGCCTCCAGCTCATTATCGCCATACTAGCAATCCGAAAGACAACAACAAAAATTATGGACCATGTAATTTTCCTCCCAAGTGCCAACTGTGTGACAAAATGGATTATACTGCAAAACATTGCAGTCGTATTCAATACAATGCACCAATAACAAACTGTACTTTCTCCTCACCAATATAAGATACAAAATAGCTTATAGACTCAACAACATCTTATAATATTACTGATGATCTTACTAATCTATCTATTTATTCAAAATATGATGGCACTAATGAAGTTATTATTGGTGATAGTTTAGGCTTACTTGTCTCTCATATTGGCTCCTTACTTCTTCAATCCCTTAACCACACTTTTTATTTAAATGAAATTCTTTGTGGTTCTAATATACAAAAAAACTCATATCTGCTTATTGATTTACTCGTCAAAATCATGTTTTTGTTGAGCTTCACCCTTTTTTTTCTTATTAAGGATCAAACAACGAGAGCTGTTATATTCTGAGGAGCGTGTGAAAATGGCGCATACACCCTTTCGAAGTTAATGGTACAATCTTCTCCTCCCATAGTTGCCAATGTGCATGAAAGAATCTCCATTGACGGGTAGCACAAACTTTTTAAGCATTCATCTCTGAAATTGGTCTCCCACCTTATTAACTCCTTTTCCTTTCCAACAATAAACAAAAAAATATCTTTCTTTTTATTCATTATATTCTATTAATTAAGCTTACCGCCAATAATTTCATCAAAATAGTCTCTTCATTCATGCTCCCCTTAACTTATTTTATGCTGATGTGTGGGGTCCCTCCAGTACAACTAGTATTACTGGGGCGCGTTACTATCTAATTTTTGTTGACCATTTCACAAAATATATTTGGTTTTACATTATGAAAACAAAATCCAGTATTCGCACAATATTTCCCCAGTTAAAAATCTTGTTGAAAACCTGTTCCAATTAAAAATTAAATCTATGTATTCCAATAATGGTGGTGAATTTGTTGCTTTAAAACATTATTTTACAACCAATAGAATCAGCCATTACACCACAACTCCTCATACATTGTAACAAAATGGTGTTTCTGAGTGACACCATTGTCTCTTAGTCGAAACCGGTCTAACATTACTACATGATGCGTCCCTCCCACTATAATATTAGCCCTATACCTTTTCCACAACTACATACCTCATTAATCATCAACCCACACCTCTTTTTCAACTTAAATCACCTTTTAAAATTTTATTTACATAGCCTCCCAATTATCTCAAGCTAAAAAAATTTGGTTGTCTTTATTTCCCTCTCACCTGACCATATAACACAAATAAATTACAACTAAAATCAATTCCTTGTATTTTCATAGGCTACTCCTTAACATAAAATACATACAACTCTCTTGATCCTCTGGTAAACTGCTTATGCCAATCACACTATTCTCTTTTATAAAAATGAAGATGGTATGTTCTCCAGCCAACTTTCCACCCCTATCTTGAAAGGTGCCTTCTCCGTCCATGACAATTCTTCATCTCCTCCCGCGCCTCTACTAGTGACTTCAACAAGGGTACCCATTCTCATTTCCTACTTATGTAATGAATCTCCCCATCTCTCTTTTAATTCACGTGAACTCACATCTTTATCTTTTTCTCTAGAATGCTCTGTTCCTCATAATCTTATATCTGCCTCATCCGCACTATAAGTTTCCTGTAACCCACCCTTATCAGCCATTTATGCAGCTCCCCCCACCCCTTCATCCCTCAAACCCTGCCCCCAACCATGCTCACATAATGGTAACTCGATCCATGAATAACATCTATAAACCTAAACAAGTTAACATGACAACAAAACACCCATTTCCTAACACTATATAGCTAACTTGTATGGGACAGGGTCTATGTGAGCCACATTAGAGGATAACAATGTCTAAGGAACTCACAGCTTTCATGAGAGATGGTACATGGAAACTGGTACCACCTCCTCCTAACTACAAACCTGTGGGGTGTAAATGGGTCTTTCAGGTCAAACGACATTCTAATGATTCTATAGCTCGGTTTAAAGCGTGTTTGGTTGCAAAAGGATATCATTAACGACCTAGACTGGACTACAGTGAAACATTCAGCCCCATTGTAAAACCTGCCGCCATCAGAACAGTTCTTACCGTGGCTGTCATGAAAGGCTGGTCAGTACAACAACTGGATGTAAATAATGCTTTTCTACATGGGAACTTGCATGAAACCATTTACATGACATAACCACTAGGGTTCCAAGATGCCACTGCTCCATACCATGTCTGCTGATTAAACAAGGCAATTTATAGCCTTAAACAAGCTCCTCGTGCCTGGTACTGTACTATAAAACTAGCCATTCTAAAAATGGGGTTTCACAACTCCAAAGCTGATCCTTGCTTATTCATTTATCATAGTGAAACTATTTTACGTTATCTGTTGGTCTTGCATGGATGATCTGGTCATCACTTACAACACTTTATCATTTCTGACTTATATGATTCATTAGCTTGACATCTAATTCTTCTTAAAGGATATGAGCACACTTTATTTTTTTTCCAGGGTTGGATGTTATACCCACAGAAACTGGGTTGTTCCTATCTCAACATAAATACATAAGGGAACTTTTCTCCAAAACCAATATGCAGGGTGCTAAGGATGTCTCTTCTCCTGTGTCCATTTCAATCCAACTCAAGCATATTAATGGAACAACTCATTGCAATAACATTGATTTTTGAAGTATCATCAGTGGTTTACAATATCTTTCCCTTACCCGTCCTGATATTTACTTTGTTGTTAATAAGTTGTCATAGTTTATGCATCACCCCACAGTCACTCATTGGGCAGCTGCCAAATGTCTACTCCGTTATATGAAGAAAACAATTTTCCTTGGCATTAATATAAATCATCAATCTTTATTTGCTTACATTACCTTTGCTAACACTGACTAGGTTGTCAATTATGATGATCACATTTCCATTTCAACTTACATTACCTTTCTTGATTCCAATCCTATTTCTTGGAGCTCTAAAAAACAACGCGATGTCACCAGATCATTTATTGAAGTTGAGTATTGTTCACTCGCCACTGCTATGTTCGAAATTGTTTGGTTGTTGTTCCTATTCAAAGAACTTTGTCTATCGATTCATACTTCACCATGATTGCTATATGACAACCTGGAAGCCACACACCTTAACTTTAATCCAGTTCAGCATCCACAGATGAAGCATATTCAGATTGACTTCCACTTTGTACGTGATATGGTTCAGAAGAAGATCTTTAATGTCTAACATATCAATACTCATGATTAGTTGGCAGATTTGCTAACCAATTCTTTGTCCCGATAACATCCGCATTCTTTACTGCTTAAGATTGACTTAGTTGATGGCTTATCCATCTTGCATGAGCATATAACAGAAATCACCATAGATCAAGCACATGATCCCTTGCCTCCTGCATAGAATCGTGTAACCATCATCCAACCCTAATATCAAGTCTGTAACAGCAAATAATCCTAAGTATAAATGCAGTGTAAATGCTAGATATAATCTTAGCTTTATTTCTAAATTCAAACTTGCAATCCTGTGTATATATATGTTAATAGTTGTATTATTTAGTTAGAGTAAAAATATTACTATAAAGTTTATTATTAGCCGTTCAATTCTTTAAACTTTTTTATTCTCATCATTTTTAAGGAAAATATTAATAAAATAAAATGAATAATTTTTTTAGTTTGCTTTGTCCATCTATAAATTTATTAACACCTATCAACAAACTATAAATTACAAATAAGAGTTTTTTATATATTATTTTCATCCGTGAGCTATACCAACAAAAAATTTTGGTGGTAAAAAAAATCTAGTAGTGACCCTTTCTTCTAAATTTGATAATAAACTCAATAACATGTTTACACGATTTTATATCCCAAACGTCTAAAAAATAATCGAAGAAACCAGTCATAGTTGATTGTCTTGATTTTGGTATTAGCCTTACCTCTGCGTTTTTTATCCTTCTCTCAATATTTTATTGGATTCGAGTGATATTGATGGACGTGACGTTTTTGAAAACAAACAAGCACACCTCATCCCATCATGATATGATTGCACCGCTATTAATCTATAATTTGTGATGATGCGTTTTTACTTGTCACGAATCATGAGATTATCCAAATCGTTCTCCAGCTTAATTAATTATGTATATGCAATCAAGCTTCCAATTGGCAACTGCGTGCTAAAAGGGCCTAGCAGCTTTTTATGATAATAATGCTCCAAGTTTTTATTTTATTTTAATATACATCATATTCCAACATTTGTGGAAACAACTTGAACACTGGATTAAGTGAATTTAATTTGTTTCATCAATCCCTGTATATGATTTTAATAATAACAATAATGTCTTTCACTTTCATTAGTCCACAAGCAGATCTAATTCGTTATATCGAGTGCATGTTACATATGAGGAAGCCCATATGATTCATTTTAATGAAAGAATAGTAAGTTGTGATGTGAATACAGAAGCTATTGATTGATTTCCCCCCGAATAAGTGTAATTTTAATCCACTTTATGAATTACTTGAGATTACATATTTCTTATATGATATTTTTATATTGGTATAATATATTTAGAAAAATTTGATAAATTTTCTTAAATTTTAATTTCAAAATTTAAACTTAAAAAGTCAAATTTAAAAATATACTTCCTTAACAATCATGTCAATTAACTATGTCAAAGCTGGATTTAAATTATGAATTTAAGGAAAGTGATATATGAGTATCCCATTAACTTCATCGGTAAATATATTCAATATTTTTTGCTGCAGTAAGGTATGAATTGCTTAATATATATATACATGGATGTAAATGTTGAAAAATTTAAGACACATAACATAACAAATATACTAAAATTGATGGGTGATTTAGTGAAGTCTTCCTTGCATTTTTCTATTCACCACTACAATGTGGTTATGTTTTTTCATTCACATGAAAATTTATTTGCCTTTAAATCATGAGTGTTTTTGTCTTTTTATATAGTTTTTTAGGCATTATGGATTCATTTGAGGGCGTCTTAGTTCATTAAATATATTTATAAATAATAAAATAACTAAAATACTTCTAAATGTAAAACAAAATACCGGTTACATGAGGGTATTTCAACATTTTTATTTTTTATACATAATAAAATTATGCATGTATTCTTGTATCCAATAAATTTAATTCATTGGGGGTAAAGGGTATTATATTGTTTTAATCATATTTTTTGTGTTAATTGTTGGTTTAGTCAATGCTAATTATGTAATTGATAATTAAAATAATATTTTTAATTTTAAAAAATTATTAACACATGTAGTACACACATCAACATATTGGAGCCAACCACACATTTTAAGTGGCGCATCCAATAGCTTTAGATGCTAAAATATAAGCTTCCTCCATCTCATTTTTTGGTTTATTGTTGATGACTTTCTTTTCTTTTTTTTTTATCAATTTTTATCTCTCTTTTTTGATCCCATAAATACTCTATGATCTTTATTGTTATTGATATTTCAAATTCGATTTTTTTATTTTTTATTTTTTGTATTTTTCCTTTTGTCAATTTTTTTCTTCAATTTAACCCTTACTTTTTAATTTGTATAGATAATATTTTTTGATCCGATCCTTTTATTTTTAATTTTTAATTTTTATCTTTTGGTCTTTTATCAAAGTTTTTATGCCTTTTAATTTTATGTTTTAGAGTTTTTTTTTCAATAATAATAATAATTCCAATTTGATCCATTTTCTTTTGATATTTTTTTGTTGGTTTTTTGTTAAATTTTTTATAATTTTCAACAATAACAATATTAACAATATCAGTAGTAATAGTGGTGGTGGTAATAGTAGTGGCGGCAATCATAATAATGGCAGTAACCACTTTGTTTTTTATGATATCTTTGAAATTTACAAAATCACAATATAATATTAAAAAAAATAGGTAAGTGGATAACTAGAATCGACATCAATTCTAGTTACCTCATAATCACTTATTTTTATAGGATTTTTTTCTAACGCATTGTGATAGTTAATCATTATATGTAGATGTTACAAGTGGTAATTATTTACTAATTGTGGTGTATTTTTCATAGGCTTCTCAATTTTTTAAGTAAGTTTTTTCTCTTTTAAAGCAACTTGTTCCAATTTTTTTTCTGCTTTTTCTCTTAACGAGAACCAATATGTTGAAGTTTGCTTCTCTTTTTTGGATCAAAAGCTCTCTCTTTATCCCTTAAATATTTTTCTATTTCTTAACGTTTTTTTATCAATATTGCTCTCAAGTTCCTTTTTTGCATCTCAATTCCTAACAAGTTATTTGCATATAAATTCTAAATCCTTCTGAACCATTTAGAGCACTTTTGCTCTATGTTATTCATGAAATATTCATGCTTATGATTAAGTGACTCAATATCTTGTTTATGTTGATTTCATACTGTTTTCTTCTCTAGTTTAAGACTATCATGCTCATTTTTTAGCAACCTAAAAACAACTTCTCTTTTTCGTAGCTACACGTTCAACTTTCTTCTTTAGCTCTTCTCTATTTTTTGTCAATCAACTCCAACATAATTTTAAGCTTGCCTTTCTTGTTTTTAGTTTGTCTTTCGCATCCATAAGTTCTAGTTTCTAAGCTTCTAGACTGTCTCAGTATCATAAATTTTAGTAATTTTTTTTATTTATATGATAAACTAGCAATCAATAAAGATATTTTTTCTTTATTTTATGTGAAATTAGATTTTTCACCATCATTCTTATTCAAATTAGCTTAACATTCTATCTTGTTCATCCCTGTAACACGTGAAGCATTCAACTTTCTGATTTGTATATTGTCTTTGCTTGTAAAAACTTGATTGATTGTTATCATAACCTCTTTTTATTATTTTAAAATGGGAAGATTGATTATCCGTAAATTTCTAATGTGTGAATCTATCATTATGGTTGCTTGTTCTTCTTCCTCTTTCTTGACCACCTCTTTGTGAGGTAGAAAAATACTTATTAAATGAAACTCGTAAAGCTTGCTCCTTCATTTCTTGTCAATTTGATTTTTTCTCGTCATGAATATTTAGCAATGAACTTTGCAATTCATCAATATCATTAGATTCCTTTATTAAATATACAATAAAAATGAATTTTAGCGTTAATGATTGAAAAATCTTCTAAATAATGGTGATATCCTCTATTTTTTATCACCACGAATGTACATCTTATTAATGACTACCATCGTTCATGAAATATAATTCATAACCAACTCTCACATATTTATTCTAACAATTTGAATTCCACATGAAGTGATTGAAGCTACTGCTTTTTTGCCCTAGATGCTCCTTTGTACTTTGTTTTCATTGAATCATAATTATCCTTGGAGGTTTCCTTCTAAAAAATGGTTTTCGAGATAGATCGGTCAATTGACTGTAAAAAATAATTCTTTCCCTTGAGTACATCGTCATTATTTATCTAGGTGGTGATTTAATTATTCATGGAGAAACTATTTTTCAATACTACTTCAATCTTAAAAAAGTCCCCATTAATGTGCTCAAATAATTATAACGACCATCAAAGTAAGAAATGGCAGGTTGAACAAAATTATCGAAAGCCATGGACTTTTTTTCGCGTTGGAATTGCTCCTATCGTAAAATGTCCTTATTGCTGCCTTTCTACTATTCTTTGCTGCCTTTTTTGGGGCTGGAGTGTTGGTTAAAAACTGCTACTTTTGATGTTGCTGCTACCTTGAAGGAAGGTCTGTTGTAAGTTTGGAAGCTACTGTTTAAGCTGCCGCTGCTGGTGTGTTTAAACTGTGCTACTTGGTTTGAGAAGAGCTGCAAGTGTGAAAAACCTACTGCAAAACGAGTTGCTGTTGCTTCGTGGTTCAAATTGCTGTTGCTGGAGAGATTCACTGATACTGCCATGAGTTGCAGCTGCCACGGATGGAGAAGGCTACCGCTGGTTCGTATTGGGAGGTCTGCTGCCTCGTTTGTGCTGCTAGAACTTATCAAAAACTGCTGTCGTGGAAGGGCTACTACTGCTGTCGTCGAGGTCTGTTACAAAGGAGTTAGCTATTTTATTTGGGTATGTGTAAAGAAGTTGCTGCTACGTCGTTTCCTCTCGCTGCTGCAAAGAGTTTTTCTAGCTTTCTTGATTTGTGAACCACCTAAACTCTCATGCCAGTTATTGAAAACTCTAAAATACCTAAGTATTTAACCTCCCAGGATCTTAGTATTCAGAGCACACCACTTATATAAAACACATTTATAATTCTGAATACATTCTGAATACATAGTCATTATTATTATAAGTAAATTATAATTTAACTTCAAAACTCTAAATACTAGTACTTTTTGTTCTAGTATTTCTTTTTAATAAAAAAATACTTTTCATATTTCAATATGAGCTTATTTGTTTTAATATGTATTTTATTTAAATTTTGTTTAATTTTTTATATTCATATTATTTTGATATGTTAATATTAAAAATAATTTTAAAATAATTAAAAAAAATTATTTTAACATATTTTTATATAAAAAATTCTTTAAAAAACAATTACTATCATACACTTCTAGTCAAACTCTAACATTAAAAAAACTAAAGTTTCTTATAGGGTGTACTGTTTATATAAATAATAGTAAAGGACCTTAGTATATTTTTTAAATCATGTTATAGCAGTTTCGTGTCATAGTTGAGTTGGTTCACGAACATTGGATTGTCAAGGTTGTGGGTTAGAGAACATTTTCTTAATTGTAACAGATGACAGGTAATTTATTATTATTGTTTTTTAAAAAAAGAGCCAGACGACATTAGGCCACTGATTATTTTTTTTTCATATTATTATCAATTTTTTATTTGAATTTTAATAATTATTTTGAATGAAAAAATCATAACAACTATATTTTTAGATTTAATAAAAATATTAAAAAATCCTTTCATTAATGAATATTTTCTTTACATTTAAATATTTTCAGGTTCATCACAACGTATAACTGACATACAAACTAATATTATACAAAATATTACAACTTATTTACATAATGGTCCGTCTATAAATCTGGGCTTTGTATTTACTTTTTTTTTTTTCAAGTGAAGACAATCAGAATCATTTGGCCCTGATTTTGAGAGGGACTTTGATGCGCTCATACCTTTTGGTGCAGGCAAAAGTTCATCTCCAAATTAAATTCCAAGTATTCTTGCCATTTCCTGGAAGCAAAACAGGAGACTTCTCCATTTATTACAAAATTTTAAATCCAGCTGCTGTGAGGCACTAGTACACCCCTACCTAATTTAATTACTGTATGTTTGCTTGTTTTTCTGTTTGTTTATCTAAAACTATTTAAAAAAAACATATATATTTTTTAAATTAATATATATGTTTTTGTATTTTGATCATTTTAATATACTATTATTAAAAATAATTTTTAAAAAATCAAAAAATATTATTATTATTATTTTTAAATAAAAAAATATTTTAAAAAACAATCATTATAATATTTTTAAACAATATTCTTAAACACTCCTTGATTGATTGAATCACAGTTGCAAGTTCTAGGACACGTTATTGGCCAAAAATTAAGGTAGTAATTATATACTTTAAACCAATCTTAAATATGACAACGAATTGTCTATAACTTCTTGTAAAAACCACTATAATCTCTAGCATCTACGTCGTCAAAGATTATTTAATGTAAACAGAATGGCCATTAATCATAACAACTCCCTATTTTATTATAAAAGAAATATAGAAAACATATCAGCCATCACCACCACCTTTATATGACTTCTCTTTGATCGAACTAATCTCCTGCTAGGTGAATATTTTTCACTTAAATAATGTCGGGTGGATTAATTTTTATGGTTCGAATAATCTTCCTTTCCCAATCGTAAATAAATAAATAAATAAATAATGTCGGATGGATTAATCGTTTGACTTGAAGAATAAACTATATTTAATGAAAGAATGCCAATGAGTTTTTAACTTAATCAGCAACTATATATATATATATATATATATATATATATATATATATATATATATATTATGATAAGTTGGAACCTCTTTATTAGTAAGAAGAAGGAGAAGAAGCACTGGTAAAACTGATTTATTAGATAAAATTAATTTTCTTCGACTGTTGATGGCGATAAGGAAACATGATCCGAACATAATTGAGCCAGGTCGTCATGGATGGATGCTAATTAACTTAATTAAATGATGGAATCATTTGATATGTTACTTCGCAATCTATGATTAAATTCTACCGAAGCAAAAAAAGATTTGGAAATCATGTAGGGAATACAGCTATCCCTCGCTAGATAGTTTCCATGACTCCATGAATGCACAAATTATAAAAGGAAAGAAAAGGGTCTGAATTAATCAATTTCCAGGAACAAAAACCACGCATGACAATTCCTAGAGCCTACAGATAATCGTCAAGAAAATAAAGATAAGAGAGATTAGGGTGCGGTTTTGGAAGGGAATACTGTTCATGATATTAGATAATATGCCTACTAGAACATGGAAATAAGAATGGTATTATCATTAATGGCATTGCCCCCTACAATCTCTATTCTTATGGCAAATGAGGCGCTCTTAACGCAGGAAAGAACCGAAGTGGGACAACAAAATCTTACGTGTAGAAATGTGTTAGGTTGTTGTCGCTCATTCGGCTCATGCAATGTTAAGACGGTAGGGAGGAGCATATGGAGCCAACGACAGCGATCTAATGCACAATTTAAGCATTTCTCTGAACGAAATTGATAAAGACCTACCACAAGTTCCATAACCTAAATACTAACAACATAGTGTGATTATTGAAGCCGCAAGATCCTGCCCATGCCTTGCTCTGGATCCATAGACACAGATCGTGACATGCTTAACAAATCTAAGCATAAGGAACAAAATGAGATGACTTCCTATATATTTTTGGATAAGGAACAGCAAGGCTCAAAATAAGATTGCATTTCTGGCCACTATTTCATGTCCTTCTCAATCTGATTTCTTTTATAAGATGAAAACCTTGTTTAATTAGTCTATTGATGGAAGTGATGATGTTTTGTTTCTTAAGGGTGTTATAAAATGTCAACTTGCTAATAATGAGTAATTAGCTAGATCAAGATAATTTCAATTACATATAAGAATTAATGAAATCAAAATATCAAGGTGACTTAAAAAAAATCTTCTTGGTGATCGTAACGTATACAAGTAACCTGATAATTTTTTTTATCAAAACCAAGCCACGAATTTATAATTTCTAGTAACATCTTCTTTTCCAAGTACATCAGCCTTATTGTTATGGCTGCTTAATTGAGATATTTTTGAGTTTTCTATTCTTGCTTTGCGAAGTATTTTGGTGGGTAGTGAAATAATACTTAACGAACAGGAACCAATATTGATCATTATATATTCATAAGTGATGCTCAAGAAAATAAATAAAAATAAAGCTATGATTTTATAATAAAAAATGAATAAGAAACTATTAAGTTACTGATACACGTATACATGAATGTGCTTGTGTACATGGAGATGGAGTTGAAGAGATTACATAATTAGTCGGTTGACAGAGAAAAAAGGGGTAAAATTTGATGTGATAGCTTGAGAAACCCTAGCAACAGAGGGTTAACGAGCAAGCCTTGACGGGGCTTAATGTGTCCACAAGTAATAATTTAATGGGAAAAAGGAAAGGTTATTATCATGTCATGCAATTAGTCTAACCAAGACTAATAAACTAGATAAGGATAACGCACCGCTGAGGTTCTGATTGGCGTTTTTGAGCATGTCCTATTGCAAACTTTGCTATTTGTCGAGTTGGTGAATTATGCTTCTTCGCCATGTCTAATCTACCAGCCAATTCAAGAACGCAGCATATCCCAAAAATCTCGCAGATTATCATCAACTCTTTTAATTTCCTATTGCGTCGGCAGAGTAAAATCTTTGCTAAAGGTGCGAGGGATTAGTTACCGATGCTTAATTATTTGGCAATGCAAATATCACAATTCAGAGTGCTGATAAAAGGCATCAAGTGCTCGACACAAAACAAAACGAGAGCTAGGTAGGTAATCAAATCATGTTTATTATTATAAGTATTTGGACTTGGTGATCAAAATCGTATTACTGCAGCTAGACCCACAATAACAAACTCACTCGTTATTATAATATTATTGGAAAATTAACATGATATTTTTGATAACCTGAGTGTTCTTAGCCTTTTCTATTTTGCTATAAAAATATAAATATAGTAAAATAATCAAAATATTAATGAAAGTTAAAAATTTAAAATTAACCTCAAGTGGTATTTTTATCTTTTCACAATTATTATTATTATTATTATTATTATTATTAGGTTAATTAAAGGACAGTTTAGTATTTGATTGTGGTGCCAGGGAGGCTCGCATCCTTTGGGTTACATGTGTGATGCTTTTTAATGTAAAAACATGTCATTATTCCGCGTTGTTTGAAGACCACTGCATTCTCTTATTGATGGTACAGTGCATGTCATCAACGACAATTTGATTAATAACATATATAGAGGTATCATGACTATAGAAATTGAATCCTCATTCAATATCTATGAAGAAAATGGATAAGAAGTATGGAAGACGCCATAAAATTTAATTAATTAATTAATAAGTAAGTTTAATAAAAAATTAAAATATAAAAATTCTCTCATGATTGTGTGACAAATAAAGTATAATCTAACTTTTAAAAATAATATCTTATAAAATGATATTTATACTTGACATAAAGTAAACCTTACTTGATTTAATGGCTAACATCAACTCAAATTAAAATAAAATATAAAGTATCTCAAATAAAGCCAAAAACATGAATAGAATTAAAAAAATAAAAACATTATGAAGAATAATGCAAAGTTACATATTCTAGATAAAAAGAAATAATTATTACTTAAAAAGAACCTTTGATTGTATAGTTATGGTATCGCCACTTGAAAATCAAAATAAATAAGGAATAATGTTTTTTAGCTATTTATGAGTGTATTTAGTAATGCAGTAACTGTTGTAGTTTGAAAAAAATTATTTTAAAAAAATACTTTTAGTTGAGGTTGTTTAGAAAAAATATATGTTTGATTAAAACTATGGTTGAAATTAAAATTGAATAAAAAATAATTTAATGTGTTTGATTAAGAATGCTTTTAAAATTGAGGTTATATAATAATTTTAAATATATATATCTATTAATATTGATTGTTTTTAATTTAAATATTGTAGATTTAACTATTGCTATTATATCATGAAATAAATAATACTTTATATAAAATATTTTTTATTATTCCATTAAACTATCTATAATTTTATCACGTATGAAATACATCTGACAAGAACTATAGTTTTCATAAATTTTTTAAGAGTGCAACAATATCAGGTAAAATATAATCAGGAATAAAATTGAAATTGCGATTAAATTCTATAAATGTTACGTCATTAAGCATTCTCTGTATAATTTATGTAGTGCCACTAAAAAATATTTAACACTATTTTTTTGAATAAAATATAATTAAAAATAAAAAAATATTTTTTATTATTTTGTTAGATCAAACCCAATTCAATGCATTTTTAACTTTGAAAACTGGTCAAGTTAGAACAATAAAGAATGTCTCCACTGTTCACGTGAAAAGTGAAAACATACTCCACTGTTCATTAAAAAAACCCATGAACAGTGACAGTGAAGTATGCCTCCCCTGTTCATAGGTTTTCTCAGCACAAAAAGGAATGAAGAGTTGCTTTTTGTAAATTTGTGGCAAAACCATGGTTGATGGTGGACTCTATCAATAAAAAATACTTTTAAAATATTATTAAATATTTGTTTTGTTATGGTTACTTTAAACAAATAAACAACCATGTAAATAAATAAACTCTATATTTCCACACATAATAAGAAGTTCTTTCACAAATTACTATTAATGATGTCATTGAAAAAAGACAACCATCTTGTTTTTAAGTAGCAAAAAGTGAAGTCACCACTAATTTCAGTTTAATTTGTTATTGATAAAAATGCATAAAAATATATTAGTGCTATAAATTTGAACTTTAGTCATAATAGTTATTTACCTGCATGAATTTATGGAATAATTTTTTTTAATTAAGATAGATATCATATAAAATGTTATGATTTAAATTTTTTAAAACAAATTATTAAATGAATTATTCTTTTATTATTCATGCATTCTTTTATCAAAATATTTTTATTAGAAGCATCTTTTTTTTAAATTAAAGTAAAAATATTTAATTTATTTTTAGTAATTCAAAATAATAGAAAAAAATAGATATTTTCAATCTAATCTACATGTCTTTATCAATGCTTCTTTTGTTTAAATGTAAACTTGCATTTTATATTAGAAGTATTATTTTTTAAATAAAAAACTTATCATAATCAGAAAAGAAAGGTTCAATTAAAAAACAATGACAATCATATCTTGATATTTTAAATGTGATAGAAGGAAAAAAATAATTAATTTGAGAAAATGTTGTAAGAAATTATAATAAAAGGAAACAAAATAAAATTTTTTTTTATTGAATATTCAAAATCACAAATTGTTCTAAAAAATTGTATATTAGGTTTATATATAATAATGCACAAAATAAATATTATTATTATTATAAAAAATACTATAATATTATTTGAAAAAATAGACAAAATTGAATGGCATTAAGTGAAATAATATTTTTAGTTTAATTTTAATTATTTTATTTGCAATGAATTCTAATTAATATCTAAGAAAAAACTAATGGTATAAAGAAGTGGCCAAGTCTAATGCTTGGAAGGTTCAAATTACATGCCAAGCCTAATAAAAAGAAGCTCTGGCATTTGTGGCCTACAAGGTTAAGCTCGTGCACTTAACTTTATGCTTTAATTTTTTGATTAATAGGGTGGAGAATAAGGAAACAAGGCATCATCTTCTAGTAAGGATTTTTCAATAATCCCCTGTGATTGGGATGTAGAGGTTCGAGTCTTTAGATTTTAAAAACATATTTCAACTACTTTTCATTTGAAAAGATTTTAAGCACCTTAATAAATTTATTTTTGTCTAAAAAACTCATAAATTGATAAAAAAACCAAATTAAACTAATTTTTTTTTTAGCCATGTTCTATTTTTTCTAATGAGATTAAAGTTTAAAAATACCATAATAACACTCTTCCTATTAAGAGAAACCTAATGATACCAATACCAATTTTTTGTTACTAGAATATGATCATCCGGTATTTTGTTTCTTTATTTCTTAGTGACTTTTGCTTTTTTCTCTTTCAAAATTAAGAATTGAGACATAAAAAATGTTAGGATCTAAATATAAAATATAAAAGAAACTATAAACGAGTAAAATGAAATGTTTTGAACAAACTTGAACTCTTTCAACATAACTTTGAAAAAAGCCTCGTTACTTATTGTTTTATTTCTATTTTGATCTTTTTTTTTTAACTGTTTTTTATACTATAAATTTAAATATTATTTAATCAAATCAATCTTTATTTAAATTATGAAATTTTAGTAAACATCTTGAAATTTCTATTAGAATGGCTTTTATTGTCAACATAAACAATCATTTAAAATCTTAATGTTCATCATCTTAAAATTTCATGATTTTCACATTTAAAAAAATATTTAAAAAAAGCTTTAAAACAAAAATGTACTTAGATCTATAGATCTATAGTAAACCTTTAAGAGATTGAAATTTCATAAATGAATTGATGAAGAAAATTATATTTTTTTTCTAACCCTTAGAATTCTTTACATAAGTCTTGATGGAATAAAAATATATAGTTATAGGTGGAGGGAGGATTAATTTCTTCTAAATATAATTTTTATTTTTACATATCCATCAAGTGTACAATTACTAAAAATAAAACCATTTCTGTAAATTAACATAAAGTATTTTTAACATTAATATTTATTAAATCACTTAAGAGCCCATTATTTCATTCATGTGTGCCACACTTGCATTCTTTCACATGACTTACATGAAATTATCTTTCTTCATGGTTTAATAAATATACTAACATAATTTGCATATATCAATGCTAAAACCTTATATATAGTAGTCACATATATATCATAATTAAATAAGAATTAATAAATGAAGGTTGTATATCATTTATTCAACATATTTCATTCCCTATACTATAATATTAGTCTTTACTTAACATGACTTTCAAATATGAAATACATAATTGATCCAATAATAATGTCCTTATCAAAGACAATTTATATTGTCATCATTTTAATTTAATCATGTATACCAAATAGAAAATATGAAATATCATAAATATCTTTATAAATAAGCTTAGAGTGTTAAATACATAATCATCATAACATTATCACATAGTATCAATAATGTTATCTAATATCACCCATTCTTTATCATAATCAATAAATGTTTTGGGTAATGAATCTTTTATTACTAGATCAATAATCATAAAAATGGTGCTAATGAGTTAAATTGTCACTATGTTTTTTTAAACTTGCTCTTTAATACACAATTATTTCAATCCTATATATTTTTACCCTTTCAATACTTGTCAATTTTAGAAAAAAAGAGAGTTACTGACATAATTTTAGTCCTGAAATAAAGTTTTGCAACTAATTCACCTAAATTATATCTTATTCCATTAAGTATCTTTATCATGCATGTGCAGTGTTGCGATGATCATCCTTCTGAATCAGGGTTATCATGATAGATGTGGGTGGAAAGGACACAAAATTCTTGTCCTTTATTAGTAAAAAAAAAGAAAAAGAAGTCATCATTTAATATTATGATTTCTAGAAAACCTAGTGGTATGCAATAGTCTGAGTAATGAGACTAGTTATGTAAGAGAAAAAAGTATCATTACCAATATACCCTACTTATGTTAAGTTGTTTTATTGTATGTTTCAAGTCGTGTTTCTATTCATTAGTCTATCTAAGATTCGAGAAAAGTTCTTCTTAATAAGAAAATCCTTAACTTATCATATTAACATTTAGCCATTCTAAAGCCTAGAAAACTATGTCTAAGGTTTCAAAAAAATCTTCTTCAATAATAAGATTCTCATCTTATTATGTTAAAACCTAACTATCCTCAAGGCCATGAGATTAATAAAAGGGCTTTTATTTGAATTACAACTAAAAGTGAGTGTTCTTAATATTGGGTCAATATCTTACAGTATAAGTCTACTACCCTAATATTAAGTGAAATCATTGAAAAGAAATATATTTTTTGTTTTTTAAATAAAGGATTTTTTTTTGTTTTTAAAATATTTTTTTGATATTTTTGAAGAAAAATCAAGTATTTTTAATATCGGGTTCGTATCCTATAGTATAAATTTACAATCCAATATTTTTGCATAAAATTAATGGAAAAACATGTGAATGACCTATAAATAATCTCAAAATAATCCCTGAAGTTTTTCATAATTTCTTGCAATTTTTTAAGGGTTTGTTTAGCTAAACACACAAATATAAACAAATTAAAACTAAAGCAAAAAACTTGGCAAACACGTCCTTAGCCTAAAATCATAGGCATAAAAAATGCCTTAAAGACGTGTTCAACAAATATCACCTAAAAAGCCAAACAAGACCTTATTTTTTAAGAAAAAAATGAGGCGGGCCAAACACGCCTTTAGGTCTAGGTTTGGGCTTGGCCTATTGGGCTTGAGGACTTAACCCATGTATATGATGGACTCTGACCCAACCATAATTATTTTATTGGGTAACAAACAATCTAATTAACCTTTTCTTTAGAAGTGGGTTGGACTAAACCTAGTCATACAAGCTGGGCTTAGGTCCATCTTGTGTCATATGGTTACTAGCCTAACAACCATTTTTTCTTCTAATTTTGATAGAGAACATGAATTATTCATGTTCTGCATAAAAGATGAAAAAAAAGTAAAAAATTAAAAAGAAGAAGGAAGAAGAAAGATTTATTGGTCTGGGTGTTGGTCACTAATAGTGGTGCTCATTAATAGTGGTAGTTTATAATGGTGAGGTGGTAGTTGATAGTGATGGAATCAACAAAAAAGAAAAAAAAAACTTTTAGGGTTATATAAGGAGAATAAAGGTGGAGATGGTGGTGGTTTATGGTATTTTTTTCAGTTTTTTTACTGGGGTGAACCGTAAGTTATTGTAAGGCATGGTAAAAGTGATTTGGTTTTGATTTTTCTGCTGGTTTGAGGTGAAAGAGGGGCTACTGGAAAATGGTAGGGGTGGTTTGGTTTCAATTTTTATACTAGTTTGAGGTGAAATAAGGGTTGTTGGAAAATAATGGTTTGCCTTTTTTTTTTGCCTAATGCAGGGGTTCTTTTTTTGCATACCTTTTTTTTCTCTTGCATGAAATACATTTTTATTTATAAGGGGTGAAAGATGAGCATGAAGGGTCTCGTGAACATGGTTTATGGTCATTAATTCATCTGAAAAAGATTTCATTCATTGGCCATAAAACAACAACATGGTCTTATAATACTGGGTTGTAAGGCTAATCAGGCTAGGATATTCAAGCTATTTTTTCATTAACTTTTTAGATGATAAATATGTTGTTTTCAAGCTAATGCAGGGGTTCTTTTTTTACATACCTTTTTTTTCTCTTGCATGAAATACATTTTTATTTATAAGGGGTGGAAGATGAGCATAAAAGGTCTCGTGAGCATGGTTTATGGTCATTAATTCATCTGAAAAAGATTTCATTCATTGGCCATAAAACAACAACATGGTCTTATAATACTGGGTTGTAAGGCTAATCAGGCTAGGATATTCAAGCTATTTTTTCATTAACTTTTTAGATGATAAATATGTTGTTTTCAAGCTAATGCAGGGGTTCTTTTTTTACATACCTTTTTTTTCTCTTGCATGAAATACATTTTTATTTATAAGGGGTGAAAGATGAGCATAAAAGGTCTCGTGAGCATGGTTTATGGTCATTAATTCATCTGAAAAAGATTTCATTCATTGACTATAAAACAACAATATGGTCTTATAATACTGGGTTGTAAGGCTAATCAAGTTAGGATATTCAAGCTATTTTTTCATTACCTTTTTAGATGATAAATATGTTGTTTTTAAGCTAAGAGTGGAGTACATTATCAGGTTATGGGGGTGAAGTGTTTCGTTTCTTGTTACAGTTATCATTTTCAGACTTATTAAGGAAGATCATAAACAGTAGCCAAACAATACGTCGTGTGACTTTTCTTTTTAACTTGGCATGACCGAAACAACATTATTTTAAACCATAACATGTTATTTTGGTAAAAACATACCCAAAACTCATTGTTTCATTTATATAAAACGATGTCATTTTGGCATTTAGGATAAAATTAGGCTTTAAACATCCTTTCTTAATTCTAGCCCTCAAACTTTCAGATATTCAAGTACATCCTTAATTTAATTTTATTTATAAAAATCAATTTAGTTTCAGCCCTGCCAGTTTTCAAAAGCAACCCTTGATTCCAGCAAGTTTTTCATCTTCATCCTTCGATTTGGTATCTTTAATTTCATCCTTAATTGACTTTCAAACTTTTAATTTCTTCAATTTCACCTCTATTTTCATCCAAAAATGATCCTTGAATTTGCGTGTCTTTTGTGAAAAGGTCTGTAATCTTGAGGTCAATTTGACCTTTAAGTGACCCCTAAACTTTGATTTTCTTATAATTTTGTTCCTGATTTCACTCAATTATACTTTTTTAAAAAATAAACGCGATTCTCTAAAATCTCAAACTTTTCAATTAAGCCCTGATTAAACTTCCAAACTTAAGTTTTCACCTAATAAAATTAATTTGACTCATTAAAAATATAATTATATCCTTACAGTTAATTAAATCTTATAATTTAACCCAAATTAACTCTTAAACTTAATTAAACCTTTAATTGAGCCTATAATTAAATCAAAATGGCTTATTAAAACTCTAATCAAGTCCTCAAACTTAACTTTTATACAAATTTTTCCAATGGTCATTTGGTTTGACCTTAAATCTACATTGTTTTTTGATTTTGGATATGATGAGATACAATTAGGCTTCCAATTATGTCTAAAATTCGTGTTTATTTCCTTTATATGTTTGCAACACTTATCGTCATACTTTTGCTATGTTGCCAACATTTTTCTAATTTTTGAGAAAAGGATAACTTTTAGGGAAACCTGAAAATTGAGTTATGATAATTTTAATACTTTTTAGTGATCCAAACTTAGATTATTTTGATACCTATCTATCATCTCAATAACAAAGTTGATGGCTACATCAAACTTTTAGTAAGTGATGCATAAGAAATTCTTTTTATTTATTTACATTATAATTCACACTCTATTTATTACATGAGACTAAGTTTATTTCTATTATGAATTGGAACAACATTTATTAAGTATTCATGCATTCTAAATATCTCTACAACCTTATTGATTTATTCCTTATGATACAAACCAATAATTCCTGTGATTTATTTTTTGGGATAATTATATTCCAATCATATAAATTATCTCTCTCATGTCTTTCATCTCAAAATTATTAGAGAGAATTTATTGGTCTCATTTAATAAACTAGGATCATTAATTACAAGCAAGATATCATCAATATATATAATTAGAAATATAAATTTGCTTATACTAATCTTCAAATTTAATTTAAAATATACAAAATTACTAGGCTTTTCTTTTGAACCATGCCTTATATTTTAGGCAACCTTTTTGAAAGCATTCAGGTTTTCTATATAAATAACACTCATTATTCTTATGCTCCTTCTTGAAAACTTGGATAGAAGATTCATTTGTCTTACGTAGTTTATGGTTACCCTTTTTATACTATTTGATTACTTATAATATAAATGGAATGATTTCCTCAATTCTTAAGTCTTGTTATCTTCTAAATCTTGTTATCTTCTAAACAAGCATATTATGTAGGTCCTGTATATTTTATTTATCATTCATAATATTATCATTCACTTAGAAAAAACCACGCTTAGAAAATAATGAATTTATGAGAAATCATATAAGGAAATTATAATCCACATTCATTTCCAATAACTTATAACATGCATACTCATGCATGGTACAAGAATCATCAAACTTTATAATGATCAGGATACCCATTAATGTCCTAACAAGTAACTTATAAGTAATTTAAAAACGCTATTCCATAAAATTTCTTAGCACTTTAAATTTTAAAAAAGAAGTAAATTTGATGTTATTAGCTAAACATTAGGCTTAGTCTATTTAATCTTTCTCAAGCTTTATAGAAAGACTTTTCTTTAACACTACCAGGGTTAATAATAACATCAGATTTCTTGACCTGAAGTGTTAAATTAAAATCCAAAACAATTTGATGAAATTAGGCTCGCTCACACTAATTTTATCCCATTAAATAGACGAAGCTTATGAATGAAGAGAATCATAATACATACATCAATGATTAATAAAATGTCCATACATTAATTCTTTCTTTGAGCCAAAACTTTAATACATAATACAGATACAAAAAGATAATGAACATATACAGTAAATTTATATCAATGATCTCCTTTGAAAGGTTCAACAGTATACAAGAAAAATAACAATAATAATGTTAATAAAATTTAACCTGATTTGGCAATTATATATATATATATATATATATATATATATAGACACACTAATTAAATGCAATTACAAAAAATAAAACTTCTTCAAATTGAATGATAGGATATTCAGCATTAATATTTATAAAACTATTTGAGAGCCAATATCTCATTAATTTTGGCCACGTCTTACGTTTTCAATAACATGGAAAGAAAACAAAATACCAACACATAAAATATCACAAACATCACATGAAAAAATAAAATAAAATAAAAATAAAATTCAGTGATTGAACAGTCTACCCACTCTAAGACATTTCTATAATAACAAACAGTGAAAATAAGGTTTGTGTGTGATATATGTTTTCAACCCCAATATTTGTGCACCAACTCTATTCCATTTTTCTTACCTCCTGCGTTGATTTCCCGCTCCAGGTCATGAATTCTACTTCTGCCGCAGGCTCTCCGCTAGGTCAAGTGGTTAATTGACTGCTCTCCGTGCAGAATAACAGGTTCAGGCATCGGCACACTCTGAAACATAGGCATATGCATGATCTGGCCAGTTAAACAGTCTAGCTCGAGAAAAAGAGGCGCTGTTGCAATCCAGGAAAACACAAATAAAGGAAAGAAATCCCAAGTGGGCCTCTTACCGACGATTGAGCCCAGAAGTATGGACACCAATAATGCTTATGCGACGCTATGAATAAGATTTGAGTTTTACTAAAACTGTAATTAGCTAGGCATACACTTGCAGATTTATTTTTAGGATTTGAAGTCAGAAGTTTCAAACATAGGAGGCGCCTTTCATGGACGACGGTGAGGCCATGCGGGCCGGAGTAGATGGTATTTTATCAGCTGAACTATCAACGATGAATAAGGCTATGCTTTCATATGGGAAATTATCAAGGTAATGTGGTAGTGGTTTTCTATTTTTAGAAATATATTAAAATAATTTTTTTATTTTTTAAATTTATTTGTATATAAACACACCAAAACTATCTTAAATTATAAAAAAATTAAAAACAACAAATAAATTACGAGTTGTTAGTGAAAACGCTAGCATAAATTTACGAGTATGGGAGTCATAAACTTCGTATAGACCATGTTAGCAAGCACTTGTCTGGTGGGCTACAGTATTTTGGACCTCGTAAGGTTTTTTTTTATTCTCTTTTTTAACATATTAATTTTATAGTACAGAATATATTAAAAATATTCCGAAAAATAAAAATAGGATGTCACTTAAATCTGACCGTGCTTATTCCATTACTTATTAAACTAGATTTTATGCCCATGTTTTAGGTTAAATATTTTTAAGATGAAAAAATGTATTTCTTAAATTGAAGTCACTATTTCCTATTTATGATTATGTGTAGGGTTTCGATAAAAAGAAATCATATTATTATGATATCTAAAGCATAACAAATACTCGTAATATGCGGACATATTTTTTCCGCATTTAAGTTCCCTATTCAGTTTTGATATATTGTTGAATGAATGGTAATTCATACTCTTTGTTATATATTTCTCACCCTGCACCAATTAATTCAAGTTTCTCCCCCACTAAAAATTGTTCTTCTTTCTCTCTCCATTAAATACCATAAAACTGGTCACCAATCAAATGGTTTTTATTTTTAAAAATCAATTTCCAACAAAATAATTAAAATAAAAAACAAATGCTAAAATTAAGATTAATGTGACCACAAAACGTAAAGTTGTTGAATTTTTGGGCATCGTAGGAGAAAATAATGGATTTTTTTAGACAAGAAAAGAATTTCTTACTGTTTTCAAGTGTTAAATGTTTTGCAGTAGCATTTGATGCAAAGAAAAAAATGAGAAAAAAATTTGGATTGGTAGAATACTTAGAAGTGATATTAAATAATTTGATTTATTCTAAATGAGAATGAGAATTTAAATTTAAAAAAGATAAAATATCTAAAAAATTATGATTGAAATAGATAAATTAATAGCCAATTTATTCACAAATAAATTTCAAAATATAGAAACTAAATGTCAATTTTTAAAAAAAAATTAAGGTAGAGTTTGGTTATTATTTTAGAATACAAAAGAAAGAAATAACTGAGATATATAATAAACAGAATAGAGCAAAAGATTAACAAAACATAATTGTATTTAATAATGATATATAAAAAATAACAAATATATTTTATTTTATTTGGTGATGAAGAATATATATGTATATATAAAAGCAAGGGAAAGAAAACTAGATGTAAAGAAAAAATGGAAAAGGTAGGAATAATAAAAAATCAGGCATGGACCTGAAGCCAAGCCCAATTTAGAAAATGGTTCCTTCTCTGCTGCTTTGTAGTCATCATTGTCATCATGAAAGATCAAGTGAGAAATCAATGTTCTCCATCAATATGGTCGACTTTACTGTGGTTCCGACCAATAGCCTTTTAAGCTCATTGCTGTCCTTAACTGTGGTCAACTCAAAATCATGAACATTATAATCCAAAGAATTAGCCATGGCAGAAATCATGGTGGATTTGCCAGTTCCTAGAGGGCTATAAAGGAGATAGTCACGCTTCCGGGCCTCGCCGACTTTTGCAGAATAGTCTTTCCCTTTATTTGATAAGGTCTTTCATAATCTCTTCTTTCTTTCTCCTCTGTTTCCATTGCCAGAGAATCAAATTCAGTAGGATGCTAAAAAACCACGTGAACCCACTTGGTAGATTTTAACCCATACCAATTCTCTTTAGAGTTGTTGGCGAAGAGTTTTATCTACAGGTTCTTCGCAGCAATCGCCTTTCCCTCTTCCAAAACAAGTTCATAATTCTCGGTGACTTTTATGGAATGTGAACCGGCAATACCTGCAGGATAGAAAGGAAACGATTGTATTTCGGGATAGTTTTGCTCAACCGGATAAAATAGCCTTGTTACCTTCAAAAGACTAGTCTAATAGAGGGCTGCCCGGGCTGGCATACTAGCAGCCCATATATTTATGCATGTTTTTGTTGACCTTTAATCCAAGCCCATGGTGCCTAATTCCTTTTGCCCAGCCCTGTGTGTGTACCTCTATGTGTGTAAAACCAACACGCTATACACTTGAAACATTCTACTTTCCAGTAAATTACCTCTTCAAAATATAATTAATAATTAAATAGTATTTTAATTTGAACTAAATTAATATTTTTTTTTAATTATAACCTTTTCTTTTTTCCTTTGAATTTCAGTATTTAAACTCATTAATCAATATTTTTATTTATATGATAAACTTGTATTTAAGATGAACATTTACTATAAATTAAAAATATTTTATATTATTAGATATATTATTATAAAACATACTCTAGTTAAGGAGTTATTAATACTTCAAGTATAAAATTATGATATAAAACATTGATAAAAATATATTTTTAAATACAAATTAGTAAATATCGCCACATTGTTAATATAGACCTCACTTTACTTGCACAATCTGGTCTCGCTAAGTAATTTTAGATTGAATTATTTTTAACTACCATATAATTAACCAATAGGTTACCTACATCAATTTTAAATAATGATACTCTTTTCTTTAAACTATACAAAAATACACTTAATTATTCTTTTCTATGAAACTTTGGATGTAGATGATATTCTTTGTTATGTCCATATGCTGAAAAGAAATTGTCATATCATAATATATTATGTATTTTTATTGGTTATTGCTCCAGTCAAAAGAGTTATAGGTGCCTTAATCCTATAAATGAGTGTATTTACATCTCTCGCAGCATTGTGTTTGATAAAAACTATTTTCCAGCTAAAATAAAGATCTCAGATCACTCTTCTGTTGATGTTGTGATCCCTCATGGTACTTCTTTCTCTCCTTTTGAAATTTCAATTTGTACTAATTTTATGGGTTCCTTATTTATTAGATCTACTGGTATGTCTTCTTCTCTTTTTCAAATTCCAACTTCCTCTAATTTCTTGGGTTCACCACCTACCCATCGGATAACCTTTTCTACAAATCAACTTGCAACAACTTAACATCCTTCACCCCAACCCCATGAGCCCCTTGATTCCCCTATGTCACCCATCTCATCCTTTATTCAAATTTCAATTGTGTCCTCTAATTCTTTGCCCTATCCCACTATCATTGAATTATCTAATCATTTGGCATCTATCGAGTACTCTCTTGCTCCCCATATTATTACTTGCTCACAAATAGGGCATTCTTAACCTCGCTAGTTTTCTAGCTATGTGATCCATTATTCCTCACGACATCAACTTTATCTATTCCATACATTTATCATCTCTCCTAAGCCAAACATTTTTACACAGACAATCTCTAAACTAGAATGGCTTGCAGCTATGGAATTTGAGTTGAAGGCATTATTGGACAACGATATATGGTCACTGTATCCATAATAAATGGATTTACAAGATCAAATAGAAAATTGATGGCTCCATTGATTGTTATAAGGTGAGGTTAGTCACTAAAGGATTTGATCAGAGGTTTGGCATCAACTACTTTAAGACCTTTAGCCCAGTTGTTAATTCGATAACCATTCACATTATTTTAGCTTTGACTATACAGTTTTGATGGACTATATGACAACCAAATATCTCCGATGCTTTTCTCTAAAGATACCTTGGTGAGAGTGTTTGTATGGAGCAACCCAAGGGGTTTATTAATGTTGAACATCCTACATTTACATGTCGATGCATCGCTCTCTTTATAGCCTTAAACAAGCACCATGAGCTTGGTTCACTCACCTATCATAGGTACTATTTGATCTTGGCTTCTCTAGTTCATACGTTGACTACTCCCTCTTCATTCTTTCTCACAGGGAGCAAACGACACAACGTCGTCTGGCGATGACAGAGGCTTTTGTCGTGTCTCTTGTGTAAGGTGTGGTATGTTAGGAAGATTTTTTTAAATTTAATCATAGAATTATGATTAATTTTTAGGCATCTCCATCAAGTATTATAGTCACTAAGAACATATGGTCTGTAAAAGTATGAGTAAGGAACTAGTTGTGCAAGAGAAAACACATCACCTCCAATACACATTACCTAAGGTAAGCTGTAATATTGTTTGATTGTTTTTTTTTCTACATCGGGTTTCTATTCGTTGGTCTTTTTTAAAGTTTAAGACATATCTCTCTTTATAACAAAATTTTTACCTTATTTGGTTAAATAATAACCATTTTAAAATTTAAATTTTAACTTCATATTTATTTACATGTTCTATATTCAATACTTAAGGGTGTCCATTTTCGTGTAATTTTATACCCCACAGATATTAAAGTCTATATCTGGATCCTAAAATAAGATTGAAAAATGATTTTTAACATATTAGTCAAATTCTAATGGATAATCATAAACTGGTTACAATATTCATTTTTGGATTTTTTTAAAACATAAAAAAGATGTGATTTTTGTTTTTCTTAATGAACAATATGCTTGGAAAAATTTTAGGATTTGGTTGTAAGCAACAAAATATTTTTTTATTTTTTTAAATGTTCTGAAATTATTTTTCTAAAATATTTTAGACAAAACTGGTATTTTAATGCCGGATTGTATTTTATAGTGTAAATATACAACTCGATATTATACAAAATTGGTAGAAAAATATGCTTGAAAATCATGATTTTTGAAATTATATATATATATGTCATGTCCTGCATGAACAGGAGGACATGAATTATAATTCACACCTACTATTCATACAGTGAACAACGAAGAAGAAGAAACAAAAGAAACAAAAAAGGAAGAAAGAGTGGACAACCTGGTGTGGTGATGGTCTGGCCAAGGCTGTTGGTGTGTCGCCAATGGTTGCAATGGTGGAGTTGGTGGCGGGTGGCAGAGTAAGATAAAAGAAGAAAAAGAAAATCTACATGAGTGAGAGAGAGAGAGAGCAATCGATGGTGTATGCTTTCCCGCTAATGAGAACTTAACACGACCACTAGTAGTAGAAAACGGTGATGGACTGATGTGAGGACGGTGGTTGAGGTTGTGACAGAGATGGTGGCCGGCAGTAGAGAAAGCAAAAGAAAAGGAAGAAAATGGGAGGGGCTGTAAAGAGAAGAGAGAAACCGACGGTAGCTCTTAGTGGTCAGTTGGTGGTTTTTTTAGCTTCCTGTGGTGAAGGTGATGATGGGAAGACTAGTGATGAGGGTGGTGGTGGCTGAAGGTCACGATGGAGAGAGAGAGAGCAAGAGAGAGAGAGAGAGAAGAAATGTGTAGAAATTGAAAAAAAAAGTTGGTTTTTTTGCTAACTTTAGACCTAATTTTCTCCTCTCTCAAGTATGAAATCTACCTCTATTTATAAATAGTGAAAGAGAGCAATCTTGTCTATATCGGGGGGAAATCCAGCCCTTAATTTAGTTGGGAAGGATCCCAACAGTTGGTTCAAGGTAAACATCCAGAGTTGTCAAATCTGCAAAAAAAGACTGTCTGAGTTAACCTATTAAGGTTGTCACTAATGTTGATGTATTGTAATTTAGCCTAAACAAGTCACATGAGATTACAGAGAAAGTGCAGATAATCATTTGCATATAAAATTTTTCAAGTTTAATAGACGTTAGATGCATTAAATGCAGCTGCAAAGCAAGTAATCGAGCCAGCTTTTTTTAGAAAAAAATAATAATAATGAACATTGCTAAGTTTTATTTTAGTTTTTTCTCTTTCAATTGAACCCTAATTGATCCTAAAATTAATTTGACCCATTTAAAGTATAATTAAGTCCTTGCACTAAATTAAATTCTTCAATTGGACCCAAATTAATTCTTAAACATAATTAAAATTAATTTGGCCCATGATTAAATCAAATTGGTCTATTAAAAATTTAATTATGTCATTAAACTTAATATTTATGCAAATTTGTCCAATAATCATTTAATTTGACCTTGAATTTGTATTTTTTTTATTCACTTTCGGGCATAATAAGATACAATTAGACCTTGAATTTCTTTTAAAATTGCAGTTTGATTCCTAATTTGCTTTCTTTGTATTGCCAGCCTTTATTATTATATTTTATTTTTATTTTTTAAAAAATATTTTTTAGAGAATAACCTAAAATTGAGTTATGATACTTTTTATAGAGATAAATTGCATATTTATATATTAGTGTATGTTGACGATATTATTGTCACTGGCAATGATAATTCGACAATTTTCTCTATTATCTCACAACTCCAATTTGAGTTTGTGATGAAGAATTTAGATTACTTGAGCTATTTTATAAAAATAGAGGTTGCATGTGATCAGGGTTGCATTTACATAAATCTAAATATATTGTTGATTTACTTGATCGTGCTAATATAATTGGTGCTCTGCTACTTGTATTTCTAGATTGAAAATGTTGAAATTTGATAGTTATCTTTTAATTGGTCCCTCTAAACACTGTTATATTATTAGGGCCCTTCAAGTATGTTACCACTATATGTTTTGATATCGCATACTTCATTAATCTGTTATGTCAATATATGCAAGCACCCTGCACTTTGGCCAAGACAGTTCTTTATTATTTAAAGCATGCTACCAAGTTTGGTCTTAATTATAAATCAAGTATTGTTGCATGTAAATTATTTAAAGCATGCTACCAAGTTTGGTCTTAATTATAAATCAAGTATTGTTGCATGTAAATTATTTAAAGCATACTACCAAGTTTGGTCTTAATTATAAATCAAGTATTGTTGCCTTACATGCTTTCTATAATGCGGATTAGACAGGTAATCTTGATGATAGAAGTTATTCTAGTGACCATGACATTTATATTGGGCAGTGTTTAGTTTCTTGATCCTTTAAAACATAACTTATTGTCTCCAGGTCTAGTATTGATGCAGAGTATCAAAGCTTGGCATTAACAACAATTAAAGTATATTGGATCTATATGCTTGTGCAAGAAAATTGTTGAGAACTCTGTTATGATTATTCCAAAAGTCATGGTGCTGTTATTGTAATGTTTATCACTACAACTATAACATCTATATAATGATAATGATACACACGGTTTGGTTACTTTTTGCCAAATCCATCTTGTCTTTTAATTGTCTTTCACAAATAACACAACACAGTGAATAATAATAATAAAATTATAAATTTGAACCAACAAATGTTTCAAAAGCGTCCAATCCTTTTTGCAACCCGATCAATGGCGAGAGCAACCAATGTTTAAGCGTTCGTAATCTACCAATATTATAAACTGAAGCACTATATTTAATTCATAATCAAAGAAATCTGACATGACACAGAATTACGTTTGGTGTTAATATATTTAAATTTTAATCAATAAAATTTTCATCTATTAAAAAATCAAACACATACACTAGGTCCTTGTTGCTTGCCATGTATAAAAGAAAAAAAAAGAAAAAATATTAATATGAGTTGAAAAGGAGAAACATGAGAAATTTTTTTAAATTATTAATTTGAATTTCAATTGCTTAGTTGTAAATTAAAACAATTTAAAACTTCTATTATAAATTTTAGTTCAACACTAGTTATTTTACCCGCGCTTCACCACATGTCAGATAATAGTTTTGATAAAAAAATAAATATGTTTTTTTTAAAATATGTTTTTTTTAAAAAAAACCTCTAATTACAAATAAAAAAACTCATGTATGCATTTAATTAAATATATCAATAACCATATATGCTAATAAATATATATATATATAAACAAAGTATTAATACGCTATGCAACTCATCTCATTACACATTAAATAATTTTTTTTCTAATAAAAAAACTAATATATAGGTGTTATTATAATAATTTTTTTGACATCAAGTAAAATATTTAACTATGAATCAAAAATTTAATTCTTATATATAATACAATATAGTAAAGATCATAGGCATAAATAAAACCATATAAGATTTGAAACTAATTTTTAATATAGTAGAAGATAGAACAATGTTGTAATTATTATAATAAAACACTATTTTCCCAGTCTTTGTATAATAATTTTTCAAAACAATTTAAAACAAAATACATGTGAATGAAGATAACAACAAAAAAATAATATAAATAGGTTAATTGTAGAGTGATAAGTGATAAGTATTTAAAGTACAATAAATAAAACATAATATTTTTATTAAAAAAAAGTGTAAAGAAAAAAAGGAAAAACTAAAAAAATATTACAAGAAAATAAAAATAAGAAGATAAATTGTGATAAATAGACAAAGTGTAGAATGATGAAAATTGTAAATATAAAAAGAAAAAAATAAGAAAAACTTGTTTTCTAACAAAAAAAACCTAAAAATTATAATTTTTCGGTGCTACAGTAAAATAATTAGCAAAATCTATAATTATGTCATTTCTACATCAAAACATCATTTCTGTATAATAATAATGCATATTAAAATTATCTTTTGATAAGATATAAAAGCAGGGGGGAAAACCATCGTTTTGCATAGTTTATGATAATATCGGAGTTGAATTACGTATTCTTATTATTTTATTATTTTGAGCTCTCTTTTTTTAATAAAATTATGTAAACAGTCAATACAATGATCAAGAATGATTAAATATTTAAATTTAATATGATTTGAGAAATAAAAAATATTTTGTGAAACTTTTATTATCTTTTGATTTTCTTTTTATAATAGAGAAAATTTAAATCTTATTTCAATCAATAAAAACTAAAAATTGATATCAAGTTGAAAAAAATACTATAAAATTAACAAAAATTGAGTTAAATATTTTTCAGAGATACGAGATCGATTACTATTTCTATTCAAACACAATAAAATTTATATAAAAAAAGATAGTTATTATAATTATGACAAGACACAAACAAGATTATGATAAATCATCAAAATATTGATTATATATAAATAATTAAAAAATAAATTATATCACATGCGTCGTGCTGCGGGGCATACAATTAGTCATCTCCTATTTCAAGAGTTGAGAAATAAATGTTCAACCAATTCTTTGTAAAATAAACGAAAATGAAAGATATAAGAGTAAAGGCGCTCCAATTTGGAAGTTCCTTGATGTAAAGGAATCTGCTATAATGCTAATTATGAATTACTTTGGTACAATAAGAATGTTTTTATTTTTGAGGTTGTTTTTATAGTTTGTGATTTGAAAATAAAAATAAAAAATATAATTACTCATGGTTAGTTGAGTTTAGATATATATTTGATAAAAATTATAATTTAAATTTATATATAGAAAAAAAAATATATATATATATATATATATATATAAAATGATTGGTTGTTATATTTAAAAATAAGATTACGAATATTTTTTAAAGTATTTTTTATATCAGCCTATTAAAATAATTTAAAAAATCAAAAAAATATTAATTTAAAGCATATAAAAAATAAAAATAAAATTAATTTTTTTAAAAGTACTTTTAAAATATAAAAACAAACAAGATTTTATGAAATTTAATTAAAAACGTATAAAAACTGCTTTATAAACATTTCAAATTTGATTTCTTAATAAATCGCACAGCATGAAACACAATTTAACATGTTATCACATATATTACTATATTTATTTCAAGAAAAACACAAAAATTAATGAAAACAAACATAGCTTAAAAGCAGGACAGGAAGCTGAAATGAAGCGACGAGACAAAGGATGCCAAAAGTACAAGTGCTGGGCACTTCAGCCATGGTTAAAACACAAACTAACAAAATGGCTGGTTGATTTGGAGAAGGATAAAAACTTTAGAGACATGTGTTTGTCCCAAGTAATGTTCTTCTCCATCATCCAAATATATACTTACTGCCACACACAAGTTGCCAATCCAAGACATGCATCACAACGTCAAGATCCGTTAACAAATCAAAGCCCGTAATGTGTTGAAAACCAAACATCCAACTTTCAGGAAATCCTAAAAAGTAAAAGAAAACCTGGAAAACGTACATGCATACCCAGCCATTTGAAAACCAAAAAAAAAAAAAACCAAATCCATTAATTTCTCGCAAATTAGATCGTCACTGAGAGCTCATATGGTAGGACCTGCAACACAATTAACGGTAAGAGAAATAGGTAAGACACCAGCAATTGGAATGCTACAAATCGTAATTATGTAATGATGGATTGCTTACGTAACACATGATGGAAATATTGCCGGTCTTTATGCCCTACCTGTCTATTGGCAAGCGTCGCTAGCCCAGTCAAGATATTACACTGGGCCAGAGGTGGACTCAATTGGAGAAGGAGAATTGTTTGATCAATGCCACTCACAATAAAGCTAATTGGAACGTTTTTATTTGACGGCTTCCTCGTTGGATTTATGTTTAGAGAGTTTTCTTAGGAGGAGCCCCATTACCCTAGTGATGATCGCTACCCACATGAAATCCACGGAAAATGACAGAGAGGCCAGCCTCATCTCTCTCCCGTCCACCCACCATGACCTAACCTTGCATTCCACTAAGGTATGTCCTAGTAGAACAGGTTATTCAGCACGTACAAATTTAGAAGATGCAACGTCACTGTCGTGTTAATTGAAGCTCTGATAGTGCGGTACGTTTAGCATATGAACATAATATGCCAAGAACAAAGCATACATAAGGCAGTATATAGTAGCTCAGACTATGTGGCATTGATTTTTTTATTGCTAAATGGTACCAAATTACACAAAAAGATACAGAATCTGGGCCACTCTGAAATTGGAGATTAGGTTCCCTATCTAGCAGAATTAGATAATCTGGTGGTCATGCTGTTAAAAACAATGTAGCCAATGATTGGAAGTTTAAGCATATTGTGATTATCTATTGTGCTAAAATGATTTATATACAACTTGACAGTTTAATTTTTGTAAGTCGTGTCTTGAAGTTAACATGATCATCTCTGCACATATTCATTGGATGCGTGTCACGTAACGCATACATGCCTTAATTATTGTCTTTATAGTTTAAATAGACATGAATGTGACGATTAAGCGAGCATGGATTATTTACTTAATTGATAAAATTATTTGACATTATTCTGTCAGATGAAAGAGGACTCATGATTTTGGCCTTCTATAACAATCACACGATTGCTGATATTAGAGATATGAGAAAACCAAATAGTTCGTTGTTACTTCAATCCTTCTTCTTTTTTTGCTGGGAAAGAATAGGCAGAGAACAAGTACCTGATGGGGCTTGAAGCAGAGAAACAGATTCGGATTTATTTATCTCCCTTGCTAATATGAACATCCATAATGCCAGACTTAGTTTGATTGTCTGTTTTATTTCCCTTCCAATCAAATTCTGGGTGGATTTTTCTCTTCAACATTCTCCTCATCAACTGAAAATCACAAAATTAATTAATTCTTACTTAAATATACCTTGAAGAAAAGTGTGTCACTCCATGAGATGAGTACCCATACTTACCTGGTTGAATTTCTTGATTGGACGTGAATCCTCTACAACGTGAGGACGTATGAGCTTCTTGGCAAAAGAGAGGCTACTCTTGGCACGAGCAACCGGCTTTTTATTCCCTGGTTCAGTCTCAACTTCAACAGAATTAGGCTTCCTTTTCATGTCAGAATCTTCCAAGAACAGTTCTGCCAGTGTCATTCTTTCTCCTTTGTTTTTTCTTTGTTCATGCTCAGCGATGGTAGTAGAGTTTGTTATGACATCGTAATGCAGAGAATCTGATCCAATTTCCTCAAAACTGTGGTCAGATGTTGCATATATCAAAGGGTTCACTTCTTCATCTTCAACATTGCCATCATAATAATAATCATCATCAACTGAGTATTCTTCTATTTCCCTTTCTTCTTCTTTTCCTTCGTCTTCCTCCTCCTCCTGACCTTCTTCGTCACTTTCCAAAATGAAATACTGATCATTTTGTTGGTTAAAAGGTATTAAAGGGTCAAGACCTAAGGTGCCAATTGTCAAAATTCCATCTTTCCAACCATCAAGCACATCCACCAGGGCTACTTGTTTCAGCAATGCTTGCTTGTCAGCCTCTTTTGTAATGGATTCGGCCTTCTTCACATTTCTAGCGAGCCCATCTGTTCAAAACAATTTCCTCATCCGTTTAACCGAGAAAATTATATAAACAACACTTAACAAGTGTGGTACAAATTAATAATAGTACATAATAATTTTAATTTTAATGCTTTTGCTCAGCAGAACAAGTCGCCTGTTGATAATGATTGTTTTGCAACTCAAGCTTGTTAGGGATTATTATAAAATAGAAGGCAAACTAAAATCAAGAAGGCACTCATATATTAAGGACACGATGATTATAATACAAAAAAAAAAAAGCATAAGATCAAGTCAATGGGACTTTTCTACCATTTAAAAATTCATTTTGTTCTAATATATTAGTTTAGACGGCGACTCAATCATGAATATCAAACCTTTGACGGTGCCATGATGAAACCTCTTCTGTACCCAGTTGAAGATCTGTTTGCAAGAAACAAAAATGTTAGTAACCAAGAGATCATCACAAGAACAAGTGTAGAGGGTGAGAGTAAACGATCAGCCTGACCATCAAAAGGCATCAAATGTATTTAAGGTGAGAAATTCTGATAACGTTATCTACTTCTAACCTTCATGCTCATCACAACGAGTTCTTGGCGAGGTAATTTGGACAAAGGAAATGTCAAAGTGAGGGAAATGATTTTGGAGAAAGAATTAAAAAGCTGGGGTCAAATGGGTGGAAGCCTTTGGTGATAACACGTGTCCAAGAGTAATGGGCCCTAGTATATAGCCTATGTTTTTGGGTGCATGGCATGTTTGAGGTTCGACAATGTTGGGTCTTTGTGGCATGTTCGATGTGTCAAAATTTTCGAAGTGATGTCCATTGGCTTGAAAATGTATCCCTCTTTGTTGCCTGTTACCAACAGATACAGAGATCTAGTAAAGGGCTTCCGATTCTTTCACTAACTCTACCTAGTCTCTTTGCCTTGTTAACATCTCAACCTCATCTTCTTGAACTGTTTTCTCTTTAGCTATCCAGTAGACTTGTTAATACTTGCCAGCTGCTATTAATTAAGAAACTGAATTGAGGAATGAGCCGTGCGCGTGTGCCCTGCTGTAAATGTGAGCTCGTCGGTAAATTCTACGAGGAAAATAGTTGATCAAGTAACTATTCCGCTGTATTGTTGTGTGGTAATAACTAGTAACGGCTGGGCTAATAATCAATTTAGGGAAATGCTTTCTTTTTTTTGTCATCAAGTTCAAACCTAAAACCAGCAATGTCGAGGTGGTGAAAGCGGCCTCAATCCTAGAAAGAATTGGAGCACAAGTTCAATCCCGGAAACATATATATTGGGAGGGGTTTCATCTTCGTGTTTTCGGTCCGAAGAGGGATTAGTCTCTTGCAAATTAGGCTTGGAATGCCCTCGGTTAGACCAAAAAAAAAAAAAAAGAGTCCAAACCTAAGAGATAAACCTCTCATAAATCTCACTTGTCATGAAGCTGATCCACATGGAAAGATGGACTTGCCAAATTAGAGAAGTGAATTTAGTTTTGGCAAATTACATATATAAAAAAGCTAAGCTAATCCAAGCATACCGCCTATTATTTTTCGATGCGAACAAATTAATCTTTTTCTAATCGGCTAAGCAAGCTAAACTCCAGCGTCCTAATCTTTGCTGTGACAGGTTGAGTGATAGATGGTGAGATTTTTAACACATTAGAGGGGCTCTCTTTTCCCATGTGAGAGTTCAGTCGCTGTCGTATTCAGGATGGTGTCTAGCGGGAAAAACGATACTACTTTTCGTTGTCTTTCTATTTACCTTTTCGCCTTTGTCTCTCATGAAAGGTTTGTTTTATTATTATTAATAATAATATAGATATTTGAGTTAAACTATGTTTATTTTGATTAAATTTATAAATGTTTAATGATTTTAAAATTTATAAAATTTAAATTAATGATTTTTAAAAAATATACACTTATAATCAAATCAATTAAACAACCCATTATCAAAAGTTTCTTGGATTTAAAGAGACGAGAAACTCATGTTCCTTAGGGATAGATATAGAATAACACGACTCCAGAAATTACACTTTCGCATGGATGGAGCAAATGTCATTGTAAGTAAAAGAATAGTCTCCATAAATTCCCTTTCTTGCCGCTTCCCTTTCCACCACCTTGTCCAATGCCGCAGTCAACTAGCTCTTTCGTTTCTATTATCTATAGTGGGGGACACCTAAATTAATTGGATGGAACTTAACATTTTCCGAAGCAATCGCCGTCATTCTATAAACAGAGAAAGATTGAAGTTGATCTGTTCAATTCAACCCACAGGGGAAAAAAAAAGCTTCAGTAATATCTATGAAGACGGAAGTTTCTATGGACACAAAAGTATCTCATATCCAATGGCAGTAGACGACACCCCTCTCTCCATCAGAGCAAGGCATTTCATAGGTGGGCAAATTAAGTTAGGCCTGCGATTGCACAAATAATTAATATCCTTTTTGCAACGCCCAACATTTGCAAATCTTCTTGTCTGTAAGGGCCTAGGAAAGTTGAAAGAAAGAGTTGGATTCAGCTGTGCCAATCTGGAAGGCTGGAAAGCTAGAAATGCAGACACAATTGCCATGCTTGTGCTTGTAAGTTTATGCAGTCCTACTGTGTCACAGCCCCAGTTGGGCTTCCACATGGGAGCTGCGATTCTGCCCAGTCATCCAAGCGGACCAGATGAGAACTGTGACTACCCATGACTGATGTTGACTCAATTAGACGATATACAATGATGTCCGAATGCTGGTCAAATCTCAATAATTTGAGCTCACATGTTTTCTTACTCGCAGCAGCCCCTATCTTTATACCCTTTTAATTCCTTAATTTTGAATTAAATTCCTTATCACAAGAGTGACGTGTCACATACTGCACAGAATCACCCTTAAATGTTGATTATTCTCTTAAGCGGGCGCACTTACGTAAACGTATGCAATTTACATACGCGTCTCATTGGAATGGCTCCATTTGATTAATTCTACGCATTGCCCTGTTTTTCAAATAACAAAATAAACCAGTACTTTTCTGCCTTTTATATGGCGACAAGTGGAGGAGCTAGAGGCTAGCTAGATCCTAAAGGGCATACCATACATTTAGATAGGACGAGTTTTTCCCATGTAAGCATAGTAGCAAAAATTATTTTCCAAACTCTATTAAAAAAATCTAATACAACTTAACAATCATACATCTCCACAAAATACATGTATTATAATTCTATTTATTTTTGTATTTTAAAAATTTTAATTTTTTTAAATTAATATTTTTTAATTATTTTAAATTATTTTGATATATTGATATTAAAAATAATTTTAAAAAATAAAAAATAATTTTAAAAAATTATAATTATATTTTTAAATAAGCATCACATCTTGATATATCAAAACCTCTGTAACTACCAAGCAGCTTGTGGCTCAGTGGTATAAGGCGCTGCTCGCCTTCTTTCAAACTTCGATTCGAGTTTCAGTGGCAGTGGAGCTGGCGAGTGGTTTCATTTCTATGTTTGCTGGTTCCTCTCTGTGTGGTACGCCTGTCACTCTTGTGGTGCCTTACCTGTTTACTGGGCTTGCAGGATGTTCAGTGGATCGTGAGATTAGTCGTGATGCGCGCCAATTGGCCCGGACATCCATGTTAATAAAAAAAAAATCTCTGTAACTTTTTTTTTTAGGAGTTAGTGAAGGCTGTTTTCTATGAAATTTTAAAAATATATTAAAATAATAATATATAAAAACAATTTAAAAATAAAAAAAGTAAAACTTTTTAAAAAATACGAGTGTATCACAGCAATAGCAAAATGGCTGTCATTAATAGCAGTGCACTTGGAGAGGGCTCTCCAATGAATGAAAAGCAGCAGGTACAGAAGATGAACAGACGACAAACGTGTCAGTATCAGATTCAAGAGCAAGAAAACCATTTAGCAGTGACATTAAAATCTTCAAAAGCTACAGTACATGCATAGGGATGTCTGCAAGTGCCCTTGCATTTAATATTCAAGACTCAATCACAGAATTATAAGTTTGGACATATTATTCTAGGGATCATATGTACCTTTTTGGCTTTATTTTCATTTATTTTCTTAACAAGCAAAAAAACTTTATTTATTATACAGCATATGCAAAGTAAAACGTGTTTTTTATTAAAAAAAAAACAACACAATAAACAAAATATAGGAAATAACACAATTAAAATATATTTTAAAAAATAACACAATTTAATAAGTCAATTTTCTAACCGAGGTAATATTAAAAGCTATTTTAAAATTTGTATAAGGATAACTCTTTTTACTTGTTGCCTTTGTGTAAGAATGGAACACTTTTTATTGTATTGTAAAGTCTGCAGAATAACACACACTATACGCATCGATGGAATATTCTATAAAAATGTGGACATCATTTTGTCATCAATTTATATAGTTAATAAATTTACATTTTAAAACATCATTGAAAAAAGTTTTTTAGGATCTATTATCCATTCTTATTTCTATCAGTAATTTATAATGCTGAAAAAAATAAAATATATCGACTTGTATCCCCCAACTATTTTGTTAATAATTAAATTATTTATAAAATATTTTTTATTAATTTTGCTGATGAATCCTAAACATTGCTAGCAGAATCCCAAGATTGGTGATATAATTTTATATAATTTATGTCACTAATTTCATCATAAATTTATGAAACCTTTAAATTATTATATAACTTTTCAATGAAATAATATTTATATTGCCAACAAAATCACTAATAATGTTTTTTAGTTATTTAGTTGTTAATTGAAAAATTAACAAATATCACAATAAAATCAAACATTATCAATTTTATTGAACATTAAAATTTTATTAATTTTAATATTTATTTAAAAATAATTTTACAGTAATAAATATATCTCTACAAAGATGAAGGTAAAGGGAAAGGGAGGAGTCTGGAGCCAAAATATCCTAAATGAGGAGCAGGAATGTGAAGCCATATATTTCATCACTTTCTCCCAAATCTTCTTGTTTTCTTCTTTTAATTTGCCTTTCATTTTGTCTTCTAATTTGGCTACTTGCTCCTTGCCAGTTCCATGACCCTCGTTTTAAATTCTAGCATTGATTGGCTTGGACTAGATTGTTGTGTGCTTAAAGCTGAAGCAATACAATACGATCAAATCTCATTTCTATGGCTGATTAGATGGGCATTTTATAAATCCAATTCCTATCAAGTTCATCAGTTGCTCCAGTTTCAAACTATCATCGGGGATCATGAAGAGGATAGATAAAAGTGTCTTCCTCATGTTTTTCAATCATTGCGACGCTGTATGTTTCTCAACAAAAATCAATTATAATTATAAGAATTAAAAAAAACCTTATAACAACATTGCCGCTCTACTCTTTACAAATTTCTTCACCCTTTCCCTGTATCTTCATATCTTTTTTCTTATATAAGTTTCCTCATTTAACTTCACCGGAGTGAGCCCACATCCAAGTTGTTTTTCTTGTAAAATAAACAAGTTGTAAAAAAATCTAATAAATAAACAATAAAGAAAAAATTGAACCAGCAGAAGTAGTTGCGCTCTTGTATAAAGCACTTATTTCTGTATAAAATTAGAGTTCGATGTATTTTTTAAATTCAAATTTTCAAATACTTTTTAAAATTGTTGTAATTAATTTGATTGTCTGAATGAAATCTTAATCAATTCGATTCTACACTTAGAAATAATAAGCTGTAATTAACGTATCAAAAAGCAATTCTCAAAATCCAAATTCATGTTTCTCTATCCTTGGACACTTGGCAAACATTCCTGTGCGTGCAGTGGAGCTTTCGAAGCCTAGTGGAGTTCGGAATTAATGTAATAATTATTTTTTAAAGTATTTTTTATTTATAAATATATTAAAATAATATTGTTTTATTTTAAAAATTATTATTGATATCAGTATATGAAACTATTTAAAATTATTAAAAATAAATTAATTTAAATTAATTTTTTAATTTAAAAAAAAATGCAAAAGATAAAAGATTTTCTTGCTCTTGAATCTGTATTCCATGAGCGACTGCAGAGGTCACACTTGTACAGCATGCGTACCTGCCTCGACTGTACTAGATTGTGAAATTCCTTTCACAAGAGAAAAACTGGAGGAATGTTCCATGAAAATGATTACTCCGTCCGTGATAGGTGTTCGAAAAGACCTGACCATGGGCAAGCAACCGGCGACGGAGTTATCACTTGTTTCATATGGCGGAGGTCCATAGCTTCCGACTTTGATTAGGAGATATATTAAGGTATGATTAACTATTTATTATTGTCTTGACATACTTGAGTGATGCCAGGAAGATAATTTTCAGAATTAATTTTTATTTAATTATATGATAATGAAAATAAATATTTATAAAAATATAAAATAAATTAGATTTTAGATAAGAAAACATATTTTTTTAAGTTGAACTCCAAATTCATTATTTATGTTTTTTTTAAGAACATGGTTTCTTAATGAAAATCCAGGATGAATAAAATAACTATTTACGAAAATCTCAGTTATTTAAATTAATAAGTAGAGTATTTATTTTCGGAGGCAAAACTCTCATCTTCTTATTAATTTATTTTTTAAAATAAAATATAATTATTTTTATTACTTGTATATTTTTTTAAAACAAAAAACTTATCATACACTAAAAAGCAATTTCCAAAAAAAATTAAAAAATATATATATTGTCTTCATAATTTCTATGTGGCAGTATGAAAAAAAATCAAAGAATAATTAATTAATGAAAAAGCATATTAAAATTACAATAAAAAATTATTTTATTTTCATTAAATATTCATGTGCAATTTTATTTTAAAATTTATTGCATTTTAGATTTATATATAATTATAATTGTAAACATAACCATAAAAGCTCTAATATCCTTTAAGAAGTATAAATGTTCTAATTGTATGATTTTTTAAATAGTATTGTAGTTATTAATTTAAATAAGAATTTATTTTAAATTTAAAACAAAATAATTTTTGGGCTTAGGAGGTCAAGATGGTGCTCTAGCACAACTCTTTTTTTATTGAGTGGACGACGTGTAGTCCTCTCATTATTAAAACATTAGAGTAGATGAGGCATAATCTAATGCAACAATTTTCCTGCCATCTATAGAGCTGGAAAAGCAAGGGTGAGTTTTTTTTTTTTTTTTTACCCTCAAAAGCTCAATTTTCAGCTTGTTTGGACAGAAAACATCCCAAAACTTAAATTATCCTATTTCTAACCTTGACATGTCAGAAAAATAAAAATTTATATTCAATAAAAAAATTATTTACAAGCCCGATCTATTTTTTAAAAAATTATTTTAAAGAAAAAAAATCACCATTATTAAACTCACCTTTCCCAAACAAACACATTAAAATCAAGACTTTTTTTGGATAAATAAATGTTTTCTCTTTGATTTCTCGTAAACTAAGTAATAAAAATAAAATTTAATTATTGAAACATAAAAACCTAAAACTCTAGTGATTAAATTTAAAAAACAAACTCTAGTGAACTTTTTCTAAGTTGCCTGAGATAGTTAAAGGTTGTTCTCAATTAGTATATTTTATAATAATTATAATTATAATAGTAATTGTAATATCATAAGGTATTTTTGAATTATAAATATAAAGAACGTGTTATAAATATTAATTTTTCTCACAATAACAATAACATTTATAAACATGAAATAGATGCATGATAAACATGAAGTAGTGTATGATTTTTGAGTCTCAAAGACTGCCTTAGAGCTATAACAATTCCAATTCTTTAAGAGCAGGTGCTTTGGATTCTGGTTACCAAAGCTAACTGATCGAATCTTTCATTAATATGAGGGTGAAGTCTTGCATAACATAGCTAAATATTGATGTTTATCGACCCCTCTCTTTGATTGTAGCATGCCCCTGGATCTTCAAATCAACCATACAATTTGTTTTTGGCATATAGCTCTAACTTAATTAGCATTGTTCTCAACCCTATCCTACAGGTAAAACCATTACTGATCAGCACCTGAGCTAGCCTTGTAAGGAATCTCTACAGCCTGATCAGACTTCTTAAAAACGAGACTCAACATGTTTTTGATGTAGCAAGTTCTGTAAGGAGTCTCTGCAACCCAATGAGACTTCTTAAACATTATACATCCTTATGGACCCAGTTAGAGTCTAACCTAGGCAATGCTCAACCTATCTTGATCTGAGCCTAGGCCCCAATCCAATTCTACTCTGGTTTTTTTTTCATATTATTTCAAACAAAGTTCCCAAACATTCCTTTTATGTTCTTCTATTAAACAAAAGTTACTCGAGTTCTTAAGGTTGTGAGAAACTTTATCCAATTACCAAATGAATTAATTATAATTTCATTGTACCAGGGATAATTTGGTATTTTAGTCGAGATAAAATATTATTTAACTCTAAAAAGTTTTTAACACGTGTTGTTCAAAAGATCACTTATAGTTGTGTCTGTATTTTTTGAATGATGTATACAACATCGTATTGTAGTCAAGCATCAACATATGATTAGTACTTAAAAGTGTATTTTTATCATGGTTTTATATCATCATTTTGCACTTGAAGTATCAATAACTCCTTAACTAAAGCATGTTTTATAATAATATATCTAATAATATAAGATATCTTTAATTTATGGTAAATGTTCATTTTAAATGTAGGCTTATCACATAAATGAAAGGATTGATTGATGACTTTAAGAACTTAAATTGCAAGGGCAAAGAGATGACCAAAATTAGAAAAGAGATGTCGGTGCAGTCTAAACTAGATCTCAGATTTAGGTCTACTTTATATGGATGGAAAGGTAAGACATAGGCCTACAACTTTCATATGGAGCCCAAGATCCAAAAAGGCCATTTTCAAGTTTAAATTGTAGCAACAACAAAGAAGCTCGAATGTGTCCTCAAGCCCGAGCACTGTTCAGTATTTTAGCCATATCTGGAGTTCTAGAAATCAACATGAGCTGAATTGTTTACACAAGAAAGCTGAGACAATTGCCTACAAATTTTATATTTTCTAGTGGCTCCAATTTTGACGTTATTAATGATGTTTTTGGTAGACAAGAGAAGATAAGGATTGTCACCAAGTCAAGAGTTGGCCACCTACTCATCAATTAGTCATCAAATCAATAGTTTTCAATTTTAGCCTATAAAAGGAGGCATTTGCCATACATTTAGGCATCTTGGTGTCCAGATCAAGATCATGCTCTTGATTTCTCTCTTTGTATTTTTTATAATATTTGTGCTTTGCTTTCATTAATATCAAGTTTATGCCTTTTATTTCCTTTTCTTTACTTAGTTAACTCTTATCTTATTTATATTCTTATTTTGTTTATTTATTTTTCTTTCTTTCATTATGTTTAGCTAAGTTGATTATGTCAAGGTGAAAAGGTTACATTAATGGTGTAAAAATAAGTATAGTGTAAACTTAATATGGACTTTAATGTTTGATACTAACATGTTTTGTATTTGTTATCTTGTTCACTCTTTAATACTTTGCTTGTTAAATGACTAATCTTGATTTATGTTGTATAACACTTGGTACAACAAATGCTTGGCACTTTCATAGCCCATATTGTATGGTATAACCAACATCTAAACTATGAAAGAAACTTGATTTGTTGTTAACATAAGTTATAATCATGAATGTTTGACTAGATTTATAAGTATTAGCACTAATCAAATAAGATAATTAATGTAATCATATTAACAATCTATAATCTGATTGGAACCTCCTTTGTGTGTGGTTTTCAATTGAATAATAAGAGTTTATACTATACTTGTTTGATATACTATTAGTGGAACCTCTAACCTTGACATTTGTTATTATCATTGTTTAATCCTTACGTTAATCTTTCCATCTCAAAGTTCTCATCAACTTTTTTTTTTCTTCTTCTTCTATTATTATTATTATTACTACTACTACTACTACTACTACTACTATTATTGTAATTATTGTTATTGTTGTTATTACTATTATTATTGTTGTTGTTGTTGTTGTTGTTGTTGTTGTTGTTGTTGTTGTTGTTATTGTTGTTGTATTATTGTTATTTATAATTTGTACAATTAACCTCCCTATGGTTCGACCCTGGTTTTGCCAGGTTATTTATTACTTCAACACTCCTGCACTTGGGAGAAGACATCAATCTTTTAGTTGTGTCAAGTTTTTGACGTCGTTGTTGGGGAGGTAAGTTTTGTATAAATTATAATATTTATTTTATTTTCTCTTTTCACTTTTCACTTTTCTTGTATATAACTTTGTTTCTTTGTTCTTGTTTCTTTTTCTTTTATTTTCTTTTTCCTTTTATTCTATTCCTACACGTGCATGAGAGTGTGGTCATGTACATTAAGTGGTAGACTTTATAGGGTATCCTCATCATTTTCATAAATTTTGGCCGAAGAAGATAATCAATCACTTTATAATGAAAATAATGAGAATAACCGTGCTAGAACACTTAGAGACCACATGAATCCCAAAAGAACAAATGCACCATCATGCATAGTTTTTCCTCCCAATGCATTTCATTTTAATTTTAAGCCAGATATTATTCAACTTTTACCTTTTTTTCATGGCTTAGAATTGGAAAATCCATACTTGTATTTAAAGGAATTTAAGGAGGTTTGCAACACATATAATAATTTAAATTGTAGCATGAACACCATCATATTAAAGCTTTTTCCTTTTTCATTAAAAGATAAAGCTAAAACATGGCTACAAAATTTAAGACCAAGATCCATTTATTTGGGATGAAATGCAACAACAGTTTTTAAAGAAGTTTTTCTCATCTCACAGAACAAACTCTTTCAAAAGACAAATCACTACTTTCACTCAAAAACCAGGAGAAACATTTTACCAATATTGGGATAGGTATTGAGACTTGCTTAATACTTGCCCTCATCATAGTTTTAAAATATGGAGATTGGTTTCATATTTTTATAAAGGGTTAACACCTAAAGATAGGCAAATAGTTGAATTGATGTGCAATGAAACTTTTAAAAATAGACCCTGATGAAGCAATGGAGTACTTAGACTTGTTAGCTGAAAATGCTCAAAATTGGGACACCACAGGTACTTATGAGGCACTGAGTAAAACTCAACCTCATACATCTAGTGGAGGTATGTACAACCTTACGGAAGATCATGACCTTCAAGCCAAGTTTGCATCTTTAGCTAGGAAAGTCGAGGTGACACAACCAAAAGATTAATGTCTTCTCCCAAGTGTACAAATAACCCGACAAGACCGGGGTCGAACCATAGGGAGGTTAATTGTACAAATTATAAATAACAATAATACAACAACAATAACAATAACAACAACAACAACAACAACAACAACAACAACAACAACAATAATAATAATAATAATAATAATAATAATAATAAAGAAAAAGAAGAAAAAGAAGAAGAAGATGAGAAATTTGAGAAGGAATATTAATGTAACGATTAAATAATGATAATAACAAATATCAAGGTTAGAGATTCCACTAATGGTATGTCAAACAAATATAATATAAACTCTTATTATTCAATTGGAAACCACACATAAAGAAGGTTCCAATCAGATTATAGATTATTAACATGATTACATTAGTCATCTTATTTGATTAATGCTAATACTTGTAAATCTCGTCAACCATTCATGATTATAACTTATGTTAACAATAAATCAAGTTCCTTTCATAGCTCAGGTATCGGTTATACCATACAGTATGACCTATGAAAGTGCCAAGCATTTGTTGTACCAAGTGTTATACAATATAAATCAAGATTAGTTATTTAACAAGCAAAATATTAAAAAGTGAACAAGATAACAAATATAAAGCATGTTAGTATCAAACATTAAAGTCCATATTAAGTTTATATTATACTTATTCTTACACCATTAGTGTAACCTTTTCACCTTGACATAATAAACTTAGATAGACATAATAAAAGAAAGAAAAATAAATAAATAAAATAAAAACATAAATAATATAAGAGTTAACTAAGTAAAGTAAAAGAAATGAAAGGCATAAACTTGATATTAATGAAAGCAAAGCATAAACATTACAAAAAATACAAAGAGAGAAAGGAAATACATGATCTTAATCTGGACACCAAAATACCTAAATGCATGGCAAATGCCTTCTTTTATAGGCCAAAATTGGGAACTATTGATTTGATGACTAATTGATGAGTGGGTAGCCAACTCTTGACTTGGTGACAATCCTTATCTTCTCTTATCTTCTCTTATTATTATCATTTTTTTTCTTTTTTTTTTAATTATATACAATCTATTTCCCTTAGTTGTTATCTTTAACAAAAGAACATAAATAATGTAATAATCCAATATGCAACCCACAATCATATGTTAAAGTGTGTGTGTATGTGTGTGTGTGTGTGTAAATTAAGGTTTAAGAATACATGTTAAAAAAGTATATGAGCAGAATTAAGTGATAACAATGCGAGAGTTTGTAAACCTGAATATTTCAAGAAGTATTATAATAGACCTTGTTAAGAATGGTTACTAAGATGCGTCTCAAGAGTCACATTAACAAAAGAGCTCATTTACTCTGTTATCCTAGTAACAACAATTATGCACATGCTTTATGAAATGAAAAATAATTTTTTTTAATCAACTACTACCCTCTCCCCCCAACTAAAATGAGACATTGTCCTCAATGTTCTAAGGTAGAAAGATAGAGTATAGAAGATATCACCTGAAATAACGAACACTGACAAACCTGAAACACACTGAAAAAAAAATAAGAAATAACAAAACACAATAATAAAATCAAAAGACACAAAAATTCACAAATGAAGGCTCAAATCCAATCTAAGCTTTTTACGGCTTTCCTTAGTTGACCAATTTATGCGACTCATGAAGGGATCAATTACAGGAATGAAGGATTGTAGATGGTCAATTAATTGTTCAGCAGTAGCAGCAGAGATTATGATTTGTCGTGCAGGAGATGTTAGAAATTCTTGTTCCATAGCATGATCAAGAAAAGTCAATAACTTATCGTAATAACCATTGATATTTAACAAACCTATAGGTTTATGGTGAATGTGCAGTTGAGCCCAAGAAGAAATATGAAAGATCTCTTCCAATATGCCTAGACTACCTGGTAAAGCAATGAAGGCATCAGCAACATTGCATTCATTCGAGCCGACATTGTGGAGACCTGAAGTTCCTCTCCAATTATTTTTTCAATGATGTCCTCTTGTGCTAAAGCTTCGGGGACGACCCCCAAAACTTGACTACCTTCTAAAAATACAGCTATTGACACACCTCTCATTAACCCAAGACCGCCTCCCCCATACACTAAATGAATCTTTCTCTTAGCTAGCACTTGACGAAGATGATTTACTGATTCTAAAAACTCATTTTCTTTCCCAAGACTAGATCCACCGAAAACATAAATATTTCTTATTTGATGACTTGAGGAACTTGCCATTTCTACATACTTCTGTATTTGTTGAATGTATGGGTTGAGTAGAAATGAAAGGAAGGAAGAGAGGGTTTTATAGATGAGAAATTAGAAATGCAATCATAACACTTATATGGAGGCCAGTTGGAGTCTCACACACTCTCTCTCTCTATTTATTTATTTATTTACTTTTGAAAAAGTATGTGTATGTACAGGTAGTTATGATTGTGGCTCACATCTTCCCTTGGTTTTACGTCCAAGAACGGTTTAAACTCCCTCTATGGGACGGGGATAGGCTTCCCATCTCGTTTTCTTAAAAACTGGCAAGTAAGGTCTTTTTTAGTCAGATTCCCAAGACTAAGTCGATTATATTCTTTATGAAATATTGGTCATAAATCATGAATTGCATGATGCTTATCTCGACTATGATGAGACTTAAAAAGCAATAGAAGATTATCTAAAGATTCCTTACTCAGGTCATCCTTAATGAATTGTATTTTATCTTCACGGTTTATAGATACCATTCCTAAAGAATGATATTGTGTATTACAAGTCCATCTAGCACATCGATGACAGATTTTAAGTTGTTTTGCGCGACATTTCTTTGCAAAAGTGCTTGTACTTGTTCTAGGCATATGTGAAATGAAGGAGTTAGAGGACTCACCTGATAATCAGACCTTTGCTTCAATCAACCAGCGAATATCTTTAGGAATTCCATGATCCATTAACAATCTCAATCTTTCACATCTAACACGGTAAATTTTTGTAATCGCATTCTGAGGCAAAGCGGAAAAATAATTTTGCAATTTTTGAAGATTAGTGTCCATTTTCAAATGAGAATTGGAAGAGAGATTTAAAGAATTGCACAAATATATCAGTTATTATGGGAAACTGAAAGAACCGATTTAAGTCACGGAGTACCGTTGTCCGCTATTTGACCGGGGTGAGAGAAACTAGCAAAAATCACTCAAAAAGAAACAAAAAAATAATGTGAGAAAAACAAAATAATCAACCTTTATTTACAAGATCATTCAAACCAGTTGATTCATTTTCACTAGGAAAATTATCAAAGTAAGCTTTCAAACGATGTCCATTTTCCTTAAAATCATTGTCATTCATTGAATTATCAATATCACAGGCCCCATAAAGATTGCTCCATCTTGGTCTTAGCTCTCTAGGGAATGCATAGAATTGAGAATTATAAAACAAAACGTTTTTACTAGTATCAACTTTTTGACAATTTTCACAAGTTTTGCAAAATGCATGTGTGTCCTTGAACATGGTGGGCCAATAAAATCCATTTTGAAAGATTTTTACAGCTATCTTTTTTGACGAGAAATAACTTTCACATGCTTCAGAATGATAAAGTTTAATGACACTACTTACCTCATTGTCGGGAATGAATCTTTGAAATATTTGATCAGGATAATAATAGAATAAGTTAGGGTCATCACAATAAAAATTCTTCACTTCGTTCAAAAACTTTACTTTGTCTTGACTACTCCAATCAGCTGGCAAATCTCCTAAAGCAAAAAAATTGATATTTTTATCATACCAAGGCATTGGATAAAGAGAAAGTAAGGATTCGTTAGGAAAGTAATCATCGATTGGTGTGATGTCATATGTCAAATCTGTTGTCACTTTTAACAAAAGATTCGCATCAATATTTTTTGTGCTTGTTTCATCTGTGATTTCTTCCTTAGAATAAATCATTTGCAAATCTTCAGATTCATGTAACTCATTTTTACTTAAAGTAGATTCAAGTTGATTATAAACTAATTCGTCAATATGATCTACTTCTTGTAAATCATTATCATCTCCAGGTTGCTTGCAAATGTTGAAAATATTCATCTCTAATGTCATGTTTCCAAATGATAGCTTCATTAGTCCATTCCTACAATTAATCAATGCATTAGAGGTTGCAAGAAATAAACGTCCTAAAATAACAGGAAATGAATTACATGCTTCAACAAGTTTTGTGTCCAAGACAATAAAATCCACAGGATAAATGAATTTATCGACTTGTACTAACACATCTTCAATTATTCCTCTGGGCACTTTTTTAAAATCATGTTGCTTATTCAATATTTTAGAGTTGTCCTCTTAGTTATTGATATTTCAACTTCAATTCTTATTTTTTTGATTTATTTTTTGTATTCTTGATCCTTTTATAAAAAATTTTATAAAAGGATCAAGAATACAAAAAATAAATCAAAAAAATAAGAATTGAAGTTGAAATATCAATAACTAAGAGGACAACTCTAAAATATTGAATGACCAACATGATTTTAAAAAGGAGGAGAGAGAAAAAAAAGAAAAAAAAACCTCACCGATAAAAATTCCCTTCACCACAACGACCACGATCATACATAGCCTTACTAAGAAGAAGACGTTGTGATAATTCCAACGACATGATAGAAGGGTTTTTTTAGCCACCAAGAGGCATTACACACCCTACTAGAAAATCATGAGTGTCTCTTTTATGTTTATTAAAAACTAAATTATCATTAACCAACTTGATAAAAAAAAAGATGAAAAGACAAAAAAATTCGTTCGCTGCAAGCTTTAATTTTTTTTTATTTTAAGGGTAATTAAGTCATTTTATTGTATTTAAAAAGTTTTTAAAAAAAAGTTGTTAGATGCCAATTTTAATTTTGTTTATTTTAAGGGTAAATTAGTAAATCCACTTTGCTTTTAAGAATAAAAAGATAATTCTACCATGATTACTCTAATAATGACGAATGAGCTATGTGAAAAAATAAAAATACACTTAACTCCAAGGTTATTGATTTTCTTAGAAGGTTAAAACAATAATTATATTATCAGAGTGAATAATAACATATATTTATAGCCATGATGTTTTTTCCTTTTGTTTTAACTTTTTCTTTTTTTATAATTACAAATAAAACTTATTTTTTAAAACCATATCAAAAACAATTTAACCTTATAAAATTTGAAAATTTGATTCTAATGATATTTTTTTAATGTTAAGACCAATTAAAATTGTAGTTGGTAATATACTCTTAGCATAAGTAATTGATATGAGATTTTTTGCTTCAGAGAACCTAAAATTTAGATCCAATGTTGTATGTGATGAAGCCATGAAAAGTTTAGACTTTGACTAGACTTTTCATAGCCGTAACTTAGGCTAATAAAATGATTGAACTTGCACTTGAGGTCTTAGCCTTGCGGTGGGAGGGACTTGTTTCCTTCCTCTGCATCCGGGTTCGAACCTTACTGTGCACGTCTGTCACCCCCGCGGTGCCTTACATGCTCACTGGGCTTGCAGGATGTTCAGTGGACCGTGGGATTAGTCGTGGTGCGCTCAAGCTGGCTCGAACACCCACGTAAATCAAAAAAAAAAAGTGATTGAACTTTACTACTAGATGGTGGGTTGATAGGGTAACTTTAATGCACACTTGTAAAAACAAGTTTTTTATTAGAATAAAAGAACATCTCATGCCTAGATTAGTAAATATATAAGGAAAAGAATACTATGTTGAGTGGGAGGAAAAAGCTTGGAGATGGGAGCAAGAGCAAGGGAAGAACAATGTGGCTTTGTGTGATATGCTTTGCTACTCTTAATGAGGTTTTGTATTTTATGTGATGTAGCTTTTCAAGTTAACTTACTTCGTAACTTGAGGTCTTTATATACCGCAGTAATATGTGTTTACATGGTGGAGAGTGGAGAAATGATGGAGAGCTACCTTCTTTTATAGTAAGTGAAAAAATATGAGTTGTTGATAAATATATAATTAATAAAGAGGTTGGTGTTTGCTATTAGTTGTGATGCCTTATTATATTATTAATTGAGAGGTTAGTGATTGGTAATTGCCTTTTAAGATGATATATAGGCAATGATAAGAAAATGTGGCGTTATCCGTTGTCCTGATAATTTATGTGTAAGAATGTTAGGTTAGTATGATGTCATGTTAAATTTATTAGAGGTCATAATTTTTTATTAAAATGCGTGACAAGTATTAGAAATTCATGAAATACTAAATCGAGCCTAAATTGTATTTTATTAGGTTTGAATTGAAACAATAAAATTTTATTTATGTCTAGCTTAAACAAATAAGATAAGTTGATTTGTCTTGTTAGTTTTAATTTATTAGGTTTATTTTAAATTACATGTTCAAATAAGAAAATAATTATTTATATATTTAATCCTTATAGAAGTTTAAAGTTATCAAATTTTAAAGTAAATTTTATCTGTGAGTTTTTTTTACTCGTTATATTTTGATAACTAAAGAAAAAAGGGAAAAAATTAAGTTTTTAGTTACTTGGAGATTTTGAATAAGAAAACAATTTTATATAATATCTTACAATCTCTTATTTTTTTATAATGAATTTTTCTATCATCTTTCTCATTAAATAGATTTAATTTTGTATAACATCTTGCAATTCAATTCATCAGAAAAGAAAAGAAATCAAGTTTTTTTTAGCCTTTCAACTTCCAATTTCGTTTGTGAGGAATTTGAATAGAGAGGCAAAGAGAGAGAAATGTTTGGTAAATTCATTAAGTAAAACTGTCATATAATAGGAATTGACAAATGGATGCAAATGCAAATTAATATAAAGCAAACTTGCTGACTTATTGGATACCCACTTGCATATATGCATACATATATCTTAGGTTGACCTCTACCAAAGGCACGGCAATGGACTAACTTCCATTTTAATCCACAAAAAGTGGAACACAGCAACGAAGAATAAGAATCCATGCCCTTTTCTTCTCATCACTCAATTACTTATATTTATTCTCACAGTAGATAATATTGGAGACCAAATGATCGAAGACATTAAATCACAACTTCTTTGTTTCTTTCTTTATTATTTTTTTTAACTCTGGTTGCCATAGCCATGGTCCTTAACATGGAATGCAGCAGCACCAGCAGGTTTTCGAGAGAGAGCAACGTGCACCCCAGGATCGTGATGGCTGCATGAAGAATTGTAAACGATTGAATTGTTAACACCTTGCACATTACTGTTCATAAATGCACTCAAAGGAGATGGCCCCATTGCTTTTCCATTGGGGTTCTTGTCCTTCTTCTTGCTGTTGCCTTCCTCGCTACTGCTGCTGTCACTGCCTTCACTTTTAGGATTACCCTTCTTGTGGAGAAAACGAGAGGTTCCTTCAAAACCTTTTTTCTTGGGAGAACGGATAACTTCCATGAAAGCACCTTTGTTTTCACCGGCAATTGTAATTACCTTCATGCCAACATCCTCAGAATCTGAAGAATTCTTCTTGCGGTTACCTTTCTCCTTTGTTTGAACATCTTTAGTAGTTTCTTGCTTTGTAAGACGAGCGATGCCAGAGCTGTGACTGTCTGCAAAGTCCCTCTGTGAATCGCGCGCCACCTTAGGCTTGTCAAAAGTCTTTTGAACCACCACAGTTTTTTGCTCTGCCACTAATGGAATCTTGGGTTCGAGTTCTACATAAGATTTTACTTGGGAAGGTGGAAGTGTTAGAGGAGAAGGTGGTGGAGCAGTGGGCTTAGGCTTTGGTGATTGAGGTGGGGTTTGAAATGCTGGCTTGATGGTTCTTGGAGATGGTCCAGGGCTAGGCACACGAGTTGCATTGGTGGTTACAGCTTTAGTAGCTGGAGAATTTTGCACTGAGGATGTGACAGTCACTGACTTAGAGGCATAAGAAGTTGGCACTGGGGATGTGGTTGTCACTGGGGATGTGGTTGTCACTGGCTTAGGGGCAGGGGAAGTTGCCACTGAGGATGTGGTGGTCACTGGCTTAGTGGCAGGAGAGGTTGGAACCGAAGAGGAAGTTGGTGCTGGTTTGGGGGTTGGAGAAGGTGGAAGTGAAGAGGTGGTGAGTGGAAGCACTGCGGAAGTTGGGACAGGAGAAGTAGGCACTGAAGATGAAGGAGCAGGTGCCCTTGAAGCTGGAGATGTTGGTACTGATGCAACACCACCTGCAGCTCTTGCAACTGGAGATGTCGGAACTGAAGCAACACCGGAAACAGGTGGCACTGGTTCGGGTGGGGGAGCAGCTACAGCCTGTGGTCCTGTCGCAGCAGGAGGAGTGGTTTCTCGAGGTTGTGTCTGCACTGGCTGAGGTGGAGCAATTGGCCTAAATGCAGGTCGAACAAGAGCTGGACGGGGTTGTGGAGGTGGTGGCTCTGGAGTTGGAGTTGTTGTAGGGGCAGTTGGCCGAGCTATGGATGGCAAACGGAACCATGGACGAGCAGGGGCAGGTTGGTTTGACATGTCGCGGAGAGTTTTCGGACTTTTAGAACTTGACTAGATAAGAAACACAGGAATGAATACTAGTATAGATGATAAATGAATGTGCGTTGTTATTTATAGTTTTATGATTTATGACCCATGAACCTTAAGCTAAGCTTGATATAGAAACAGAAAAAAGAGGGGAAATTAAAGGGAAACACCATGCGGAACCCACACCGTTGCATACAGAGAGATGAGAGAAGGAATAAGGGAAAGGCATCAGATTCAGAAAGCACTCACAGATCACAAGGGCTCGCCCACAATCCAAGATTGGTATCAACTACAGTCGTATAGAAAATTGGCTTTTCAGCCATTGTGGAATGACCTCTCTGGTCTCATGGGGGATCATTGGATTGAATTGATAGGTAATTACTAAAAACAATACAGAGGTCGACGCTAGCTTGTTTTGCTTGCTAAACTGGTATTAGTCTACTTCAAATGTTTTTGTACATTAGTATTAGCATTCTAAAGAAAAAATTGGGCAGTCTCCTGCCATCATTTTCTAAAATGTTCCTTTCATTAAGTTAATAATTCGAAAAAAAACCTAATCCACATTTTTCTAGACAAGTATTTAATTTGTACAAGAATCCACCTGAAGCAACAGCAGAGAAAAATTTATTGATCCTGGAAGTTTTTTTTTTTCCCCGAGTTCTCAGTGCTGTTTGAATTTTTAGTGATAACAGAAGAAGATTCAGCTTCCAGCCTGTCCTTCGAAGGGCGGCTACCAATGACGTTATACCTCAGCAAACTTCTAATCGACACCATTATCATTGACTTTTTGGTGGATGGTTCTGCATTTTGTCCCACTTCTCTAGCAGAGATCATATCAGCCGTCTCTTTCTAAACATGACAATGGCTGTCCACCGACAGCGTATTCACTAATGTGCTAGCAAGCATATTATTGCTGTGATTATTGCGGCTTCACTCTACTCTCCCTATTTCCCGTTCTTTTCTAAAGAACCACAGATTGTCAATATGCTCTGCAGTTAGCAACCGCAAAACATACTGTAATAAGATTCTTGAAATCCCTCAGAAAATTTTAGTACCGTAGCTGTCTGTGTCTTCATTTTCACTTTGCTTGCTAGATAGCCAGATTGTGATTCTTTCCTTCCCTTTTTTAGCTTTCTAAACTTTGTTTACCTTTACGACGCTTCAAGATTGCCCCTCCGTCTACGTAATTATGGGTGCTAAGATAGTTGAGAGAAGATGGAGAGAGGTAGCAATCAAATGATGGTGACTCAGAATACTCCAAAGTTCTCCATTGTTGTTAAAGAAAGGAAAAGAACGCCTAGAGGGTCCTGGGAATGTCTACCCTGTCTCTTCATTGCTACGTAGTAGTAACAAAGGTTTTAGGATCTTCATTTACAAGTCCCCCTCAAATATTATTTTAGTAGCACTATAACTTCACAAGAGATGAACAAATTTGTGGTTAAGTGATCACCAATGAAACATGTCAGAAGGGGATGTTAAAATAGAATATTAAGCATACATTATGTAACATAATAATATAAATTATTGTTTAAAATTATTGAGTAGATATAATTCTTTGTTATGATATCAAAGACTTAATAACCAACTAGTCATAAATTTAAATCTCAACATCTCTAGTTATTTGATAAAAATTAAGTATAATATAATATAAATTTATACAAGTTTCAAGCTCATACAGCTTTCACTTAACAGGAAATGTTAGAAAATAATATAAATTATTTCTTAGGACTTCACCTAACAATTTAAAATATTGAATTTAGATGCTTCTTTATCAGATTCTTCTTTCAAAAATATTAATTAAGTATAAAATGGGTTTTTCGTTGTCTAGAAAGATTGTATAAAATTTTTTATTTTTTAAATTTGATAGTCGATTTTTAATTAAAAATCAATTGATTTTGATTTTTTTATGAAAATATGAGCTTAAAAGCTAGGGGATCAAAATAAAAAAGACATCAGTCATAGATGGCGTGCCATAAGTTTCACAAAAAATATACTTTGATCCTCCAACTTTAAAAATAATGCAAATTATACAATTTGATACCTTAATATTTTTCAAATTCAATTTTGGTCTAAAATTTCTTTGTTGTTATTTTGTAGTTCCTAATAGAGAAAAAAGAGAGATGGTTTTTGGATACCAATGATAGAGATAGAAATATGTTGTTAACACTGATTTAGGCAATCAGAATGGATGATATTTGTGTCAAAAGATTTCATTTGATAAGAGAAGTTCATATTATATGTTTTTTTAACGTTTAAAATTTATGATAAAATAGATCATAACTAAAGTTGATTTTTTGTTTTAGGTTGATTTTTTTTTTATGATGAATTTTTTGGATTTTATTAGGTTATAGATAGATTTATCATGATTTTTAATATGTTTTATAGATGTTTTGAGTAAAAAAATGTAGAAAAAATAGTTTTTAAGAAGAAAAAAACTGTCATAATTTTCTAGTTATTATAGTGGCTAGAATCTAGATAAATCACAAGATATGTTATCTAATTTTATTTTCAAAAACAATTAAGGCAAATGATATCCCTGATTGACAAAAAAAAACTCATTCACATAGGTTTGTCAAAGCAATCCATATGCGGGCCCTCACAAAATAAACTTGGTAAGGCTAATCCATGTATAGGCCCTCGCAAAATAAGCTTGGTAAGGCCTCACAAAATCCACACATGTCAATTCAATCCTAGAATCCACGTGTACTAATCTAATTACCAAGCAACGTGTCTGGCCTTTGCTCTCTTTTTTATTATTTTTTTAAATTAATGATTTTTTATAGTTTTTTCTCTAATTTTTAAAATTTATATTTATATTATTACCTCTTCTTTCTTTTATTTTGTTTAGAGAGTTTTAAAAAAAAATCATTATTTTTTTGTGCATTTAAATTTAAAGAGTTTTTTTTTATTCATCTATAATTTTTATTTTATTTTTTGCATGGATGAACTTCATTTTTTAAAGTAAAAAATATATATTTTCAAATAATATTTCTAATATGTGTAGCCTTGCAAGGTTTTTTTTTCTTTTATTTTATTCATTCAATTTAATTTATGTTTCTATTTCTATTATCGCTTGCTTGAATAAAACATTATCTTAATAAATAAATGTAGCAAATATAATTGGGTAAATATTTCATTTTTTAAGATTAAATATCTTAATCTATACTTGTCTCTTAATTTTTCAAGTTTTATTTAATAACTTTTTATTTATTATTTACACATATAGTTCTCGATTTATTTAATTACATGTAAGCATAAAATTCTTGATATGAACTTAAATCTCTTAAACAATATAAATGTGTTGAAAAAACCCGCATATATAATTTTTTTTATAAGAAATAAAAATATCTGACTAATGGCAAAGTGCAAGTCATATGACTAGTAAAAACTAAAAGAGATAATTTTTTTACTATAACCTTTTTATCATAGTTTTAAAACTCGACACGATCTAGTGGGTTAACCTGAGACTCGGCTAACTCAGGACCAAAATTAGGTCGAGTTTAAAAAAAAATAAAGGAAGAAAAAAACTCAGGTGAAATTGTCAAAAACTCGGTAACAACCCATTGAAATTTTTTTAAACAAAAAGGACGTCGTTTTGCTTTACAAAAAAAACTAGGGTAAACTCTAATAACCAAATAACCTGGGCCTTGAGTCAGATCAACCACTAGACTGAACTTAAAAACTATGTAAGTTTACTGTAGTTATAGAGTATTGACATTATGAATTGAAATAGTAAAATTATGATTTTTCCCTTATCAAAAAAACATAAAAAACATAATTGGCCTTGCTAGTAGGGTATAATAGTTTTTTTTTTTACACAATAAAATTTGTTTACGAAGGCTTTCTTAAAAAGATTAGGAGACCATAGCTCATTTCTCTAAATTTCAAGTCTAATACAACACAAGTCTAATATAAAACTTAAATAAGACTTAAAAAATATTTAATCCAAGAAAATACTCATTCTCTTTATTACCTTTTCAAACACCATATTAACTTAAGTTTTAGAGTTTTTTTTTTATAGATATCATTAGACCCACCAAGTACTTCAAATCAATTTTATCGGCTAATGAAAAGTCTTCACTCTTTTTCATGAGGATTTTTTCTATCCTCATCATTAGCATTATATGTGGGAATTGAACAAAAAAAAACAATTAATTCATATTTCTCAAAAGTTCTTTTCATAGATAATGAAACATCAACGTGTCAGTGGCTATATCTATGGCTACACTAATAAAATGATAGTGGTTATACTTAGACTATGCCCCCACATAGTTACACCAGCAGCTACGCTAATAATCATCCATGAAAACATTCATGGCAATGCTCGAGGCTATACCTACGATTACGCTCTATGGCTATACACCAAAGCTACACCACAAACTAATTTTATGGCGGCTTATACACAAAAGGTTTCATTAAGCCTACCAAATCCTTTAGATCTAGTTTTATCAGCTTATGAAAAGCTCCCCCAATCTTTCTTCTGAGGATTTTCTCTAGCCTTGCCATTAGCATCGTTTGTGGAAACTGAACAAAATGTCAATTCATTCATGTTTCTCATAAATTCTTTTAATAGCTAACAAAATCTCATTACAACGATGATGGCTACATCAATGAAATGCCAACGGTTATGTCTCGGTTACACCCCGGTGGCTATGCTAGCAATTATATCCACAACTTTACCTTCATGACTACGTCAATAGCTATACACAGCAACAACCACAGTGATGTCTGTAGCTATACATTAAAGCTATCCTCACAAACTACTTTTATAGTGGCTTGTATACATAAAATATAAAACCAGGACTTTTAGGGATATGATGATACACAAAAGATAATATTACCCACTCTAAGTATTTCTTCCTTCATTTTTGCTAGGTTAAGTCTTTCAAATACGTTTGTTTGCAAGACTTACGGGCTCTGATAATTTATAAAAAAATTATAGTGTTTTATATCATGTATATATCTTTATATTTATAAGATATTTATATTAAATACCTTAAATATTTCTTAAGATATTTATCTTGAAAAAATCTATATAACATCTGATTATGATGAGCTAGAAGAAGGAAGAGGCAGTTTTGCGTGCGTGGATAAATGGAGTGTTATTCTTTCAAGCAAGGCATGGAAATCTTAGAAGGCGGAGTGTGATAGCCATGCTCTCCTCTGTTTCTTGGCTAAGGGCAAGAGAGGATCACAGGGTACAGCTAAGGATAAGAAACTGAGATTTGCAAGAATTTTTCTTAGAGCCTTTGTTAGGAAAACGAGCCCAACTCTGGAAGATTAAAGATTCCATCACACAGTGTGGAGGAGCATCATCACAAAGGCCAATAAGGGCTTTATGTCGTCTGGGATATTCCAAGGTTTCGGGCTTGCTTTGTAGTTCCGCCAGGTAGAGGTAAATTTAACGAATTGCTAAACACTGTTATGGCCTGTAGGCTTTTGTAATCTGCCATGGTGAGCTATTGTGAAATCCCCATCGTGACTTAAGGTTCAAATCTTATTTTCATTGGGCCAAATCCTCATATTTCCTGGCTTATCGTCTTGATCCTCTTTTCAAGTCAAGAAATGAAATCCATTAAACAAAAGGTGAAATTCTACTCAAGCCATGTTCGTACTCTACTTGACAATAATAATATAGCACTGTTATTTATTTCCTAAACCCTTCCGAATCTGGTTCTTCTGATATTATGAGCTATAGTGATGCTAATTACTTCCATTGATAACATCTTAAAGATATTCACTTGAATTATATATGGATTATTTTTCACAATATTAAATCTAGAATTTGAAAATAAATTTGATGATATGCTATTTTATTTTTGACGTGAATGATTATATCCCAAACTAAAATTTGAAAGTAATTACTCTAACTCTTAAAACCTGAACTTGAAAGAAATTAGTTTTGATGGTGAAAGGTATTGACACTAGAATTTCTATTATCCAACATATTTACAGGACACGAAGGAAATGGTGAAATTAAAAAAATATTTGATTATCATTCTGAAATAAATAAAAAATAAAAACAAAAACATGCTTAATTGAATAAATAAAAATAAAAAATAAAACTATGATAATTTTGAAGTTAATTTATGTAATTTTAAAACATAGTATATATATGACTCATGTTATTTTTATCTTTATTGTCAACATCGGTCCTATTCCAAGGTTCTATTACAAGATAGTAACTAAAAGCCGCTAATTAGATTACACTTTAACTTTCCTGTCGGAATTGCCATTTAAAATGATATATCTTCACAAGACTACCACACATCTTGTCCTTCATTGACCCAACTCGCGTTTAAGAGGCAAAAGAAGATAGGAGGAGAGAGCTAGCTTCGCCTTGGACTCGGTCGTGTCGGACCACCGTCCAACTTTCCCACCAAATCAAGATGGATCAAAAGCAAGAACTTAAAGGAGATGCTCAGATGCCAGCAATGAAATAAATCTACTGGTCAAGGAAAAGGACAGGAAGTTTCATCTAAAATAGGTGGTAGCTTGTTGAAAATGGCGTCCTTTGGGGTTTGCAAAGGATGCAAGAATTGGTTTGCTTTGCAAGAGGGCTGCGACTAAAGCAGCACTGTTGACAAAGCGTCAGCCAGAAGAATAATTAGATGACGTACGAATTTCATGCACTCTTGGATGGGTGAGATCCCACAGGGCCACCAGCCCATCTAAGGATCCAAGATCCCAAAAAATCTCAAGAAAAACAACCCATTGTCACGGTTATATTCCAATAAAAAAAATTCCAAACTACAGCTATGATACAAAAAACCTTCAAAGGTGTCATTTGAATTCCAGAAATAAAAAATTTTGGAATAAAAAAGGGATAAATAATGAAAAATTAAAATGAGATTCTAATTAAAATGATTCAAGTAAATATTGGTGGTTGGTGTTGTGTTGTGAGTTGGGCTAAATTTTTCCAAACATAAACAAGAAATAAATTTAAGGTGCCATTAGAGTTTTTAAAGAAATTAAAAAAATTAAGACTCTAATTATTGAGTTAACTGAATTTAATATTAAAAAAAAAATAATATAATAATAGAAAAAATAATGTAACTCTAAAGAAATCTTCTAAACCTAGATTAATCACTTAAATTTGTGAACCAAAAAATCCTAGAATCGATCTCTATAAAAAAACTCAATTCCCAATTAAAATAATATTAAAATATAAAATGAAAAAATAATAAAAAAAAAATAAAAAAAATATCAAATTAAAAAAAATAAAAATCAAATCTAGTAGGAAAAAAATAAAGGAGATGAAATTGTAAAAAAAATTAATTAGAAAAATAAAAAAAATATAAATCAAATTTAAAAAATAAAAAATATATATAAAATGATGAAATTAAAAATAATTTTTAAAATGAAATAATTTATTTAAATAAAAAATTACAATTAAAAAAACATGGAATAAACCTCATAAAAACATAAAAGGGATGTTGTGAAGTTTTTGAAGGGCAGCGTGCAATTTGAGGAGGAAAAAAAAGAAAAAAAAAATCTAATTGACACCAAACTAGCAGAGATTACAATATATACATCACCTACAGAGACAAACATTGCCAAGAAAAATCAAAAAATACCATGGAAAACCTTCTGGCCACTATGAGCCATCGCATGCACTGCTTAAAAATGGTAGAGAGGCTCCTATACTAGTGTGGATGTTCTGCACAACAAATATTTTTATTTTTTTATATTAATTAAAATATTAATTTGTTCCTAAGCATATTTGATAACAACAGAAAAAAACAATGAGCGAGAACAAAAAAGATCGTGTCTTTTTAAAAAATTGTTAATATAAGGATAACATGATAATTTTATTGTGCTTCGAAAAAGGGAATTCTAAAAAAGCCATTACAAGGTAGTTGAATATTTTTTTGAGGTATTTAAGTTATTTCACTTTATAAAAATATAAAAAGATTGTGCTACCGTAAGAATGACTAATGAATTTCATGAAAAAATTTATTTACTCTCGAGACTAATTCATTGATTTTCTTAATTAAAAAAATAATAATTTTATTGTTTCAAACACAATCAATTATATCTTGGTTACGGTACTTTTTCCATGACAATTAAATTATATATATATATATATATATATATATATTAATTTTTATTTTTAATTTAATCTATATCCATTAAATGAAATTATATTCAATTTTTATTCTTATTCTCGCTCTATATTATAAATTGGAAATAAAACTTTCATTTTATTTCCATTCTATTCATTGTTACCAAACTATACGTTAAAGTTCTTTAAAATACTTTCTTTTAATTTATAAAAGAATTACATATAAAAGAAGATTTAAGAATTAATATAAAAATGATCAAACAAAAATTATATATGCTGACTAATACATCCGAGAATGTAAGTAAAGTTCATTAATAAAATAGTACGGCAGAAACTAATAAAAAATTAAAGTTATTAAATTTGAAACCCAAAAAAACCGAAATATTAATTTAACTTGGTATTAAAAATAATTAATTCAATATAGGTTCCGAATCTACTATACTAAAATTAATAAAATATTTTATTTTATTTTATTTCAATTCCAATATTAGATGTGATTTGCATGTAGTTATTACGAATATTTCAACAGAAAATACTGTGACACACTATAAAAATGGATGGTCCAGCTGGGGAAACAAGCACCACAGATCCGTAGAAGGTCGGATTTTTTTTAATTTTTTTCACTTGGAACATCAACTTCATCGATTTATAAACTTTTTTCTTGAGAATCATGCAGATATTGATCTGGGAAAATTGATTAAATTGTGATCGAGGCGCAAACAAGATCTTTGAATTGGTTAATTTTGTCTATTTCGAACAATTGGTGGATAATAACAAATGGGATGTGGCTGCAACCAGCTTTCATGTGGCAAAGCCCCTCTCCTCGAACTCCATCTGTGGCAAAGAAGATCTACTTTTCGCAGACACGTCTGGTTTACATCATGCAAAAAAGATCTGCAGGAATAAGTTGGAAGAGTTTGTACATATGTGACTGTGAAACCTATTATTAAATACAACATAATTAACGGATCATTTTTTATATTTTTTTTTGGTTATTCATTATCATCTCTCTTACAAGTTTCGGATGAATAATCTTCTCGATGACATATCCATGCTTAGATATTGATTTCATTGGATTGCATTTATAGAATGCATTAGATTGGTAAGCGCTACGTTCTCAGTGGGATAAAAATAATTAACATATAAAAAGCATGTAGTTGTTGTTAACTTTTTCTAGTGGAAAAACAATTATACACTTGACTTGAAGTGATATAATTGATTAGATAATTCAAAAATAATTTAAATACTAAATAAAAATATAATTTGATTCATAATATTTGAGAAGATATTTTTTAAAAATAATATTAAAATAATAATATATTAAATCATCTAGAATCAATTTAGTTAATTTATCAAATCAATGATTTTAATTACGAGACTATAGTAATTATATATAAAACAAATTAAAATAAATTATAAAATTTAATTTTTAATTAATTTAATGTTAAAAAATAAAATTAAAAAAATATCAATTAAAAAAATCTAAAAAATAATTTAAGTTGATTTAAATTGATTTATCAAACTCAAAACTTAAATCATGAAATTATAATAACTTTATAAAAATTAAATTAAAAAATAAAAAATTTAATTTTTATCAAATTTAATATTAAAAAATAAAAATATTTAAGACAAGTAGATGTATAGATATTAGTTGTGCTTTGTTGTGATGTGTACTGATTGTATTCTAATGTCTTCTTTGTACAATGGCAATTTTCCAAGTTGCGAGCCATAAGGTATGATATTTTGTAGGAGTTAGTGGACAAAAGAATTAATAAAATCAACCTTCATCTTTATGAGAAAAAAACAAACAAACGCATGGCGGATTTAATTTACCAAAAAAACGATCATTTGCGCCTGCAAAAAAACTGTCGGTGTATGCTTAGCCCATCATCAACTAATTGGGCCAATAAACCCAAAGCATAGTGATTGCTTAGCTAAAAGCATGTTAATTAATTAAGCTTGGTTTTCCGGAGTTACATCATTTTTTTTTTAATTTTATTTTTTAATTTATAATTATTTTTTTTTAATTTTTATGAGATTATTATAGTCTCATAATTCAAGTTGTGAATTTTACGGTTTAATTGTATTTATTTTGATAATTTTTTTATTTTTTTTATTAATTTTTTTCTTAACTTCATCCTTCAACATTGAATTTATTGAAATTAAATTTTAAATTTTTTTTATTTGTTTTTTTTTGTATTGTCAATATCTCATGACTTCGATTGTGAGTTTTGTAGATTAATCAGGTTAATTCGAGTATTTTTTTTATTTTTTAAATTAAGTATAATTTTTTTAATTTTATTTTTTAATATTAGGTTGACCGAGAATTGAATCTTTTTTTTTTACTTTTTATAGAATTATCATGATTTCTTAATCTAAGTCTGACATGTTATCCCATATTAATTCTCGTCATATTTTTGTTTTTTAAATTATTTATTTTTTAATTTTAATTATGTAATATTAAATTCATTAAAAATAAAAATAAACTAGTTTTAATATCATTTTAATACACTAGTTTTAATATCTAGTTTGAAGTGTTTTTTCATTCAAGAATACAATAATTGCTCGGGAAATAATCTATTGGTTGCTTGAGTGTTCCTTTTGAACTGGGTAATAATCTAAGGAATCAAGATTTGAAACTACTTTATGGGCTTTATTGGGCTATTTCTAAGTCCAACAAGTCTTCCTTCAAGAGGAATTCACTGCCCCTCTTGACCAATGACGAGTGAGCGTGAGGGCATATATTTTTTTGTCTTTAATTTATAATTTAATAACTGAAATTATGTGTAGATGAGTTTGTTTTTGCATTGCACGCATTTGTGTTTTTCTAAGGAAAAAAGAAGTAAATTAAACATGTAAGAGAATATGGTTGTTGTATATTAAAGGAAGGGATAACGTGATTTTGAGTGTCTAAACTTATTTAATTTTTAGAGCTAGTATTTGATTTTTAATTTTATTCAAATAAGTATTTTCTATGACATTCACACTAACACTTAAGATAATAATTAATGGATTATGAACGTAGATAGCTTAGGTACGTGAGAAACTCTTTTGCTTTTCAAACTTTAATTTTATTTTTTTTCCCTGAGTAAACTATAAAATAACTCACTTTCTTAAAAATTGAAGTATTTTGTATTTGTACTTGAATAAGAAAAGAGAGTACAAATAGTAATTAAAAAATATTCTTAAAAATTCTAATGACTTGAATTGTTTTAAAGTGGAAAAAATAGATATTTTAAATAAAGACTCTCTTTTTTTATTCAAGTATTTTTTTTATAAAAATATATTTTCTTATTACAAGCATTGTTTTTCAAATAAAAAATTTATTATGATCATGAAAGTGGGCTTCATTAAAAAATATATTCATGAATTAATCATATATGAATAAATCTAAAAATAATAAGTTTGATAAAATTAAAAAAAATATTAAAAAATGAAATAGATATTTTATTCTTATTGCATATTAATAAATAATTTTAAAAAAAAATCAACATATTATGTTGATATATAATTACTCATAAAAATCTTAAATATTATTGTAAAAGCTATAATTTTCTTGAAAACTATGGGAAAAAAGAGGATAATTGTTTAAATATTATTTTAATAAATTTACGGGCATATGGGACTCTCAAACGACCTATAGATTAACATCATTTGTTTTTCAAACTGTTGCCTTTAAAATTAAAAATTAGCTGCCCATCATACATACGAGATGTTAGGCACCTTTATGAGGTTACATCATTGTAACGACAAGCCATCGGAACACTTGATAGCATACTATAAAAAAGTAGATTGATAATCTAGTTGAACAGACTAGACCACTAAAACCATGAGTGGTTTCGAGAGTCCAAACCACCAGTACCAACGACCTTTAGTAAAGTAGATGTGGCTCAAAACAAACAGCGCTTCTTATACCACGAGGCACTGCTTGGTCCATGATGGTCCTGAGTTTTCATATTCCTTGGATTGTTGTTGGCATCTCTGCTTGAATGGTTGATAGAAAAATCAATAGATTTGGTTATCGGATAAAAGATTTAGAAAAGGATAATATATATATATATATATATATATATATATATATATATATATATATATATATATATATATATATTATAGGCATGTAGGCCTAGGATGGAAGGCCCAAACACAATAATTTTTAAAAAAGTTTAGATATGTTCGGTTAGCAAAGCAAGGTTTGCGTGCCTAGCACATCTCTCCTTCTCTTTTTTTATACATTGATTATTTTTCAGGATTTAATTTTATAGTTTTTTATAGGTTTTCAAGTTTCTTAGTTTTTTTATTGTTTTATTTTTTAAAAATAATTAATCTGTTGGTGATTTTAGGAATATTTTGATAATAAAAAATATAATATAAAAGATAAAATGTAAATGTATAAGAATGTAGGAGTTAAAAGAATTTTTTTTTAATTTTATTTCATTAGATATTTGAGTTTTTAATCAAGATTTAATTTTTACTTTTCTTTAAAAAAATATTCAAAACAAAATACACAACCTAACTTAATATATATGTGTAACCAAATTAATAGTTAAAGATATATTCAAATTATTAAAATAGAATTATTTTTCCAAAAATAACTTAAAATATAATAATCAATATATATATTCACCGTAAGAAATGCATGAGTAAAAGACTGATTAATGCATCATTTCATTAATTTTTATATGACAATGATGAATACAAAAGTTCCAAGAAATTATAAATAACTCTTATTTCTATATTATTTAATATATAATTAATTTAATTTTGTTTTTATAGGCATGCTTAACCCTATTTTTTTCTCAAATTTTTAATTTTAATTTTTAATGTTAAATTTTTATTTTTTCTTTTCATCAGTTTATTTAATTTTTTATTTTAAATTATTTTTTATCATATAACTAAATTAAAAAAATTATTAAATTTAGTAGAATTTTTAACGAAAATCACGAAATTTAATAGGTTAGCAAAGCAGATCATTATTTTAATATTTTTAAATAATTTATTTTAAATTTTTTTATATTTAAATTATTTTTAATTCAACCCACAACAGTTAAATATCTACGTGAACAACTAAAAAAGATGTTGATACTGATCGCACTGTAAAGTAACACTCATTGCGTGAATAAGAATTGGCTTGACATGACATCCACTGTGATAATTTCTATACAAAAAATTAAGAATCTCGCAAAAAAAGCTAGACATCCCTCTTCTAAAAACAATATTGTGTCAACATCTTTATCAAAACAATTAAAACAACGGGTGTCGATTTAACTGTTTATATAAATAGTAAATTAAGTTATTATTTTTTTAACCGTTTTATATTATTTTTGTCATGTTCCTCAAGTGGTTAACGTATGTTTCTAATGTCGAAGTCGCAGGATTGTTATTGGAAAACCACTGTTTTTATCATTTAGGTGACGAACAATCTATTATTTGTTGTTTTTTTAAAAAAAAAGAATTATTCAGCCTTTAAAAGAAGAATTTTGTTTTTCCTTTTATTTTTTTCTTAGGTGACAAGATTAGGTCAAAATATACACTCTTATATAATTTAATTAAAAACTCAAGTTAAATAAAAAATTAAATAAAATTCTTATAAATTTGAACAATTATATGAAGTTTAAAAATAAAGTTAAATTTTTTTTATTATATAAATATTATTTTTAAAAATTTCATGAACTTTTTATTAAAACTGAACGGATAACACAGGAAATAACCTCAAATTAAAAAAAAAAAAGATAAATCATCTTAAAATCAATATGAAGATATTAATTAATGTATATTTTATAAAGTTCTCCTTAAGTCCTATACTTTTTCTTTCCAGTGTCAATTTTGAAGTTTTAATAAATTCGAATATCCAGCTAACAAAAGCTAATGGCAAGCTTTGAACTTTTATTCCGTATGTATATTATTGAACTTTTAGGAGTTTTTGTGAGATTGTACGCTTGCATGGAGATGGGAGGAAGTAATTACAAGAAAATGATTAAAAGGGAAACTGTGGGATTGGAGTTTTTAGAATTATAGAACACATTGAGATTGGCATTGAGATTATTAGATGTTAAATTGGAAGACTGCTTAATTCACAGAATCTAAGATATAATTATCCGAATATGCCTGTACACAGACTAATTTTGCACTAGCGTTGATTAAAAAGCTCAAGGCTGCCTGCTTGATACGATAGTTTATCTACTTCACTTATAGAATAATGTCCATTCTATTCTACACTAACCTTTTTATTTTTATGTTTTAAAAATATTTTTAAAAGAATTAAAATTCTTTTTTATTTGTATTTTTATATTGTTTTGATATTAAAAATAAATTTGTAAAAATAAAAAAAATATTATTTTAAAATAAAAAATACTTTAGAAAACAACAATTAATTTTTTTTCAAAAAAAAACAACCAGGCTATAAAGCAAACGAGGATTTAGCTTGCTGAGAATGCATAAATGCAGCGAGGAGGACTCCACGAGTTAATTAGCAGAGGAGCACCTAAAATACTTAGCTTGCTGAGAATCAAGACACTCTTTGATTGGGTTTTCATAGAAAAAAAGAATGGGGTAGTTCGCACGGATGTGCAAATGTTTTTTTTTTCTCTATTTATCCAAATAAAAATGTCATCAGTCTTAGCACCGGCATTAGCTACACGCAAGTCCAAAAACCATCAATTTAAATGAGAAAATCAAAGGGTGTAAGGTTTAATTGAGGTGGACATTTCCCAAACAGATGGAGAATATAAGCATTTCTTATTACTCAATGGAAATGCCGTATGAGAGAAGTAGCTTGGAATTCTATAATTTGATCTTTAAACTTCTCAAGACATGGCTTTATCTCGTGCTCTCTTGTATAATCATTTTCAAAAGTTCTTTCTTTCTTTCTTTCTCTTCTGTGGAAGAATTAAATAAAAAAATTAAATTTTTAAAAAATATAATATTAACCCCGTTCCAAATGGATGATTAAAATATGAAACGCAAGATACACAAAATCATAAAGAACGGTAGAAAGAACGAAGAAAATGAAACATGGTTTTCTTTTTTAAACACCAATAATTAAGTCTTCACGGGCAGGCACCATGAACATTTTGGCTAACATTTTAAAATATGAATGGAGCAGTTTACTTGCTTGTTCGAGCTTGAAAGTCCTCTCAGTTTTACTGTATACACGCCATGAAGTCAAAAGGTGGAGAGCCGTCAAATACTGCCGCCGGCTTGCGAATTCTGCTGGTTCTTCCACTTGGAGAGAATTTGTCCCTCTGCTGTAGGGTTTATATGAACACGCGTGGAGAATAAAGCATATATCCAAATCATCAAATCAAACACCCCCACACACACGTTGTTATCCTTAACTTCCCTAACTGTCATAACCCACGCACGTGTGCAGTTGTAATCAACCGAGTAATTTGAACTCCCCAGATCATAAAAAGAGAGGTATGAGTGAGACTTATAACTGCTACTTTTTTTTATTTGGATCTAATTCTTGTCCAGTCCTCGAGGTAGAAGGAGGACGAAACTGCAAAAAAAAAAAGAAATTTCCAGTGGAATGAATAATATTTGGAGCCTTCTTGGCCAAACTGGAGAATTGTAAAATTCCGAGTTTTACTTTATTCAAGCTTCCAGAGCTATTAATCCACAATTTGATGGATTCCCTTAGCGTTATTAGCATACCGTATCTGCCCTTGCCTCCAGTTATTTTTCACTTCAATTTTGTTTACCAGATGCTTGAGACTATTATTCTGGAAAAAAAAAAAACATCAGAGAGAGATCATTAGAAGAACCTTTATCCCTTAATTATTAACAAAAGCTTAAACCCCTTCCAAGAAACATTGATCACCTTGTCTCATTTGTATTTTTAGCTGAAATAGTGTAACGATGGTTTTGTCATTTGACTCCTTAGGAGTTTTAAAAAAAAAATATAAGGTCGTTACTAAATTAGTAAAAAAATAAGTATTTTTTAATTTTAAATTCACAGTGAAATAATTAAAATACTATTAGAGTGAAAAGGTTTAAAACCAGAGTCAATGTATAATTTTGTATCTTCACAGTGGTGTTTACATTATTATTATTATGATAGATGAGGAGCAATTTTAGGTTTAGCTGGGCATGGAAATCCTTTTTAAAAAACATAAAACACATAGTTAAATTATCAAAATACTATTGAAAGCCAAGCAATTAAAACTAGTCTTAATAGGCTTTTTCATCTGTGATTTGTTTTTTGTTATTATCATGTTAGTTGGGAAAAAATTAAATCTTTTAATAAATAAAAATAAAAATAAACAAATAAAAAATAGTTAACACGTGTGGGGCACTTATTCATGCATGGGAGACATCTGCATTCGTTAGTAGCGCCTATAGTATCTTTCAATTGCCAGAAATACCCCTTTACAAAGTCATTGAAAACATCACCACATCCTTTTCCTGTTGGTGCGTGCCATTGATAGTGTAGCAATCTATCAACCACCGTATGATTTTTCTAGATATAGTGCTTCATGTATAATAAATAAAGTCATGAGTTTGAAAAGTTAATATTAATTGATTTTTTTAAATAAGCTTTATAATTTTTTTTAATTTTTTTCTATTAGATTATTCTAATTTTATAATTTGGGTTGAGAGTTTTAAGGGATATCCTAAATTGACCCAATCATAATTATCAAAATTACATGTTTGTCATGCTAATTCGAGTTAGGTTTTTTTTACTCCTTTTCTTCTTGTTGTATTTGATGAGTTATGAATTGAGTTATATTATTTGTATTCTTTTTTAAAAGTATTTTCTTATAAATTATCATGATCGCTTTAAAAAAAACCTTGATCCATCTATTATCATTGCTTATTTTTCTTATCTTCTAATTAAAATAAAAATAATTTATTTGATTTATTCATGTCTATAAGTTAAGTCATGAATGTTGTTTTTTTTTTTTAAACATACTTACAACTCCTTCACATCATTTTTAATGCAAAAAATAATCTAGTCCCGCACCAAATCAGAGTAACCAATACTAGTTATTACACTAGAATGTTTGAAAAGGAAAAATGCTTTGGATAGCCATCTAGTGCTCTAAATTTACACTTTTGCTTGTATTTTTGCATGAATCGATGAAAATTGAATTTGTGTATCGCACAAACTAGATTGGTGGCTCACGCTATGCTGCGAGCAGGGTTAAAATATTCCTAACATAAAAAAATATCAAAGCCAATCCAGAATAATATGATTAATACGCAATCCGAGATATAATATCGAGTTAAATTCACACAAAAGAGAAAAGGAAAACAATCATAAAATTTGATGCTCAATAATCTAATGTAAAATAATTTTTAAAAAATCAGTTTTTAAAAAATAATATTGAAGAAAGAAACCCAGGTCAACTTGGGTTAATTTGATCAATCAACCACCTGTGATATGAGGTTGGGATAAAAAAATAGATTTTTAAAAGAAGATCTTAACAAAAAAATATCGAAGGTTAATAAAAAAACATTGAAAAAAAATTGAGTTAACCTAAATTAATTGAACAAACCCAAACTCGAGATCGCCTCATAAAAAAGGAAAAAAAAAGGTAAAATAATGAGTTTACCGAATTAACTCCATTATCCACGATATAAAATCGAGATAAAAATAATTTTTTTTTAAAAAAAAAACCTAGCAATAAAGCTAATATAAAAAAAATATTGAAAAAAAAACTAAAATAAGTTGGATTAACTTGACTAACTCACATAAAAAAAATCACAAAATTCAGTGGTCAATAATGTAATGTAAAATGATTAAGTTAAAAAAAATTAATTATAAATTTTTTTTAAAAAAAATTAAATTAATTTAAGTTAATTCCGCTAACCTATTACAAATTAAAATAACCTAAAAAAAAAAAAAGTTAAACCAAGTCACGAGACTAGGAACTTATTAATTTCATTTGCTTCGTACTAAAAGAGTAACAATAAAACATTAAAGATGAACTACCGATAAATGAAATTAATTAATATCCAACTTAATCATTTTTTAAGTGTTTCAATAAGCAACCACTTGACGATATAATAATTTAAATTGATATTTAAATATGATAATGTAAATATGATATTTAAATATGATATTTCATTATATGATTTGTATACATAATAGTATTTTGTTCTAGTTTCAATTGCAAATTTACATTGATTAAAAAAAAAAGTTGGATATTTATTATTTTCATTTACTTGCCATGGATACAAAAAACATGTACGTGCCATGGATACAAAGAAATAACCTTTTCCTCTATTTTGTTTCCAAACTGAAATTAGATTTATTTATTTATTTATTTCTTTGTCAATATGCAGAAGAAGAAACCGCTGCGATCCTGTAAGAGAAGGTATAAACCCGTCAGAATTAAATTCACATCTATAGTATATGGGAATAAAAGACATCGAAACCACATATAATGGCACGAACGAAAGAGTAATGCTTTTAGTGGTTGAAAAATATATATTAAATAATTATGTTTTTTAAGTCCAAATAGTTGACTAATTTATGCATTAATTATGCATCTAACTGCAATCCATCCTTGAAAAAATAATATTAAAAAAAAAACTACATAACAAGTTGAATACATACAAATCACTGGGATAATGCTTAATATCATAGGCAAAGATGAATAAGATATGATAATTTTTTATAAAGTTGGTTGGTAGATAGTACAAAAATTATTTTTTATCCTGCTTAAGTTTGTTTTAATAAAAAAAATCCCACTAGAAAAAATAGAACAAGTTTCTTCACTTCCCTGCACAAGGAAGGATTAACTCCGTGAAGAAAAATAATTTATCATCCTTACCTGTTTTCTAATAAAAATACTAGTAATGAACTCAAAATATAATGGATATTAAAAAAAATCTTTTTAAAATATTAATTGTGAACTAGGTTATAGACCATGATAATTATATAGAAAATAAATTAAAATTAATTATAAAAATTAATTTTTAATCAACCTAATATTGAAGAAAAAATTAAAAAAATATTAAATTAAATTAAAAAATAAAAAATAATATGAGCTAACTTAGGTTAACCTGATAAACCTGTGATCCAAGTTATGAGATTGTGATTACCCTATAAAAAAAATATAAAGTTTAATTTCCAATCAACTAAAAGTTGAGATTAAAATAAAAAAATCAATTAAAAAAAAGATCTACAAAACAATTCAAGTTAATCAGAACTAATATGTTAAACCAACAATATAAGTAATGAGATTAGAATGATTTCATTAAAGCAAATAAAAAAATTATGAAGATTTTTTTTATTAAATGTTAAATTTGAGAAAGAGAACAAACTAAATCCATAGGATTAAAATAACTCCATATAAAGCATATTGAAAAGGGTTATGAAGCTCCATTCAGAAACAATTTATTATTGAATAATATAATTGAAAAATAAATCTAAGAAAATAAAAAAAGATTGAAGAGTGAAATTAAATAGATAAATAGATAAATAAAATATTAAAAAAATAAACCGAGTCAACTTGGGTTAAATTTCCAAACCTATGATCAGGGTTAAGAGATTTAAATAACCTCATAAAAAGTAAATCAATTTTCAACCAACTCAATATCGATGGATGAAAGTTAAAAAAAAAAATCAATTAGTAAATGTGAAAAAAATGACAAAAATCAACCAAAGTTAACTTGTTAAAGCTACAATCTAAATCATGATATTAAGATAAATTCATAAAAAATAAATAAAAAATTATAAAACTATTTTCTAATAAATTTAATATTAAAGATTGAAATCGAAAAACAAATCTATAAGACCAATATATGAAACAACAAGAAAAAAACACAAAGCACAATTCCCAATATAAGCAATATTGAAGGAAGAAATTAAAAAAAAAAGATTATAAAATAATGAAACTGAAAAAAAAAACATAACACGAAACATTATTATAGTAAATAGTGTTTTGTGAGTGTCATTACAATAATTTAGTCATATTCTACAATTTTTTGTTATTAGTAGACAAAAGACTTGTGTTATATCGCGGGCCAAAATATTTTTAAAACAAAAAAAAATAGAATGTTAACACAACTCAAGCATTCATAAAAAAGAAAAAAAATTGAGACTCAAGTTATTGACTCAACTGAGTTTAATAAATTTAGCTAATTGAAATAATATGAATAAAAAATGCAACAACAATAAATAAACTAATATAAAAAAATTAACAACATAAAAAACTATAAAATTCATTAAAAGTAAACTAAATAAATTTACGAAGCTTAATTATCAAGCAATCTAATATTCAAGAATAAAATTAAAAAAAAAAACTGATTAAAAAATCAATAAAAAAATCAAAGTTAATTAGAGTTTACCCACTAACCATACAAACTGAGTATAGAATTAAGATAGCTTTATGGAAAAAAAAAAAAAGAGACAAAAAACATCAAAATTAATTCCTAATAAATCTAGATTGAAGGAAGCATTTGAGAAAAAAATAACTTTAAAAAAAAATCTCAAAAAACTAAATTCAACTCATGTTAATATTTAAATTTATAATTCTAGTAATAAGTCCGAGACCAACCCCATGGAATGCAAAACTTAAAAAATAATAGAATAAAAATAAAAATTAATAAAATATTAAAAAATAAAATTAAAAAAATATCATAAAAATAAATAAATAAATGAGAACTAAATTTCAAATAAATGATAATAGATGAAACAAATATCAATTAGGAAAAATAAGAAAAAAAAACAATAAAAATAATAAAAATCAAATTTAACATAAAAATTAAATCAAATCAAATTATGAGTGATAAAATTAAAAAAATAATAATAAAAATTAGCAATAAAAAAATAAAAATTAAATTGAATAAAAAAATAAATAAAAGAATACCTTTATATTTTGATAAAAAAAAAGTTTACCAAAATTCAATTATTGTTAAAATAATGTTTATGTACGTGAGAGATCAAATCTCTTGGGGACATTTTATTAATAACTAAAAAACTAATTTGAAAACATAAAAAAGCTTTGGATGTAAACTTGATAAATTTTACTTTTTATATTGTGTTTTTAAAATGTAAATATTTATTTCTGAAATTTTTGAAAATACCGTTTCTGTCACAAAAACATACAATTTTTATATTGTATTTTTAAAATATAAAAGACTAAATTACCCTAATAAGCCTTTTAACAAATTTTACCTTTAAAGATAACGTAATCTTTATACTATGCAAATTAAAGATAAAAACACTGAAATTCCCAAGAAAAAAAATACCATATGATCACCGATACCAATTTCATTTTATTTTTTTTATGTTTGAAGGGCAAAACAGTAGTTATCTTATTGCAGTGAATATCTGTAATACCGCAGTTTATTTATTTATTTAAATAGTGTCTGTGTCCATCCCGTGTTCATCAAACCTGGCGGAGTCTATTAGCCGTCTTTAAACTTGTCTTCAACTAGGCCTCCTCCACCGTTTTAAACTTGTCTTCTCCTTCTCCTATTTAATTCCCTCTTCTTCCCCCTTCCCTCTTCAAATCAAAATCAAATCTTTCTACACTGGTTATTTCTCTATCACTCTTTTTCTATCAATCTCTCTTCCTCCTTTTAGAACATGACTTCTTCTTCTTCTTGCAAGAGGAAAAAAGATCTCCCCTTAAAATCCATCTTTTAATTTATTGTTAGCAATTTACAGGCAGCAAACCATGAAAATTCTCTTTGTCCCAATCTTACTTTTGTTCGTAATACTCAGTCTACTGTTTCTGCTTCGTGTCCTTTTGTTCAAAACTGGGCTAATTTACATCACCAAAAAATGGTGGAGATCAATAGAAGATTGTTTCCATGTCTATCAATTCTTCAAAGTCCCAGAATTCAATGAGAACATGCAAAAAAATCATCTTTATCGAAAAGTCTCTATTTATCTCAGCTCTATAGCTTCCATCGAAGACTCTGATTTCACCAATCTATTCACCGGCAAAAAACCCCACGACATCGTCCTTCATCTCGACCCGAACCAGGTAATAGATGATTATTTCCTTGGCGCAAGAGTTTCTTGGATTAACCAGGAAAAAAACGATACCAATCGTTGCAGAACCTTAGTTTTGAAGATCAGAAGAACCGATAAGCGCAAAATTCTGCGTCCTTATCTGCAGCACATCCACATAACTTCAGACGAGCTCGAGCAAAAGAAGAAAGATGTGAAGCTCTACATAAATAACGACAGTCCTGGGCAAAGCGGACACTGGAGATCCGTTCCGTTCAAACATCCGTCGACGTTTGATACAATTGCAATGGAATCTGATCTCAAGAATAAGTTGAAATCAGATCTTGAGTCGTTCCTCAAAGCCAAACATTACTACCATCGGCTGGGGCGTGCTTGGAAGCGAAGCTACTTGTTGTACGGCCCATCCGGTACTGGAAAATCCAGCTTTGTTGCGGCCATTGCTAATTTTCTTGGCTACGATGTGTATGATATTGATCTTTCAAGGGTTTTAGATGATTCGGGTATGAAAATGTTATTGTTACAGACGACATGCAAGTCAGTGATTTTGATTGAAGACCTTGATCGATTTTTGATGGATAAATCAACGAGGGTCAGCTTGTCAGGTATTTTGAACTTCATGGATGGGGCATTAAATTCTTGCTGTGCAGACGAAAGAATCATGGTTTATACGATGAATTGTAAAGATCATGTTGATCCGGCTATTCTTAGACCCGGTCGGGTTGATGTTCATATTCATTTCCCTTTGTGTGATTTCTCTGCTTTCAAAACATTGGCTCATAATTACTTGGGTGTTAAGGATCATAAATTGTTTCCTCAAGTAGAGGAGTTTTTTCAAACCGGGGCCAGTTTGAGCGCAGCTGAGATTGGGGAGCTTATGATTGCCAACAGGAATTCGCCTAGTCGGGCCTTGAAATCGGTCGTTGCTGCTTTGCAAACGGACGGTGATAGAAGGGGGTCTTTGAACATTAGAAGACAGTGGACTGATAATTCTTCAAGGAAGTCAACTGAGGATCCAGGGGAACAGTCGGGGGGTTTTTCCAAGGAGGGTGTCAATGCCACGAAGGATATTAGAAAACTGTATGGCTTGTTGAGATTGAAAAGTAGAAAAAAATCAGAGTCGTTTGATAGGACGCCAGACAGTAAGGCTGGGCAATCATGTGGTTTGTGATGTTTCGGGAACATACAGGAAATTTCATGGGCATGGTGGTTCGAGGTTTCACATTGCTAAGCGGGAAGGGGGAATGAAGAACTTATACAACGAAAAAGCCAGATGTTGATAGGAACATAGCATAGTTTAGAACAGCTGTTTTTTTTAAAAAAAAATTCTGGTGTTTGGATGCTTTTGTTCCAATCCAACTAGAATATGATTCTCTCATATTTTTTCACGCCATATATTTTTACTCTCTTAGTTTAGCAGTACGTAGAAGAAGTTGAACTTCATCTTCTCTGCTGCTTCCCTTTGTAGTATTTTGGACATGTACATGATGCATTAGCTTGATGATCTGTACTTGATGCTAATTAGAGGACCATACATGTATGTATATCTGTCCATTTTCTGAATCATTTAGGCAACCTAAATGAGAATCAACATTCAAGAACAGGTGCTGTGGTAGTATAATATTGAATATTCTATTCGGTAGGCCAAATGGTTAGGTAACCAAGTGTGTAGCATAATCATCATCCACCTAGTTAAGAGAGCAGAAGGCTTAAAAAAGATAAATTTATAATCAATCCACGCGCTCCTGGCTTCAGTCAGTGGGCAAAAGATCCTTTTAACTGTGTCTGCAATTAGAAGATGCAACATATATATGTCTGGTGGTTTAGAGTCATGCCTCCAACCGCACAACCAAGGTTCTGACATGCTAACAACAATAGAATATTAGCTTTGTCATCACTGATTAAGAAACATTTCCCCTTTTTTTCTGCAGAAGCAGAAGAAAACAATGGATCTGAATTTTGTGTTCCCCAATCTTCTGTAATTTTTCCTGCGATTGTTGGTTGTTTGATGAGGGAGATTTGGAGCATGTAGAAGGCATCAGTAGCCAAAAAAAAAAAAAACCATAAAATTGATGGGATGTAACTAAAGGGTGAAATCAGGAATCTGTATTGGTCTTTTAGCAAAATTGAGCAGAGGCACACATGACATAACTGGGCATGGTGTATGAAGTTTCGGAAGTAGGGCTTGGCTTTTCTTCTATTTCTAGTGCAATGCCAATCTACTTCTTCTGCCAAAAGCAAAGATGCTCCAACCATTTTCGTACTCTCATAATTGGTGATGATCTGCTTGACTAATCACTTGTAAGGTGGTTTTGTACTATAAAAGTATAATAATATAAAAAATGAAAAATAAAAATATAAAAATAACAAAGAATATTTATTATTTTTTCTAAAAAAACTTTCTCATCAGTTTTATATACATTGTGTAACTTAAAAGGCAGCAAATAAGAACGGAAGAAAGACCCTTTTGGCTCTTAATGGTCTTTCTTCAAAATTATAATCATAGAATACATTATTTATGAATATATATAATCATACTGTTTATATTAAGTAATCGGAACTGTCAGCATCTGCCGCTGAATCTAGGACCATAAACACAACCACCACGGCGGAGGAAAATATATGATGGACTGCTATCATGTGTTACATACATGTATATATATATAATATAAAAGCAGTACTGCAATGTCATTGATGTGGAGTTATTCATCGGATTTCCTTTTTTTTTTTAAGTGTAGTTATGGATTTTTTAAAAAAAAAATATTTAAAAAAATATTAAAATAATAATTATTTATTTTTAAAAAATTAAAACACATCATCAAACATATCTGTACCAAAAAATTCGGCAATATGTCTATCAAAAGTCAGGCTCTGAAGCTGTATGCCAAGTGAAGCCAGATTGTCCTTTGAAGATGAGAGAAAAGTTCACTGGCTCGATATAATTATCGCTGCCATTGTCATACGGACCGAAGCCCCTGTGAACAACTAACATTTTTTTGCTACCTTGGTCTTGTCCCCCTGCCGACAGATGGTGGGTTCCAAAAGTCAGCTGCGCTGATAATGATCCTCGCCAGACGTTACGGCCAAAAGAAATTGCTAATTATCGTCTCAATTCGATTCCATATAATTAGGGAGTTCCTCGATATGCTCTGGGAATTAACAAATTAGAAAATTAGCTGGTTTATTTTTTAAAACTTTATCTAACTTTGCCTCAATTACATCCTCTACTTTATAAGTTTATCATCCTCGTGCATCCTCGTAAAAAAAAAAAAATTATTTAATAAACTGTCATTGTATTTAATTTAATAAGTAAAACATGCTTCCTCCTCTTCCACGAGAGCCATCTCCACCGCCTCTCCTCCCTTCTTTTTTTCGTTGATCACTGCTGTCCAGCCACCACAACCATCTCACTTCCACCATCTTTCTTATCTCTAGCAAAACATCCACCTCTAAAAGTAGAAAAACCACCGATTCCTTGTTGGCTGCCTCCTAAATTGCCTAAAAGGTTGAAGAACCACATTACTCCTCCATCTGCATTCCAAAGGCAACAAGCAAATCAATAGTGGGGTGATTCGACATGCTTTTTATTAAAATTTAAATTTTTTTAGTTAAAATTATTTTTTTTATTTTTTAATTGTTTTGATATGCTTGTGTGAAAAATAATTGTAAAAAATAAAAAATATATATATTAATTCATTAATAAATAAAAAATACTTAAAAAACAATAATTAGGAGGCATGTGATCTTAATAAAAATCAAGTCATATCCGAGTCTATATGGTAAAGCGACACGGTGGGTGAATCTATACTATTTGCTTCAAATATCTCCACATTTTGTTCCTACAAATAACACGCCAAACTCACTTCCATTTAAATAATTTATTAACCAAATCGCGACAATATTTATTTCCTTTTGACTAATTTATGTAGGGAAACCACAATGTAAAATTAATAATAAAAAAATAAAAATAAAAATAAAAATAAAAATAAAGAACAATCCAATCTATCCTCCTCCTGGAGTCACTTCACTTTCACTTCCTTTTGTCGCAGAGCCTTGAGAGAGAGACCAGCAATTGTAAGCTTAAGGCCCCCTTACAATTCATGTTGATTGATGCCTGCCTAAAGTTCTTTCACTCGCTTTAGCCGAATCCTCCGATACGGCTACGCTCCTTCGGGGCTTTTGAAACTCTCGAAAACGGCACCGTTCTTCTCTTTTTTCCCTTTCCCCTTGTAACTATAAATTAACACGAACAATAAGGTCATGAATGTAAATACATACAATTTATGAGCATTTGTTGTCTGTGAGATTTATGTTGTCATTAGAGAATTAGTTTAATTTATCCTTATGTTTTATGCTTCCTGTTGAATCTATCTCTTGTGATTGCTCTTGATTTATGTAAATTTATTTTCCAATCTATCTTTATAAAAGACATTTTCATCCAAATTGATGAAAATACATTCTCATAAAAAACTCAAATTTAATCTATTTGTAAAAAAAAATTGAATTTTAACAATATAAAATTTTACTCTTACCAATTTTATTTTTCATGGTAAATTGTGTGGGATTTGAATTTTCTATGAGAGGATTTAAGAAAATAGATTGAAGAATAATTTAAAATATAAAAATAAATTGAGATTGCTTGAACTTATATAAACATATTAGAGACAAGACCTAAAATATAAAAACTAAGTATGAGTTAATTTCCAGTTTTTATTAAAAGAATTTCAATTTTTGTATATATTTTTATTATTTTTATTAATTAATAATATCATTAATCTAATTATGATAAAGATTAAAAGTAATGGGTTGCTTCATATATGTAACTAAAGTAATAAAATTTTCATTAATAAAAAACTAAAAGAGGTGATACTTTTATCATGAATCACCTCATAGGATATTATTTACTATAATAGTATTTTTTTGTTTTATTTGTTTTTTAAATATTTAATTTATTAAAAAATAAACTTTATAATTTATTGTGGTTTAATTTTGTACCAACCTCCAATCTTTTGACCTAAATTTACAAATAAGAATATAATAATTCAATTTAGGATTATGATAAATTTTTTATTTTTATTAGTATTATTACCAAAAATTCAACAAAGTTTTTCTTGTATTTTCAGTACCAAGTTATTGATATCAAATACAAAATCATTGTCCAATTATTCGAGACACAACTATTTCAAAATCTTATTTTATTCAATAATTTAAGATTTCAAATGTATTTTTACATTTAAAAAATCTTGTTAAATATTTCATATTTACCAAAATAATTAATCAAGCATATATATATATATATGTGTGTGTAGATTCAAAGAGTTAATTAAATACACACATTACAATTTAAAGGAATAAAACAAGCTAAACTACATAATATTCAATATCATCTTTTCAAAGTTAAATTACAATACCTTAGTTTCTAAGTTTTTATAAGTTTGTTAATATTAACAAAACATTAAAGGGTATGGTTACATGACTATAGCCACATCAATAAAATATTATTTATTGAATAATATTTTATTTTTTTAATAATCTATTTTTTTTAGTTTTTTTTTTAATTTCATCATTTGTTTTAAAAATTATGCTTTGTATTTTTTTATTTTTCTTATGTTGGGTTATATATATGTTTCATAGATTTAGTTTTTTTTTTTTAATCTTTAATATTAATTTGTTGAAAATAAAGCTCTATAATTTTTTTTATTTATTTTCAATAAATATATTCCAATCTTATAACTTATGTTACAAGTTAAACAAGTTAGCTTGGGTTAGATCATATTATTTTTTTAGGTCATTTTTTCTAATTGATTTTCTTTTTAATTTTATCATTTAATATTGGATTGATTGAAAATTAAGTTTTGTAATTTTTTTTTAGTTTTTATCTCAATCTCATTACCCGGGTCGAGAGTTTGATAGATATACTCGAGTTGACTTTGTTTTTTTTTTGTGTTTTTTTTAATTGGACTTCATGATTTTTTTTAATTTACTTTGTATGGGTTATCATAATCTTGTAACTTTACCAGGTTGACCCAAATTGACTTAGTTTATTTTTTTAATTATTTTTTTTATCAATTTCATCTTATAAAAACTTGATTTTTTTTTATTATTCAATAGTAGATTATTTGGGAATTGAGATTTATAATTTTTTTTTAATTTGCTTCATGTGGAGTTATCCTGATCTCATTTATTTATTTTTTCTTTTCAATTTCAACAATCAACATTTGATCTATTAGAAATTGAGTTTTATAATTTTTTTATTCACTTTATATAAAATTATTTTGGTCTCATGATCCATGTCATGTGTTTAATAGTCTAGTCAAAGTTGACTTTGGTTGTTTTTATTTTTTTAATTAATTTTTTTCTTTCTTCTTCAACATTAAGTTATTTGAAAATTATATTTTGTATTTTTTTAATTTATTTTTTATAAAGTTATCTCAATCTTATGACCTGAATTGTAGGTTTGACGAGTTAACTTGTGCTGACTTGTGTAGTTTTTTATCCCCTTTTTAACTTAATATTTTTTTATTTAATCTGTTAATATTGTGTAGATTAAAAATTAGTCATCGTAACTTATTTTAAATTATATTTTATAGGGTTATCATAATCTCGTGATGTAGGCTGCATATTTTATAAGTCAATCTAATGTATTATAGTCTATTTTTTTTTAAATATATCATTTAATATGTTGTTATATCGATACTTAAAAAAGATATCGTTTGATATTTTTAATTTTTTATTTAAAAATACATTAACAATACTTAAATATTTTTTTAAACTTAAAGAGAAATAATCCAATTCACAATACAATACAAACTAATAATCTATAGTGATTTTTTAAAGGATGTAGGATATGATATTAGTTGAGCTGCAAGCTCATTCGTTGTTTGTTACTTTCTCAATCCTATCAATACTATCATAATTATTTCTACACATATTTTTACGAATAGGAAATTTTAATAAAGGTGTTTGTTCTGAAAGTTTTATTTCAGTTTTACCGGTTAAATGTTTATTTTGAGTGGATTTTAAATAATAAAAAAAAACGTGAATAATATAATAATTATACTTTAACCTTTATAATAAAAATTTTAAAAGCAAGACATTTAACATGTGTTTAGTATTTTGATGTATGATATTTTTTATTTAAAAATATATTAAAATAAATTTTTTATATTTAATATTATTAAAAAAAATAAAAAAAAATAAAAAACAGTTAAAAACACAAAAACAAATTAAGTACGAGGGAGTAGATGCTAAATCCATCAACACAATTCTTAAAACAAACAAGATTCATGTATGTATGTCCACGCGCACGCGCGCGTCTGATTTGGCGGATCTGATTACCTAACCCAGTTAATCCCTAATTAAGCAAGATCTCCTGTGACTTGCGAGTAACTAACCTCTTCATGATTCAAGTGATGATTATTAGCGATGTGATTAGAGACCACACGAAACGCATGCAGCGTTCGTCTCTCTTCGATCCACGCGGAAGCATAACATTAACAACGAATTAGAAGAGGCGTGCGGAGCCTCGAACACGCAAAACAGGAACGCATGGACGCTCGAGATGTGCGAATTATATAATTCAGTCCAGAATGTGGCGAAGCACGTGCACATAACACGAAAGCTAACAAAGCCATTATTGCCGAAGCATGAGGCAGCACCTAGAGAAGAGGCAATAATACCATGTTATGGAAGAAGTTTTTTAATTCATTTGTTGTGATTATAACACCAACCTTAAAAGAATCGAGGTGGGATTCACAATGTTGCTCTCCAGTTTTTTTTATTTTAATTTTGCCATGTGACTTTTTTTATTTAATCTTTTTTTAATCTAATTTTATAAAATAAAATTTTAAATCATGATAAAAATAAAAATGAAATTAAAATTGAAAGAAAGAAAGTCATGATGTAAACACAAAGACAATGTGTGATCAATCTTAGTTTTTAGAATTTTGATTTTGATTTAAAATTTATTTTGTTTGTTTTTTAGTCTTTGAAATTGAGAGTTAAGAGAGAAACTTGCTGGAAAAAAAAGAAGAGAAAAAGTAATTGGTTACCTCTATTTTAAATATAAAAAATGATGATATTTGTGCTACGAGCTTCTCTTCTCGAGAGGAGTTCAAAGGAGATAGTGATTTCCTTTAAACATGGTAAGAAATATAGATTGGGATTTTTTGACTTTTTATTTGATTGAATTCTGTTTTTGAGAATGATTTTGGGGCTATTCTAGGGTTAGTAAGTGATTTTTTAAGGTTTATATTATATTTAGAGATTTTTTTAAAATAAAACAAGAAAAAATTTGGTTTTTCTTATCCAAGAAATTAGACCTAAATTTTTAAATCATCTTGACAAAAAAAACACAAACAAACAAATAAATAGTGATAAATGACTTGTCACTACAAATGACATGTCACCCACTAAAAAAAAAAGGCACAATCCTATACTCTTGTTTTATAAAAATTAGGTATGTGAGGCTGGCTCATCAGGATCTATTTTTTATTTTGATTATTTTATGAAAAAAGAAGTTAATTCTCTCCCTTCTTAATATTTTCTTTTTACTTTGTATTAATTTTTTAATTTAAATTTAAATGAATACCCTCTCTTTTATCTTTAAATTTTTTATAAAAATGTTTTGTTCACCTTTGTATTTATAGCATTGACATATTTCTCTTCTACATTAAAAATTAATTTCAAATTCTAACAGCGGTTTTGGGACCAGTAGTTAACTGTTGAGATTTGAATAAGGGAAACAAACTTCTATATATTCTCATTCCCATTAGGAAACACAAAGGACCGAATTTGATTTTATTTTTTTTAGGGTAAAAAATTAGGTTTAATGGCAGACATTTCCACCCTAGTAGTCTGCTGTAATTTGCAAGCTCGGCTGCTCGGGGGTTTCTTTCTCCTGAGAGACATTTTAGGTCATTGATGCAGACTTTACAAACCTAGCAACCTAACTTAGCATAAATGGGCAGATCTATCTCATTGCTAAAGTATATCACTAATTACTTCATATATACAATATTAAAAAAATTATAAATGCAGAAACTTCTATTTTTAGTACGTTTTAAAAAATGCATTTCACTTGAAAAGATATTAAATTATTATTTTTTAATATTTTTCAATAATTTTAATATATTAATGCTAACAATAAAAATATCTGAAAAATATTATATTAATATATTTTAAATTAAAAAATATTTTAAAAAAATATTATATACCACGATATAACCACACACCACAGACCATGATGGGTTGAAAAGATAGGGTTGTAATGGACTATATATATATATATATATATATATATAAAGGGGCCAGTTCTTTTCGGCCTGGTCCATTTTGATAGGAGAACTTTTTATATTACCAATTTACCATTATATTTATTTTGTAGAAACAGAAACTGAATTGTTTTTTAATCTATATCAGCATTTATGAAGGGAAGAAGTTTTAGGGCTTTAAAAATGAAGTAGAGAGGCAAAATAATGTGAAAGAAAATTTTATGGTGATAAACAGTAACCAGGCAAATAAATATAATGGTAATAAAAAAAGTTATATTTAATTGTTAAATTAAAAAAATTAAAGAGGGTTATAATGCGATACACCGACTAAATTTAAACATACTAAATCTCAAGAATTAAAATGTTGATAAAAAAATTTCAAAATCTCCGATTTCACATCAAAGTACCTATCCATTAAAATCCGTTTACCAATGAACTGCATTTCTTTTTTTCTTTTTTCATTAGCATGGCAAAATGAAATCCGTTTAAACTAATGGAGAACTCTCGATTCAACCATGGCTCATCTTAATTTATAACCTATTTGCCACTTTAACATGAAGAAAATACACTTTTCAGCATGATAAAAAATATAATTTAGATAATATTAATTGAGTAAATTCAAATTAATTCATTAAACCTATATTGTATATTAAAAAGTTGGATAACTCGGCATAAAAATAATTAAAAAAATAATAAAACTAATTTTTTTATAAAAAAATTAATGTTGAAAGATCAAATCAGAAAAAAAAAAACCAAGAAAAAATAATCAATCCTTATTAATTTTTTAAATTTTTTAAATATATAACTCAGATTATAAGATCAAAAATAACATACATAAAAAAATCACAAAACTTAATCCTCAACAAATCAAACATTAAAAGATAAAATTAAAAAAAAAATTATATAAAATAATATATAACAAATTAGAATCAAATAATAAAATTAAAAAGAAATAAAATTTTTATAAAAAAACTAAGAATAAAAATTAAAAATTAAAATAATAATGATTAGTTAAAATAAAATAAAAAAATCTACAAGACTTGTAGAGAATAATAAAAAAAAAACTCACTAACTACAAACTATCTCATCTTTGCTAACACACATCCCATCATTAAAAAAAATATGATAGTATATAAAAAAAAAAACGATTTGCCGACACACATCCCACCTTTAGAAAGAGTGTGATGGCCCATAAAGAATATGAAATGATATTTTTTCTTACTGAAGATGCAACACACTCTACTCAAAATATATATAAATATCTTCCATACCCCCAACAACTTTTAATAAAAAAAATTAATTATTTAACCTTAAAAAGATAAAAATGCCCTAAATGGTTATGGATTTAACAACAAAAAAACGAAATGTAAGAAGACTAAAAGGGCCCTAGATGCATGATTTGATTTATCTTTTTATATATAAATGGTTGATATGTCAGGTAACGTATTTTTACAAATGAAAAGACAAAACACACCCTTTTTCAGTGAGTTTTAAAAAATCTCATCTAAAAAGTAATTAAATTATTTTATTATACTAAAAAAAAAAAAATTACACCCCAATCAAATCCTTAATAACTAATTGATTGTGTAAAAAGATAAAAATATCCTCAACATCAAGATATATTGTTTTTCTTTTTAGAAAAGGAAAAATTATAATGTACAGCGAATTGTGTGTGCTGGCAGTGCATCACCCTTCAACTTCAGCTTCTTTTCTTCTTCTTTTGTCCACCTAATCCAGAATTCTAACTAATGAAGGAAATGAAATACCATCCATCCAAATCAATACAAAAAACATAATGTAAAACGCAATGGTTATGCAAGACAAGTACAACACTGTTCAGATCATGGCAAGCTAAGTAAAAGGAAAAACTTGCCACCCTCACCATGGCACCGATCACCACTTTCCAGAGACAACCACAGAATTATGCAAGAGCATGGAGGAGCGAAGTTATATAGCACAAAATTCACTAGAAGATGATCAAATCAACACAAGCAAGCAGATGATTTCTTCATCTCGCTTATCTCCAAATCAGTCCCTGACATACCATCAATCTTAGAACCCTTAAGCGTGATGGCATCAGTAACATTAGAATTTTCATTGCCACATTTCAATGCCTTCTTACAAACCGTATCATAAATTTCTTCAAGCAACCTGAAAAATGCACTGTCCACATTATCACCACTGAAGGCTGATGTCTCAGAAAAAAATAAGCCCTGATCCTCTGCAAATTCCACCGCGTCTTCTGCTGGAACTGCCCTGAGGTCCACGAGATCAACCTTGTTCCCAATAAGCATGATCACAATTGAGTTGTCTGCATGGGCCCGGAGCTCCTCGACCCACCTAGCCACATGATCAAATGTCGGTCTCTTGGTGATGTCGTAGAGTAACATTGCCCCCAATGCCCCTCTATAATATGCACTCGTCACTGCTCGGTACCTGCAGATTTTTGTTTTTCAATAAATTGAACTTCATATATCAGAATTTGACTGCAGGTTCGGAATATGTTCTAATAGCAGCATCAGTATTTCATTGCTATTCACGGGCCAATATGCAGGGGGCCCAACTGTGCCTTCACGGCACACATTTCCACAATTATTGCACTCTTTTTGATAATTCTAATACGAACATTCCATCAAATAAATTATAAAATAAGGGGAAGATTTCTCAAAAAAACAAAAACAAAAGGAAGATAATCTCTTCGTTTGTCACAACGAAACAAATTATAAACATCAATTAGAAGAAGAATTATTATCTTCTGCGAAGCGGCCGCAAGTAGCTATACTTTATAGTCTCTCTCCTTTTTTCTTTTTTATTTTATCATGAGCCATAAGTTGCAGTCTTGAAACAATTAGATGTATATATCAGGCGACCAAGAAGCGTGAAGGAAAAAGATACATGTTTGATGTGCATATGAAGAGAAAGAAAAGAAAAGAAAAGAAAAAACAGAGAGATAGGAGGCCCCAACCTTTCTTGGCCAGCAGTATCCCAGATCTGAGCCTTGATGACCTTGCCTTTAATGGTGACGGTCCTAGTCTGGAACTCAACACCAATGGTAGACTTTGAATCAAAGCAGAACTCATTCTTGGTAAACCTGGAAAGAATCTGAGTCTTGCCTACTGCAGAGTCACCGATCACCACCACCTTGAACACATAATCTATTCTCTCTACTGTCTCTTGATGGTTCTGATCACTATCAGTATCCATCTCTTCGTTGATTTTTACCACTACTAAAACACAGTTGGGGCAAAAATAAACGGTACTTTATTCTGATTTGGTTTCTCAGCTGTATGCCAAATATCGTAGGGACTCTTTTTGAAACTTTGTGATTGGTCTTGGGACTCTAGTCCTGGTGGTAAGTGAAGGACGAGAACTGGATGGACAAGACAAGACTGTGTTTCGAAGGGTTCCAAATCCTTCACTAAACAGCGAAAAAGGAGTTGTGAAACACGGTCCAGACTCTGGCTGTCTGTAGCTGTAGTAGCAAATATTTTTCCTGAAATATATTAAAATATTTATTTTATTTTTTCAAAAATAATTTTAAATTAAAAAATCAAATTTAAAAAAAACAAAGTTTACACCACATTCCTAAACATTACCGTAACCCTTTTATAATGTTTTAGATTAATTGTACTAGTGTATTGTCTCAAAATTAATTTTTTTAGAATTAATTATATATTAAATGTTATTTTTATTTGATATTAAAAAATATATATATTAAATTAATTTGAGTAATTTTGGATTGATAAGAAAAGACTGCGGGGATAATTTTGAAAAAAAACAAGCTAGAAACTTATATTTCAAATTACTTTAAAAAACCAAATAAATTTAAGCTAACAAATCAAATTCTCTCTATGCAAGTAATGCATGCTATCCAATTTAATAAATTTATTATTTTATGAATTGATTTTTATTTAGTAGATTTAGATAAAAATAAAGTGCGTTTAAATTTTTTAATGAAATATTTTTTTAAAAAACAAATCATGACATGCATGTGAGAATAAAATAGCAAAAACAAATAGTTTATAATAATAGGTGAAACTTTATTTTTTTAATTTTAAGTTAAATAAAAAATAAATCATCAATGAAAAAGATTAAAATTGTTTTTTTTCTAAAATAAAAATAAAAATGCATTAAAAAATAATAAATTAAATTTTATGATTTAATTTATCATACTTACAATTTATATCATAAAATTAATAAAATTAACTTTTTTTTTTCTTATTTTTTATCTAAAATCAAGAAAAAAAAGAATCACTTAATCATATTTTTTTAGGAGAAACAACTCAGGCACGTGGGTTTTTTAACCCAAGCCCTCATGTTTAAACTTTTTTTAAAAAAAATTAAAAATTTATTTATTTATTTTTATTTTTATTAAAATATATATAAATGACATGCTATCTTAATATTTAAATTTCAACTGATGATTGAAAAATCAGGATTGTAGATTTTAAACTCAACAAACCTCTTTTTCAACCTTTGAAAAGCTAAAAAATTGTTCTAGAATATATAAAAACTAATTTAACAAACTAATAAACTCAAAAAACAATTCAAATTATAAAATCAAGTGGAATACCTTTTCTCATTCTTAACTTAGATTTATTTTTCATATCAAGATCCTAAAAAAATCACTATATGACTCGCTTCATTAAATGGAATTCATTTTTATATTGTCTTGATGGCTAAATAGATGTAAACAATATATTTTTCTCTTTAAATCAAAATTTGATACTTTTCTCTTTTTTTTTCTATAAAAATAACTAAAAAATAAAACCAATAAAGTTTAATATCAAAACTCTATTTTAAAAAACAAAAAGTATTTATCACCTATATATATATATATATATATATATATATAAAGGAACTAAAATAAATTGTTTGAATCTGAAACCACTACTTATATTATCAACTATTTTCACTTTCATTCTCTTAACTTTTCACCAAACCCTTTTATCTAAAAAAATATAATTTGGTGCAAGTTTAAGCTAAAAAAATCTTAATTGCGATATCAACTATTTTCACTTTCATTCTCTTAACTTTTCACCAAACCCTTTTATCTAAAAAAATACAATTTGGTGCAAGTTTAAGCTAAAAAAACCTTAATTGCAAGAAAAAAAATCAAATACAAATTGAAAAAAAAAAAAGAAGCAATCCTCGGTGAGATATTTGAGAATAAACAGTAAATATACTGCAGTATTTTGGCACACAGCTTAGTGTTCGTTAATCAATAACAGGTACTGTGCATTATTAATTAACATAGTATGACAGAGAAAAGTGTTGACTGTGGCATTATTAATGGGATTGTGAGCTAGGATTTGTGACTCTCGTTACCTCGCTGTCCAGGCAGCTTACTCTAGTTTCCCGGAACAATCTCGGTATTGAGCTTCAGGTTTTGTTTATTTTAATTTCAAGTGCTCTAAAAAATGCATGCATATCGGCATTGCGAAATGGACTTCAGACCACCTTTCGATGCTGTAATTTAATACGTCATAGCAGGGATAAGTAAAAAAAACAAAAAAAAAATAACAAAAACAACTAAACCATAAAAAAATTAATGATTATTATTATTATTTTATTGGATATAAAAGTCTAATTTTTATTATTCAGCAGATTTGGATCGGAGTAATTCATTTTACTTGAATTTAATGATGATTATCATTTTAAAAAATATTATTTTAATTTATTTTAAAATTAAAAATATTTTAAAATTTAATAAAAAAATCTTTTATTACCATGCCCTCTCATTGATTGATTTATAATTGTTTTTTAAAATATTTTTTTATTTTAAATTTTTTTATACCAGCACATTTTAACATTTTTTTTAAAAAAACTTAAAATATTTTCACAAGTTTTTTTTACAGTGCCATGAACGCACAGGAAACTTCCAATAAAGTTTGCTTTATCGCAGCAGCTTCAGTCTTTAAACAGAAAAGAACTCCCAGCTTTATTTGCACCGACAAAATTCTTGGGTGCAGCGACATCCCCAGGAATGAAGTTACGGATGTCAAATCGAAACCATCTTCAAAGTGAAACGAACAACTCACTGAATCATCGGAAGACAAAAAAGAAAAGAACATAATGTTCCTCCTTTTGAGAATCAAACACAGCATGATGTTCCTCTTTTGAGAATCAAACGCAGCGTTTCTTTTAAAAGCTAAAAACTATACGTTTGGTTTTTAATGATGAATTTAACTAGCCCAACATCATTATACTGTAAAACAGTTAATCATAAACAAGAATATTTAAGAGTTGAAAAGGCCACGACCACTGCTCTCTGATCCTGGCTTTGCACGTAAACAACGATAGCACAATTTCAGATCGCCTTGCGTTGGTGGAACTTGGAACAGATTTCAATGGGCCAAGGGATCTCTGACGGGAGATTTGAAGGCACGATCTGATGGCCATGGATGAGCCAGATTTTTGTGTGCTTTATGGCAGAAAAGATGAAATATATGGACCCATGAAATATTTTCCTGAGGCCCGATGGCAGAAAAGATGTTGGGTTCTGGGCGCGCCATGTTTCTCGTCGAAATAAACCTGCAGGGCAAAATCAGAGCGATGATGCCCGCCAAAATTGGTAACATTAACCGTTAATAAAAATATTAAAACATTTGAGGTGGAACACAATTCATATGCACAGTGAATCACCTCAATTTGTTTTTTAAAAAATTCATGTTCTTTTTTTTTACTGGATTCTTTTTTATTTATACCCTTTTTATTTAGTTTTTATTTAACAATTATAATTTAATTTTGTAAAATTGACGTGCGATGTTTAAATTATAAGCAATGAAATACCTCAAACTTTTATTTTCGTTGCCATTAACACACTCTGCTTGGTTATTACCAGGGATTGCTATTTGTAGAGATCACCGGCATTGTCACATTTGTGAATTGAATCACTTATCAAACTTAAAAGTATATAAGCAATTTTAAAAGGAATAGTTTAAATGGTCACATTTTAAATTTGTTTTTAAAAATTACTAGTCCAAGTACTATAAATTTTAAGATTATTAAAAGTTTGCATGATAATTAATTTTAGAATTTTTAAAAATTAATTAAGGTATATATAAATTAATTTATATATCTATAATTAAAAAAAAAAGGATACAGGCAACAAAAAAATATGATTAATTAGATATCTCAAATCTGGGCATCTTAATAGTTTCCCCCCTTCATAGCAGAAATACGAAAACAGCAAGTTAGACTTTTGTGCCTTCATTTAGTTTGAACTCGGGTTATGAAACGCGCTACATCAAATTTTTCTTGAATGAAAAAAAAAAAACTTAAATATTACTAATGTTTTGATTTTTCTGATGGAAAAAAAATAAATTATATGGAGATTGATATAATATAATTTGATTAATTTTGTAAGTTTAAAAATAATTTAAATAGCCTGTAAAAATATAGTTTGACTTATAAAAATTTTCAAAATGATATTTTTTTAATATTAAAATAATAAGATATTAGATTGACTTGAGTCAACCAAAATTAACATGTTAAATTCATGACATGGGTTGTGAAATTATGATAATCTTACAAAAAATAAATCAAAATAAATTATGAAGTTTAATTCTCAATCGTCTAAGTGTTGAAGGATAATATCTGAGAAGAAAATTAATTACAAAAGGATCCAAAAAAATAAATTGAATTAATCTATTAAACCCTCGATCCAAGTCATAAAATAAAAATAACTTTATAAATAGTAAATCAAAATAGATTACAAAATTTAATGCTTAATCAGACTAATATTGAATGATGATATTAAAAAAAACATGAAAAATAAAAAATGACCTTAATCAATTTATTAAACCTATAAGATGAAAATAACCTCATAAAAAATATAAAAAATAATTTGATTTAACATTTTAAATTTGTAACTCTAGTTATGAGACTAAAATAACCTTGTAAAAAGTAAATTAAAATCAATTATGAAGTTCGATTTCTAATCGACCATCTCATATTTAATGTTGAATAATGAAATTTATAAAAATTATAATTTAAAAAATAACAAAACAAATAGGTCAAGTTAATTAGAGTTAACTCATCAAGCATTGTTCTTCAGATATAAAACCACAATAACTAAAAAAAACAAACCAAAATAAATTATAAAGTTTAATTCCAAATGAAACACAACAATAAATGATGAGATTATGAAGGAAAAAAAGGTCATTTAACAAAAGAAAAAAATTAAATTAACTAAGTTAACCTACTAAACTCACTACCTATATTATGAAAGGGAAACAACCTACCAGCAGGGTCGTGACTCAGCGGCTGTTGGGACTGCTTGCTTTCTTTCGAGCCTAGGTTCGAGTCCCAGTGGGAGCGAAGTTGACAAGTTGTTCCCTTCATGTTTATACCGGGTCCTCTCTGTGCGGTATGCCTGTCATCCCCGCGGTGCCTTACCTGTTCACTGGGCTTGCAGGATGTTCAGTGGACCGTGGAATTAGTCGTGGTGCGCGCAAGCTGGCCCGGACACCCACGTTAATAAAAAAAAAGGGAAACAACCTAATAAAACAAAAATTTAATGCTGAAGGACTTGTGACCCGGTTCGTGGGACGGAGATAATTTCTTAGAAATAAAATAAACTCAGTTTAATTAGAGTTAAAATGCTAAAACCTGCATCTCATATTACAAAATCAATTTATTTTCATAAAAAATAAATCAAAATAAACTATGTTTATCAATTCTTAACCGATCTAATATTAAAAGATAAAATTAAAAAAAATCTCAATAAAAAACACAAAAATAAACCAAAACTAACTCAAGGTAACATGTTAAGTATTATTTCCTAATTAAAAGTCTATAATAACTTAATAAAAAATAAACAAAATAAATAATAAAATATAATTTTTAAGTAATCTAAAATTAAAATAAATTAAAAAATTCAAGCAAATTAAGTTAGCCTTAAATTTTATTATCCATGCTAAGAGAATAAAGTAATTTAATAAAAAAATAAATCTAATTTTAAATAATAAAAAAACATATAATAATAATTAAAAAAACCTCGTACAAACAAGTTAAAAGTGGATTACATACCGTTATAACCACACGTTTTTTAGTGTATTGTATAATAATAATAATTGCCCGCGTCTGCTTCGTTGGAACTTCTTTAAAAAAATCGAACGCGTAAAACAAAGGTTGATTAGAAAGATGATCCCGGAGAAAACAACAGTGATTTCACGAGATAGCTTTGTTCGTGGACACCTGGCAATAAAGACTTATGGTACACAAATCCCAGGATATTTATCGATAGAAGGGCCTCAACTTGTAACGTGCTGTTAATACCGTGGGCCACGCAGTTTGCAGCAAGGAAAGCGTCCGTACCGAGGGCTTGTTTACGTGGATATTTTTATTTAAAGTGTTTTTTTTTAATTTTAAAATAATATTATTTTATTTTTTAAAATTTATTTTTAATATTAAGATGTTAAAACAATTTAAGAATATAAAAAAAAATTAAAATAAAAAAAATTCAAAACTCCTTGAAAAGCAGGGCAACAAGCATCAACAAGCATCACAGATGTTGCTAGATGAGCTTTGATCATTATTATTGAGATCTAGCCAATATGCATATCAAATTCAGACTAGTTTTTTTTTTTTAAATCTAAAAAATGCATAGCTTTATTTTATTGTATCTGGGATTTTTTTTTTATTAAATACTAGTTCCAGGATTCGAATTTAAAACATAAAATAAACACACTTTCTTAATCATTAGAATAATCCTTAATTTGGAAATAAAGTGACGATGATAATACATTTATCCCGGCAAGAACCTAGGACTATGATCATTCGCATCTCCCGTCCAACACGCTTGGTCACAACAGTAATTAAGAGAAGCATGTAAGAACACAGAATAACTTTTCTTGAATGCATGGGTCCAATTATGAATGATTTGTATAAGAAATGGTGAATGAGAACTTATCACAATATCGAGAACTTATCACAATATGCAGAAACTAATTCAAAAATACCCTAATTCTTGAAAAGAAAATAAAAGAAAAAAGCATTGACAATGTCAAGCTAGTAAAAATTAAAAATTAGAAAACCTAAAGAGCATTTATAAACAAGAAGAAGAAAGAAATAGAATTACCAAAAATAAAAATGTTTAAGTTGGGTTTCCTATCTATAAATAGTATTTTTATTTTCATACTTAATTTTATTATTTATTAAGAAGATTCAAGAAGAATTAAGAAGACATGTTTATCAAATATAAAGTTTTCAAAATAGAAAATAATAGACTCAATTGAGTTAAACTAAAAATAATAAAATAAATAATTATAATTTTTTTATTTATATTAATGTAACTTCTATTTTTTAGACTTGTTTTGTTTGTTTTTGTATTTTAAAAGTGTTTTTTTTTAAATTAATTAATTATTTTTTATTTTAAATTAATATTTTTTGTGTTCTTAGATTATTTTAATACACTAATATTAAAATATATTTTTAAAAAATATATTATTTTAATATATTTTTAAATAAAAAATATATTAAAAAATAACATAATCACAGTCGTGTTTTTTGGGTCCGTGACTTTCCTCCTGTTCAGCAAGACTTTTCAAGAAGATGATCCATCAGTGCCAAGGGCGACCTCTTCCAATTTTCCCAGTTGTGAGGTGCAGCATTCCTCAAGAGAAAAGACTTGGTTCTTTCTTTATAATTGAATTGGTCAACTCACTTGTGGAATTAAAGTGGGCACCTTTCCAGTGGCCAAGAGCTTTTAGGATGCCGACATTGACCCCATCCAATTCTCACTCTGTTTTTTTTTTAATTACTCGACGAAGTTATAAAAAACTGACGTTGTATCTAGGCTTTCATGGTTGCGTCTGAGTTGGTGATAGACATGTAAAATATGGTTTTTATTAAAATAAGACTTTCTCTGATATTTAAATTAATAAATATAAAAAAATAAAATGAGAGAATAAGTAGTAGAGAAAACAATATTGCATATGAAATAATAAAATAATGTAGTAAAGTGAACTTGTCTTAGCTATTTGTTTAATGACTTGTGATATTTAAAGAAAGGGAAAAATGACGAGGGTTATTTGATTTTTTAAAAAAGTTGAGTTATTAATTTATATGTCATGCTTGTTATTAAAAAATAACTTCGTGTTTAAAAATAAACTACTTGTGAGAAGAATAATCATGTTAGGAGAGTTGATATAGAATTAGATTTCGAGATAACTATTAGTTAAAAAGCTTTCATGGAATAATTTGAAAGATGTAATTATTAATGAAAAAGATAGCAATTGCAAGCTAAGTATGTTAGTGCAAGAGTCAGCATTATACATAACTGTTGGTAAAAAAATTAACCTAGAATAATTTAAGAAAAATTTTATTAGCTAGAGAGGATGCTCATTACAGGTTAAAAATATTAGCATAAGAATTATGATTATGGATAGTCATTAGTTAAAAATATACCCTGATATAGTTTGAGAAAGGGTGTTAAGAAGTGGTTAATACAAGCTATGTGCAAGGTTCAATTAAGTTGGTATTTTATCCCCTTCTCCTTCTCTTCTCCACCCTTGATTGGGTTTTGAATAAGGGTTATTTGAACCTAGGTTAAGCAACTAACCTTATCCTCCTCATTCATCCTTTTTTGTCCATCATTCACCCTCTTTTGTTGATGATTTGATTGGCTAGGGATTGGTGGGGCTTGCATAAAGATGGTTTGGTTGGGCTAACCTTTTTTCTTCTCTTCCGAACCTCGGTTGGACTTTTGGGTTTGGTTTGGGTCTACCTTTTTTTTTCTCTCTTCCTTTTATTTTCTTTCAGCCTTGATTGAACCATTAACAAGCAGCCTTAGTTGTGCTTCAAAGGGATTCAATTCAGAAATTTTAGATCTTCTTTTTATTATCATTGTCATAACTATTAAGAGTGTATTTGGTAATGCGGTAGCTGTTGTGGTTATAATTTAAAAAAATTATTTTATAAAAAGTACTTTTAGTTGAAGTTGATTTGAAAAAATATATATTTGGTTAAAACTGTGGTTGAAATTGAGGTTCAACAAAAGATAGTTTGATGTGTTTGGTTAAGAATGCTTTTGAAATTAAAGTTATAAAATAATTTTAAAAAATATATATTAATATTGATGATTTTTAATTTAAATATTGTAAATTTAACTATTACTATTATATAATGAAATAAATAATACTTTATATAAAATATTTTTTATTATTTCATTAAATTTCTTAAAAGTGCAACAACATCAGGAACAATATTAGAATTGCGATCAAATTCTATAAATGTTACATCATTAAGTAACCTTCGTCTAATTTATATAGTGTCAAATAACCTTCATTTAATTTATGTAGTGTCATTAAATAATATTTAACACTAATTTTTCAAATAAAATATAATTAAAAATAAAAAAAATATTTTTTTATTTTATTAACTCAGACTCAATTCAATATATTTTTAGATTTGAACTAAACCGGTTCGGCCAATTCAATAAAACATACTCCATTGGTCATTAAAAAAACCCATAAACAGTAGTGCATTCATGAGTTTTGTCGGCACAAAACTGTAAATAACTGCTTCTTACACACCTGTGATTCTGCAGTACTTAATAATAAACCTTATTATTAAAAAATTACTTTTGAAACATTATAAAATATTTGTTTTGCTGTTGTTGCTTCAAACCACGCAATCAAATGTAAAAATTGCTTTTATAATTGAGATTACTTAAAATGCATGGTATAATTGTCAAGTGTAACTTTTACTAGCCAGCAATCTCCCTTTCACTTACCAGCTCAAGGGTACACCAACTTAATTAATTGACCACGGCAGATGAATTGATGTTTATATTTTCCTTCAAACCAGGAAGAGTGTCGGGATTAGAACTAACTATACTAAATTATTTACATGGTCAGAGGTTTCAACAGGTTATCTATATTTATGGGTTTGTCCACAATAACATTCATTTGATAGCATCAAAAGGACTGGCACCTCACCCAGAGAATTAACAAGTACTTGACTCACTTCTTGCAATCTCAAAACTGCTCCTCGTCCATCAAAAAATTAATTTAATTTACACCATTTCGTCGTTTTAACCTAATTTTGCCATAGCTGCCCTCCTCCTCCTCCTCCTCCTCCTCCTCTTCTTTTTTTAATTTTTAATCAGCTGTCAAAATAATTAGAGGAAAAAAAAAGAGAGGCATCCGTTAAAAGATAAGAAAAAGAAGAAGATTATAAATTTGAAATGTATTCTAACCACTCGGAAGACATGCTGCCCTGATGCTGACCACATACGAGAGGAGTTGAACTATAGAAAGATGACGGAGTGAGTCATTTAACAAAGTCAAACCAAAAGACCAACAAACAAATAGAGAGACATGCTTTCAGATAGGATGGAGAGAAGGAGAGAGAGCCTTTGAGGTGCTCGAGAGTAGTAATAATTATTTTTATTTTAATATATATTAAAATATTTTTTAAAAAATATTTCTAACATCAAAATATAAAAATATTAAAAAATTATTAATTTAAAATAAAAAAATTTAAAAATACAAAAATAAACATGACTTTTATCTATAAATTCTATTAAAGTGACTGAGATTCATATATATATATATATATATATATATATATATATATATATATATTACTAATTTATTAAACATTATAGTAATGGCTGCTTTTAAAATAATTTTTATTTAAAAATATATTTATTTTTTTATTTTTTTTAAAAATTTATTTTAATATTAATACATCATAATTATACAAAAAAAATCAAAAAATAGAAAATAATTAGTTTAAATAACAAAAATAAAAAATTATTTTTTCAAAATTATTTTTAAAATACAAAAATAAATTATCTCTTAAGACATTTTATTTTCAATAATGTAAATTATTTCTATTAAAAATTAATATTTTTAAAATATTTTTTGTTTAAAAATATATTTAAAGAATGTTTTTTAATATATTTTTTATATTGATATATTAAAATAATTTAAAAATATTAAAAATAATTAATTTGAAGTAAATAAAAATATTTTTTTATTTTTTTAAAATATTATTAAAATACAAAAATACATGTGCTCTAATGGTTTTTTTTTTTTTTCAGAAACCTAAATTAGTTTTACCAAAAACTAATATTTTTAAAGTCGTCTTCTTTCTTCGTTGTTTATTTTGCTTCTCTTTTCTTCTCTCTGTATATACATGCTACCTCATTTTGTGCTGTCACTATTGTTTTCTTTCGGGTCCTGCTTACACTTTCCCCGCAAAATCCGTGCATTTTCCTCGAAAATCGATCCTTGTAGTGAACTTTCATGGGCATTTACTATCTAAACAGGTCCTTCTCCCTCTCCCTCTGCTTGAAAGATAATTATAGCTGGATCTTTTTTTATATATCTAATTTAACGTTTCTTTTGACTATGTTTATTTGAATTTCATTTTGATTTTGAATTGATTAAAGAAAATATTAGCTGAACCTTTCTTTATCTCCTGTTTTTTAATTTTGTTTAAAATTGGTTACATGTTCATGCTCCAAGGCTATGTCTCAACTTCAAAAAATTGAATATTTCTGTTTGGTTAAAGAGATAATGTGGGAAAAGATCATCAATTATGATGGAAACTTGCATTTTGTTTTTCTGGATTTGCCATGGAGGATCAGCTCAGTGAAATTAAGCACTTTATGTGGTGGCTTAAATAGAGTTGGGTAAAAAAATGAAGGGAAAACACACACCCATCTCAGATACTTTTTGAATAAAGAAGTTGTCTAACCTAAATTCTAATAATGGATTTAAGCACGTCATGTGGAGGCTTGAAGGGATTGCAAATGATATAAAAACTAGTATAATTGAATCCGTATTTCACCCAACCAAACAGATTATAGTCATATGGTTTAAATTTGACTGCATTTCATTTCTTTTGTATGCTTAGAAACCAAGTGGAGGCCATGATTTCAATTCCTCTAATATTTGTTTTCATTCTATTCCTTGTGAATACGGGCTCTAATATATTTAGCAAGTAGTTCTGTTGATCTGTGCATAATCTGAATTGAATGCAGGCATTTTATGAAACCTGATCTGGATCAAAATGTCTAGACGGTTGCTTTGCAACGGGGTTTTTTTATCTCATGGGAGTAGAGTGTTTTGATTCTTAGCTTTTGTAGGAGCGATACATGATGGCACTAGATGTTATTACTAGTGCATGTTCTTTTCCAGCTGATGAGTGCCTTTCACAAATTGTGGAGGGGATGATGGAGGTTGTATATGCTGCAAACGATGTCCTTTTTAAGAAGGAGAGTTTTAAGGAATTTTCTGTCTACTTGGAAAGGGTTGCGCCTGTTCTAAAAGAGCTGAATAAGAAAGACATTAGTCATTCTAGGAGCCTTAACAGTGCCATTGAGATCCTAAATCAGGAAATTAAAGCTGCAAAGCAGCTGACTGCTGATTGCACCAAGAGAAACAAAGTGTATCTCCTAATGAATTCTCGGACTATAATTAAGAACCTAGAGGACATCACAAGAGAGATAAGCCGAGCTCTAGGTCTTCTTCCTTTGGCCTCTTTGGATCTTTCAGCCGGTATAATTGAAGAGATTGAAAAGCTTTGTGATAGTATGCAGAGAGCTGAGTTCAAGGCTGCTTTAGCAGAAGAAGAGATTTTGGTGAAAATTGAGTCTGGAATACAGGAGAGGGTTGTTGATCGTTCTTATGCCAATAAGTTACTGTTTCACATAGCTGAGGCTGTTGGGATCTCAACTGACAGGTCTGCATTGAAGAAAGAGTTTGAAGAATTCAAGAGTGAGATTGAAAATGCCCGGTTAAGGAAGGATCAGGCTGAAGCTATACAAATGGATCAGATAATTGCTTTGTTAGAAAGGGCAGATGCTGCTTCGTCTCCTAAGGAAAAAGAGATAAAGTATTTCACCAAACGGAAGTCTTTGGGTAGTCAACCGTTGGAACCTCTCCAGTCTTTTTATTGCCCAATTACACGGGATGTTATGGAGGACCCTGTGGAGACCTCTTCAGGACAGACATTTGAGAGAAGTGCAATAGAAAAATGGCTTGCTGACGGCCATGAAATGTGTCCTCTGACCATGACCCCTCTAGACACATCAATTTTGAGGCCTAACAAAACTCTTAGGCAATCAATAGAAGAATGGAAGGATAGAAACACTATGATTAAAATTGCTTCCATGAAATCAAAACTTGTATCTGAAGAAGAAGAAGAAGTGCTTCAATGCCTAGAACAGTTAGAGGATCTCTGTGAACAAAGAGACCAACATCGGGAATGGGTGATATTGGAGAATTATATACCACAATTTATCCTGCTTCTTGGAGCAAAAAATCAAGATATAAGGAATCACGCTCTAGTCATCCTTTGCATTCTTGCAAAAGATAGTGATAATGCCAAGGTACTTTAAGCTTGTTTTATTATGGTGTCTTCTCTCTTTCTATATTTATTTCCATTCCTGATGAAGGACAGCAAGATACTTAAAAGTGATTATTTGCAACCGCAAGTTATAGTTTGCTTATTTCAGCTCAGCTCAACTTCATTCAACAATACCTCTGTATGAAACTAGCTGGGTTGACTACATGGATCCATCACCTCCAATCAGTTCTTATAGAGTCTAAACTTTCATTACGATGATAGATTTTCTTTATCCTTGAGCTCACGTTATTTTTGTTCCACTTTCCCCATTTTCTCTCTTACAACAACCATAAATTATGTGCACAAATACTGCAAATATGTGGCTATCAGATACAAACAAATGCGGACAGAGAACATGGATGCACATGAACATTATGCATATACGGAAATAGGAAAATACAATGCAGGCTTATGAGCCACTTGCTTAATTAAAATTCGGATCAGTTATGTATGTGTGTGTGTGTGAGAGAGAGAGAGCGAGGGAGAGGGGGAGAGAGAGAGAGATGTTATAGCTGATTTGTTCATTCCATTGAATTAAATTAATTGATTTATTCTTGATAATTTCAATACTTAATTAATACTAAACATAAAGAAACTTTTCAATTTAGATTGAAATCACACTAATAAAATTATCCCAGGTAGTGACTGACCTAATTATATTTGACATATAAACTTGGTAGATAATCAAGGAGGTGTTTCTTGATAGCAATTCTTTCCTAAAATCTGAAACATGTTGCAGGAAAGAGTTGCAAATGTTGATAATGCAATCGAGTCCATTGTTCGATCTCTTGGACGCCGTATTGGGGAAAGGAAGTTAGCAGTGGCATTACTGTTGGAATTGTCAAAGTGTAACTTGGTAAGGGATGGCATTGGAAAGGTTCAGGGTTGTATTCTCCTCTTAGTGACCATGGCAAGCAGTGATGACAATCAAGCTGCTGCAGATGCCCAAGAGCTATTGGAGAATCTTTCGTTCTCTGATCCCAACATCATACAAATGGCCAAGGCAAATTACTTCAAGCATGTGCTGCAGCGTCTATCCACAGGTGATTTGCATGTGGCAACTGTATTAATCTTCTTGATGTAATTTTGATTAAGCCTGTCATCTATTTTCCCCTTCACAATTTTTTATTTTTTTTATTTTTGTTGGTGCACGATCTTCCTAGAATAGTTGCTGCCCTTTGTAAAATGAGCTGAAATCTTTGTCACAATATGGAGTCAAACTGGGCCTAATTAATCATGCTGAATGTGTTTGTGTCAATTCATACAATTCTGGATGTCCAAGTGACATTGGACATGCCATATTAACAGCATGCTGGATGTGTGGTCACCAACTTGCTATGTATGAGTTCAACAATGTAACCTGGAGTTTAAATTGTTTCTGCAAATGACTGCTAAGTGTAATATTTATATGATAATAATTTATGTTCTAGCCTTGGAGTGATTGAAGAGAGACATTTTCATATTTCAAAAGTGCTTATTGACCTGTTTATGCAGGACCAGAAGATGTGAAAACGATCATGGCATCAACTCTGGCAGAATTGGAGTTAACTGATCATAACAAAGCATCTTTGTTTCAAGGAGGTGCTCTGGGTCCTCTTCTTCACTTGGTATCATGTGGTGACATTCCAATGAAAAAAGTGGCTGTCAAAGCTCTTCAGAACCTATCAAGCTTACCTGAAAATGGCCTGCAGATGATTAAAGAAGGTGCAGTTCAGCCATTACTTGCCCTTCTCTTTCAGCACATCTCTTCCTCTTCAAGTTTACGTGAGCAGGTGGCTACCACAATCAAGCACCTTGCTGTATCAACAGTATCTCAAGAATCCAGCCCAACACCGGTTTCATTGTTGGAATCTGATGATGACATTTTCAAGCTCTTCTCATTAATTAACTTAGCAGGGCCTGATGTGCAGCAAAACATTCTTCTAGCTTTCCATGCCTTGTGCCAGTCTCCATCATCATCAAATATCAAGGCCAAGCTGACAGAGGTACACAAGAAGTTCTGTCTGTGTATCTAGTTCTAGGATGATATTACTGCATGTTCAAAGGAAAGAAAAGTAGACCATAGCTGTTGTGCATAGTAGCTATTTACAATTTCTGTTAATATAGTAATTACTTTTGCACAATCCACATTCAATACAATGTGCTAAAATCTAATACCAAAAAGATTGTGATAAAACTAGATGTAATTTCTCCTGCAAAGAAAACAAGAAATGTCGGTGCATAAATGTAATTAGTTACATAGACGCAATGTTATGGCCAGAGATTGGCTACTAACAAATTTGGCTCTACACTGCTGGTGTTCAGAATGCCATCAAGATCCAATTTCTTAATAATGTTCTTAAAAGATGAATCTATTCTTGCTATGAACGAAGTACCAGATAAGATAATACATGGGATGGTTATTTACTGTTTAATAAGCCTGTGTCAGACCAGGAAAATTGCCAAATGCAAGCACCTGAGACTTTTTTTTTTCCATCTGTTATTGTCTTATCCTGCCATTCAGTTCCTTCAGATTCTTAAGTTTATCTATAATGTTTGTTAGATAGGGTTTCATCATATGGTTACTAACTTGTCTTGATAACAGTGCTCAGCCATGCAAGTTTTGGTCCAGTTATGTGAGCACGACGACCCTAATGTGAGAGCAAATGCTGTGAAGCTGTTATATTGCTTGATAGAAGATGGCGATGAAGCCATCATACTAGAGCATGTGGGTCAGAAATGCATTGAGACCTTGCTCCGGATTATCCAATTTTCTAATGTTGAAGAAGTGATTACTTATGCAATGGGCATTATCTCAAACCTCCCAGAAAAGCCCCAGATCACCCAGTGGCTTCTGGATGCTGGGGCACTTCCTGTGATCTCTAAATTTCTCCCTGATAGCAAGCACAGTGATCCCCGTAAAAATCACTTAGTCGAAAACACCACTGGAGCCATGCGGCATTTTACCGCTTCAACAAATCCAGAATGGCAAAAGAGAGCTGCAGAAGCTGGCATAATTCCTGTGTTAGTGCAGCTACTGGACTTTGGAACTACCATGATGAAGAAATGTGCTGCAATTTCTCTTGCTCGTTTTTCGGAGAGCTCACTAGCACTTAGTCGCCCAATACCCAAGCACAAGGGATTCTGGTGCTTCTCTGTTCCACCAGAACCTGGCTGCCCGATTCATGGGGGAATATGTGCTGTTGAATCATCATTTTGCCTTGTGGAAGCTGATGCGGTAGTACCACTTGTGAGGGTTCTTCAAGATCCAGATCCGGGAACCTGTGAGGCTTCTTTAGATGCCCTACTGACATTAATTGATGGCGTTAAACTTCAAAATGGTAGTAAGGTGCTTGCAGAAGCAAATGCCATACCACCAATTATTGGATTTCTTGGTTCGTCATCCCTCAGACTGCAGGAAAAGGCTCTAAACACTCTAGAAAGGATCTTCCGGCTGCCAGAGTTAAAACAAAAGTATGGGTCCTCTGCGCAGATGCCTTTGGTTGACCTGACACAACGGGGTAACAGCAGAATGAAGTCTCTTGCAGCCAGAATACTTGCTCATTTGAACGTACTTCATGAACAGTCCTCTTACTTCTAAAGAAATTCAATGTTTAATGCCTCAAAATCATACAGATCTACTCCAGGTCTGACAAGTAATGACCAGGAATGAATCCCGTCTTGATTCTCTAGCAAGGAGCCTCTGCATGGCTATGAGTAAGGCTTCACGTTTTCAATGCTGGATTTAAAGTGGCTGTAGAAGGGCATCTTCTCCCTTCTAGTGATGCCAGATAAGTTGTCTTGGGCTGAATTCGTAACATTTTCTATCATTTATTTGTGAAGAGAGAATATTGATGGAGAGATGGAATTTTACAAGTGGCTTATGTTAAGTGCCACATAAATTGTTTACTTTGTACAGTTGAAAGTTGAATTAGCTGTTGATCTGCCTGCAGGAGAAAATGACAGATCAGGATTAGGTAACCATTGATAGACTGGTTACTGTACCCTCCCCGATCATTTTTCATTTTTTTCCCTACTAGAATTGCATTCTGTGCTCGTATTTGTGGCATAGCTTCTGATATTCTTGGTTGTTGTTTTATTAGACGGAAAGAGTAGCAATGAAATAAAGCCTTGAGTTGTATTCTGCTGGGAGTAGTGATGCACCTGTTTATGTTTACCTGCAGGAAGTCGTATCATTTGGTTGCCTTCTGTATCTTGTTCGTTTTGACAGTTAGTGAAGTCTTCTTCGAAAAACCATTTGGTAGTTTTTGTTTTTTTGACCAACAACTTTGGTTATCTAAATAACTGTAGTTTATTTTTTTTTCAAATCTTGTTGGTTTTGTAGAAGTTAAAATAACTTGTTTTTTAGAGATTTTTATTTATTTATTTTGCAAATAAAAATTTGTCTTGTTTTTAAAAACACTGCAATCATAAAATCTACTACAAAACTAAATCATTTCTGTTGAGGTTTTTATCTAATTATGTACGTGAATTTGATGTATTCATAAGGAAAAAAAATTATAATCATGTTTTTTCTTTTTAAGCCATGTATCATGAAGGCTAACAAGCCCCTTTCATGATGGATTCTTTGCTTGCCTCCTTCGCAACGCCCGACATTGCCTAATCAAACTAAGTGGTAGTGGGCATCACCAGTCCTGAAGTTGCATGTTAAACACTCATTTGCAGCCCTTTCCGAAAATTTATATGTTCCTCAAACTCAAACCACTGTTTTTTAAGGACCTTAAAATGATCAAATTCCACATTTTAGCCCCAATCTATATAGTATATTGAGATTCTCATTACTCAATTGTAATTTGCATCCCCTGATAAATGCTGTTTGTACACACACACATGAACACTATCTTGGCATGAGCCACTTGAACAGAATTCATGCCCATACCCTTAAAAAGGGCATAGAATACTCGAAAACTCTCATAGTTGAGCTCCTCCGAATCCCAGACATCCCTTATGCCCACAAACTGTTCAATCAAGGTCCTTACCCCAGCGTCTTTCTCTATAACAAACTCATCAAAGCCTACTCCTCTCAGAACCAACCTCGCCAATGCCTCTCTCTCTACTCCCAAATGCTCCTCAAAGGCTGCCCGCCAAACGAACTCACTTTCACTTTCCTCTTCCCCGCTTGCGCTTCCTTTTATTCCCTTCTTCATGGCAAAGCAATCCATACCCATTTCATAAAATCAGGTTTTGACTTTGATGTCTATGCCTTGACTGCTTTGGTTGACATGTACGCTAAATTGGGTGTTCTCATGCTGGCACGCCAAGTGTTTGATGAAATGATTGTGAGAGACATACCCACTTGGAATTCATTAATTGCGGGTTATTCGAGGAGCAGGGATATGGAGGGTGCGTTGGAATTGTTTAAATTGATGCCTAGTAGGAGTGTGGTCTCTTGGACCGCAATGATATCTGGGTATTCACAGAACGGAATGTACACCAAGGCATTGGAGATGTTTTTGAAGATGGAGAAGGATAAAGAAGTTAGGCCAAATGAAGTGACCATTGCTAGTGTATTTTCAGCTTGTGCAAAACTTGGTGCATTGGAAGTTGGGGAGAGGATTGAAAGTTACGCAAGAGACAATGGGCTGATGAAAAATTTGTATGTAAGCAATACTTTGTTGGAAATGTATGCTAGGTGTGGTAAAATTGATGCAGCGAGGCATGTGTTTAACGAGATTGGCAAGAGGAGGAATTTGTGTTCTTGGAATTCTATGATGATGGGCTTGGCTGTTCATGGAAGAAGCGATGAGGCCCTGCAGCTTTATGATCAAATGCTGGTAACCATGGTTTTTCTTTGTTAGCTCTTTGTATTAGCAGTTTATTGGAAAACACAATTTCGGATTCTCTTGACTTGTTCCCATGATGTTGATGTCATTGCAGGGAGAAGGAATTGAACCTGATGATGTCACATTTGTAGGACTTATTTTGGCGTGCACTCATGGAGGCTTGGTTGCAAAAGGCTGGCAACTTTTTCAGTCAATGGAGACGAACTTCAGTATTGTTCCCAAATTGGAACATTATGGCTGCATGGTTGATCTATTAGGGCGTGCAGGTGAACTGCAAGAAGCTTATGATCTCGTTAAAAGTATGCCAATGAAACCAGATTCTGTAATCTGGGGAACACTTCTGGGTGCCTGCAGTTTCCATAGTAATGTTGAATTTGCCGAAATAGCTGCCGAATCTCTCTTTCAAGTTGAGCCGTGGAATCCGGGAAATTATGTAATTCTTTGCAATATATATGCATCAGCGCAACGGTGGGATGGGGTTGCGAAGCTTAGAAAGCTTATGAAGGGTGGGCAGATCACGAAGGCAGCAGGATATAGTGTTATCGAAGGAGAAGGTGAAATTCACAAGTTCATTGTGGAAGATAAATCACATCCAAGACATTATGAAATATATGCATTACTGAATGAGATTTCGACAAAGATGAAGTTACAAATAACCGAGGATGATTTTGAACCTGAGCTTGAAGAGTTTTTGTTAATGGAAGAGACGTGATATGTTTGTCATTACTCCCTCTTTCAAGTGAACCATGAATTGTTGGTTCCTATTTGCTGCATGACTGATGGTGTTTATTAGCGACGACTGCAGCACAATATTCTACATATTCCCCAATGCATCACCTCCATTATTTTTATCATTATCATCTCGTTATCAAAATCAAAATAGCAATCAACAAAATAAAATTTAAGTCTAATATTAATATCAAATGAAATAAAATAATAAAGGATTAAATTAAAAAATAAAATAACTCAAGAAAATAATAAAAAACAAAAAAATAATTTGTAATTAAAAGAATTGAGATCAAGTTTGATAGATAAAAAAATAAAAAATAAAAAAATCTAATTTTTTAAATTATTTTTAAGTAAAAAATTAATAATTATAAAAAAAGAACTAAATTCGAAGAAAAACCAAGTTAAAGAGACTATTCAGAAAATTGAAGGTGTTGGTGTGATAATTAAAGGGGGAGAGCGGAAAAAAATAAAAATAAAAAATCAATTGTGAAAAACCGGCCGTTTATTTTCTACACAAACCGCCAAAGCATAAAAGGGACACGTGAGCACTTTCCAACACCACCCAAGAATCTAGATTTTAGCTAATGAGTAACGCCGCACACATCGCTTAAATCTTGCGAAAACACCCGTATGTGTAATACATATACCAATTATTTTATAAATAATATTTAAAGTTGATAAATTATTAAATCACTTCTTATCGAACGGATAACAACAAAAGAAATATAATGAGAAGGCAAAATAAAAACCCTGACAATAAGTTTAAGATTTTTTCTATTAAAATTATTAAGTTGTTTACTATTTTTTGAAAAGTGAAAAGACCAAGCAATTTTAGGCATTGTTTTTTTTTTTTTTTGCTTTTTAAAGGTATTCTAGTTTTTTTACTGTGTAAAAAATAAAATAACTGATTTAATTCTAACTAATTTAATAATATCAAATGAAAAAATAATTTGAGCTTGCAATTTATGCTCCCTTGAGTTGTACTGTAGAGGAAAAAAATTATTATACGGTATCAATCCGAAAGAAGTCTTACTAAAGTAGAATCAACTGATGTTTTTAGTTTTTTATTTTAAGTGTATGTAGTTGCAGTATTTTTTATTTAGAAAAATATGTTAATAATATTTTTTTATTTTTAAAAAATTATTTTTAATTTCAGAATAGTAAAATAATTTAAAAATATAAAAAATATATTAATTTAAAATATATATATTTTTAAATATAGTTATGCAAAACAGATTTGTATTGTTAAAAGCCAAAACTGTCAAGAAGTCCAAGTTATGGTGATCCAAATATCTTGGGCCATCGTCGCTATTTGCATCATTACAGGTCACATTGTGGGCTCTTGTCCCTATTTCGATCTGCGCCAGCACGACCCATACAGTTGCTTGAACGTATGCCCGTGCTCTAGTCTCTCTCTTTCAAGATTTTTCTTCCTGAAAATAAAAAGAAATAAGCCCAACCTTTTCTCCACTTTCTTTTTAAAATCGAAATATATACAAGTGCTCCACCGATTTTGAATTTCTTTTACTGTAAAATTAGGGCAATCTTCAGAACAATCACTGCTAGTGGAATCAAATCACTTGGTTGGTATCAAAGTGAAGAAGTTTTTCTTTGCGATTTCAAGACTTTCCTATTTTCATTTTTTTTCTTTTACATTTTAATGACATCTCTTTTTGTTTGGGCAATTAATATTTGTGTGTTTGTAATTGCAACCTGCTTTACTATTTATCTTGTTTCGATTCTCCAGATTAAAATGAATTAATTAATTCGTGTTTCGTTACAGAATATTGGACGAAGGCCGACGCGATTACAGCACAAAAATGGTATTGGCAGCTTTATCCTTTTTTCTATTCTTTTTATTAAACTTATGATTTATTAATTCCTGAATTAGAAAGAAGAAGAAGAAGAAGAAGAAGAAGAAGAAGAAGAAGAAGAAGAAGATTACTGTAGTAGTTAGTATTTGTCTTCTAACTGCCTTCTTTTCTAGGCAACACTAGCTGATTCTTTCCTTGCTGACCTTGACGAGTTATCCGACAACGATGCTGATATTGTCGTAAGTCTCTGTGTGTGTGCGCGCGCGCGCGCGCGTTATATTTTTATTTTTGTTAGTTAGAGAATTAAGTTTGTATATTAGTTGTTTGGTTAAACTTGTTGGATAATTTTGTAGGATGAAGATGATGATGTGGAGGCAGGAAACATGGAAGAGGATGTCGATGGAGACTTGGCAGACATTGAAGCTCTTAACTATGATGATTTGGACAGTGTGTCAAAATTGCAGAAAACACAACGATTTAATGATATAATGCAGGTTATCTTTTTTTATCCATTTATTCACTGCTCTCTCTCTGTACTTGTTGGCTTGGCTAAATGGTATAAACTTGTCGTCTGCTCACTCTATGCATGGTTCTGTTGCCTTTTCATGTTCCTACCTTTCCCTTTTATTTGTTGTTGAAGGCTTCTTTATAAGAAATAAAATTCATGTTGGTGCTCTTTTCTTAAAAAATGTTTTTTGATCAACCACTAATTCTTCTAAGTTTACCTCTCTCTCCCTCTTTTTTTTTTCATTTGATTTAATTTGATGCCGTCCCAGTACACCTGATGTTGTGTTTATCCTGTTGTTTAAATGGTAGAAAGTGGAAGATGCACTTCAGAAGGGTTCGGATGTCCAAGATCATGGAATGGTATTGGAAGACGATCCTGAGTATCAGCTAATAGTGAACTGCAATGCATTGTCAGTTGACATTGAGAATGAAATTGTTATCATCCACAATTTTATTCGTGACAAGTACCGACTGAAATTTCCGGAGCTTGAATCACTTGTCCATCACCCAATTGATTATGCTCGTGTTGTGAAGAAGATTGGAAACGAGATGGATTTGACCCTTGTTGATATGGAAGGGCTTATACCTGCCGCTATCAGAATGGTGATTTCTGTGACAGCATCCACGACAAGTGGCAAACCACTTCCTGAAGAAGTCCTTCAAAAGACAATTGACGCTTGTAATCGAGCTCTTGCACTTGATTCAGCAAAGAAGAAGGTCCTTGATTTTGTAGAAACTAGAATGGGTTACATTGCACCGAATCTTTCTGCTATTGTCGGTAGTGCTGTTGCTGCAAAACTTATGGGGATGGCTGGTGGTCTCACAGCCTTAGCCAAGATGCCTGCCTGCAATGTTCAGCTTCTTGGTGCCAAGAAGAAGAACCTTGCAGGATTTTCTACTGCAACATCCCAATTCCGTGTTGGTTATATAGAGCAAACAGAGGTGTTTCAGTCCACACCACCTTCTTTGAGAATGCGTGCTGGTCGACTATTGGCCGCAAAATCAACACTTGCTGCACGAGTAGATTCTACTAGAGGAGATCCATCAGGAAACACTGGAAGAACCCTTAGGGAAGAGATTCACAAGAAAATAGAGAAGTGGCAAGAGCCTCCTCCTGCAAAGCAACCTAAACCACTTCCAGTTCCTGATTCCGAACCTAAGAAAAAGAGAGGTGGGCGGCGCCTAAGGAAGATGAAAGAAAGGTAGTGTAGGTTTTTGTTTTTATATGTTTGTTATTAGGTGATTTTTTTTCTTTGAATCTTGGGTAACCTCATAGTGCATGGTTTTCCAGATATGCAATAACAGACATGAGGAAGCTTGCCAATAGGATGCAATTTGGGGTACCTGAAGAGAGTTCTTTGGGTAAATTCTTCTCTTTAGCTTGTTGAGATTCTGAAATAGTTGTGAATCTATACCTCATAATATGTTCTGATAAAATTCTGAGTAGCTAGCTCTTTTGTCACTTTAAGTGCTCAATAAGCAGGAAAATAGACCTTTTGCCATCACTGAAATATATACAAACATAATACGCCCTCCTTTCCACCTACTGGTTTGTTTTGGAAAATTATGTTGCTAAACTTCCTACATGTCGTATTCTTTATTTTTTTCAATTCATTGTAAGGATGAAAGTTTCAAGGAAAACTAATTGGCTAGGTTCTTTTTTAATTATAATGTCTGTTGTTATAGATCTAGAATATATTTTAAATTCTTTTCTTTTGGTTTGCAAATTCTCCTTGACACTTAGGTGATGGGCTGGGGGAAGGTTATGGTATGCTTGGTCAGGCTGGGAATGGCAAGCTGCGTGTATCAATTGGTCAGAGCAAACTCGCAGCGAAAGTTGCTAAGAAGTAACCCCTTTTTGCTTCTCTTGAATCTTTATTCTTTTTCCATCAAAGCTGCAGTTTTATGAGTCTTAAAGTTTCTCTTTAATTTTTCTTAACTTTAGCTTGGAACTCAAATTGGTCAAACTTGTTTGCATTCCATCTCAACCATTCATGGCCTTATTGTTTTTAGGTTCAAGGAGAAGAATTATGGAAGCAGTGGTGCTACTTCTGGCCTCACCTCAAGTCTGGCATTTACTCCTGTTCAGGTTTGTTGTATTTTTTTTGTCTATTTTGATTATGAGTTGCTTCTATCAATGCTAATTTGAATAACAAATTCAAGCTGGTGGTGCTGGCACTGATGAGAAAGATTTACAAAGGAAGGAAAAGTGTATTTAGCCCAGACTCTGCAAATTTATCCCCAAACTTGACATAGTTTGAATAGTTCACCAGACCTTTTGCAATAGTTTCTGGGTTTCAATTCTTGGAATGTTAATTGACATTAGGAAATTTCTCTTTTAAGAATTTTAAGTTTCTATATGAGATTGAAAAAAATCAAGCACTATATGGCCTTCACTTGATCCAAAAGAACAGAAATCAAGTTATGCAGCATTTTAGAAGTAGAAATCTGTTGTTTCATGTTGATCCTTTGTAATACTTGTGGCCAGATTTGCCTTTGAAATCCATTGCTGTTTGATAGAGCAGTTAGTTGATGAAACTTGGATTGTAGAACATTGCTTCATAGATTGGATGTTGCATGGCTTTCCGCTTTCTCTTGTCCTCTTGCCATGTATAAAACGTCATTTTCTTCTTCTGGTTATTAGGTTCTAGTGGTGACAGGGAATGGGTTCAAGGTTGAATCTACCTACATCAGAGAATTAAAGATTCCAGAGTAGTCAAAAAAGCTGTTTAGATTTCTCATCCTCATAGACCGTAATAGAACAGTAAAATTAGTTTCATCTTGCATCTTAAGTTGAGGGTTGCTTATGGCCTATTTCAATTAAGATTTGCCAGGAAAATTTTCCACCATGCCTTTTGAACTTCTTACTACTACATATTTATTAAGTTATGCTTTACCATATGTCAATCAAATCCAGAACAGGCCTTACAAAACAAAACTAAGCTCATAAAATAGTAGATAAGTGCTTACTACAATTATCATCTTGTTTTAACAGGGGATTGAGCTCACAAATCCACAAGCTCATGCGCACCAACTTGGCAGTGGGACACAAAGCACCTATTTTTCTGAGAATGGAACCTTTTCAAAAATCAAGAGGACCTGATTATGCGAATCTCACGTTGGCTGTTTTGTATTAGTCTGTACATTAAATCATGTGCAAGGGAGATGTTTAGATGAACTTGTAACTAACCTTGTGGATTATAGTTCTTTCACCACCAGTTTTGTTTATCAACATGAGTGGTATCTTGAATCTCAAAATAACTTGGCTAGATATGACAATCTTAATGTCAAGATTATGCGAGCTCGTCCTTCTTATTCATTCTCAATATAACAGAGTAATGATAACAACCTTGATATCATATGCTCGCCAAGTTATACCTCCTGGCTTGGGAACTTTACATAAATTGTGCTTTGATTTTTCATTTCTTGTTCTTATTATGCTTTGATTTTTCAATATTGCATGTTGATCTTGCTGGTCAGGTTCTAACCATGTGTTAACTGCCTCTGATTGATTGATGCTACGTGGATTGAAAGAGAACTGATGGTGATAATTTGACTTGTATCGGTAATGGCTTTGACGAGCTAAGGGTTAAATTTTGAGAATTGTAGTTCTCGCTGTTTAAGTGGGTGCAAAGCGTCGATTGTTTAGGTTTGTGCTTGGCTTTCAAGAAATTATTATTCGACTCATCTCCACCTCTGGGTATTGTACGTTGTCTGTCTATACTTCTGCCTGCTGCAATACATAGCGCTCATGAATCTCCACGCTTTGCACCGAGACATGCCCTCTTTGAGAAGCAATACAAGTCTGGGAATACCATGTCATATCACCTGCAATGAGAGAGCAAGAAGGGAATGGTGGCAAACTCGCCCAATGAGGAAGAGATTGGGGGACAGTAGCACCGGAAAATGTCATGAACGAGCTTTTATAACTCCTGAACTCGTAGTATCATCAATTCGAAGATTTCTATTTCCTTTTCTTTTTCATATCCCTCCTGGTTTATGCATGCAGGAGTGTAGATCTTTAAAGAGTCATGGGCAATGTCATTAACTTGAATACCTCTCTGTATGAAGTATTAAGTAAGCTTTTCTGAGAATAATTTATCCAGAAAAGGTATGTGTAACAGCAAGGAACGAATCAGAAGAATTCAATTGTGTCATATATAGACAAGACTCTAAAGCGCACCAAAAGCATAGTTGAATTGGGAAAAAAAAAAAAAAAAGGTAGATCATATCATCTGCCTTTCGGGCAACATCTGCACGAACAGCCACTACCACTGTCTGTAAGAATTATCCTTGTTGTCACTGAATTCAACAGAATAGTAAAGATAACCAGAATACAAAACATTAAAAAAGACTGAAAAGAAAAGCATTTGAAGAACCATTATCACATTGGTAATACTGATAGCGTCTTTTCCATTACTTGAGCAGGGGAAGTCCGTCACGAACATGAAATGGTTTGGATGACAGCAAGAAGGATAGAATGTCTAATTTAGAAGCAACATCATGTACATTCGATGCATGGATGTACACTTGATGTTCTTCACCAGTCTTAGTCTGGAGTGTTCTCAACAGTCACCTTTCCTGGAGCATCATATTAGAGCCCTTGTTCCATTCGCATGCTGGATAAAAGACGAATGAAGTGAGATGCGAACTATTTAAAAACAGACTGGGTTAAGATGTTTGCACAAGCACAAGCACAATCCCATGATACTACTATGTTTGTGTCCTACAAAAGTGATAGACAAGATACAATTTGCTGGTGCCTATTTGTTAGCACATCTTCCCTGACCAAAGCAATGCACACTTAGTTCAGACATGGAATATAGGGGAAAAAGTCACCAGGGGACTCATGACCTATCTGGTTTACTACCTGCTACCCAAAAGAAAGGGAAAACAAAAAAGAACAAAAAAATAAGGCACCGAAAAAGGGGCAAGAAGCATACTTCGATGATTGAAGCAGCTCCATGTCACACCAAGGCAAGCAAGCACACAGACCCGAAAGCAATCCAAGAAAACAATTCAGTCGCTTGATAACAATCCAGCACAAAAACTACACAATGCTAGCTCTATTATGACCCCCGCCCCACTGGCGTCTGCAGGCCCTTCTTTTTCTCCCATCCTTTTTCGCCTTGGCCTTTTCTATCAAATCCCTCTCCCCTCGTCGTTTATACATTTTGAAAGTCACATGTCTATCTGCAGCCATCTTCCTCACCTTCTCCGTGATCTCTGCTGCAAACTGTCTGTTATACAATTTCCTTAAACCACGCATGAGCTTGGCAAAAGTTTCTGGTTTTGGCATTAAATCAGCATCCATCATGTCCAAGCAATATGAACATGCTTCCTTCACATGCCCATTTGAGAACAGTGCATGAATCCAAATTGTCCATGAATCCACATTAAGCTCACATCCTTTAGTCACAATGCAACTCCAAAGATCTTTAGCCAATTCAAGCTTCTCACCTCGCAGCAAGGCATTCAATAAATCCTTCAGGATGCCATATTGACGACTAGACAAAAGACCTCTCTCAACCATTTCTTTGAAATACTGACAAGCCTCGACCAGGTATCCATGCCCTAGAAACCCGTTAATCATAATAACAAAAGTATCTAGTCCTGGACTGAGGCCACTTACTTCCATTTCATTCCAAGCACCAACACCATCATTCACCTCCCCCAACTTGCAGGCCAATCTAATCACTACATTATAAATACTAAGATCTGGAATACAACCAATCTTTTGCATCTCCCCCATCAATTCCTTGCACTCTTCCAACTCTTCCTTCTTCTCATGGGCCAACATCAGATGCAAATAAGTCAATTGATTGGGCATATGTCCTTTCTGTATCATGCTTTGCAAAATTTGATATCCCTTATCTATCATCCTCCACTTGCAAAAGCCACTTACCAAAGCAGTATATGTCACAACATCAGCATCACAACCACTTCTCTCCATCTCAACAAATACTCTCATCGCCTCATCCATCTTCTCCTGCCCACAAAGTGCCTGAATCAAAATGGTATAAGAAGTCGCATTAGGGTCGCATCCTTTCCTCCTAATCTCCTTCAATAAATCAAAAGCATCCCCCATTTTCCCAGCCGTCGCATACCCACTTAACAAATTGTTATACACCACAATATCTGGCTCAAAACCCGCTTCCCTCATTTGTACCAACACATGTTTAGCCTCCAATAACTTCCCTTCCTTACACCAACCATGCAACAAACATGTAAAATGCTTCAAACTTGGACTAAATCTCACTCTCATATCCTCAAAAAGTGAAGCAGCTTCCTTAACACTACCGTTCTTACACAACGCATCCAATAAACAACCAAACACATACTCATCAGGTTCACATCCATACTTCGGCATCTCATCTAAAACTTCAATTGCCTTGTTCACCATTCTAGAAGAAGCAAACCTCCTCATAACAACAACAAAAACTTCACTCGTTATTAACACACTATTATCTCTCCTCATTTCCTCCAGCAAAGCCCAAACAGCACCAAATTGTTTCATTTTACTCAAAACCTTAATCATAGCCTTATAATTCTCATAACAATGTCTATAACAAGGCTGCTTCGATGCCCAGACAAAGAATTTATAAGCTAAACTCCCAGCATCGCCGCAGCGATTCAAGACACGTTCAGTGAGACCATTACGCAGTACAACACCAGATTCCTGCAAAGCAAGTTCTAATTTAGGAACTCTAGAGTGAAATTTCCTGAGTAATCTATATACCTTCTCGACATCGCTTGCAAATTCATCGACTTTGTTGTCCTGTTCGTGTGGTTGTGGTTGTTGGGTTTTGAGAGAAATAAGACCAAACCCATTGGTTGTTTTGTTTGATATGTTGTTGCTGGGGTCTTGGTGCAGTTGTTGTCTCTGTATGAGGAGAAGGATGTTGGAGTGAAGCGAGGCACTGTAATTATTCGGCCCTTTAAGGATGGAGAAGAAGATTTTCTTTGAAGAGACCCTCTGCATTATTTTCCTTCTCTTGATTTTAATTATTGTTTCTTTCACCTCCAGGTTTTTCTTTATGTGTCATGCTGATGGAGTAAGAGACTTGTCGCTTTAAACACTTTGGGCTACTCAACGAACGACTTGTCTTTTTACTGCGTTTACCTTGAAAAGACGGACAGGCTACTACCCTACAACTAGCCTCTGAGAAGAAATGCTACCGAAGATTTTTGTTTGATGCATATAGTTGAAGTTTTCGCTGTTGCTTTTGACAAGTTTCGTTTTTTTATTACCAGGATTTCGTCTTCATTTGTTTTCTTGGAACACTAGGAAGAATTCAAGCAGGCACTGGTGGTATCCTCAGGAGATCTGAGGAGCTGCAGGTGGGCACTCGTCCCTCACACTGATCCAGCGAACTCCGGAGCACCTTGGTTTACATGCTACTTACTTGCGAGCTATGTTGGCGAGAAGTTTACTGCAAATTCTACGAATTTTAATTGCTAAGAATTTCCAGTGACCATATTCAATGCTGCTTAATTTATTTATTTTTATTATTATTGAAAATTATTGTTATCCGGGATAGGGAGTTCAGACCACCGATGCCCTTCCACGGAAGAAGGTTCTTCCAATCCCTATAAATCCTCATCATTCCATGGTGGTCTTTGCAGGGTCATTTTTAGATGGTAAGCACAAGAATCTTTGGACCAGGGAGCGGCTAGGAATGAAGATCAGAAAAGAACACCTAGAAGAACGTAGAAAAGAAATCGCATATGGTATGACAGAAAGGATAAACTTCTAGGAGAAATCAATTTTATCAATAAGATCCAAAACCTACCTATTCCTAATTTTCTGAGAGGTTTGACATTACTGTTCCAAGTGTCGTGTGTAACCTGGGTTCATGTTAGGGCCAGCAGTATCTGGGAACGCCAGGATTAGCCCATCAACATCCACAGGGAGTAAAAGCTTTTGCCACAGGCATCCTGTGGAGAAAAGCTCTTGTGGCTGAACAATCATCGAAATATCATTATTTCTACGCAAAACACCAATCACGGTAACAAAGCTGCCTTCTTGTACGTACCTGCCGAAACAGACAGATTTCCAGCTCGTAAGTTTCTGCAAAGCATGCACAAAAGCAACAGAAGACCTAGGTTAATAGATTACCCTTCTTCCAAACGTAGTAGGCGGGCCTCGGTTGACAGGTTTCTTTCTTGCAACCATTTCCTCAAGTGAGAAGATAGGGTTCTGCATTGCCTTGTAGTCACAAGTTTGCTCTCAACAATCAAGGGAACAACTTTACAACCAGAACCAGCTTTTACCATGGCTCTGATACCAGACTTTCGATCAGTTATGTAGAAGTCTGTGGAGAACCTCTGTCAGGTAGAAATTCCAAACAGAACAACATCAAACTTCCTCAAAAAAAAATGACCCGCCATGATTTCTAGATGCAAGCGCAGCATTAACATGTAACTGAACTGGTGGAAAGAGCCACGGAGCTTTTTTATTGACATACATGCCAAAAACATGAAATTGATTTCATGATGAATTTAACAATAACATGTCGCCTCAAATCCTGACAAATGGATGGTCTATTTCTTAAACCAAGCATCAACATATATTATATTATACAGTCATGCTTATCCAATTTTAATTGCTGCATGAGCAAGATCCAAAGAAGATGTTAACCTGCTTTTAATACAATAGGAAAATGTCGAATATCAGACCCATATGAAATACTGTAAGTGATTCATCACCTGGATAAATTAATTATCTGATCTTAAGATTTCATGTTTTACAAATTGTAGTTCATAGTCAAATGATTAATTGAGGAGGGCACTACGAAAATGTAGTGAAATGTTGACTGACATGCTGCATGAGCAAGATCCAAAGAAGATGTTAACCCGCTTCTAATACAATAGGAAAATGTCAAATATCAGACCTGTATGAAATACTGTAAGTGATTCATCACCTGGATTAATTAATTATCTGATCTTAAGATTTCATGTTTTACAAATTGTAATTCATAGTCAAATGATTAATTGAGGAGGGCACTACAAAAATGTAGTGAAATGTTGACTGACAGAAGAGCAGCAATCCTGTGGTCTGTTCATGACCATCAATTTACACTATCAAAGATATCTTGAATGCAAACAGAATTAGGTCAAATTAAATAGTTTGTGAAGCATCAGAGACGGGAAAATCTAGGGGGAGGCCAGAATATGGGAAGTTTAAAAGATGCAGAAATTAGGGAAAGAAAAAAGAAAAAAGAGTGATAAGGCAGGAGAAATTCAACAAGGTGAAGCTAGCTATCAAAACAATGGCACAGCATTCATAACTGCCGCACACTTTATCATAAAAATTGCAGCCCGACAATCAAACAACATGTCCATAGACTGTGAAACTAATTAGAATGCCAGTTTCTTGATTAAAAAAAAAAAGAGTACAAAGAGGGAAGTTTGAGTTAGATACTGAACTGATTACAACAATGAGCAATATTATGCTAAGATTTTGTTCTTCCATTTATAGGGTGTCATTGCTTGGTGAAAGTGCAACCATAAGATTGTAGGCTTCAGCCTTAATAACAGCCACTTTGAGCATAATGCCGAAGTAAAGTATTGTTTCACATTTTCTTTCTCTAAGCTCCGGTTTGGTTTATCATAGCTTGGTAATCGTCTTTTTTTGCAAAAATTAATAAATGTACAAAAATAAACTAAGATCAAGACAGACTGAGTATATTCAATAAATGTACAAAGCATCTCTAGTTTCTGTAGAGATAGACTGTAATTACAACTAACTACTTAAAATGAAGTTATGTGAATCAGAAAGGAAACTGACATCAGCTATCAATCCAGTAGAAAATATAAATAAAGTAATCATTCTAATTGTAAGAGTTTGTGAGTAAAGAGATATCCGTACCTCGCAATATTTTAGATTCCACTGTAAGCATGATGTAGTAGCATTCATTGGCTTCACTCCAAAACCCCCATATTCATACAAAAGAGTAGATACGTAGGTACATCTGGCAGCTCTCTCATATGAAGATTCCAGGGAAACGCTTCCACAGGATACCAGCTAAAATCATGAACAAAAGTTTTTTTTTAAAAAAAAAACAATTGATCCTTTGTCAGCCAGAAAATATTCTGCTAAGTGATATCTCAGATCAGGGTAATAAAGGCAAGATTAGCAGGACGGGCTTATCTTCTTCCATCATGCAATGAGCTTCTTTAACAAATGCCTAAGTTATTATGACTTTCTCAGACAGCTATCTGTGCTATGAAAACCGCGTGCTTAATTTTCTAGACAATATTGAGCCATATTAGTTAAACTAATATTGGCAACACATACACAAAATAGATAAATAAATAATCAGTGAAGTTTCCAATCATTCAATACTTGGCAAGTAATAAGGCGGTATTGTCATCATATTTCTAAGTTTTTACTACGGAATCTGGAATGTTTCATTAAATCAAAAAATTACTGATACTATTTTCTGTCATGTGCCGATCAATCTGCAAAGGCAAGAAAGCTAAAAATCCAATTAAGATGTGATCACCTACATTCAAATATATAAATATAAAAGTTGCCCTCAATCTTTTCTGTTTCACTAAAAGTACAACATCAAATCAGAAAGAGAATCCATTGGCATCCAATCTCACACAAAAAAAAAAAGGAAAAACAAATTAGAAATGAGAAAATCACCCACGCTCCCAAAACAGATAGCATATCCTTTGGTTGCCATTTGACCTATTCACTTCAATTTGATAATCACCAGACCACATTCCCCATGCTTTTCCTTCAATAGCAACTCATCCAAAACCAATTTTTCAAAAACCCCATAAGGTATTTATGTTCATATTGAACAATGCAACGGATTGAAACCCCTCAATTGAAACCATTTAAGTTAAAGACGAAGAAACGGTTACCTAGATAAAAGAAAATAAAAAATAGTACGCCAGCAATCCTATGTTTGTTTGCTCTAAAAATCCTCCCATTTTCAGCCAGCATTTCCCCTTTTTTTGCTTTTTTCCCTAAGCAACAACACCAAATAGCGAAACAAAAAAAAAAACCCACCAAAAACAGGCTCATGAAAGGAAGAGAATAGAGATCAAAAGTTTGGAAGTACCCCAGTAATTTTAACAAGCTGTCCTTCAGTAGCAGCAGCAAGGTCAGAATCAGGAAAAGAACGAAGACACCAAAAGACCGCAGCTTTACGTCTCCAATTAAGCTTATTCCAAGCTAAAAAGGAAAGAACTAAAGCAAAGAGCAAGATAAAAGAAAGAAAGAAGAAAACATTATGGACCACAATGAGTATAAAAACAGAAACTGAAAGCCCAACAAAGAATGCAAGTAGTAAAATGCAGACTGCTAGTCTTGGTATTGGCTTGCAGCTGTGGCTGTTATGTTCTCTCAAAGTTGCATTGGACAGGTCGTTCATCACTCTCTCTCTCTCCCTCTCTGTGTACGGCAACCCACTTTACTAAACCATTGAGAGGAGAAGAGAGATTTTCAGCTGGTCGAATGGGGAGATACATACATACATACCTTTTGTTGCAAACGACATGTTGCTTGTTGAATCTCGTTTTCCTTAAACGGTCCCGTTTATTTGTCAGAGGGAAGAAAGTGGGACCCTTTTATTGACCAAATCATCCCGCCATAAGCTCAAATCATGCAATGCCAGCCGCCTGATTGGCTCTAATTCGTTTTCAGAGATGTTCTTCGAGTAGAGAAGATCTCTTGCCGATTGAATTGACGATTTTTGGATTCAAAATCCGGAATTGAAGGTGAGATTGTCTGAACTGCATTGCATTGATTTATGGAGCATCTCTGCTTGTTGTTAACAATTCTTTGAGGTGACGCGATGCCATAATGGAGATGGCTGGTTGCTGTGCTTAATTTTTTTTCCCTTTTAAAGGGATCTTAATGTCTGATTTGATTGAATTGGCACAAAAATTTGAAGTGAAGCTCTTTGATCTTTGAATTTATTGGCTTTAGGTAGCATTAAAATGATTAGATAGACATTCGCATGATTAAAATCCTGGTCCAAAGTAGAAACTTCGTTTTTCTTTTAGGTTTTTGATATGGTGGGTGGGTCTAGGAGAACGGAATGTTAAGATCAATTGGCGTACCCTCTTAGAATAAGCAAATAGCATTAGTACAAGGTTAGTACGGTCTGCGTATGAAAACATTCTGCTGTCACAAGATTCCATCATCATATGAGAGCTTTAAGTCAAGATTACTGCCCACAACTTCTCTACATGATGGATAGCTCAGGGCCAATTTGGTGGCGTGTTTCTGGTGTTTTGGAATGTGCTTTTGGGTTGAAGAAGCATCAGGTTGATGCTTCTATAGGTGCTTTTTGGACGGTTTTTATAATAAAGATGTCAAAAACCATTAAATAACACTCAAAACAGCATCTTTTTCAGCACTTGAAATGCAACACCTTCGTGTTCCATGCTCCATTAAGGCTGCCTTTTTTTGGCATGAACTGCAATTATGCAACATTAAAGGCTTTGCTAATGTCCTATAGATGTTATTTAGCCATTCTCTAGAGATGCATCTAATGTTCTTTAGTTTATCTGAGTGGTATATTCAAATGTTAGAAGAGCACTTTGCAAAGCAGGCGGATAATGCTCCTGAAATTGTATGGTTACTTAATGGCTGCTTTTTGTATATCTCCTGAATCACCATGTACCTTTGATGTCAACCCTATAGTTTTCATTACTTGTTTTTACTTGGCGCAATTCACAATATGTGCACTTTAATTTGGGATCCCTCTGATCATATATTCACAATGAAATTTGTCTGCAAACATTGAACCACTATTGGGAAAAAGAAAAACACTGAATTGCATATAAGATAGCACAACAGCAACTCCTTTAAAGATTGGAGAGAACATGTCTCTATATCGGAGTTCTAATGCAGCATTTCTCTCCGTCTCCCCCCCACATACAAGCACCTCTTTTATGCACACTAGCTTTCTACTTACACGGCTTCCTTTTTTTTCTCCATTTTTTATGGACATCATCTTTCCAGGCCCAGACCAGTAGGGACTCTAACGTGGGACAGATTCAGAGAGGTAAGATTAGAGCGGAAGCTTTTCTAGTGGCACCAATAAGACAATTTGAATCTCTATACTCACAACAAAATCCAAATTTGTCACTTCAATTGATGCATTCCTCTGAAGCGTTCCTCTCCGATGGTCTCTCTGAATCTTGCCTCACCAAGAGCTGGAGTTCATCAATACAAGGACAATTGATATATTTGTTTCAAGCTTCATTGAGTTTCCTCTTCAATCAAGCCCAGAAATCCCACCACTGATAGTCACTGCTTGATTGATCGAAGAGGCCATCAGAGTCTAAACTCCCCCAATCTTCTTGTGATGTCAATGATCCATCAGCGGGTTCCACCATACTAATTAGGTTCGGTTCTTCTTCGAGTTCAAAATACTCTGCTTTTATGCTGCTATCTTCATCTGAGAGGACTCCTAATCCATGTTCTGGTCTTTCAATTGACAATCTAGGATTCGTTTCTGATTCACCCATAGTTGTGTCTGCATTCTCTGATCTACCTTCGATACTGTTCACAGCTGGTCCTTGGTCACAACACTCTCCTTCCTCTCCTGGCTTCTTCATCAAATCATTAATCTTCTGTAACTGTCAAATTTTGGAAAATTCTTGGTTAGTATGTACATGAATGTTTCTGTTTTTCCCCAAACCAGGTAAACACAAAAAAATTATGAGCAAGTACCTGTAATACCAAAGCTTGCTTCTCTTTCTTCAGAGTCTCAAACCTGGAAGCCAAGCTATTGTAATTGGCTCGTAGGATGCTGAAGTCTCTTTCAAGCTGCTTAGACTTCCATCTAGCTCTCTTATTCTGAAACCATATTGCAACCTGTCGTGGTTGCAATCCAAGCTCTTTTGCCAGCTGCATCTTCTTTCGAGGCTCAAGCCTTGTTTCTGATTCAAACATGGACTCCAACGATTTAATCTGCTCATCACTAAACCTCCTTTTGTTCTTGTTCTTCTTCTTTCTGGAGGTTGTGACACCGTTCATGCAGCTAAAAGACTCTGTTGCCGAAGGTGAATACTCTCCTCCATCAAACATCTTGTTGTTGGGATCTTCGACTGCCTTCAGGAAATTCTATTTCTTTAATTCAAATATGAAATATGGTTTGTCAAAGGAGATTATTTTGGAACTGTTAAGAGCATTTGTGAGCTAGAGGTGAATGTTATTTATTAGCTAAGTTTTTGAGTGTGCAAGTCTTGGTTCCTGGGCTGACTGCAATGGCTTGGTTGCTGCCTGTATCTTCAGTTTGTAGGGCTTTATATCCAGCGTGATAACCTACAGTGCTTTTTTGTTTTTTGATTTATGTGGTGCCTAAACTAACTTGTGATCTACCAGGCTTTTCTTATGGCACCTTGGGGACATTATATGTGCTTCGAATTTTATTTTTATTTTTATTTTTTCATTTCTTGGAGTAATTTCATGGATGGGCCTGTAGCTTAGCTGGCCTATTCAAGCCGGCTTGTTTATTCTCATCAACGACTTCGTAATTTCTTGTATATATTTATAAATATCTAAACTGACGCAAACTTCTCCCATAAGTTACAGGTCCCAGTAAGGGTGTTAGTTTGTTTGTAGTTGTTTTTTATAATGTTTTTTATTTAAAAATATAATAAAATTATTTTTTATATATTTTAAAAATTATTTTTGATATTAGTATATTAAAATTATTTGAAAATAAAAAATTAATTTAAAGTAAAAAAATATAAAAAATAAAAATTTTTAAAAAACATTTTTAAAACATAAACACGGTGATGGAGAATCTTGCATAATTCAAGCTTTCAATACATTTCTAGATGAAGTCTTTATCAGTTTCCATTACCTAAACTAATTAATTGAGTTTTTCTCTCGTACACACTGTGTGAAACCTTTTTTTCAGGGAACCAAAAGGTCCATATGACAAGCTATGTCGATCCTAAATCACTTTGGATTTATTTATTTGTTCTGTTCTCTCGATTGCCTTTGTCTTTGAAGAAGAAGAACTGGAACCTCGCTGGTTAAGATGTTAATAGATTGATTTTGGCATCTAACTGAACTGAATTGTCGAGGTCTGTTACTGCTCTCACTCGAAATGTTCATGTGCTACAGCAGGCATGACCTTGATGTTGATTTGTAGAGATTAAATTGACCCACTTTGCATTTTTTTGCATTTAGATCGAACCTTAATGTTAATCAAAGAGAAGAAAAATAAAAAATTAATTTGAAGTGTGCAGAAAAATACAAAATAAATAATTATTTTAAAACACAAAAACAAACGTGTATTTCCTCCATTCTATTTGGTTTTTAACATGATGATGTCGGCAACAGGCCGGAATGACATGGTGCCACTTAGCTATAATTTTAAGAAAGCCTCCATCAATTGTCTTCAGAATTAGGATTACAGGTTCACTCTCCAGATTTGCTAGAGAGATTATCGCTCCGTGACCACCTTTGTTGATGATACTCTACATAGTATTCAGACATGTCATCTGCCTTCTTCCACATGCAGTTGATCAGTCGTTGTCTTCCCACGCTGGCATAGCTTTTATGTGTCATCTGCGAAGCAGGGTGTGCTGGATACGCTCAATCTCACCAGGACTAGAAAATAAACCGAATGCTTTGTCACTAATGGAGCTGTTATGACAGTGTCCTTTCCAACACTTCTTGCATTCGCAGGATGTTTCAGGAACGTATGATTACCTTGGCTCTCACTTCTTTCTTTTCAAGTATATTTGATAGGGAGATGTAATACATTACATCTTTTATTCTCCTTTCCCATAAGAATGAATTTATTTCGCTGAACTTACCACTTTGACATAAAACATACCTCCAATTAATCTGATTATACATTTTATTGAAGTATCTTTCATCCTGCTTATTTTTAAAAGTGTTTTTAAAAAAATTAAATTTTTTATTTTTTATTTATTTAAAATTAATATTTTTATTATTTTTTAATTATTTTGATGTGTTAATATTAAAAATAATTTTTACAAAATAAAAAAATATTATTTTAATACATTTTTAAATAAAAAACACTTTAAAAAACAATTATTACCACACTTATAAATCATAAATTTGTTGCTAATAAGAGATCAGAAAAAGTGCTAAACAATCCATCTCCTTTGCTTTGTAAGAAGAAATTCAAATATTGATGGAATCCGGTGCATTAGTACTGGTATGAGTATTTAGGTGGTGGCCAAGTGGTAAGAACTTAGAATCAAGAGGTTTGCTCCCTCTGTGATCTTAGATTCGAGTCCTTGGTTACTCATATGATGACCACTGGAGGCTTACATAGTCGTTAACTTCAGGGCCCGTGGGATTAGTTGTGGTGCGCGTAAACTGACCCGGACACCCACGTTGATCTAAAAAAACAAAAAAAAATTCAAATACTTGTTAAAATTATGTACAATCATAAAAATAAATAGGGTTTTAAGTTTCTCTTTAATATTACTATCCAGTTGTATTTTTTAAAAAGGATTATTTTTAAATTAAATTTTTAAATCTTTTTAATGTGTGTTGTTGTGAAAAATAAATTTTAAAAAATAAAAAAATATTTGTAATATATTTAAAAAAAATGTAATTCACTAAAATAGTTAGAGGAGTGGGACCGCTGCTGTTGGCATTTGATGCAAATAAGTCGTCGACTTGAGCCGTATTTAGGAAGGGTTAGGTGAGCGAGCGCGGGAGTGAGTCCCAGTCTCAGCTTAACGTGCCTGACTTTGTTAGCCCACCAAACATCAATTGAATATCTTAAGTTTTATCTGTCCAAAATAACATTAATTTTTCTTAAAAATGGAATAGTATTTCCAACCCCTCCAATAGGATTAGTTGCCGAGGAACAAGTATCTTAACACGTCACCCAATGATATTATGCCAGCTGCAAAGGGTCAAAACGGAGCGTCCATTTTTTTGTCGTCATTTTCTTTTGGAGTTTGGGTGGGGGCTTCCGGTCAGTAGGTACGTGTCGAGACCTCTATGGTTCAAGGTAGAAACTGGAAAGACTGTTTTAAATACAGATGGCACGTGCTCACTGGTGCTACTAACCGTAGCCCCCTATGTGGGTTTTTTGGCTTTTTAATTATTCTTTTATTGTTAAATTGTTTAAATATATTAATATTAAAAATATATTTTTAAATATAAAATATTTTAGAAAACAATTACGCAAAGAAAACGGAGTCTAGAATTGTCAGTGGGGACAGTTTTTTTTCTTTTAATTTCAAAAGGTTTTTGTCCTATTCTGCTTTTTTTGTTGTTGCGTTCTATCTGTTTAACACGTAGTGCTGCCCTTGTACAAGTGTCTTCAGAAATCCACCTTCTGATCCTTGAGGGAGGGATATATGTGTGTGGTGCCAGCTTCAGCGAAAGGAAGGAATACTTATTTTTAAGCAAAAATAAAAGCTAAAACTAAAAGAATTTATGGTTTTAGAGTGTTTTTGTTACTGTAATAGTTTTTGTGATTGTAATTTAAAAAATTATTTTTAATTAAAATTAATTTAATATTTATATATATTTAATTAAAATTGAGATTGAATAAAAAATAATTTAATATATTTGATTAAATATACCTTTTGATTTGAGATTATAAAATAATTAATAAATAAATAATATTTTATATCAAATATTTTTTATTATTTCCTTAATTTATTTATAATTTTATTATATATGAAATTTATTTAATAATGATTACAGTTTTCATGGTTTTTTAAGCATGCAATAAAATCAAGTAAATTATCATTAGAAATAAAATTAGAATTATAATCAAATTTCACAAATGTTATGTCATTATACAACATTTTTTTAATTTATATAATGTTATTAAATAATATTAAATACTAGTTTTTTAATAAAAAATATTTTTTTTTATCATATCAAACACAATACACTAAATAATAAAAATACTGCTCACGTAAACAATATATTATAATCATAATATTGTTCATGTAAACAGTATTCAAGTAAATTATACACCTGTTAGATATAAAAAACAACTCTCAGTTGCTTTGTAAGAACCAGTGTTCCAACAAAAAAAAATATATGAATTCCACGTAAAACAGTCACTCACATTTTAATGTTATCAAATATAATGTTTACATGGTGCGTTTTAAGAGCAGAAACTACCTGTAAATAAATACCTTCTAATATTTCTTAGTTTTCACGTGCTTATTAATTATTAGTGATGTTATTGTTGAATCAATAATGCTGATTTTCATTATTTATTTTGGCCAATTGCATTTTTTTTTAAATTTCAACATTTTATGTAATGGTTTTTTTATATATATAATTTATACATTGATAATTCCTTCTTCTTTTTTTCATATTATTTTCAATTTATGGTTTTTAATAAAATTTCAAATTTAAAATTAAGACCAACTTGATGAAATAATATTTAAACTTATAATGTAAAAAATTAAAAGGAGAATGATCAAGATAAAAAAAAATCCCAATTCATCCAAAAATACTTTATTTACTCATTTTTTGTCCCTTTATTTCTGGATTTCATATTTAGATCTTGAAACATTATTTTTTTCTTCACAGTCCCTAAGTTGCTAAAGAGAAAGTGATCGGAAAATTAAGAAGAGAGAAAATGATTGGTTGGAAACATTTCAATTATATATATAAAAAATTGATCTTAGTGTTATTAAAAAAAAATTATGAGAAGATTCATTTTAAGGAATTTTTAAACTTTCATCTCGCAAAAAAAAATTAATTGGGGCTAGGAAAAACGTTTCTAGTTATTTCATTTAGTGTTTTTTTAAGAAATTTTTTTTTAAAGAAAAACAATAGTCTAGGTGCATTGACTTGAGTTACTAAGTCCAAGTACATGGATTTATTTTTAAAAGCTTAAGTGCTGGGTCACGATGCTTGTCTAGTTTTTTTTTATTTAAAAATAAATATTTTAATTTTTAATTTTTAAAAATATATTTTGTATATTATTTTATAAAATTATTAAATAAATTATAAATATATTATTTATTTATACCATTCATTATTTTCAATATTTTTGAATAAGATCATCAAAGTTTTTTAAATTAAAAAATATTTTTTTTATACAACCCATCACAACCATTTTTGTAGTTTATTCAATTTCTTTACCTCAGGTTTCAATTCTCACTATCATATTATTAGATAAAAAAACTGCATAAAATTTTATTAAACCTAGCTAGGTCAATAATTAAATTTATGAGTTCGTAAATTAATTAGAATTGGTATGAATAGCTTAGAGATTTTATCATCTTATTATTAAAAATCAACATTTCAAAATAATTTTTTAAATCAACTAAATTTTAATTGATAATCTAACCCATGTATGTATAGGAGATTTTTATCTGTGCATGTCTCTCGTTTTCATGACTTGATATTTAGTTGTGGTATAATTTTTTTTTTAGCATTTATTTACATATATAATCATTCATTTATTTTATTATACATATACATTATATTTTGAAATCATAGTGCACTTTTCTTTCATAGAAAAATCATTGGTCTCAACCATATGTTACTTAAAATGTACTTAAAATAGTGAAATTGATTATAAAAAATATGTGGTGCATATTGTTTTCAAATTCAACTTTTTCAGTTGAAAAGAGTAAAGGAAGCTATATATTCAAACCGATATAACTCGATTTTAGATTTTTTTTAAAACCATCATTTTTCTTTTAAATTTCATAGTTTTATATTTTAATCCTCAGATTTTATTTTTATTATTTTAATCCTTGTGTTATAAGAGATGATAAAGAAAATCACTAAAAAAAAAACAAATTTGATTGATCATATTCTAATAATAAAAAAATCAATTTTAATATCAATGAATTTTTTATAGAAAGGCTAGTCCATTTTATAGTGTTTTTGCCCATCAATGATATTGGAAAAAAAAATATCAAGCCTTATTAATATTTGGTTTGATTTTTAACTTTTTAAGAGGTTTTAGAATTTTTTAAAAGGATTTTAGATTTTTTGAAGTTTGAAAGTGGATGATTTAGGTTTCTGGGATATTTTAGAGATTTGTTTTTTGTTAAAATAACTTTAAAATTAACCTTATAAAGTCAAAATCATTTTTCCTAATTTTCTGGCCACTATAAATGATGAGAAAATTGTCAAAATAGATAATACTTCATCTACTATAATTTTTTTTAATATTGGATAAATAATACATCATCTACTCTATATAAAAAGATATAAGTGCATAAGGCATGTTTGTCGAGGTCACATTTATGGGTACCTACCTCATTGTTTTTTTAAGTCAAGTATGTGAGCCTAACCTTGAGAACTATAATACTTTTTAATAAATTTTTAATTAATTTAATAATTGCAATGCTATTAAAAAAATCACTTGTTTATTTTATGCTTTTTAAATAAGTTTAGATTTTTTATACTTGTATTTGCTTCATTTTTTAAATAGTTATATAGAAGCCTAAGATGTTATAAATGGAAAAAAGTTGCACATTAATATTCAATGGGAGTTAAATAGTCTTTTTATTGTTGGTTTTAGTTGTTTTTGATTTTATCATATAGCCACATAAAAATTATGATTCTTTAGGTTCAAAGTTCTTTTTAATATTATAATGAGTTTTTGCTTAAAAAAATGCTACTAATAAAAAAATATTTTCATAAAAGAAAATAAGTTAATAAGGAAATGAGAGTATTGCTTCTATAAATAAAAAATTTCACTCATTTATTTAAATTATTGAGATTCTAGTGAATTTATATCTCAATCATCTTGGATTTTTAATAGAAAAAAATGTTAATAATAAAAAAGAAGTTTTTCATTAAAAAAAATGAATAAATGAAGAATATGGGCTTCAGTTTAAGAAATGTATTTTCTTTTCCATAATTGAAATCTTTCAAACTCTTATGAGCATTACATTATGATGAGTTTTTGCTAAAACAAATGCTACTAATAAAAAAAATGTTTTAATAAAATAAAAGTTAATAAGAAAAGGGGAGTTTTGCTTATATAAATAAAGATTTGCACTCCTTTGAATTATCGAGATTCTTGCAAATATTTATCTTAATTATTTTGATTTTTTATGAAAAAAATGTTGTCAATAAAAAAAGCTTTCATTATTTATTTTAACTGTCATATAATTAAATAAAAATTAGATTAAAAATCATCAATTGCATTTTACAGGCACAAAACGCTAAAAGCTAGCACGCGCTCGCACGCGCTCGCACTCACACTCTACTTCATGCCTAAACACATTATTTTTTTGTTCTTTCTTAGTTGATATCAATATTCAAGATCCAGGGAAGTTCCTACAAGATTGTCGTCCTTTATTGAATTTATCGATCGACCAACAGCTGTAGAGTGCCGCATAGTAAGCTTTCACGTATTCCATTTTTAGCACTGTTCTGACGTAGACTACACTATCTTACCAAAATGCAAGTAGAGATAGAGTACACACACATATATATATTTATATTTATATTTTTTTTATAACTATAAAGTTTGCAAATGGGAAGTAAAAGAAAAACGGGCGACAAAAGTGATGGAGACACTTCAGTGACAGTGACCACCATTTTTATTTGTATTAGGCGGAGGCTATCATTAGCATTTCTTTCTGTATGGGTAAGAATGGAGCAATGGGCCAATCTAAAATGGCGGAGTAGCAAATAAGCTACATGGGGGGGGGCGTTGAGCAGTCTAATGTACAGAGAGAGAGAGAGGGAGAGACATAGGCAAGTGGAAACTTCAAGCCATTCGCATAAAGAAATGTCCAACACAAGGCAGAGACTAGATGCCAGAGAAGGGCAACCTGACCTAAAATGAAGGCGACGGGGGGTTGAACACGTTGGATCTACCGGGTCAATTTTGTATTGGTACGTGGAATCTGGGGGCCAAGATGGTAGAGAGAAAGGATCAACTCGAAGTCGCTGTCATGAATTCTTGTCGTTTTTCAGGACATGTTTACAAATGCAGCCAGTGTCCTTGTGTGAACTAGAATCTGGGAAAGGATAGAACATTGACCTTTGAAAGTAAACATCAAAATCATAAAACGTCCTTGTAATAATCATTATATCCCAACCTCTGTTTACTTGGAATTTGGGGGTGCCGGGATGGTATTTTGATGTAAGGTAACGTGACGGATTTGAGGTGGTAATGAGCCGGACAACGTCTTCGCCAGTGCCTGGGGCAGTCAGGGTTGGGTCCAGATGTTGTTTTCTTGAAAGGTCCTGACCGCTGAGTCCTTAGTTAGGTCCACAGGCTTCAATCTACAAACAGATAGTTCCTCAATGGGCGTCCGAGTCGGGCCTCGGATCCAGTAACTCTTTAGTTCACTTTAACGGGGCTAAGTGGCTCCACGATCCTCGAATAGGAAAGAGATACAAAGATGGGCCTGGACGTTTGATCGGTTGATCTTGTAGCAGAAATCTTCCTAGATAAAAAACTCAAAACAATTTGAGTACGGTGGAGAAGTGAGGGAAATAATTGAGATGGTTAGAGACAAGCCCATGTTTTTGGAGAATTTCGTACTGTCAATGGCTTTACGAATCTAACTTGTTATTTTTACAGTCAAGGTAGTAATTCATCGGTTTTATTGACATGGGTTTGTGTTTGGTCGTTATAAATTCTTAATTAATCGTTTCTTCTTTGAATTTTTATGGTTCTTTCATCTCAACGGGTAAGAAACAAAATAGTGTGTATTCCATATGAGTATTATTGCCATCTAATGAAAGACACCAAGACTAATACGGTTCCATTAGCCTTTCAAATTCTTAAAGCTAAGCAAGGAATGCCTGTTTGCCACTTTCTAGCCGATGATTTCCTTGTTTGGGTTCATGTTAAAGTTGCTGGTGTTGCATAAGTTGGCTATCCCACTTGCTGTAACATGGATTATACTTGCTTTTGATGAAGCTTTCTAGATTGTACTATTAAGATGATGAAGCTGGGTTTCTAGAGTTTGTGGCTAGCCAGTCGGGTGATGATTTACATTACTAGATGTGATGATTTACACTACTAGATTAGAATTTGATATTATATAGATGATCTAGTGTATAGTTTCATGAACTAATAAAATAAATTTAAATCCAAAAAAATATGAAATGGTCAGGATTAAATTACTTTTTCACAATAATAATAAATATAATCGTTGAGTCATACTCAAATTTTATTGATGATTTTATATGAAATTTTTTCTAGAGTAACCACTGCATGATTGAAGGAATTATCGGATCTTTTAAAATTACTTTTTGAGCACTGGTAATTCTAATATGGTAATTTTTAGTATTTTTTTTGTGTTTTTTCGGATTGTGTGATTTAATTTGGAGTTTTTTTTACCTTTATGATTTCATATTCCTAGTTGTTTAATTGCTATCTGCAAGTAGAATAGGTTTTTGCAATTTCTAAGATGTAAAGTTGGCAGGGTTGAAGTGTGAAGCTAGTAGTTACAATGCCTTGGTAATGTCTATCACCTGTTTGATAAAATTCAAATGAAAAGGGCAAATTATAATTATGGTAATTTTATAATTTTACTAGATGTTTACAAAGATTATGTTTTATATCGTGTTCCTAAAATGAGAAGGACCTGCAATAAGGTTTAGGAAATACTTTGCAAGATTTATATTAGCTTTTTAGTTGGTTTAGAATTATTTTATTTTATTTTATTTTATTATTATTTATTTAGAATTGTTTAGGAAGGTTTTTTTCATTTATTATAAATAAAATTATTTAAATTATACTTAAGTGTTAGTTTTTTATCATGATATTTTAAATAAATTTATATTTCAAATAATACAATATTTTTTAATGTAGCAGAAAAAAGATTCAATGACGCTTCCACAAAGACATCAAAAGACAATATTTAACCATTGCACGACGCACATGCTTTGTTCAAAAAGGGCGTCCAACATCTACCAGCTAACACAACTTTTTTTAAATGTTTTATATTATTGACAGGTAAAAATACCCCTAAATTCACCTAAAATAACAAAAAAAATCTTGATAAAAATAGTAAAATGACCCTCAAAGAAAGCTTTGATGTTATTTTAACATAATAATATTAAATTACTTTTATTGTTTATTTAAAAAATAAAATGACGACGATAAGAACTAATTTTTTTTTTATATAAGAGGTTATTTTAATAAATCTATTGTGAAAAATATTAAAAAAAATTGTGCACCCAATATTTTTTTAAAGATATTTATGTCACTTTAAAAGATAAAAATACCCCTATTCCAAGACTTTATTTTTGCGATGAGAGGGGTAAAATAGAAAAAACATTGTGGACTCACATGCATAGTGTTTTCCCACTTCTTTTAGAGTTTCTTTTAAAGTTCTTCTTATGGTGATATAATTATTTAAATGTTCGAAGTTAAAAATAGTCATCTCATTCGTCCTTTTGACCTTTTTATCACTTGGTACGACCATCGAGACAGAAAGTCCAAGCTCAAACTGATCAGCTGAGTACACCTAAAGGTATAGCTTACAGGCACCATAGCAGGGAGCAGTATGCAGTGCTGTATCTAAACTTTAAGAGGTGGAAGGATGACCTGGATTCTCGTAATACAGGGGAGGATGCGAACAGGAGCAAGAAATAAACAAAGATAGAGGTCTCACTGTACCTGTTGCTCTCACTAATTACAATGCTACAACCTATACTTAACAAGTTCTTAGGTGCTTAAAAAGTCCTCTCCTCGGTGATCATGCAGCATTAAATTATAGTAAAACTTTGAGGTGTCAAATTACATATAGGAGAAAGTGTACCATGACAGATGGGCTGTCTAGAAAAAAAATTCAAAAAATGGAGAACGTTACCCACGCAAGCTCCGGCGTATGTTTGTTTTCTTCACTTTACAGAGAGAGTATGACTGTATCAGTATCTCCCACTCTCTCTCGATCCAGTCACCAAATTGACTTGAGTATCAAAAAGCTGCCTTCTAAATTATAATAAAGTTTGATTAACCCCTTTTCTTCCCCACCTTTCAACTGCTCCCGCAATTGACACGCCACCACACGAACCCCGTGTAGATGGAGATAGGTGGCACGTGACCATGCATTTTTAAAGCTTGAGGATCCATATGGATACAATTGGACATGATGGTGCTTGCTGGAGAGCAAATTAAGATGAGAAAATGTTGATTAATTTAATACTATTACTGTTGGGTTTTATTTTATTAGCAGCTAGTGTTTGATTGGTGAATTATTATACGATTCAGAGGGCGGAGTCGACAACATGGGTTGCAGATGCAGGATTTGACATTTACGTGTTGTTTCTATCGATCTCACTTCGCGCGCGAGCTCTCCCTCTCTCCCCCCCTGTCTATATATAGATACACAATTTTCAAGACTGTGAAAGCGTTGAAATATGGAGCCAGTATCGTCCTCTCCGTTTGTCATTCTGATATACAGTAGATAGAGAGAGAGAGAGAGACATGGTGGGGGAGCCTTGGTTGTGTTATAGAGGTGATAGCAAACATGGCAGCACGTCTTGCGGGCACCATCCAGCTCAACCTCACATGAAAACAAAGCCTAGTTGTTTTCACCGAGTAAGGCTGTGCAAGTTCCATTATCTACTAATCCTTAAGGCTAATTAATTGTGATTAATCATTTCAGGAATCAAATGGCCACAGGTAACATTTGCAGGAGAAAAAAAAATTGACGAAAAGAATCACCCTGCATGCATGACCCCTCCCTAATCAAGGCTGCTGTGAAGATTGAGGAGCAAATCATAGCAGCATTTTGATGAACGGCAATATAATTATCCATTGTCATACTGTTTCCATTGACTTCTGTGAATGTCAAATGTTAAGAATCTCGTCGCTTGATTTCCCGGCCGAAAGTCTTGTCCAATAAAGTGCTAATAAAATTCACAGGAAAATCTTCGTTTGTCAAGAAAGCAAAAGCTAGATGACTATGAAGTATGAACAGCGCTGGGCCAATCTTTACTTATCATTGAAATAAATGTTAAAGAGACAACGTTTCAGGTGAGGTATCTTTCAGCACTGCAACATGCATTGACAATTTATGACTCCAAACCATGAGTGCCCAGCATCGTCTCGAGCATGATTGACGTGTGACCAAATAGGTAATTAGACCCTCATGATCCATTCCACTAACAATTTCAGTCTCTGGGGGCCTAGAGGAGGAGACATGCAATTAAATACTCAGAGCGACGACACGGGGAAGAAAATGGACCATATGTAAATGTTAGAAGGCGATGTGCATAGGAAGATGATGGACGTGCCAAGTCTCTATCTGGACACCAAGAAAGTAGATGACAGTTTTTAATAAGCCAAAGAAATCTTTATTTCAAGGTCACGCCCGATTTGTTTCCTTCCATCAATAATTATAGATTTGATCACGTAGTAATACAGCTATGGTTGATTGATTTTCTTAAAGAGCGCAAGTACCCACGTCAACTTGGATCACAAAGTATGGAAAACTCTAGCGGTAAATAAATTAAAATATTTTATTCATCTACAATAAAACAACGCAATTATAAGTTAGGATGCTGATGATGTTTGATGCAGTGCTGGATGAACAGCATGATCACAAGCCAATTGAAGAACATATATAGTATTTTTCCATTGTCTACAAGGATAATTTTTGTAGTTACGGAGATAGAAATAATGCTAATACGAATCTATTTTTTTATTTTTATTTTTATTTTATTATTTAATATTTAAATTTTTAAAAATCAAATTTTAAAATTTATTTTAATTTATTTTTTTATAAGATTGTCCTAGTATTATAACTTAGGTCAAGGTTTGGAGGCTTAAGTTAGCTAACATGAGTTTTTTTTAATTGATTTTTTTATCAATTTCATATATTAATATTAATATTAGGTTAATAAAAAATTAAGGTTTAAAATTTGTGATCTTGCTTCTATAAAGTTATAATGATCTCATTACTTGAAGTCATGAGTTAGGTGGTTTAACTCTAATGACTCAAGTCTTTTTAGGTTATTTTTTGTTATTTTCTCTTAAATTTTATTCTATAATATTGTATTGATTGAGAATTAAACTTCATAATTTATTTAAATCATGATTTTAGCAGGTTAACTTGAGTTGATTCAGATTATTTTTTTAATCTTTTTTTAATTGATTTGGTTTTCAATTTTATATTTCAATATTGGTTAATTTATAATCAAATTTTATAATTTATTTTAATTTACTTTTCATGAGATTATCACAGTTTCATGATTCAGGTAATGAAGTTGGTGGGTTGATTTAAATTAACTCAAGTTGATTCAAAATATATGTTGTCATCTCAATATTAAAAAAAATATCATTTGAAGTTTTCTTAAGTTAAACTATATTTTTAACAATTATCCAAGTTGTTTTTTAATCCACTAAGTTAACTAGGTCGTATTAAATTATTCTCTACACAATTTAAAGTTTTTTTAACTAGAAAATACATTAACAATTCCTAAATATTTTTTGAATTTTTAAAAGTAATTACCCTAAAATAAAATAAAAAAAACTTGGTGAGGGAGGTGTAAATAAGTCTTATTGTTTGTTAATGTTTAGTAAATTGACAAATAAGCTTTTAAAGTGAAAATAAGAAATTAAACCACAAAATCAAGGGCTTATGGGTTTTTTTTATAATTATCGGGATAATCAAGGACATATATGTCCTTTTATTTAAATTAAATATTATTTAATTAAGAAATATTGTTGTATAAGTGGCGCGCATTTAGGGTAACACGTGTGACGCCTTCTATTGGCAAAAAATATCCTTATATTGTGTCATTAGATGAACTATAACATCATATTCCTTCTAATGTGGTGTGTGTCGATGATTGTTGGGTGGTTTCTTGTCATTTAATGTTTTTTCTTATTTTTTCTCTCTTCTATCTAAAAAATACAAGTTGATCTTTTTTTTTTGTATTTCGACTTCAATCCTTATTATTTTAATTTTCAGTTTTTATCTTTGGAATTTTTGTTAAAATTTTATTTATTTTTAATTTAATCCTTAATTCTAATTTGTCGAATATATATATATATATATATATAATGTTTTTTAATTTGATCATTCTTTTAATTTTTATTTTTTTTCTTTGGTTGTTTTGTTAAGATTTTGGTAGTTTTCAATGTCATCCTTCAATCTAAGTTTTTGGTGTTTTTTTTTGGTTCTTATTCTTTTTATTTTTTGTCCTTTTATTATTTTTTTGTTTTCAATTTAACCTTCCAATAAAAAAAAATATTCTTGTCCTTTAATTTATTTTTAATTTTGATTTTCACCCTGATATTTTAATTTTAAGTTCTTATTTGAGATATTTTTATTTAATTGATTTTATATCTTGGTATCATCCTTTAATATTTGATTTGTTGAGAATTGAACTTCTTTGGTTTTTCAATACATGGTATTTCCAGTTTAATGATCTGTGTTATGGATCTTAAAAGTTTTTTATCGTATGGTTTTCAAACTCGATTTAAGGATCAACTCACAAAAAGTCTTAGGTCATGGATTGGGAGAGTTAACTTTTTTTTTTATATAAAAACTATAAAAAGATCAATGGATTTTGATTAAGTTTCCCATGGTTAATTAGGTTACTAGTTAACTCTTATTTTTAATTGAATCATAGGAGGTCAATTCTCCTTTTATTTTTATAGAAACTCGACTTGATCTACCTTTAGATCATCTAAGTCATAGGCCAAGCCTTCATGAAGGGTCAATTTATAAAACAATTATATATTGGGTTCTCCTAATTATATTACTTGAATTAAAGATTTTACATATTAACTTAAGGTATCTCATTTTTTATTATGCAAGTACATATTTATAATGTAATCTTGAATTTATTTGATTTATTTTTTTTATTTTTTAATCTAATTATATATTTTTAGAGAATTTTTTTCGTGTTATCATGATTATTTTATATGTTTACCATTGTTGCTAATTTTTTTTATCTTCTTATTAAAATAAAATCGATTTATTGATATATATATATATATTATTTCTTTGAAATGGGCAAACAGTGCCTCAACGGTGCTTTTTTCACATGAAAATGCAGAGTGGAGCGGCGGCCCATAGCTAGTTTTGACCTAAAGAAGAAAAGAAACGTAGAGTCGCCGAGGAATTGGAATGGGGTAAAAAGCCAAGGTGAAAAGGAGAGCGTGGACCCCTGACTCCATATGTCGGTCATCGCCTTGAATTTCTCGCCCTTGTCTCAAAAGTGACACGGCAGACGAGGGTCCATCTTTCATTAAAAACAAAAACCTTAATTGTTTTAAGAAAAAAATTCTTCTGCTTTCTATATATTACGGAGTATATGTATATTATATTTAATTTTCTTATTCATTGTGTGTGTATTTATATTAACCGGGCTTTCCATGATCGGGCAGCTCAATAACTCAACCACTCCTCTGACCCAATTCTAGGCCTCCTTTACTTTGATTCCTTTATATATTATTGACAATATATATATATATATAAAACAGCTTCTTTGGCATAGTACGAAAGTCACACCTTCCTGTGGTCCATGGTGGGTATTTAAGCCACCGTTAAACATTATTGTACTATCTTTAGAAAAAAAAAATAGTTTTAAATTATTTTTTGATATTTTTTATGTATTAATGTTAAAAAATAAAAATTTTATTTTAATATAATGTCAATTAAAGTTTTTTAAAAAACAACTTTTACTTATGAGATAAACATTTAATTTCTAGATATTTTACGTATTACAATACACAGAACAGTCACAGTAAACAATGTTCATGTATGATAACACCATCCAGCCACCCTAGCTAAAAACCTAAAGGTGGGTTTCCCTTGCGTACATGTTCAATCTTGTACAAGGTGTTACCATTGCAGATACATGGCAAATCCAACGGTGGTTAAGGGTTTAAACGACAAAGATGCATCTATCATGAAGTTCATCGATTCATGTCGGGCCGTGTTTAAAATAGTTTCAAAATATCTTTATTTAAGAATACATTAAAATAATAACTTTTTTAAAAAAATTATTTATAACAGAAAAATAATTTGAAAATATAAAAAAATAATTTGAAAAAAAAATAAAAAATTTAAAAAGCTATTCTGGAATGTAAAAACGAACGCAATATTCGGAGAGCATTATTTGAACGAAAATGAATGAATGACTTTATGATGGAAGTACTAGTATTTGTGGGAAAAAATGCTTTCATTTTAATACAGAGAGAGGGAGGGAGAGAGGGAGAGATAAAGATGCATGGGGTCGTGGTCATTTCTGGAACTGAGAAACCCCAGCTGGTAGGGTCGGGTCTGCGTCTCTCTTTTGTCTTTTTTAACGTTTGTTTTCCACTCCTTTTAATCTTCTTATAACCCTCATACCATATCATTCTCTTCATTATCTCATTCATCATCCACAATCTCTCCCCCCCCCCCCCCAAGCCCCCCTTGAAGATAGGCGAGACTCATGGGGGATAGAGAGATAAGAGACTAGTTAGAGAAAAACCCACGTACCCGCACGAACATACACACGCAATCAAATTCCTTGCAAACAGAGGGAGCTTCTTTTTTTGAGGGGAATGTTGTCTGGCTCGAGGACTCTTTCTTGATGAGTCTAATCAAGTTTTCTATCTTTAGATCTAATATCTTAGATCATGTGTTAGGGTCGTCGGACCAGGCTTCATTCCCCCCAATTATTGCTGCCATTATAGGTTTCTTCGAGGATTCGATCATGGTGTGCATGTAAGGGTTTTATTTTTACTTCAATTGCTTTTATATTTCTTAGTCTCTGCAGATAGAATAAGCAGTTTTTTAATCATTGGTTTTTCGTTTTAGGCTTTAGGGTTGTTAGTATGTATGCAGATTGGTGTAATCATGTTCCCCCCTACCAATCTCCAATGTTGAGAACAAAAAAGTCTCATCATTACTCTTTGTTCAGGTTTTCTTTTTCCCTGATCATGTAATGATGGTTTTTTTTTTTTGCTGTCAGTCTAAAAGCCTCCTGTAGTTCATTATTAGGTAGATATTTCCCATGATAGCTTTGTGTATCTGATCTGTCTGTTTGTGCTATTTTCAGATCTGGCTTTGAACTTTTGGAAATATTTCTTCTATTCTTCCTTCTTGCTTTATAGGGTCACATGCTACAGCTGTGGCTCCGATCTCAAAATGAATATATTTTACAAAGGCAAGGTCATGTGCAGTGTGAAGATGTACAAGCAAGAAAGTGATGCACTTTCTGTCCTTGTTTGGAAGTCTCTCAATTCTTTAGAGAAAGAGATACAAAACTTGATGGCACTAAAGATTTAGACGCCCTTGCATACTCTTGATATGATTTTTAGATTCAAAATCTTTGCTCGGATATTTGAAGTTTTCCACAGTAGTGCCCTTTCTTCCTATGATTGTGCTTTCAGAAGATTGTTATTTTCTCAAATCTAAGCTAAATATGTGAACATCGGAGACTTCCTATGCATGGCTGCCCGCAGTTTGAAAATGTGTTATTATTCTACCTGGCCTTCTTTTCTCTGGGTTCAGTAGTAAACATTATACCTCTTTTTTTTTTTTTTAAAAAAAATTATGCTTTCCCTTGAAAGAAATGCTATTTACATGCCAAGCTATAATAATACTTTGAAATGAGAACAATTATGTCATCTCCAGGAGTTTGTGCCCGAGTGTTGTGTGTCATTGTCAGTCACGTCATGGAAGGAGGCTGTCTTGGCAAAGTTATCTCTCAATTGCAATCCTATTTCTTTTTAAAGACGAGCTATTGGCTTAAAGCAGCAAGTCCCATTTTCTTATTGCTCACAAATTCTATTTTTGTTTTTTAGTTTTTACTTCATAAGACAGGAAATGGTAAGGAAACTATATTGGCGAAATTACAATCTCCTCAATTAAAGCCCTAATTCTTTCTCAAGACGAGCTACAGGTCCAAGGTTATAAGTTCTTACACCTTATAGCTCAAAAATTAAATTCTCTTTTGACAGATCAATACTGATCTCAATTTGATTTTAGAGGTTACGTGTTAAATAGCAGGTTTATAAAGTCTCCACTCAATGTGGATTTACATGTCATGCTTCTCCAGCGAAAAGCTTGGTCGGTTTCTAGAGGAGCATTATGCTGGTAAGACCTCATGTTTTCAGTGAGTTTTTCTCTATTTTTTGTGAAGCTATTGTTCATTTTTCAGAGTCAACGTTAATGGGAAGCTATGACATGGGATGTTGAATGTTGGTTCTATCTTGCTTGCCTCGTTGCCCATTATTAGCCTTACTTTCCTCATGTGAGCTTAATAGATGAGATCCTTGCTAAAAGATGAAAACAAAAACAGTAAAGTACGATCTGAAATATGGCAAAAAGTGTCGCATTATACTGTAGGCAAATATAGGTATATATGCCAGTTGTATATGGGCCTAAATAATCCTGTTTCTCTCCTTCGCACAAGCATACATGGGAGCACAAAATGATAGAAAATCACAGAGCAAAAGCATGGCAAAAGGTCACGAGGAGAATGAGCCACATGAATACCAGTTTATTCTATGTCACTGAGCAACTTGGGAAGCAAACTCCATTTTTTAATGTTATTACAGATGTCAGCATTTGTACATTGAGATCAATCTGACCAATCTTTATGATTTTACTCCTGGATATGAGTGGTGCTTAATTAGACTTCTTTTTCTGTTTTTTGTTTTCTTCTCACCAACTTTTCCTGTTTCAGAATTTTTCCTCTAGCCCTTTGTTGAAAAGGGAATTGCATGTATGAATGCTGTCTCGCAAAGCTCTACCTTTTGGGAAATTGAATCTTTTGACCTTTGCAAACATAAAGCATCCCACTTTCTGCTATGCTTTTATCCTTTTATTTTTTTCCTTTAGTCTTTGATTTTATAGAGAGGGGCCATGATGATTAATTCCTTTGAAAGCTTCAAGACCACAATATCTTTCCATGGTGTGATTGGTATGTGTACAACCTGACCAAAACTTTATAGTAACTTTGTGCTATTGGAGCTTATAGTATATGGCTCCACGGTTATACAACAAAACTAGTGTAACCTAGACCTTTAAAATTAGTGAAGGATCCAATGCACGCATACAGCTTTGTCTTCGCCCCTTGTCCCTCGACAGTCAAGAGTCAGGACGGAGAGCATTAATTCTTATATGAACCTTATGTTGCGTGAATTGGGCCAATAGCAAAACTACAGTTTTTTTTTAAGCACTACAATCTTTCCTGTTACAGACTTTCTTGTTCACAACATCACTGTTGAATAATTTTTTTATGGGCAGCAAACATCCATAGTTGGACTCTCATTGACAAGAACTTTCTGGAATAAGTTCAACGCATCCAAGAACTCTTCGAATGCCTTCGGTGCTGGAGCTTAAATTCTTCTAATCCAAGAATAACACTTGTTTTTATATTGAATTTAAGTGAATCAATATTCTCTTTATTCTTACTGATAGTAATACAACCGCTTTATTTTTCGTTATTGACTAAAACATCTTACTAATATTTGACAAATTACAAAATCACGCGCTAAGATAGAAAAGTCTGAGGTCTAGCCATCAGGAAAATAATAAGTTTTGGGTTGGACGATTCCTTTGATACGTTGTTAAAACCTTTCTTTTTTACATGGATAGGCCAGTATGAGTTCAATCCTAGAAATCATTCTTTGCTTGTGAATTAATTACAGAACAGAAGTACGTAGTGGGGTTGCGTTTAGGCACTTAGCATTAGGGTACTTGTTAAGATTTGATCGAACCTTAGTTGATTTAACCTCTATACGCTAAATTAATGAATCTCAATTTCAAAATCCCAACTTCTGAACTCCTTTAACTTGACAAGGTGTTGCTATCTCTAATGGAAACAGGAGAAAAAAAAAAAAAAGGGTGTCATCTGTATATGGCAGATTAGAAACACATGATTTCCAGTCACCTGAATTCTTTGCATTAGATCCTTCAAGTCTGACAGCTCGTGGAACCAGTTTCGATAACCCTTCTGCTGTAGTTTTGAAAAGAAAAGGAGATGGAGAATCGTCTTGACAGATACCTCTAAACACTTGGAGCTCTAAGATATAAATTTTCAGAGAGTTAAATAACATTAAGCAGATTTTCCCAGGATCTAATAATTATGCCGAAGGGAAACCCTTCTTATCTGCAATGCTTTCGTGAACCATTGGATTGCAAATTACCGTGTCCTTTTTCTTTTCATTATTGGACATCTTCTTTTTACAATCGAGTAAACTCCTTTTCGCCTCTTATACGTTCATTAATATTCCACTTCTACAACAATATTTTAAACCTTTAAGATATTATCCTATAATTTTAAAACACTTCAATGTCACGCCTCTATTCATTAAATAGCCTAAAAAACTGAGTTTTCCGCTCGTTATTGATAATTAAGGGTAGAATCAAATCTTCTTAGAAATTATAATAAGGGTAGGGTAGCATTAGGAAAATCTGAACCATGGGGGTAGAAACCATAGATTAAAGAATCTAGAGGGATGCAAAACGAAAGTTACCGTTTACGGCTTGTATTTTGACCTATTCGAAAAAATGAGATTACACTGCAAGAGGCAACAAGATGGTTCAATCATCAGATCTCAGGAGGCCAAGCAGCATCACCATTATAATAATATCATGATCATTACAGACTTAGCTTTGACCGGTAGAGATAAGATGGAAACCTGCGGATATGTTGAATCAATGGAGTCCTGGAATTAGCCCTAGACCAGCTTCTCCATTTCCGTAATAAAAAGAAAAAGGAAAAGAGTCCAATAGAAGCACTAGACTCAGGTCCACTACGAGTCCAATCTATAAATCGATTTTAAGCTAGCAATAGTGTTGGGCTCGGCAAGTTTGTGGATCGGTGTTTCCTTAAGAAATATGAACTGAACTCGACAAAAGTGTTAATCGGACCCCAAAAAAACACCAAGGTTACAATAGAAGCCCATAGGAAATAGAGTAAAAGACCGATAAAATTACCGATCAACGAAGTCCTTCGACACTTCACGTAGCCATCAAAACTAAAATCTCACTGGCTACAATGGGAGGTCAAAGCAGTATTTTTGGAATCTAAAATAATTTGTGTTTGATAAAAGTAAAATCATTAAAATAATAATCTCTTTTAGTATATTATATAATTATTATTGTAGACATCGTGATCGAAACGGTTGCTGCCATGCAGCAGCAACAGCCATTATTGATATGGATATATCGTGGATGCAAAAGCCACGATATTATGAATTTTATATTAAAACTCATGGTTTGAAATTAATTAATTATTTTCTATAAGTATCGAACCTTAATATAAATATATAAGTTTTTAATATTTAACATGTAATATAACGATGGTCATTACACCACACTCACTCGTAATGTTCCATTTACCTGTGATTATATTCACATTTGCGATTACTGAATCACACGGTGCACAACCATTGACAAGATCTAGTCAATTGAATTTCGTTGCATAAAATAATAAAATTGTGATTCAAAAAGCAAAAGCATAAAATGAGAGGACACAGAACCCTTCTCTCTTTTTTTTCTTTTATTTATTTATTTATTCAAAAGCAAAGCACACTCCTCCACTTTGGATTGTTTTTCTCTTCTCTACTTCCTTGACCTTTACTTGCATTGGCTTTGCATCTTTCTGCCCTCATGGTTCTCATGGGTCTCCCTTTACTTGCATTGACTTTGCATCTTTCTGCCCTCATGGGTCTCCCTCTACTTGTTAGATATATGCGTGTTCAGGTGAAAAATATATTAGAAAACACGGCTTTACAAGAATGATTTGACTTGCACTCGATTAGAGAAGAAGAAGTGACGACAAAGTACAACATATTCGATATACTATTAATTTCTTGTGTAAATGTATGGCTGGGATGGATAAGATTGGTATGAAGAGGGAAAATGGATTTTTGAATCTCCATTAATTTGCATCTTTTTTTTACTGAAGATGTCTAGTTATTTACAATGTTTTATATGAAAATTATACTCTTAATTTAACCAACACATTATTCAATACAAAATGAAAATAACCGAATATTTTATTTTGAGAATCAAGTTTAACTCTCACGTTGTATTCTATTTTTTTCTTTTTCGCAATTAAGTTGTATTCTATCTTCTTTATAACTATATCATTGCTTTTTGTACGTACTGCAAAAAATAAAATTTCATATTCATTACTTTTTCTTTTTTCTAATATACATATTAGGTCAAGTATGTATCATCGAACTTGTTTTTTTTTTTTTAATCTTTATATAATTTCTGATTTATATATAATTAATTTGTTACATTTAAGCACTTGATTTTTTTTTATGAGGACTCATCACTTATTAATTTGATGCATTTTTTTATTAGTATTTATCGAGTGACATATTAATTTGTATAGAATTTTAGTCTAAAAAGATTATTTATAAATCGGTTTCCTTTACTGTCTTGTCATCCGTGTAATGTTGGGAAGGCATAAACAATGAATCTCTTTAGAAAACTCGCTCGCCCCCCTATGATTCGTGTCTTCAAGAAGAAGCTCTTAAATCTTTAAGAAATTCAAAACAAATGCTCTCGTATCTAGCCAACAGAAAGAAAAATGTAATTTCAGATTTTGAGATTTACCATATCATTAAAGATTCATGATTTCATAAAAAAAAGAAGAAAAGAAATCCCCTGCAGTATCTGCCCACCAATTTACGCTGCATTTATGGATCTTAAATTTATTTTTCATATCCTCCTTGAATTGTAATATTACTTTCTCATTTTGTGCACCTATTTTTTCTTTTCTTTTACTTTTACCTTAACTCCCTCCCTTCGTCCCTCCCTCCCTCCCTCTATCTCTCTCTGAAAAACGAAGGACAATGAAATGCAGCCAGCCTGATTACAGGACCTAGGGGTTTTATTATCCTGTGCCTGATCTTGTTCTTCCCGACTATGTTTGAACCAAAAGAGTTGAGCTCGTGCAAAGTACGTAGTCCCAGGATTCTCAATCTACTGTCAGTTGATTTTCATTCACCAGTTGACGGTCACAAGCATCCAAAGGGAAGAGCCCAAAGATGAGATAAAAATATAAGAAATGTAATTCAATCAGATCAAGATTGAATATCATATGTTTATCAACACGAAATACTTCAGTACAATCAATCTTTCAGATGAGTCTCGTACAAATTATTTATATCTGAATAGGTTATTTTGTTATTTATATATTTTTATAACCTCTCCATCCAGACGATGAATTAATGATAACAAATCATGGACTATGTCTTTTGTTATTGAGATATAATAAAAATAAATTTTTTAAAAAGTATTTTTTATTGTGATTAGTGTGGCTGAAATATATATTTAGTTTAAAGTTTGGTTTAACTTTATAGTCATGAAAAAAACATGTCAAAAGTGCTTAATTAAAAATTATGGTTTAATTTGATGTTATAGTACTGAAATGACTTGATTTATAATCTTAATTTTTAATTACATCAAAAGTAATCTTATAACCAATAAAATATTATAAAGAGATCTAAATATGTTATAATAATATTTTATAATTGTGTCATTAAACTTGCAGTAATCTTATCACGTACTTAATCCATTCGCGAAGACCTATAATGTCTTTGGATTTATAAATATAGAGCCACATCAGTTAGAAAATCATTGGGAATAAATCAGGATGACAATCGAACTCCATAAATGTTACATGTTGCATTGAAGTTCTTCTAATGTAATTATGAATTGCTATAGATGCAATAATAATTTGAACTTGTATCTTGTAATTAAAGGATGATATATTCTGTAAGATTCGTCATTTTTTTTTCAAACTCTAAATATACGCTTTATCACACAATGTAATGAAGAGTGCACATAGTTGAAAATTTCTTCATGATTTTGTGGTTGTCCTTGCCTTCTAAATTCTTTCAAATGATATCTCTAACCTCTATATGGATATAAAAATCCATATTCATTAGGATATCCTGAATCAACCAAGTAGTATTTCCTCATAAATATATATAATTTTTTAAAAATGAAAAATGCATAAAAAGAAATACACATGCGCACGCTACTATCTTCTGGTGGCTTAGAAACTTTTATGTGTGGATTATCAATTGCCTCGAGAAAAATTTGTATATCAAGTGCATTACTTTCCCAACCCGTCGAAATAAAAGTGAATTGCATGTCAAAGTTACATGCAGTCATAACATTTTGGATCGGCACACCTTTTCTTCCGATAAATAGAATTTATTTTCCTGAAGAAACATATGCATAGGCATGTGTACTATCAATAACTCATACATAACTCTAATATAAGAGAAACCAACAATAAACATCAATTTGAGTTAACTAAAAAATAAATTTTATAAATTTATTTAATATGAAGCACTATCAATAAGATAATTAATTATATTACCTTTAAATGAGGCATATACCTTTGATTATTCCCAATATCACACAATATGTTTACAAACTCGGGATCTACAGGTTGTATTAAATCTGTAGCAAGTGAATAAATTGATTTAAGAACTTCATTAAAGAACCTGCTAATAGTTTCTCTTGAATGTTGAAATCTCTTATGAACTTCCTCGTTGGAAGCACCCAACTGTATAAAGAAATATTCCAACTTTTTCAAAAACACATTCTTCTAATGTTTTTAACCCATATTGGTTTTCAAGTTATTAGTAAAAAATTTGAAATATTGCTACATCCATCCTAAACATGTTTACACAGCGTGTCTAACATCCATGTAATATTTCGTTCGACCATCACATTTAAGTGTTGTAAGAATCCATACAAGGTTCCTTGTGTATATAAGTATTATATTATAATGCAAGGGCATCCGCCATGTATAAAACCAATTTATGACAATCAAACTTCCTTTTCCAAAACAACTCACCTTTTTCATCTGAATCGTCGTCATTATCAGAACTATAATTACCATTGGAATCTCCATTGTTATCAAAAGAATGACTATAATTAACGTAATTAGCTATGTTATTCATTACATTATCATAACCCCGTCAAAAAGTCTCGAAACCAGTATAAATCCATATCTATCATGACATACAAATTGTTTTGTGTTTAATAGGGATATAAATTCAAAGTAAATGTTACATACATTAAAGATGTTGTATAAGACACATTTTTATTATCTTAAAGATATTCAAATTGAAACAACTTTTTTATATTAATAGAAATTTTTGGTTTTACAAACTTGTTATTAACAGCTTACTTATAAATAAAAAACACTTTACTCATGATTATACAAATGAAAAGACATTTACAAACCTAAGAATCCATTTGTTTATAATGAATTTCATAACATTGAAAGTAATCGGCTACAACTAATATTAAATCAAACATAACTTACTTATTACAGATGTAAAAATACCAAAAATGAACAACACCAACAATTAGAAACCACCACACCTAATAGTAGGTGCTATAACATTTGGTTTCTTCTTGGAAATTGACAATATAAAAGTGATATTACCTTCACATACTTACTGTTATTTATATACAAATACATAAGACTAAAAATAATATTCCAGAACAATTACCTAACTTTGAAAAGCATGTAACCAAATATTCATAGTATCATACCAATTAAAAATTTTGAGTTTAATAACCTAAACCAAACATTCAAAGTTAAGTTTCCAAACATTCAAATTACAATAATACTAATTGTAATTTTTGCATGTATGAAACCTACCACTCAAGAGCAAGTAACTAAACATTAGAAGTTAAGTATCCAAACATTCAAAGTATAAGAACAACAAGCATTAATTTCAGTTTCCATATATTAAACGAACCATTCAACATCAAGAAACCAACTAAAAAATTTGATTTTAATAACCGAAACCTAATATTCAAAGTTAAGTATCCAAACATTTGAATTGCAATAATAGTAACTGAAATTTCAGTTTCATGTTTGAAACCAAGGTTTTGTAACAATTAACTAAACATTTAAAGTCTACATTTTAGAACTCATCAAATTCCAACCCAACAACATATTCAGTGATATATAATGTCAAAACATATATGGTAATGGTGTTCCAAGTACTTGGTTACAAAAATACATAAATATGTAGGCAACTTCACATATTTCCAGCAACAATTGTAGCACAAGAAGTCTAAAAAAAATAGTGGAAAAGATTTCAAAAAATTAAAAATGTTACTGGATTATATTATTTAACATAAATGAAAAGATATTAATAGGTTAATAAGTTAAAATCTAACATTGTCTATCTAAGTTTTTCTTTGTTATTCAAACATTATTTTCAGCTATGATATTTTTCTATCAATAGAACCCATTGCATACCACATCTCCCTTTTACTCTTTGCACAAAAGAATTCAGTTGCGAAGGTATGCAATGCACAACCAAAGTTAACTTCATTAATAAAATATAATTCTTCCATTACCTCTTTAAAGCTACAACCTTTTTTTTTTTTAATCTTTAGAAGGAGCTATGCTCTCTATGGTCATGGAGACAGACTCAACAAGTTAATCTAAACGTGCAAATAATTATGCTCCCATTCCAGTTTTACTCTTTTTTTTTGGTATTGAGGTGTAGTGTGATATGCGCCTTTTCTCTTTGCACTACTGTGATTGCTGCTATTGTTTGCGACATTGCTTCCACCAACCATACTACTAACATGATGTATGAAATAAGGGACCTCATCCTCTTTAGAGTCACCACTTCCTTCTTTTATATTAGTTTCTTTATTGGTTATATTTCTCATTTCAGCAACCTCATATCTTCATCTGATAACAGTCTTTCTGAGGGAATCCAAATATATTGTCTCGTGGCCATTATAATACTAAACATGATGTCATACTTGGTAAATAATGAGGGCTCTATGTCGACATGCCTGAACTTCTTTTCTCCTCTTATTTCCTGTGTAATGAAAGTTGAATGTACTTAGCAATAATAGTAGATTAATAAATAATACAACAAGACAAATAATTTTATAAGGCTATTGACAATGAAAACTAACCTGAATTTTTTATTTTCACCATTCATCAGTTGCTGAGATGGTCCTAAGTTCAATAGACCATCCAACTCTAGTTTCAATTATTAATTTTTACCATACCCTCTAGTCCTTTTTAATCCCATCACATTTGTTTTTTAGCTGAGCTTTGTTAATGAAAGTCATATTTGCTCTTTGAATGAAGTCGTATGATAAATTTTTAGTCACCTTCGTTGAAATGGGTGTTTGGTCTCATGCCTCTCTCAATATCTTTAATGTAAATTTTACAAAATATGTGCAATATTTTCTTGGTCCAAGAAGCTTTATCATGTATGTTAGACTCATCCATTGCTTGATGGTTGACAATGTAAGAAAAAATAAAACAAATAATTAACTATATAAATAAAAGATTGAATACTGATAAAGGATAAAATAAGATACTAACATAACATAAAATTGCATTTCCAATAAAAGGTCGACCAAAAACACTAACAAGATATTGAATGTTGACAAGGGATAGAAAAATAAACTATATCAACTTTAACATCCACAATTAACAGGCAATTAACTAGTTCAATAAAAGATTGAATGATGTCAAATGTGAAAATAGTTAACAGGTACTTAACGAGTTCAATGAAAGATTGGATAATGTCAAATGTGAATAAAAAACTCGATCAGCTTTGTCGCACGTGTGCGGCGTTGCAACGATCATCCACCATCCTTGAAAAGATTGGGATGTGGTGTATTTCTAGCAAGATGTGAAGAGACAAGGAATTCTTGTTTCTTATCAATGGATGGGAGTCGCCACCTAGTATTTTGGTAACTAGGAACCCTAACTGGTCTTAGAGATCAGGTACGGAGACTGGTTATGTAAAGGGAAAGTATTAGCACCCCAAATACGCCCTACCTAAGGTAGGCTGCATTATTTTGTCTGATAAAATATGAAATCATGTTGTGGTACCTAATTATATGTGTATCTAAGGTTTAAGAAAAGTCCTTCTTTGTAAGAAGATCTGTATCTTATTGGGTAAAACCTAGTTGTTCTATGTCGTTAATATAACCTTTTAATATTAGAAATATGTCTTACGTATAACCTCATAATCCCTGATACAAAATAAAACAAAATAAATTTGTTTGTTGTTTTTGATATTTTGGCCAATGTTCTCTTAACTTTAATAAACTGGTTATTAAAGCCAAAATACATGCTAAAATATTATTTTTGATGTATGAAAAATACAATATGAGTTTTTTTTAGCTTTAAGACACTTCAAAAACATTTTTTTTTGTTTTTTTTAATTGTTTTTTAAGTGTTGACAAAAAAAACCCGGGTATTTTTAATACCAGATTTGTATTTTTTTTATGACATAAAATATAGACCAATACTAAGCAAAAAGACATAAAGAAAAAAAGAAAAAAAGAAAAAAATATAAAAAAATTAATTAATTAAATTTTTTAAAATGGATCGGACTCGGCCCAAATCAGTGGGCTGGGCTGGACCTGGCCCAAAACTAAATGGGATGGTGACACGACTAAAAGATTGATGTCTTCTCCCAAGTGTAGGAGTGTCGAAATAATAAATAACCTGACAAAACCGGGGTCGAACCACAGGGAGGTTAATTGTACAAATTATAAACAACAATTATAAACAACAATAATAGCAATAACAACAATAACTATAATTGTAATAATAATAATAATAATAATAATAATAATAATAATAATAATAATAATAATAAAGAAAGAAAAGAAGAAGATGATAAGAACTTTGAGATGAAATATTAATGTAAAGATTAAACAATGACAAGAACAAATGTCAAGGTTAGAGATTCCACTAATGGTATGTCAAACAAGTATAATATAAACTCTTATTATTCATTGGAAACCACACATAATGGAGGTTACAATCAAATTATAGATGGTTAACATGATTATATTACTCATCTTATTCGATTAATGCTAATACTTGTAAATCTCGTCAAGCATTCATGATTATAACTTATGTTAACAACAAATCAAGTTTCTTTCATAGCTTAGGTGTCAGTTATACCATATAGTATGAACTATGAAAGTGCCAAGCATTTGTTGTACCAAGTGTTATACAATATAAATCAAGATTAGGCATTTAACAAGCAAAGTATTAAAGAGTGAACAAGATAACAAATACAAAACATGTTAGTATCAAACATTAAAGTCCATATTAAGTTTACATTATACTTATTCTTATACCATTAGTGTAACCTTTTCACCTTGATATAATAAACTTAGCTAGAAATAATGAAAGAAAGAAAAATAAATAAATGAAATAAGAGCATAAATAAGATAAAAGTTAACTAAGCAAATGAAAATAAATGAAAGGCATAAACTTGATATTAATGAAAGCAAAGCATAAATATTATAAAAAATACAAAGAGAGAAAACAAGAACATGATCTTGATCTGAAAACCAAGATGTCTAAATGCATGGCAAATGCCTCTTTTTATAGGCCAAAAATGAGAACTATTGATTTGATGACTAATTGATAAGTGGGTGGCTAACTCTTGACTTGGTGACAATCCTTATTTTCTCTTGTCTATCCAAAACGTTATTGATAACGTCAAAATTAGAGCCACTAAAAAACATGAAAGTTGTAGGCAATTGTCTTAGCTTTTTTTTTTTGTAAACAATTCAGCTCATTTGGACTTCTAGAACTCCAGATATGGCCAAAATACTGAACAGTGCTCGGGCTGGAGGACAGATTTGGGCTTTTTTGTTGTTGCTATAATTTGGACTTGAAAATGACCTTTTTAGATCTTGAGCTCCATATAAAAGTTATAGGCCTATGTCTTATCTTTCCATACATATAAAGTAGACCTAAATATGAGATCTATAGCTCCAGATATGACCCAATTACCAAACAGTGTTCCGGTTTGGATTGCACCAACATCTCTTTTCTAATTTTGGTCATCTCTTTGCCTTTGCAATTTAAGTTATTAAAGTCATCAATCAATCCTTTCATTTATGTGATAGACCTGCATTTAAAATGAACATTTACCACAAATTAAAGGTATCTTATATTATTAGATATATTATTATAAAACATGCTTTAGTTAAGGAGTTATTGATACTTTAAGTGTGAAATAATGATATAAAACCATGATAAAAATATACTTTTAAGTACGAATCAGGTGGTTACTCGTGTATAGTAACCATCCCCCCCTCATTTGCTGCAGAACATGAATTAATTCACGTTCTGCATGCCAATGCAGACCGTGGCTGAGCAAAGAAGAAAGAGACAGGATAACCGGAGGTTACCTGGGATTGGCATCGAGGTGGTGCTGTTGGCGGCAGAGACACGGTGGTCGATGCTTTTCTGTGTTTTTCTTCTCTCTCTCCTCGGTTTTTTTCACACTTTTCTGCTTCTTCTCTTTTCTCCTCTCCTCTCTCTAGTGTTTGGTTTCCTTCTCTCTTTTTTTTTCTCCCTCTCTTCGTTCTCTTCTTCCTACTCTCCTTTTTTTTTTAAATGCTGCCTTCCCTACTTTTATTGGCAAAAACAGGGGAGGGGACATGGCTGGGGCGGCCACTATGCTGCCGCTCTTCCACTGTTCTTCCAGCACGTGGAAAGTGGGTTGTGTCGGCGTCTTTTTGAAGGTGAAATGTCAGAAAAAATATCGGTAAAAACAGAGGAGAAAAACACATTTTCTTCCCCTGTTCTCTGCGTGTCCAGGGAAAGAAGATGATGGTGCCATTCAAAACGACACCGTTTTGAGTTTTCTTGTTTTTGTTTTTTTACATAGTGCATGAAACGATGTTGTTTTTTCCAAAATGCGCCATTTCATTCAAATGAGAATTGGCGTCAAAACATGTCAGATTCAAAATCTAGTCTTCAATTTATGCGTGTTTTATAATTTGGTCCTTGATTTTGAATTTCATCAATTAAGTCCCTAATTGGCCATGAAACTTCAATATTTATGCAATTAAACCCCTAATTTGACCAAATGAACTTTCAAAAATTATATTTTGACCCCAGAACTTTAATTCTTCTTATATAAGCCCAAATTAACTCAAAAAATCAAATTTTCTTGCAATCAAAACCTCTATAAATTCAATTAAACTTTTTCTCAAAATTTAATTGAATCCATAAACATCTTATTTGAGAATTTTCTTCCTAAAATTGATTTTTCTTGTCACTAGGGCTCTCATCATTCAACAAAATATTGTCAAAATTTAATCTTTGTAATTACAAACCTCCTCAACCAATTTTTAACCATTTTCTTAACATTCTGACATTCTCTTTTTTACTGTTATTATTTTTAAATTAGTCATTATTATTATATTTTTTATTATTATTATATATATATATATATATATATATATATATATATAGTATGCGGGGACCCAAAAATGGGTTACAACAAGCTTTACCATCCATAGTATAAAAAAATAAAAGCTTCACAACATTTGCCTTATAATTATCAAATAACATAAATGTTGTCCTCAATGTAATGAAATTCTTTGGCATTTTACAATTGATGCTGGTACAAAACTAACAGGCAATTATATTTGTCAAATTAATCCATAATGATTGCTTAATTATTTCTTCATAGGGGATGTCATAACCCAATTCTAGGTTATTCTTCTAAAATTATCTTTTTTCAAAATAAAAAATTAAAAAATAAAATAAAAGCTGGAAACATGGAGAATGCAGACGGAGAATCAAACTGCAATTTTTAGAGGAAGTTCAAGGCCTAATTGCACCCCATTGTGCCCAAAAATGGAGAAACAAAATGCAAATTCAAGGTCAAATTAAATGATGATTGGATGAATTTGCATAAAAATTAAGTCCAGGGATATAATTAAATTTTTAATAGGCCAATTTAATTTAATCATGGGCCAAATTAAATTTTAATTATATTTAAGAATTAATTTGAGTCCAATTAAAGGATTTAATTAAGTGCAAGGACTTAATTATACTTTAAATGGGTCAAATTAATTTTATTTAGGGCTTAATTGGTGAAAAATTAAGTTTGGGGGCCTAATTTTAGCTTAATTGATAAGATTGAAATTTTAAGAAACCAAATTTAATTTTTAGCAAGTTAATTGGTTGAAATTAGGTGTCAAATTGCAAGAAAATTGATGTTTGGGGGTCAATTAGGAGCTAAAGTGAAGAAATTCGAGGCCAGGGATGATATTGTAATAGGCGTGTAACTTTTGAGCTCCAATTGAAGTTCATCAAGGCCTTAATCGAAAAATTTTAAGGTCAATTAGGGGTTCAATTAAAAGCAAGTGAAAGAAAAAGGACTGAAATGAATTTTGACCAAAAAAGGATTTTGGCATCGTTCATCTTCTTCTTTAAATCCCTGAAATGGCTGGTGTGGTTACCTACTTTGCAGCTACAATTAATATACCTAATGTCCACCAAATTTGCAAAACTTGATCGAAACTAATCATCAGATATCTCTCTACATCAGGGTATGGTCGGAACCGACTCATTGGTAAATATACGGACGTGGCACCACCCCAAAGAGGCCAACTCAAGCAGCTTACCGCTGTAGATTTGATAATTTGACAGTGAGACATGTCTATTTTGAGCCAATAGTTGGGATCCTTTTTGTCTGAATCAAGGACTGAAATTTTTCCCGATTATAGATAATATTGCCCTTTTCCACCACCTATAATTAGAGGTGGCTTTGATGGCCAGAGGGAGGAGAAAATCGGGTCCAAAATAAGCAAAAAAAAATCAGCCTCTTCTCGGTTTTTATCGGTTTCTTTGTTTTTCTTTCTCCTTCCACCGCTGCGACCACTAACAGCACACCATCGTCGGTCTTGCCACCATCAGCTCCACCACAGAAAGTCAACATAACCATCAAACAACCACGAAGAGTCATATTAGGTTTCTCTCTCCTCTCTACAACCCCTCTCGTTTTCTTCTTCTTCTTTTGCTTCCTCTACCATCAGCTACCACCTTTGTCATAACCTTAGCCACCGTACTCACATCAGCCCCTCACCGTCTCCACTACCAGCAGTCGCCTTAGCTCCTCACCAGCTGCAAAGAATACATTGTCGGTCCCTCTCTCTCTCTCCCCTACAGATTTTTTTCTTTGTCTTTCTTTTTTCTCTGCCACCTGCAACCACCTACAACTGCCGACATCACCATCGCAAGACGTCCCTCGTTTCATACCACCACCGCGCCCAATAGGCTTCTCCTTTGCCCATCTCTAACTTCTATAACCATCTGCAACCATTTGGTTGCATGCAGAACATGAACAATAACTGTTCACATTTTGCAACACTATAATAATATATTATATGTTATTATAATATTAAAAAATAGAAAATTTTCAAAAAACTATTGAAAAAAATTGTTATTTTTCTCGCATATTTTTCTACTAATTTTGCATAATATCGAGTTGTATGTTTACACTGTAAAATATAGATCCGGTATTAAAATACCAGGTTTTCTCTGAAATATTTCAAAACAAATCTCAAAAACTTTTAAATGTATTTTCTTTCTAAAAAAAAAATATTTTCATACGGTCAAATTCTAAAATTTTTCAAAGCATATTTTTCACTAAAAAATAATAAAAATAAAATTGCATCTTTTTCATGTTAAAAAAAAGGATATCATAACTAGGTTATGATTATCCATTAGGATTTGGTCACCATATCAAAAATTACACGATAAAGTACACCCTCAGGTATTAAAGATGCAATATGTAAATAAATACGATGTTAATATTCAGACTTTAGAACGGTTAGGATTTAACCCGATAAGGTAGAGACTCTCTCATGAAGAGAGATCTACCTTGAGCCTTAGAAAGACCAATAAATAAAAATCTGACTTAAAAAATAATCAAACAACAATGCAGTTTACCTTAGGTAGGGTGCACTGGGGGTAATGCGTATTTCCTTTGCACAACAGTCCCTTACTCAAACTCTCGCAGACCATAGGTTCCTAGTGACTATAATACTAGGTGGCGACTCCTAAACCTTAATCATAATTTTATGATTAAATCTAAAAAACCTTCCTAGCATAACACCCCTCATCATGAGGCACAACAAGAGCCTTCGCCATCATTAGACGCTCGCGCACCCTGCGATAGGAGAAACAACATCTAAAACTACCTATAAACAACTCAAACTTTTAATTGTATTTTATCAATTATTAGGGGATTTTATAATTAGCAAAGGAAATTATACTTTAATTTATATTTATTTATTTGTTAGCAATAATCAACAAACTACTACTACTACTATTTTCTGATGACTTGAAAACTATTAATGGTTAACAGTACATCGAGTACTTTACCTTCAGCCTTAATTGGTTTAATATAACAAGAGCTAAATCATAAATAACTGAAGACACATGGAGGCATAAGATAAAGATCTGAAAACAATTAGCAATAGTCACTATCTAGAGTAAAGAACTAGTGATTTATATATAAAAAAATAAACAGATCTAGGTTTGGAGGGAAGGAACAAAAATTAACTTAACGATACTATATGAGTAGACCAATGAATTAAGCAAACTAACCTATTGGAAATTGTAGTTTTGGTGTCTGAATGAAGCACGATCTGGATTTCTATTTTAGGGTTATTGATTGTAGTAATAAGGATTGCTCCTGTTCTTCCTTTTATGTTGTTAAGGAGAAATCAATGACTGTTAAATAGGAAGAAAGAGACATTGTGATGGTTATTATTATGGGTTGTGCAGCAGTAATGGTTTGCTATAGAGTTGTTACTCATAGTTAGGGTTGATAGAAAAGAAATGAATGCAAAATGAAAAAAAAACGAGAAAAAAAAAAGAAGAGGATGCTTTAGTAAATTTCCAAAGCCTTTTAGTTCTCTAGAAAGTTCAACATGTAATTGAACTAGTAAAAAACAGTAAAAATTTGTTTTTTTTTTTATATATAATTGAGGTCCTATTTCATGTAAATGATAGGGCCTCTAATTTGTTATTACTTTATATCTGTAACCAAACAGTAAGAAACGCATACGCCACCTCAAAGACAAACAAGCTCATAAGATAAAAGGCTGTAAAAGAACATAATTTATGTAAATCTAATTGTTAATAAATTATCTTTAATGAAAGAAACTTGAAGCAATATCTAAGATTTAACACGTGAAGAGACTACAACTATCACTGTAGCACTAAAGGTATGTTCACTAATGGAAAATAAGTTTTTTTTTTCTAATAAAACATTTAAAAACATGTTTATTATTGATAATGAAAATGAATTTCTTGACAAAAGATAAAATAAATAATAAATAAAGATTACAACTATCATTGATAAATAAAATAAAATTTATATTAAGATAGTCTAATTGTAAGGTATTATTTTTATTTCATTCAAATTAAAAATTATCATAAAAAAATTATATTTTTAACTCAAGAAAAGAGACTTTATAGTAGATTTATAATAAAACTTAAATTGATGATGCTAATTAAGTATGAAAATAAAATAAAAAATAATTTTAATCTTTTACATTACAAAAAAATATTTGTATATATGTCATGAAATAATAGATTGGTTGGTACTGGGTTAGAATCTTAGAGTCTAATATTGATCATATATGAAACAAAATTAATTAAATTAAGTGATTTGAAATATGATGATAATATTATCATATTATTTAATCAAATATAATAATATTATGTGAATGTGATAAAACATATTTAAAAACTAGTAAAATAAGAGAAATAAAACTATGAAATGTTTAAAGTGACTTTTTTATGATTATTTCCATCCCTTCTTTTTAAATGAAAAAAATAATTGTTCTTTAGATAGAGAAATAACCTGTTCTTTTATATAATTATGATATTTTTAGTTACTGCCTCAAGATAAAAGAAACTAAGATATGTATTATATCAAATGACAGATCAACCTTCTAAAAGTGGTGAATTGTTTTTAGATTTAATTATAAAATTATAATTATAAGGTTTAGTAGTCACATCTAGTATTATGGTCACTAGGAAACCTAATGGCCTGTGAGAGGCCGGGTAGAAGACTGGTTATGGAAGAGAAATATACATCATCCTCATTCCATCTTATCTAAGGTAAGTTGTATTGTTATTTGATTGTTATTCTAAGTCGCATTTTTATCTATTGGTCTTGCCTGATATTCAAGACATATCTCCTTTCATTAGAAAATCTTTAACTTATTATGTTAAATCCTAACTATTCTAAGTGTAAGACAATAAAATTCACAAGATAAATGAATTTATTGACTGTACTAACACATCTTCAATTATTCCTTTAGGCACTTTTACAGATCTATCGGCAAGTAAAAGAGATATAGAAGTTGGTTTTAACTCACCTAGATTGAGACTCTGAAAAACTGAATATAGAAGTAAATTCACAGTAGCACCGAGATCAAGTAAGGCTCTTTTAATTTTTTGTTCTCTAATAAAGTAAGAAATTGTAGGATAACCAGAGTCTTTATATTTCAAAGCATTATTGTTTTGAAGAATAACACTTACTTGTTCGACAAGAAAGGCTTTCTTTTTCACATTCAATTTCCTCTTTATAGTGCATAGATCTTTCAAAAATTTAGCACAGAAAGGAACCTGTTTAATAATATCCAGCAAAGGTATTTTGATTCTTACCTGTTTGAAAATTTCAAAAATTTCAGAGTTGTGATTGACTTTCCTTTGTTTGGTCATGACTTGAGGAAATGGAAGTGTTAACGAAGAATCAGTCATTTCTTTGCAATTTTTAGATTCAACCCCTTCCTTACCCTCAGAGATTGACTCATCATCTTTCTCATAAGGTTCAAGAGAGGGTTTTTCAATAACCTTACCACTGCGCAGAGTAGTGATTGATTTGACTTGATCCATATGTTGCCCTTTGGGATTTTGTTGTGGTTGAGATGAAAACTTACCTTTCTCTTGAAAACTGAGAGCAGATGTCAGTTTTTGAAGAGTATCTTTAAAATTTATCATGTTTTGAGTAAGTTGAGTATTGATTGTCTCTTGCTTTTCAATGAATACATGCAATGTTTCCTCAAGATTTCTTCTAAAAAGTGGAGCATAAGGAGGTGCATATCCATGAGAATTTTGGAAATTATGGTGTGCTTGAAATGGTGGTTGCGAAGTTTGTGTATTGTTGTTCTCACTCTTCCAACTAAAATTTGGGTAATTTCTCCAACCAGGGTTGTATGTTTGTGAGTATGGGTTATGGTTGGCCCTTTGGAAACTGTTTAAAGCATGAGCTTGTTCATGGAGACATTCCTTAAAAGAAGGCAAGGTTAGACAATTATTGGTTGAGTGTTCATTTGTTTCACATATTTGACATATAATGTTTTCAATAGATTTTAATTGACCACTCTTTTTCAATTCTAGTGCCTCGACTTTTCTAGCTAAAGATGCAAACTTGTCTTGAAGGTCATGATCTTCCTTAAGGTTGTACATACCGCCACAATATGTATGAGGTTGAGTTTTACTCGGTGCGTCATAAGTACCCGCGGTGTCCTAATTTTGAGAATTTTCAGCTAACAAGTCTAAGTACTCCATTGCTTCATCAAGATCTTTATCTTTAAAAGTTCCATTGCACATCAATTCAACCATTTGTCTATCTTTAGGTGTTAACCCCTCATAAAAATGTAAAACCAATCTCCATATTTCAAAACCATGATGAGGGCAAGTACTAAACAAGTCTCGATACGTATCCCAACATTGGTAAAATATTTCTCCTGGTTTTTGAGTGAAAGTAGTGATTTGTCTGTTGAAAGAGTTTGTTCTATGAGATGAGAAAAACTTCTTCAAAAACTATTGTTGCATTTGATCCCAAGCACGAATAGATCTTGGTCTTAAATTTTGTAGCCATATTTTAGCTTTATCTTTTAATGAAAAAGGAAAAAGCTTTAATCTGATGGTGTTCATGCTACAATTTAAATTATTATATGTGTTGCAGACCTCCTCAAATTCCCTTAAATGCAAGTATGGATTTTCCAATTCCAAGCCAAGAAAAGATGGTAAAAGTTGAATAATGTCTGGCTTAAAATTAAAATGAGATACATCGAGAGGAAAAACTATGCATGATAGTGCACTTGTTCTTGTGGGACTCATGTGGTTTCTAGGTGTTCTAGCACGGTTATTCTCATTATGAAGTGATTGATTATCTTCTTCGACCATATTTTCTAAAAATGATGAGGATACCCTACAAAGTCTACCAGTTGATGTACATAACCACACTCTCATACACGTGTAGGAATAGAATAAAAGGAACAAAAAAACAAAAAAAGAAGAAACAAGAGAAAAGAAACAAAGCTATATACAAGAAAAGTGAAAAAAAAAAAACTACTATAATTTATACAAGAACTTACCTCCCCGGCAACGATGCCAAAAACTTGACACGACTAAAAGATTGATGTCTTCTCCCAAGTGTAGGAGTGTCGAAGTAATAAATAACCCGGCAAGACCACGGTCGAACCACAGGGAGGTTAATTGTACAAATTATAAACAACAATTATAAACAACAACAATAGTAATAACAACAATAATAGCAACAACAACAACAACAACAATAGTAGTAGTAGTAGTAATAACAATAACAATAATAATAATAAAAAAAGAGAAGAAGAAGAGAACTTGGAGATAGAATATTAGTGTAAAGATTAAACAATGATAATAATAAATGTCAAGGTTAGAGGTTCCACTAATGGTATGTCAAACAAGTATAGTATAAACTCTTATTATTTAATTGGAAACCATACATAAAAGAGGTTCCAATCTGATTATAGATTGTTAACATGATTACATTAGTGATTAGTACTTAAAAGTGCATTTTTATCATGGTTTTATATCATCATTTTGCACTTGAAGTATCAATAACTCCTTAACTAAAATATGTTTTATAATAATGTATCTAATAATATAAGATACCTATAATTTATGGTAAATGTCTATTTTTAATGCAGGTCTATCACATAAATGAAAGGATTGATTGATGACTTGAAGAACTTAAATTGCAAGGATAAAGAGATGGTCAAACTTAGAGAAGAGATGTCGGTGCAATCCAAACCAGAACACTGTTTGGTAATTGGGCCATATCTGGAGCTACAGATCTCAGATTTAGGTCCAATTTATATGGATGGAAAGGTAAGACATAGGCCTACAACTTTCATATGGAGCCCAAGATCTGAAAAGGCCATTATCAAGTCCAAATTGTAGCAACAACAAAGAAGCCCGAATCTGTCTTCCAGCCCGAGCACTGTTCGGTATTTTGGCCATATCTGGAGTTCTAGAAGTCCAAATGAGCTGAATTTTTTACACAAGAAATATGAGACAATTGCCTACAACTTTCATGTTTACAACTGGCTCCAGTTTTGACGTTATCAATGACGTTTTGGACAGACAAGAGAAGATAAGGATTGTCACCAAGTCAAAAGTTGGCCACCCACTTATCAAATTAGTCATCAAATCAATAGTTCCCAATTTTGGCCTATAAAAGGAGGCATTTGCCATGCATTTAGGCATCTTGATTTCCAGATCAAGATCATGCTCTTCCTTTCTCTATTTGTATTTTTTGTAATGTTTATGCTTTGCTTTCATTAATATTAAGTTTATGCCTTTCATTTCCTTTCCTTTACTTAGTTAACTTTTATGTTCTTATTTTGTTTATCTATTTTGCTTTCTTTCATTATGTCTAGCTAAGTTAGTTATGTCAAGGTGAAAAGGTTACACTAATGGTGTAAGAATAAGTATAATGTAAACTTAATATGGACTTTAATGTTTGAAACTAACATGTTTTATATTTGTTATCTTGTTCACTCTTTAATACTTTGCTTGTTAAATGACTAATCTTGATTTATGTTGTATAACACTTGGTACAACAAATGCTTGCCACTTTCATAGCTCATAATGTATGGTATAACCGACACCTGAGCTATGAAAGGAACTTGATTTGTTGTTAACATAAGTTATAATCATGAATGCTTGACGAAATTTACAAGTATTAGCATTAATTGAATAAGATGACTAATATAATCATGTTAACAATATATAATCTGATTGGAACCTCCTTTGTGTGTGGTTTCCAATTCAATAATAAGAGTTTATACTATACTTGTTTGATATACCATTAGTGGAACCTCTAACCTTGACATTTGTTATTATTATTGCTTAATCCTTACATTAATATTTGATCTCCAAGTTCTCATCATCATCATCTTCTTCTTCTTCTCTTTATTATTATTATTATTATTATTATTATTATTATTATTATTATTAGTACTACTACTACTACTACTACTACTACTACTACTACTACTACTATTATTATTATTATTATTATTATTATTATTATTATTATTACTATTGTTGTTGTTGTTATTGTTGTTTTATAATTGTTGTTTATAATTTGTACAATTAACCTCCCTGTGGTTCGACCCCGGTCTTGCCGGGTTATTTATTACTTCGACACTCCTGCACTTGGGAGAAGACATCAATCTTTTCGTCGTGTCAAGTTTTTGGCGCCGTTGCCGGGGAGGTAAGTTCTTGTATAAATTATAGTATTTATTTTATTTTCTCTTTTCACTTTTCTTGTATATAACTTTGTTTCTTTTTATTTTGTTTTCTTCCTCCTTCTTTTGCTTTCTTCTTCTTCTTTTTATTTTATTCCTACACGTGCATGAGAGTGTGGTCACGTACATCAAGTGGTAGACTTTGTAGGGTATCCTCATCATTTTCAGAAAATATGGCCGAAGAAGATAATCAATCACTTGAGAATGAAAATAATGAGAATAACCGTGCTAGAACACTTAGAGACCACATGAATCCCACAAGAACAAGTGCACCATCATGTATAGTTTTTCCTCCTGATGCATCTCATTTTAATTTTAAACCAGGCATTATTCAACTTTTACCTTCTTTTCATGGTTTAGAATTGGAAAATCCATACTTGCATTTAAGGGAATTTGAGGAGCTCTGCAACACATATAATAACTTAAATTGTAGCATGAACACCATCAGATTAAAGCTTTTTCCTTTTTCATTAAAAGATAAAGCTAAAACATGGCTACAAAATTTAAGACCAGGATCCATTCGTGCTTGGGATGAAATGCAACAACAATTTTTAAAGAAGTTTTTCCCATCTCATAGAACAAACTCTTTCAAGAGACAAATCACCACTTTCACTCAAAAACCAGGAGAAACATTTTATCAATGTTGGGATAGGTATCGAGATTTGCTTAGTACTTGCCCCCATCATGGTTTTGAAACATGGAGATTGGTTTCACATTTCTATGAAGGGTTAACACCTAAAGATAGGCAAATGGTTGAATTGATGTGCAATGGAACTTTTGAAGATAAAGACCCTGATGAAGCAATGGAGTACTTAGACTTGTTAGCTGAAAATGCTCAAAATTGGGACACTGCGGGTACATATGAGGCACCGAGTAAAACTCAACCTCATACATCTAGTGGAGGTATGTACAACCTTAGGGAAGATCATGACCTTCAAGCCAAATTTGCATATTTAGCTAGAAAAGTTGAGGCACTAGAATTGAAAAAGAGTGGTCAATTAAAATCTATTGAAAACATTGTGTGTCAAATCTGTGAAACAAATGAACACTCAACCAATGATTGTCCAACCTTACCTTCTTTTAAGGAATGTCTCCATGAATAAGCCCATGCTTTAAACAGTTTCCAAAGGCCCAACCACAACCCATACTCCCAAACATACAACCCTGGTTGGAGAAATCACCCAAATTTCAGTTGGAAGAGTGAGAACAACAATGCACAAACTTCACAACCACCATTTCAAGCACACCACAATTTCCAAAATTCTCATGGATATGCACCTCCTTATGCTCCACCTCCTACAAGAAATTTTGAGGAAACTTTGTATGCATTCATTGAAAAGCAAGAGACAATCAATACTCAACTTGCTCAAAGCATGACAGATTTTAAAGATACTCTTGCTAAATTAACATCTGCTCTTAGTTTCCAAGAGAAAGGTAAGTTTCCATCTCAAACACAACAAAATCCCAAAGGGCAATACAATGCAAATGCAAGTAGTTCCGGAAGCCAACACATGGATCAAGTCAAATCAGTCACTACTCTGCGCAGTGGTAAGGTTATTGAAAAACCCTCTCTTGAACCTTATGAGAAAGATGATGAGTCAATCTCTGAGGGTAAGGAAGGGGATGAATCTGAAAATTGCAAAGAAACGACTGATTCACCACCAGCACTTCCATTTCCTCAAGTCATGACCAAACAAAGGAAAGTCAATCACAATTCTGAAATTTATGAAATTTTCAAACAGGTAAGGATCAATATACCTTTGCTGGATGCTATTAAACAGGTTCCTTCCTATGCTAAATTTTTGAAAGATCTATGCACTGTGAAGAGGAAACTGAATGTGAAAAAGAAAGCCTTTCTAGCCGAACAAGTAAGTGCTATTCTTCAAAACAATAATGCTTTGAAATATAAAGACCCTGGTTGTCCTACAATTTCTTGCTTTATTGGAGAACATAAAATTGAAAGAGCCTTACTTGATCTTGGTGCTAGTGTGAATTTACTTCCATATTCTGTTTTTCAAAGTCTCAATCTAGGTGAGTTAAAACCAACTTCTATATCTCTTTTACTTGCCGATAGATCTGTAAAAGTTCCTAGAGGAATAATTGAAGATGTGTTAGTACAAGTCGATAAATTCATTTATCTTGTGGATTTTATTGTCTTGGACACAGAACCTGTTGAAGCATGTAATTCATTTCCTGTTATTTTAGGACGTCCGTTTCTTGCAACCTCTAACGCATTGATTAATTGTAGGAATGGACTGATGAAGCTATCATTTGGAAACATGACATTGGAGATGAATATTTTCAACATTTGCAAGCAACCTGGAGATGATAATGATTTACAAGAAGTAGATCATATTGATGAATTAGTTTATGATCAACTTGAATCTACTTTAAGTAAAAATGAATTAGATGAAACTAAAGATTTGCAAATGATTTATTCTGAGGAAGAAATCATGGATGAAACAAGCACCGAAAATGTTGATGCGGATCTTTTGTCAACAGTGACAACAGATTCGACATCTGACATCACACCAATCGATGATTACTTTCCTAACAAATCCTTACTTTCTCTTAGTTCAATGCCTTGGTATGATAAAAATATTAATTTTCTTGCTTTAGGAGATTTGCTAGCTGATTGGAGTACCCAAGACAAAGAAAAGTTTTTGAACGAAGTGAAGAGCTTTTATTGTGATGACCCTAACTTATTCAAATATTGTCCTGATCAAATATTTCAAAGATTCATTCCCGACAATGAGGTAAGTAGTGTCATTAAACTTTGTCATTCTGAAGCATGTGGAAGTTATTTCTCGTCAAAAAAGACAGCTGCAAAAATCTTTCAAAATGGATTTTATTGGCCCACCATGTTCAAGGACACACATGCATTCTGCAAAACTTGTGAAAATTGTCAAAAGATTGATACTGGTCAAAAAGTTTTGTTTTATAATTCTCAACTCTATGCAGTCCCTAGAAAGCTAAGACCAAGATGGAGCAATCCTTATGGGGCCTGTGATATTGAGAATTCAATGAATGACAATGATTTTAAGGAAAATGGACATCGTTTGAAAGCTTACTTTGATAATTTTCCTAGTAAAAATGAATCAACTGGTTGGAATGATCTTGTAGATAAAGGTTGATTATTTTTTTTTCTCACATTGTTTTTGTGTTTCTTTTTTAGTGATTCTTGCTAGTTTATCTCACCCTGGTCAAATGACGGATAACGGTACTCCGTGACTTAAGTCGGTTCTTTCAGTTTCCCACAATAACTGATATCGGTGTATATATCTGTGCAATTCTTTGAAGCTCTCTTCCAATTCTCATTTGAAAATGGACACTAATCTTGAAAAATTGAAAAAGTATTTTCCCGCTCTGCCTCAGAATGCGATTACAAAAATTTACCGTGCTAGATATGCAAGATTGAGATTATTAATGAATCATGGAATTCCTGAAGATATTCGCTGGTTGATTGAAGCAAAGGTCCGATTATCAGGTGAGTCCTCTAATTTCTTTATTTCACACATGCCTGGAATAGGTAAAAGCACTTTTGCAAAGAAACGTCGTGCAAAACGACTAGAAGTCTGTCATCGATGTGCTAGATGGACTTGTAATACACAATATCGTTCTTTAGGAATGGTATCTATAAACCATGAAGATAAAATACAATTCATTAAGGATGACCTGAGTAAGGAGTCTTTAGATAATCTTCTATTGACTCTTGAGACGCATCCTAGTGGAGATGTGCATCGTGCAATTCATGATTTATGGCCACTATTTCATAAAGAACATGATCGACTTAGTCTTGGGAATCTGACTAAAAAAGACCCTGTTTGCCAGTTTTTAAGAAAACTGGATGGGAAGCCTATCCCCGACCCATAGAGGGCGTTTAAGCCGTTCTTGGACGTAAAACCAAGGGAAGATGTGAGCCACAATCACAACTACCTGTACATACACATGCTTTTTCAAAAGTAAATAAATAAATAAATAAAAAGAGAGAGAGAAAGTGTGAGACTCTAGCTGGCCTACATATAGATGTTATGATTGCCTTTCTCATTTCTCATCTATAAAACCCTCTCTTCTTTCCTTTCATTTCTACTCAACCCATACATTCAACAAATACAGAAGTGTGTAGAAATGGCAAGTTCCTCAAGTCATCAAATAAGAAATATTTGTGTTTTTGGTGGATCTAGTCCTGGGAAAGAAAAGGAGTTTTTAGAATCAGCAAATCATCTTGGTCAGGTCCTAGCTGAGAGAAAGATTCATTTAGTGTATGGGAGAGGCAGTCTTGGGTTAATGGGAGGTGTGTCAATAGCTGCATTTTTAGGAGGTAGTCAAGTTTTGGGGGTCGTCCCTGAAGCTTTGGCACAAGGGGACATCATTGGAAAAACAATTGGAGAGGAACTTCAGGTCTCCACAATGTCGGCTCGAATGAATGCAATGTTTAACCATGCTGATGCCTTCATTGCTTTACCAGGTGGTCTAGGCACATTAGAAGAGATCTTTCATATCTCCTCTTGGGCTCAATTGCACATTCACCATAAACCCATAGGTTTGTTAAATGTTAATGGTTATTATGATAAGTTGTTGTCTTTTCTTGATCATGCTGTGGAACAGGAATTTCTAACATCTTCTGCACGACAAATCATAATCTCTGCTTCTACTGCTGAACAATTGATTGACCAACTACAATCTTTCATTCCTGTGATTGATCCTTCCATGAGTCGCATAAATTGGTCATCTAAGGAAAGCCGTAAAAAGCTTAGATTGGATTTGAGCCTTCATTTGTGAATTTTTGTGTCTTTTGGTTTTATTATGTTTTGTTATTTCTTATTTTTGTTTCAGTGTGTTTCAAGTTTTGTCAGTGTTCGTTATTTCAGGTGATATCTTTTATACTCTATCTTTCTACCTTAGAACATTGAGGACAATGTCTCGTTTTGGTTGGGGGGAGAGGGTAGTAGTTGATAAAAAAAAATTATTTTTCATTTCATAAAGCATGTGCATAATTGTTGTTACTAGGATGGCAGAGTAAAGGAGTTCTTTTGTTAAAGTGACTCTTGAGACGCATCTTAGTAACCATTCTTAACAAGGTCTATTATAATACTTCCTGAAATATTCAGGTTTACAAACTCTCGTATTGTTACCACTTAATTCTGCTCATATACTTATTTAACATGTATTTTTAAACCTTAATTTACACACACACACTTTAACATATGATTGTGGGTTGCATATTGGATTATTACATTATTTATGTTCTTTTGTTAAAGGTAACAACTAAGGGAAAGGGATTGTATATAATTAAAAAAAAAACATGAAAAAAAAAGAAAAAAGAAATAAAAAATGATGATAATAAAAATGTAGATAAGTTTGATTTCGTAGCCTCCCTAACCTAAGCAATTAAGCCCGAAGGGGTGTTTTAACACCTAATACCCTAAAGTCAACTGACTTGGGAGCTATTGGCCCAACGCTTGTTACATGGGTTGAGGAGAAAAGCTTAAGGCAATCAAACATTGCACTATCTACATATCAGTATCTGCGACCCGAGTGACTAAGCTCGTAGGGGTGTCTTAACACCTAATGCCCTAAGACCAACTGGTCTGGGAGTCATTAGCTGAAAGCTCGTTACATGGGTTAAAGATGCATGATGTTTTTAAAGTATATGTATATAGATTTTTTTTTAAAAAAAAAAAAGAAAGAAAAAAAAGACAAAAATAGTAATCCCAACCCAAGGAAGTTAACCTTAAACATTAGAACAAAAAATTTGTTTTCTTCCAAGAAAAGCCCCATAATTATGTGTTGATACATTGAGCACAAAAAAAAGGTTTATTAATATCTTGTTAAGTGGTATTGAGCAGATATATAAATTTAATGAGAGTTTGTTTATCTGGATAGATTAATGGAAGTTAAATGATGAATACCTTGCTTTGTGAAATTTGCAAATTGTTTTAACGCTTTAATTACTAGGGACTAGTAATAAGCTGGTTGAGGGGTGTGATTAGTACTTAAAAGTGCATTTTTATCATGGTTTTATATCATCATTTTGCACTTGAAGTATCAATAACTCCTTAACTAAAATATGTTTTATAATAATGTATCTAATAATATAAGATACCTATAATTTGTGGTAAATGTCTATTTTTAATGCAGGTCTATCACATAAATGAAAGGATTGATTGATGACTTGAAGAACTTAAATTGCAAGGATAAAGAGATGGTCAAACTTAGAGAAGAGATGTCGGTGCAATCCAAACCAGAACACTGTTTGGTAATTGGGCCATATCTGGAGCTACAGATCTCAGATTTAGGTCCAATTTATATGGATGGAAAGGTAAGACATAGGCCTACAACTTTCATATGGAGCCCAAGATCTAAAAAGGCCATTATTAAGTCCAAATTGTAGCAACAACAAAGAAGCCCGAATCTGTCTTCCAGCCCGAGCACTGTTCGATATTTTGGCCATATCTGGAGTTCTAGAAGTCCAAATGAGCTGAATTTTTTACACAAGAAATATGAGACAATTGCCTACAACTTTCATGTTTACAACTGGCTCCAGTTTTGACGTTATCAATGACGTTTTGGGCAGACAAGAGAAGATAAGGATTGTCACCAAGTCAAAAGTTGGCCACCCACTTATCAAATTAGTCATCAAATCAATAGTTCCCAATTTTGGCCTATAAAAGGAGGCATTTGCCATGCATTTAGGCATCTTGGTTTCCAGATCAAGATCATGCTCTTCCTTTCTCTATTTGTATTTTTTGTAATGTTTATGCTTTGCTTTCATTAATATTAAGTTTATGCCTTTCATTTCCTTTCCTTTACTTAGTTAACTTTTATGTTCTTATTTTGTTTATCTATTTTGCTTTCTTTCATTATGTCTAGCTAAGTTAGTTATGTCAAGGTGAAAAGGTTACACTAATGGTGTAAGAATAAGTATAATGTAAACTTAATATGGACTTTAATGTTTGAAACTAACATGTTTTATATTTGTTATCTTGTTCACTCTTTAATACTTTGCTTGTTAAATGACTAATCTTGATTTATGTTGTATAACACTTGGTACAACAAATGCTTGGCACTTTCATAGCCCATAATGTATGGTATAACCGACACCTGAGCTATGAAAGGAACTTGATTTGTTGTTAACATAAGTTATAATCATGAATGCTTGACGAAATTTACAAGTATTAGCATTAATTGAATAAGATGACTAATGTAATCATGTTAACAATATATAATCTGATTGGAACCTCCTTTGTGTGTGGTTTCCAATTCAATAATAAGAGTTTATACTATACTTGTTTGATATACCATTAGTGGAACCTCTAACCTTGACATTTGTTATTATTATTGCTTAATCCTTACATTAATATTTGATCTCCAAGTTCTCATCATCATCATCTTCTTCTTCTTCTCTTTATTATTATTATTATTATTATTATTATTATTAGTACTACTACTACTACTACTACTACTACTACTACTACTACTACTACTACTACTATTATTATTATTATTATTATTATTATTACTATTGTTGTTGTTGTTGTTGTTGTTATTGTTGTTTTATAATTGTTGTTTATAATTTGTACAATTAACCTCCCTGTGGTTCGACCCCGGTCTTGCCGGGTTATTTATTACTTCGACACTCCTGCACTTGGGAGAAGACATCAATCTTTTCGTCGTGTCAATTAGCCATCTTATTCGATTAATCCTAATACTTATAAATCTCGTCAAGCATTCATGATTATAACTTATGTTAACAACAAATCAAGTTCCTTTCACAGCTCAGGTGTCGGTTATACCATACATTATGGGCTTTGAAAGTGCCAAGCATTTGTTGTACCAATTGTTATACAACATAAATCAAGATTAATTATTTAACAAGCAAAGTATTAAAGAGTGAATAAGATAACAAATATAAAACATGTTAGTATCAAACATTAAAGTCCATATTAAGTTTACATTATACTTATTGATAAGTACTTAAAAGTGTATTTTTATCATGGTTGTATATCATCATTTTGCACTTGAAGTATCAATAACTCCTTAACTAAAGCATGTTTTATAATAATATATCTAATAATATAAAATACCTTTAATTTGTGGTAAATGTTTATTTTAAATGCAGGCCTATCACATAAATGAAAGGATTGATTGATGACTTTAAGAACTTAAATTGCAAGGGCAAAGAGATGACCAAAATTAGAAAAAAGATGTTGGTGCAATCCAAACCAGAACACTGTTCGGTAATTGGGTCATATCTGGAGCTATTGATCTCAGATGTAGGTCCACTTTATATGGATGGAAAGGTAAGACATAGGCCTACAACTTTTATATGGAGCCCAAGATCTAGAAAGGCCATTTTCAAGTCAAATTATAGAAACAACAAAGAAGCCTGAATCTGTCCTCCAGCCCGAGCATTGTTCAGTATTTTGGCCATATCTAGAGTTTTAGAAGTCCAAATAAGTTGAATTTTTTATACAAGCCAGATGAGACAATTTCCTACAGCTATTTCGAGTGGCTTCAATTTTGATGTTATCAATGATATTTTGGGTAGACAAGAGAAGATAAGGATTGTCACAAAGTCAAGAGTTGGCCACCCACTTATCAATTAGTCATCAAATCAAGAGTTTCCAATTTTGGCTTATAAAAGGAGGCATTTGCCATGCATTTAGGCATTTTGGTGTTCAGATCAAGATCATGCTTTTCCTTTTTCTCTTTGTATTGTTTGTAATGTTTATGCTTTGCTTTCATTAATATCAAGTTTATGTCTTTCATTTCCTTTCCTTATTTTGTTTATTTATTTTTCTTTCTTTCATTATGTCTAACTAAGTTTATTATGTCAAGGTGAAAAGGTTACACTAATGGTGTAAGAATAAGTATAATGTAAACTTAATATGAACTTTAATGTTTGATACTAACATGTTTTATATTTGTTATCTTGTTCACTCTTTAATACTTTGCTTGTTAAATGAATAATCTTGATTTATGTTGTATAACACTTGGTACAACAAATGCTTGGCACTTTCATAGCCCATACTGTATGGTATAATCGACACCTGAGTTATGAAAGGAACTTGATTTCTTGTTAACATAAGTTATAATCATGAATGCTTGACGAGATTTACAAGTATTAGCATTAATCGAATAAGATGAATAATGTAATCATGTTAACAATTTATAATCTAATTGGAATCTCCTTTATGTGTGATTTTCAATTGAATAATAAGAGTTTATATTATACTTGTTTGACATACTATTAGTGGAATCTCTAACCTTGATATTTGTTATTATCATTGTTTAATCGTTACTTTAATATTTCATCTCAAAGTTCTCATCTTCTTCTTCTCCTTCTTTTTCTTTATTATTATTACTACTACTACTACTACTACTACCACTACCACTACCACCACTACCACCACCACTACCACTACCACTACCACCACCACCACCACCACCACTACTACTCCTACTACTACTAGTATTATTATTATTATTATTATAGTTATTGTTGTTATTGCTATTATTATTATTTATAATTTTTGTTTATAATTTGTACAATTAACCTCCCTGTGGTTCGACCCCGGTTTTGCCGGGTTATTTATTACTTCGACACTCCTGCACTTGGGAGAAGACATCAATCTTTTCGTCGTGTTACTTATTCTTACACCATTAGTGTAACCTTTTCACCTTCACATAATAAACTTAGCTAGACATAATGAAAGAAAGAAAAATAAATAAACAAAATAAGAACATGAATAAGATTAAAGTTAACTAAGTAAGTTAAAGGAAATGAAAGGCATAAACTTCATATTAATGAAAACAAAGTATAAACATTACAAAAAATACAAAGAGAGAGAGCAAGAGCATGATCTTGATCTGGAAACCAAGATGCCTAAATGCATGGAAAATGCCTCCTTTTATAGGAAAAAATTAGGAACTATTGATTTGATGACTAATTAATGAGTGGGTGACCAACTCTTGACTTGGTGACAATCCTTATCTTCTCTTGTGTGCCCAAAACGTCATTGGTAACGTCAAAATTAGAGTCACTTGAAAACATGAAAGTTGTAGGAAATTATCTCAGCTTTCTTGTGTAAACATTTCAGCTCATTTCGACTTCTAGAACTTCAAATATGGCCAAACTACTAAACAATGTTTGGGCTGGAGGACAGATTCGGGCTTCTTTGTTGTTGCTATAATTTGGACTTGAAAATAATCTTTTTAGATCTTGGGATCCATATGAAAGTTGTAGGCTTATGTCTTACCTTTCCATCCATATAAAGTAGACCTAAATCTGAGATCTATAGCTCCAGATATGATCCAATTACCGAACAGTGTTCCGGTTTGGATTGCACCGACATCTCTTCTCTAAGTTTGGCCATCTCTTTGTCCTTTCAATTTCAGTTCTTAAATTCATCAATCAATCCTTTTATTTATGTGATAGGCATGCATTTAAAATGAACATTTACCATAAATTAAAGGTATCTTGTATTATTAGATATATTATTATAAAACATGCTTTAGTTAAGGAGTTATTGATACTTCAAGTGTAGAATGATGATATAAAACCTTGATAAAAATGCACTTTTAAGTACTAATCACCTAAGCTCGATCCAATCAGGTTGGGCCGATAAAAGGCCCAACCTCTCTCTCTTTTTTATGCTGGGCTGGGTTGAAATAGATATAGCACAAAACCTTGCGGTAGTTGGCTTAACCCAGTGACTACGTTAACTAAATGGCATTACATGCAGAATGAATCCTAGTGCAATGAAAATAATTGTTATAAGAGAGTTTGGATAAGGAATAAAAAAACTTGTTTAACTGCAGAAAAAGAGTTGTTGATAGTATTACTAGTGATATTCACAAGTTTGATGTGTGGTTTTAATTTTATTTTAAAAGAAAAATGATAAATTTTGCAAGAATTACCAAAAATGGATTGTAACAATAACAAAAATAAATAATAAATGACAAAACAAGAAACAAAGATATAATTATGTTTGATAATGATACACAAATCAAAATTATTGTTTTTGTATCATATTCGGTTAAAGATAGATAAAAAAAATAAAATATAAATAAAATTATTTTACCCTTAATATGTATTATTGTCAAACTTATATTTGTTTAAGAAAAATAATTTTTTTTTTTTTACTTTGAACTACTTTTAGTGTTAAAATTAATAATAGTACATTAACCTTAGTTATAAAATCCCTTAGTTATAAAATCCGGATTAACATGATAAGTTAACTTGAAACCCAAAAAACTTAGAGCCTTAATTAGTCTAATTTAAAAAAAAAAATTAGAGGAAGGATTATCGACTTGACTCGGTCAAAAATTAGAATTAATCTATAACATGTTCAAAATCCAAGTTAAAAAATCATTAATTTTTTTAAAAATTATATTTTTAGTAAAAACAATATTTTTATCTTCTTTAAAAAAAATTAAAGTTAATCTGAATTAATTTATGATTTAGGACTTGTTTTATGTTAATTTCCAAGTGTGTTTTATAACTGTAATAATAAATTATTGTTATCATTATATATTTTAGTTTAATAAATATAGAATTAAGAGTGTTTTTCATGAAAATTTTTTAGATAAAAAAATAAATTTCTTATGGAAACATTTTCTCAAGTACCTTATATTTTGAAAATAACAAAACTTGGTAAGGATATTTTTATATTTGTCTTTCCAACAACAGGTATTTGTATTTTTATTTCTATTCTCTACCTTTATGTTATCCGGAAACAATAAACTATCTAAATATATTTCTATCCCCACTAACTTATTTTTTTATTCCTTGTACAATTATCAAACTCAAACGCAACCATAGTACCCCTTTATTAATTTCAAGCGAACACGAACTGACGAGACATCATGACGGTCTACATGGACATGCTGAACCCCTGCTATTGTATGTCCCTTAGAATTGCCTTCCTGGAAACGAAACCTCATGGTCGGCTATCCTGATAATCCATAGCCTCGTTTCCATCCAAGTGTACCCACCTTCTCTACTCACTGTCCACGTGTCTTGCCCCTTGTCACTCCCCAAATTTACACCTTTGCCACTCAAGGAATCCTAAACACTACAAAATATTTTGCCCGTTGACAGAAACATCATTTGCTTCATCATCAATATCTTAATTAATCAGACGTTTAGAAATCCAAGTCTGTTTAAAAAACAAGTAAAACCCTACTTTCGCAGCCTCTCTCCATCACTCTTCCTATATATTTATTCTTTTTTGGTTTTGTATATGCTGTTTGGTTTTCTATCAACTATGACCACCGAACCCATGTCCCTTGCATACTCTTCTTTAGCCCTCTCCAACCAAGCAATAACAGCAGATCCATGGCCATGCTCCTTAGTTCTGTACTAATTGTTTATTGGGAAAAGTCAACAAAAGAAGAAAGAACTCTAGGGTTTTTATTCTTCTTCTTTCTTTCTCCCTTTCTTTTTTTTTCCCCTTTCTTTTGTAGAGATATAGTTATGATTATGGGTGGTGGAGAAAAGAGCCTAAAGAACTTCCACCTCCACCTGCCGAATCTTCATCATCACCATCACAAGAAGCAGGCGAGAGATGTTCCGAAAGGGTGTTTGGCAATCAAGGTGGGACAGGGAGAGGAGCAACAGAGATTTGTGGTGCCTGTCATATACTTCAATCACCCACTGTTCATACAGTTATTGAAGGAAGCAGAAGAAGAATATGGTTTTGATCAAAAAGGCACCATCACTATCCCTTGTCATGTGGAGGAGTTTAGGTACGTCCAAGGCATGATTGACAAGGAAAAGTCCATTCATCAACACCATGTTGGATGTTTTAGGGTTTGATATTATATATCATGAAAAGATCGTGGCGGGTTGTGGTGCCAAACAGGCCTAACCCCATGAATTAGGTTCAGTCTTTTTATTCGGATGTCTAGAGTTAGGACTTAGTATTTTAAGGTTTGTTTTTCTTTTTTTTCTGGTTCTTGATAGACCTCAGTTTTTTAGGGTTTGTTTTTCTTTTTTCCTGGTTCTTGATAGACCTTGATGGTTGGACGATGAGGAAGTTGATGGTGCTGATAAAGATGATGTGTGATCATGACGAGGACAAAATGATGTTGCACTTGTATAATTGATTTCTTTTATTTTCTGTTAGGAACCAAAATGTGCGATCGAAAAGGCAGAAGTAAATGATTTTCTTTTCTTTTCGTTTCCTTTCCCTTCTTTCCCTTTCTTGAAGATGACCCTTTGAAAATTTTAATGGTGATGGCATCATTTGTACAGCACAGGGAAGGAGAGAATAGACAAGGCTAACCAATGGTAGGGCCATACATAGAAGTTTCTTTAAGACTTTAAATTTGCTTGCTTAGCTCAATAATGATCGCTTACAAACACTGAACATATACTGGATACAATAACAATCACGACGCAGCACTCAACAATGACAGACCGAGAAATTCTATTCACGTATCTGCAATGACTTTTCCTGTACTCAGTAAACTTTATTCTATACCATAACTAACGCATAATTACCTTTCTTGATTTTTATTGAATTTATTACCAAAGGATTTTTTTCCCTTTTGATGAAATATACTCATTATAGTGGATTATCCCGTAAAGGAAATGAAACGATAATGTCAAGCAGTTTCAAAATCTTTCGTGGTTTGTTTTGCTTGCATACATTGGAAAGATAGAACAATCAGCATGATTTTTTGACTTGAAGGATAGAGTTATTCCAGGGAGCCACAACTGCAGCAAAAGTACCTTAACCGCTTGGGGGGGCGCTCTGAGACAGCATTAAAGGTTAAATATATTGAGATGATACATCTTTTCATTTTTAACATCACCAAAATAATCGAAAAATTACTAAAAAAATAATTTCAAATAAAAAAATATTCGAAACTCTTGAAAAACACGTGGTGGGACCGGCTGGCAAAAATACCTTGAGTGGATATAAAAAAATAAGACGGTAGTTGCTGCTGCTGCTTGGAGCCTTGGACCGCATTGAATTGGGTAGGTGAGGAGGGTTATGGAGTCAAGAAATAGCCAGTGGTTTGTGCCCTCCACGTCAGGTAAGTTTTTCGGTTGATGAATATTACCTGTAGTTCCTGCAGGACAGACGCACCTCTGCATGGAAGCCTTGAACAGAAGGGCCAAACAGCACCGATTTCGAACCTTTTACAGTGTAGTATTTATTGAGGGCCGGAGATTATGGTTCGGGAAACACAGTTTCACTGGCATCTTTGGCTGTACACAAATGTCACAGCTCCAAGATGTTGAAGACAAGCACAGAGCATTGCGGGGCCCAGTGATGGAATGGTGGGGTTTGACTGTTCTGGATATGCTTAATGTCATTGCTAATTTGTGTATAATAGATAAAGCTTCAATTATTTGCCTAATTAAAAGATTGGTAGGGACAAGGACTTCATCGTAACTTCTCATTTCCATAATTTTTCATTTAATATGATGATTTCTGGTCACTGAGATAATGAACTTGCGAAGCAAATAAATATCCCCATGGAATCATTTTATTGGATAATATTTAACTTTTCTATTTCATTGCCTTTGTTGTTTGAAATTCTATTTTTTTGGGATTTTTTTATTTATTTTTAAAGATAAAAACCACAGATTAGTTCCAAATATTTGCATGATTTTGAATTTTAGCTTTTCTGTTGCCCCTTCCATTTGCAAAATGGTTTTTTTTTAGGGTGAAAATATTGGTAGCAATATTTTTTTTTTAAAGAAGTTGATATATTGAAAGGAATAATAAAAAAAATAGGCAGATACAAGAAAAAAAAAAGAATAATTCAAAAATAAAAAGCAGATAATAAAAGATAAAAAGCTAACAAATACAGATTGGAAAAAAACATCAAGATAAATGGAAATGATACGCCACATTTAAAGTCTTGATTTGGTATTATTTGAGCAATCTATAATATCTTCATGTACTATAATTAATCAATTTCAATAACCATAAAAAACTTATTTGCGAACTTAAACTAATTTGAGAAATGACGTAAAATCCAGGGAAAGTTGTTTTTAAAGGTGGCAATTTTATTATTGAAGATAATCTTGTTCCTGCTGGCTAGCGATGTATATACCCAATAATTAAGTGGATTACAAGCCATTTTCAGTTTCTAATTGCTCCATTAAAACAATATTCAGAAAATTACTCTCAAGGAACCAATTAGATTCAATTAAATCCATTCGGCATGTTCTCTTTAGGCACGGAATCTAAAAAAAAGTTTCAATTGGACTAGTTACACTGCATTTTTGTGGACTTTGTAGATGCGTGTGAAATCGAAGTCAAACGGGGTTAAAAATCATAATTTTGTAAAAAAAAAGCAAAGAAAGACAGAAAGGAAAAGAAGAAGAAGCATTGAAACTAAGAAAATATTAATTAAAGCTGAAGAGCCTCTTTAAGTGATGATAAAGATGATGATTACTGGAAAAAGAAAAGGAAATTGGTAAGTTCAAAAAGAAAACATAATTATTTGACTTTAAATACTAACAAGCGCCTTGAAAGCTTGTGGGAAAAGAAAAATCAGTATTTGAAAACAGTGATCATAAATATCACGGAATACTATATAAGATCTTGAGTAATTACCAATTAATTAAGTAGTGATCTACTTACAAACACCAATATGAAATTAATTAATTAAACATGGATTGATCATACTATGCATGCTTGCGATCACCGAAGGGTTGGTTTTTTTTATAAAAAAAAAAAAACAATTGTAGTTTAATATCGTGAAAACACACTCAGTGACCAACTCACAAGCTTATTTGCTAGATTCACTGTTTTTATATTTAAAAACTAATGAAATATGGACAAAACTAGAAAGCTTAGCAACCACAACCACTTCTCCGAACCACAAACAACTTCTCCGAACATGAACCAATAAATAAATTTAATAAAAAAAAAAAGAGTATTCGCTGATTGGAATTCTATAAAAAAAAAATTATAATAATGAGATGGAATAAATAAACTAGAAACTAGAATAACTTGGCATCACAATGCATATGCAAACGGATAGATGCATTAGAATTTCCTTTTTAATTGTGGATCAATCACACACTCAGGCATTGGAGTTGGATACCGAGGACGGTCATAGCAATATATTTCTTCCTAAAATTCTTCATTTTACGCCTTTCCCTGGCTGCCAAACCATTGAAAGTTGCAAAATTTGTGGCATTATTGCACATCGCATGTTCTTGATTTTCGGTTGGGTCAACGAAACACCCATAGAGTTACAGGACTTGAATATTTTGCAATGAAAGGAGCATACTTGTAAACAACTTTGTATTTGCCTCCACTCGTTGCCCTATAAGAACCATCCTATATTGTGGCATACAAAGACATCGGCTTAGAGGGAAAATTCTTTTTAATTGTATTATAAAATAATATAAATTATACCTTTCAACACTAAATTGATTAAGAATTAAATAATTTATTTATAAAAAGTCAATGATGAATTAGCAATAACAGGTAAGCTCATCTCTCTTGCTAATTTCAATTTATATGTTTTTTGAGGTCTTTATAGTGAATTTCAAGATTTGATCAAAAGTATGTTGACCAAAGTTAAACCTCTTCCTTCCTTATTTTAAGTTTCATAGTCACCTTTTTTTTTTATAAGTTTTTACACTTGAGCTCTCTTCAATAAACTTTTACTATTACACCATTGTTGCATGCTCCTCTATGACCTCATATGTTTTGGTTCCTCGGCGTGGTTTTTCTAGTTTTAATGGTATTGTCTCCTCTTATAATCGTAGTAAAGAATGTTGTTGTGGCTAAAGGAATACTTATAACTTTTTTTTTTGGTTTATGTGGTCATAATTATCATGACAACAATGGTGGTTATTGGTAGTAAAATCGTGACTATTAGAGGAAATTAGAAACAATTGAACAACTAAAATTATTCACCAAGTTAGTGACCTCTTACACATCAGGTTAAGTGTCTTCTATATATGCAATATTTTTTGTCACTCATCACAGCAGTATTTACAAGTAATGAACCATAAAAATTAAATCTTTACCAACTTCTTTTTAATAAATGTGCAAATCATCATGTTATTTTAGATTTTGCAAATGTAACAAGTGTAAAACCCTATCTTAATAATGATTAAGTATGTGTTTGTGATAATAAAAGACTTGTTATAACTATTATTTGATGTGACAACTTGAAAGCTATTTATTTATCCATTAATTTTATATTAAGTATGTTAAGGTTAATTATTTTTTTATTTGTAATAAAATAGCAAAAAAAAAATTCAGATTCACTTCATATCCTTCAATAACCAATGAGTTAATACCAATTCTATAATAACCAATTAGTTAATACTAAGACTGTTGCCTCACTTTACCTTTGCTTATCTATAATTCAAGCATAATTCAAGCTTCATGTGATAGTTCATCTTTAATTTTAAAGAGTGTATTATGGAATATGATGTATTATAAAAATTAATATACTTAATTTTTTTAGAGTTATTTGTGTGATATAGTATACCTTATCTTTTATATATTGTCTTATTCGTAAATATACAGAGAGGATGGCTGCGCCAAACCTCCTATTTACACAAAACTCTGTTATATTATTTTCTTCAATTTGTTTTGATGAAATAATTGCAAACATTCCATCGAGGCCCAGTTAATTTATCCCAACTTGTGCGTCCCATCATGCAAAAGTAAATAATAAATAGTGCAATCAAATCAAATCAATAATTATATACCGGTGGAATCAATGCTATTCTTTTTGTCCAATGTGTCCCCAGATTAACCTCAAATTCAAGTGCTCGTAACTCCTTTAGTTTATGCAATAAAAGAAAAGGAATTGATGCAATATAACTCCAAGTTCATGTGTATTTTTGCCTTTTAAAACTAACCTCCATATGATTCGATTTCTTGAAGCTAAGAGTATAGACATATATACAGGACACTTTACTTCCAAGAAATTAACTACCCATGAGTTACCTTTAATCCAGTATCTAGAGACGAGATAGAACTATCAATCTGTTTGCCTTGCAAAATAACGTTAATCGATATTAAATTCTTTCTTTGTTCTAATGATATTAAAAACACGTTTCTATATATAGTGTAAATTAAGAGAAATATATAATAAAAAAATATATACGTATTCTTAACTATCAAGATATACAATCCTTTTGACTTATTGAAGCAACTTTTCTTTTTTTCTCTAAGTAATGGAAAATGTGATGGGTGTTGATACAAGCAATGAAATTCTCAACCAATACCAATTATCCTTATGGGGTCCATGTAAAATTAAGTAAAATGCATATCATATTAAATTAGAAAAAAACTATTTGATACTTAAAAATGCTATTACAAATTAAGTTAATGCTAAAAGTCGTCAGAAACAAATAATTCAACTATTAATTAAAATCAAAATGAATAACGTGTAAGCAATGTGTCATTTAATAAAGTATACACATGGTGATTTTCATTCAACTGTGAGAACTAATTGTTGATTAGTAATTATATTCTAAACTTAGAGTTAAGTATAAAATTAACAAATTGATTGTTATTTCACTGTTCAAACAAATAAAGAAATAAGCAACAAAATAATAATAAAGGGTTGATCTATAATTGAACAAGTTTGGAAAGAGTTATTCATAAAATCTTGGCTGATATGACACTTCCTCCTAGAAAAAAAAAGGTGACGAACCAAAAAGTTGGGAAGAAAACAAGTGTTCAATTCCTTCTGAAGAAGTGTCAAACTATATCCCTATAAGAATATGGTTTGATCACAAAATTACATCAGGGTTATATATTTAATCCTATCTCCCTTTAACTTAATGAATCAAATTAAGCTGTCTGCTGCCCTTGCAAGGTCAACCAGTTGACAATGCTATTCTGAGCTCTAATTCAACTTTATCGATAATTGATGCCATTTATTTGTATTCTTTTTAGCAAGCACTGTGTGAGGTATGTTAAGTCCCACCTGCCACACACACACAGATATACATAAAAAATTCGTGATCGTGAAAACTGAGGTTTTTTTTAATTAAATAAGAAAGTTTCAGAGTCAGGCGGGCAAGATTGCTGGTATTGAAAAATATAAGGTGAGATCCTGACACCTTCCATCCACTTGAAAAAAGTTGATAGAGGGCTATCGTTGAAGAGTTCTGCCGACCACATTTGTGATAATGGTAGAGGTTATGGTTTAAAGTATTTTTTATTAAAAATATATTAAAATAATATTTTTATTAATTTTTGAAAATTTATTTTTAACATTACTATATTAAAATAATTTTAAATTATAAAACAAAATTAAATTAAATTTAAAAAAACATGATTTGAATCGTATTCCTAATCACCCTTTAATTTGGAGAATATGTTCCAAACCAAGGTCTTCTGCTTTGTCAAGTCTAAACTTTCCCTTTAATGATTGCTCCATTCAGTGCTGGTACTTTTAAGGTACCTAACTCCCCCAGTATAGATTATAGAAAAGTAAGCGCTTTCGTATCCTGCTTTTTCTTAGCCTGCCGAAATTATATTGCTTAGTTGCAGAACAAGAACTTTCTGGTCATCCTTTGTCATGTTCTTAGGCCCACCAAGGCTCCAAACTCGGCTCCCGATTAAATGAACTTTTAATGCAAATGGCTCGACTGGGTATCGTGCATAGTAGAACAGATTAGCTACTGAGAAGCACAACATACTTTGAACAGATGTTTAAACAAAAGAAAATGCATAGCAGGAGATTTGAAAGGGGCCACAAAATCATGTGCCCACTACTGCAAAAAAAAAAAAAAAAACCCTAAGAATATTAGAACAGTTTTTGTTGTAGACATATCGCTATCTGGACATTCTGGAGGCAGGCACCAGAGTCAATTCAATTGATCTGGTAATCCTCCAACCATCCATGGTGGCTAGCCACTACATTTCCATGATTTGGACACCCTCAAATCCCAAGTCTCAACTAGCTAGGAAGGAGAATGGCAAGTGTGTTTCATGCTCATGTTACACATGGCGTTTGATTATTAAGGAATTATAATCAATGTACCATGCAGGAGTTGTCATAGAAACGTGTACATTTAATCTTGAGTTTGAATTCCGTATTAAAAAATAATGATTAACTTGCGTTCAAGATATGCTGTACCAAATCCCTAATCCCAATTTTTGTGCGAAAATCCGTTGTGTTTTGTTCCAGGAAATCATTTTTTATCGCACCTGTCAAATTAAATTGTTTGTTAATTGCGATCACCTAACCTAGAGTTATTTATGGATAATATTGAAACAATATTTAAAATATAAGATTAAAATGAAAAAAATAAAACATCAAGTTTAGTAATATGAAACATTGATGAATGCAAGGATATGTTATATACATTAACAGATTTAATTGAAAAAAAATGTGTCTTTTCATTGCATGTTTAAAAGGCTCATTTAAAATCAAATTAAATGAAATATATTTATTTTATAAGTTAAAATTTTGTTCCAATATATCTAGTGTAATATTAACATAATTTTAAAAAATTATAGATAAATAAAAAATGAATGTCAAAAAATTCTTGTTTAACATGTTTTGGTGAAATCCAAAATTTTATAAAAGAATTTTATCTCATATAAAAAATAAATAAAAAAAATTATTATTTATAAAATGAAAAGTTAAGAAATTAAAATTAAACTCAAATAACACTCATACTTTTAGAAAAAATATGTCTTAAACAAAATAAACTTTAAATTTAATCTCATATAAATATGCATTTTATTTAACATGACTCGTGCTTAAATTTCAAGTTAGACTTGAGTCTGGGTTTGGATTTGTTATAAAATAATATTTTAAATTGTTATAAATTTTATTCATCAGCTAAAAGCTTGAATTTGAAAAAGTTATTTTTTTCAGCCTTTTGTTTTGTCCAATCTATACCATAAATGTTAGCATCTAAAAAATTTCTTCCAAAAGTATTTTTTATAAACTTGAATAATTTTTGTATTTATATTTAAAACATTTAGATTTAATTCTTGATTTATAGTGACTAATTAAAAATTAATAATAGTGAAAATTAATTCTAATTATTACCCAAATCAATTATTTGACTTTTTAGCTTCCAAAACCCCTATAAAACAAGGGTGAAATAAGAGTTTCCTGCAACTTTTTCTATATTTTTATGTATTTTTCTTTTATTTTTAGTGTTTTTCTTTTTTTTATTATATTTTAGTTTTCCTTTCAAATCTAAAGATCAAGAGACAATTGAGTCATTTTTTTAATTCAAGGACATTATATATATATATATATATTAAGCTGGTATTGTTGGAATTTTAGAAGATTTATTATAAGAGATAAAATATAAAATCTTAAGGATAAAGAATTCAATATCAACAACAACACAAACTTTATTTCAAACTTTATTTGGAAGTATTAGCAAGCACATTTCTTTGATTTTATTTTAAACTTAGATTTATTGTATGATTAGTAACTTGAATTTTATTTTGATATCAATTGCAAATTTGACATATGTTTAATATAAATACTAGAATTTTTATATTGATAGCATGTTTTTCATAAATTATATTTTTGTTCTATTTATAATTTTAAACTTTTAAAAACTCTAGTATTTTCTTAGATGATTTGTTTTAGCATGTTTTTGTGATGTCAACCTAAATAATCTATGCTAAATTCTGAATTGCAGGCATGACGGACCGCAGGAAGCCACGTGTCAAAACAAAAGAAAATGTAACTTTAAGCAAATTAAATCCATGCATAATCCCTCTCCATGGTGGTGACGCGCTGGAAGAAATAACATGAGGCCACAAATCAGACCCACGAAAATATTTAGCACCCATAATTTTCATGTAGTGCTTATCAGACCCGCTCACAAGCTCCCAACTTAATTCACTAATCAAGGCTGTATTAACCTCTCTTGCCTAACTAACATCCAATCCACCAAGCTTCATAGGAAGAGTTACTGCATCCCAATTCAGAAGATGAACCCCAGGAACCCTACCTTTTTTTTCCCTGAAGAAAACCTCTAGCCAGCATATCGATCGATATCATCACACACCGATAAAGGCCACACCGTCTGCATGGCTTGAATAGGGATCGATGTAATTGTATTCTCAGCACAATTAAGTAATTTGCCCTTCCAACCTGCCAAACGATTCTTAATTTTTTCGAGAATATCAGCAAATGATGCCCTATTGTGCCTTCCAGTACAAAGGCAAGGAGCCCCGAGATATTTACCTGTATCCAACTGGAAGGAAATATTCAGGATAGTCTTCAGCCGCTCTTTCCTCCTCCGAGTACAGGCTGGACTGACAAAGCCTTTAGACTTTGGATGGATTAACAGCCATCCCTAAAGCATTACAAATCTCTTGAAGAGTAAAGTTAACTACCCAAGCTTGATCAATAGAAGCTCGAGTAAAGAATATGACATCATCTGCAAACAATAGCGAGATGTTAAGGGACCGCTCGGAGAAATCTGAAAAGGCTTCCATTCCTCTCGCCTCACTCTTTAGATACACTCGAGTATAGGCTTTCGCTGAATCCACTTTTTTTAACAGCCATTCCACCACAGCGACCATTTTGTGTTTACTAACGGAGTGAAGAAGCTCCTGAGCAACAATAATGTTATCAGAAGCCACCCTTCCTGGAGGAGAACTTGCCTGCATAGGATTAATAAAATCATTTAACAAGGGACGGATTCTGCACACAAGCACCTTTGTGATTAATTACAATATTCTATGCTTGGACAATCAAAACAATCAAGGTCTCAACAATAGAATCAGGGAAAGAGCCAGTAGCAAAAACCTCACCGACAACACGGGGAAACTCCTCCAGTGTTAGAAAAGCGGCCTGGAAGTGAAAGGACCTCTTATAAGAAGGGGGAGTGGGCGTCCACAACTTGAGCAACAAATTACTGTCGGAATTGAACCTTGGACGATGAAGCACAGATGCTTCTGGGAACAAAACTCGGCACAACTCATTACATAATCGTTTATCCAGGCGAACAGAATAGAACAAACAACATGGCACTTACGAGGATAAGTGAATATATTCCCTTCGTAGCCAATTTCAATCAAGGAGCACCCATACTCTCTTTGAATTTCAATGCACGATTTATTAAGATAGCCGTTGAAATCTCATGTCAGAGCCCAAGAAACCTGCAAACCGGACGATAATCCATACAGGAGCTTCCGTGACATTTTCTTTCAAAGCAGAAACTGGACTTGCGTATACAGCAGAACACAGCCATTTATGCCCATCAAGCTCCACACTTTCTAGCGTCAAACATCGGGAATGAATATGATGAACAGACTCATCAACCATTTGGGAGTGCGATAAGGCCCAAATCCCTCCTGCAAATCCTTCGGCACCTGATCGAAACATACCATCAAAACCCATAATGGTAGAACCCTCATCTGCTCGAACACCTGAGATATTTGTTTCCAAAAGGAAAATAACATGGGGCTTAAACACAGGCCTTCGCTCACCTAAAGCACACTAGATCTGTTTTCCCTGCACCTCTGCAGTTCAAGCATAGAATATTGTAATTAATCATAAAAGATGAAGCATATGAAAAGAGAAAAGAAGGGGCACCCGAAAAATGCTTAGCACTTCAAATTCGCCATGGCGGTAGACATGTCACCACGCGAAAATGGGCAGATGACTTTCATCTCTCGATTGCCCAATCTATTACACGCAAATTTCTATTTCAAACCTCACAACCAAGAAGAGTAGCAGACTGCATCAGGCTGCGGGTAAATGGGTTTTCCGAAAAAAAAAAATCCGAGGTCCCAGGAGGTCAGGCGAGTGTAAACAGGGGTTGCTAAGAGCACAAGAGTTCCACCCTTGAGCTTAACAATAAATATACAAAAAAACAAAAAAAAAAAACCCGCACTAGTCAACAATTTTACCTGTTATATTCACCAACAAAATTCCAACAATTATATTACAAACAAGAAAAACCCTTCTAAGAAATAAAAATACAAACACTACAGGTTGATGAATAATGGCAGTAATCCAGACCGAAACTAATTTATTAAAAATCTATGTTCGACTTTTCTCTTCTTTTCTTTCTTTTTCTTTTTGCAAAAATAAGAAATGAGCCACGGAAAAACATAAATTAAAAATTCGCCCCAGCTACCTCAGAAATGACTCGGCTAACAATACATTCACTTGCGCACACTTTTCTGTAACCCCACCCACGAAAAACAAACCCTCCAAATCTTCCAATGCCACAATTTTTTTGAAAAAAAGAATAAACTATATGTCAAAAGCTAAAAAACTAATGGTGTCTCGTATTTGAGCTACGCAGTGTCACACCATGTAAAAATTTTGTATATCCAAGTACATTAAGTTTGCCATCTGAGCTTCTGATCCAATCTTTGATGATTGTATAGGCAGAAGGACCTACATTTAGTTCCTGCAGTGCGGAGAGATTTAAAATTATATTCAAATAGAAACAAGTGTAACAAAAATCAAATAGCAGCAGTTGTATATACCCGCGCCAATTCTTCAACTGAGATGACTCGGTTACCCTCCTGTTCAAAATGCTCAAATGCAGTGGAGGCAATCTGCTCCCACCCCTCAAGAGCCTCTAATTGATATGTGCTGATCGCAGCAGCACAAAACTCTTCGAAGTACATCTTCCTATAAGCAAGGGATTCCATCTGAAAGAGAGGTACATTTGAAAAGGGATAACCATCAACCTTGAGGTGAGAAAAAGGGAAGAAAATAAAACAATTCCTAATCTTCAGCGCAACTAATATGTTTTAGAGGATTCACTGTTAGAATAGACATGTTTTAGAGGATTCACTGTTAGAATAGACCTTGGTTAACATCATCCAAACGCAAAGAGGCAAATGTAGCTATTAAAATTCAAACGTATAGAAGCAAAACTCTCTTTTGAGCAGATAGAATATTGCTAGGTTTAGCCCTATTTGTTTCGTAAAAATCACTTTCCAATCTTTTCTATATTTATTTATCATTAAAAAAATTAATAGATGGAATACTTTTCAATTAAAAAAAAAATTAGTTTGATTTCTAGAAAAATATTTTCCTTTAATTTTGAACCAAAAACACTTTTTAAAAATCGTAAAAAATTTAAAAATACTTTATTATTTGTTAATTATATCAAATTTGATCCTCAATCTTTTGATTGTTATATATTTTATTATAAAAAAAAAAAATTAATTTCATCCCTTAGAATTTGATTTCATTTAATTTTTATATAAATTTAATCCTCATTCTTATTATGATTATTTGTTTTTATCAAATCATTTTCTTAATTGAAATTTTTATCATCATATTTAACCTTTATTCTTTTGATTGTTATTTATTTTTATTTAAAACTATTTATGAAATTATAATTTCTTTTTAATTTCATTATCTTTTAACTTTTTTATTTATCAAATTTGATCTTTATTATTTTAATTGTTATTTATTTTATTTGAAATAATTTATAAAATTATTCTTTTTTAATGTCATCCTCTAAATTTTTTATATGTAAGATTTAATCCTCATTCTTTTAATAAACTTGAAAAAAATTAAAATATTAATAAGTTATTTTTCAGCTTATTTTTCATAAGTTATCCAAACACTAAAAAATATTTTCTAATTTATTTTTCATGATATTATCAAACATCGAAAAATAATTCTTTTAGGAATCCACTTTCCAAGAAAACCACTTTTCAAAATAAAACTATTTTCCAACAAACAAATAAAGCTTTATTTAACTTAAAATACAAAGATAGTAACTGCTGGTTATGATATCATTAGCAGAGCTAAATCTGATTACCGCATTGAGAATTTCAGGAACCCTCGACTCTCTCATGGCATCAGTTGCATTATGTACTAAAGCCTGCAAAAAATTGCATTTCCTTTTTGCGTTTTAGAAGTCTTATATTATCATTCCTCCTCCAATAATAAACCTGCAGACTACAGAGATTGATTGAAATAGAAACGGTGACTAACCATTCTGAAATTGTCCAGTGAAACACTTCCATCACCATTTGGCCCAAGCAGATTGAATTGAGCTCTAAGATAGACAAGCTCATCCTCAGTCAAAGCTTTTGAGAGAGCCTGCAATAAGAAGAAAATCCAAAGAAATGTCAGCTGATATACAAAAGAGAATATCAACTTAACTCTTCAACCATTTTACTTTTAATCTTCAGCAGAATTCAAATATTCAGCTACAGTGATGATTATGCCTTTTGCATCACAAACGGCAGTTGAGTCAGTAAATAGGTCAGAAATAGAGTCTGACAAATCTTCACTTACACCTAACAAATAATAGTGACTTTCACTCGAAGCAGCCTTAATCCAAATGCAATGGATTTGAACACAGCTATTAATTTAACTTTTAGACAAAACAAACCAAATTTAATTTTAGTTTCAGGTTCTGTTTCATTAAAGGAAAAAAAGATATTCAATGGATTTTTGGTAATTAACAAAAATAATAAAATCCACACAGCTTAAAACTTATCAGCAACAGATTTTTTATGACTATACCCCCTCACAAAAGAAAAGGGAAGGGGAGAGGGAGAGAGAGAGAGCATGTACACCAGAGACACCAATCGTTTGAAGGTTCTCTGCAGAAGAAGGTTTTGAATCTCCATGATGAATAATTTTTGCATTATCAGGATTGAGATACAGTATAAAATCCTTAGGGTAAGGCATGAGGGAAAAGAAAAGGTACCTTTAGTGCTGCACGTTTAAAAGGTGTAGCATGTAAGTACGCCTTGACTAGCTTGTAGATCAATATGTCTACATGTATAGTACGACTATCATCCCTTAACCATGGGTGAGCTGCAATAATAGAGGATTTTGTTAGCTAAAAGAAATCAAGAAATAAGAAGTGTCAGATGTGTGAATTTCTCAAGATCATGTTCTGAATTGTCGGTAAGCACGTAAGATGCACCATGCAAATCTAAGATGATAGATTAATTTCGTACATGTGTCAAACATCCAACCATTCCAAGTAATAAATGTTTCCAAAATATTTCAGCCACTTCCACCTCCAGCTGACACCTTTAAACAACATGGACACAACCATATAACCTATGCAATAGTCCTTTGTTCAACTTTATTTGCATGAGGGACTTCCAAAGGAGACGGATCATCATCCATCATCCATCATCCATTAAAAATGAAAATCAAGGATCCTTCTGATCTAACATGCTGCAACTCATCCACTGCCAATTCTCCGTGGACACTTTCCTATCATAGAAAAGAATGCCATAACCTTGTGATAAACTTGCAAAACCATCCATGCATATCCATTGTTTTGTCAATGTCACGGGAATGTTTTCACAAGGTAATAGAGGAATTACCAACTTACTTAGAGCTTGGACAGCAGTCATTCTTTTCCTGTAGTCCTTGTTCAGAAGTCTCTTCACAAAATCCTTGGCCTCTGGAGTGACAGAAGGCCAGGGTAGATCTTCAAAGTTGGGATCAGATCTCAGCACTGCACGAAAAATCCCTGATTCAGTCCGTGCCCAGAAAGGCCGGCTTCCACATAACAAGATATAGGTAATAACACCAATGCTCCATATATCTGCTTCAAGACTGTAAGATCTATGCAGGACTTCAGGAGCAACATAGTATGCACTTCCAACAATATCATTTAATCTTTCATCTGCAAACACCACATAGAATTTAAACACTAAAAACTCTCAGATATCAACTAATACATTCAAAAATCATAAAGATTTATACACCATGTATTTAAACCAGAAAAGCATGTGATGGAAAATAGTTTATATAGTTTAGTTGAACTAGCATTTTTCTTTAGTTAATATTATTATCATTGTTGTTGTTGTTGTTACCTAAGAAAATATTGAAGTTTCCAACTTCATTTGGTGCCTATTCAAGTGCGCACCTAAATGTTATTTTTGGGCAGTACCATTTGATGAATCTAGTTTTTCTACCTGGTAGAACTCTAGGTATTCTTCTATTTTTCCTTGTGGATTGGAGGAAACCCAATTGGATCTCTATGATTTGTTTACTTCCTCTACTGTCCTGTATCATCATGTGCACAAATATCACAGAAATAAAAGAAAAATGGCAGGCATTTTCATGCTCTTATGCTATCAAGGTTACTAATTTTCATACCCTGCATCAATTTAGCTTAATAATGTTAAACCCCAAATTAGCACACAATCAAATCTAAAATGCTGTCACAATGCGCATGGGAATTCAGTTATCAGGCATAGAAAAAGTAAATATGGCAAGGAAATAACCAAATCCTGTGAAAACTTAAAATCTCAGTGTGGGTAACAGACCCAACCCATTCAGTGAAAGATATCTAAATCAATCTATGAGTAAAGCAATGAAGGCAAGGATAATAATTTATGTAAGTTGACCAAAAAACATGGGAAGCTCTGCTTATTACCTGGCCTAAAAAAGTCAGAAAGACCAAAATCAATAAGCTTCATGTCAGCATCTTCACTCCCAGAAGTGAAAAGGAAATTCTGTAACAAAAGAGGATCCAGTTATGAGTATGGAATGAAAAATTCCACATAAACACTGCCATCCCCCACATCACCAATGACTGCAATTATTTTATGTAAAACAATAACACATCAAGTTTAAGGGGAAAACCTCTGGTTTTAGGTCACGGTGTACAACACCTTGAAGATGACAAAATGCTACCACACACAAGATTTGCACAATTATAGCTTTTGCATCTTCCTCTGTGTATCTTCCTCCTCTGCAGCAGAGGAAAATGTTACATTAATATGAGTACATAACAGTTCAACAATGCAAGAATCATTTAACAAAACATAGAATTTGAATTAGTTCCACCCAGCATAGATGGATGAAAAGGTTCACATGCAACATCCATCGTGATTTTAATTTGAGGCCAAGGCAAGAAAATAAATTAAAAAAAAAAAAAAGTTCATACACCATCCAAACTTATTGCATTACCTTGCCAAAATTCTGTCTAAAAGCTGCCCTCCCTCACACAATCTGAAAAGCAAACAGTAATCCCCAAAACATTAGACATCAAAGTTTAAAATGTGTTGACAAAATCATACAACATAAACAGAAGTTAATACTTCTAGCAGGAAAAAAAATCCAAAAAATGCCATTTTTAAATACTGCCAGAGAAAATAATGACAAAGATACAATGCTCAGTTATGTTCCTTGCATGAATTTAAACAAAAAATAATAAAAGACATACTCCATCACTATGTACACGTTATTGGCATCCTCAAATGCATCATAAAATTTGACCAGATGCCTATGTCCCGATAGAGCTTTCAGTATTTTTACCTCCCTACGAACATCTTCAATTGATATAGTGGTAGTCATCTGCCAAATAAGTCTTGTGAAAATATATATGTTACACAATACATAATGCAATTAATCCTAACTAAGAAAATAATTCAGAGATTTCATAAATCTGATCACTGCACATAAAAGAAACAAGGCAATAGCCGAAGTTATCAAGGAAAACAATTAAGGATAGTTCTTAGGAATTAGAAAATAGAAGTTTAAGCAGAAAACTTCAATCATCGGCATGTACAGGAAACATTTAATGAAGAAAAAGGCCGCAGAATTTCCATTATGCCTTTGTGTCATACACTGGCACAAACAAGGGACATTTCCCAGCTCCAGAGATTGTTACACATATTTTAGGCGTGTGGAGGAGGAAGGGGGGCAAAGGGAGGCTTTGGTTTTGATTGCCTTGAGCGGGCACATGCACCAACGAGCACATATTCATGCATATGTGAGGGTGCGTTCGTATTTGTACTGGCACAAACAATGGACATTTCCCAGCTCTAGAGATTGCTACACATATTTTAGGCATGTGGAGGAGGAAAGGGGGCTTTGATTTTGATTGCCTTGAGCGGATACATGCACCAATGAGCACATATTCATGCATAAGTGTGATTATGTATTTGTACTGTGTCAAGTAACTGGCAAATTGGCAATTGAACCTTTTTATAATTCCTACAAAAAAAACAGGGCTCAATATGGTTTATAAAATTGGGTTTGAAAGGATTATGAATATGTAAAAGAATAGGGTCAACAAAGTGAAATTATAGTTTTAAATAAAATATGGCTAGCAAGTCATTTCAAGGTACAGCATGCATTTATAGAGGGTCAAATGATCACTTTGCATAATAAGTGATTGCAGTTTAATTACCAAATGATTTTCCATGTAGATGAATGTAAGATATAAGAGAAGATTAGAAGAGGACCATGAAATATAACATTTATATGGCATTTGCGCATACTCAAACACGTAAATGCATATCTTATTACAAAAAAAAGCTACTACCAGAATGTATTTGATGGTCCAAAGAATGATGCCTAAAACCTATGAAGCACAATACTTAATGCATCTCCATGAAAGTATTATAGGTATCTGAATTCTTTCTATGAATACGGACATTGGATAGTTTTCTCAAAAACATCATATTCCAATGAGATTCAGTTTTAGCTAGTGAATGGTTGATCTCATTAATAGAACCCGAGTGATGAAAATAATTCCACTCACATATTGTCTTCATTTTTCACAGAAGAATCAAAGAATTTGAGAGTTATTTATTCTATAATGCATAGCAATAAAAACACAGTCACACCAAATAAATTCCTTTCAATCTTTCCAGGGTCATCATAACTGACACAACTAAAGCTGAGAACACTACCTGCACGTTGAATATCCATTGTTTTATACTTGCAGTATTTGCATGCTTACATGCTGCAACGATGCCAGTGAACTCAATATGTAACATCAAATTTGAAAACTCTGGCAGAGAAATATTATCATTAATGTTTCTCTCTTCAATGAAAAAATTAGGCTAAGACATGAATTACCATAAGAGCTAAGAAGTTACTGTTGCCAGTTGCACAAATGCATATCAGGCACAGAATAGCATCATTTCAGCTCATAGGATGCTTTCTTATCAGTTTCAGACGCTGACCACCATATCCGTGTATATCATACTCTTCAATGTACGATTTAACATCCTCACAAGTAACCCTTTTTTCTTAATGTCTAACACATGCATACTTATCTGGTGTGTTTAGTTATTGTGCACAGTTTTTTAACTTTTTTTTTCTATGCTGACTTCTAGACATGCAAAAGGAAATATATCAGCATAACTACAGTCAGATTCCATTTATTGAATTACAGATCTTTAGATCAATTTCTTGCACATTCTCCTGATACTCACATCATTAAAACCCATGTAATATCCTCTCTGATCCTCTAAATAATGCTTATCAAGGAGTCCCTTCTTGCGGTGCCTTCAGCTACTTTCCAGTTTTTGGACACAAGCTGACTAAACCAGATACTTCGTCTCGGATACTGACAAACACTCTCCTATGTCTCTTCCATTTTTCCCAATATATTCACATCCATGTCACAAACTAAGTTCGACTGCCTTCCAAATTTCTTGCCACGCATGGAAGGAATAAATTGCAGATAAAAATAAGTCAAATTTATCAATGGATTCTCCACTTCCAGAAAATAAAAAATAAAAAGAGAGTGATTCTCCCATCATTCCCATCAATGTGTTTCCTTACAAGTCAGCACCAGAACCAAACCACGCCTAAGAGTTGCCATACATAGCCGATAATATTTTAAACAACTGGCTAAAATTAGCCCCAACACAACAGCAAGAAGAAGTTAAACATAAAATCTACCACTCTAATTACAAAAAAGAAAAAAAATACCCTCACTGATCAAAGTGAAATGAGCATAAAATTAGTACCTTTGCTTTTGATATAATCTTGACAGCAACAGCTTCATCTTTAAGTTCACCTTTTTTGACTTTAGCAGAGCAAGTATGACCAAAATGCCCTCTTCCTATTTCCTTCCCTAACTCATACTTAGCTCCAAAATTCTTGCTATATCCAAAACTCTTATCAAGCGACTGCTCTTGCTGCTGCTCCGCCTCCACACCGCCGTGCTCCGGGATTGGTCCCTCCTTCGGCTTCCCTCTACCACCAAGCCTCTTCACCAACGACGCCCCTATATGCCTCGCCGGCGACGGCGGGGGAAACGGCCTCCTAAAAAATCTCCTAGGCGTAGACGACCTCGCCGGAGATGGCGACACTCCTTGAAGCGGGCTGTCGGCGACACCCTGTGGATACGGGCTCGGCCAGGGGCTCGGGTGCGTGGAGGAGGAACTGGCCGAGTACTTCAACGAGCGCACGCCGTTACGCGGGGTGGAGGAAGGTAAAGGCGTTTGCTGGTTGTGATCGGTGGAGGAAGCGACGATTGTGACGGCTGTTGCGTCATTTATGTTAGTTGAATTAGTTTTGCCGTAACACTGCCCCATCAGAAGAAATCTTACAGTCTCAGTCAAAGTCCACACATCGGACGGTTAATAAAATATTTCTCCTCCGGATCTGATCTGATCATCACCGGAGAGAAAATAATTTAAATAAAAAAAAAACAGAGCAAGAGAACCAAGCTAAGGAAACGATTAAAGAAGAGAATGAAAAGAGAGTTCAAAGACAGAAAGAGAAGAGGGAAGACAAAAGGGTTTGGCTTGTGAGACACAGAGAGACAGAGATTGAATACAGCATAGCACAGGTGAAGTAGCAGTAGCAGCAAAGGAAGGAAATTATACTGAGTTAAATCAGCAAAAGTTATTGGATTTAAAATCTGCCGTTGGATTTTGTAGAACAAATATTAATTAAACTATTCATGGAAGTGAAAATCACGATACGAGAGAGATGGGCAATGTTTCGCTCTGTGATTCAACTTCTTTTTCATTAAAATTTAAAATTTTTATTTTAAGTTTATTTTAATATTTTTTATAATTTAATATGCAGATGTAAAAATAAATTTTAATAAATAAATTAAAATATTATTTTAATATATATTCAAATTAAAAACATTTTAAAAAGATAATGTATTCACAAACATCCTCTTAACAGGAGGTAATGCTATGTTCATTAATAATAATAATAATTGTACCTGGAGGTTATTTTATAAAATGTTTTTATATTAAAATAATATTCTAAAAAAATAATATTAACAAAACAATAAAGAATATTAATTTTAGTTTTTTAATAAAAAATTAAAAATTTTAAAAAATACAATTAGTGATGTAACCATAAAGAGATAGGAGAGTTACTTAATTTCTTATTTGCTGACTAAATATAGAGAAGATCCGAAGTTGATTGGAGCGTCGTGTAATCACAAGTTGATTCATTTTTATATCTCGAATGAATTCTTTCTCGCTCTCATTGTCAATTTCTCTCTCTTTTTTTATTCTCCCATTTATAAACCGATTAGAATCCAAATCTCTTCGGAGCTGGGAATTGGGAAACAAGATCTTCCACTCGACAACAACAGGCTCATGTGGTGTTATTGTAACAGTGATTGGGAGTACGATTGGACTTATTTTTTAAAATATTTTTATTTAAGAATATATTAAAATAATATTTTTTATTTTAAAAAAATATTTTTGATAAAAACATATTTTAAAAATTATTTTAAAGTAAAAAATAAAAGAATATATTTTTAAAATACACAAACAAATATTACTAATTATGGCCGTTGTTTCTGATTTTTATAATCTAAAAGGAATTCCACGGGTAAAAGAGATTTTTATTGTTATTCAGTGATGACGAAACTACATATCGAACCATGCTATCGTTAATCACAACAAGTTCTTTTTCCGGGCTTGAAAATTTCCTACTCCTGGCTTACAAAAATGCCCCTCCAACGAAACGTGGCTCTCTGTTGAGGTTGCGGAGCATAAGAGATGATGGGGTCGATGGTCGGTGGTGCTCAGGAGGGGAGTTAATTCGAGGTGGCAAGATCTTAACCGTCGAAACAAGCATTCCCATTAGTAGATCTTTGAGAAGTTACTCTGTTTAATTTAAAAATAACGCTAAACTCACAATCTAATTAATTAAGAATCTGTATTTTCAATTTCCGTCGATTAAATATAACTTTTCAAAATTAAAAATTTATTTCAGTTAATTAAATATTATTTTTTTTCGTACAGATTATTATTATCAACTTTATTTTGACTCGTATTAATACTCAATATCATTTCCCACTTTACTTTCTTTATGGGTAATTTCTTTTTAAATTTTCAAATTATAAATGTCGCGTGTTTATACTGTTGACAATAATAACAAGTAAATAGATGGATCATGTACGAGGAAAAAAGTTGTCGCTTTCATTGTGATAATATTTTATTTTTTTAATGAAAACATAATTTTTTTATTTTAAAGTGTTTTAGTATGTTGTTTCAGTAATTATTTTTTATCCTCATTTATATTTATAAATCTATTTTTATCTCAACTTTTCAACTCAATATTTTATTAGGAACAACGAATTTATTATCATATATAATTATTAATTTATTTTTATTAAATACTTGTATTAACAATTCAATTTGTAATTAAATTATTTTTTCATATTAGAAAAAACATTAACAATATCCTCAATTTTTTTTGCATTTAAAAAAAAAGCTCTGCCATGCAGCATGATTCCGGAAATCAAACTAATTAAAACCAAGATAAAAAAAAATAATGATATATATATATAGAGAAAATTTCATCTGCTACATGGACATTGGTATGTTGATAGTACATGGCAAGGTGGCAAGAGATTCCCAGTCCAGTTTGGAGTCAATTAATTATCGTTTCAACGGTGAAAAAGGCTTATTTTTTTTCTTTATATTTGGGTTCAAACCTTATCGTGTATGCATATAATTCTTACAGTGCCTTATTTGTTTACTAGACTTGTAGAATATTCAGTAAATTATAAAAATTAATTATAGTGCATATAAGCTAACTCAAACACCTCACGTAAATCAAAAAAACAAATTATCATTCCTGTGTCCCTTCCTCCATCTTGATCAGTTGTTGTGACAAAGTGGGAAGGTGTTGCATTTGATTTTATGTTTTACAAGTATTTTAAAAAATTTGTTTTTTTATTGTTTTATTTTAAATTAATATTTTTTAAATGTTTTAAATTATTTTGATGTATTAATATTAAAAGTATTTAAAAAAATAAAAAATATATTTTTAAATAAAAATTATTTTAAAAATAACAATAATCATATTTTTAAATATGCTCATAATTTATTTTTTAACTCCAAATAATATAGCTTAACAAGTTACTTCTAGATTTATTTTTATAAATCCATAAACTCTAAAATTATTAAAAAAAATTAATTATTAATTTTAAAATCATAAAAATATACACAAGATATACATAAATTATCTCAAATACACAATTACTAAAATAAAAAAAGAGAGTAAGTAATCGCATTTTTCCACTGACTTACCAATCCTACATTTTCAAGTGAATGTTTTGTATTTTAAAGTGTTTTTGTAAAAATAATATATTTAAATAATAATTTTTATTATTTTTTAAAAAATATTTTTAATATCAACCTATTAAATTAATAAAAAAATAAATTTTAAATAAATAATGTTTTGAATACAACATCAAACACCCCGTGGTGTATCTCTGCATGTGCCCATTACACGCATGAACTCCTCTGTGGAGCCGGCCGCCCTTCATAAAAGCTTCAGTAGTGACCAACTAATTAATGTTCATTACAAACCATTAAGTGGGCACACCATGTGATATCAACGGAGCTAATTAATGTCCAAGTACGTACACATGCTGATAAACCCCACGTATATAACTCGAGAGGTGAAACTTTCAACTCAAAGTGTACTTCGGCGCCTGTTAATTAATCATCAATTTCTATCCATAATCTATACAATTACAGCTTGAAAAAAAAAAGATAATACAGGAAAGTGTTATTGTGATTTTTTAAAAGTTTTTTAATTAAAATATATTAATATAAATTTTTTATTTTAAAATATTATTTTTAAGATTAACATATCAAAATAATATAAAATATATAAAAAATTTAACAAAAAAAATTATTTTTTAAAAAAACACGAAAATGGAAGGTGAGGTGTGGCTGCAGCCGATAATTATCGATGCAACTTGAATGAATGACCTTAGCAGAGTTGTTGGAAGGTGACATCGAAATGTGGCCATGCACATGCTTTTATTACTCATTCTAATCGGTGATGAGTGCATGCGCATGCGATGAACTTGAGCTAGCAGCTTCCAATTGTCCAAAGCTTTTGCCACTGGCTCGATGACAAGTGAATATTCTATTTACTATGTCCAAAGCATTACCTTCTGTCCTTCCTTAATTTTATTCTTTCCAAATTTAAATCTTTTTTTTTTTTTTGTCACCTCCCAGATGGTCTTTAAGAATATTGTTTATAAAGTATAATAACGTGCTCCAAACGGTGTTTTGTAAAAGAATATTTATTTTATTTAAAAATACATTTTTATATTTTCAATTCATTTTAATTTATTATTATAAAAAATAACTCCTCCTACAGTTCAAAACACCTCGTACATTTGGATGCCTCCTCGAATAAGCTACCAATGAGGCCACCGAACAAAAGACAAATTTAAAAGATGAAAGTGTTGTTCTAAAGTGGAAGCTGGCTTGTGATGGGCTTGGCTGAAGTTTGGGTCGGACTCTTTTCTCTGAGAGGAGGTGGAGGGGAGCTGGTTAATAGATTTGGGTTGGTTTGTACAACTTGGTCTTGGGATCGATTATCCACTAGTTACGGACACTGCCACGTACCTTCCTCTCTCTCTCTCTCTATTTTGGGTCCATAAGGAAAACTGATCGTCGTCGGGGGGGTAGATCGTACACCATTCAGGTGCCGTTGAGTTATTAGAAATGAAAAGTACGGGGTGTAAATGGAGAAATTGATATGACATTTTAATTTTAATATTATATTTGAAATAGTAACAAGAAATTACAGAAATTTTTTTAAATTTTTATTAATAATAATGGCAGTATAAACAATAAAAGTAAGTATAGTAATAATGCTGAAAATATCAATAAAAAAATTGATATTAAAGTGATAATAATACAACAATAATATATTGTAATCCAATATGAAAGGTGATAGAAAAGTGCGGGTGATGAAAGAAGAATATAATAGTTCAAGTGATACCTGTTTTGAAAAAATAATTTATTACTGTAATCGATTGTAATAATATTATAAGTAGTGATTAATATAATGATATTGATAAAAATTGTTAGTACTTCCCACTATTACCAAATAACACATTAATGAAATTTTGTGCAAAAAATTATTTGAGAGAGAATATCATGATTGTACAAGGAATTAAAATATTGTTACTTCATTAGTCACAACGCAAATAATCTATATGCGTATCTATCCAGCCATTCCTTTGTATATCTTATTCTTTCTCTTGTAAAATAATTAATTTAATTAAAAAATAATAATTATATATTTATATTATTTTTTAATATATTTTTTTAAATAAATAAAAAATTAAATTTAAAACTTAGATGAAACTCGCTCACAATACTTTATACTTAATTTTATTAAATAAAAAAAGATAATATGATTCAAACTCATAATCATTTACTTATTAAAATTATAATATTATATTAAAAAAATAATTTAATTAAATAACATATATAATTTATATTATTTTTTTTTAAAAAATCATATTTTTGTGTTATATTATTTAAACATTCCATCTCTTTTTATTTAAAAGTATCATTTGTTGTACAATAAAACACACACATGAATCACATCTTTCTCCACTTTATTCACTGTCATCGCTTTAGCGATCTTTACAAGGAAATAATTTATTCAATGTAAAGAAAAATATTAAGCAGCTCGACGCATTTATTCACATAAATTATTTGCTTAAACTATGTAAAAGACATGGTAAAAAAAGAAATTTTTAATTACTCTCTTATAAGATCTTCTGCTAATATAAAAATGAGATATAATATATTGCCCATTTGCCTCCGGGTCAAAGCAAACAAAATTTAAGTGCAAAGAAAATGTACAGGCGTTTTTATTGTGTCTTCTAAAATAATAGGTTTTAATTAAATAATATTTTTATGTAATATTGAAATAAAAATATATTTTGAATTTACTTGAGTTAATAATTTATAAAACTCACAGAAATAATCTTACATTTTTTTTAAAAAAAATTCAATCTTGAATTAACTTAATATTAAAAGATAAAATTAATTTAAAAAAATTAAATAAGTCAAATTCAAAAAAGTAAACTTGTGATGTAACTCATACGATTCACCAGATTCAATAAACTTTTTATTCAACATGTACATACACGTGACAATTAAATGCATAATAATTCTCTTGTATAAAATAATTTTTTCAAAGAAAAAAATCATGATAGATATGTGAGACCAGGATAGTAAAAGTAAATCATTGATAATAAATTATAAAATTACATTGTTTTAGTTTTGAGTTCAATAAAAAAAACTAGATCCTATATATCATAAATAGATAAATTGTATTTTTTTTAAATAAGGGGCATACAAGGTATTAAAAAAACAAATAATAGCTCGAAGGTTACAGATTAACCTATTAAAATGATCATGCTTATTGACTTAATTTATCTCAATAATTTTTTTTAATTAATTTTTTAACCTGTATATAAAACAAAAAAGAAGCTCGTACATGTAGTCTTGGTGAACCAACATGCCTAGATATTAAACGAATAGGCCTTCCAACCTAGTTAATGTATCTGGGCGGAATTGTTTTTTAATTTTTAAAAGGGCATTCAACATGCTGTTTGCTTTAATGTTTTTTTCAAAAAAGAAAGTAAACAACATTTCATTTGTTTTTTTGTAGAATTCAGTGACCAAAGGTAAAAAAAAAGAAGCCTTGGGGTTTTTGCTAAAAAATTGATTTTTCAACTTATTTTGACCTAAAAAAAATCTTAACAAGTATATTAATAGCTTAAAAAACAGCTCAAAAACATCAAATTCAACCTGGACCTAAAAATATTCTCGCATTTATATTTGTTTTTTCGGGTAAGGATAATGAAAAAAACACCTACATAAAACCCTTCTCATAAAATAAAATTTATTGACACTAATATCAATTATTTTTATGTTTAAAATCATTGTCAATGGTGATTTTCTCTCTGTACACCAAAATTCAACAAGCTTCTCTTTATCTTTTCTTAGAAAAAAGGACTGAAAATGAAGGAAATAAAATTTATTATTAAAATTGAATTTCTAAAAACTAGTAGGATCGATAACCTAATAAATAAAAGGATGGAGGGCTAAAATAAACCTTTTAAATGAAATTCAAAGTTGTCATTTTATCTATCTCTTTCATGTTGATCCTTTATCTTTCAATCCAACATTTTCTTTAAAAAAAAATAAGTAACTTGATGTTAAATTAGGCTTAAAATAACTTCAATTATGTAAAAAACAATTCAAGTATCAAATTGCAAACTTAAAATTTTTCATCTATTCCAATTCCCAATAATTTGTGAGGGAATATATAGTGAAAAAATTACAATAAAACTACCTAATAACTTATTATTATTATTATTATTATTATTATTATTTGTAATAATAAGATCATCAATGATATGCAAAGTATATTGACAAGTCCAACTTCAATAAAAAGTTTGGGCAAGCCAAACGAGCTTTTTGATAAAATTAAATATAATTTTTACTTTAATAGTTGAATCAAGTTAAAATTTTATCTATTAAATAAAAAATTAATTCAATTTATTTTTTTATTTTAACAACAACCACAGAACAAGTTTTTACAACAATAAAAATTATTAAAACAATACTTCATAATCATATAAAAAATATTTTTCTTGTAAATTATTTAATTGTTATATAAAAAAGAGATTGTCAAGAGATTCTTAATAGATATAATAATTAATGATTTGTATTCTATGAAAAAAATAACTAGCACATAATTAAAATAAATATATAAGAATGTTTCATTATTATTGCAATTTATTTTAAAAAATACTAAAAAAAAATAATGTTAGTTTAGCTAATGCTTCTTATAAATTTTATATGTTTATATTTGATAAGTATAAAAATAAAAAAATTAAAATAATGAATATATTACTAAAATAAAATTAATTTCATAATTTTAATTTAATTTGCTATTATTCTTAATCTCTTAAGCCCATACGTACGTCTATCGTTCTATATTCACAGTAAATTACATAGCCCTTTTGTGTTTACAACTCATGTACGGTGGTGGATTAGAAGAATACAACTTATGTCTTGTTTTAGCCGCCCCCTCAACCAAAAAAAAAAACAGAAAAAAAAATTATCCGGCAAATCCACTCCCATAACCAGCTGTCTTAATTCTTAATTTATAAGGTTCCGTTAAGATGCTTATTTTTGGGTGGTGGTTAGTTAAGCAGTTACACTACATGGATGTGGTGCTTTGCAGATTTTGGAGTAGCTTAAAAGGAATTCAAATATGGCAGCACACCCCTATCTATTATTATGGGCCCAGGACCCCTCGATGTTTCCTTTCAGGCTTTTGCATGAAAGGTCGATCACAGGTCTGTCTGTAATGATTTTAGAGAAAGCCGGTACAGGAACCTGTAGGTGGTAAAAAAGAGCCGGTGGGGCGTTGAGATCAACCATAACCACCAATCATATCATCATCACTCTCGATCACATTTTGAAGATGATGACAGATTGTCTATGGAAGCAATACCAGAACGCCACAGAAGGCAAATAATAAAGGCCTTGTATATCTACCACGTTTGTGTAGTACTACACGGTACTGGAGCTGAATTTATACTCTACTGCTCTAATAATGGGAGTTTGATGATCTCTTTCAGTGTCATTGTTCAGCTGTAGAATCTCATTTCATGCAGCTCACGTTTATTCGTATGTAAATCAGCACGTAGAATTGACACTTCAACCAAGATTAGGAGAAATCAAGCTAGGGAGATTTGGGTCTAGCAAGAAAAAGAAGAAGAAGAAGAGAGCCTTGGCTAGGTGCATTACAGGTGGGTTATTAAAAATAAACAATACGCAGAGAAGAACAATTTATATCTTTCTAGTTACTAAATAAGTCGAGGCATACAAATAAATAGAATTCTCTCAGTATTCTTGAATCTTGCGCTATCGAATTTGAGGTGACCACCATTGCTTCGTCAACAACAAAATAAACAAGCAATACAATTGTCTTCTACAGGATGCTTGTGTCGTCTTACATGAACAATGTGTTTTGGAATAGGAGGGCATTTGGAAAATTCTTAAAAGACCATAGTCAGCATGGTGGCATAAATTAATAGCAGTGATTACGCCATAAAAATCCCAAGGAAAACAGGCCAAGCAATAGCTGGAGGATTGCCGAGTGGATGCCACTGCATGACCGCAGTTGGCAAGTTCTCTGCATGGCAGCAAAATTAATTAATTGTTCAAGTATATTTTTCCCACTTGACATAAGAATATTTGCATTGTTTTTTTACCACGTAACATTGTTCATGTTTACTGGCAGATCGAAGAGCTAGCCGCGAGGAGTTATTGGACGACGTTCGATGTTCTCTCGTGATTTTACGGCCATGACCGAACTGTAGTTGTAGCGGGCAAAACTTTTATAGGATCCATCAAAATTCGAGGTATACAGTCGCGTTTTGGGACCATGTAGAACGAGCTGTAGATCAACATCGATGCACTTGCATGGCCAGCATGCTAATAATATATTCACGAGCCACACCTTCTTTCTCCTGGACCCTGTGTTTGTTTGTATATATCATTAGTAACCAGGTAAACTATAAACGCACCATTGCCTATCTCTCTCGAGGTAAGATTCCTTGAATATAGTTACACCGTCAAATTTACACTGTTCCTTGGTGTAAACAGTGAACCTTTTTTCATTCCAAGGCGAGATCAGACTCGAACCTTAATCGTCAGTTTCTGTACGCAGGAAAGCGAGGGTTGTCGTGAAAATTAACAAATAATCCATACAAGTTGTATAAATGATGTGGAGGTTGCGTTTTTCATCATTAAATATCTTTAGAACATACAATTAATATGATTTGATGCTTGTAGAGGAAACCAAAATGATATTTCGCATCGCGAATTATAATCTAACCCTTGCTTTGGAAAAGGATTAATATAATGACGACCGGGGGAGGGGGGGGGGGTGTGGGGTTGTGGATAATTAATGATATTGGCTTGAATGGAGCTTGTAAGGACCAGTGTTTCATACACAACAGAAAATTAAATGTGACATTTGAGACTATACTCTGCAATAGAAGAGAGCCCACAAGGAGCAAGAAGGAACACCTCCATGTGACTGGATTATGGGGATTGCCAAGCAATATACAAAACAGACGACAGCATAAATTTCACTATATATTTATATACAAAACAGACGATATATATATATATATATCGTCTGTTTTGTATATATATCGTCTGTTTTGTATATATATATATATATATATATAGTGAAATTTATGCTGTACAGCAGTGCTTGTGGTATATCGTACCATAAAATCTTCTACTTTTTACCCGCCACCAATCCATCTTCCCTCTTCTTCTCTTCTATGCGCTTACCTGCAAAGATGGTGCATGACGACGCCCTTCCGATTTTGTTTGTGCAAGGCTTGTCAGGGTCGGAAAAACTAAAATCTACCCATTATCTAGATCTTTATCCACTCTTCATGGGACTCCAAGTTGATTGACCTCAGCTAAAAAGCACTAATTGACCGGCTGCTTTCCTTTTAACTTATTTGGATTGTGTTTTGATCACGACGGAGGTCAGTTGGTTAAATGTCAATGGCACTTCAATGCCCTTTGTCCTTGTTAAAAAAGAGAGAAATTTAGCCCGACAATTCTATATACCATAGATCTTTTGAATGAATAGTATAATTGAAAAACGATATTGTATTATTTATGTTGGAGGATTTTTAGGGACAAATAATGTTTTAGTTGTTATCATTTCCTATTTAGTTTACTTTATAATTTTTTTCTATTTAGTTTAGGAAATAAAATAAATATTAAGATTGGTAATTTTATTTCTTTCTTTTTAGTTTAGGAATCCCTAAAATAATTCCATAATTAAAATTGATTGATATTTTTTTAAGGTAAATCTAAAACTAATGTAAATAATATTATATTTCAATAAAATATATCATATTTTTATTCCCATAAAAAAAATATTTACATCACCTTAAAGATATGTTTGCTTTGTTAAATCTACCGTTATTCTCTCTTTCAACTATTAATTTTCAGTTGCTAGCTTCAGTGTCAAGATCCACTTTTCACTCGTCCATAGAAAAAGATGTTAAAAAAAAGAGCATTGTAATTCTAGTTTTAATTTAATATTTTAAAAAATGTGTGGATATTACCTTAAAGAATATTAATAAAAAAAATAATTTAAAATAATTTAAAGTAAATTGATTGGAATATATCTTAGGGAAAAAAAGAAATCTACGAAAGGTCTTTTATTTTTCACTCCAACCCAACCCAACCTATATCATATCATATCATATCATCATCTCTTCCTCCAACCCTATCCCTTCCCCTCCTGATCTCTTCTCACCAAATCCCTTCTTTATTATCACTCCATTATTATTATTATTATTATTATTATTATTATTATTATTGTTATTAACAATAATAAAAATAATAATAGTCCCACCCTCCCCTCTTAATTATTAAGCCTTAACCTCCTCCACCGTTTTCATTAATAAAACAAATCCCATTCCACATTACTCACAATTAATATCACTCTCTCTGCCTGGCTCGCCAGTTGTGAAATAAATCAAAACACACAGTCAACCGAATGACTCGCCTTTTCCGATCCAAATCTTGCGGACTCACCGAGTTCAACTCTTTCCGTCCCCCGACTCCCTTCTTTCACCAATACGACACTGAAGGTGAGTACGAGGAGGAGGAGGAGGAGGAGGGTGAGGAGGGTGAGGACGAAGAAGAAGAGTTGTATAGTGATGCTTCTGAAAACCCGCTATCGACTCCGTTTATTGGGTCAAGAGAAGGAACGGGAGGGAATGAGAGAAGTCGAAACAGAAATAGCAATAAAGAGTTTGCATTTTTGGATATTTTCGTAACGGCGTTAAGGAAGTCTTTGGTGACATGCAGTGTGGAAAGAGACGATGTTTCTTCTTCAATGGACATAAGCTGGCCTACTGAAGTTAAGCACGTGTCTCACGTGACTTTTGATAGGTTCAATGGCTTCCTCGGTTTGCCTACTGAGCTTGAGCCTGAGGTTCCTCGCAAGGTCCCTAGCGCCAGGTTTATTTTCTCTCTCTCTCTCTTTTGGATTAATTACCTCTCTCTCTATATATTTACATATACATATACATATATATTATGAGCCTGCGAATAATTTAGGAGTTATATTGGTGTTATAGTCAAATAAACGATCCAGATAATGGGGCCTTTGAAATTGAATCTGACTACCTGATTTATACCTGGGTATTAGATGTCCTGGTTGAGGTGCAGGCTTGTTCTGTAAGAAAAAGGTTAGGCTCATTCAAGACTGGCTTGTGAAAAATGTAACTAATGTTGATCATGATTTTTTCATCTCGCACGGGGATGTTTTTCAATAACTGGTTCAGTTTTGAAAGTAACTGAATTCATCAATATTTCGCTCTAGTAGAGGACAGTAAACGGAGAAGAAAAGGGTTTTCCTTTTCCTTTCTCTTGTGATCAAATACATGAATGCCAACAAATACCCTCTGATGGTCTATTTTGTATGCATATGCAAAGGCAATTTTTAGCTTGCACTGATTTGTGGGGGTGCAGTATGAATGTATGCGGTGTTGCTGGCATGATCCTGCTGGATTAGTTGTGATTTCCTTTGTAATCATACGAAGAATGGTTTAATTGAGCCGATCTTGATGATGGATCTGGGGGAATTGCTTAAGAGTTTTATTGAAACTGTAATACCTGCCGGCGCTAGTTCTGCTCATTGAATTGTAAATTTCCTCGTATCGTTCTCCGGTCCTGCTTCTTGGATTATTCAACAGTCGATATCTTCTTGACTTACACGATACATCATTCCTCTGTTTTCTAGTGCAAATGTATTTGGAGTTTCTGCCTGGTCAATGCAATGTTCCTATGATGACAAAGGGAATAGTGTGCCCACTATTCTTCTTATGATGCAAAAGCGTTTATATGTAGAAGGAGGACTTAAGGTATGTTTATGTTCCTAAATTGATTCAAGGAAATTTAGCTTCAGTCCGCTACTTCTCAGCTCTATATAAAACTAGTCTAGTTTCTGTACTGCTGTTCATCAGTTCTGTTAAAAAATTGAGGCATTTCTTTGGGTGCTTTCTTGTGTTATCAAAGGCGGAAGGAATTTTCCGTATAAATGCCGATAATAGCCAAGAAGCGTATGTCAGAAACCAACTAAACAAAGGTGTAGTGCCTCGTGGAATTGATGTCCATTGTTTGGCAGGTTTAATAAAGGTATGCATATGACATGTTTACATTGTTTGACAATATAGTTGGCAAATCAGCTGTAGGAATATAATTCTATGCTGTCCATTTCCTGCTGTTTCTTTTAAGGTTTTACCTGCCTTAATGTTTCTTCTGCATCCTCATGACATGATTCGCCATACATTTCTCCACTGGTTGTCAACATGTTTGACATTTCACTTCATAATTAAGCTGATTAAATGTCACTCTGGAAACACTCCCCCCCCAACCCTTCTGAACTGCATGCTGCATCTTTTTGGTGATCTGCAGGCTTGGTTTAGAGAACTACCCTCCGGGGTACTCGATTCTCTCACGGCAGAACAGGTGATGCACTGCAACACTGAAGATGACTGCACTCAACTTGTGAAGCAACTTCCTTTGACAGAAGCTGCACTACTTGATTGGGCAATCAATTTGATGACAGATGTTGTGGAGCATGAACAGTATAACAAGATGAATGTACGCAACATTGCTATGGTTTTTGCACCCAACATGACACAGGTTTGTTGACTTTGTTTTTGTTGGTGTATATTAGCTTTGTAGTTACTAAATCCTATGGTCTTGAATTCAAAAGGGATGGGCAAACTGCTTCTTTTGGATGATTACTAAAGATGGCAATATTCCATTTGCTGCTAAAATGTTGACATCAGACTCCTGATTAGATCTGACAGTCATCAATTCTAATTGATTTTATGCACATTTAAATAGAACTCACAGACGTATGGGGTTTCACAAGTTGAGATTATGGTTGTAACCACCAACAAGGAAATTCCTTATTGTTTTTGCAAATGGTTAATATTTTTCAGTTATTAACTAAGATGTACTCTTCTTATCTTGCAGATGGCTGATCCCTTGACTGCATTGATTCATGCCGTGCAAGTAATGAACTTGCTCAAGACATTGATCTTAAAAAAATTCCGGGAAAGAGAGGAATCCAGTGCAAAGTTTAGGTTGCTCTCAGCATGTGCAAATTCCCCAAGCGACAAGAGTGACTCCCATTCAAACTTAAACAGCAAAGAATCCTGTAAAATATCACTCAACGCTCGTGCACCTGAGATACCAACCACTGGCAAGTTCTCGAGGTCTGCCACTGTGAATAGAGTAGAATCCAACGCTGAGGAGAAATATTGGAGCTTCCAGAAAAAAAGTGATGGGGAAGAGGAATTTAAATCTGCTTCAAGTAGCAGCCCTCCTTTTTACGAAATGGACTCCCTAGACAGTGGATGTAAAGGTGAAAATGATAGTGGGGATTGGCTAAGTTTTAGCAAAGGGGTGAGGAGGCTATGCAGACACCCTGTGTTTCAGTTGAGTAAACCAGTTAAGAAGACTCGTGATCTTGGAATTGTAAATACCAGGGGAGGAGGCGAAGAAGCTTGGACTTGATTTATCAGTTGCTTTCTGGCCTGTACCGTATATATGTTGATCAGTTCATGGTTGCTGATCTAAAGATTGTGATAAAATAGATGTCAGCGTTTGTTTAATTCTGTAGTCAGGGAAACCCCAAAACAAAACATAAAAATAAAAAATAAAAAATAAAAAATAAAAAATAAAAAATAAAAAAAATTCTAATTTGTTTGAAGGCCCTAACTGCAGTTTTAGCTAGATGGACAATAATCTCTCGAGGGATGACCCTCGCCGTAATGATTCATCGTTTTTCCCCCTCCTTCATGACTGTATTGGAGGTTTTGTTTCAGGAAAATCATGCAGGTTTGAGATCAACAGCCTGCTGAATCTATTGCGATGGGATTTCAAGGACCGGACGGCATACTATGCCACCGGATATTAGATATCACTAACTAATTAAATGATTTGCATTGACAGAATGTGTAGTGTATTGGAAACAGATTGTTCTCTATCTGCGTGCCTTCGCGTGAGGCCAGAAGAGTGGAAGATTGCTGAGAAGAATTTGGGAGGATGTGCTAATTCAATTTTCTTGTGGTTTGGTTTGAATAATAAGGTCGTTACCCCAAATTCCCTCTGGTTTCAGCATGTATGTTAGCAAAAACTTAAAAAAAAACCTTTTATTTTATTTTATTTTAATTTACCTTTTATTTTAGTTTAAACAAACTTTAGGTATTTTATTGATATTTAATTTTTATAAATATTTATTTTTATTATCATATCTTTAAATAAAAAATAATTTTAAAAAATAAAATTTTTAAACATAATAGAATTCAAGATATGAATTATAGGTTTTACGAGTTAAGTTGTGAAACCCAGCACATGCAATATATTTATGTTTCTAGATATATATATTTCTTGAATTTTTTTAAAAATCAAATTATATTTTTACTGGTCATTCTAATTATTTTTTAACACATCAAATTAAGTGAATCACTTAGAGTCAATTTTCATACTGATTAATTTTAAACTCGACCGATATAGTAAGTCGGGTTGAAAGACTTTGAAGTTTACTTGTAAGCTAATCCAATATATTTATTTTTCAATATATATATATATATATATTAAATTATATTTTTACTAGTTATTTAGATTATTTTTTAATCCATCAAATCAATCAAATCACTTAAAGTCAACTTTTATATTGATTAATTATAAATTCAGTTTAAACAATAGTTAAGTTGAAAGACTTTGAAGTTTATTAGTTAGGTTGGATTTAATAATAATGCTTTATAATTTTTTTAAAAAAAAAATCTTATTTTTTAATTTTTCTCTTCTAATTGAATCCTATGTGTATGTGTTTTTTTTGTAGTCTCAAATAATGACCTTGATATTTGGTTGATGTTTAATTTTACAAGCATTTATTTTTATTATCATATTATTAAATAAAAAATATTTAAAAAAATTATAAAACTCAATTTAATCCATAATCAAAATCACATGTTTAATGAATTAAGTTGCAAAACCTAAATCAATCTAATATATCATTATTTTAATATTAAAAAACTATTACTTATAATTTTTTTAAAGTCAAATTATATTTTTTTACACATCTTATTTTTTAATTTATTAAGTTAATTGAATCATATTAACATAATTTTTATATAATTTAATTTAAAATCTAAATTAAGTTAGAAGCTTTTAAATTTACCCAAAACCTTGCTAAAAAGTTTCTCTTAGCTTAGATATTTCTTTTAAGCTCAATAAAATACTGATTTAACGGGCAGGATAGCGCGGCCAAGAAACTAGTTACTTCTAATATACTAATAAACTGTAGCACCTTTCTGAGTTCACCATGGATGATACTTTCAAGAAACAACATTGTTTTTTCTTTTAACATTCTGGATATAGAATTTTATTACGGTGGCATTGTTTTACGTGTTGTTTTTCTTTACATGTTCTGAGAAAAATTGACATTTAATTAAATATTAATTTTATAAAATAGAATTATTCCGCAACTAGCTCGGACACACTGGCTAGAACCATATATATTGCTAGAAGTAGACGGAAGAAGTCGTGCGACCCAAGTGACTGTAACTGTCAAGGTTCGGGAGCGATATATAAAAGGAGAAACATGATCGGCATCCATAATAATTTAGTCCCAAGAAGGGGGGTCTGAAGTAGGCTGGAAGGCAAGATACATAAGAGACATGAAAGTCTGGTTGGCCACAGTTAGAAAATCCACTTCCTCCGAAACATGTCCAGGAACGAGAGAACCTTCCAGTTACCTTCCATGGAAGTTGTTGATTCGATGTCGTGTAACCAAAGCCACCCATTTGGTGAGAATCCTCAATATGTCTGAAGCTATGATTAGGAAAGAACACCGTCGTATAGCTGCTCCTGGCATTTTCTCAACGCTGTAGGTCGAGAAAAAGAAACGCTTCTTTTTTTGCTAAATTTGTTTTTTCATATCACACGTGAATTCTCCATATAGTTTGATGCAGCCGGAAAACTAAAAATGACAATGAAATGAAAACTATATAATATTTTAATAGGAGAAAAAACAGTTGATATAAACCTTAAATTCTCACAAGTTTATTTTCTCTAAAATAATAATAATAATAAAGTTTGTTTATTTAAAAAGTTTATAAAACTTTAAATAAACAAGTAACTCTCAACTAAAAATTAAAAATTTTAAAAAAAGAAGTATTAAATTCAAAATAAGTAAGAAATCTAAAAACAATTCATAAAAAACGCTAAAATCAAAAGTTCTTGACAAGATTTTTGATATTTACAAATATGATAATCTATGTAGTGATGTAATTATTTTGTTTTAATATAATAATATTTTCTAATTTATAAATATATTTATTAGATGATTCATATAATTTATATTTGGTAAATAATCATTTAATTATAGTAAATTTATACTGATTATTCAGAACTACCATTGTCACAGGGCCTATACATCACAGGTGTTTTAGTAATCTCAATGACACAGAATTTTGCGAAGATCTTGACTCATTTCGAAACGGGCATTACTTTTTCCTACTGTTGGTTGATATTGCAACACCTGATCAACTACTTCTAGACCAAGATTCTATACAAATCTTCGGTATGACATGCTTGGATCCTGTCATTCTTTAGAACTAATGAGAAGGCAGCTAATGAATAATTCTCACCGCAAAAAAAATCTCACCAAAAAAGAAGAATAAAAGAATAGTCTGAGGAGGTTGGATCCAACCAACCCAAGCTTTTAGAACATGGGCTTCTGTTCCTATATGAAGCATAAAATGTAGACTGCTGTATTAGCCCAATTTTAGATTGATTTTGAGATTGACAGAAAAATACATATGGGTCCGGTGAGTCCCATCTTACATAAAAAGCCTGTATTCTAAAGAAGAAAGCTCAAAATTCAATTGTTTTGTTGAATTAATTTCCAGCAAAAAGACAAAACACAAACTATAAAGTTTATAATTCATTGTTTTCACAAAATCTATAAAAATGTATTAATTTATAATCATGATCACAATCATAATCATGATAATAAAAGAAGCTAAAATGTTTTGTTTTTCAACCTAAATATATTGAATTGACTATTCATGTCATTGTTTATGGCCAATCTTTTCTTTTAAATCCCTTTTTTTTTCACTTTATTTTTTTTTTCAATTCCTTTTTTATAAGTCGTGTTGACATGGTTCTATATATAGAAATTTGTTTTAATTAGCATAATCTCATGTACAGATGTGGCATTGAATATTGAGACTTTAAATTAAACAATATTTTTATAAAATCCAATTTGATGTTATTCTTAAAACAAAAATCAAGGACGAAAATTAACATAAAAAACATGACCTTTTCTATTCACATTATTCAAAAGGCTTGAAAAACTTTCATTTGATTCCTCATGTTTTATCTTTTGAACTTTTTATTCTTATTCCTTTTAAATTTTATAATTTAGTTATAAAAATTTATTTATTTTGAATTTCAATCCTTAACTATTATTAAAAAGAAAGATAATTGTTTGAAAAGAATGAGAAGAGAGAAAATCCTTGAGAAGCTAAATTCTCACAAACAATAACTATGATCTTGGTGGCTATGGATTATCTTTAAGAAAAGAATTCAATAAAAAAATTTTCTACCTCACTGAAAAAATAAATTACAGCTTGATGTTTTTTTTATTTAGTTTGATTTTGAGACTTTAAATCAATTAAAATATATTTTATTATTAAAAATAAGGTTTTAAAGATTTATAAGATCTTTTGTTACATGTTTCTAAGCTAAACAATGTTGAAATTTTGATGTTTTGAGTATTAAAATTTGAATTCCTATTTTTTTGTTGGTTAATGATTTAAATCAACTTTTTTTACAAATATTTATTTTATTTATTATATAATTAAATAAAAATAACATGATCAAATATTTACATATGCATTTATTTTTTTATAATTAATTTTTTATTAACAATTATTATGAACAATTTTTTTATTTATCAAATTTTTATTTTTTAATGTATTTTATTAAACATAAACATTGATTTTAAATTAAATTTTCATGATACCAAAGAAAAATCATCCATATCATTAAAAATTAACATGGAATGGATACCCTAGTTATGCTTAAGGGAGGAGCCTTTTAGAAAGCATCCGTGGGTTGTAGTCCAGGTCAAAACATTAATTATAAACAATTAAATAACCTATATATCTTTTATCTTTTATAAAAACCAAATATAAATAATTAATTGGTGCCACAATCATATTTACATGTTTTAGAAGTAACCTGACGATTTAGTTTTTTTCTTTTCAACAATATACAGAGAGCTACAAAAATGCAAAATTATAAGATAAAAATTTATAAGCCATGAACTTTTCATTTTAAATTTAATATTTCATATTTATTATAGTACCATACCTAGAATTCTAATAATTTGAATACCTTAAGTTTTTTTAATATTTTAATACGTCTTAATATATACATCATGATTCACTGAATACCTTGTTATCTTAATTTGTGTAAAATGGAAGGAAGTGTGAACAAATTGTTTAATGACAATTTTTTTTTGTGTTTTTTTAATGAACCATTCTAGATTATATTTTTTAAATTTTTTAAAAAACACCTCAAGTATCAAATAAAGAACAAATGATTATTGTTTTGAGATTTGTTGACATTCAGGGTTTTTTATAAGTATTTTTTTGCTATTATTCATGTTTCAAATACTACTTTTTTAATACTAAAAAAAAAACATTGTTATGTGCTTGCTCAATATAACTTGTATATTCTCAATACGTGTGACGTCAAGGGTATGATAGTTTTAGTAATATATATAGCGCACGGAACGGACTACAAAATTTATTTCTTAAATATTATCTTTATATATATTATGTGCAATGCTTTGCTCACTAATTACAATTGGCATTAGTTGCAGCAATTAAAATTGAGATTTCTGTTTCATTATTTTTCTCAAAATTGACAAGTATTATCAATCTTATTATTGCTTCTCTTAAATGTCATATTAAGTTACATCATGCTCAGGTTATAAAAAAAGAAATAGTGTCAAATAGTAACACAAATAATAATATAAATAGTTACTCTTGAATTAGAATTTAAAAATCAAAATTTGTTTTTTGTTTCTTTCTCTTATGTGTCTTGGTTTCATTGGCTATTTATAGCCAATGAAAGGAGACAACAAATCATAAATTATGCAAGTAATCACGTGATTGTGCAAAATTTTACAGTTGCACCACCTACCATCAACAGAAATCCTCCACCTACTATGACTAAATTGAATTATTTTTTTTGTTTTATTATATATAATAATAATAATATTTATTTATAGAGATAAAATTAAAAATTCAAATCAGTATTATAAATAGCTTTTCATCCGCTAAAAATCAATTTTAATTACAAAAAAATCTTTATACGGGTATAAACTCGATGGACCGGTTTTTTGACCAAAAATACTAGTTTTGACAAAAAAATAGTCTGAAACTCATTTTTTCATTGCTGTTGACATGGTGGGACCCGTATGGACCCGGTGGACTCGGTTTTGACTCGAAACAACCCGATACTTATTTTTTATCGCGGTCGACATAGTGGGACCCGTATGGACCCGATGGACTCGATTTTGACCGAAAATGATGGTTTTGACCCGAAATGGCTTGAAATTCATGTTTCATCGCGGTCGACATGGTGGGACCCGTATTGACCCGGTGAACTCGGTTTTGATCGAAAATGACGGTTTTGACCCGAATCGACTCGAAACTCAATTTTTTATCCCGGTCGACATCGTTTAACCCGTATTGACCTGGTGGAATCGATTTTGATCGAAAGATGCAGTTGACTCGAGAAAATATATTTTAAACTATTTTCTTCTTCTTCTTCTTCTTTCTTCTTTTTTTTTATTTATTATATTTTTTTGTTATGAATAATAAAATAAAATAACATTTGAGAAAATTTTAGTGAATCCAAAATTGATTTATAACACCATATATGAATACTTCTTATCAAAAGGTTACAATTCATTCATGTTAGCAACAAAGATTAATGACAGTTTATAAGCATTATTATTATAATATATTTAATTTAATAATAGATTTTTAGTTGGAAGAATTAAATGTTAGATTTAATAATGGGATAGTAAAACTCCTTGTACTTAATTCTGATTTAGAACCTAAGAACAACTTTAAATAATTTAAAGCTTATGCTATTTACAAGTTTCCTGAGAAATTTTATCCTAAAAATATGAATGAACAGGAGATGTATTATTTGAAATCTCAACTGGAGCATTATTATATTGATGTGATTCATCAGAAAAGCTTTTAGAAAATGTCTATTATTTCTGAATTATATCAAGGATTAGCTAAAACAAATAAGTCACAATACTATTATTTGATTGATAGGTTGATTCGTTTTGTTTTAACTTTGTCTGTTTTCACTGTCACTACAGAGTGGATATTTTCAGTTATGAAACATGTTAAAAATGTATTTCACAATAAAATAAAAGAGAAGTTCTTAACGGAATCTATGATAATTTACATTGAACAAAAGTTTGTTAAAGATATTAATTTAGATTTAATTATAGATAAATTTTATTATACAAAACATTGAAGGGTGCAACTATCACTTATTTTTATTTTTATATATTTTAAATTTTATTTTAGTTTTTATATTTTGTGTTATATATTTGGATTGAAACTTTATTGCTAACTTGATAAATTTATATATATAAGTTAATGATTTATCTTAAAAAAATAATTTATATGTATTTATATTATAACTCAAGATAAATAAATAAAAATTTTACTCCACTCTTATTTATACCTATTTCCCAAATGACATTGGGATGACGTGTGAAGTGAAGATTTAGTTCCTTTTTTTTTTTTATTATTATTATTCCGAGAGATATGGTTGATTGATAATTGGTGTTCGGTAGGAGAAGAATGGCAAGAGTATCCTGCCAGCTCTGCAAAATAATGGAGTTCATAGTAATCTTCCTCGCACTATGAAACTATTATATATTATTCTTCAAAGTTCAAACCCAGTTTTCAAACCATTCTTCGCACTAGGTGAATCATCAACAGTTTTTGCACGTTTCCAGCTAATTATTTGACAACGAAAGTACCAAAACATAAAATATTCTCAAGCGAGTGAGACTTATTTATATAATAATATTTACCCATAATCCGACAAAAAATATAAAAAAAGCAGGTGACGAAAGAACTTGTTACTTCAACAGCTACGAGCTCCAGCATCGCCCGCACTCCTGTAGTAAATACGGCTGCATTATACATGATCATTTTATGCGTGCTTAAATTATACCGATGTTTGACCGCATTTCTTCTTAACAAAAAGTGAAGAGGATCTTCATGCAGCTCAATGCCAAAACCTACTGGCCACGAGGTGCTGTTTGGTAGTGTGGTTCCGTTTGAGGTTAAAGTAAGCTACAGTTTTTATATGTTTGGTCATGCTACAATCAGCTTTTATTATGATGGGGCCCAGAAACAATCGTGACTGCACCTGTGGTTGAATAAAAGTTGGAAAATCGAGCTTATTGGAGCATGTGGCCATGGCAAACAACCATAAATGAATTAATTATTTCCACTCTCCTGTAGCATCATCATGTATATATTAATTATTATTACTATTATACAAATATAAAAACGGTCTAATTGAATTTTTTTAGTAAATCTGTAATTTTTTTGGTTTTATAGAAAAAATAAATTATATATATATATATATCTCGCTTTTCACTTAGCTTATTTTTTTATTGTATGTGATAGTGTTATAAATAGTATAATAAAATAATTAAAAATATTTTATATTAAGTATTGTAGTTAAATTTATAATATTATAATTAAAAATTATTAATATTAATATATATTTTTTAGTCATGTTGTAATTTTAATTTAAAAAATATTTTTAATTAAATATATTAAACTATTTTTTGTTTAATTTTAATTTCAACTACAAATTTAATCAAACACATATTTTTTAAATTAACCTTAATTAAATATAATTTTTATAAAATAATTATTTTCAAATTACAATTATAATAACATGATACAAAACACACTCTATTATAAAAAATGCATAAGCTGATCGTAACCAAAATTAAAATTAAAAAAGGTCAAGTGAAAGAAAAGCTAGATCTATGCACCTGGAAAAATCTTGGGCACTTTCAACTAGTTCTCAGTCTCGAATGATTTGCTGCTGCATCTTGTCCAGATTCTGCTAAATGATTTAACCAACTCAAGTGGCATTCCACCTTGTCTACCGCAAGCATAGCTTCTATTATTGTCAACCAAATTGAGATATCACCTCATTCGATCATTCAAAATCTTCTAATTACTATTTGAAGCTTCTGATTGAATTCGATCTCAAAGGGTAAATCATTTCACTTCACGTGTTTGGATATCAATTTGAATTCCAAATGAAATTCAAATCATAAAAAATAAACAAAAAAAGAAAAAGAGAGGAGACCCTCTAATTTGTTATGGTAATTCCAACAAAATAAAATATTATTTCAAAAATATTCATCTTTCTTTTCTCTAAAAACCCTCCGACTTCTCTTTAACGTCTCTTTCTTTTCTTCAACATAAGCTTTGGTTTTCTGGATTTAAGAAATTGCTTGAGAAGTGGGAAAATAAGACTGTCAAAGGCTTCCAAATCAAAATGACTGTTAAGGCTAAATGTTAGCTTCTGGGACTGCTACGGGGATAACTCTGTTAGGCCTCGCATGTTTTCTAATATGAAACAAATACTAGCTGGGAGCATGTAACCTAGCTAGAAGTGGAAACTCAAAACCGAATGGCTAGCATGGAGAAAATGCAACGAAAAAGGGATTCAATTTCTTCTATCAACAAGGAAGACCCAACACTAGGCATGAAATATTATTATCTGAGCTAGGAATTGATACAAAACATAACCCCAAAAGACATGGGAGGAGCAATCATAGATTACAGTTTATATATATATATATATATATATATATATATATGTATATGTATGTATATGTCTATGTATATGTATGTATATGTCTATGTATATGTATATGTATATAATTTTGAAAGCATGTTACCCGCTACCAACAACTTTGCACCAATGAAGAAGCTTGGGGAAGGTGCACACCTTATTCTTAAAATTCGCCCTTCATTTTAGATATGTTTAAGAGATCGCCAATAAGTTTTTGATTTAGAATAATTGACTTCTTAATTGTTTCAAAGGGCAATCACTAAATGCGCAATAATTATATTTCAATATCTTACTTTCTGATTTTAGTTTGCTGGGACAATGAAAGTGTCATTTCTATAATAATTGTCACAATATCAAATTATTCATTGAAAAGGTAAACCTTGCAATTCTTTCTATATCATGATGTTAGTGTTACATGTTGTTTTTATTACACCATGCATTACGATTTATCATAAAATAATTTATAGATTTTATTTTTACATTAACAAAAAGATGTATTTTTTTTGTAAAAATAATAATTTCAAAATCTAATATAAAATAATTAAAATTGCTAATTCAATTTAATAGTTATTTTAAATAATATAATATAATTTATCATATCTCACGTCAACGAACAAGAATTTAATAATTAGTATTATTAAGAGTTCTAATTACTAATTTGTTATATTTATTTTGAGATACTAGGTTTAAATATGAGCTTGTATTGCTAAAAATAAAATCATAAAAGTAAAATATAAAACAAATAATATATATAGTAAATTAGGTTAGACTGTTATATAATTAAATTAATTTATTTTATATTTTATATACAAAAATTATAATAATCTACCAATTAAATCCAAATCAATTAAATGATTGGATTGTAAATAGCCAATAAAATATCCATGCACAAGAAGGGACGAAACTATCTGTGGGGCCCTTCAATGTTCAATCTAGCACGTAGATTTATTTGAAATAAATAAACCCGACCAAATTTAGCAAGAGATTCTGTTTGCCATATCTCCTATTTTTATACTATTGTTCGTTAAATTTACGTTATCGAGAAAAATAATAATTTAAAAGGGCAGCTCTTCTTATACTTCTTCAATAAAAATTTCAAGTGTTGATTGTATCCTATGTTCCTCTATTATAAGGTTTGATTAATAATATATCTTTATTACCAATGCGATTACTTAGGCCCTTCTATTATTCAAATCTCATATGGTAGAGAACGATAATGAAAATCTATTTTTTATAAATTCTTTGTATATAAAAAAACAAAAAAAATATAAAAATATCCTTCAGTGTAAATTTCTTCTCTCTCTCTCTCTCTCTCTCTCTCTCTCACTCGCAATCACTAAGGGAAGAATTTCTTTCAAACAACTCAATGATAGAACTAGTTCCCGAGTTCCATCTTTACCCAAGTGATAATGTGAGTCCAAAGCATGGTTTGTTGCAAACAAGACCCATCTGATAATACCAATCTAAACCATCGTTATCCGGCCGGTTCAATCATAAAATAAATAATTAAATAAAATAATATCCTTTTACATATCTTTTTATTCTTTCTCTCTCTCTCCCTCTCTCTCTCTCTCCCTCTCTCGTAATAGCTAGAAGGGAATTTTCTTTTGAACCAGATGATTTGACTGAATAATGGAACCAGCTCGCAAGTTCTTATCTTTAACGAAATGATTAATTTGAGCCCTAAGCATAGCTTGTTGCAAGTGAGACCCACCTGATGTACACCAATAGAAACCATTATCATCATAACCGGATGGAACTGATCAATTTGATTACGAACCAGTGAACCAAATCTTGGACTGATTTGTTTTGAAGTAATGGGTCGTTTGTTTAATTAATTTGGTAAGAATGAGCCTAAATTTCTGATTTGATCAATTAAGCCGTTTGAAGATCAACACACAACTTATTACTTAAAAAATCTTAAGAAACATAAAAGCTCTTTATGGGTATTAAACACTAGATTTTACGCATTAAAATAAAACCCTTTTTTTTTTCGAACCATAATATCTATTTTGCAGTGAGATGTTGATCAATTTATGTATAAAATCAATATATATTAATAAAAAATTAAATTATATATAAAAAAATATTATTGTTTTTCATATAATATATTTTAGATTGTTATAATATGATTATATAGACAAACAATAATTGTTTGTACTTTTTTATGTTATTTATTTGTTATAATTCTAGAAACTTACAATAACTACTACTACAAAAACAAATTTTGTTCAACGATAATTATATTAAAATGAATTCCATTCAAAATTTAAAAACCTTGTTTACATTAACTTATCTTATCTTGTAGAGAGTGGTATTACATGTAGTTATGGTGCATGGAGTTCCAAATGCTTTATGAAGAGTGGAGAAAAATGATTTTTTTTAAATTAAAAAGTTGGTGCATGTTACTGGTTTGTGATGCTAATTGTGTAATTAATAAAGAGAACTTAATGGTTTTGCTTTTCACAAAGAATTTGTATGCTTAGAGGTGTGTGCAGATGTTAAACTTTTAATCTTTAAAATTAAATAAAAACACATCAATAGTGTGTTTGTTTAAGAATGAAGCATCTCATAAATAAACAAACCTTAAAGCTACAAAAATCTATAGTTTTATTCAGTAAAAGTCTTATAAAATCTAAGAAGATAAATTTCAATATTAGAAAATAATATAAATTATATTTTAAAATATAATATAATAATTTAATTAATTGAATTAAAATGATTTTTTAAAATGATATTATAATCTTGATAACCAAATAATTATGAATTTAAATTTTATTATTTTTATTTTTTTAATAAAAAATAAACAGAATATAGTATAAACTTAACCATTTAAGCTATTAAATTAAAATAATTTTTAAATTTTAATATTTTAACTATCAATCTCAGAATAACTAGGAAACAACCAATAAGAAAAATAAAATAAAGTTAAGATGTAAATCAACAAGAAAAAAGGTCCAAAATACTATCTGATACTTCGAAGGAAAATTTAAGGGTCTTCACAGTGAAGTTTGGAGAATTTGAACAGCAAACACTTGCAATGAGAGAAAAACCTTGGCACAAGTTCAATAAATTTAAACTCAATTCAATAAATATACTTTAAGTCAAATTTCATGTTTGAACAGTTTATCGAATCATTTTTATTTGACAGTCGGATCCATAAACCCGAGGCTAATCATTACACATCAGCAAGTGCGCGACATGCGTGTTCAAAAAAATTTGTGTGTGCACTGGCTGGTGATTTCCAACTCCTTACAACTAGAAAATAAAATAAAATTGAGATGTGTATTTTAGGACAATATTAAACCACCTTGGCGATGAGACAGAAGCGGGTGAGGGAGAGTTTTTTGAGATTAGCCCAAACAAAAAGAATGTTTTTTATATTATTATTTTTTGTGCACTACCAAGGAGCAATTATTCTTATTTCATTTGGGTCCAAAATGCGAGATATACTTGCCAAGATTGCCATGCAATTAATGTTCTTCTTTGTCAATATATATATATATTTATCTTATTTTATTTATTAAAAATAAAATAATATTTTTAGTTTGATCAACACAAAAATACACACACATACACACGATGTTTTTTATTTAAATTAATTGAATACTTTAAAATATAACAATGAGTAAACACACTAATATTTTTCTCTTTTATATTTGTATTTAATTTCGATTAATTTGAATGATCTAATATTTGCCATTTCCATGCACGGAACTGGGGTTGGCTCTGGGCACAGTTACAACTTCATTGAGGTCTGGGGATGTGATAACTCACTGAGATCATCAGGTTAATTAACAATAATATGCTTACGGCCGACCATTATCCTTGTTTTTTGAGTTCCTCCTCGCTTGTCAGAACATGCAGGCGACTTGAACTTCTGCAATTCACACAAAACAACTCTTGTAATTATGATTAATTTGCTTGTAAAGTGAACATGATTTCATCGATCTTGGTCTGTCTAGTAATTCTAAAAGATATTCCACTCGTCATTTTCATGGAACTTAATTCTTGAAGCTGTATAGCAAGTGGGTGAGTGCTAATAATGATGATGACAGCAATCATTTATCACATGCTTATTTTATGGTTTAGATTTTTTTAATAAAATATTTTTTTTATTAGTATGTTATCTTTTTAATATTAACAAAATAATATAGTTTAAAAAATTAATAAGATAATATAGTTTGTAGATATCATCATGAATAGAAAACATAATATCCAAGCTTATTAATATTCCAAAATATAACATTCCAAAAAAATTATAAAATTAAAAGCATATAAAAAGATAAAAGAATAAAAAATATATTAAAAAAAATATCATGAAAGCATATCAAAACTAGGACACCTATGATATTATAATAGATATTTTAATAAAATAAATTTAACAACATAAAAATCACGGATAATAATTTAAGTGTATTATACTTTTCATTTGAAGGTTGTAGATAACTCATTAACTTTTGATGACAAGTATAACCCTTTTCATTCATCATTAATGATATTTATTGATATTATTAAATTTATTTAGTTAAGATTTTTTTATAATACTAGTAATGTTATAATTGAAACATAGATTTACTTTCAAGGTTTTTTTTTTGTCCCTTTTCTATCTATTTTCTTCATAAATTATAATGAGAAATAACAAAATATCTAAGACATCTCCAATTGAAAAGCCAAAAGATGAGTAAAAATAAATTATTCAGTAATTAACATGATAATATTTTTAAATTGAGTGTAGCTTTTTAAAAGTTACATTAACCTTGAAAAAAATATATAAAACAATGTATAATTAATAATTTTTAATGTATAAGTATCTAAAATGAAAATACAAGTGAAAATTTATAGTGCTAAAGATTTGACCATGGCATAAATAAATACAAGTAGAAGAGAGAAATATTAAATAAAAATATTTTTATAATTTTTAGTGGTCATTACTTTTATCGTTTTTTTTTTCAATTTGTATTTTCCTTTTTCTTCATAGTGGACTCTACAAAGTAAGTAATAAGATATAATATAAGTATTATAAATTTTTTCAGAACATAAATTAAAAAAATATTTTAAAATAAAAAATAATCGATACGAAAAAAACACTAAATGACTTCTGCAATAAACAAACCCGTCGGTGTCCAGCAAAACATGATTTTCAAAGCTATATGGCAAGTGGGTGAGGTAGACAGCAGACAAAGGTGGTCACCGTAAACATTTACCACATGCTTATTTTATGGTCTCGGAATTTTTAACAAAACGTTCCAGTTTTCAAACGTCGAAGGTGAAAATAACAAAGGAATCAAAATACAAACCCATCGACCTCTTGAATAATTTAGTATTAATAAAAATTAAATGTCACTTTCAAATACGTGTTACCGCTTCACTTTAGCCTTTAAGACAAACAGGGCGTAAGGTACTAAAACTAGTCGTTTCATACATGGTATGGATACGTCCATGGGATCCTCGTGGCTGATTGGCGAACATAAAATTACTCAACGTAGAACCCATTTCTTTTTCAGGCATGAGATGCGCGGTCGATTTTTTTCTTTTTTTATGCGTGTGATTATCGGATTAGTAACAAAGATAAAAGTCACAAAATCATCCTACGTTTATTAAGCGCATGCTTCTTTTTGTAATAATATATTATTTTTTTTATTTTTTTAAATTTATTTTTAATACCATACCATTAAAATAACATGATAATATAAAAAAATTATTATTTTTTAAAATATAAATACAAACAATTCTTAAAAATTTTAAAACATTTTATTTTTTTAAAATATGTATTTGGGGCAGCGGTGCAACCATTATGTTATGAAATTGTGAATTTTTTTGCTTTATTTTTTTTTATAGTTTTAGATTGTTTTAATATGCTATATCAAAAATATTATTTTAATATATTTTTTAAAAAAATATTTTAAAAATTGATATTTATCATTATCTCAAACATGCATGTTCACATCAATTTAGTACAATTAGTTTTTCTACATGAAAAAAAGGGTGCTAATAAACATATTTATAAAACTCAATATAACCTCATGGGTTGACCTGGAACTTAGGATCGAGGTAACCCAAGGTCTTAACAAAGTTCTAAATAATTTAAACTTAGATTTTCAACTAACTTGGTAAAACTTTTGTGACTCGTCTGATCAACTTAAAACTCGAGAAGCTCAATGTAGACCTCTTTTTTTTAACATTTCTATTTAATAAACCTAAAAAAATATAAGATTAATTTGTAAATATTTGGTCTTATATATTTTTTTTTATAGCTTACATTCTCATGAAATATTTCTTTAACTTTTCCATATGGGATAACTATATTTACAGTTTATATCCCCATATCCATAAGTACAACATGTTTTTTTTTTTTTTACTTTTTCATGTGAGATATCTATATTTATAGTCTAATATTTCTTAAATTTTTCTTATGGGATAATTATATATAATTTATATTCAATTGAAATGTTTTTTTTACCTTTTCATATCAGATATTAAAACCTTAAAAAATTAATTTTTATCGAGTTTACTTGAATTAACCATTACAACACAAGACTTAAATTCTTAACTAGATAAAACATCCTCACTAGATTTAATAACTATGCTTTTAAGTTATCTTCCTGAGCATAACTATTATACATAAAGCTAAAACATGTGGGGAAAGTCTTATTTATCAAGACTTTTTGCACTGTAAATTACACAATTGATTAGGGCATTGTATGCTACAGCCCCAGTCACATACATATGATGTAAGGGTAGTCATTCCTAGCCACAAAAGTTCCAAGGCTGTAAGGGTAGGGGTTACGCCCTAGACTATGAACACCTAGCATTTGAGTTGTCATGCCCTAGCGCTAGGCCAAACATGCAAACCCGGCTGCCCAACCAAGGTAGTGTGTTTGTTGACATGGATCCCTTTCTATTGGGTCAGACATTCAGACTCATATGTCTTTGGTTTGGACACATACCCCAAACCCAACCCAAACATTTTTTGGTTTAGCCATGGAAGGACTCGGATCCCAACCCTATTAGGTTTGACCACGGACCTATCCTCCAACCTTTTTAGATCTAGATAGGGAAAGACCCATTCCAAAACCCATTTTGAATCCGGACACTGACCCTAAACTCAAACACGTCAGGTTCAAATTTTGAACCTATCTGACACCCTTTTAGGTCCGAACATGAAAGTACCCCAACCCAAACCTTATTGGGTCCAGAAACAAAGGGATCCAAACCTAAACCCTCTTGGGTCCGAGTATGAACCTAACCCTATTGGATCCGGCCATAGAGCCATTCCCCAACCCTATTGGGCTCGAAAATGGAAGGACACACACCTAAATTCATTTAGGGTCCGGCTGCTGACCTCAAACCCTTTGGGTCTAAACTTCACACCCCACCTATTCTAAACCCTTTTAGGTTCGAACATGGAAGGACCCAAACCCAAAAATCCTTGGGACCGGATCCCACCCTAACCCTAGCTCATATTAGGTCTAGACATGAAAGTACCTAAACCCTCCTAGGTCTGAACACAAAAGGACCCAAATATAAACTTCATTGGGTTCGGGCACAGACCTCGCCCCTAGCTTTATTAGGTCCTGCTTGAAGCCATCCCTCACCTTTTTTATGCTCGAAAATAGAAGGACCCACACCAAAACCTATTTTAGGGTTGGACGCAGACCCCAACCCTCTTAAGTCTGGACTCTGACCTTACCCTACCTATTTAGGGTTTGGACAGAGAAGGATCTAAATCCCCTTGGGTCCGAACACACACCCTAACCCATATTGGGTCCAGACTCGGAAGGACACAAACCCAAACCCCCTAGGTCCAAATATAATAGGATCCAAACCAAAAGCCACCCTAGGTTCAGACATGCACTCAACCCCTAACCCTATTGGGTTTGGCCACGGACTCAGCCCCTAAACCATATTGGGTCCGGATCGGGAAAAACCCAAACACATTATAGGTTCGGATGCTGACTGTACCTCAATTCTCTTTGTGTTCAAACTCAGACTAACCCATAACCAAACCTCCTTAGGTTCAAATATGGACCCAGCCCCTAACCCTTTTGGGTCTGAACTCCAAACCTACCCCAACCTATTTGGGGTCTGGACATGGCTGGACTTAACAGCAACCCATTTTAAATTTGAATAGGGAAGGATCCAAACCCTAACCCCCTTAGGTCTAGGCCTAGCCCCCAACTCCGACCTATTTTAGATCCAAACACAGAAAGACCTAAACCCCATTGGGTCATGACACTGACCTAACCTAAATCCCCTAAGTCAAACATGAACCCATCATCCAACCCCTTTAGGTCCAATATAGACCCACCACTCAACCTTTTTAGGACCGGCCATGAAAGGAACCAAACCCCAACCCTTTAGGTACGGGAATGACTTTAAAACCAACCTGTTTTGGTGTAGCTAATGACCCCTACCCTTTTGGATTTGGATTTGGATAGTCCCAACCCCTTTGGATCCAGTTATGAACCCAACCCCCTTGGTCCGGTATACTAACTCAATTTTCTTGAGTCCGCCTATTAATCTAATTCCTTTAAATCTTATTTTTTTATATTTTTATGAAAATAAAAATCTCTCCCACATATAAATGATGGCTTATTTGTTATCTCTCAATTGAAGAACGTTGTAAGACTGATTAAATGGTGTCAGTAAACCTAACAACAACCAATGAGTAGTTGACGCATATCCCTCATTATACAAATTCCTAGCATATTCTAAAAAAATGGAATGCAAAAAACAAAAAAAAAAGAGAAATAAAAAAAAGTAAATATTTGAACATTTTTAAGCTTAAAAATTAAGAAGCGAGCTCATGATTTTTCCATTAAACTAAACTTAATCAACAACCTAGTTAACAAAAAATGTTGCTAAGATCATCATGAAAACAAATACCCAAGTTTTTTTTTCTTTCTAATTCAACATAGAAAATGGAAAAGGAAGAATCCAAAGGAAAAAAATAAAATAAAAAATGAATTCCTACCTACTTCTTTCTCTCTTTCTGTAACTCACTGAGTTTAAAGGAGTGTCATCTCTTTAATTCAGATAAAGAAAATCACAAGCACAATTCTTCAAAAACTCCATAGTTAAATCAAAATTTGTTAAAATTTCAATCACATAAAAAAAAAAACATGTCTATATTTGTTAATGATCAAAAAACACAATTTGGTTTTGTTTATTAATGAAGCTAATTTTTTTATAGTATCTCCAGGAGATGTGCTTAATGAAAAGTAAATAATAATAATAATAACATATTAATTTGGTTTTTAATATTTATTTTACATGATAAAAAGAAAATGCAAAATAAAATGCTAAAATACTACTTATTTTAAAAATAGTTTTCTTTTTTGATTTTTTGATTTTTTTGTTTGTTTTTTTATAATATTATTATGGTCTAATGACTTATGTCATGGATTTGACGAGTTTACTTGAGTTAATTTAAGTTATTTTTTTATCTTTTTTAATTTTATCATTTCATATTGAGTTAATTAATAATTGTTTAGGTTGTCTTTAAACGTGCTAAGTTAACTAAGTCATATCAAGTTATTAAAATAGTTGTGTATCAAATATATCAAAATATATTTGGCTCTTATAGATGAATTTTATTAAAACAATGTTGGATTAAAAAATTTACAAGTATAGTTTTTTTTTTTAATTTTTAGGTGTATTAGATTAGTATACGCGAGTACAAATATATTTTAGTGAAGGTGCGCTAGATCTGATCAAAGCTAGATCCAATTATGGTTAGGTGTAGCAGTGTGTCAAACCATTAGTAATTGTTAGACCTGATCATAGATGGGTTTGACAGTATATCAAGTCCTAGCACATTAAGAGCCCGTTTGTTTATATGGTTGCTTTTGTGCTTGAAGCAACTACAACAAAACAAACGTTTAGTTACATAAAAAAACAATTTATTTTTGGTAGGGCCTATTATAATTCACGTTTGAAACACGGTTTCACTGAAGCAACTCCAAGCTACTTTTCTTCTAGCAGTTTTTTAGTGAACATTGTAATTAACTTACACTGTTCACGAGTGAATTGCATTGTTCACTTAATAATCAGTGCAATTCACTGTTCACATGAATAAAATTTTTTTTCAATGTGTTCATTTTTTAATAGCTTTTTTTTTAAAAAAAAAACTAATTTAGAGTGAATTAAATTCATTCACATTATGATATGAACAATATTTTTTCCTGAAAAACTAGTGTAGAGTGAATTAAATTTATTTGCATTGTAATATTAATTTTATACCAAATAATATTTTATCTAATTTTATTACACGCTCAAAAAATTATGAAAACTATAGTTCTTATCGGATAAATTGTGTACGTAATAGAATTATAGATAGTTTAATGAAATAATAAAAAATATTTTATATGAAGTATTATTTATTCATAATGTAATAGTAGTTATTAATTTTACAATATTTAAATTTAAAATCATCAATATATATATATATATATATCTTATTTTATAACATCAATTTAAAAGGTATTATTAACTAAATTCATTAAACTATTTTTTGTACAACTTTAATTATAAGTACAATTCTAACCAAACATATATAAATACTATACCAACTTCAAGTAATAGTATCTTTTTATAAAATAATTTTTTTCAAACTATAACAATAAAAATTGTTATAATACTAAATAAATTTCTTTTAGCTCTTCTAAATGATTTTTATTAAAAAATATTGGATTAAAAAATACACAAATATAGTTTTTTTGAATTTTTAAATACGTCAGGTTAGTATATACTGGCACAAACATATTTTAGTGAAGGTATGCTATGTTTGGTCAAAGCCAAGTCTAAATACGATGAGGTGTAATAGCGTGTCAAACTATTAGTAATTAGTAAACTTGATTATAGATGGATTTGAAAATGTGCTAATAAATCTAGCCAACGGTATTTGCCGAACCTAATTGCTTATTCGGTGTGGCGATATCTAAGGGTCTTTTAACATGTATCTTGGCAAATAGTACCAATACAATTTAGATCTACTAACTCGCTAAACTAACATGCATTTAAAGTTTAAACTCATAACGTAGCCAAGTCTAGAAATATCGAGTTTGACGGATGACCTACCCAAATACAAGTCATGAATTAGTTTCATGGAGTTCCACCTGCTAAATAATTGCACGGAAAGGCATGGAAGGAGGACCACACAAGTGTTATGCAGGTGATCTTGTGGAGGGGAGTCGAACAACACCTCAGAGATATGTGGAGGGTAAGGGATCAGCCCCTGATTTGTACGTGGCACAAATTATATGGAAGGAAGATTTTGAGGGATGGCAATATTTAATCTCAAAAGTCTTATTTTTCAAGAACTTAATTTAATTTAAATATAGATTTGATTTAAGTTGTACCGAATATCATTAACATTTCACCCACAGTAACTTTACACTCTTAGTAATTTACTTTAAAATATAACCTCTAGAGTAATGTTGTTGTAAGAAAAACATTGGAACGGAAGGACGAACAACAGGATTGATACGGCGGGACGGGCCTCGTGAACCCCGTTTGCTTTTTGATTGGAGGGCCTATCTTATATGTGTTACTATACCACGACTTTTCATTTTTATCTTTCGATGAAACTTGAAAATGGACTCCGAAACTAAGTTCACTGAGCCTATCGCTCTCCGTTCACGTGCTACTAATGTCCAATGCTAACACATCAAATAAGTTAATTCGAGACGCTTTGGCCCCACCAGCACCAACCATTGCTTGCTTATTTTTTTTTATTTAGTGGAAAATAAATCATTTTTACGAGGTGAGTTTTTTAAAAAGTAAATTTTTAAAAAGTAAATTAGTCTTTCATGTTTAATAATATTATAAAAAATAAATTAAATTTTTTTAGTATTTGGTTATATTATAAAAAATAAACTAGAAAATAATTTATTAATATTTTTAAATTTTTTTATTAAAATAATAAAAATAAATCTTATAAATTAAAAAGATGAATAAGAATAATGTTAAAAAAATCTAATTTCATAAATTATTTTCAATAAAATAAATAAAAATAAAAATAATAAAAATTAAATCTAATAGATAAAAAATAAAAGATGATAAAATTATAATAATTATAATTTTATAAATTATTTTAAATAAAATAAGTAAAAATAAAAAAATAAGGATAAAATTTAATAAATAAAAAATTTAAATTAAAAAATAATAAGAGAAAAGTAACTAACAATCATAAAAATAAAAATTAAAGTTAATATAAAAATCAATAAATTAAATTTTAAGAGGTGAAATCAAAATAAAATTTAAAATAAAATATATAAAAATTAAAAGTTTGAGACCCAAATTTTATAATCAATAAATAATATAATATTTTTAAATTTTTTATAATTTACAGAAAATTTTTTCTGCTTAAAATAAAAAGAAAATACTTTTCTAAAAATTAAGATAAATTTTTTCTTTAACTAAAAAATATTTTTAATTTTTAAAATTTTTAATAACAAATAAATAAAATAATTTTTTTTAAAAATATTTTTAAAAATCATTTACCAACAAAAGATTAATGAAATTATATTTCCCTACCAAGTTTTCTTTCTCTCTTGATGGATGTAACTTTCCAGACTGAACGGTGTAAGAACCTCTTATTTTACTGTTTGTTTGTATCGTACCAAGTTGGCGAGCTTGCTCCCTTCTTGCGCTAGTCCTTTTTTTTTTTTATGTGATGATAAGTGATTGTATCCACTAGCTAGCTTGCTAGTTAATGTTAACGTGTGTTTTGCTTTTAATTGTGAATTGAAACGTAAGGTGTGCGTTTAATACAAACAAATAAGTCAAGGATGATATTCACAAAAAACAAAAAATGTTAAAAAAAGGTTTTTAATCACTGTTTATCAACAAAAAATATTTTATTGGTATAATTCCTCATTTTTTTATTAATCTATGTTTATCAACAAAAAATATTTTACTGGTATAATTCCTCATTTTTTTATTAATCTATGTTTATCAACAAAAAAACTAAATATAAAAAAATTAGACTACTTAAAAATGGATGAAAAATATATCTCTTTAATTAAAAATCCTTTTATATTATTAATGCAAAGTATTTTGGATTTTTTTACCATAATATTTATTCTTTTATGGATAAAAGCTCATTATAATCATAAAACTATATTATAATAAAAAAATATTTTTTTAATAATTTTAATACGAGTATATTAAAAACATATAAGAACAATACACTATTTTCATGTTGCCAGGGGGGACTTTATTGAGTCTGCTATTTGAAAATAGTAGCAGACTCAATAAAGAAATTAAGAGTGCCCGCTATTTGAAAATGAAAATTAAGTAAAAAAAGCTAACAGTAATTAATAAAATAATATCCTTAGTATTTTTAATTAATTAATTATAATGAAATTTAATTAAAAAAATCAAAGAGGTGTAACAAAAATAGGCCAAGTACCTAAATTTAAGTGGCTAACATGCTTGACCATTTTTTTAAAAACAAATTAGATAATATATCATTTATTTATATAATTTTCAGCCATATAAAGTAGTAGAAAAGTTGAGTTCTGTATTAAAATACACCAAAAAAAACCTGTTTTCAACTATTTACACTTGAAAATACTTAAAAAAAAACTTTATAAACCCTAATAAATCTATCTTTCACATCAAACCAACTTTTAATCAGTTTTAAATAGAAAAACATCCCAATTTTTTTAAAAAAATAAATTTGAGCCTAAATCTATATTTTCTAACAAAATAAAATTTTGAATAAAAAATTAAAAGGATGAAAATAGAAATTATTAGAGAATATATAGACTGAAAATACAATTTTTTACATGAATTTAATAAAAGCCACGGTATTTGTTTTGTGTTAAGCTCTACTCACATGTTACGTTTCGTTCCAATAGTATAATTATTATATCATCCCTTTATCATTTAATCATTTAACTTGGCTTCGCGTAGGGGATGAGGAGGTCTTTTTACCATGACTTGCATTTTGTGAATTGTATGGGGTTAGGATAGTAGTTTTATTTTTAAATATATATAGTAAAATTACTCATTCAATCTTGAAATAAAATCATCAGATCCTTACTCCTCGAGAGTATTGTTTTTTACATAGAATAATGTGATTACTTTAATATCCTTTAAGAAAAAACTAGTTAAACTCTCACCCAATGTCTTTATTTTTTTTATTTTCTTGTCATTTTATTTTATTTTTTGTTATAATTTTAAATATATTAAGAAACATTGTTATAAATTATATTTTATTAGATATAATTAAAACAAATTCTGTTGACAAGTCATTTGCAAGTACTAGCATATAAATTATCTTTAAATTGTCTAACCACTAATCACTGTATTCTAGATAGTATTTGAAAGATTTTAATATCTGCATCAAAAGAGACGACACGTGTGTCATTATTCGTAGCAATTTGGCATAAACAATTATTTCCTTCTTTTATATTTTTTTTATTTACTAGATTTTCCCCTGATCTTTCTAAAATTCAAAAATAATCCTTTAATTTATTAATTCTTTGTGTTTACTTCCTTTTCTTTTTATTATATATTTTTTTAATCTTGAATAATTTATAAAATTGGTATCTTTTGAATTTCACTACTCTTAAAATTTTTTATATTTCAAATTTATTCTTTATTTTTTAAATTATTATTTTAAATTATTTTGAATTATCTTTTAAATTGATTCTATTTTGTGATCTCACCCCATTTGTTTTGTCAAATTTAATCTATGTTGTTTTTATTGTTAATTTTTTGGTATTAACAAGTTTTTATTTGGATAATTTTTAAATTTTTAAATTTTTTATTGTTTTATGATTTTATCATTCTTTGTTTTTTTCCTATCAAATTTAATCTATATTATTTTAATTTTTAATTTTTTTAATTTGACAAGTTTTTAAAATTAACATTTTAAAATTTGCTCATAATAAACTTCTTTAATTGACCTAGCCCTAGGATTCGAGCTATTTAAGATTTTACTAGGTCTAAGATGTTATCCCGGGTTTATTGATTTATACAGATATTTTAAATTTCACTCTTATAGTTTTTTTAATATTTAAATTTTGGTTCTTTTTTTTTTTCAATTTCAATTTATTATATTTGGAACTATTTTTTATTTTTTCCCATCAAATTGTATCATTTTTGGGTTTTTCTATCAAATTTTATTTTTATTTTTTTGTTGTTATTTTTATAGATTTTTTTATTAATATTTTCTTACTATTTCATTCTTTAAAATTAAATTTATTGAGAATTATACTTGTTGATCAAATCTAGATCAAAGACTTCTCAAGATGTGATTTTTAGAGATTAAATCAAGTTTAAGAGGCTTACTAAGTTTGTTTTTTTTCTTCTAAATTAATGTTTTTTTATTTTTTATCTTTCATTATATTGGATTAGCCCTCAACAATTTTTGTTTCTTTTATCTCACACCTTATTATTTTCTAATTTACAAATAATCTATCATATTACAAATAATTTTCAATTTCACCCCTATAATTTTTTAATCTTTCAAGTTTGTTTCTAATTCTTTTAATCACAGTTTTTTTTGTTTCGATAATTATTTTTTAAATTTCATTCCTTATTAAGTGTTTTTTGTCATATTTTATTTTCATTCTTTTTTTTCTTTTATTTTGCAAGTTTTTTATTAATATTTTTATAACAATTCCATCCTTCAAAATTAAATTGAATGATATTTAAATTTTTTGATTGAACTTGAATCTATTAATAAGTTATAAGTTTTTTAAATGAGATGAAATTTAGAAGATTCACTAAAATTCGTTCGGTTTCTCATTTTTTAAGTTGATTTTTTCTGTTTTTTTAATTTTATTATTTTTAATTATTTTTCAATTTTCCTTCAATTAGGTTTGCGTCAAGTTATTTGCTAATTTAAATAGACTTGAGTGTAGTTTTTTTTATTTTTTGTTGTATTATTTAAATTACCTCTTAAACCAATTACTTAAAATTCAAATTATTTTTTTCCATTCACTTTTTCTATATAAAAAAATTATTACATTCATGCAACATATCTTGTTAGCTTCTAATCATGTAAGTGAATTTGATTGGAAGCTTTGATTATCAAGAATATACAAATACAAGAGACCACTAAAAAAATTACAAATAATGCACCTAAGGATATAATAAAAAAAATACTACTATAATCCGAGGTGTACAGTATAGCACTCCCTGTGCAAGTCCTCTTCCACTCCGTGCTTAAAAAGAAAAGTGTCTCCTCTTTTTCAACCCACCTCCCCTATTTCTGATCAATCCTATTTCTTTCTCTAAAACTTTTTCCTGGGCGCAGCTGATAGAATCCACATGGATGAACTCATTATTTCTCCATCTTCATCATCTTCACCGGTCTCCTTATCCCAAGAAACCCCACCGACTCTCCAACAAAGGCTTCAATTCATGGTCCAAAACCAACCAGATTGGTGGTCTTATGCCATATTTTGGCAAACATCAAACGATGACAGCGGCCGAATCTTTCTAGGCTGGGGTGATGGCCATTTTCAAGGCTCTAAAGATACTTCTCCCAAACTAAACACCTTCAGCAATAGCCGCATGACGATATCAAACTCCGAGAGGAAAAGGGTCATGATGAAGGGAATCCAATCCCTGGTCGGTGAATGTCACGATCTTGATATGTCTATGATGGATGGTAACGATGCTACCGACTCTGAGTGGTTCTATGTCATGTCCCTTACTCGATCTTTCTCACCTGGAGATGGCATCCTTGGCAAAGCTTATACCACTGGTTCTTTGATTTGGTTAACTGGTGGCCATGAACTTCAATTCTACAACTGTGAAAGAGTCAAAGAAGCACAAATGCATGGCATTGAGACCCTGGTTTGCATACCTACATCGTGTGGGGTTCTGGAATTAGGATCCTCTTCTGTGATCAGAGAAAATTGGGGTCTTGTTCAACAAGCCAAGTCTCTTTTTGGGTCAGATCTTAGCGCTTATTTGGTGCCCAAAGGCCCTAATAACTCCAGTGAAGAACCGACCCCGTTTCTTGACAGGAGCATTTCTTTTGCGGATATGGGCATACTAGCTGGACTTCAAGAAGATTGTGCAGTTGATCGTGAACAGAAGAACGCTCATGAAACAGAAGAAGCAAATAAACGTAACGCTAATAAACCAGGCCTGTCTTATTTGAACTCAGAGCATTCAGACTCGGACTTTCCTCTACTCGCTATGCATACGGAGAAAAGAATTCCAAAGAAAAGAGGGAGAAAGCCTGGCCTGGGCAGAGACGCCCCACTGAACCATGTAGAGGCTGAGAGGCAGCGGAGAGAGAAGTTGAACCACCGGTTTTACGCGCTGCGTGCGGTGGTCCCAAACGTGTCTAGAATGGACAAAGCATCACTATTATCTGATGCTGTATCCTACATCAATGAATTGAAGGCGAAGGTTGATGAATTAGAGTCACAACTAGAAAGGGAATTCAAGAAAGTGAAATTGGAAGTTGCCGATAATTTGGACAATCAAAGCACCACCACTTCTGTGGACCAATCAGCCTGCAGGCCGAATAGTGCTGGGGGCGCTGGGCATGCACTTGAAGTTGAGGTCAAGTTTGTGGGTAATGATGCAATGATCAGAGTCCAATCGGAGAATGTGAACTATCCAGCTTCCAGGTTAATGTGCGCACTCCGTGAACTGGAGTTTCAGGTTCACCATGCTAGTATGTCCTGTGTTAACGAGCTTATGCTCCAAGATGTGGTAGTTAGGGTTCCTGATGGACTGAGAACCGAAGAGGCCTTGAAATCTGCTCTTCTTGGAAGACTAGAATAACAGTAAAGAGCATGGTTATGGTTGTTCATAGTATATAAATAAATATATCATGATCAAAAGTTGTTTTGCTTGTTTTCTATTCTCTATTTTCCATGTCCACCTCCAAATTATGTGTTTATGGAATAAATAGCAATCCTCCCTTTTTCAACATTACTGGAATCTTGACCCTAAAAAGTGTTTGGACTGAATTTTCTTCACGTTTTTTTGCTGCTCCCCATGCTCATAGCGCTCGCTGCAAGTGCACATGACTTGAAAGGAAACCTAACTAGCTATCATGGATGGCAGTGGGGCCATGACTACTATTTATTTATATATACATATACATATAATCAACGACGCTCGCACAGACACACACACACACACATTTTTTTGTCTGGTAGAAATCAAGCCAATTGCCACAAGAAGAGCTATCTTTTGTTTTGTTTCCCCCCCCCCCCCCCCCCCCTCTTGGGCCAAAGATGAGTTTTATTTACTTGGCATAAAATATTTATTTCTGTTGCTCCTGGCAAATGATTGCTTATGGTTTATGGTGTGTTGTCATAATTATTTTTTTAAAATATTTTTTATTTGAAAATATATTAAAATAATATTTTTTATTTTTTAAAAATTATTTTTAACATGAAATATTAAAATGATTTAAAAATATATAAAATATTATTTTAAAGTAAAAAAATTATTTTTAAAAAAATAAAAAAATAAAAATTATATCTTGTATGTTATTGCAGTTCATGAGAATTTCTTAAAGAATATAAAATAATTGATTTTAGTATTTTGTACTGAAGTGCAAATATTAAAAATATATTTTTAAAATAAAAAACACTCATTCCGAGGATTTATTTTTAAAACAAAGGAAAGAGACGTGTTTGGGAACCAGGACCATACCCTCTCTTACAAATCACGTGTTATTTGCAATTAATTTAAGGTCGTACTATTTTAAAACCAATAGAGAGGTAGCAGGTGTACGATCTGTAGGTAACTTTCCTTTGTTTGTTCCTTTGTCTGTTGCGAGCAAAGCAAGTAAAGGAGGGGTCCATCCTAACACAATCTAATCCGAACGTGATGATAGATGAATTAGTGAGTTTATTTATTTGATAAATAATAGATATAATAATTTATATTCACAACGTATTTCTATTTGGATATTTTCACGACTTGAAGTCACGGGTAATTTCACCTTATGTGTGAAAATAAAAGAGTGAGTCTATTTTATTTATAGTAACAACATGACCATGAAATTACTTAGAAATTATTTGTTTTGCAGTAATAAATTGTTTTTTAAAAATATTTTTATTTAGAAATACATTAAAATAATATTTTATTATTATTTTTTAAATTTATTTTTAACATCCGCATATCACAACATAAAAATATTAAAAAAATAATTTTTTAAATATAAAAATAAACAGATTCTTATTGAAAAAACCGCAAAGGAATTTGATGATATATTGTTTGAATAAATAAAATTGGAGTCATGAAGAAATGCAGGCGAACAGGGGATCAGGTGGTCCCGCCGTGCAGGATCACTGTGGTGATGTTCACCTTTTGTGGTGGAAAAGACCCCTCCACTTACTGCGAAAATAAATCTACATAAAGTGATTTTTCCACATGTGTGGTAACGGCACTTGTTGAGCCATTTACTACCAATTATGGTGATGTATAACTGTAGGTCCGCGCCTAAGAAAAACAAAGGTATTTTGCAGATTTTTATTTATTTTTATCATAAATGATATCATATCATTAATAAATTTCAAACAAAGCTGGGCATTAGAGATAAAGAGCATAACGTTCTAACAACTTAATTGAGTAAAACACACACACACACATAAAGTAAATCTTAAAAAATGTATGAAAACCAAATTTACATGGAGTGAACTTGCACCAAAGAAAAAAAATGAAAAAATAATAATTAAAAGACATTATATTTTGATGAGCTTAGATCTGTAAAATAAATAAATATATAAATACCAAATTTAACTAAGATTTTGAGACTAGTCCTTGATTGATGATGTAGCTTAAAAAGTCACAACATTTGAGATATTTTATAAACAAATTTTGTTATATTATTCAACATAAAAATGCTTTAATATGTGAAAGTTATAGTGTTTTATTTTTAAATATATGTATATTTAGAATAATAAAATATCAATTCTTATAGAGTAATAACATGAATGTAATTTTTTTTAAATCACCTTAATTATATAAGCTGGTTCATGTGATAAGATATTATAATTATATAGGCCAAGCCTATACAATCAACTTAGTAATTTTTTTTTCTTTGATGTATTTTTATCTTCTCTTTTCATTCTTTTTCTATTTATTTTTTTTCTTACTAAACTATACACAAACCTTTATGTGTTTTTTTCCCCTTGAATGCCACTAACCTTTTTGCATGTTGTCAATAACACTATTTTTTATATTAATAACTATAATATTCTTAATAATTAATCATCATCCTTATCAATGGTGTATGGAATAATAACCATAACATGGCATGATGATCAACGACCATCATTGCTAACCAATGAATTATTAGCTTCATCACTAATTTTTAATGTTGATTTCTTCATTAATAGTGTTTTATTCTTTAAAAAAATTTATGACTAAGTGTATGAACACACTTAACCATAAAAAACAAGAAGAGATTTTTCCATAAAAATATATATAAGTATAAAAACATATAGAGCCGTATAAAAGTAATAGATATACACTTTTAACTTTCACTTTTATAGTAAATTATTCTCTCTTCACACCTTAAGTAGCGTAAGCATCATAATGTTTTATGTTTACACAAGAAATTAATTTTTTATTTTTCCAATAATAACCTAACCTAAGATAGAAACTTGTTTTTTATGTGAAGTTTTTCTATGACTTTATTGGTCGCATAGTTTGCGGAAAACTAAATAAAAACCTAGTTTATTTCTTTTTACTACTCACAAAAACTCTTTTCATGTTTGATGAAACATTACATTACAATAGAGGAGATTAATTGATCTTCTTATCACAAGGACTTCAACTTCTTTGGATTTTTAATAACTCACTCATCAAGTATAAGTACTTCATAATTTTACTATAGCCATAAAATAAAAAAAATTCACCATACAATTTTATTATATACACCAGTACAAAGATAATTTTAGTTTTATGAAGAAATGAGACAAAATAGTATACAAAGTATGCATGATACTTCCACTCTTCGAATAAGATGTTCTTCCCATAAAAAACACTCCTATGTGAATCCTATCCACAAGTGTAAAAATCTATAACAATCCTCTTTTGACTCTCACTTGTATGTTTTCAAATGAAAAAGACCTCGATATAAAATGACATCAACTTCTAAAAATGAACACTAATTTTACCAAGTAGGAGATTTCTTTACACACTTGCCATTCTAAGGAATATATCATTGCGAAGGCCAACTTACAAATCTCATGAAACATATACAAAATATTAAAAATATTCTAGAATTAGTGATAATAAAAGTAATGTCATATGCAAAATGTTTTCTATAATTTTTCATAGTTTGTTAGGGTATAGTATTGCACCCTCAAACCAGGCTCTATCATTGGCCTTCATAACTTTTGTGTTAAGATCACCTCTTTTTTTAGCACTAATATCTTAGTAAAAATGAGTACAATAAAGATCTTTACCATTATCTAACAAAAATATGAGAATAATAAAGCATATCTACATAGATTTAATGAGAAAATACCTAACATAAATAATATGCGCAAACTAATTTCTATTGAGGCCTTAATCAATGGAGCCTATAATTAATTATTATGGAAATATATATATGCACTTTCTAATACGACTCAACTAAGTGTAAAACTAGCAATGATAAATAATATTAGGGTAAAAGAAGCTAGTATAATTAGACAAAGTCACCCATGTTAAGAGATTAGGAAATGTCAAATGATCATAAATTTGTTCTTTAGTGTTTGTTTTAGATGTAAAATGCTAGTTGCTATTACATCAAACATATAAAACCTTGATAAACTTTGTTTTTCTCACCATCATTATAGGCATGACATTGAGAAATGATAAGCCCTAAATAAAAAAGATAAAAATTAATCGCCAAAGTTTACTTTTATTAATCTATGAAAAAAATACAAAACTTGAGCATAAAAGAAAATAAGTTTGCATACTTGATGAATTACTAAGGATCATATAATCTCTGAATTAGCTCTTGGAATTATATCTACACTCTCTTTAACTTTTTCAAATAAAAAAATAGGGTTTCTATATCTTTTTATGAAAATATCCATGTTTTCATAAAAATCTTCATGTCTTTGTATGTTTTCATTAAAATTATTTAGGTCTTCACTTCCATTTATCTCCAAAACAAAAGATCGAGGAATTTTCTCTGGGTCTCTATAACCACCTTTCTAAAAAAAAGATAAGAGATCATTCTCCAGACTTCATGACAACTTATGTAATACTTTTCTATAAAAATACATTTCTAAATGCATACACAAACCAACTTGATTTGACACTCACCTTTCATTATTAATAGACTACTTATTTTAAATAAGAAATAAAAATTAAACTCACCTCTTTTTTGCAAGAATGTTGATAAAAATTTACAAGAAGAAATTTCATATAAGAAACATTAACAAAAGCTAACATTCAAACATAGCCAAGGTTATATTTATATGCATAAAAATATAAATATTTATATTATAATTAAGTTTATCAAACACATATTTAAAATATTTGAGTGAAAAATGACAAAAAAAAACTATAATATTGTTTTTTTTTTAAATTGTCCTAGTTGTGTAAGTTCAGCCAATGTGGCCATATAGGTGTGGTTGTATGGGTTGTGCCTGCATGACCAGCTTGATCACTCTCTCTCATTTTTTTTTTTCCTTGCCAAACTAGGCAAACACTAATATGTAATTTGTTCTTAAGTGCCACTTATTGTAACCTAATTTTGATCTATTGGCTCTTAATTTAATTTTACAGGGTATAAAATATAAAATTAAAAGATTAAAGATTTATTTCGATGAAAGGTGTGATTTGTCAACTTGCATGAAAACTAAGGACTACAATGTGCTTTTATCATTCTATCATTATCCTTAAGATAATCCTTACCTTCTTCAAAATAATCTTTACCTTTAAGATAATGATAGTTATCTGCTTTCGAATTCGATTTTAATTCGAACTAAAAAAAAAGAGTTTGATTGAGACTTTACTTCTCGTATGTGATGAGATTCTTGCACTATAAATACTAATTTCAGTGTATGAAACATCAGGTGAAAGGAGGATAATTAGAAAGAAACCCTAAAAGAAAAGCCCACAAGAGGAGCCTATTACCAGAAACCCTAAAAAAGAAAGCGGCGACGAACCCTATACTAGTCGCCGCCCCCCTCAACACTTTTTTTTTGCCCAGTTTCCCTGGACTTCGCCTTCAGCGGCCACACATCTATGTAAATTTCCTTCCTTTCTTGCTAAAATAATTAACTAGTTACTATATTTGCTTGGGGTGTGCTTGACAAGCATAACTTTTATGCCTTAATCATAATTTTTATGCCCATTCTAATTTGATATTTGAACAAACGAATCCCTTTTCGATAATATAAGATTTCAAAAATATTTGTCCTTCATTGATTTATTTATGGACCCCTCGCACCCTTTTTTTTCTTTATGTTTGTTTTTTTGGTAGATGTGCTCAATTTATGGACTATTGTTGTTAAATACAAATATGCCGTACAATGTTTTTTCTAACGTCTATCTAAAAGGGGCAAATAATAACAAAGGATAAATAAGAAAGAAAGAACATAGAAAATTTCTTCTTCAAATTTATTTTTTACAAAAATATTCACTGATGCTAGAGTCAGGATTATCGTATTTTTGGATTTGTGTGATATTTACCATCACCAGAGTTGGAAATACTTGTAGAAATTATTCACTGATGCCAGAGTCAGGAACATAAAAGAAAAAAAAAAGAAAAAAAACAAATTCTTAGTAATTTTAGACAAAACCAGAAATATATCCTACCTTAGAAGGACACTTAAGGGGTGATTACATCTTTTCTTTTGTGTAACCATTTCTGTATCATAGAATCGATGCTAACCAGTTAGGGTTCCCAATGATCATAATACTAGGTGGTGACTCCTTGAACAAGATCTTTTCTCCTAAAAGAACAAGATGTCAGATATCTGTTTCTTTTTCAAATCAAGATAATTTTTAATTGGTAGCCACGATGTCCAGGTGTGACACCATTAATAATTTTTTCCAATAAGGTATGCATACACAAACAATTTTTATATTCATATAACCTTTATAAATGCAGGCAACAACATATATGTTTACATTAATGGATATAACATTCTTAACAGTTAACCACCATCTCCATCAATAGTGTATGGCACAATAATCATGATATGATATAATGACCAACAAGCATTATTATTAGCCAATATATTATAAGCTTTGCAACTAATATCTAATGCTAATTTTTTTTTTATCAATGTTTCGTTTGTTTCTTTATGAAAAATATCAAAAGTTAAGTTTAAAATACACTCAGCCACTAAGAAGGTAGAAGAAAATTTTCCACACAAAGCCACATGGATGTACAAACACACAAGGCCATATAGAACTTAAAGACACATGAAAAATCCATTCGTGCATCTCTCAGCTTTGTTAGTGTTTGAAACAACACACTAACAATAATTGTCCCTCTCCAGTATATGGCTTTCACATATTGCTATTGCCTCCTCTAATCCAATCATCTTCCAACATCTCCCAAGCTATCTTAACAACTTTAGAAGGTAAATTTTGAACATTAAATGAATTTTTGAATAATCTTAACATGTTATTGAATATTGAGTTTTTTTTTTTTTTTGTATGATTTTACGTGTTTGATTTTGAATTTGTGTGCTAATAATTTTATATGCGGATATGATTTGTGTTTTTAAGATTATGCGATTTGTGTATGAATATGCATCAATGTTCATTATATTTTAAAAAATACAGTATGAGTGTTTTCATATAAAATAAAAATAAATTTAAACAATAGTGCTATTTTGATGAATACTAATTCTATTTTTAAAAGAAATTATTTTGTTAAACATGAATGAACATAAACATGAATCGGTGAGTTGAAGGGTGCCTTTAACAGTATCCTTTTGGTTCATTGTTTTCATATGATTTTTTTTAAAATCTATTTTGTTCCTTTTCTCATCTTTATTTGTAAATATATCTTTATTAATTTTTGTGTTTTATGACATATTATCCTTATTGTTATAAGTGGACTTGGACTGAGTTAATATGACCTCATATATACCCAATTAGTATGAGTGATACTTTTTAAGGTCTGTCTTTGATATATTAAAAGAATGGGGCCAAAACTTGATTTTTACCATCTATAGAGATCTAGCACCCATTTTAGAAATGACCTAATCTATGGGTCTTTTATTTTGAAGGAAAAACATTAAATTTTTCAGATTTTTCAACCATCTTAATCTATTCTATTATAGGGATCAACATCAATTTTTTTTTATGAATGACCTAGTTAACAACTCTTTTATTCTTAGGGAGGAATATCAAATTTTTCATGAATAGCCTAATGAACTAGTCTTTTATTTATAAGGATGAACATCATTTTTTTTTTTATGAATGAAATAATCAATGAGTCTTCTATTCTTAAAGATAAATGCTATTGTTTTAATGAATGACCTAATTAAGAAGTCTTTTATTTTTAGAAAGAAACATCAAATTTTTCATGAATGATCTAATCAAGGAGTCTCTTATTTATAAGGACCAACATTAAATTTTCATAAATAATTAGAAATACATTAAAATAAATCATGTATAATCTTACAAAATAATTTAGACAGTTAATGACATACATGAATAGATTTATGCGAAAAAATATATAAAAGATGTAGTATTTTGTTTGAAAGAATGTAAAATGGGTGACATTAATCTTCCTTTAAGCATTATTATCCCCTTACTTAAATCTTAAGAGTTAATATTTATTTTAGAATTTCTAGTTTTTTTTAATTATTACGTGGCGACCCAATTTTTCCTTTACTTTAAGAAATCCTAATGTCATGCTAGGTGTAATAAATTACATCGTTTTATTTTAGATTTAGTTCAACTTCTAATAATAGGTGCAATACCTTATTATATATCTTTCTAAATGTTTTGACAGTGCCATATGAAAAACATAAATCTTTTAAATATATTTTCATGTGATGCATACAAGGGACCATATGTTTATATGGAATACCAATCACTATCCATTCACCACACGGGCCTTATTTTTTGTCTATATTGCATAGGACATTTAAGCGACTGATTAGGACTGATAGGTTAAAAAAAAGAGTTGTCATAGTTTTATGGTAATTAAAAACCATAGCTAGTCTAATAGAGGTTTTATGTAAGAAGTTAATTATAATAATAATAAAAAAGATAAAAATCATCTTAAAATATCCTATCTAAGGTTATCTAGTTTTTGTTTGTTTTTAATAATAAATGGACCTATTATGCTCTGGTTAAAGCTTTTCTAAACTAGTATATATATGATTGTTATTAAGGAGAGACACTACAAAAAATTTAATATAATGAATTGAGGTTTGAGCTTGATAATAAAGTCAAATCCTCACTTTTATAATATAAACATTGGGTTTGAGAGGATGATAAATTATAATTTTAGTGTTAAGCCTGCTTTCATTGATCATGGTCAAAATAAATTGAAAAACCACAACTAATATTTAGGAGGTTTTAATGGGTCTTGTTAAACCACTCAAAATGATAGGATATAACGTATTATAAAACCTAAATATTAAAAAAAAAATAATCAAATAACATTTATAAAACAATGTTTACATGAATTTTTTTTCCATGAACATAGTAAAGTTTTAACTTCAAGAGCATATAATCATTTCAAGGTTTTTATCATACTCCGGGTAATTATAGAACAAAACAATACTTTTATTTATATTTTTTAAAAATAAAAAATTCTCTACTTCTTAAAAAGAGAACCCTTTTAACAATTTAACCATTCTCAAGTTGATATTTTGGTCAAAACAAAATTTATAATTTTTTAAAATAACATTATTTTTTTAACAATAAATTCTTAAAGTAACCAACATTACTTGATCAGATGCACTATCTTGAAAAAAAAAAAAAAATTTTTATACTATTTATCCATTCATTTTTATTAACAAATTCAAATCATTTTTTATTTAAATTTCAAAATCTCTATTAAAAAAAAAAGGTCACGTACTTATCACTTGCTTGGTTGCAAACAAGAAAAAAAAAAAGAGATTCTAATAATGTAGCTTCAAGAAAATTGCATCAAGAATAGCAAATTTGGGTTGATGTCTAAAATTGCATCAATTAGTTTTTTTTTTTTTTGATAATCGTTTATTTTATCAAAAACATGGTTATTTTGATATTAATGATTACAACTTACCTGACTATTTATTATTTGATTTTATTCCAACTTTTCCCAAGAAAGAGAGTTTAAATCTCCACCACTTAAGAAGACTCCTAAGAATGTTGTTTAAGTGAAAATATAATTCTTAGCCAATGAATCTCTAAGATTATTATTGGATTTAGTATAATCCATATTAATGATATCATTAATCATATAATTAAGATCTCATAGTACGATGTTTTCTCTTTATAGCTATGGATTTGCTATCATAACGGATCAAAACTAATGGCATTGGTTTTTTCAAATAGAAGATCTCACATCCAATTCATTTCTTTACCTGCTAAAGCTAAAGTGATTAGCTGAGCTTCTATTGCAGAATTTAGTGTTATCAAATACCGAATTGAAGCTTGAATGGGCAAAGTTGCCTTCATTAGTTCCTCAATTCAATTCATTAGCTGAGTACTTATTTTCCTAGATTTTGTTTTTCAAATGACACATCCCAAATTCATCTTAAACTAATCAACACGATATATTTTGTCGTTTATTAATTTAGTCAAGTTCAAATTAATTGCTTTTAGGCTGGTTCAAGATAATTTATGTTTTTAAACTAAATTAATTTGGGATTTGATGATATTCTTAAAAATATCATGTATTTTGATAATTTTTATATCTAAAATAATTTTTATCTTGTTTATGATAAAGAATTATCTCAATTTAAAAATTTAAATTATTAAATAAAATTTTAAGATATAATTTACATTTTTTTAATAATACATATAGAATTAAATTTACATGCTTTAAACACATATAATATGGACCCTTAAACACAAAAGACTTAAAATTTCTGTCACATACTTTGAATGGGCTTCTTAGAATGCTCCATTGGACCTGTCGGTGCTGGTACGATAAAATTATTACAGGAGACATTTTCTTTATATATTTTTTAGCACATGACATAGTAATTATGGCAAGGCTAGGATGTCTCCCTCTCTTAAAGAAGATTAGAACCTTTTGCAATTATTTTATATATTAATCGGTGCAACAAAAATCTCAATAACTTGTCCCCTCCTAGATACAAAATCTTGATCATCTGTTTTCTAACCTAAACTCAAAACTCCACCACTTAAAACACATTATTTACCCTCAAGGATGTTGTAGTTCTGTTTATAATGTTAGGATGTTACCAAACATTAAAAAAAAATTAAATCTTTAATTCATAATTTATTAAAAAACTAACTTTTTTTTATTTAATACATTAAGTAATGTTAAAATTAAAATGTCATGACATAGTAAAAATAGCAAATCAAACTCTCTTTAATTAAAATGAGTGAAACAATAATTTTTTTTATAAAAATAATAAATATAGGGATTTAATTAAAGGCAACATAGAGAAAGAATTTCATAATCTTGACACTACCTCTATGTTTAACAAAATCCAAAGACTTTTCCATCGTAATTGAAGTATATGAATCTCTCCCAAGTCTAACAGCCTAAGCAATGGATACTAACAGTAATTGGAGCCTCACAAACCTTTGAATGTTGAAATTTGTGGGTTAGGGTTCTACGTCCAAGTCTTTGAAAGAATATGGAGAAAGAGGGGTTTTCACTGATGTGAGTTAGTGGCAAGATGGTTCTTTTTTATATATAATATAGGAATTATCAAATAAGTGAATATCACTGGGATTTTGATGGAGAAAGTTAGATTTCGGATATTGTTTCGGATATTGTTTTCCTTTTTGGTGCACGAGTCCTTGATTTTAACATACCTAACATGACTTATCCTTTTTCATTAACCTAATATAATTGAAATTTATTTTTTTATTTCATCTTTTAATTTATATCATTTAGTTTTTTCAACTTAAATTATTATTTCATTAAATATTTTCAATCATATGTTCAAGATCATGCCTTCAATTTATTCTTACATTATTCTATATTTTTAACTTTATTAATTTATAAAGATTTTATATCTTTTACAAATGTGGTATGACTACAAATGTGGTATAGTCATAACCATCCATGAAAGTAGGAAGGACTATGATGATTTTAAAAAATCATCTATATTAATAACTTAGAAAAAACTTAAATTAAGTTACATAAAATATTAGCATAAGGAAGGGATCCTATTTTGTTTTAAAGGAAAAAGTAATCAAATATCTTTATATTAAAAAATATGTACTTTAAAAGCATAAAAATACCAAACAATCATAATTAAAAAAAAAACTAATTGCTATACAAAAATATATCAGTTAAAAATTAAATTCTTGAACAAATTTATATCATCAATTAAATAATTAATTATTCTTCGTGCTTGTAAAGTATTGTAGTTAAATTGAAAAAAAATAAATTGACTAAGAAATAGGTGTTTAATAACCCTTTCAAAACTATAATTTTAAATAAAAACCATGGCTTTAAAAACACAATCTCAGAACAAAGCATATATATAGAAAAAAGTATCCGAAGTTGTAACTTCCTTGTGCCAAATGACAACCAAGAAACTCAACACATGTATGGCCATTGTTTTGGACTGCCTTGATAATGAAAAATACATTAATTAGAGCTCTCTCTCTTTCTCTCAAAAACAGGTAAATTACAATAAATAGAGATGAACACCTTTTAAGAGATGAACGTTAGGGTTTCACACTGAACGTTAGGGTTCCTTTTTGCAGGCAGGTGGTAGTGAAATTCTGTCAACTTTTTCTCTACCAGATTCTTTTCTAATTTACCAGCACGCTGTATTTGTTTTTACCATTTCTAGCAAACATACTGTCCATCTATTTTACTCTTTTACCCTTTGTAATATATTTCTAGTTTTTTCAATTTTCAAGAACTGCTGGCTTGTCAAATAGAGGATTTATGTGATGATTATAACATGATCATTTCTAACCTTGAAGTTTGAAATTTGGTTGTATATTTAAATTTAGTTGATTGAAATATGCATTGAAAAGTTTTAGTTAGCTTTTGCCAACAAGCTTGTTTGATATTGTTGTGTTATATATAATATGCATGGTGTTGTTTGGTGTTGTGCCGGGTGGCAAAGCAATGGTTGGAAATTGGTTACTACGTTTTACTTGTTAGTGAATTCAAAGAAAATAAATAATATTTAATTAAATTATATTGTTATGCTTTTGAGATATAGAATTATAAATATTATAAATATGTTAATAAATATATTTCATTTATAATAAATGATTATTAACTCTCTTTTTTTTTAACCATGGATGTCCAGGTCAGCTTATATATATATATCAACTAATTCCTTGAGATTCTAGAGTTAACGATTACATGAAATTCTAGTGATTCCTAGGTTTACGACACATAAACTAGTGATATTTAGAAAATAAACTCACTATCTAATTTATTAAACTATAACTTTCCAAATTAATGATTATTAACTCTTAATTTTATATTTTCTGTGTAGTTAGTGGTGGAGCCACGTAGAGACAAAACATGGCAATTGCCCTCTTAATTTTTTTAAATATTTTTCATATTAGGATATTAATATAATAGTTTGATGAAGGTTTGGTATATGTGTGTGTAACTCATTTACTAACACCCTTTTTCATTTATAGTCGATGTGCCTCTTTCTATTATGTAAAGTTTTCTTCAAATTATTATTTTTATTTTTTATGGTTTAGGTAAATTTTTTATTTATTTCATTGTCTAATTTAGTTTCATTTTTTTAATTAGTTATTAAAAATATTAAGATTTATGATAATTTAGGGGTTTTGATATGAATGTGTTTAAATCTGTTTGAAATAAATGTTTGAATTTACTAATTTAATTAATTAAGTAGTTCTTTTCTTATTATAAATGAATAAATTGATGTTAATGCAAAACCAGTATTCTTGGTATTTCTTGTATTGACAGAGTAGATTATTAAAATTATTTAACTAAGGTCTTTTAATTCACTATAATCATGGATTAATTATTTAATTGAGGTTTTTTAATTTATAATATATATATATTAATTATTATTTTATATTACAAATTTGTTTGGAAAGGGCATGAGTTTAAATCCCATGAGCTACACTTTTTCTCTCTTGATATTTTTTTATTATTTGAAACTAGAATATAATATTAAAACAAAATCTATTTCACATATTTGACTTAATGAGTCCATACAATTTGTTTTTCTAATATCTAGAAATACTTTAAATGTCTAGAAATAATTAAGTGTAATTTAATCAATATACTTATTATATGCATATAGATATGAATAGAAATGAATTTTGATGAATTATTATTGATTAGTACTTAAAAGTGTATTTTTATCATACTTTTATATCATCATTTTGCACTCGAAATATCAATAACTCCTTAACTAAAGTATGTTTTATAATAATATATCTAATAATATAAGATACCTTTAATTTGTGGTAATATTCATTTTAAATGCAGGCCTATCACATAAATGAAAGGATTGATTGATGACTTTATGAACTTAAATTGCAAGAGCAAAGAGATGACCAAAATTAGAAAATAGATGTCGGTGCAATCCAAACCAGAACACTATTCGGTAATTGGGTTATATCTGGAGCTATAGATATCAGATTTAAGTCTACTTTATATGGATGGAAAGGTAAGACATAGGCCTACAACTTTCATATGGATCCCAAGATCTTAAAAGGTCATTTTCAAGTCTAAATTGTAGCAACAACAAATAAGCCCGAATTTATCCTCCAGCCGGAGTACTGTTCAGTATTTTGGTCATATCTGGAGTTCTAAAAGTGCAAATGAGTTGAATTATTTACACAAGAAAGTTGAGACAATTGCCTACAACTTTCATGTTTTTGAGTGACTCCAATTTTGACGTTATCAATGACGTTTTGGGCAGATAAGAGAAGATAAAGATTGTTACCAAGTTAAGAGTTGGTCACCCACTCATCAATTAGTCATCAAATCAATAGTTTCTAATTTTAACCTATAAAAGGAGGCATTTGTCATGCATTTAGGCATCTTGGTGTCCAGATCAAGATCATGTTCTTTCTTTCTCTCTTTGTATTTTTTGTATTGCTTATGCTTTGCTTTCATTAATATCAAGTTTATGCCTTTTATTTCCTTTTATTTCCTTAGTTAACTCTTATCTTATTTATGTTCTTATTTTGTTTATTTATTTTTCTTTCTTTTATTATATCTAGCTAAGTTTATTATGTCAAGGTAAAAAGGTTACACTAATGGTGTAAGAATAAGTATAGTGTATACTTAATATGGACTTTAATGTTTGATGCTAACATGTTTTGTATTTGTTATCTTGTTCACTCTTTAATACTTTGCTTGTTAAATGACTAATCTTGATTTAAGTTGTATAACACCTGGTACAACAAATGCTTGGCACTTTCATAGCCCATACTGTATGGTATAACCGACACCTGAGCTATAAAAAAAACTTGATTTGTTGTTAACATAAGTTATAATCATGAATGCTTGATGAGATTTACAAGTATTAGCATTAATCGAATAAGATGACTAATGTAATCATGTTAACAATATATAATCTGATTGGAACCTCCTTTATGTGTGGTTTCCAATTGAATAATAAGAGTTTATATTATACTTATTTGACATACCATTACTAGATCCTTTAACCTTGACATTTGTTATTATCATTGTTTAATCGTTACATTAATATTTCATCTCAAAGTTCTCATCATCATCATCTTCTTCTCCTTCTCCTTCTTTTTCTTTATTATTAATATTATTATTATTAGTATTATTATTAGTATTATCATTACTATCATTGCTATTATTATTGATGTTGTTGTATTATTGCTATTTATAATTTATACAAATAACCTCTCTGTGGTTCGACCCCAGTTTTGCCGGGTTATTTATTACTTCGACACTCCTGCACTTGGAAAAAGACATTAATTTTTTCATCATGTCAATTATGTATTTTGCTATGAATTTTATATGAAAGATGTAGAATTATTGTGTAACTCAACTGACTTTTATTTAACAGTAAATTATTGTGTAGTTGCATTAATTATTATGCAGACACAAATCATAATAATAATAATAAAAACAAACTAGCCGGTTCATCAATTAAATTAACATATCACCAAACAAGTATTTCAAGCATAAATTTTTTGAGGATGAAAAATCATTCAAAGTTTTCAATGATGTAACTCAATTAAGTTTGTTGTAATCCAATTTTGGATTCATTAAAATTTTTTGAATGTTATTTTATCTTATTATTCATGACAAAAAATATAATAAATAAATAAAAAAGAGAAGAAAAAAAAGAAAAAAAAAGTTTAAAATATATTTTCTCGAGTCAACCGTATCTTTCTACCAAAATCGAGTCCACCAGGTCAATACGGGTTAAACGATGTCGACCGGGAAGCAAAATGAGTTTCGAGCCGTTTCGGGTGAAAACCGTCATTTTTTATCAAAATCGAGTCCACCGGGTTAATACGGGTCCCACCATGTCGACCACGATGAAGAATGAGTTTCGGGCGTTTCGGGTCAAAACCATCATTTTCGGTCAAAACCGAGTCCACTAGGTCAATACGGGTCCCACAATGTCGACCAGGATGAAAACTAAGTTTCGGGTCAAAACCAAGTCCATCGGGTCAATATGGGTCCCACCATGTCGACCGGGATGAAAAATGAGTTTCGGGTCAAAACTGTCATTTTCGATCAAAATCGAGTCCACCGGGTAAATACGGGTCCCACCATGGCGACCACGATAAAAAAAATGAGTTTCAGACTATTTTTTGTCAAAACTGGTATTTTTGGTCAAAAAAACCCGGTCCACCGTGTTGATACCCATATAAAGATTTTTTTTGTAATTTAAATTGATTTTTAGTGCATGAAAAGCTTTTTACAATACTGATTTGAATTTTTAATTTTACCCTGTAAATAAATATTAGTATTATATATAATAAAACAAAAAAAAATTCAATGACAGACGATGCAACTGTCCTGTGATTATATTCAGAATCCCGTGATTACATTTATAAAAACTCGTGATTTGCTGTTCCCTTTCATTGGATATAAATAGCCAATGAAAGCAAGACACAAGAGGGAGGAAAAGAAAAAAAAATCATTCTGAATTTGAATTCTGAATTCGAGCATTACTATTTGGTACTATTCTTTTTTTATACTTTTTCTACACCCTAGTAAGATATTAAATTTTTTTAAAACAAATTGAAAAATACCAAAAATATCCGAACCGTTAGATCTAATAGTGTTTAAATCTGAGCCTTTAATTTCTTAGGAAACAGTAGGCTGTACAACACCAGATTAAAACCCAAATCAATCTTAGCCTTTAAAATAATCTGCCCTTTGATCTTGTTGCGCCATATCAGCAGGTGTACCAAATACTCGGTACACCGCGACACACCAGATCGTAGCCCAGTCAATCCTGACCATCCGATTAACTTGAAAATCAAACCAATCACAGCCGTACGATCTATTCATCTGAGATCCAATGGCTCACAGACTTTAGACGCACGAGTGCACTATACACTCGTCCGCACCGTAGAAACACCTAGAGCTTCTCTCTCCTCTCGCCGACGATTCTCTCTCTCTCTCTGTCGATCTCCCATTTGCGACCGTTTCAAGCAGCAAAACCACCACAGAAACATGCATCGCGTCCTCTAAAGCAAAACCACTACCGTCTTACACTTTTTTACTAGCGATTTTCGCCGGAAAAAGGTCGCGGCTGTCATCGGCCAATCGACCTTCAAGTCGTCGATTCTCCCTCCTCGGCCATCAACGGCCAACGAGACCACCACCATCAGAATCCTCGTCCTCAGATCTACCAGAATCAACCATCGGTTTGCCGGAATCTCATCGAAAAAATTCGCTACCATCAACAGTAACCGCGGGTGAGCCACACGCGCCGGCAGTGGCATTTTCGTAAATTTTTGATAATTCCGAGGGTATTTAGGTAATTTTCTATGATATTTTATGGTATTTTTTGATATTTTTATATATAAATACTTGTAAATTTTTGCATGTGAAAAAAACAAAAATAAATTAAAATGAATAACGATGCGGGTCCAACACCCATTTTATCATATCACTGTTTATGGGTCAGAAATCCAATTTTCAAGAATTGATATATCTATTTGTCAATGATATCAAAATAATTTTTATTTTATAAAATAAATATTATTTGTCGACACGTCTCTTTTATTTACAGAAAAGGACCGATGTCAAAAATTTAAATACCAAATATGGATTATGTCCATTATTATTTATTTTGGTAAATCAGACGTAACTCTCCTTTTTAGGGATAAACGTCGATATTTTAGACAAAGTCTTCTAATTTTAGGAACTGGTGTTATTTTCAACATGTCTCCTATTTTTAGAGACAAACGTTAACCATGTTAAAAAATTTACAAATAAGCTCAAAATATAATAGCATTTGAATCAAATAAGAAAAACACATAAATAAAGGTAACCTTTCTCTGAAAGGATGTTTTAAGGGTGGTGTCTAACTTCTCTTAATCAAAACTAACCCAGTACCCGAATCTCTAGGACTAGTGTTTAATTTTGAATTGTTAGTTCCCTCAAATTACTAGATGGCGACTCCAATAAAATCTTTATTTCCCCCAATCAAATAAAAACTAAATTATTTTTTTTTATTAAAAAAACAAACAAAAAAGAGTGAAGTCGTCACCCGACATATTAAAAAGGTTTTGAAATTAAATCACTAGATACACTTTCATTTGTGGAACATGTATAATTTGTTAAAATAATTAATAGAAATTTTTTATTTTAATTAAGAAAGTAAATCTCATAATAAAAGATTGTCTTAAATTTAAAGCATAAGGTTTCCTATTTTGTTTTAAAAGAAAAATAATTTTTTAAAAAATAATTTGATATCAAATATTTTTATGTTACAAAAAGATGCACTATAAAAGTATAAAAACAACAACAAAAAACATATTTTTTTATGAAAAAACTAATTGCTACATAAAATATCATTATTCATTGATATTATAAAAGAGTTTTGTCAAAAAGTTCTTGCACGAATTTATTTTTTCAATTAAATAATTATTCTTAGTAAAGTTAACAAAAAAAAAGAGTCAAAAATAGGTTTTTGATAACCCTTTCAAAACCATAATTTTAAATACAAAATATAGTTTTAAAAACACAATCTCAAAACAAGGCATATATAGAAAAGTATCTGGTATTGTAACTTCCCTGTGCCAAATGACAACCAAGAAATTCAACACGTGTATGGCCAATGTTCTGGGCTCCCTTGATAAGAAAATAATAATTAATTAGAGCTAACTCACTCTCAAAAATAGGTAAATTACAATAAATAGAGAAGAACACCTCTTCCTACTGCTTTTAAAGAGATGAACACTGGCTTTTGTTTGGGTGCCAAACTGTACGTTAGGACTCCATTTTGTAGGCAGGTGGCAGTGAAACTCTATCAACTTTTCCTCGACCAGATTCTTTTCTAATTTACCAGCACACTGTATTTTATTTTACCATTTCTAGCCAACATATTGCCCATCTATTTTACTCTTCTGCCCTTTGTAATATATTTCTATTTTTTCAATTTTCAACAAATGTTGGTTTGTCAACTTGAGGGTTGATGTGATAATATTCAAGTTTTCATGAATATCAACAATATAGCAAATGTATTTTAGTATTGAGATATTGTATGGCCAAACATGATTTCTAACCTTGAGAACTAATTAGTTGCACCATTAATTTGAAATTTAGAACGTGTATTTAATTTTAGTTGATTGAAATGTATGTTGAAACTACCAATTCAAAGATAATTTATACTTCCTTTTTTTTAATTAATAACTTGAAAAATTATAGTTTTAGTTTTTTATGTTAAGAAAAATTAGTTTTTATATTTTTTTTATTCAGTAATTTATGCGTGATGATATAAATTTTAATTATTTAAAGATAAAAACACATGTTTTTAAAATTTATAGATTAAGATATGCATTTATTTATATCAATAATGATTATATTCGAATAAAAACGTGTTGTTATATTATGAAAACAACTTTTTTTCAAGTTGTAGATTAATAAAGAATGATCAATCATTAACGTTGTCGTTATAACACCAGCCGACAAAAATATGACGTATGTTATATTTTAAGTTTGTTATTTAATATGTTTAATCGATATAAAATGACTTTATATTTTCCTAAATTGTTCAAATTATTCTAAAAAATAACCATCACCTTCCCCTTTAAACAAATTTATTAAAATAGCTTGGCATTTTCGAATTTCTTTAACTATGTTCCTCAGCTAGCCAAAGCATCAAATTATCTATATGATAGAAGACACATACACATGATAAGACACAAGGTTACTACGGTCATTTCCACACATCTACTCATAATCTCCGCAAGAAAGCAAAGGAATCAAACAAAATCTCTCAACAGGGCCACCATGGAAGGTCATTTTGGCAAGTTTAAGGCAGCCTTCAACTGCTTCTTTTACTATATAAGAACCTAGTAATTTGATAGTGAAAGCATCCTATTAAAAAAAAAAAGCAGAAAATTTCTCTTTCAGTTTTCCTCCATCTTTAATCTACTTCCCCCAGCCCCAAATCTCTTCTCTCTTCTCTCATTTTTCATTTCTTGTAGTTAACAATGGAAAACCAATCGGATGCTTCCAAATCTCCTCTTTCACCACCCAAACCTAAAGAAAAACATATCAGATTCAATCCTCCTCCTCCTCCTCCTCCTCCTCCCCCTCCTCCTCCTCCATCCAAGATAAACATCGAAGGACCACACCTACCAATGATAAAAGATAATGTTTCTTGCTTGCGAGGAACAGTTGAGCCTGTGAGAAGGCCTAATATGAATGGTAAAAATAAAAATATAGATTTTAACATGCATCGTAAAATGGAAAATTATGAGAAGATGATCACTGAAGGGGTCAAAAAGTTTGTGCAAGAGTACTACAAGAAGAATCCTGATGATGCTTGGACTGATCAAGAACACGAGTACATTTCCTCATCCTAATTTAATTACTGATCCGTTTATTTTTCAACAAATAATTATTATGTTTTTATGCTTTTATTTTTGTTTGTTAATTTGTTATAGACATCTTAAATCATGTGTGTGTTCTTGCATGTGCCATCTTATGTATATTTTGCCAATTTCATTTTGTGTCATAGTTTTTATATTATTGAAACTTTCGTTTCAATTTCAAGGTGATGAAATTAAATCGTCACATGTATATGTTGAGATCTTTTGTTAAGATTTTCTTTTTTTATTTATTCTATTTTTTATGTATCCTAATTAATTAGTTTTTTATGGACAGGTCGCTCTCGGAATATACACTCAAAAAACTAAAGGAATAAAATGGGATTTGAGTTTGGAATAATCATATCTTAATTTAGGTGATATAAATAAATAAATAAATGATAATGTTGTTTTTACATTATTTATATGTCTGTATTCTCTAGTACTCAAGTTATCTTTCGATAAGTCCTATGCGAAGTTTTTCATTTTTCTTTTTTTTTAAAGAAAAATCATACTTACCTTTTTAATGTTTCTTGAAGAGAAAAACACCGAACTCAAAATTATTGTGGATCTCACTTGACAAACAGTGAAACCCAATAAATTCTTAACATTCATTAATTCGAAATTAATTTGACGTCATAATTTCATAATATTATTACTTTATGTTGAGTTAATTAACTGATTTAATAATATTTTGTTCATTAACTTGTTGTTTTGCAGGCTATTCCTAATGGGACTGAGGAAGTATGGAACAGGAAATCATGGGAAAATATCCAAGAAGTTTGTCAAGACCAAAAATCTTCAACAAGTCAAAAACCATGCTAACTTGGTGTTCCAGTATTTGAAATCCTCTACAAGAAAGGGACCAAACAACAAAGTTGGCGTCGAAAAGTACGATCCTGCTGCAGCCAATATTGCTAGCACCTCCTACGTCGTGGTGCCTGATGTTGCTGATGCTGCCTCAGGAACCAACGGGGTGGTAGAGCAAGAAACAAATGCCATTGTGGTTGATCAGATCATAGCCACAACTAATCGTACTACACCGTTGGACTTGTTTCCAACATCCGAGCCCAAGCCAACCTTAATCATGTTCCCTGTGACAGCACCAACGTTTCCTGTTCGGTCAGAAACTGGAAGCTCAGATGTTCCACCGAATTATGCCCACAAAAGCAACCTTCAGGATACGCTTACTCATGGCAGTACTGGTGGTGGGGATTTTTTTCCTTCATATGGTGAACTTGATTTGGATCTCCGTTTAGGTTCATGGTACCGGTGAGGTGAAGGTGTTGAAAATGGCCTTGTGGGCATGCATCTAGAATAATCTTACTGTCTTATCTGTCCTTTCATGGAGTCAAGCTCAATTAGAGCATGTTCGAGTCGAATTAGTTCAGTTTGGTGCTTTTTTTTTTTTTTCTCTGGGGAGGATGGAAGAGAACTTGTGATCGGTCTTGCTCTGTTGTCGTCTTTTCTATGCTTAATTAATGTTATCATTACCCTTTTTTATGGATTATGTATGCATTATACTGCTCCGGAGACCATTTATGTCAAATGGTTCTCCTATGTATATATAATATAATGCATAAATCCTAACTAAATTTCTTGATTTCATCATTTATCTCATCTTCCATTTAGAGATACATAAAGAGATAATCATTCTAATAAATCTGGAAATAAGAAAGAAAAAGAGAAGTAAATACCTGAAGATATGTATATTGTCAACTTCCTAGCTTGGCTGGACTGACCGAGGCCTGGTTCTTGAGCATGAGGTCCCAAGTTGATTAAAAAGAAAATAAAGTATATTGCCAACAACCATAATAGATTAATTCTCAGGAAGAAAAAACATAGAAAATTATAAAGTAATATTATGATAATCTTTAACTTATCAAGATTAAGTCCATTGCTTCATTTAATTTTACAACTACATGTTTAAACCAACTTCTATATATAATGATTAAATATAAACCCCCCAACCAAAAAAAATTTGACAAATTAGTGATAAATATGATAATGTTTAATTTAATAATGATAAATTAAGGGGAAGTTCTCAGGATGATTTAAATAAATAAAATAGTGCATGAAAATTCAGATTTTTTACGCAAATTATTCAATGTCCAGTTTTAAGATATTAACTGTTAAATCACACTGGAAATTAGGAGGAATCTCTATACCTTTAGTTGTACTTTAAATTAAAATTTCAGGTTAAAAAGGCCTAAATAATATTAATGATAGGAAAAAAAATACAAAAATAACACAAGGCTAAGCAATCACATTTTTCTAAATAAATACAAACAACGTCCTCTTTTAAGAAATGACTAAATGTCCAATAGCTAGAAAATAAAGAGAAATATCGCAAGACTTCTTGCATTCTTTTACCTCCTTCCTCCACCTAAACATTGGAGAGACATTGTTTTAGGAACATAAAAAGTAAAGCTTGTAGAGAAGTTTTCATAAAAAAAGGAGTACAATAGAAAAAATAATGGGGGATTAGATCTTAGAGAGAGAAACAAGAAACTTTGAAAGAAGGAGGTGAAATGACATAAATCCTCGCAAGAAACCCAAAAACTAAACTCAAAACAGCTGAGAGGAGCAAGTCTTGTAGATGTTATATGTAGGTGCTTTACACCTTTCCTTTGTTTTCCTTTATTAAACTATTTCTTAAATTTTTAGAACCAGTTCTTAAACTTATATTATATTCATAATAGTGACAATAATAAGAAATAATTGAATTGATTAGCAATCTTAAATAGAACCATAAACGAAATTAGTGACTTTAATGTAATTGATTGTCAGGAATATTAAATTGACTACCAATCCTAAATGAAGTTAGTGCCATTAATGTATATCAAATTAATTAGCAAACTTTAATGAAGCTAGTTGTATCAATGTAATTAATTACCAAAAATATTTAATTAACTATTAATTTTATTAATTTTGAGTAGAGCTAATAACATCAATCTAAATTACGTTATTTTAAGCTATCAATGTAATTAATTATCAAAAATATTTTATTTCAAATTTATATTTGTTAAAATTATTAAGATCAAACACAAAAAGAAGGCTAGAATTTTGAATAATCTGTATATTATGAATGTTTAACCGTAACCTGAATACAAATAAAATATATATAGATTAAATTGAAAGTACTATTCTACCCTTAATAAATAAAACTAGATAATATTATTTAATGTCTCCCCTCAAACTCCTGATGCAATAGCTACGAGCATCGAGAGTTTGCCAACTAGAAAATGAAAAGGAGAGATGGAATGTGCCTTGGTGAAGAAATTTGTAATGTGTAAGGAAGAAGGAACAAAAGGCAAAGCAATGGTGCCATGCTTGAGATGATGACGAGTAAGATGACAATCAATCTCAATGTGTTTAGTTCACTCATGAAAAACCGAGTTGTGAGTAATTTGAATAGAACTCTGGTTGTCACAATACGTAAGAGTAGGATGAGAAAAGAAAACACTCATATCAACAAGTAACCAATGTAACCAAACAATCTCTTTGGTAGTAGATGTCATGACATGATATTATGCTTCGATAGATGATTGAGAAATAATAGATTGTCTCTTACTTTTCCAAGAAATAAGAGAATCATTTAAAAAGATACAGAACCTGGTAACAGGCTTGTGATCTGTGGGATCACTACCATGATCAGCATCAGAGTATACATGCAGGCAACTCCAAGGAAGAGGTGGATGAAAGTAAAAGACTCTGAAAAACTGTACCCCAAAGATATCGTAAAATTCAAATAACAGCAGCCCTGTGAATAGTAGTAGGAGAAGCAACAAAATGACTAACGACATGAACAACATATGCAATATCTGGACGAGTAATGGTGAGATATACCAAACTCCCAACAATAATGCAGTATAAAGTAGGATCTATCAAAGGTAAACCATTAGAAGAAGAGTATCTTGTGTTAACCTCAATAGAAGTATCTACAGTCTAGTTATCAGTAAGTCTAGTCCGCTCAAAAATATCTGCAACATATTTCGACTGAGAAAGAAGGTAATCTCTAGGTGAGTATGCTACCTCAATACCTAGAAAATATCGAAGATAACCCAAATCCTTCATTTCAAATCGTCTAGCCAACTCTGTCTGCAAAACTAAAATACCATCAATATCATCACTAGTAATAATCATGTCATCAACATATAAAGACAGAATGATACTACTTGCATTAATGCACTTAATAAAAAGAGCAGAATCATGATTGCTAGAAACAAAGCCAAGAGATGAGATCATAATAAAGAATTTCTCAAACCAAGCACAGGGTGCTTGGTTGAGACCATATAATACTTTCTTAAGCTTACAAACATATCCAGAGTCATGTGAAATACTAAGAGTGGGTGCCATGTAAACTTTTTCTTGAAGATCTCCATTTAAGAAGGCATTTTTAACATCAAGTTGAGAAATATGCCACTGATGAATTGAAGTTACGGTAATAAAAGTATGAATAGTAGTCATTTTTACAACCGGAGCAAATGTCTCCTCATAATCCATACCATATTGTTGAGAATATCCTTTTGCAACTAGCCTAGCTTTGTATCGTTCAATGGACCCATCAGAATTATTTTTAATTTTATACACCTAACGACAACCAACAACACTCTTAATAGGAGGTAGAGGAACCAAATCTCAAGTATCTGTCTTATGCAAAACAGAAAGTTCCTCATCCATAGCTTGGTGTCAAAGTGGATCAAGAATTGCCTCTTTATAGGAAGAGGGCTCAAAGAGACAATGAATAGAAGCTAAAAAGAAAGTAAATGATGAAGATTAACAAGAATAAGTAAAATCTGATAGTTTTGTGGACTTATAAATGCGGATGGACTGACGTGGAGCTGGATCCACAATCTCAAATGAAGCTTGAGGGGCTGTAGATGAGAATGAAGCTTCAGGTGTGTCATAAAGTATATTACCAGTACCTGCAGAGTTATGAGTACAAATTGATCGAATATGGGGAGAGGTATCATTACCAGAATCCTTAGAAAAATGATTTATATAAATAATATCAGATTTAGTCATGTTATGATTAGTGAATGGAATAGAAAAGAAAGGTATATGCTCAAGAAAGACAACATGACGAGACACATAAAGTTTCTAAGTTATTGGATCAAAACAACAATGCCTTTTTTTACCTTTACCATAACCTAAAAAGACACAAATAATGGATTGAGAGGATAACTTGCTGCGTTCTATATGAGGACGAAGAACAAAGTAAGTACAACCAAAGACTCTAAATGAGAAATAATCAAGGACATACCCATATAACTTTTTAAAAGAAGATAGACCCGAACTATGAGAAGATGAAATTGTATGAATCAAACTTACTACAGTAAGAACAACTTCTCTCTAAAACTCACTAGGAACAAAAGCAAACAATAACAGAGAACGAGTGGTTTCGATAATATACCTATGTTTTCTTTCAGCAACACTATTTTACTTAAGAGTATCTGTACATGAAGTTTGGTGAATGGTTCCATCTAAGGCAATCAATTGGAAAAATTCATTAGAGGTGTATTCCCCACCCAAATCACACCTAAAACATTTAATCACACCAGAATATTGAGTTTTGATAAGAGCTCGAAAAGTTGTATATATCTCAAAAAATTCAGAACGATATTTTATTAAATAAACCCAATAATGAAGAGTATGATCATCAATAAAAGAGATATAATATCGAGACCCTTCTTTTTTAGCAATAGGAGAAGGTCCCCACACATCAGAATGAATCAAATCAAATGGTGAAGAAGAAACAGAAATACTTTGATTAAAAGGTAAAGTGGAAAATTTTACCAGTTTACAATCAGAAATGTCACAAGTTCTTAAATTTTCTAAAGCTCCTGCGGATGCTAAAAATCTCAAATGAGAAGACAAAACATGACCTAGACAGGAATGCCATAAATAAAAATTAGAAGATGAAAGACTTAAATGAAAGGAAGACAAATCAACAGTAGTAGTAGCAGCACGACAATAGCAACTGGCACTTTTAACTCATCCAAAATATATAGTCCATTCTCCCTACGGCCTGTTCCAATCAGCTTCTGAGACTGCAGATCCTGTACACAACAAAAAAAACTAGAAAGCATGACTAAATAATCACCAGAATCATATATTTGACCAATAGACACAAGATTCAATTTGAGTTTTAAAATAAGATAAACATTAAGGAGAGAGAAGTGAGGTATGACAATAGAACCAACACTTGTTAAGGGTATAAGAGTGTCATCAGCAATCATAACAGGAATAGAGGATAAAGGGGACACAAAGGTAAAAGATGAGGAATCTAGAGACATATAATAAGAAGCACTAGAATCCAAGACCCATTCAGAGTGTGACATACCTGAGGAACTATAAGGCAACTGACCTATGAAAGAAGAAACGGATATTACTTATGGTTGCAAAGAGAGAAACTTCTGAAAGTGCTCAGCCAAGGTATTGGGATCAGTAATAGAGCTTGGGGAAGTTATTGCTGCAGTATTATGGTGTGATGGTTTATAACCCTGAGGTGACTGACTGCTAGACTTTCAAGCTTGATTCTATTGTCTTAACTTAGGATACCGAGTCTTCTACTGACTTTTCTACTTATAGAAACTGCACTCATCGAAGCCAACCCTTGTGTAAGGTTTCTTCAGATGATTAGAGAATGGCTTAGAAGGTATTGCTAGTACTGAAGGATTTGAAGCAGAAAGAATTCCCTTTTCAGAATAAGATTGAAGATGTATTTTTTCAATCAATAACTCATTCACAACAGAGTCAATAGAAGGCAAAGTAGAATAATGATGCAAAATTGAACCTCTAAGTCCTTCGAAGTCACTCTGAAGTGCTATTAAAAACTGTACTAATCGTTGTTGCTCTTTACGCTCAATATAGGTACTACATGCCTTTAATTTTGCCTATTCTATAAGAGCCATTTAATCCTAAAGATCTGTTATAGTAAAATAAAACTCTTGAATACTTGTATTCTTCTGATGAAGAGCTCGTATGTCATTCTCTAATTGATACTATTTTGTAAAATTTGATTGCGTGAATAACCTTTATAAATGATCCCGAACCTCTTTTGATGTCTCATACTTCACCAACTGCATGTCTATCGAATGCTTAACAAAATTATTGATTTAAGTAATGATCTTTGCATTATTTGCTTCCTATATATCCATCAAAAAAGCATCCCCCTCCTCAACATTTTTAGGTATCATATAAGTTCCACTAACATACCCCTACATCTTCTTACCCTTAAGAAAAATTTTCAGTACATAGGTTCAATACGAATAGTTCTTTTCATCCAACCTCACACTTACAGATTGAAATGAATCATCTTTTTCTGTAGCGATAATCAACAATCACAGAGAACCAGAATGCAAAATCAGCGAAAAACAAAATACCAAATTGTAGAAATTAAACAGAGATTGCAAAAACTAAATAAATATTTTCTCAGAATTATATAATTCCTCCAAAACACAAAATAAATTTGCAGAAACTAAACACAAATACCAAATTACAAAAGCTAAAGGGAAGACGAAATACCATAATAATTGCAGAAATTGATGAAATACCAAATTTTGCAGAAGCGAAAGACAAAATCTCACTCCGAAAAATTTTATTTAACAAATAATTACAGAAGTTGGATTCGCGAAGCTGTGTTCTGGATTAAGTTTCGTTTCATAAAACCATCTCTGATACCATGTTAAAATTATTAAGATCAAACACAAAAAAAGGTTAGAATTCTGAATAATCTATATGTTATGAATGCTTAACCTTAACCTAAATACAAATAAAGTATTTATAGAATAAAACCGAAAGTACTATTCTACCCTAAATAAATAAGACTACATAAATATTATTTAATAATATTATCATCTTCATATATTAAATGTTCACCTTATGCATTTAATATAATATTTTTCTTATTAATTTCATGAATTTTATCTAGGGATATATAGAAATTCAAAAAGTTTATACATAAATTTAATTAAATAAATTAAGAAACATTTATACAGCAAAAAAAATTGTTAAGTCGGATTTCTACCAAGCCAATGTTAATCAACCAAACTTGTGGTCCGAGTTATTAACTCAATTAAGTTGAATATATATATATATATATATACACTTAAGAAATTAAGAACCACCAAAATATCAAAGTTATTAATTAAATATTAAGTGATGAAATTGTAAAAGGAATAAGTAAGAAAAAAAAGAGGCAATTATAATGAGTAAAAAAGAAAAAAAAGGTTTTGTGATTTTTTTTGTTTTTATTTTTATCGGGTTATCTCAATCTCATAACTTAAACCACAAGTTAATCCAAGTTTGTCACACTAACTCGATTTAACTTAAATATTTTTTTTATCTAAATATATCATTTCATATTTAATTGATTAAAATTGAACAAAATTATTTTTTTCATGTTATCATAATTATTTTTTTAATTGATCAATTTATTATTATTATTATTGCATCATCTAATTAAAATAAAATTAATTTATTAAATCTAGTAGGTTTATAACTCAAATAATAAATTTTTAAAGTGTTTATTGCACCTAAATATATTTTTTTTATAAAAAATAATAATAATTCAACTCCACGGCTGCGCACAAGGCCACGTCTAGTTTCTCTGTAAATGTTGTGCAATAGACAATGTCATGCTTTAATCATAACACTCTTAATGTTATTTAAATATCATGTTCAATCTGTGTCTGATGCTCCAAGTGTTTTTATTAAAAGTGTTAAGATAAACTCATACATTGAGGGACGTAATGTTCATAATTTAAAAAATAAAAAGATTAAAGTGAATTTTTTAATCTAATTTGAAAATAGCCTCTCTTTTTTTCATTCTCGCTTCCTTTCTTTTGATCTTGCGTTTCCTCAATAAATTTTAATTACTTAGCCATAAAAAAAAAATTACCACAAATAATGAGGATAGAAAAAATAAAAATAAAATTCACAATTTAAATTCACAGAGGTCATAAGGCGCAATTGGCTGAATATGATCTTCTCCATAGCATGAAGACTGCAGATAGAATCACCACAAACACATTCATAATGTGATAAGCATCAAGGAACGCACCATCTGAAAATTAAATCAATACAGGAATATTTAGCATACCAACTTCATCACAACATGAGACTGATAAAATGACACCTGTTCCAATGGTACTAATCCAAAGTAGCAAAAATTCAAAACACAACAGAATGAGGAGGCTGCAAAGAACAGAGCAACCACGTTGCTTAAACAAGAACAGTAAAATGCTTATAGCTTGTTCTCAAACTCAGAGAGAGGTGTCATCTGCTCCTTCAAACCCTTTCGTTTCCTGGTATCAGTAACAAGCTGAGCTGCTCCAAAGGTTGTGTGAATGGCATCAGCAGGGAGAACCACATCACAGACTTCAAAGCAGATACCTCTCTTGTTTTCTTCAGACTAGGCACCTTCCTTTGAAGCCCATTGGAACCCAGCAACAACAGAATCCTTGATTTCATTAGGGTACTGAACTCCCTTACACATATCCACAACCACGTTGGGTCCCGTAGTCTCAGGACCACCACACCAGATTTTCTTCGCAAGATGCTTCTCCCATCCAAACTCCTCCGACAAGATCTTGGCGCGATTCTTAGGATCATCTCTTGGACCAATATGGCCCACGTCAATAGCCTCAGCAAGGCCTTCTTCAGTGGGCCGTGCCTCCAAGTAGAGACGGGTTGTGCTTGTTGGGAGATTTGTTCTTCACCACACGGCCGGACTTCTCCTGGACAGTCTCGAGGAAAGACTCAAAAGGATCAGACCTGGTGATCTCAACCCCGCCCACAAACAATATATTTAGGATTGTAATTGTTTTTATAGTTGTAATTTTAAAAAAAATATTTTTAATTAAAATTAATTTTATATTTATATATGTTTGGTTAAAACTGTAATTGAAATTAAGGTTACATAAAAAATTATTTAATATTTTTGATTAAAAATACTTTTAAAATTGAAGTTATAAAATAATTTTAAAAAATATACATTAATATTGATAGTTTTTAATTTAAATATTATAAATTTAACTATTATTATTACATTATAAAATAAATAATATTTTATATAAAATATTTTTTATTATTCTATTAAACTATTTATAATTTTATTACATATAAAATACATCCAACAAGAATTACAATTTGTTTTTTATTTTTTAAGTGAATAACAATATCAGATAAAATATAATCAATAAAAAAATTAGAATTACAATCAAATTTTACAAATTTTATGTTATTAAGCGATCCCCGTTTAATTTATACAGTGTCATTAAATAATATTAAATATTAATTTTTTAAATAAAATATAATTAAAAAATAAAAAATATTTTTTATCTTTTATCTTTTATCTTTTATTTTTTATTTTCACTGAATCAAACCTGATTTAATATATTTTAAATTTTAAATTGAATTCAATCCGGTGAAAATAGTGAAGCATGCCTTCGTTATTGACTGAATAGTATAACCTGTTTTTTATGCGGGTACTTCACTGAAGTACCCGCATAAAAAACAGCAATAATTTTTTTTTCTGCTTTCCATGTTTCAAAAGCAAAAACACTATGAAATTTATGAATAATAAATTATATTTTTTGTTTTTATTAAATAGGTTTCATTTGCGTTTTAAATAAAACATAAACACTACCTTCTAAATAAACGCTCCCAAAATCTTCCTGCAAATCCTTCAAACAAACAGATCTCAAGGTGGAGTTCTCCTGCTCCAGCAATGATATGCTTCCAGATTCCTCGATTCAACAGACAAACATGGGATCAGACCTGGCCAACCGCTTTGGGGAGATCAGATGCCCGCTTACAATGGACAGCCACACGCACAAATTGGGTGGGCATCAACTTCCTTCTCGTTCGTTAAAGTGGCATTCCTGGTGATGAACTTATCCAAACCGCCGATGGCAATGGCTTTACCACAAGGCACATCCTAAACGGTTTCTTGCCTCTTTCACATCCAAATGACGGTTCTCTGCACACTCTTCACATACAGGTCCTTCTTCTCACCAGGGACATAGTTTGGTCCCATGATCCCAACCTTCAGACTAGTGGGTACCTTTCCAGAGAAAACACGTCTGAAAACAACGAACCTACTTTTGTCAGAAGCAGGGGCCTTCGGGGTCACAATCCCTGATAGCATTGGCGTAAGCATCATCAAGAGGAGCCTATCTCGTGCATTTTATGATAAGATTATCAGAACTCGAAAAGATATTATTAACTCAACCAATTGACTACAATTGAAAATCAAAACCAATAAATTGTAGGGTATCTTATCCATAATATGATGAGTTACTATTTTTTAAAATCTTTAATTAGTTCTTTAATCACCCTTTTGATTGTCTCTGCGTCTGGATTCTGAAACTTCCACTAGCAATGGAGGAGAGGTACTTCAAGTCAATTTTTCACACTTTTGCTTGTGAAGATTCCTTTTCTATCAAGAAAACTTATAAAGGCTCATTGAAATTTGATACCGTCCTTCCACTTTTGCATGAATTATAGTAAAAATCAAGATTCTAGCATGGGCAATCATCCAGCGTCTATATATCCCCTTTTCATTTCCTTTCTCATTCTTCATTTTTTTTTAATTATGTTTTGTCTGCATTCTAATTTCTAAACGTTGTAGCACTCGCAATTTCTTTATAAATTATTTTCTTCTTGATCCACTACCCGTTTGCCATCTATTTCGAATTTCAGTTTCTTAAACTTCCTAGTCATTTTCTCTGTATTTCGACCTGCGTAGATATAGTGAATTGGTACATTCGAAAAAAATCAGGAGACGAGGAGAGAAAGCAGAAAGTAGATGCCTTAGCCCTTATATTGTGCATTTTATCCATTCTAATGAATCCAAGGTTGGAAAATGGTGATATTCCAAATGAGGTTAAGGGTGATTGTTCTTTTGTCGTACAAAAAGTACACCATCCACGCATCACAGTCGACCACAAACCCAAGGTTATCTTCGAGGAAAAGATTGTAAATATCTCATACATCAAAGATTGACAGGAAAAGGCAATGCCTTTTTTTTTTCCTCCCAAGCATAATTGCAAAGCACTAAAGGACCAAGCAACAACTGCCTAGGCAAATAAACGAGCATGGAAGGATATAGAGAACTCAATTGCTTAAGCGACCAGCCTTCAACATCTGTATAGTTTCCACTTTATGACCCAATTTAGTGACCAGGCCACCTTTCCTAAGAACTTACCCTAACAAGATGTCATCTCTTCATGCATCTTCTCACCTATATGCCATCCTTAATAAGTTTCCAAATTTTAAATGTCTCTGCACAAAACCCAACCTTACACAGGTTTGATATGTAAATGAAATTTAAGGCGTTGAAGTGAGTTTGATGCGAGTCCTAAATTGAATATAGAAACCAAATTCATCTGGTTAGCTACTTGTTACAACAAAAGTGTTGGAATATCAATCTACGTAATTAAGGTTTCCGTTCCTATAATAACAAGACAAGACCTTGGACTCGTATCTTCTACAAACATGGGGAGATCATCTAACGCCCAATATCTAAACATGATTGAGCACAAAATATGGGTCATCTCGGCAAACACCTTATGAAGCTGGAGAGTAAATCCACCAATGGAATCGAGTGGCCAACACAAAATTTCAGTACATTTGTTTTATCTTGTAGTTTTACCTTGTAGATGGTTGAACGTATTACCATCCCAAAATCACCACGAACTAGACTTCACAAGGATACAAATTAAACCACTTAGTTCATGCAAATACATCTGATCACTCAACTTCCTCATCATCAACATCACTGCCACCTCCAAACATGGCAGCCATTTTCATGGCCAGATTTGCAGCCATTTCCCTCCTTTGAAAATCAGGCATCAACCTTAAGTTATCACGCACATTCCCTATCTCAGACATCAACTGTTCCAAATCCTCAAAGTCAAAAGGCGTAACTTCATCCGACTCTCCATTTTCACAAGGTTCTTGTACATCAGGCACCGCTCTCTTATCACCTTGCAATTCTGTTGCTGATGATGAGGGCTGCATCTCTTCTTTATCAAACTTTTCTCTATTTTCTTTCTCACCTTCTTTGACATAATTATTTTCAGTAACTGATCCCCCTTCATCTGGAATGGCTGTTCTACCATTTGCAGAAACCCATCCTCCATATGTGTCATCCCATGGTTCAGCTGAGCCACCGGATAGTACTTCATACTCTAATTCATAATCAGATTCATCTTCCGAGATTTCTGGGTGCATGAGTACATTTCATTTAGCATTTCAATTAACAATAAAGAATGTGGATTTAATGATGGTGTCATGCCAAACCTTCTTTATCAGGTAATGTTAGTTGGATTATCTTATTGTCAGATTTCAGGATCATTCCTGGCCACATATGAGCAGAAAGAGCACCATATAGACGTTCTACTCCTTGTGAGTCCCCATCAACCAATAAACCTGCGAGAACAACATTGTAACTCTCCTAGATAACAAAAGTGAGATGCATAGAGATTTAATATTAGTTATAACTTTACAACTACTGTTTATTCCCTGGTTAATCTTTCATCACTCGTATCTATGACTAAATTCAATGATAATCACCATAAATACCCTGTCATGATCTTTTTCTACTTATCTTTCTCTACAAAATCTCAATTTCAATCCATAATGCAGAGTTAATGTCCTAATCCAAAATTCTACAAATTTATTGACCCCATGCATAAACCACTAAACCATTTATCCTCCTGAAGGTAGATAGATATATCAAAATGTAGGTAGCCTGATTAGCATTGACATCATGATTGTGACCTGGGAAAACTACATATTGCATAGTCAAGCTGAAGATAGATGGTACTCACATTTGTCAAAATCAACATTGGAAGCACAAGCTTCAATGTATTCAATTCCATGATCAGTGCACCATTCAATACATGACCTCTTGATCTCCCGTGATGGCTCTTCTTCATCACCCAACAAACTACTTCCTTCAGTCTCAGAAATTCCAAACTCATCAACCTCTACATTCAGATCATCAAAAGATCCTGACTCTCCAATTTTCCTTAGCTGTCTTCTATATTCAGCATGAACAGGATGACCAGGAATCCGATCAACTTTGTTTCCAATACACAACAATATCTCAAACTTGCTAATATCATTTCCAGCTACCCAATCCTTAAGTGCAACAAAAGATGACAACTGCACATAATTCAATAGAAAAATTACTTTACATCAAACATTGTAACTATATAGTTTTCCCAAATTGAAGCATTTGGATTTTAAGCACTTGAAGTCAACAAAAAGAAGCATATTTTAAATCAAAGATTGAACCTTTCTTTTCCATATGAAACATTTCAAATTAAACTATAAAAACCAACAAAAGAACTCTGCATCAAAGATTGAAACTTTAAACCTTTCTCCAACATGGTTTTCAAGCATTCGCAACTTTTAACAATTTAAAAATAACAACAACAAAAAAAGAAACCTACTTTGCATCAAAGTTCGAAACTTTAAACCTTTCTGAAAACGGGTTTTTGAAGCATTTGAGATATAAGCACTTGAATCTAACAAAAAAAAAGCATGTCTTCCATCAAAATTCAAAATTTTACGGCTTTCTCAAATTGAGTACCGCAGCATCTGCATCACTACCAAATTAAACACTGCATTAAAAACCATCACAAATATAGGACAAAGAAACTAAATTACTAACATCACTCAGGTCAAAAACCATAACCAAAGCAGCAAGCTTGTTATAAATTGGAAGTGATCCTATTGAAAATCCTTCATGAAGATGAGCTATCCATAGAGAAACATCAGCTGTGTAATACTTTGTATTAATACTCCATCTATTCACAAAACCAAAACGAACCCATTAAGTACCATTACTACATAATTGCAAAAGAAAAATCATAAAAAATGAAAAACAAGCAGATAAATTAACCCATGTGAGAAAACTTGGTTTGATGAGTCAAATGCGTCTTCCAAATCAATTGACAGCAACCCTGCAATTAATTTCATTAATCAATAATCGAAGAACTAGTCAAATAGAGATAGGGAGAGCAAGGGAAGGTTACTTGAGACGAGAGTGCGTTTGCCAACGCTAGAGGATCCGATAAACAAGATGCCTGGTCGGGTCTCAAGTGATGCAAAATCTGATGATTTAGTTTCTTCACTCATTTTTCGTTGATCTTTGAAAATTTCCTGAAAACCTATAAAAATCAGTTAAAACACAAGTTCCGCTGCAGAATTCCTGATTTATTCCTACTACAGTAGAGATCCCCCTGGACAGTTTTACCCTTTTGGAAGTTAAGACGATTCCTGCAGCAATCACATTTTCCCATGTCATCGTGTTTTTTTAAAAGTGAAAATATATTCTCCTAATAAAATTATATAAAAACAATAATGATAAATAAAGAAAAGGTTTGACTGTACCTTTCTCGTTCTCTTAGTTTTGCAAATATATTCCCAAATTTATTCTTCAAATTGTAAATTAAATTTTGTAATTTATTTTAATTTTTTTTATAGAATTATCATGATTTCATAACTTGGTATACAGATTGATAAGTTAACTCTAGTTGACCCAAATCAATTCAATATGTTATTATCTCAATATTTATTAAAAAAAATCATCTTAATAAAATATTTTTACCCATCATTTGAGTTGTCTTAGAACATTCTATCAAGTCATATTGAATCAGTTCTTATATGATTTTAATTTTTTTATACAAGAAAAAACATTAGCAACACGTAGATATTTTTTTTACTATAAAAAAGCTTGATCCAACCCACAGTGTAATGTGGTCCAATGATTTAATTAAAACTATTATGAAATCCCTTTTTATCATGTCATCCTTTTATGGATGTTTGTTTTTTGTTTGGTTTTGAAAAAAAAAATTAATTTGCTGCCAAATTTATAGAAAGTCTTATTTTACAAAATAGTCTTACAATAGTAGTTTTTTATATATTGAGTTATGTGTTCTCTAAAATTTAAATAGAATTTTTAAATTGGTATCTTATCTCATTACTTGTGTCTTATCAATATGTAAATTCAATATTTTAAAGGCTAGTAGTTATCTTCCTGAAGTAGCGAATTATGTTGTAAAGGTTGTTATAAATTTTTGTTGTTAAGGAGTTTGTAAAGTTGAGAAGTCTTCTATATTAAAAGCTTATTCTTTTACACGCCTCCTCAATCGACAAGGTAAGGAATGAATCCTGAAATTATCATTAGGTGTATAAGATGAAAATTAATTTTGATGGATTTATTAAGAAATGTAAAGTTATGTTGGTTGCAAAAAGATATTCTTAATAGTATGATATGAATTATGAGGAGATATTTGTTTATATTGCAAAAATGATTAATATTCATACTTTTATTGTAGTAGCTTCAATTCACTAATGGCATGTATCTCAACTTAATGTTAAAAATATTTTTTAAATAGAGATATTTAAGAAAAAGTTTATATGACGCCCTCTTTTAGTGTTTCATGTGACTTTAGGTATGTTTGTAAGCTTAAGAAAATATAAAAACTTTATGTTGTGATCTGTTTTCTTAGATTTGTTTATAGTAGTCATGATTTTGATTTTTTTTATTAAATGTATTGATATAGGCTGTATCATTTTATCTTTATTATTGATAACATGATTATTACTGGTAACGACATTGATAGTATTTCAATTTTAAAGACAGAGTTAGCTAGACAATTTGACATGAAGGATTTGGGTTTTATACGATATTTTTTGGATATTGAGGTAGCCTACTCACTTAGATGTTATCTTCTTTCTCAGTCAAAATATATTGCACATGCATTCCAGTGCTTGGCCTATCGGTGGAAGGGGTTTGTCTCCTTCCACTGCACCTGGGTTCGAGCCCTGGCGTGCACGTCTGTCACCCTCGTGGTGCCTTACATGCCTACTGGGTTTGCAGGGTATTCAGTGGGCCGTGAGGATTAGTCGTGGTGCGCGCAAGCTAGCCCGGACACCCCACGTAAATCAAAAAAAAAAATTACACATATTCTTGAGCAAGCTAGATTCACTAATAATAAAACTGTAGATACTCTCATTAAAGTTAACTTTAAGTATTTTTTTTTTAATGATTTACCTTTGTCATATCCTATTTTATATCATACTATTGTTAGGAGTTTGATATATCTCATCATTACCCATCTGGATATTGTATATGTTATTCATGTTGTTAGTTAATTTGTTGCTTCTCCTACTACCATTCATTAAAGAACTATTTTTTATATTTTATGATATCTTCGGGGTATAGTCTTTTACTTTTATTCATTTCTTTGTTGAAGCTACATGTATACTCTAATGTTAATCAAAAGAGTAATCTTATATATTGCAAGTTTGTTATTAGTTTCTGTATTTTTTTAGGTGACTCTTTTATTGCTTAGAAGAGAAAGAAATAATGTATTGTTTCTTAATTTTCAACTAAAATAAAATATCATGTTATAACATCTATCACCAAAGAAATTGTTTGATTATGTTGGTTCCTTGCATATATAAGAGTTTTCTTTTTTCATCTCATTTCTATATATTGTGACAATTAGAGTTCTATTTAGATTATTCATAACTCAATTTTTCATGAATGAACTAAGCACATTGAAATTGATTATCATCTTACTCATCATCATCCCAAGCATGATATCATTACTTTGCCTTTTGTTTTTTCTTTTTTCTTTTTTATATCTTGTAAATTTCTTTACATAGTAACATTTTATTTTCTGATTTTGTTTTCTAATTGCAAACTCTTGATACTTGTATTTATCGCATTGTGAGTTTGAGGAAAGATATTAAAAAATATAAGTTATTTTGTTTTATTTATTAAAAGTAAAATAATATTTTTATTTTTTTTAGTTTAGCTTATATATTATTTCTTTATATTTAGATTAAATTTATTCCTGATCTTGCATGCAATATTAATGAAACCAAGACTTCCCTCTCCTATCTTTGTATTTCTCTTATTTTTTTTTATTTTTTTATTTTTTTGAATTATTTAACAATTGAATCGTTTCGGATTTCTCATCTAAATGCCAGCCCAAATGTTCGGGGTTTGTTGTACTTATTTTCTACTGCCCTAATTAAATTCATTTTTCATGACAGTAAGAAACTCAAGAATCTCATCTGCATGTGTTTGTAAATTAGGGATGGTCATCCCTAACTTAAAAATGATCATTGTTTATAACTCTATCCAGTAAATTATCATACTTTGATTGATGTTTTTTGCAAGAAAACAAAAGGCTTGCAGAAGCAAAGGAGATTTTTGACCAGATGGAACTCCATGGGGTTTCCAGAAATTCATGGCCTTTGTTAAAACGAGAGAATGAAAGAGGCTACTCGTTTGATGGACCAGATGATAATGGAAGGGTTGAGGCTTGAGAATCACCTACAACTTCCTTCTTGCGCACTTATACAAGGTTGGGATATAAAAAATGGCGGCAGATATTGTGCAAACTATGGCTTCTGATGGGTGTGAACCAGACATTGTAACATATGGGACCTTGATTGCAGGACAGTGCAAGGCAGGTAGAGTTAAGGTTGCAACTAAACTCCTACGAACCATTCAGATTAAAGACATAGTTCTGAACCCTGTAATTCAAGCCCGATTTGGACAGAAGAGATCAAAAGAAGCTGTGAAACTTTTCAGAGAAATGATAGAGGAGGCTGAGACTCTAGGTGTCGTTACATACAAGATTGTTTAATGTGGGCTATGCTAAGGTAGAATAGCAACCGAAGAAGCTGTTGATTTCGTTCTAGAGAGAGGAAATGTACCCGAATCATCATCTTTCTATATGTTTGCTGAGGGACCTTTTGCTCAAGCTATGGAGGGAACCGTAATTAAACTCGTTGACATGATCATGGAGAAAGCAAAATTTTTAATTTATTATTTTTAAAATGAAGTAACTAGGATAAGGGGTTTGCTCAATATTTTGAAGGTTCCAGATGGCATCACATGATGTTCAAATTGATTACTTGAATAATTATACATTGTTCGTAAAATGTTTTTCTTTATGACTTTGTTAATGAAATATTTTTTGTAATTTCATAAAATTGATAACTCTAAATAATTATATATTGTTCATTGTACACTTTAATTGGCATCTTTGCTTTTGTTTGTTCTGTTTTAGCAACAACAAAGAACAAATTTGTCTTAGACCCTCTTCTGTCATTCTCTCATAAAATTTTTAAGTCTGGTGGAGTTCATTTATGTGTTGCATCATGATGTTAGGTTTAAACTCTTGCTAATTGAAAGTTTATTTGGATTTTCTTATCATGTTGAATTAATATTTTTAAATTATATATATACACACAAGCATACACAATATAGAACTTGAAACAACACATTAAAATGCTTTGGAACCGAAATATATTGTTTCAATAATAAAAACGAAAGGCCAACTAGAACGGGATCAACAACCTTGACCACAATCACTCTGGCAATCCAATTTTTTCCAATGCAAGTAAAGAGGTTCTTGCTTGAGCCATGAACCATCAATGGCGACACCATCTGGAAAAAAAAAAATTGTGTGAAAAGCATCTTTGCCCCACGCATCCAGATTTTTCACATTGTCCAACACAAGTCCTAATTTCAAAACATCCAAATTATTTCAACATGCACACAATGGAGATTATAGGAGACTATAAATAAGCGTAAAATTACTTAATTCAACAGCAGATAATGAGAAGAGAATAAAAACAGAATGTACAAAGGGCATATAATCAGGTTGTTTAGGATAACATAAACATTAATGAAGGGTGCTGCTAAGGATTGAAAATTGTAATCCGGTAATTTGAACACGTGAACTATAAAATCATGGAAAAGATGCCAGCATAAAACAAACTTGAAGAAATTTTGCAATGGTTCATGTGTATACCCAGTAAGAAAATCTTTGTTGACCAGAATGTACATCGAATAAATTGAGGGGAAGACCAAAATTGCAGAACCAAATACCAAAGATATGAGAAACAGCTCAACAGAGACTGCTTGCAGCTAGTACTGTAAGGCTGCTGAAACAAGTAAGAAAGGATGAGAAAGACCATTTCTAAATGTCCAGCGCAACCATAATTGTCCATGAACATGAATCTGTACATGCTCTCTCAATGCATACGACCCAAAGTGATGGCAGCACAGGAATATAATAGCATGGACAAGAGCCCTGCCATATCTGTACTCTCTAGTGCACAATAGATGTCCCAAAGTGAGAGAAACAGACACACATTTAAGGGTGCAAATCACATTCACATGTTCAAAACTTCCTTTCTCAACATATCCATTTGGGCAATTCATGTAGTAGCATTATACTAAGAGCTAGATTTGTTCCTTTTATTACATTGGTGCACGGATGATGAATAACATTACTGAAGAACACAAATAAACAGAACTAGATGCCCATGTAGTAAAACACGATTTGAAGGAAAGCTCAAAATTTACTTGTAAATGGGATCAGCATCGCCAGCACTAGCATCTAAAGCTCCAACAAGACATGAAAACACCAGAAAGAAACCAACGCAATATTGATCTACCATCTAATAAGAAATAATAAAGAATTAAAAAGCCCAAAACTTGCTAAAAACCAACAAGGAGCAAATACAAGTAAGAGGCTAATACTTCATTCTTTAGTTAACAATAAACACCGATAAAGAAACAGGTTTTCTTCGATGATTGGATCATGTATTTTGGAAACATGCAAATGGGTTCATATTAAAATTATATAATAAAAAAAAGTTAAAAAAATTTACAGTAATTGATTCATCATAGTTAGAGAAGGACCAAAACAAGAGATTGAATAGAGAAAAATAATAGATCAGAAAAATGGGTGATTTACCTTATGTTTCTTGAAGAAAGCAGTTGGAAAGTGAATTATTTTGCTTCTGTTTCTATCCCCAACACATTCAAATGAAGATTTACCAATGAATCCAGGAACCTTGGACCGATATACAATCTCCGAAATAGAAGAGTGAAGAGAGATATTCCGAGGACTGCAGCGTCAGAGGGAAAGATAACGAGTGGAAAGTGGAAACGTGAACTAAATGGTTTCTTAAGCTTGATGGGCCAGAAGATATAGTCCCGTTACAACTCTATGATCTCCATGTCTAACCCAGCCAAGGTATTGGGTTGTTGGGTAGGTAGTTTAGCCCATGGACTAGGTAAGTTAACCTTTGTTTTGATTTTTTTTTAAAAAAAAAACTCTTAAATAACAACTATTAAATAATAAAATTCAATAAAAACCTGATATTAAAAAAATAAAATAATTAAAAAAAAGATCCAGAATTAAGAGTCCAAACACGTGGGCTAGCTAGTGTTTTTTTAGGAGGTGCATTAACATAACTCACGTATATTTTTTGTTATAAATAAAGCAAGTTGAATTGATTTTTTGAATTAAAAAATAAAGAAACTATTATTATTATTATTATTATCAAATAGTGAAAAACAAATGAAGGATAAAATGACAAATAAAAAAAATTAATAAGAACTAAATATTAAAAAATAAAATTGAAAAACAAATCAAAAAACCAAAAGACTAAAAATAAAAGCCAAAACATATAGGCTAACTTATTTATTTTATTTTTAAGGATGCATGATCTATTTTCCACCCTGTTTTTATAAACAAGAAAAAACTAAGCATTGCACATTAGACTCTAGCTTAGATGTTAATCACTGTTGTGGTGGTTAAAAAATTAAAAAAGAATTCTTTAGATATATAAATTTCATATTTCAAGTTATTTTCATCCAAAACAAATCTCAAAGTCACATTAAACTCTTTATGAACCAACTAATAATCCTAGCATATCCTAGAATCATTCAAAAAAAAAAAACAATCAAAATTACTTCAATAAAAAAAAAATATACACTGAACTTGATCTCTTTTTTGGAATGATTAGATAAGCAAAAAAAAATAACATCATTATTAATTTTTTTAATTTAATAGAATTAATTGACACAAAAAATAATGAATTTCATCACTAATAAGTGACTAAACTAAAAATTTGTCTTCCCGTGTCATTTTTAAATGAATTTCTTTCTCTTCCCTTAAAACCAATAACTAAAAAATAAAAAAAATCTTTTAAATGAAAATAAAAATTATTGAGAATTTGGGACTATATGTATTTTTTTTTATGTTTTACATTTCAGATATTATTTTTTAAAATTTGGTATGTAATAATAATTTCAAGCCTATTTTCATCAAATTAGGTCCTAGAATGATTATTCAATAAAAAAGTTAAAAAATTAAAATATTTTATTTTTTATATAAACAATGAAACACTAGGATTACCCCAAATCTTTTAGTATATGAGAAATAGTGTCTCACACACACACACACACACACACACACACACACACATATATATATATATATATATATATATATATATATATATATATATTATTTATCTACATATATTTATAAGTTCATAAGTAGTATTTTTTTTATGATATACAATTTATTTTTATACAAATTTTAAATTTTACTAAAATCATCTTAAGTACAAAAAATACATTGAGGTCATTGTCATAAAATTGTTGTTTCATTTTATTATTAAAAATATACAGTTTTAATGTAAATGAGTTGTTTTTTTAATGAAAAACTCTTTTCCATTTCTGATAAATAAACACCATGATACTCCATTAAAAAGTAGAAAATAAAAAAGAATAAGACAAATTGAGATGGTGTTTGTTTCAAAAACTACCATTTCATTTCTTCATTTCTTGCCAAACAATAGTTAAATTCTTTTGAAGACTAATCATCAAAAAAACTTACAGAAATTGAGATGGTGTTTGTTTCAAAATCTATCACTTCATTTCTTGACAAACAATATGTTAAACGTTTTTGAAAACTAACCATGAAAATGATTAGTTATAATAAAACTATAAACTAATTTAATTTTTCTTACTCGTAATAATACAAGTAAAGAAATAAAAATTTATGATATAATTTGTTTGATTAATATAAATGATAATTAAATTACACATATATTACATATTTATACTAATACATAAATAATTATTAGATAGATAAAAAAATAACTTATATACAATCAAGTAATTAATTTATTCTAATGACTTATATATCAACACAATCTCTTATAAGTGTTATTGTCTTGAACTCTCAATTTTTTAAATAAGATGAAAAAATCAGCTTACTTTATTAAGTTAAGTTCATAACATTTAACTAATTAAATACATTTATTTTATCTTATGTAATAGAGATAACTCCTTAACGGATGAAAAATTGTTTGTGTTAGTAGATAAGATGTTTTCTGCAAAACTTAATTAATTATCATGAATGGCTGGAAGATAAAAATTTTAAATAAGACGGGTCGTGAATGATAAAGAGAATTAAAAATAATTAACATAAAGTTGAATAAAAAAATCATAATAATAGAGAGCTTAGCATTGCAAGAGTAAAGTTGATGATGGTAACTAATTTATTGTGAGCAATTCTAATATTTATAATTATTATAATATTAATGTTGAATAAATAAAATGAATTCATAAAATAAATTTAAATAACAATATTACATTAATATTGTTCTAAAACATAACCTGAACATCTTATAATATAATATTAATATTAATACATAAACAATATAATATTACTCTTGCATAACTGAATATAGCTTGGCATATAAAACACATCATAAAGAAGGTAATGGTTTGGTACTGATAAAAAAATATTTTTCACTTAAAATAATTTCTTTGTATTGAATGATAAGAAGATGTAAATTGCATAAAATACAATATAAATCAAGCAAAATGCAATTTAAAAAGAAAAGAATTGATTGGATAAATCTAAATTATTAAACTAATAGAATTATCATGAATAATATGTTAGAGATATCTTCTAAAAATAGAAAGGATGATGTATTAGCACCATTTATATTACATATACTAGCTTTGTCATTTTTTGAACTTGTTAAGCATTTTTCAATAGCATTGTTTATTCTTTAAAAATTGATTGTTCCTTCGTATCTCTTGGTATGACTAATAAATTCTTTTATAACACTCTTAGTTTTTCTTATAGCATCCCTAATTTCTCCCATAACACCATCAGATCCCTTAAATCCCTCACATCACTACTAAATCCTCTCACAGCTCTAAATACTTTATCACCATTTTCACTAAGTTGGGTGGCATTGTCTATATAACATATCTTGGAATAATATTTATATTGTTTGTAATTATTACATTCAAGGGTGGCAACCTTTTTTCTAACATTACTAGGTCTTTTTTTTCTCATTTTCTTTTTTTTTATTATTCTTTATTGGTTGACATACACTTCTTTTTAGGTTTGAGGGTAGTACAATTATATCTCCATCTTCATAATCAATACAACCTTTGGTAATAAGTAAATAATCTCAAGGTATGTCTTCTTAATTATTTTCATAGTGTAATATGTATGATAGAAATCTTCAATTTCAATTTTTTTTATGTTTTAAACAAGGTAATACACATTAGAAATCTTCAATTTCAATTCTTTTCTGTTTTAAATAAGGTATTACATATTTTAATGAAATTTTAATCATCATTCATTTGCCACAAGAGCATTTTTTTTTTCTTATCCAATTCAATACAAATCTTTTTAACCATCATATAAGTGATACTCTATAATACTATTTGAAATCATCCTTATGTTTCTCCTTTCTTAACGCACAGTCTTGTTACCGAAAACTAAACAAGCATATATTCACCACACATAACCGTCACCCATACATGTAACTCTAATATTCTTCTTCTAATTAATGTATATTTTCTTATGATAGTCATGTTTCACTTTATATTCTTTAAGAACATTTATAAAGTGAATGATATTAATGAACATTTTGCATTTGGTAAATTTAATTGATCTATCAGCACTCACTTTAAATGTCTTACACTTAAATCTATTTGTAAGATAAATAATTTTTTTTTTTTTGCTTCTTTCCATTAGTACCATTTTCATCCTCTTTATTTTCATTACTACTATCATAATTTTCACTAGTTTCAACATCAATATTTTCCTCATCACTTTTTAACTCCTATTCATTTTCTAAGTTCAATACATCATCTAATGTTTGGCCAAAGCAAATATCTTTGTGCAAGGTATTAATCTATTCATCTTTATATGCATTTGAGAATTTAAATAATTTATCATCTAAAAAAATATAGTCCTTAACATTTTTACTAAAATCATTACCTTAATAATCTTTTTCACATCCAGTATCATTCTCTTTACTAAATCTAGCTCTATCACTTCCTATATTATAATATAAACTACCCATACCAACAACACATACACCTTCATTAGAACCATTAACATCCATTTGAAATCAACACCATAACTTCTAATATTAACATCAATAATTATAGTTATATCTCTCCAACAACCATACTAATACCATCAGTCACTGTAACATCATTACCATAACTTTTCACTATTATAGTTTCACCCTTTCCAACACCTATAACAACAACATCATCATCTTTTTCATTAAAATCTAAATTTTTTTTCCTTTAACAATTAGTGTAACTTAATTTCTATCATCACAGTCTAGAAAGTATTTTATTCAAGTAGACCCCCTAACAATATTTGGTTTGTCTGTATAATACTTAGGCATTTTAATTGTTAATAAAGTAGCATTTTTATTGACATCAATATAATTATGGATTTCTTCCTCTCCTTTTACTTCTTGCATATTCAAGATTTGCATCATCAATGCATTGTTAACTATTTTATTATCTTTTTCATCATTTATAGTAAAAACATGCAAATCCACTTTGTAAACTTACTTGTATATGGATAACATATCTATAGAAGACATATATTTAAAGAAATTTTTTTTCACAATGAATAAAGTAACTCCATAATGTATAATAATGCTAGGCATTTTGTTTCTTATTGTGATGATTCAAAACTAACATTACAAGAATAATTATGGTAGAATTTAACATAAATAAATATTAGAAATGGTAGAATTTAACATAAATGAATATTAGAAATGATTGTGGACAAATTAATAGTAACCTATAAGGCAGATTTTAGGTTTTATTAAACTAAACCATGGTTTAACAAAGTTAATACAAGTTACTTAAAGAATAATTAAACATGCTACAATAAAAAAATAAAAAACTAGGGTCAAATGAGTAACCATAATTTTTAATTTGGGGATTTTTTTGTGTTTTCAAGAAAACAATCCAAATTGTTTTCCCTTTTCCTAAACCCAGAGTATGAACATTAAAGTTTGAATAAGAAATAACTTGAAGTTTTAGGGTTTTAAGATGAAGGATTTATAAGTTCTATAATAACCAGAATTTTATACATTATTATTTAATTGAGTAGTACAATTTATATTATAAGAAAATAGCAATAATTTAACAACAATAAACCCATTAACTTGATTATTAAAATCTTGATTTGAAAAAAAATAAATTAAGATGACATATTTGTTTGTCATCTCATTTTTATGACAAAAGTATAGGAGATAAATTTCACAAGCTGATGACTCAAATAAATACCTTGTTTCCAAGAGAATCATATACGAACCTCTCTTAAACTTTGATTGTATAGAGTTTTAGATTTTGAGATTTTTTTTAATTTTAGAGAGTTTTTATTTAGAAATTATAAGCTCATGAGAGAAATGGGACATGGTTGCGTTTTTTGTTTGTTGTGTTTGTGGATATAATATATGTTGGGTTATTTTAGTTATTTTATATGATTTAAAATTTTTTGTTGACCAAGAATATTTTTTGTAATTTTCAAAACAATGAAGGTAAAATGCAAAAAAAATAAAAATAAACTATAGGATGCTCAAAATAATTTTTTCTTAAAAAAAATATAGTTCTAATGTAAATGCATTTTTTTTTAATAAAAAGTTCTTTTTTATTTTTGACAAATAAGCACCACAATATTCTATTCAAAAATAGAAAATAAAAAAGTAATACATAAATTGCGATGGTGTTTGTTTCAAAATCAGCCATTTCATTTCTTGACAAAAAATAACAATAATTAATAAGATGGTTGATAGGTTAAACTCTTGAAAACTAAACTAATCACAAAGATTAATGGAGTTGATTGTGTTAAAATAGAATAAAAATAATGGTTAGTATAAAACTATAAACTAATTTAAATTATCTTACCCATAGAAATACAAGTAAAAAAATAAAGAGAAATATCTTTTACATGAATATTAAAAATCATTAATAAGAAAAACATCTTTTACACAAACATGAAAGAAAATATTCAAAATATATTTTTAGATTTTTTTTTTAAATCAACATCTACTCTTTAAAGTAGTTAGGCTCGGGTGGTGAGCCCAGCCTTCAAAGAGATGCTGGGTTGGGGGTCTGAGCACCTAGGTTTTGGCATGCCTAGCTCACCATCTAGGCTCGGTTCTCTATCCAAACTCATAGCTTTCTCGGAAATTTATTGAAAAAAATGTGTTCATAACTTTTATGGGATTTGTGTTAAAAAAAAAGGATTAAATCTTTATCCATCAATATCAACCTGCACGGTGCTCATGTTTTTCAAAAATCATTGGAATCAATGTGCTCATCAACTTAGCATTAAATGATTTCAATTCAGTCGAGATGGTAAGCCATTGTTGCCGGTAAATCACTCTGATTCGGCAACAGCTGGGCTGATGAGCAATAAACCTCATAAATTAATTAGAAAGGATTGAATGTGCACCATTGCCGACATGCATGACGGCTATGGATATGGAAACAACCATGCAAAACAAAATAGAAGTCTCTGTTATTCCATTCCAAATAATCCTCCACTTATGGCTCCAAAATAGCTACTACTTGTTGTACACTAACAAACACCAAACAGACCTCATCGACCTTATACGTGGCTTATGACAGATTTGTTCCATGCATGGCCCATCATAGCTGAAACAGGTAAAAAGATGCACATACATGACACACGTGTTCTTTAAGAAATTCACAAAATTCAAGTTCACAAAATTATCAGCGGTAACTTTTTGACGCTCAAGGACTTGCAAACCTGCATTCAGGCGGAGTCAATGACCCAATGTTGCCCATCAGTGTGGATTTTAAGCCCATTCATCTGAGCAAATAAATTTACTGCTCTCCTCACACCTCTATTGTCCGCTGCGGTAAAATAATCGTGCCCAAAAATTATCCCACCGGGTCTCAAGATCCGGTAAGCCCGGTTTATATCAGCCCACGCCGAGTTAAAATCATGGCCCGCATCGATTTCTATCAAATCACCAAACACACCCCACTCGCAGAATTTCTCCAAGGCCGACCCGCTCGAAAATGGCATTGGCAACACTGACCCAGTAGCATTCTTGTGAATGACGTTCTGCATGAATTGGTACAGCAATAAAACGTCGCTGTTAACCATATTAACATAACCAAACCGGTCACGAAACCCGGGCCACCCGCGAAAATCGTCTATGCAAAGAATATGTGAGTCCAGCCCGAGTTTGCGAGTCAACTCGGCCATGTGGAGAGCCGATGCGCCCAAGAAAGTACCCACTTCGATGATCACTTTAGGCTTCACTTTTTGGATAAGGTGTTCAAAAACTTCACCGTAAGAGCCCCATCCCTTGAACTTTTTCTCTCTAAGGAGGCCGCTAACGTACGCGGGAGGAAAATTGTCATATGGTGACGTGGAGTTGAAAACCCGGTCAAGAATTGTTTGATGGACGAGCTGGGGTGGAAGGGGTTCGGCACAGTGAGTCTTGACTCGGAAGTTGTCGAGTTGGGTGTCGAGGTTATCACGCACCTTCAAGATTTCTGGAGATGGTAAAGGCTGCAGTGGAGAGCGGGAGCTTGGAGCTGATAAGTAACCTAGTGCGTAGGATAGCAGTAAAAGGATAACGTAAACGGCTGGAGAATTCAATAATCTGAATACCAATCTTGTCTTCTTTTTATTGTCGGTGTGGCGATGGTTGAAAGATGGTAACTGCTCTTCCTTCATGTTTCTTTCCAAGTAATTCTTGAAAGAGAAGAAAAGGGAAAAAGGTATATACCAAGCTTCAACTGTGCAGGAATACTGGTGGTATCTGATATGTATTTTTGGTGCTGTACTTGTTAGAACCGTAAGGTTTTTCTGAAGAAAGATGAATCGAAACTAAGTTTAGTTGCGTGGCTTGAGTCAGTTGCGTCTTCAGTACACAGATGGAGATGGCGTGTTAAGAAAGGACATGGAAAATGTGATGGGCTTCAATGGAATTGCCATAGTTTTGGGGTTTTGGAAGGGTTAAGGTCAAAGTTCATCTCATAATCTGTTAAGTCTATGCCCTTATTATATAACAAGTGAATGGTTCCATTCTCCAGTCTTAGATGGAATTATCTCTCCCCCTGAAATTTAGCTACCCAGAATTCAACCGACTGCAAAAGTCGCTTTCTTTACTTGTTTTCTTTACAATGGCTTATGTTATACTTTTCTTATCAATTTGTTTTTTAAAATGATTTTTTTTAATATATTAAAATAATATATATTTTTTATTTTGTTAAATATAATTTTAAACAGGCAGCCAACAGTTATTAATTGCAAAACAGGTTCTTTGGAGGTAAGACATCAAAGTTAAGAAGTTGAAGAAGTTATTCTTCCAAATTATTTTAAGTTCTTAGCTCATATGAGAATTAAGTTTGAATTAATATCAGCAGGTGGCACATCATGAATGAAGATAAGTATATTTTATTGGTAAAGGATAGGGTTCCTTACGCAGCAATTCATCAAGCTCAAGTTAGCAGATCCAATATAGATTCTCACATTTTCTTGTTTAACTCAACCAAAAAATGTTTTTTAGTACAAATCCGGCGATGAAGCTGGCTTCAGAGTCACGATGAAGGTCGCTTTTTCACCGAGTCTGATGAAGGCCCTTTATCACCGAATCTAAAGCATTGTTTATGGTGGTTTAAACTTTAAACAATTATAATATAATTATTTATTTCTTTTGTTAGGTGAAAATTAATTTTTTAATTTTTTTATAATTTTTATTATTTAAAAAACTGATCAATAAAAAATATTTTCTAGTTAAAAAAATGGTTTGGTTTTTAAAAAAATATTTTATTTATTTTGGATGAAAAATATTTTACATAAATTATGAAAAATTTAAAAATATTATATTATTTGTTGATTATAACAAATTTGATCCTCAAACTTTTGATTGTTATGTATTTTGTTTTGATTTGTTTTTAATTTTATCACTTATAATTTGATTTAATTTGATTTTTATATTAACTTTGATTTTTATTTTTATGATTGTTATTTTTTTCTCTTATTTTTTTTAATTTAAATTTTTTATATATCAAATTTAATCCTCAATCTTTTAATTGTTACTTATTTTATTTGAAATAATTTATGAAATTATAATAAATTAATTTTTTCATTTGTTAGATTTGATCTCTATTATTTTATTGTTATTTATTTTATTTGAGATAATTTATGAAATTATTTTTTTTTTCAATTTTATTCTCATTCAACTTTTTAATTTGTAAGATTTGTTTCTTATTATTTTAATAAACTTGAAAATAAATATTAATAAATTATTTTCCAACTCATTTTCCATAACATAACCAAACATTATAAAGTTTTTTTCAACTGATTTTCTATGATATTATCAATTATTAAAAAATAATTTAATTTTTAGAAATTTATTTTCTAAGAAAACCATTTTTTAGAAGGAATTTGTTTTCTATCAAACAAATAAAGCCTAAAAGTATATTTGTTTATGCTGTGTTTTTTAAAAAACATTTAATTTTTTCTATAAATAATTTTAAATTACTGTCATGAAAAATAAATTTTTATAAATAAAAAATATTCTAGAAAAGAATCAAGGCCGCAACATGAACATTTCATAATATTTCTACTAATGAAACTCCCTTGTCTTCTGCTTTCATTTGGAAAAGGTTGCTCAGAGGTCATCGTCTCTGTTTCTTTTTTCCTAGATTCTTCCTTTCATTCCCTCATTTCTTACCCTGTTCCGTTTACATTTTATCCGTTTAATAGTTTTTATAACTATAATTTCTAAATAGCTCCAAAAAAGAACAACCCTGAAAAGCAAAGAAGGCTGAACCAAATAATTTGATTACCGATTTTACCAACATGTTCTAAATTAATTATTCACACGTGGATCCCATAGTTGCTTTACTCATTAAGACAAAATAAAGTTGATGGAGGCGCTGGGTATATTTGCTTTTGCGGTTATTCAATGCTTTTTTAAAAAATATTTTTTAAATATTATTAAATTATTTTAATATACTAATACCAAAAATAAATTTAAAAAAAAATTTAAAAAATTATTTTAATATATTTCCAACCAAAACATTTTACAACTAATCCAAAAATGCCTATTAGTCCTATGGCCCAGTTAGCAACTCTGGAAAATTGTGCCATTCAAAACTAGCTCAAAACGATGACCCTGTGAGACCAAGATTCTACAATACCAAGCATCATCTTCAAGTTGTTACAAAATGACGGACGAACAACTAGAGACAGACATCAATGAGAGAACTCAAGCTTCCATCTCTTCCTTCTACACAAACTACAGCAGCCTCTGTCTCACCCGTGTTTTGATTTGATTCATTGGCATACCAAGACCTTGTGATTTACCTGCCTAACTTGTCAACACTAAGGGAACCATAAAATGTCAACTCTTTACTCAAACTAACAAAGATCAACAGAACAATACCAGTTCTGCAATAAGGGGTGCCTACTATCAACAGCCAAAGGGATTTGCACAGAATCCCTCAGGAGGCCACATCATTTTGCATCCTCAGAGCCATCATCGCCATTATGCCTGGCAGCAGAACCCCCCTGGCCATCAGCACCAGTTGTGCCAGCCTCGGAGGCATGTTGTTTGCTTCCCCCACACATGTCATTTGTGCCAGCACTTGCGGAAGGGCCACTACTTCCAAGAGCAATCTCAGCATGTATGGGATGCATGCCATTGTTAGCCCCTATAGCTCTAATTCCCATTTGCCCTTGTATGGCTTGCTGGTGTAACAGCTGAGGATCCTGCATGTGATGTACAGCATTGAATTGTAATGGCATCTTCGGGGGGAAAATACCTGGTTGCTGAGACATTGCTGCTGCCTGAGGATGTTGCATGTAATATGTTCCTTGTTGCATTGCATGATGTGGGGCCATCTGAAAGCAATACTAATAAGCAAGAGCAGAGTAAATGAATTGCAAATGACCAGTCTCATTAATTACTAGACACCTGAGGCATTGCTGGTGTCTGTGGTTGTGCATCAGCAATTGCAGCCAAATACATCAAATTCTTCTGCAGCTGGGTTTGATACCTAGTTCATTGAAATTTCATACATGACTTATAAATGATGGCAATAAACATGCATTTAGATAAAAAGGGGCATGCAACATTTCATTCCATGCAGTTTAAAAAATGAAGCATTCTCAAAAAAAAAAAAAAAAACAGAACACTCTCTGTGATATTCATGAGTGCATTGCCTCTTTTTGGCTGGTAAATTCAGATCCAGTCTAAATGTTTATCCTATGGTTCTCCTCCATTTCACCTGGACTGCCATCTAACTGTAAGCACGTACTTTATTATACAAGATCCAACCTTCTTCAAGTGATGTTTATTCTTGCTAAGAACATTGAAGCAGTACCACTACAAAAAGTAACCAAGCACTCCCATTATATGATATAGAATGTATGTAGTAACATGATGATTGAGCCAAAAGAACAAGTAAATAACTCAACTATTGATGCAATGGCACCATTTATATCTGGAATGCACTCTACATCCCCGCCATTATAAACAAATAAAAGATTATTGAAGGCATAAACTGGTAACGGACAAAGCCCACAAGTTCAGTCCCATTTCCAATAGGACAAAATATAATTGACCCCATATTAAAATAGGCAATCAAGAATAAATTTAAGATATGTCATTTCATGTTTTCATCACCAGAAATAATGCCAGCTACCAACTGAATGTGTTGGATTTGATTGTTTAGAAAATATTAAAATGCTAGTGGGTAAATAGGAACTCAGAGAACTGATCCAGTCTTTTTCTGAATAAGTAACAGAACACAAACTTTGAGATTTCTACCTGTTTCTGCCCTAATTATGATGGAGATTCTTATATATTTGATAGTCTATTTGTTGGAGAAAAGTTACCAAGATTGGATTTCAAAATCAGCCCATAAGTCATAAGACCCTTTTTTTCAAGTTTCCTAAACAGGAAACAGCCCCACTTACTTCTAATAGATCAGAACTTGCATTATGCTTAAAACACAAGAAACATTAGGATAGCATGGGCATACACTCGCACGCATGAGAACAAATCACTCACTGGGCACATTCAGCAAGTTTTCCAAGGTTATGGTTGTCCCATATCGCCAAAATCAACCTTTTGTTTTCATCAAGGTACTGCAAAAAGAATTAAAAAAGATAAATCAACCATCATATGGCAGAAATTAGCAAATAATACATCATTAGAGTTGCACATGAAGGAGCAACCAAAAATGGAAACTAAGGTCAGATATTGCTCGGCATGGCATTAAGGGGAAAGCCAAACTTGAATAGGTGTGAAAGCCTATAAATAAAAACAGCTATTAGCACACAGTACAAACATGGATTTGAATTCACGCATCACAAGGAAAATTCTCCACTATTTTTTCGTGCATTTGCTATATAGCATGACATTTTGTCATGTTTCATGAACAGGAAAACACATCTACTAGCTGCAAGAATGAATTTACAGATATGAATATTGAGGATTTCATGAAGAAGGAATGGGTTCGCGATACAAAAATGTACGTCACAGGTATGGGAATTTGCAGAAGTAGAAGGTTCAAAAGGAATACTTTGAAAAATACAAAGCTTCCAATAAATTAATTCCAAAACGAGCTCGAATAGCTTAATTCTCCAACTTCTGAGTTCAATCTAATCTACAACTTAATAGCTTATGAACAGTCTCCTTATCTCATATTCCATCTGTGCAAAATCTGTCACTATAGCCACTAATCTGCATAACCAACTATTTTAAGCATCATGGATTTTTGGAAAGCCCATTAGTAACAATTGATAAAGAAAAAGATAGACGAGCCTTCGTTATACTAATGACAAGTAATGTGCATATGGGGGGGGGGGGGGGGGGTGGGGGGGAGTCTATATAAGCCACTATCAATTCGCTATTTACTGTCTCACTTAAACAGTTACTCATTTCTTGTGCTACTTATCAGCTTCAAATATTGGTTTAACAAAGAAACGTGAAAAAACACCATAAGCAAAGAACCCCAAATCAATAAATCATAGAAACAAAACCACCCAAAAAGCATGCATAAACCAATGTATGCATAGAATAAAGGAAGAATTACAAAAAGATACTACCCCTTGGATCTGCTCAGTGGTGATGTTTGTTGGTGGAAATGAAGCCATCATAGGAATCATTTCCGGTGGCTGCTGCATCTTGTTTAATTTACTTTGCTTTCCCAAACCCTAATCCCAAAAAATCCCCAAATCGTTAAACCCTAATTAAGAGGTGAGAGAGGCAGAAAAAAAATAAAGGTTTTTTATATATATATTTAAAATATATGGAGAGGAGGAGGAGGGTGTAGGAGCACCTGTGAGATGGCGAGGGAGCATATTTTGAGGAGTAGGTTTCTGGAATTTTAGACACAGCAGGCAGAAATAATAGTCTTTATATATATATATATATATATGTCCGAACAAGAGATACTAGATTTGGTCTGTCTTTTAAAGAAAAACTCCATGTTTTCAGCCCTGGCCCGATGCTTACGTCACTTCGTTAGTGAGGCTCGGCTTTCCTTGTTGCGCTTCGTATCTGCCCGTGATAGGTGGCTCCACTGTCGAGGACTGCAAAATTTGGCGATGAAGCTACTAGTTGAAGCGTATAAAGAGGAAAATTCTGTGCCTCTATACACTGGTTGTGGTACTTTCACTTTCTGAAAACTGAGATTTGGAAGTGTGGGGAATTTTTTTTAAAAAAAATTTCTCCCAAGTTCCCTCACATAACCACCATCGACACCATATTTTTAAACTTATTTAGAAATTTATTTTGAAATTAGAGTCATCCATCAACAATAGATCGTTTTTATTTCTTTCACTTCCTGAAAACTAAGATTCAGAAGTGTGGTAAATTTTATTTTTAAAATAGATAGAGAAAAAACAAAAAATATAGAAAAAAAGATAATCGCTTTCTCCTATCTGCCCTCACCATGAAGCACCATCTCTATGAATCACCATCTCTATAGTATCGTCAAACTTATTTAGAAAATTATATTGAAATTAGAGTCATCTAGCAACAATCGATTGTTTTCATTTCTATTTTATTTTATTTTTTATTAATATAGATGTTTAAGTAAATTTATATATATCTCTATTAGTTTTATAAATATTAAAATTAATAATTATATAAACTTCCCATAATTCTGAAATTTCTAGTACTTAAACTGTAATTTCTACAAAATAATACAGTTGTACAAGGCTAATAGCTATCAGCAGCCAAGCAATTCCTCCTCTGATAACACAACCATTTGGACTTGTTTAAAGAGACACCCATCCCAATACATCTGCTCTTTGTTCATCCATTTTCAGTGGGCATAAATGACTCAGATAAAGAAAATATGTTTAAAAAAACCCTAACAATAATGAATTGATGGTTTTTAATGAGAAAGAAAGGCTTCAAATGGAAGAAAAAAATATCATGATTTTGAAGTCAGAGCAATGAATTGGTAGTTATATCCTAAGACTCACACCGATAAGGTAAAAACTAAATTATATACCCCCGTGCTGTGCAGGTTTGTGACATACCTGTGTATTGTTGTAAACTCATAAAAAAATATAAAAAATTATAAGGAAAAAATTTGTTAAAATCTACAACGTTTTTAGGAAAAAATTATTAAAATAATTTTAGAAAATAAAAAAATAAAAAAAACCATATAAAAAAATGCTATAGCAATTTCTAGTATTCTATGAAAAAATATATAGTCATAATTCTAATCCAACTCAATATAAAAAAAAATATAATTTTAAAAAATTTCGTAACAAAACAAGAACACTATAAATCAGGCTAACATGAAATGCCCCTTAACAGTATGTTTGGGAGAAAACTGAGATAAGAGGGGAGGTGAGGGTTGGGAAATTTTCTATCTTCTTTTGATTGGACAAGTAAAAAGGTCAATGGAGGTGAAATAAGCTCTTTGTTTGCATGTAAAAGGGAAGGAAAGGTAATAAAATATTAAATGTCTTTTTAGGTGGAGGAGAAGGGATGGGGTGACGAAAAGGATATAATTGGATTTTTCAAAAGAGAAGAAAGATTAAAATAAAAATAAAAAGTCATTTCCTTCCCTTCCGTGACCACCTCCATTTCCTGTCTCCTCCATTATAAATTTCATTTGATGTCACTAACTCATTCCTCAACAATATTCCATTTCCCTCAATATTTGATCAAATTTTTATTATTTTATTTTATTTGCGGTCTCTCTTATTAAAAAATCAATTTAATTTTAAAATTTTAATTATTAAATAAAATCTTAAAATATGTCTTATATTATTTTTTAATATATTATTTGTTATTTGAGTATCCTTTATTTATTTATTTTTGTTAAAGAGGAGAAGCTAAAACTATGCAAATTGATATCTCATGCTATATTTTTTTAAATATAATTATAATTAGTTTTTATACCAACACATGCATCTGCCAACTAATCCATATCAAGATACCATGTTTAGTTCTTTTATGAATTATTTTCAATAGATTATTATTATTGTTATTTTATAATTGCTTCAAAATCAGAGGCTATAATATTTATATATTAAAACTACACAAATTGATATCTTATATCATTTGTTTTTTTAAAATATAGTTGTAATTATTTTTTAAAATATTTTTTATTTAAAAATATATTAACATAATTTTTTTTTATTTTTTAAGAATTATCTTTAATACCAACACAAGCATCCGCCAACTAATCCATATCAAGATACCATGTTTAGTTCTTTTATGAATTATTTTCGTAACATTTCATCCATTCATCATTGATAAAATTATACCCTTTACTTCTATTTGTAATAAATCAAATAATACATAAATAAATATCATAGATTTTTGAACAACTTGAAGGTAGCATCTGATATTTCTTAATTATCAATCCCTCACTAAAATCTTCTTACTTACCGAGTGCATCCAAATCTAATAAAATTAACATGTTGATGGTGTTTTTCCCTTTTCTTTTAAATTGAGTTATCTATATAAACAATTTATTAATTGAACTTTGAATGATTCTAATATCATATTTAATGCTTTTATTGGTTTGATCTTTTAAAAATCTTAACCGCATTTGTTTTGTGATTTTCATGTTAAACAAACCTTAACATACATTTCTTAAAATGAAAACATGTTTTTCTAGTCAATTTGGTTTGAAACTCAATTTTTATGTTTTTATATTGAATTATTTGAGAGGGAATTAAATCATGATAGACAATGTCTTTAGAGGGAAATTGATTATTTTTTTTTGTGTTCGGACCGGAATTAAAATTTACATAACTCAAAAAATACAATAAATAGATGAAACTAAAACTTCAAAAGGTGATTAATAAAAGCAAGATTGCAGGAAAACAAAATGATAGAACTTACATATATTTCAAGAGGGTTAATAAAATATATCCAAACTTAAATTAATTTGCACATAAGTTGGTGATGAGCATTTAATGCTCATTTGACATTGTAGTTGCAACTGTGTTTAATAAAAAAAACAATACTAAGATGTTTGGTAATTTTTAACCACACTTTTTATTTAACATGACCCTACCAAAAACTGAGGTTGGACCTCAAGTTTTTGAAAAGCAATTAAAATGTGCTTTTCACTCTGTGCCTTCACTGACATTTTTTTTCTTGTAAAAAAACTTTCTTGCACCAAGTTTAAGCTCCGTTCCTTTCCCCTTTCTAAACTGATATGGATGAAATTGATGAAAGATTGACGTCAGAGACAGTGTTCATCTTGTTCCTTTATGTCCCTTCTCTTGTCCCTTCTCTTGTCAAATGAAAGATTTTAACACAAAACTTCCCCACCTAAGCTTGTTTCCTCTGTTCCCTTCAAACAGTGCTGGAAATCATTTGTGTTGAGCAGTCTCCATTGTTTCAATTTGTAGAAAGCACAACCGTGCTAGGAACACCTTTATGAGAGAGAAACCTGTAAGTGCTTACTTTATCTTCATATTCAATTATTTCTACATTTTGCTCTAAGTTTTTAATTTATGTGTTGCTTTCATTTGTTTCTAGTATATAGGTATATATGTAATTATACGTTGAATATGTTTATATAATAGTTAATTAATTATGTTTCTTTATTTCTGTTTTGTTCTTGTTTTGACTGGTTCATGAGTTTAAAAAATAGAAACTTGTTTCTGAAATCTTGATTTTTTTATGGAAATTGTCTATTGAAGAAATTATGTAGTTGCCATTTTGTGTTTTCAGTACTGATCTGGAGATTTTGTATTCGATTTAAAGAATCAATTTTGTGTTTTATTTAACTCTTGTGGGTCTTTTTTTGTTGTTAATTTGTTGTTCAAGCTTGTTGTGTTTTCCTTACACTTTATTGATAAGTGTTCTTAGTAGTGTTTGTGGATTTGAATATTTTGGTAAACTATCTTCTTGTGTGTAGTTTTAACTGGTAGTGATCTTGATTTCTTGAGAGAAATGTGCTTTAGGTTTCGGGTAAGCAAATTGTGTTTCAGTTTCTAGTTCATGTGGAACTTCATTTGAATCTTGGTCTTATCATATTGTTGTCGCAAAATTGTGTAGGTTAAGAAAAATAATCTTTAGCAATTATTGGTGCAGAACTATGTAGGTTAAGAACTTGACTTGAGACTGTTTGATTTGTAGTATTTGTCTGTCTTTTTTCATTTCACATGGAATTTGATTTCAACATAATGTGTGCTTAAATCCATGTTTATTGATATTATTGATTGATGTCAGTTGTTAAATGTTTTAAAAAATACTATAGAAGGTCCTGAATCTGTGTATAAAGCTATTTGAACAAGGAAAATATTGCATATCTTTTGTGATCTATGCATTAAGACCATTGATATGGGAATGAGACTTAATACTCATTTCAATAAAACGAGTTAGAAATTTATTATAATGTCATTCAAAGAACAAATTGGCCATGTATTCACTAAAACACAACTGAAAAACAAATGGGATGGATGCAAAAAGAATTGAAAGATATGGACAAAGCTGGTTTCTGAAACTGGTGTGAGCTGGAGTAGTGAATTAGAAACAATTGCTGCTAGCGATGAGTGGTGAAAAGCAAACATTCAGGTAAATTTCTCATCATCCTAATAATTTCATTTCTTGTTGTCAAATTTCAAAAAATATTCAATGCATGATCCTACATCATTTACTTGTACTTATTATGTAGGAAATTAGAGAAGCAAAAAAAATCTAGACATAACAGTATTAAACCGTCTTTGAAGATTAAATTTGACAGAATGTATTGCAACATTGTCGCAACTAGAGAGTTTGCATTGGCTCTTTCGTTAGGAGTTCTTGGTGGCAATAATATCAATCATAGAACAAGTAAAGTCGGCATTGCTGGTGTTGATTTGGAAGAAGGAAACGGTGATTCAGAGGATGATAAGATTCTAAATTTGAAGGCTAACATGTCTCGAATGGCTTGTGGAATGAATAGATCAAGCAACAACAACAAGAGCAGTGGCAAAAGAAAAGAACGAGACCCTTTTAAGGGTCCAAGTAAAAAGAAGAAAATGTTTGGAATTGGTATTTAAATGTTGTCACGGTGGGATCAACTAGTTGATAGTATGTCGACTAAAAGTAATTCAACTTATTTGAATAGGGATTGGGAAGGCTGTAGTATTCCCGAGGTTATGGCTAAGTTGCACTTAATTCTTAGAGTTTCGGTTGATGATGATTTTCACGATTTTGCTAGGGATTATCTTGGTTTAAGAAGGAAATGAGAAATGTGGAACAGTATGGGTACTCTTGAACAAAAGTTCAAATGGTTGCAGCAAATGTATGCACAAAGTAAACGTGCATAGCTTACATGGAATGATTTTAATTTTTTAAATGTTAATCAATTAAATAAATTCAAGTGCTAGCTAAATGAACTATGTGATGTTATTTAACATGAGTAATAATTTATTTATACTTGTTTATTTTATTTTTTCAGGATAATGTGATGACAGTTTTGGAAAGAGTAGTTTGTAGTTGCCAAAATTCGTTCAAGTCATTATATTACTCCACATTTGGTGTTGAGAGAGATGAGTTAATCCAGTGTGGTTAGTTTTTTACTATTGTTGCATTTATTTCTACAATGTTGATATGAGGTAGCAAACTGTTGTGTTGTGGGTTTTTTTTCAAAAAGTTTATATTTAAGACATTGGTTGGTGTATTCATCAACATTATATGTTGATTATCGGATTGTCAAGGAGCATGTATTTTTTTTCCAGAATTAATATTTCAAATATTAGTTAGTATATTTATGGATTTTTAACGTTGGTTATTAGAATGTTGAGTTCTGTTTAATTATTTTTTCGAATTAATATTCCAGAGATTAGTTGCTGAATTAAATTCAATGTAATTCTGAAAAATTAATTGTCAGTATTAACTATTTACGGTAGCAGAAAATAAATGATAGAACAATTTAAGATAAAAAATGATGCATGTGATTGTGATGGTTGCAGAGTGTAGAAACTAAAAATATAAATGGAAAAAAATGATGCATGTGATGGTTGTAGAGTATTGACACGACAAAAAGGTTGATGTCTTCTCCCAAGTGCAGGAGTGTCGAAGTAATAAATAACCCGGCAAGACCGGGGTCGAACCACAGGGAGGTTAATTGTACAAATTATAAACAACAATTATAAAACAACAACAACAACAATAGTAATAATAACAATAATAATAATAATAATAATAGTAGTAGTAGTAGTAGTAGTAGTAGTAGTAGTAGTAGTAGTAGTAGTAGTAGTAGTAGTAGTAGTAGTAGTAGTAGTAGTAGTAATAATAATAATAATAAAGAAAGAGAAGAAGAAGAAGATGATGATAACTTGGAGATGGAAAATTAATATAAGGATTAAACAATAATAATAACAAATGTCAAGGTTAGAGGTTCCACTAATGGTATATCAAACAAGTATAGTATAAACTCTTATTATTGAATTGGAAACCACACACAAAGGAGGTTCCAATCAGATTATATATTGTTAACATGATTACATTAGTCATCTTATTCAATTAATGCTAATACTTGTAAATTTCGTCAAGCATTCATGATTATAACTTATGTTAACAACAAATCAAGTTCCTTTCATAGCTCAGGTGTCGGTTATACCATACATTATGGGCTATGAAAGTGCCAAGCATTTGTTGTACCAAGTGTTATACAACATAAATCAAGATTAGTCATTTAACAAGCAAAGTATTAAAGAGTGAACAAGATAACAAATATAAAACATGTTAGTATCAAACATTAAGGTCCATATTAAGTTTACACTATACTTATTCTTCCACCATTAGTGTAACCTTTTCACCTTGATATAATTAACTTAGCTAGACATAATGAAAGAAAGGAAAACAAATAAACAAAATAAGAACATAAAAGTTAACTAAGTAAAGGAAAGGAAATGAAAGGCATAAACTTGATATTAATGAAAGTAAAGCATAAACATTACAAAAAATACAAAGAGAGAAAGGAAGAGCATGATCTTGATCTGAACACCAAGATGCCTAAATACATGGCAAATGCCTCCTTTTATAGGCCAAAATTGGGAACTATTGATTTGATGACTAATTGATAAGTGGGTGGCCAACTTTTGACTTGGTGACAATCCTTATCTTCTCTTGTCTGCCCAAAACGTCATTGATAACGTCAAAATTGGAGCCAGTTGTAAACATGATAGTTGTAGGAAATTATCTCAGCGTTCTTATGTAAAAAATTCAGCTCATTTGGACTTCTAGAACTCCAGATATGGCCAAAATACCAAACAGTGCTCGGGCTGGAAGACAGATTCGGGCTTCTTTGTTGTTGCTACAATTTGGACTTGATAATGGCCTTTTTAGATCTTGGGCTCCATATGAAAGTTGTAGGCCTATGTCTTACCTTTCCATCCATATAAACTAGACTTAAATCTGAGATCTGTAGCTCCAGATATGACCCAATTACAGAACAGTGTTCCGGTTTGGATTGCACCGACATCTCTTCTCTAAGTTTGACCATCTCTTTATCCTTGCAATTTAAGTTGTTCAAGTCATCAATCAATTCTTTCATTTATGTGATAGGCTTGCATTAAAAATAGATATTTACCACAAATTATAGGTATCTTATATTATTAGATACATTATTATAAAACATATTTTAGTTAAGGAGTTATTGATACTTCAAGTGCAAAATGATGATATAAAACCATGATAAAAATGCACTTTTAAGTACTAATCAAGTATAGAATTAAAAACATATATGGACAAAAAATATAGAATAATAGAAGTAAAAAAGTGAGGTCAAAACATCATCAATAATTTGAGGAGGATATTAGTTTTGTTGGAATCACTTGAAAGTTTGAAAATGTTGTTTACAAAAGAACATATACATATATGTATTACAACTCATATATGCAAGAAAATAAATTACAACTCATACATGGCGGAAAATAATTTTTTTAAAAGCATAATATTTCAAAAGAGCTGGAGATATCATTTATATTTTTCTATATAAAAAGGGAGATGTGTTTTATTTTTTCCAACGACATAACTTCTTTCAAAACAAACCTCTCAATTACATTTCATATAAGCAAGTGGAAAATCTTTTTTGTTGGCTTTAAAGATATGTATGTAGTCAATGATTTCTTACCAACTCTTTTATTAAAATATTTTTTAAATAAATGATATGTAATTATTTGTAGTATTTTATTAACAATATACCAATTTTTTTTTATTTGACATGTAATTAAAGGAATGGATGACTCACACTTTAATGTTATATTTAATAAAATTTTTGATGATGCTTATGATAATGTAATGAACCGAAATGTAGACCACAATACTTATCCTAGTTGTGAAGGTAGTGGTGCCTCAGTTGCTGATGTTGAAGATGATGGTAATGAAAACGACGACAACAACAACAATAATAATGACGATGGCGATGATGATGATGGTGACGATGCAAATGATGGTGAAGATGATGATGAATTTATTTTAAGGAGGTAGTTTAATATGAAAAAATTAATTATATGCACATCTGAAACTATAAATATGTATTATATTAATTATATGCACAAAGAACTATGCATGATTTCATACAACACAGGGATGTGTTGGTTGAATAAGGTTTTAAGAGGTCATTGGAAATGATATGTCAACATGTTTAGGATGATCATAACCACTTTGTTGGGTCTGTGCAATGATTTAGAAATGCATTATAGATTAAAACCTTCAAGAAGAATGAGTGTTATTAAAATGGTGGCAATGTTTCTATTTACAATGGTATTAAGGGCGTCAAATAGGAAAGTGCAAGAGATATTTTAATATTTAGGTGAAACTGTTAGTAGATGTTTCAAAGAAATCCTTAAATTATTATATTTGTTTGTTGTAGACCCATAATTTACAAGCACACCAAGAGAAATTTCAATGAATCCAAGAAATATGCCTTATTTCAAGGTAAAATGAATTTCTTTTTAATATGAAATATTTTATTAAAGTTTATGATTTTTTTTTTACCTGTAAAATTGTGTAGGTGCAATTGATGGCACATATTTTTGTGCCTGTATATCAGCTGATAATCAAATTCTATTTATTGAGAGAAAAGGTGTACCAACACAAAATGTCATAACTGCTTGTAGTTTTGATATGCAATTCATGTTTGTGTGGGCAGGATGGGAAGGCAGTGCATATGATACATGTATTTTTCTTGAGGCTATTAACAATAACAATATAAATTTTTCAAAACCACCAGAAGGTTGTAATTTGAAAATAAATTGAAGACTTGGTTGAAAAATTTTCAATTTTTTTTTTGTTTTGTAATAAGTTAGCATGTTTTGATTTTTTGCAGGGAAATACTATTTGGTTGATACTAGATATCCCAATAAATATGGGTATTTGAGTCCTTATAAAGGCGAGAGGTATCACTTACAAGAACTTCGAGGTCATGGATAACTAAATGGTCGTGAAGAACTATTTAGCTATGCACACTCATCACTACGCAACGTCATCGAATGTTCTTTTGAGGCATGGAAACAGAGGTGGAAAATTTTGCAAAACATGCCTACTTATACATATAAAACCCAAGTTGAAATTGTAGTTGCATCAATGACACTGCATAGAAGGTTATCACAAGATGATGAGGTTTTTTCCAAGTATGATCGCAATCCCAATTTTATTCCAGATAACTTTTTACCTAATATTGTACCTCCTTAGTTACTAGAGATCGCAATTCCAATTTCATTCTAGATGACTTTTTACCTAATATTGTACTTCCTCAACTGTTCGAGGATTACAACAACCTTCATATATGGATTTTATACGAGATAGAATTGCAAATAATTTGATGTAACAATGAAAAACTTTTATTAATGTACAAGGATTATTCATTTTGTTATTTTGTTATGTAATCATAATTATAAAATAATAATATTTTGTCTTTATTTATTTATGTATTCATGTATGTATAATTATAATGTATTTTTCAATAGTTTTTCAATCAAACATCATATAAAAAATATATTAACTAAACATAACAAATTATTTTTTTTTCATCATAATTTTAACGTATGCAACTAAACACTTTAAAATTCATAACAAATCTCACAAAAAAATATTTTTTATTAAACTACTTTTTTAAAACTACAACAACCACATTAATAATTATAATAACAAACCGACTCTTAACATATACGTCAGGGTTAACTTAAATTCGAGTCTGCCTCGTAATATTTAAATTCTTAAAAATTGGAAAATAACGTCAGCATAAATTTTGCTTTATGGTTTCTACTGTAATCATACAGGCAAATGCTGCACAAGTAAAACCTACATGTTTCTAAAAGTAGCCAACTAAAATACTGATAAATCAAAACCGCACTGCCATTTTTTATAGTTTCTTTCAGCATCGACCGAGTCACCTGCCTAAACACCAAGTTCATTCGCCTTAGAGTCATCATCTTCTACCTTACAATTACGGGTTTCAGAGATAACAACAGCGACCCAAGCAATTACAGGAGTAACCAACAGAATGAGACCTGAGGGCACCATCCACAGCTGACTATTTGTTGGGTGATATTCATAACCCCACCAAAGCAGTAGTGTTCCTCCTGCCACACACACCAAAATTGAACACAAACAAATTACGCATTTCTTCATAATCTTCTCGGGATAATATTCTTGATTTGCCTCATGCTTGCCTTCCTTGAACTTTCCCATCAACCAATACCAGTTCTGTGGCTGAAATTCAGGAAAGAAGAAAAGAAGAGAAAGATTGAACTATCATTTTATCATATATATATATCTTAGCATAACAAGCTATATACGAAGACAGTGCCAAAAGTAACAACTTCATAGAGAAACATACCTTACTTTGAAGGAGAATCGGCGGAGTATATTTTTTTTTTTGTTAAGGACAAACTAAAGAGTTGCTAGCAGAACGAAACTGAGAATGCAGTGATATGATGGAATCGTTAATAAAGCAAGACCTCATGAGTCATCACTAACAATAGCTTTCTTGTTTTTGTGGTGTAAAAATATTTTAAAAAAATATTATTATTTTTTACAATGATTTTTTAATGTTTTTATATAATTTTGATAAATTAATATTAAAAATATTTTTTTTAAAAATATTATTTCAAGTGACACTGTTACTGGTAATAAAGCTAGAATCAACGTGACGTCTTGTTTTCTTTCCCTTAGTTTTTATAAAAGTTGTTCCGTATTCAAAGAAGAAAATGATTGCTTCTTAGTTTTAACTCTTTGTGATCGATGAAGCTATCTGGGGTAGATTCTTTTGCCTTTTTTATTCTGGTGGCTGGTGCCTGTTTTGATAGCTGGCTGCTAGTTCCAGTGTACAGGCGGGTTCACCTTAATAAATCCTCAAAATCATAATCTTTATTTCCTCTTTGATTATGATAATTTAATTGGCTTTCAATCTTCAAGGTTCTTCTTTTAAATAACGTAAGGTGCTTTCCATGTTCTCGAACGGTTGTTTTTTTACTCGGTGCTTCACTCTGTTTATACTGATTTATACTAGTTTTTTTCCCCCTCTCGAGACGATCAATGCTAGGACTACCATGAAAATAATTTCTCTGTAAATGAAATGTTATATATCATCTGCAAAAGGGAGAAGAAAAGGAGAAATTCATTTTTATTAACTCGATTTCTGTTTTAATAGATTAACTCAGTTTCTAATGCAACTCATTATCATAAACTCACTATACCGAGTAGATTTTACCGATGGAGTTGGGGTGGAGTGCAACGACAAGAGGATTTTATTAAGTGACTGAAGTGGTCTAGGCCCACCATTTGCATTTGACCTTCGAGGTTACACCGAAGTTTTCTGTAATAGAAATGTATTTTGTCGGCAGCGCTGTAACAGGCTGCATCTTAGCTGTTACAATAAAAATGCTCAAACATATATAGGGATGCTTTGCTTTACTTGAGCATTTTTATTGTAACCTTGTTAGCTTTCTTTATAATTTCGAAAGGTATGCTGACTGTTTTCATTTTTCAAATTTAAGAAAAAAATATTTTCATTGTCGAATCTTTTTCTTTCGATGAGCGGGGAGACATAAGTTTGATAGCTGGAGAATGTTTAGTATTATGGTAATTTCTGTTTTTTTGTCTAATTATAGAAAATAAATTGTGGGGTTAACTAGATATTTATTTTTTCACTGAACCTCACACATATTTCTAACCTTGATTTTATATAAAATAAAATAATTTGTTTTTCATTAGTAAAGATCTAATTTTTAATCAAATAAAAAAATTTAAAATTTATTTTTTAAAAAACCATAATATAAACTCTCAAAGCAGGGAACTTGATTCGTTGGCCCGGGTTGTGGATGGCGAAATCCTTTTCAAGAATAGAAGTCTACGGACCCATGATACTGTTCACTATGGACTCTAATTCCTTTCCAAATTCCAGCTCAAAACAGCCCATTATAAACTTCAAGTTTATAAGTTGAGTGGGCCATCAAATGGAGAGAAGATTTTCGTATATGACTGAGCCCGATAGAAAATCAGCAGATCTAATACGGTCGTTTGGGTCTAGGTTCCATCATCCCTCGAGCTGCCATTTTAAAGGTATGTTTAATGATTATGTTTTAAATAATTTTTTATGTTAAAATATATATTAATAATATTTTTATTTTTAAAAAATTATTTTTAATATTAACACATAGAAACGATCTAAAACGTATAAATTATATTAAATTTTAACAAAAAAATAATTTTTTTTATTTACGTTGGTGTCTGAGTCAGTTTCCGTGCACCATGACTAATCTCACGATTCACTTAATATTTTGTAAGTCCAATAAACATGTAAGGTATCGCATGTAAGGTATCGCATGGATAATAGACATTCACAGTAAAACTTGAACTCCAGTGCAGAGAAAGGAAAACAGGTCTCTTTCATCACTAGACTAAGATTTCAAATTAAAAAAAAAAAACATAGATTAATTTTTTAAAAAACACAAGTTGAATAACATTTTTAAATAGCTACTAAGTCTAGTATGTTAGGCATGGAAATGTGTTTTAACAATCTTTATCATAGAAAACTTCATTCTTTTGCAGTAAAAAATATTAAGTAATAATACAAAAAAATAAAAAATTGTTATGAAAAGAACATTTAATCATCATATTAGTTGGGATAAAAAAAAAACTACATCCTTTTTCTTTTTCTTGCTTTAAATTCTTTCTCGCGTTTTATAATTGACAAAAAACACATTCTTCATTAAATATTATTAAAAAATAAAGAGTCACGTATATAAATCAGATCTTAAAAAAATTAAGTTTGAACTCATTTCGTCCATCTAAAATCTAATTCATCGTAGTAGATATATTCTTATTCAAGTATGTAGATTAGTGATATTTTAGACCCAATAAGCTATCATATTATCATGAATGAAAAAACAAGATTAACAATACATTATATAAAAGAATAATATTTTATTTTTAGTATAATTAATTTCATACCTTAAAACTTTATAGACTAATTATAGGTTTTTAATGATCATGATACCAACTAAATCATAACATAAAATTTTCCATCTCTAACCTAAAAAAGTCCTTTTCCTTTCCTTTTCTTTTTCTATGAAAAAGAGTTTTGGTTACAAAAATCATAAAAATTTCACTCACTATTGCCAGGTTAAATTCACTTCTTCCTTTACTTTGTCAAATTTTGCCCGTATGACAACCAAGATTTCTTGTACAAAACTAAATTTCTTTGAACAAACCATGTTGTTTTCGCACGATGAAGGGCTTCCTAAATTGTTTCTCTTCGAAACTATTTTTTATAAAATTCATTTGACCAAGAGATATTATTTTATCTCTAATTTTATCCTTGAAACAAGATTCTTTAACAATAACCCAAGTTCACAAGAGTGCTAGGATGCATGCTTAGCACCAAAAACGTTGGGTGTACTCCCGGCAATGCGTGTGCCTTACACAGGTTTGGACAGTAATCTAAACCAGGTTTTTGGGTGTTCGGCTCCAGCGCGGTAGCCTGAGTTTTTTCTTCTTCTTTTTTTTTTTTTATCTTTTATTGTACTTTAAGCTCAACAATCAAGATATCAAGTCTAAAGAGTGTTCTTGATGGATCTATTTTGAAGAAATTTTTTGGTTTCATTTTGGAGTTTCTTTAATCCGGATCCATCAATCTCAGCTTCTTTCTCAATCCAGTTCCCTTTCAAATACCGCTCCACCACCATCTCCTTGTCAAACAAGCTGAAGAGGAAGCCAATAGATGTCGGTTCTCATATGTGAAGAGCGTCATCTGCGATGGTACAAGGCATCAGCTCTGGAATCGATGAACATGGCTATTTCACCGCTAGTAAACATCTTAGATTTGTTTCGGCAAAAATCCTGTGAAATTTTCTAACATCTTACCCTCAACTAATCAGATGAGGAATCTTACTAGTAGGGAAATAATTGTTTGATCAACAATGAATTTGGATGCAATTTTTGTCTTTTGACTGAAAGAAAGGAGATATGAAGAGAGAAAGGGGAGGGAATTGAAAAAAGAAACTGGAGGATGTTTGCGTGTTCGTGTTACATTATAAATTCACCATTTTCTTTTTACTTTAAATTTTAAGTTAATCAAGCATTTAAATTGTAATAAAATAGTGGCAAAATAAAATAATAATAATTAGGCTATAAACAAATCAGTATAATTATCCAAATTATAATTAAAATTATAATATCCAATAATTCAATATAGTATATTACAATTCTGTTTATTTTTATATTTTAAAAATGTTTTTTTATATTTCATATTTTATATTTTTATATTTTTAATATTTTTATATTATTTTGATGTATTAATATTAAAAATAATTTTTTAAAAAACAACTTATTATTCAACTTCATAACACTTCATATATCATGCTGTCGAGTCCAATAATTAAGTCACAGAAATACTTCAGATTTTTGGACCCCTACCAGGGCCTCTTTTTTTTTTTTAATTTTTTTTTCAGGGTCATTTTATCTTCGTGAGAAAAACCTCTATAGGACAAAGCCCCCCATGAGACGTCATAGAAAGTAACCTTATAAACTGCAAATTGAAATCAATGAAGGACAAAACAGAGGACGAGTTGCCAAAATGTAGTCCACCAATTTCCCATGCGAGAGTGACTTCAAACCATTTCGAAGCCGACCACAAGTTTTGCAGGCTCTTTAAATAATATTTTTTTTTAAATTATTTTTATATATAAATTTTATATGAATAAATTTTATTTTTATATAGTATTTCTAATATGTATAGCTTTAAATAATATTTTTTTATTCAATTATTTTAATATATATCTATTTATATTACCATTTGATTGTATAAAAATTGATTTTAATAAATAAATTCTAATAAATATCTCATAATATAGATCAAATATTTTTATTTATAATTATCTTTTAATTTTTTAAATTTTACTTGTAGTAATTATTAATATTTTTTATGTTAGTTATATTTACAATAAATATCTTATTTTACAATTATATTTTAATATTTATATAAACCTTTGAATTTAAATTTAAAATTTTTATATAAAAAAATACATTGAAATAAGCTTTATATTCAACTTTAAAAAAAATGAAAAAATGATGTTTGACAGGGAGGAAAAAAATCTAGTTGAATTTAAAACTTATAAAAATTTATAGATTATTTTATATTTAATTTTAAAATTAATTAAAATTAATATGATCGTATGATTGATACCTGTAATGCTAATTCAAATTTTAATATTATATAAAAAATCATTTTAACTCAAAGTAACATTATTAAATGAGAATTAAACTAGTAATAATTTTATATTACTAATTGAAAAGAAAAATACATGTGCAAGAAATATATACCTGGATTGCCATCAATAATTTTTTTTTAAGAGAATAATGTAGTTGGAGAAATTATATTATTGAGTTATTTATAAATCATTGATTGATATTTTCGAACATAATAAATCATACCCATCTAATTTAAACAGTAGAATTCAAATCAACAATTATATTTGGTATTAAAAATCAAATTAATATTGAGTAGTATATTTGAGTATTTATCCACAATTCAAGTATAAATAAAAATATTAATTAATAATTTGCTCTGTTTTTCTAATCTCGAAAACACGAAAAGAAAAGAAACCACATTGCTAATTTAGATGTGAATCGCAACATCTTGTAGACATCTCCAATAAGGATTGATTACGCTATATGTATTTTTCCCATTTTATAACTTGATTTCGAAAAGAGTTAAGATAACGCAAGGGATGAGAACGTAAATTCCCCGGTTCCACAGAAGCCTCCGAGTTCTTAGAAAGAAAAGGAAAGGAAACAAAAATTACCAAAAATAATGGAAAGCCACGGAAACCGAGTGAATTGATTGAACTGTGGTACGGACGTGAGATAGCATTCTCTCCTCTCCACTCATGGACACGCATCATCACACCATCCTCGAAATTTCCTTCTTCTTCTTCCTCCTCCGCCTCTAATCCAAAGACCATTCCATTTATATAAAACAACAACAAACTCGATTAATCTGACAAATTCAATTATTATTAACACAAAAAAATAACTAATCATGAGTGTCAAGGTACCGGCGGCGAGAACACGTGTAGGGAAGTACGAGTTAGGCAAGACCATTGGTGAAGGGAGCTTCGCCAAGGTCAAGGTCGCTAAAAATGTTCAGACCGGTGATGTTGTTGCCATTAAAATTCTCGACCGTGATCAAGTCCTCCGTCACAAGATGGTCGAACAGGTTCTGATAATTAATGCTAATCTTTTATCAACTTCTGTTCTGTCACTTTCTGTGCCGTGGGAATAGCAATATTCTAATTATGATGATTTATGAATTTTGAATCAATGATTAAGAGAACTGCTTGCGTTGTTTTTTCTTTTATATATATAATTTTTGTTGGCAGTTAAAAAGAGAGATATCAACAATGAAGCTGATTAAACATCCAAATGTCATCAAAATCTTTGAGGTACTTGCGATTTTTAATAATAAAAAAAAGGATGTATTTCTTGAGATTTTTATATGTATGCGACTGATTTACTATTACTACTTGCACATATTTATAGGTCATGGCAAGTAGAACTAAGATTTACATTGTCATTGAGTTTGTTGACGGAGGAGAGCTCTTTGACAAAATTGTAAGAAGCCCATTTTCTTGTGCATTGATGTTTTTAATTTGTCAGCACTGACCACGTAATTAAAAAAGGTTATTTGTTTGTTTCCTTGCTCCTAGGCTAAGCACGGGAGACTTAAAGAGGACGAAGCCAGGAGATATTTCCAGCAGCTTATTAAAGCCGTGGATTACTGCCATAGTAGAGGCGTTTTCCATAGAGATTTGAAGGTTTTCCTAAATGCCTTGCATGATTTCCTATGTTCATTTTCCTGATGATCGGCGGGTGTGTTCAGAAATATGTGTACCTACACACACACACACACACTCTTGATTCTGGCCTCGTTCAACCAGGAGTTTACTTGTTTATCATTAATGGCTACTCTGCATTTGTGCAGCCTGAGAACCTTCTTCTTGATTCACGCGGTGTTCTTAAAGTTTCGGATTTTGGATTGAGTGCGCTGTCACAACAATTGCGGGTAAGCCTTATCTGATTATTGCTTACATCCTATCCTGTACGTTTATGTAGACAGGAGCAGCTTTCTCTACGTGGATTGAGTTTTTTAAGATGTGTGTTATTTGATACTTGGATTTATTGCGTATTTCCCAACATTTATATGATGAAAATTATTACACAACGTTCTGTATATGAAGACACTGGCCCCTTTCTCCTGAACTATCGAAACTGATTACTATTTAAAAGCTTACTGCTGGGAATTGATCGTTTCTGCAATACAAAGCTATGAAGGCAAACCTTTTCCTCTGTTTTTCTATTTTAGGGTGATGGGCTGCTTCACACTGCCTGTGGAACACCAAATTATGTCGCACCTGAGGTATTTTACCTTAATTTGGTAGAATTAGAATTATCAGATAATACATTTCTCTGCTACTATGTTGATTGCATATGTTAGTGTTCTTTCCAGGTTCTCAGAGACCAAGGTTATGATGGCACAGCATCCGATGTATGGTCTTGTGGGGTCATTCTCTATGTTCTTATGGCTGGATTCTTACCTTTTTCCGAGTCAAGTCTTGTGGTTTTGTACAGAAAAGTAAGTAAATTAACCCCTCTCTTTTTCACGTTTTTTAATTTTAGAGACCTTCCATATGCATACCAATGCATGTCAGAAAGTAATTTCAGATCTGCAGAGCTGATTTCACATTTCCATCGTGGTTTTCATCGGGTGCAAAGAAACTGATAAAGCGCATTCTTGACCCACAACCTCTTACAGTGAGATCTAGATCCCTCTATTTGTTTTATGTACATTAAATTTACTCATTCGTTTTGAGTTTGCTTCTGGACCTGTTATTAGTGTGGTTAGAGAATCAGCGTATAAAGTACCTAATGCGGTCCTTGGTGGCTATGTTGTCTCAATCGTATGCTCATAATCACTAATATTATGATTGCATCTTCCACAGAGGATAACAGTTTCTGAAATTTTAGAAGATGAATGGTTCAAGAAAGGATACAAGCCACCGCAATTCGAACAGGAAGAGGATGTAAATATAGATGATGTTGATGCTGTTTTTAATGACTCAACGGTAAGAATTTTGATCACTAAAGCTAGCTCATTTACCTTAGACAAGGCGTCAAAATAATGTCTTGGTACCGAACTTCTGCAGACCCTTCAAGGAAGGGCATTCAGAATGTTTAATCCCGTATGTTCAATGCTCGGCACTGGACTTTGGTGGGCTTTTGTTTGTGTCCATGATATCGCCGGGGCAATGGGGGCGTGCTGGCAAGCTTTTCATGCCTCCAAGTGTCGTTGGAAAGGAAAACGTTTAGATTTTAATAATAAAATTATATTTAAGGTTTGGAAATATCCATCTAATATTATAGTTATTAAAAATTTATAATTTATAAAAGTTTAAATTGTTATATAAGAGAAATATATATTACTCTTAGTATATTCTATTTAAGATAAAGTGTATTATTATTTAATTGTTTTTCTAGATTAAATTTATATTTATTGGTTTCGTCTACGATTCTAAATAAATTTCTCTTCATTAGAGAGTCTCTATTTTATAAGGTTAAATCTTAATCGTTTTAAGATCTGAATTTTAACATCGTATTTATTTTGTACTTTGTATCTTTAATACTTGATAGTGTACTCTATTGTGTAGTTTTACACTCTACATGTATTAAAGTTTACACTTAAACCCTATGAAATAAAAAAAATAATTCGTAAAGAGTTTTTAACTTTTTGGTCAAATCCAATAGATAATCATAAACTAGTTATGATATTTTTCTTTTTTTTAGCTTTTCAAACATAAAAAAGATGCAATTTTTATGAATATATACTTTGAAAACTTTTTATGATTTGACTATATGCATGGAAAAAAAATATTTTTTATTTATTTTTTTGTTTTTTTAAAAGTAAAATTAATTTAAAAGTTTTGAGATTTTTTTTTGAATTTTTTTGAAATTGTTTAAGAAATATTCTAGAGAAAATCGAGTATTTTAATACCGAGTTAATATTTTATAGTGTAAATAGATAGCTCGATATTATGAAAAATTGATAGAAAAACATACAAGAAAATCACAAATTTTTTGAAAGAATTTTTGAATTTTTTTCTATAAAAATATTATGATAATATTTATTAATTTTTTATTATTATATATAGGGTTGGGCTGAAATTAACCCGAGAGAGTTGGGTCAAAATCAGTCCAACATATTTTTTTATGAGCTGGACCTGACCCAGCCACTTAGGTTGGGATAGCATAGGTCCAACCCAAAATGAATAAGGAAATGGGTCAACCTAGTGCAGTGGATATGGCTGGTTAAGATGGGAGGATGACATGAGGCTGATGATTGCAACAGTAAAAGCATGTGGTAAAGGGAGAGAGAAGAAGAAGGAAGAGGGTGTTTATAGAGAAGAGAGAGACTGGTGGTGGCTCCTGATAGTCGGTTAGTGATTGGGCTAGCTACCTGTGGTGGAGTTGGTGGCAGACAAACTAATGATGAAGATGACTAGTGGCTTAGATGGTATAGAGAGATACAGTTTTTAGCTGACTTTAGACTCGAGTTTCTTGATGCTCAGAGCGTGAAATCCACTGTTATTTATAGGAGGTGGAAGAGGATAATCTTGCCTTCATAAGAAAAAAATCTCGGCCTTTAACTCAGCTGAGAAGGATCTCAACTGTTGGTTCAAAGTAGACATCATGAATTGTCAAATTTGACAGTTAAAGGCAGTTTGAGTTAACCACTTTAGGTCGATGCCACAACCATTCTAGTGTCAATAGGCCTAAACAAACTATACTTAGTTATAGAGAAATGTCAAGTGATTATTTTGGTTTAGGTGCTATATCAAATTTGGTAAAGATATGAAACATTAAATATACCTGAAAAGTAGTCACCTAATAGCTTTTTCAAGTAATAATGAAAAAGATAATGAATAGTTTTCGCGTTGTTTGGTTGTTTTTTTTGTCATAGTTCAATTTAGTCCTCCACCTTTCAATGTATGTTAATTGCACCTCTAATTGACCCTAAACTTTTGATTTCATATAATTAAGTCCTTGGAAAACTTCAATTTTAACCCTGGAGTTCAATGCCTTTTTCATTTTGGTCATTGATCTCATATTTATGCATTTTGATCCTTAATTGACTATTAAACTTTTATGTTCTTTCAATTTCACCCTGATTTTGTCAATTGAGTCCTCATAGTTTATACCTTTTGCAAAATGATCATTGGTTGCAAAAGTTTTCAATTTAACTCCTAATTGACCTCAAAATTCTAATTTTATTATGATTTTACCCTTGATTTCAATCAATTAACTTAGTAAAAATTAAATTTGATTTCTTAAAATTATAATATTTTTGATTAAGCCCAAATTAGGCTCCAAAACTTAATTTTTTACCAATCAAGTCCCTAATAAAATTAATTTGATCCATTTAAAGTATAATTAAGTCCTTGCACTTAATTAAATCTTTTAATTGGATCCAAATTAATTCTTAAACATAAACAACTTTAATTTGGCTCATGATTATATCTAATTGGCCTATTAAAAATTTAATTATGTCCTTGGACTTAATTTCTTATGTAAATTAATTCAATAATTATTGAATTTGACCTTGAGATCACATTATTTCTTCAATTTTGAGTATAATAGGATCCTTCAATTTCCTTAAAAATGATAGCTTGATTTTTATATATTTTTGAAATTCTCCTCTATATTTTTTTTTATGTTGGTAACCTTTATTTTATTTTTGAAGAAAAAAAATAAATTTATAAAATAATTCAAAAATAGGTTATGACCCATGACATTGCAAATCAACAACCTGAAATGGCAAATACATTTCCAGAACGAGTTCTAATTTTAGTTATTTACTTTGCAGGAACATCTTGTGACAGAAAGGAAGGTGAAACCAGTGTCAATGAATGCTTTCGAGCTTATTTCTAAAACACAGGGATTTAGCCTTGATAATTTGTTCGGGAAGCAGGCAGTAAGTATAATTAGATTTTTTTCATCACTTTGGTCATTGCATTTAAAATTTGCAATTAGTTGTGCCACTAATGTGAAAGTGATGTATTATGTTTGCAAAATTTTGTAAATTGGAAAAGCAATGGTTTGTCAAGGCATTGTCTATGCACAGACCATTTCTATTTTCTTTCTTTCTTTGTTGAAGAGTCTTCAGAATTTTGGCCCTTAGTTTGAATTACACCTGACCCAACCCTTGACCATAATCATGTTAATAATTACTGTTTAGTCTGTGCTGTTCGCCTTGTGATCCTTCTTTCTAACGAATTTAAAACTCACAATGGCTACCTAAATGCTTCTCTTTGCCTCTCTATGTTTGTTCTAGGGTGTTGTGAAACGAGAAACCCATATTGCTTCTCATAGCCCTGCAAATGAAATCATGTCTAGAATTGAGGAAGCTGCAAAGCCTCTGGGCTTTAATGTCGATAAACGAAACTACAAGGTAATGGTTTCTTCCTTTTGCCATGCCCCCCCGCTTTTAAACCTACACATCGACCTAAACTTCTAGGTTTTATATTTATGATTCTGTTTTTGAAATTGAATGGTTTTATTTCCAAACTAATTCCAGATGAAGTTGAAAGGTGACAAAAGTGGGAGGAAGGGCCAGCTCTCCGTAGCTACTGAGGTAACATTGAGTTGATCCATGGTGCTTGTAAGATACCTTTGAATCCCTTCAGAATGAAGTCGAAAATCATTTTTAATGTGTGAAGAATAATGTTTTTCCTTGCTCTGATGTCCCTATCAGAACCATATATGTACTCTGATAGGGACGCTAATGGTTCTGCATCAATTCAAATACTTGATACAGCATATGGAAGTTGACAACTTGTTTCTTTTGGACTTTCAGGTGTTTGAGGTAGCTCCTTCTTTGCACATGGTGGAGCTGCGGAAAATTGGTGGCGATACGCTTGAGTTTCACAAGGTACGTCAGCATTCGAATTTCGGTATCTCAAAAAAAAAAAAAAAAATCCTTTGTTTTAGATGCATTCGTTTTGGAAGGATGGAAGAGTTTTAATGCGCCAAGTTTGTGGTTGGCTAATATGGTATACATTTCTCTCATCATATGGCAGTTCTACAAGAGCTTCTCGTCAGGTTTAAAGGATGTAGTCTGGAAATCTGATCAAACTATTGAAGGATTAAGGTAAACTCTCTGTGCCTCTACTCTGCACGTATGCACGAGTCTCTGATGAAGTGCAGCTCACGATTCTCTTGTGCAGGCCATAGCAGAACTTTTCCTACTGGGTCCATTTCTTTATTCTTGATATTTGTTTTAGATCATTGCACATCAAATTTGAGAGTATATATGAGCAATGTGAAAGCTTTGAACGGTTGGCGTGGTGGTTTCAACTAATATGTGGTACAATGGAAGAAATGGAATTAGATTGTGTTCGTTATGTTGGGAGAGAATGCCTTTACCTGTAATCTGAGACAGTTTATTTTTATATTTAGATATATTTTAAAAATATATCTGACTTGAAAAACATATCAAATTACAAAACATCTAAAACAATGCCAAAAATATTGTATCCCTTCTCATATTTTTCTATTCACCACTATTATGTAATAACTTTTTTGTTGTTCTCAAGATAAGTTGCTTGCTTTCGAACTAGCAGTAATTTTGATTTCTCATATTTGTTTGAGAATATTTGTATCTTTTCAATATATTTATGAATAATAAAAGAATAAAAATAACCTTGGGATAAGAAAAAAAAACACTTGTAGGGGTATAGTAGTTTTTTGTCTTTTTTAGAATACAAAAGGATCACGTATATGGCCTTGAGGACAAAACATTTAAGCCATTGAAGTAGAGTTTTTGTCATATATTTTTTTTCATGGTTTTGTTTTCTAATTATTAGTATGGTTTTATTTTCTAATTATTATTTTGGTTAAAAGTAATGTAATTTATCATATAATTTATAATTTTTAAATATCAAAAGTTGTTAGTGTTAGCGTTTGTCTAACATGTACTAGTATGTGGGAGATATTGTGAATATTGGGCAGCATATGTAATATCTCCTAGTGATATAAAAAAATATTGTCATCTCATTTAATTTTTTTTTTTGTGTTCTCTTCTTTTATTTATGATATATGACATCTAAAGATAATCAGTTTGTCGTTAGTGACCCTTCCTTTACCTCTTTCATTTCTCTCTCCTACCCTACAAAATCAACATTGATCCTTATTGTTGTGGTGTTTTAAATTCAATCCTTTTAGTTTTTATTTTTGATTTTTTTTATTTTTTTAATTAAAGTTTTATTTGTTTTCAATTTAATAATTTAATTCTAATTTGTAAATGTAATTTTTTTCAATTCGGTCCTTCTACTTTTGATTCCTTATTTTGTTTTTCTTTATTTTTTTGTCAAAGGTTTTATGGTTTTTAATTTTATTCTTCATCAGGTTTTTGAATTTCTTTTAATAAGAATATTCAATTTGATTCTTTTTTTATTATTTTTTTCTTGTATTTTTGTCGAAGTTTTTATGTGGTCTTTAGTTTTATCCTTCAAATTGAGTTTATGTTTTTTATTATTTCAATAATAATAATAATAAAATAGTAAATCATTCTAAATTCTAATTTAGAATAAAAAATTCAAAGAAATTATAAATTACATTTTTTAATAAATTCTAAATGAATATAAATTTGAATTGTATTCAAATAAAATGGAATAAAAAATCAAATATATAAAAATATAATATAAATTATATATATTATATAAATCTAAATATATTAGATGTGGTCTATTATTAAATATAATAGGATATAGTAGAAAGAAAATACTTGATGTAGCTATTCACAAATAGAACTCAAGTAGTGTATGTCAATATCAAGATAAGAAAAACAAATAGATATAGTTGAATGTTAAAATTTTTCTATGCCAGGAAGAAGAAGCAGTAACAATAATGGTGGCAATAATGATAATAATAATGATGATAGTAATAATGGTATTGATGGTAATAGTAATAATAATAATAATAATAATAATAATAATAATAATAATAATAATAACCTTCAAATCAAGTTTATGTTTTTTATTTTTTCAATAATAATAATAGTATTAATAATAACAATAATAGTAATTGATACTAATAATACTACCAATAGTGATAGTAGTAGTAGTAGTAGTAGTAGTAATAATAATAATAATAATAATAATAATCATCATATTCGTAGTAGCATTTGTGGTAGTAGTGGTGCTAATAGTGATAATAATCGATCTAATTTAAGATAAGAACTATTTGGACAATAACTCAAGGCTACCACTTAACAAAAAGTTCCAAGAATAACTAAGATATATTTATAAATTATGATATATGAAATAAAGATTATCTTTACTTAACAAAAGACCATAACTATGAAATGAAGATTATCCAAGACCTGACTTATCAAACATCCATAAAAAAATAAAAAAAATATTTTTTAAATATTTTAAAATGTCTTATTTTGCCCAAAACCTCTTATTCATCTTAAGCTAGTTCTGGGTGGTAGTAATAATAATGATATTAATAGTAATTATAATAATAATAACAGTACTAATAATAATAATAATCATAATAATAATGAAGATGATAAAAAAATAACTAAAAAGGAAGGGGTTTTCTTGTAGCCACATACAATTCACTATTCATTACAATAGTCATCTATGACCTTTCAAAAAATGAAAGACAGGCCTTAAAGCCAGGGATATTTATGTATTTTCACATAACTTATTAGTCAATGTAGATTTGATTGGGGGTATTTTTGTGTATTCAATATTTTTAATAACAGTGAAATAACAAAAATACCCCTGAGGATAAAAGAATCAACATAATAGGAGCATGAGCATCTCGGTATTTTTATTTTTGTTAATATAAATAGTCAAATTACACATGCACCCTTGAATCCAATAAATGTAAGTAATTAGGGCCATGGGTATTATAGTCTTTTAGCCTCAATTGTTTTGTTAATTGTAGGATTGATTGAGGGTGATAATGTAATTTAACATTTAAATAAATTTTTTAAATTTTAAAAACTATTGGTGTGTTAGGGCTACTAAGCACTTTAGACTACCCATGTAACGACTCTTCATGGTAAAAAATAGGCTTTCACCGTACAATTTTATTCCTTGGTGTCTCTGTTTTCATCTAAAAATAAGCAATGTTGTCTTAGCCTTAATATTTTTATATTTAGAAAACTACTAGCATATTGGAGCCATCAAGAACTTTGCATGACGCATGCTATAACTCCCAATAGTGAAAAAATAGGCTTCTACCATATAATATTATTCCTCACTGTCTTCTTTTCCATTATGGCTAGCATATGTAATTATCAAAAAATAAGCAATGTTGTTGCTATAATCCAATTTTGACCTATTTGTTTTTTAATCTAATTTCTAAGGGGTTGAGATTTGAAATTAAAAAATCAAGGGTTTGAATGCAAAATTTGGAACTTCAAGGACCGAATTGAGAAAGGGTCATCCTATGCCAAAACAACACCACGTCAAACGAGCACTATTCTTTGTCTTCTTCTTCCAGCATTGCAAATCCGCTTAAAAAGAAGGGAAAGAAATTATGGAATACTGGCATTTCACTCCAACCAACACACAAATTGCAAATCTTATCTTCATGAAGTTTACTATCCCGGGAAGATAAGAATTGAACCTGAAGTATCCAATTCCCAGCAAAAAAAAACCAACACCTCCCTCCCATCCATGTTTATCAAGAAAAGAGCCATGTGCGGAGGGAGAACCAGGGACATTCCTTATAAATACAGAGCTCTCTAGAGGAAAGAGGGGAGGGGAGAAGTTAGAAAAACCAAAAACTCAAAAACAAGAGGAAAATCCAAAAATAAAAACTAAAAATGAAAAGGGGGATCCAAAAAACAAAGGAAAAAAAAGTACAGAGACAAATAGAAGAAAGAAAAAAAAAAGACTAAGGGAGGAGAGATTGAAAGAAGGGGGAAAATAAAGACCTTCTTCGACTATTGCTAAGACCATTACCCTCGTCATTGTTTTCGTCTTCACCCAAGTAAGCTTTCTTCCTCCAACCCGTTTAATCCATTTCTAAAGTTTGCAAAATTGTGCGAAGGTTATTTTCATTACCTTCGTATTGTGTAGAGCACGTGTGATTTGGTTCACTAGTGTCTGCTGCCTAGGTCAGTTACTGGTCTGAACCAGTAACCAGATTTGGTCAGTTGGGTCTGGTCCGTATGGCTGGGCTAGACCTAGCCCAAAAACAAAAGTTGATCAAGTTTGGGTTTTAGGCTCAGCCGGCCCATATTGTGTTCGCTAAAAGTGTATTTGGCAAAACACATTTTTATGTCTTGATCATAATTTTTATATCTATTTCAGTTTAGTATTTGGTCAAATAAGTCTTTTTTCAATATCAAAAAATTCCAAAGATATTTGGGGATCTTTGTTGATTTAGTTGTAAGTTCCTCGCGCATTGTTTTTTTCCCTTTGTGTTTTGAATTTTTTCTATCATGTGCTCAATTTGAGGACAAGTATTGTTAAACACAAAATATGTTGTGCAATGTCTCCGTTATTTTTGTTTAAAAAAGGCAAATGATAAAAAAAAGGTAAACAAGAAGAAAATGGTCTAGAAAATTCTTTTTTAAATTTATTTTTTTGTGAAATTATTTATTGGCGCTAGAGTCAGGAATATCATAATTTTTTGGGTTTGTGTGATATTTACCAACGCTAGAGTTATAAATATTTTTATGAATTGTTCACTAATGCTAGAGTCAAGAACATGATAAGAAGAATAAAAAAAGAAAAATGAGAATAAATTCTTAGCAATTTTAGACAAAACCAGCAATACAGTTTGCCTTATATAGAACGCTTAAGGGATAATAACATCTTTCTTTTTACATAACTAGTTTCGTACCATAAATCTATGTTGTCAATTAAAATTCCTAGTGATTATAATACTAGATATTTTAAATTAGATACCAAATACCTATTTTTTTTCTAATAAAGATTATTTTTAACCATATTGCAGCGGGTGTGATAATTATCTTAACTTTAATTTGTGTTATTACACATTTATCATAATCATTTTTTATGTTATTTTTTTATTCTATTTTAACACCTACACATCATTTTTTATATAAAACATAGTTTGGTCCGGATGAAGTTCGAATTACGAGACCAGTTGAATATAAAGAATTATTAAGAATGGAATAAGTTGTGATATATTTTCATAATTTATACATGAAAAGAATTGATCTTTGTCCCGTCAACGGATTATTTTTTCCATCACGGCGGAACAAGCTTGTGTAATAGGAGGGTCAACATATTATTTCTCGTTGTTTTATAATATAAATTAGTTTATTAATCAACTCATTTATTTATTTTTTTAAAATTTGATAGACTAAAATTCGATCAATTTTATTAAAATGAATATTTACATGTAGGGATTTTTATGCAATTTTTTTAGTTTAGGGACTAAATAAAATCAGAGGATCCAAAAAATGTTAATAAGTACTAAACTGTTATAAAGATAAAATTAGGGAGCTAAAATAATTTATTGAAAAAAAAATAAAGAATCAAAATGAAATCTTACAAAATCTTCGTGATGCCAGTCGAGTTCATTTTTACTACCCAGGCAAGTCCATTCCCATTTACTGTACACCATTTTTTATTTGTATAATGCACTATCGTGCATTCCAGACATCCGAAACCATACCGTCCCCAATGGCAGCTCATCCCCCTCCTCTCTGTTACTTTCTGCATTAATTTCTCGAATTGAACATATTTAAGTTTTTCAACTTGACGATGGTTCGTGTAATTGGAGGGGCCCTCCACTAAGGGAAGAATTTAATTGCTTGCTGATACTTGGCAGTTCCCAAAGGATTAGAACTAGTGTAATTTACGGGAATCACTCATTGGATCTCTTTAAAGAGTGATGGCAACACCAATCTAACAACTGCTCTCTAACTCTCCCAATTGAACAATCCATGTTATCCTTTTTTCTTCTTTTTTAAGTTCTTTCAAGTGTTTACCTTTTTCTAAAACTCTGGCTATAACATTGATTAATCAAGCAATTTTAAAATAATAGTTAAGACAAAACACAATTTTAACCACACATTGAGAAGGAAACTCCTTTTGATTTCAACACGTTAGCGGCCAACATGCACGTAGAGTGTAGCCTTGTATCAAGTCAAATTCAAGTATTCAACTGCTTCCACCATAAGATCTCCTCCTGGTTTGAGAAAGAGATGGAAAATTCAAAGCATTTAGTTCATATGGTTGCAACTCAATATATATATTTAGTCAACACAGTTCATTGTCATTAATATTAGTGAACCATGATTCAATGTTACACTAGCACGAGAATGGAGCACCCGAAATGAGTGGCATAAAAATGAAGAATGCCCATGCTTAGATAGGTTTTTTTGTTAAAAAGGTATGAGCAAGCCTTTACCTTCTTTACGAATGTAATTCCCATTTATTAGATTCAACTCCAAACAAATGGACCTTTACTCCGGCAACCTCCCCGTCCCCACCTGCAGTTCATCCCCCTTTTCTCTGGTTCCTTCTGCTTTAATTTCTTGAACGGAACAAATTGAGGTTTCCCAACCTGAAGACATGGTCCGCGTAATTGGAGGAGCCATCCATCAGAAAGGGAAGAATTTAATAGCATTGGTGTAATTTATCGGAGTCTCTCATGGGATCTCTTTAAAGAGTAATGGCAACACCCAATCTAACTACAGCTTTCTAATTCTCCTCATAGAACAATCCAATTAAATCTTCATGGTAATTTTCTTTATATTTGTGGAGACTAATGTTAAGTTTACCCTGTTAAGATCTTGAAAAAAACCTTATGGAATCTCATGTATTAAATCTCATTTCCTCAATGAATCTCTTATATTCAGGGATTTTTATTTTGTTTATAACCGGTAGCAATTTGAAGATAGCTGAGAGAAAGCTTTATTCCGTGGGAACAGCCAGTTACGAAATCTTCAAGCCATTGATTCATAAATATCATTATAATATGAGAGCGAACAACCAGAAACCAACCAGTTGAATAATAAATTATTAATAATGATCGAGCGACCTATCCCGAGCCTAATAATTATCCCCTTTCTCAATTGAATTGATAGATTTTGGTTGCTCGCCCATAACAAGAATGTACTCTAAATATGTGATGTTCATCATTAAAAAAATAAAAAATCGATTGACTGGTGATTCAGATATCAAGATAATGTAAAAAAAATAGGGAAAAAAATAAAATTTAAAACTCAATAATTTAATGTCAATAAATAAAATTAAAAAAAAATATTATTAAAATTTTTTTAAAAAGATTTAAAATTAAATCATGCTAATTTTTAAAATTTTTAACTTTGATTATGAAACTAAAATTACTCTATAGAAAACAAACATTTAATTTTTAAAAGGGCTAACATGAAATCCAAGGCGAAGAAAAAGAAAAATAGAGAAAAAAAAATCCATCGTTGCTCTACCACTACTCCACCGTGCGCATGCGTCTAGGATGACATGATTCTTCAAACATCGTTATGGAAGGTGGTGTTTGACCATCAGAAGAGGCTGCACATATCCCTCAAAGCCTATGCGTGCCTCCGATTAGTTGTCGTATTCGAAGCACGTACTAATTATTTTTTTAATTATATTTATATTTGTTAAAAAGATTGAATTGTATTCATTTAATTTGATTATAACTAAAAAAATATGATGAAAACACAAAAAATCCTCTAGATGTTAGTTTTATTTTTTTCTTTTAAAGAAAATTTAGTGATCATTTCACTATGCAATCAAAACTTTAGAAACACAAAAATGCCCTTGAATCATAATTTTATTTTATTTTATTTTAAGGGTATTTAAGTCATTTTATTATATATTTAAAATATTAAAGGACTTATATGTCCCCAATCAATATGATGATTAAAAATGAACCTCAGAGACACATCAAAGCTCTATTGATAACACCACCGATACCATAAAAAAAAAATTAGAAAATAAGTCTAACAACACCAAAAAGGATTACAAATAATAAATAGGGTGGGCCATACCGTACCAAAACACATGAAGAAATTCAAGAATTCAAACTAGGATGAAGAGAAGATGAGTGCTTAAACACATCCACTATGATAATTAAAAGAGAATCAAGAGAGAAAGAGGAGAAACTAGAGAGAGAAGTGGTAACAAAAAGGGAAAAAAAGGAATAGTAATTTTTTTTTGACTGGTTAGCATTTGAAGTTCACTTTATTATTTGGTAAGGGGTTCTAAACTTACCTCAATAAGCATAGGTGAAACGGAATAGAATTGACGCCAAATTTATGAATTTTATGTTAGGGTTCATTATAGAAATTTTAAAAAAATGTAAATTGATTGTTGTTTTGGCCAATTGAGCTAGATTAAATGTTAATGGGTGAAAAGCATTACTAGAAATTGAATAAAAACTTAGCATCAAATAAATGATAGGGGGTGACAAAAAATAAAGAGAATTGGCAAAATTAAAATTTTCATGTACACTTGCTTAGATGTGTTTGATTAATATGTAGGAATCCATTAATGATGAATTGAGAGGAAAATCATATCTTTCCTTCTCTTTTTGTGTGTTTTGGTGAAGAAAAAAGTGAATAGAAAGATTTTTTGAAATTGTGTAAATGCATACGAAATTACTATATGGATGATATTTTGAAATAAGTTGTTTATTTTATTGAGTAGTGATTGAATGATTATATTAATGTGACCTAGAGCTCTTGAGGAAAATTGTTAAATTAAAGATAAAATTGTAGTGTTTGTGTTTGATTGTTTAAAATAAGGAAGGAATAAAAAGGATGATTTTGGGTTGAGAATAAATAAATGACTTTGAATTGGTGTTTGATGTTTCTTAATATGTATAGATTGTCCTTGCCTACCAATAAGACAATAAAATATTAAAAATCATGTCGATACAAGAAAAATTATTGGAGTAAAATAGTGAACATAAAGGGCCAGACATAACTAGATTGCAAGTAGGTATTCAACATGTTAATCTAATTTAATTGCCGGTAAATTTATGCTATGTGGATAGTTGATTGTGATATTATGAATATTGGATGTGAAAATGAAAAAGAACTAAACTAAGGAATTTATAGAGTTTTGGACATTTGTATTGGATTGTCGAAGTTATAAGCATCAGTGTGGTATTCCTAGAGTTATAGGCATTTATGTGCAATTGATGGAGTTCTTGACACTCATATAGGGTGACTAGGTTTATTAGCAATCTTGAGGTTTAACTAGATAATTAAGCGACCTTAAAGATTAGCTAGAGTTCTGACAACTAAAGGTGGTAGTAATTATAATATATAATTACCGAGATTGATTGAACTTAGATGAATATTCAAGAGAGTTGAATGAATTAATATACTTGATTGATATTTTTATTTGTAATATCCATATATATATATAATTATCTTTAAAATTTTATTAATTGATTGTAGGATCTTCACAATCCTGATAGGAGTAGTACAACTAAAGTATTATCTTTTTCTATCTTAAATAATAAGTCTATGTAATAATATAATTTTGTATGTATTTTGAGACATACCTAGACTAAAGATATAAAACTTGATGTTATGCGATAACATATTCTATTTTGAGATGCTTTCTAATATGTGTGTTTGACTTATGTATTTAAGTATTAGTTAAGTTATGTCTTGTTAATTAATTATTTAGTATTCATTATGTTATTGTGAATTTGATAGGTAATGGAAGTATTTAGCGATGATGAGAATGAATGAGAAATGTCTTGTTATAATAGGGTTATGATCCAAGATGATTGAATTGAATTTGTGTTGATTGATTTGTGTTTGATACAAATGATAGAATTATTGATTGACTTTAAGGGAAAACACTATCAAAGTTTTGATAGGAATTAATATAAATATTCAAATATGAAAAGATTTTAGAAATAACTATGATATATGAAATTTATAAGATATAGATATCTTATTAAGGATTATAAAAAAAATTGAGTAATTTCCTAAACCATGAAAAATTTATACATTCATTGGGAGTAGAAAATTAAGGATATTACAATTTGGTATCAAAATCAAGGAATTTATGATTAAGGAATATTGATTGTTTTGGGATGTTTCATACATGACATAGAGGTATGACAAACCCATCTCCTATAAGGAAAAAGGGTTTGGATATGGAAAGGACTGAAGATCCTCTTACATATACTGCACCATATATTTCTACAATGTTCATACCATCCAAGAAAGCAAAAGTAGTAAGACTTAAGGGAGAGTTTTTCTAGTGGCGAGCCAGAAATGTACGACCAGAAATAGCAAGCAATGATGAATAGGTAAACAAGCATGTACCTGTTATATATAGTGACACTTGCACATTATCTTGATCCATCTTACTTAACACAGATTATTCGAGTATTGATGGAAGGGGTGCCAAGGATAATCGATACATCTTTAAAAACAATGTAGTTACCTTAGTATGTTTGGTAAATAATATGAGAGAGATGGATTGTGAACCTTTTTTATGACAGGAAGATGAAAAAATAGTTGGGCGTAGATTGAGAAAAGTAGAAAAGATTCTGAACTGAATTTCTTTATTGGAAAATCTTTGAGTAGATTATGCTAACAAATTACTTTATGATAGTACATAGACATGGTGGGGGAGAGAAGAATTATTAATGTGTTGGAGTTTTTAGAACAAAGTTTGCAAATAAATCTTACTCTCGTCAACATTAAAAGAACAAAGAATAAGAGTTTCTAACACTAAAACGAGAAAATATTTCAATTTTAGAATTCAAGAGACAATTTTAGGATCTCTTCATGTTTGTTTTTACCTGCCCACTAAACAACATAAAATAAAAAGGTTACGAGATGATTTTAAACAAGACCTGAGATGGTATTGGTTGCTTTTATAATTTAAAATTGTAAAGGGACCTTATTAATGCTTCATAGTCTTTGTAGACAATTATGAATGAGGGGTGACAAAGAATTGTTGGACAAGAACCAATAGTGTTTGGAAAAAAAAAGATGTTTCATTTAGAAAAACCCCTCCTAAAAAAAAAGTAAAAGGGGTTTGTTTGGATTGTTCAAGAAGAAAGGAGGAAATTTTAGGTCACGAGGCATATTAAAATACTCTCTGCAAGGTTCTTAGCAAGGACAAACATATTATAATTTTAGGTTGTTTCTCTTATTTTATTTCAACCCTAATTACATTTTTTAAAAAAAACACCTACATTTGTTTCAAGTCTGGTTGTTTTTTTGTTTTATAACACTTTTATTTTTAAAATCTATTTTATTTTTTTATTAATATATTTATTTTTAAAAGAAAAGGTTCATTTGACTTTCCCAGACAAAGCATATATTTGCTTCAAGCATGCACGCTATCACTCTAATTTTTGAACAAGCTTGGGTTTTTAGCTATGTTTAGGCTTGGATATTTATTTTAGGGTCATTGATGCTTTACATGGTTTTGACTTTTAACATTAATCAATGTGTTGATTTGTCTCATTTATTTGGTTTGATTTTTAACATGATAGTAGGTTAATTATGGTTTGCATGTCTTTATTAAATGAAATGAATAATATGATATTTGGTCAAATTCCATGACATATTATATTATTATTCCTTTTAAATCATTAATCTTAATATGTTTTGCTAAAAATGCATATGTCCAAATTAAAAGATAGTTTTCATGCGTATTTTTGTAAAAATAAAATAAATAAGTTTTCTTTATTTTTTTTCAAGAAAAATCAATTAATTGATTTCACAATTAGTTTGTAAATAGCCATTAAAATTTAACCTAAATTTAAAAATATAAAAGAAAAAAACACAAATTTTTTTTATTTTTAATATTAAGATTTATAAACTTATACATAAGACATATTTCAAGAGTTAAGAGAAACAAAAAATAATAAAAAAATATATATTATGGCTTTAAAATATTTAGGTTTGACTTCTAAAACTATGATTTATTTTACTAAGACATATATGCTTTAACGAATAAATATATCTATAATTAAAAAAAAAACAAAGTCTTACTACTAATCAAATAAATAAACAATGTAGTTTACCTTAAATAGAGTATATTAAGGGTGATATTGTCTTCCATATACATAACTAATTTCTTTATCTAAACTCTATAAATTAGTTAGGGTTTTTAGTGATCAAAATATTAGATGATAACTCCAAACCTTTAAATTGTAAAAGAACAAGGATTCCTTGATATTTCCACATCCAAATCCAATATAGAACAATGATCATTGCGATATCATATATGTACAACAAATATTATATTATTATTTCATTCACCAATATCAATGACTAGCTAGGTTATATATAACTAAATTTTAAATTCATTAAATGATACAATGACTTTTTTTTTTATTTAAAAGGCATAAGCATGTAGCACCACTCATGTTTGCCATGTGTATAACTTTTTTTTTCTTTGTTGTTTTTTAAATTTCATAATTTAATGTTGGGATTTTTCTTTTGATTTTTTTATCATATAATTAAATAAAAATAGTTTAAAAAATATTAAACTAAACCAATTATATATATGTATATATCCTTCAACTTTGAGTTTTTGTTATTTTTAATTAATTTTTTTTCAATATCATCTTTCAGCATTTAGTCTTATTGAATAGGTATTCATGATATATTTTGGCTTGAATTCCATAAGATTATTTTAGTCTTGAATTTAATTTTATGAGTATATATTTTTGTTGTTAATATATTTTTTTATGCTCAATTAATTTTTTATGATTTTTTTTATGAAATTATCATGATCTCATGATCTCAGGTGATGGGTATAATAGCTTATATAATTAAATCGAATTAATTTTAGTAGATTTAAATGTCATCATCTTAATTATGTTTAAATTGTCATTGAAATTTTCTTTTAAAAATCAAATCATGTTATTGTCATTCATCCGGGTTATTTTAAGACCTACATGTTCTGAGTTTTTTTCTTTAATTTTTTTATGTTAATTTTTTTTATTTGACCTACAATATGACATATAATGTAACCTAGTAGCATCCTAATTGAAATTGGTTTGTTACTGTGAAAAAAATAACTTGGACAATATTTTTCTGCATTGATCGTAGTAGGATACGTTGGATTTAAATTCAAAGAAAGTTTAATTTACATTTTAATATATAAATAAAATAAAATTTATTTAAATTAAAACTAATTAATAATGGAACCTAAATAATATATCAAACAACAAATTACAAAGATAAATTAAACATACGTATAAAAGCAAAATGAAAAAATTAAACAAGCTTGCCAACAAAAGGATATTAAAGACTTAAAAATATGAACAAATAAAATCATAATTACTTGTTGAAACACATATTAATCAATTCAATGGAAGGAAAATAATTGAAAAATAATACCTTTTTTTTGTTGATTTTAAATAAATAAACAAACAAAAACCTCCATATACAACCCTTGAAAGAGCAGAAGAATTTTTACGTTTCTGAACGTGGAACTGGGGGTTCAACATGACTTGGGATGGGATTGTCATCCTATCAAAATCAGAGACTAGCATGTGACTAAGAAACAGCAGCCGAAAATTATTACTATTTACTTCGTTAATGAAATGGTTTCCTTGGAAATGTACAGTTGTTACATGTGGCTAAGAAACAGCTGCCGAAATGTTCTTAAGTCCTAGTGGAGATTGGGGGCCCGGCCAAGTTGTCTGGCACCGCTTCATTTACTGTTCCCTGGACGGGGCCAGTCACCTAAACCCGCCGACCATCCCCCCCGGTGAATTCCCTTGATAGCCCTCTTCTTTTTCTTTCACATTTCTAACCTGGCTCCCTGTTTCTGACTAGTATTGTTTTGTTTGTACAAAACATTAGTGGTTATAATGGATACTCATTGATCATATGCTTTTACTTCGTTTATCTTTTACTTATTATTCATTGAATATAAAATTTAAATATATATATTTTATTCATGGATTTTGGTATTCATGGACCAAGTACTATGTATTATTTTAAAGAAAAATAAAAAAAGAACATACATATATTAAAATACAAACACACAAAAATATATAAATCTTGAAACAGTTTTGGATCAAATTTGATAGTATTTATATTAATAAAAAAACAGTAAAAAAATAAGTTTTCAAGAAAAAAATATGAATTGAAACAATGTTTGGACTTTTTTTCCCTTCAATCACAAATCACTTGGCCTTGCATGAGAGTAGAATAGTCTTTTTTACTAATGATAAAAAAAGTCATTTATAAATTGAACGTGGCATGAGAATCTTTGTATATTTTTTTAGTATAGTAAAATTATTTAATCTTTTTTAAAAATAAAAAATCCTAAGCATCAATCTAATAGCTTTATCTTTTTTTAAAAAAAAAATAACAGTAAAATGACTCATTTGATCTTAAAAGATAATTTTTTAAAAACTTATATCCAATAGCTTTCTTATCTTTTTACATTATTTTTTTTAGTAATAAAGTTGGTTAAGAGATTGTTTGGTAATTAATTTAATATAAATATTATTAAAAAAATATTGGTTGGTGCGTACAATACACTCATTAGAGCATGAGTTGTCTCTATATCTTTTAGTTGGCAAATGAAACACTACATGATGGTTAAATTATGACTTTTATGATTGTCTTTAAATCATATTGGCTTTCTCTTCATCCTAATATAACATGTGTTTCGAATAAATTTTTGATGTGACATATGCAACTCTCTCCCTCCCGTACTCCTCCTAGATTTCAATGTTGACCTTGTATGATATAAAAGTAACCTTTCAATCTATATTTTTGCACATGTTTTTTTTACTATTTATTTTATTTGAGATGATTTGTGAAATTTATTATTTTTTAAATTTTATTATTTTTAATTTTTTTATCTTTTAAATTTGATAATCATTTTTTAATTAATATTTGTTTTATATTAAGATTTTTTTTATAAAAATTTTATTTTTATTAATTTAATCTTTATTTTTGTTATTGTTGTTTGATTTTTTATATTAATTTTTTTCTTTGATTTAGTCCCCTATCAATTGGTTTCAGCTATTTTTTTATTATCAAACATGGTCATAATTCTTTTAATTGTTATTTATTTATTTATTTATCCATTTTTTATTGAATTTCATTTTCAATTTCATCCCTAAAATTTAATTTTGAATTATTTTTATATCAAATTTGGTCCCAAATTATATAATTTCTATTTATTTTGTTTTGGATCCCTTTTTATTGTTTTTTTTAATTTCACCCCCAATATTTTATGGTTAAGAATTTAAATATGTTATTTTTTAGTATTTGCATTCTACAGTGAACTCATGACAAGGGTCACAAATGTCATATATTAATACGGGTTGACTTTAGTTTTTTTAAGTTTTTTTTTAATTTGATATTTTTTAATTTAATCTTTCAATGTTTGGTCTTCATATTTTTTTCTTCACTTTTCTATTTACGGGACTATCTTAATCATATGTTCATGGTTATGAGGTTAACAATTTGGATTGACTAAAATCTATTTTTCATTGCTTTTTTTAAATTATTTTTTTTAATTTTACCATTTGATATTGGATTGTTTGATAATTAACTTTTATTTTTTTTATTTAACTTTCTTTCAATGAAGTTACCTAGTATCATAATCGGACCATAGATTTGATATGCTAATTAAGATGGACTTGGGTCGGTTATTTTTTTTTTCATTGCCAATTTTTTCCCGGTTATTATCATTTTTTTATGTTATCAAGATTACATGATTACATGAGCTTATTTAACCCAATCAAGTTAATGGATTGGATCATTTTTTTTTAGAGCTGTGCATCACCTTAGCATCTTTCCCTTACAATAAAAAAAGTTTGGGTTGGCTCACAGTGTAATGTAAGTCACTTATCTCTTCCTGACTATTTTTTATTATATAAAATAACTATTTTTTTTAAAAAAAAAAGAAAATTCACCTATTAAAATTAGTATCAATCATATTCAAGTTAAATTGTAATCTCTAATTCAAGAAATTAAGATGCTTTGCATTATAATTTGATTTGTTAATGTTAATATTTTAAATATTTTTGTTAAATAGATTGATTGATATGTTCATCCATTTATTTCTTTATTTTTTAATGATTATAATTAATTGAATTCTAATTGACCTATATTATTTACCACATATGAAAACTAAAATAATATGATTACATAGTATTTTTTATATTATTTAATCTAAATCAATAATTCAATACCAAATTAATGAATGATGATGATACTTATTTTTTTTCTTGTAAATGAAAATTGATATTTAAAACATAACTAATCTTATTTTATTTTGAGTATGAAAGATCTAAGTGTAATTAAATTCAATCTCAAATTAAAACTTGGATATTTAATTGTTGTGAATTAATTTTATTTAGAACCTAACTTATAATGTGGTGGGAACTACTTCTATAAAATAAAAGTTTATAAAAGGTAGGAATCTAAATTTGAAAACATAAGAAAGTAATGTTTGTTATGGAAAAACCATCATGTAGAAAAGAATAGAAGTCTAAGAAGAGAGATTGCAGAAATTAAAATGTGCATGAAGAATAAAAAAATATAAATCAAATGAAGAAATAAATAAAAACTCATTTGGGGTGTAAATAAATAGAGTCTCATATTAATACTTAAATCTAATTATATACATACTTATTTATATCAGATGAGAATATTACATGATAAATTATAATAAAAACTGAATTATATCATATTTCATTCCTAATAATTATATTAATTCCAATTAATTTATAATATTTATCTTAATCCTATTTTGAATAAGATTAAATCTTCTAATTAATTAAGTGAACTCTTGTTGTTGTGGTCGATCACTTTTTCTTGATCAGATACTCTTTTATATATATATATATATATATATATATATATATATATATATTAATCGTCAATCATCATATTTAATCAATTTCATGGATGATTTTAGCCTTTCCTTTCATATAATGAACAATAATTGTTCTTATTTGGTTAGCAAATGAATACTTATTTTTTCTATAAAAATATAACTCATATTATTGTATTTCTACATAGAGTGAAGGAATATTTCCTTGCAATATTAATATCGAAATCAATCAATTAAAATTTCAAACAAAGTATTTTCTAGTTTTTTCTTGAACAATTTTCTTGATTGTTTGTACTTAAACAAACAACTAATTTTTTTTAGAAAAGAATGAAGTTGTAAATTAATAATAGCCTAATTACCATGCTTGAAATACATACATTACAATTCTATAGTAATCTTACACTAGTGAACTCCAGGTTGATTTGTTAATTTTCTTAGAATATGGAGAATGTATTGAAAGATCCTGAAACTATTTGTGAAGGGAATTTAGATGTGCTTGAAGAATAAATAAATATAAATAAAAGTAAGGAAGAAACAAAAAAAAACCTCTAAGTAAAAACATAAATGAATTGCAAAAATTAAATGCGTGGCTGATATATTTTGTAGTAATTGGTACGACTTATTTATATTGTTATAATATATATTATATTTTCATATAAATATTTAATCATAATAGATTTATTTATTTCATATAATTAAGGTGATTATAATATAAATGTAATAATATTTTATTTATTTACTGAAAACCATATCAATCCTAACTAATCTGTAAATTAATAAATTTAATGTACTGAGAATTTCCACTTTGAATTGAACTAAGCTTGATGGTCGGTTACGCGAACTCTTATTGTCGTTGTCTATCACATTTCCTTGATCAATTTTACTAGCTCGGGCTCGACTTCAGCCTTTCCTTCCTTGGAGGACAATGATGAACAATAACTATTCCTATTTTTGATTGTCATATAAATATTTAATTTCGTTTACGCAAACATTACCTTAATATTTCGATTAGCACTGCACTCGGATCCAATGGATTTGCCCACATAAGAACATATGAGAGACTCGGAGTCCTTTAAAAGTTATTACTTGGAAGAAACCTCTCATCTCACATGTGCAATTGACAATTAGTCAATTGTCCCCACCTCCGTCGACAAAACAGTAACCGCCATCTCCTAATCCAGGTTTGGAAATCTCGGACTTAATTGGCGGTCCTCTATTTTTAATTACATTTTCACTGGTTTTCTATGTTCCCATCAATGGTGGTTGAGCTGTCCATCCTTTATTGGTAAGCACTTCGAGAATATCATTCCAGCTTTCTTGTAGCTAATATACGAGAGCTTAAGAGGCCTAATTTCCCCACATATATAGCATCCCTCCGTAGCTAGTTCTACCACCCAGCCACGTAAGTTTATTTTCTTTCAATTTATATCAGTATCTAGTTGGAGGGTGATTTAGGTAAGCTTCTTATAGACTTTTGTTTATAAATAAACAATATCTCTCGTCCATTTTACTTGAAAAACCCAACAAGCAAAACAGAGAAAGAGTGAAACACTTGTACACACAGAATAGGTAGTATAGAGATGGATAAGGAGAGGCTCACGGCTGAGATGGCCTTTAAGGACTCCTCCTCCGCCGTTATCAAGATTCGTCAGCATTTGCCGGACTTTCTACAGTCCGTTAAGCTCAAATACGTGAGGTTAGGTTATGGCTATTCGTGTAACCCTGCTACCATTCTCATGTTTCTCGTAATTGTACCTTTATTTATAGCCACACTTGTTCAGTTCACTGGTATAGAACTAGACCGGGTTTGTGAATTTTGGAGGACTCAGTCCCTTCATGAATTCGACGTGGCCACAAGACTTGCCGGTTCGGCCATTTTACTCTTCCTTCTAGCTGTCGTTTGGGCTAAACGGTCCAAGCCAGTCTATCTAGTCGACTTTGCATGTTACAAACCGGAAGACGAGCGTAAAATATCGGTGGATTCATTTTTAAAGATGACTGAAGATCTCGGGATTTTTGAGGACGAGACTCTTCGATTCCAGACACGTATATCAACCCGGTCTGGTCTTGGCGATGAAACATATCTTCCGAGAGGAATAACATCTAGACCACCGAATTTGTCCCTGGAAGAAGCCCGGGTCGAGGCCGAATCGGTCATGTTTGGTGCACTAGACGATCTTTTTAGCAAAACCGGAGTTAAACCAGGAGATATTGGTATCCTTATTGTGAATTGCAGCTTATTTAATCCCACACCGTCTCTATCTTCCATGATAGTGAATCACTACAAGCTTAGAACGGATATCAAGAGTTACAATCTCGGCGGCATGGGTTGCAGCGCCGGGCTTATCTCTATTGACCTTGCAAAAGACCTACTCAGAGCTAGCCCCAATACATATGCAGTTGTGGTAAGCACTGAAAACATCACTCTTAATTGGTATTTCGGTAATGATAGGTCAATGTTATTATGCAACTGCATTTTTCGCATGGGTGGTGCTGCTGTTCTTCTCTCAAACAAAGCACGAGATCGTGTCCGGTCCAAGTATCAGCTGGTCCACACTGTTCGGACCCACAAAGGAGCAGATGATAAAAACTACCGATGTGTTTATCAGAGAGAGGATGATAAAGGAAATATCGGGGTGTCCTTAGCTCGTGAATTAATGGCAGTAGCTGGTGATGCATTAAAAACGAATATCACCACATTGGGTCCTTTAGTTCTGCCTTTAAGTGAACAGTTTATGTTTTTTGTCTCACTTCTTAGAAGAAAACTGTTGAAAGCCAGAATCAAGCCTTATATACCTGATTTCAAGCTTGCATTCGAACATTTTTGCATCCATGCTGGAGGTAGAGCTGTTTTGGATGAGTTACAAAAGAATCTGCAACTCAGTGACTGGCACATGGAGCCATCAAGAATGAGTTTGTACAGGTTTGGTAACACATCAAGTAGTTCATTGTGGTATGAATTGGCTTACACTGAGGCAAAGGGTCGGGTTGTAGCCGGGGACCGGGTATGGCAGATTGCCTTCGGGTCGGGTTTCAAGTGCAACAGTGCTGTTTGGAGAGCACTGAGGGAGATTCCGGCGGGTGAGTCAAAGGGTAACCCGTGGAATGACTCGATTGACTGGTACCCGGTCAAGGTTCCCTCGGCCTGATTGCTTATGTGGTCTTGTATTACTGGATGTGACAGTCATTTGGGTGTGGATGTAGCAGTGGGAGTCATAGATTTTACTCTCTTGTTTTTTTTTTGACCTTTTTTGTCTTCTTTGTATCAGAGCACAGCGACATCGCTGTCATTTGTGATGTTATATGCAAATAATAGTGTAATATAATAAACGCCAAGATAATTTGATTGTAGTGTTCCAAAATTATTAGAAACTATAATTAGCCGGAACCTTTTCCAGTACGTATAATGATTGTTCTACTTCGGCATGTTTTCGTCTGGAATGTAGATAATGTATGATTCTAGCTGCTCCCTCCTTAGATTTAAATTCGCTGTGGCAAAAAAAAAAAAATCAAACTAATTTTTAGTCTTATGAAATTACTTAATTGGTTTCAATGAATTAAATAGTATAGAAGACTATATACACAAAATTTTGTGTATTAAAAATATACTAAAAATTGTACCAAAATTATAATAATAAATTTGATTATAAAAAAAAATGGAAACTTTTTTAAAATTCTTTTTAATTTTCTAATTAACAGTTAAAGTTGAATCTTGTTTCGAAAAGATATTCACACGAGTTTATAAACTTTAATCGTTTGAAATCTTAACTTAATATAATAAAAATAAAAATTATTCTCATGAGCTTTAAAACTTTAATTATGTGAAATTTTTAACTTGATTTGATTTAATAAAAATAAATAGTTGTCATATGAGTTTGAAAACTTTAACCATGTGAAGTCTTTAACTTGACTTGGTTTGATAAAGAAAAAGACTTTGATCATTTATTTTCTTGATTTGATTTAACAAAGAAAAAGACTTTGAACCCTTATTTTCTTGATTTTATAAAGAAAAAGACATTGATCCCTTATTTTTTTGATTTTATAAAGAAAAAGACATTGATCTTTTTTCTTTTTTCATGGACTTTAATTTCTTTAAAAGAACTTCTAAATATTAATGCTTGGACTTTAGTCTTTGCACATTGTCCTTATGTTTGATTTGATGGTTTAATTATCTATTTAGAGACATGTTAAACGTAATTTACATTAAATGTCTTTTATCTAAATGGTATTTTAAAAAACTTAATTTAAAAATTATTTAAAATACCCTTAGTTAGAAGGGCATTAAAGTAAGGAGAGTGAAATGTATTTGAACTAGGTTCTTAATTTAGTCTTATTCTTTTGGTTGTTGTTTATTTTGATTTTGATAATTTTTCATTGATTTTTTATTCAATTTTATCTCTCGTATTTTATTGATTGAGAATTTGACTTGGTGATTTTTTCTAGCTTATGACTTAGACCCCGAGTTTGGAAAAGTAGCTCTAGTTGACTTTGATTTTTTTTATCTTATCCTTTAATATTAGGTTAACTTGGATTAAGCTTCATTATTATTTTTTTCACTTTCCTTTCAATATGATTACCTCAATCCCGTGTCTTAAGCCACGAGCTTGGTAGGTTGACCTATGATTTTTTTTAATATTTTTTTTAAATTAATATTTTTTTTAATTTTTCCCTTTAATAACGGGTTGATTTGAGAATTAAGTTTCATAATTTATTTTATTTTATTTTTTATAGGATTATCCTTATCTCTCGACCAAGTTGGAAATTTGGTATGCTGACTCAAGTAGACTTGGGGTTTTTTATTTTGTTATTTTTTGAAATTACTTTTTTTCAATTTCACGCTTTAACATTTGATTTGCTGATAAATTTATTTTTTTTCTATGAGATTTTCTTGTTCTCATTTATTTTTTTTCTTTGTTACCAAATAAGATCATGAAGACCTTTTAAGTATATTAGAAGAGTATATTTTTACAATACTAGCAAACATTTATTTTTTTAATTAATCATTTTTTTTTGTTTAGTTTTGTTTATTTATTGTCACTAATTTTTAAAAATATATTATTAAATTAACTAAGCTTATTGAACTCAATCAAGTTTTTGACTCAACTCTTTGATTTTTCTTACTTCTCTAAAAATGTCAACATCATCGAAGCATTTTTTTTTCGCGGTAGAAAAAGTTTTGGCCCTACCCTTTCATCAATTTTTTAGTTTTTTTTATTGATTTTTTTTTATTTTATCATTCAATATTTGATTTGCTGAGAATTGAGCTTTATATTTTTCTTTTTTATTTTTATTTATATGGAGTTATCATGTTCTTATTTAATTTTTTTTATTATTAAATAGAATCATGAAGATCTTTTAAGAATATTAAAAGGATATCTTTCCATAATATTTGCAAGCATTCATTTTTGTACGGTTAATTATTGTCAAAAAATTTTATTTGGTTTGGTTTGGTTTATTTATTGTTATTTTTTTAATAATATTATTAAATTAACATAACTTATTGAACTCAATTAAATCAATGACTCGTTAGTTTTTCTTCTTTAAGAACAATTGCATCACCTAAGTTAGGAAATAGTTGGCTTGATTCTTATCATTATTTTTTTATCTTGTTTTAAATTGGTTTTCTTTTTCAATTATATCCTTCAATATTTGATTTGTTATGAATTTTTTTTTATATTATCACATTTTCATTTAAGTTTTGTTTTGATATAAAAAAAAATATAAAGACCATTTAAGAATATTAAGAGGACAAATTTTCATAATTTGGCAAGTATTCAATTTTTTTAGTTGGTCATTGTTAAAAAAATTTGTTTGTTTTGGTTTATTTATTATCATTGTTTTTTTAATCATATTACTAAATTAACCAACCTTACTTAACACAATTGAGTCAATGACTCAAAACTCATATTTTTCTTATTTTTAAAAAAATACTAGCATTGTTTAAGCATCATTTTTATTTTTTTAATATTAAGCTAAATTTGATTTGACCTGCTTTATTGGTTTATTTGCTTTTTTTCAATTTTTTCCTTCAAAATTTAATTGGATAAGAATTGAACTTCTAAGTTTTTTTTTTTTTTGCTTTTCATAGAGTTATCTTATTCTCATTTAATTTTTAATTTGTTATCAAATACTATCATGATAACCTTCTATGGATATTGGGAGAGTATCCTTTTATAATATTAAGAAACATTAATTTTTTATGTTAATCATTGTCATTTTTCTTTATTTGGTTTGGTTTATATATTGTCGTTATCTCTTGTTAATTATATTATTAAATTAATTGAGTTTATTAAACCTAATCAAGTCAATATACCGAGTCTTAAACTTTTATTACTTCTTCAAAAATACTAGCATTACTTGAATATTATTAATTTTTTAATTTTATCCTTTAATATTTATTTTTTTTAGGAAATAAGCTTGATATTATTTTGTTTTTTTATTTTTCTTCTATAGGTTATCATGTTCTCATTTAAGTTTTGCTTTGTTATTAAATAAAATCAAAGAGACGTTTAAATAATAGTGGGAGCATATCAATCCATAATATTAACAAGTGTTAATTTTATATAGTTAATCATTGTAAAAAAAAATTATGTTTAGTTATTGTTGTTTTTTTTTAATCATATTATTAAATTAATCAATCTTATTGATCTTAGTTAAGTTAATGACCTGAGTCTTGGATTTCTCTTACTTAATTAAAAATGCTAGCATCTTCTAAACATTATTTTTATGTTATGAAATATTTGGCCTAGCCTACTTCATTGATTTTTTTTGTTCTTTTTTAAAATTAATTTTCTTTTTCAATTTTGTTGTTAAACATTTGATTTGCTGGAAATTGAGCTTTGAATTTTTTCTTGTTTTCATTTTACTTTCTATGAGGTTATCACATTCTCATTTAATTCTTGTTTTCATATCAAATAGATTTATGAAAAACTTTTAAGAATATTTGCAAGCATTTACTTTCTGCAATTAATTATTGTCATTTTTTTGTTTGTTTTAGTTTATTTATTGTCGTTATCTTTTTTTAATCATATTATTAAATTAACCAAACTTATTAAGCCCAGTTGAGCAAATGACTTAAATATCAGAGTTTTCTTACTTCTTTAAAAATACTAGTGTTACCTAAGCATTATTTTTCACTTTAGAAAAAATTTGGTCTACTATGCAACACAGCCACCAATCTAGTTTAATGACTATATATAATGTATCATACACTGTAAAGAAATAAGTTAAGGATTCTTGAACTCTAACCTAAAAATTAAGAACATAAATTATAGATAAATAAACTAGGGTTTTTCAAGCCCTAAATTGTAGAGAAAATTTTGAATTGAAATGTAATTTAAATAATATCTTTTTAATCCCTTTTAAAAAATAAACTAGACAATCATATTTATACTAATTTCAAACCTAAATCTTAATAAAAAAGAGTTTTTATTGAAAGTTACTTGGCTAAATAGTACAGCTAGCATTGAGATATCTAAACCCAATAAAAAAATAAAATAATTAAATGAAATAAAAAAACCTAGAATACTTGTTGGACCTAATTTAGTCATGAAAATAACCATATATGATTATAGCCAACTAATGTTCTATAGAATTAGGTCAATAGAATATGTTAAAAAACTTTAAGTTGAATTAAAAGTTATGTTTTTTTGTTTTGAAAAGCTTATTTGATGTGTTTGAACCTCTTTTTGAACTCGGACATTGATAATGCCTCATACCAGGCTTCCTCAAAAACTCATTCTCATATTAACAATTAAAATTGAACTCTTTCATACCATATCATATGAATAGATACTTTGAATATATCAATGTAATTAACCTATTTAGATACTAAATATTTTTTTCAGTAACACTTCAAACAAATCAATCCTTTTAACCTCTTTTTTTTTCTTTTTCTTTTTTGTATTAGTCTTTCCTAATATTTCAAGAAAAGAAGAATTTTTTTTCCTCTTTGATATCAACTTCATCCTTCTAAATAATTTCAACAACTCATTCAGATTCTTTAATGGAAAGAACTTATGATAAATCAACTAGTTTTATTAATATTAAAAGATCAATTGTCTTTTGTATTTTGATTTTTCATGTGACAATCCTTCAATAATAGTGATATTTTTTTCTCTTCCACTTATTTGGAAAAAGACAACAACTAATTTAACATTAGCCACATTAGTCATTAAAGCCAAAACATTAGGTGTCTTTTACATAAAAAATAAAATATTTTTCCAAACTCATCATCAAATAGAATATCGAATACAAAACTATCATCAATCATCTTAACCTCAACTACCTTTTTATCTTTTGTTTCTCCTTTTTAGTTAGCGAACGGGGTTAATTAACTTGTTATTTGAAAATGTTGAGTAGAATGCAACTAATAAAAATTTAATACCTTATATACTCAATATAAAATTTCTTTCTTGGCATCTTATACAAACTCCAAAGTTAATAATTTTCTCATAGTTAGCCATGATAGATTCACATTCTTGCAAACACAAACTCTATCTTTTAGAACATCATGCCATTAATCTTCAACACCGTAATTAAGTTTATGTTTTGTAAATCCTACCTTTTTGATATTAAAGGATTTTCTTTAATTGAAATTATGCTCCCACCTCTTACAACCATCTAATAAACTTTTTTATTTAAGAAAATTCCCATCAAAGAAAGGAATTTGATAAAAACTAAGAACATATCTACAAAAAGATTGGTTATAGGTACAGTCTCTAGTTCTTTACCTATTTTAAACACCACCCTCTGTATACTCATGGTGCCTATATGGGTTTATAGGAATAGATTAGGAGTTTGGTTTCCCCCGAGATAAGTCTCTAAGTAGTTGAGCTAACCAATCAAATTCATATCATAGGATTTTTTGTGCTAACTTTTCAACCCTCACAATGCTTTAAATAGCCTTCAATCCTTCACCACTAAATGAGAAGATGTTGTTAATGTTTCCATCCATCAAACATGATAGGTTTTTTGAAACACATATGCACAGTGAAAAACATATCTTTAAAAAAATTAAGAATTTTAAGATCTTGTTAGACAAATCTAGAGTTATTTAGGGTTTATATGAAGATTATCTAAATACTAGTTATTTCTTTTAGCTTTCAATGATTGCTTCAGAGCTAATTTGTTGTAACTATAAATCATCCAAGTATCTGGTCTCAAATGGTAAATCCTCATGAACGAGTGGTAAGAAATCTCCTAAAGCCTTTTAGGAGGGAGAGATTGTCTTTGAGTGTTGACTCTTTTTTTTATATATTTTTTCAAACGTTCCATATTGTATTACTAATTGTGTGTTATCTACAAAATAAGAGGCATAACATTTTTTTTATAGAAAAATTTAAAAACCCTATAAATAACAAATATATACCCCTTAAATAATATCACATATATTATTTCAAGATGATTTTAGAAATTTATCCAATCCAATCCCTATTTGATTTTTCTAGGTCTAAAACTCTATATCAATTACATTCTAGTCCTCAATTTCTAAAACTTATTTACAATTAAGTCACACTTAATTAATCATTCTATTTTAATTTTGGACTAATAGTTCTCACATGTGTAACCCATTAGGTTTTCTAATAAGTTGATTCAAATATAAATCATAATCCTAAGTAAAATAGGATTAAACAAATTACTTTATTATCAATTCAACAATTGATTGATTTATATTTGAAGATAAAATACAATAACTAGCAACCTATCAAGATCCCCTAAATATTAAAAAAGTCATAGGTGGTTTGATTTAACATTTTAATAATTAATTTCTCAACATAATTATTATTCATTCTTCAATAATATTTTGATTTAAACATTATAGCATGGAGTGTGTCTACTCTATCAAATTATTTTTGTTCTTAACATCATAGTTATTAATTATTTGAATAAGATTCAAAACTCTTTTTATATCTCATTTCATCTTACGCAAAGATTTACAATTAATACTATTTAAAAATAGATAGAATATTTTTTCTAATTCACTTAGAATGATGAAGACATCTATTGATTACTTTAATACTTTTACATATTTTATGTTATACTCAATATCTGTCTATTTGTTACCCTTGATTAAGACAGTATATAAAAGTATCAAAGTATAACATTCCCTATATAAGATAATTTAGTGATATCAAGTTTAAAGTTTACTTATAAAACTATTATATGAGCATTTTCAAAAACATGAATAATCTCTATATATAGAGTTTTTATTTGGGTTAGTTCAATGTTATATGTCATTTGACAAGCATACAAACACCTATATATTAATTTTAAATATCCCTCATATATCAACTTGTGAAAATAGCTACTTCTTCACATTAAAAAAAAAGAATAAGATATGTTTTAGTCTTGACGGCTTTAATTAATATTCAATCTTAATAGAGTATTAACCAAGAATATTTAGGAATGATATTTTGAAGCAATAGAAATCTCATAATTAAAACAACTTTATAATACTTTTTGCAAAGCATTTTTATCCCAAGAATTTAATCTGTGCTCTATATTTATTAATCAAATATTTGATGAATATTGAGATAAATAAAATTTTTATTAAAATTAATTGTGTTGATATGAACAAAATTAAATATTAAATGAATATTGAAGATAAATAAAATCTTTATTAAAATTAATTATGTTGACATGAACAAAGTCAATGCACTAATAAAATAGACCAACATGCTCTAATATAAATTAACACGACTTATAGAAATAAGAAAAAAGCTATTATTCCTCAAGTTCTAAATATCATAGTTCTAAACTGAAAAAAAAATTGTTTAATTTATTTTAAAAAATAAACTAAACAACTCTATTTATTTATGTTAATACAAAGCCTAAATCCGTATTGTTATTGAAAGTTGCAGGCCTAATTGCATTCAACTAATATTAGAATTCTTAAACTAAATAAGGAAAATAAGAAAAAAAAATTAATAACAATTTTTGAACTTTGAGAATGAAAATGACCTTAGCTTAGCTAATTTTTATAGAAATTAACTTATAAAATGCACTTTTATAATCTGATTAAATACTCAAATTAAAAATTAAGTCTAACTTCGTTATAAAACTCATTTGACACATCCAATTTTTTCTAGGATTTAGACTTTTAACACAAATCCCACGTCAATATAAAAAGTTGATAATTTAAAGTATTCTATCAAATGACAAGAAAAAATGTAGAATATAAAGAATTGGGAGAAAATACAGTGGATGATACAATCTTTTAATAGTTATCAACAATATGGTGTTTCGTATTTTTGAAACTACTGCAACCTAAAAGTAAAATGCATTATATAAATAAATAAGATATAAAATGTGTATAACTAAGCAATAGTATTTGACGTTTCTAATTAAAATAGGATGTTCAATCATACATAAAAATATGAAAATATTAAATATTGTGTTAGTAAAAAACAGTAGTAAACTAAAGGCATTAGATGTGAGGGTAAAAAAAATAGTGATACCTAGGAGGAGCGTAAATGAGCTGCGAATTCGCGTGGAAGATTTTGCACTATTTTTTAGATTTGTGCACTAATTTTTAGGAAAAATTGATTTTATGGGATGTGAATTTTCAAAAACACTAATTAGTGCACAAATCTGATTATTCCAGAAAGGAGAAAATACAGGACGAACCGAAAATTAATTTATGTGACTAAGGAAATTTTGTAGTGTTTTGTCTGCAATTTAGAGTGCCTGTGATTCCATAGTCCAAAACTTGGATCCGCTTTTGCCCTGCAACACACTTGGAGATCAAGGTCTGCATTAGCTCTAGTTTGCATGTCGTTATGATTATTAGGTTTGTTTTTGTGTTTTAAAATATTTTTAAAAAATTTTATTTTTATTTTTTTTATATTTTTTATATTAATAATTTTATATGTTTTTAGATTATTTTAATGTATTGATATAAAAAATATATTAAAAAATTATTTTAATATATTAAAAATACTTTAAAAAACAACAACAATCATAATTTTAAACCCTTCATAAAACTCATCTATATGCAAACAAATCAAATGACAATATTTGAGATCATGACAATATTGACCATATTTTATATTATGATCTAATTATTTTTTAAATTATTTTTATTTAAAATTATATCAAAACAATTTTAAATTATAAAAAATAAAACTAATATTAAAAATATTTTTTAAATGTAAAGACAAAACAAAAATGGGCAAGTGTAGGTTTTGTGGGCGATGCAGCCAGTTTTGGACTTGTTAGGACCATTTTTTCAAGTGGTCCGAAAAATGTCTGAAACTCTAGCCACTACGAATAGGCCCAGATTTTCGGGAGTTTAAAGACTCGCAAAAACCTATTAACACGTGATCTATCGATAACGCCCAAAAACATCATGTGGTGGGCGACGTCCCCAGCTCAACCAAGACCATTCTTCCCTCTCCTCCCAGGACCCGCCAAATCGGTGAAAACCCTCACCTTCTCAGCCAAAGCTCAGCCTCCCAGCCACCAGCCTTCCCCAACATCGAAACACCAACAACAGCAAGGGGAAGGTAGAAGAGCAAAGGAACTTAGTGGGTTCGATGTGCTTTGGGCTATGCAAAGAGCAACTGCCGAGAAAAACAAAGTGAGCGGTGGTGGTGGTAAAAGGAATAATAAGAAGAATAATAAGACGAGAAAGGGTTTTGTCTCTGGGGGGATCCAGAGAGAAGAGAATAGCGTGGAGTTCAGTAATGTGAAGCCTTTGTGCATAAAGAATGATTGGGATGTTAGATTGGATGAGTTGGAAAAGCGTCTTCAGGAGCTCTCTGACACAAACTGAAGAAGATTGAGGCTTGCGGTTTCTGTGCCTTGTAAATGATTGTTTGTAATTGATCATCCTTTTCTTAACCCTTGCTGTGGATCCCCCCCCCCCCCCCCCCCCCGACCCCGATGTTACACAAATATATAAATATTTGGACTTGAATTCACAGACCATGCCAGAGGTTTAAAAGAAAGAAAAAAAAGTATTTTTTAATGTTCTTTTTGGTTGCTGAGAAAATTTGTAATTCATAATTCATGTTAGAGTTTTCATTTATTATTTACTTCTATGATTAGCATTGCCGCATTTGCTGGAATTACAGGCTTTTGTTGGGATTGTGATGCTGCTTTGTTCATATTGTCATAAACTCACGTTTTAGCATTTGCTAAGATGAGGGAAGGATAGTCGGAGATTTCTGTTTGCTCATCTAGGTTTGCTCAATCTAGTGCTTAGGAATGCCAAAGGTTTTCTTTTTTCCTTAATTTGTTATGTTTTGTTTTAATGTCTCTTTCTTATCTGGCGTTTGTACGGCCATGATTCTTGTTGGTGCATAATTACAAACGTTAAAAGCCCTGAGGAGACCATTCTGATTGAGATTATAGTTCCTATTAAAATATGTACATGTCGGAAAAGCTAGGAGTCTCTTTGTGCGTTGTGTTTTCTTATGATATTATCAATTCAGGTTATTTCGCGAACGTATAATGCTCGATAGCTTGCCGGTAAAGCCCACGGAGTTCATTGGCAATGTTGCTCTTGGTATTTTCGACATCCAGTCTCAAGTTGCATTCGATCAGCTCAAATCCTCTCGTTGATTTTGACTGATTGAAATTGTTGGTCTTGTTTAGAGTGGCTTGGCCAATAGATGCCATAATTGTCTTGTTCTTTTTCCTGTTAAACTTGTAGTGTTAGCACGCCAGACCACTGTCAAGTTGGAGAATGTCTGTTAGTGTTTGCTTCTATACTGCCAGATCTATCTGAACTGCCATGCTTTGCCCTGGTCCGCACATCATGTATCCAGCAGCATCCATGGTACATTCAGCTTCAGTGTATGACACATGGATTAAGCGTGTTGCATGTATTTGCACTTCCACCGTGGAAGATTCAATGTTCAGATAGATTACGACACAGATAAGCTTGCCGCAGAATTGGTTCTGCAAGCACTACGATTCTCTTTTCTAGAGATTGGGCATCAAGATGTTTGCAAGGGCTAAATTGAGTCAATGATTGCCATTTCGCTAAAACTGCAGCAGTCGACTTCAGAACTTGTGGCAGATCTGGATAGGTCAACTTAGAAACTCGTTTTATAGCAATAAGAATTTAATAGGGAAAGATGTGGCAGGAGTCGGTTTCTCCGTTCACAATTTCTACTCTTCAACTCTAGAATTGTTTGGCTTGTCATGCACCTCGCGACTTCGCACAGCTTTAGTTCCTTAAAGTTAGAGCCTGTTCAATGTCATGAACTTCTGTGCTCTCCATAAAACGATGAGAATTTTCAACTCCACGAGGAGATTTGAGGATAGGAGAGGATTGGTCCAATTTTGCACCCCAAGACTCGTTAAGGCTTGTGAACTAGAAAATTTTAACTTTTTTCAGGCTCCAGTCCTATTACCAGTTAAGGATCCAACATTAAACTTTCCAAACCAGGTGCAATTTGTGAAATGGAATGCCTGTCATGCCACGCTTCAATGTTGTCCACACAAACTATCCCCAACAAAACTTCATATTGGCACAAGCAACCGCAGCTCTCATATTATAGCCCTTAGCTGTCACATCAATGCGCCTTGATGACAATCAGCCATGTGCTTATGCTGCTGCTTCCTTCAATTTGGGAGGTTGCTTTCGGTAAGCACAGGACAGACAACCAAAAGCCATAGTGAAAAAACCCAGTAAAATCCACATCATCTTTGTGACGTTTCATGATCCTTTTGAGCTCATTTATCCTACAGATGAAATAGGCAGAAATGATATGATACAGACTTGACCTAACAGCAACCAGGAATTTCTAGAAACAGAAAAATGAATTTCAAAATGATATATCTCTTACAAACGATATATCTCTTACAAACCAGAGAAATGATAAATCTCTTAGTTCTTCCAATTTAAAGTGGTTCTATTTCAGCAAAAAAAAAATCATTGAACAAGGACACTTGCAAACGAGTAGAGTTTCAGCATGGAAAAATCCACTTTTTAGGAACGCTAGCATTACCAAGCATTGTTAAGTATGCAACATCATGGCAGTAAAAATGAATTTCAAAAACCAAAGCATTGTGTTAATAGTTTACACAAATGAACACCACGGAAAAATTCCATTCCTAGGTCACATGCTGAAATATCCAAAGTAGAAACTCTCCAACTAGTTGCCCCATTTCAGGCAAGCTACTCAGAAGCACAGACTGATCACCACGAGCATCCATTGATTCATGCCTCGATATTGTAATCCACTCAGATTCCAATATAAAACCCAAATAGAATAAGATCAACTGTTATTATTGACAATAAATGTTAGCATATCTAACTTCTCTTTAATTTTTTTCACTCAATTATTGATTAATCTCGTAGATCCAATGTCAATAATTTTCATAAGAGTTAGCGAAGAGATCCCTTACCTTCCTTCAGCAAGTTTGACATAAAAAGATCTAAGCACAGACTGATCACCAAGAGCGTCCATTGATTCATGCCTCGATATTGTAATCCACTCAGATTCCAATATAAAACCCAAATAGAATAAGATCAACTGTTATTATAAGATCAACTGTTATTATTGACAATAAATGTTAGCATTACTAACTTCTCGTTAACTTTTTTCACTCAACTATTGATTAATCTCGTAGATTCAATGTCAATAATTTTCATAAGAGTTGGCAAAGAGATCCCTTACCTTCCTTCAGCAAGTTTGACATAAAAAGATCTACTTTAGGAAAGAAGAAAAATTTTTGAGGATAAAAAAAGATAGATAATGCAGGACAGGAGTATAAAGAATCCTCCAAATGTAAAGAGCAAGGTAAGCATGAGTGGACTCTTGCATACAAGTTTTACGAGTTCCTATTATCCTCATTTGTATTGCACTTTTGAGAGATAGATGCATAAATTATTTAGCAAGACAGGACAAGATCTCCAATAAATTACTTAGTGATAGCCATTTTAGTAAACAAAAGATAAAAATTCTGAACATCTAAGGACTCAGCTTCTTCCAACGACTTCTGGCATTTACCTGGCCAGCAGCAGCAGGAGAATGATCAGGAGGCATGCCCTTTGGATCAGCCCAGCTAACAGTGGGGGTATGGCCATCAAGCTTAAAATTAGCATTTAACATTTTCTGCCTTGAATAATCAGCACAAGCATTATTGTAATACAATATAAAAGCAAAACCAGGGTTGCGAGTTGGAGTTTGAAGATCCTGAAATTAAGATGAAAATAGCATTAGCAAGGCAAGCAGTCATATCTACTTGAGAGATGAGAGAACTGTTCAGCTCCAATTCCACCTTTATGAGCTAAAGAACTTCCATCCCGGGACCAACCTCTTCAATGATTTTTCTAAACTCATCCACTGTCAAGTTCTTTGGAACATTACCAATAAACAATCTATTTTTTGTTTCAGATATTGAACATCTTAAGGTTTTTCCCTGCAGGCATGGCTACAAAGTTAGTTTAAAATTTTAAAAAAAAATGAAAATAAAGATTAAGGACATCATGCAAGCGAATTACTGCACCGAATTATGACTACCTTGTAGTCTTTACTACGAAGCTCTTCAATGGCTTTTCGAGCAACCTCCTTTGATTTGAATGCTACAAAAGCAAAACCCTTGCTTTCACCAGTGTCCTTATCTTTCATTAGCCTTATCTGAAACATGTTAAGATAAATCCACATTAAGAATGCCAAAACAAAAAACCAATAGATCTTGTGTACAAATCAAAAAATTATGACCTCAAAAATTTCAACTATCGTTTCAGAGATCCCTCAATTCATCTTCGATTACATCCTTTGGAAGTCCACCAATGAAAACTTCAGAACCGTGAGGAGGAAGAGAAAGTAGTTGAGCATGCTTATCCTTTTCCTGTTTTTTAACCGAAGCAGTGGGCTTTTGTTCATCCTCCACAGGTTCAGCGTTGGGAAGGCTTCTATCTGCTTCTGGAGATTGATCTTTCTGACTGCCCTCAGGCTTTGAGTTTTCATACTCCTCTTCAACATTTTCTTCAGCATGTGCATCTCCAACATCATCTTCTCCACCCTCATCTAGTTGATCTTGAACATCATCTTCTATCTCTTCCATATAATTGTCTTCTTCAAAATCCACTCGTTCCTCAATTTCTGTGCCCTCTGCCATGACTTTTTCACACACCAGGTCTTATCATCTAACAACTGCAGTTAAATTGCCCCTAAATTAACTGCAAGTTTAAGGAGTCATCATGGAAAACGTGTGGAACCTGCAAGAATGTGCATAATGCACAAAAAATTGATATGGGCTGGTTCCAAATGGGAATGTAAGAGTGACATGCAGAGTTGGAAAAACCCTCCATGTCCAGAATAGAGCTGGGAAGCTACAGAAATGTAGGGCCAAGCAACTAGCAATAAAAAAAATTTGTTATAGTATTTGTGGTCGCTAGAGCATGTTTTAACATTTGTGGAGTGGTTATAGCATTTTTGGAGGTGGTTATAGCACCCATGGAGTAGTTAAGTATTTGCAGAGCATGTTATAGTGTTTGTGGAGTGTGATGGACAGCGCAACTATAGTTGTCTTGCTCCAAGTTCAACTAGGAACCAAAGAAGAAAGGGAAAATGAAATAAAAAACCCAATTGTCCTTTGCAATCGATCCTGACAAAGACAAAAACAGGAACAGAAAAACCACTCAGCTTCCATAGGTAGCATTGCCATTGCTTGGCTGAATTTAAGTTAAAATCTGCACTTTTCTTTTATCAGGAAGTGTACAAGATTTTGAATCCAAACACAAATTAAATAAGCAAACTTTTAAATCAGTAAGCAGATAAACTAAGTCTTATTCCATCTCAACTTGGTCAACAGTTCAAGGGTGGTCCAAAAAATTTCACACACCAAAACACATAACCAGTTCAAAAATGTTACTCTGGCGACGAAAAAAATCCCCAAAACAGCCAGAAATCAAAGAGAAATAGCAAGACTTTAGAACGACAGTGAGGATAGCAATTAAACCCTAAACCCTACTTAATACAAATCTAAAAATTGACTTGGACTAAATCAGCCAAACCCTCAATTGAAATTAAAGATAGAACCTAGCAGATTCCAAACCAATGAGCAAAAAAAAACCCTTAAAAACAAAATCGTCGAATTCAAGCAAAGCGTTAAACAAAAGAAACGAGATTTGCTGCAGAGAGATCGAGAGAAAAAAATTAGACAAAAGGAATAAACATTAGCAACGTACCAGTGACTGTTTTTTTTCTTTATCTTGTTTTTTCCCCTCTCTGTTTCTCCCTGTTTATTTCCTTCTTCGCGGTAGTTATCCGAGGGAATCAATCAGAGTGGGTGACACTCTCTCTCCCCACCGTAAGTTGGAAACAGATTTTTATCTGCTGTGACGGAGTACTGTAATAACAGTGAAGATGCCTCCGAATTCATGACACGACATCTTGCTTCGAGGAATTTCTCTCATGAGAAGACTATAATACCCTCCAAGCATTATTGCACGTGACTGGGTCTGGGATGCGGCTAATCTAAATGCTCTACAAAATTGTTTTGTTTTATTTTTTAATTAAAATTCTGTTAATTTATTAGAAAGTAATTTTTTAAAAAATAACTTATTTTTTTATATTTAGTAGTTTAATAAAAAATAAGTTAGGAAACAGTTTCAAGTGTTTAGTTATGTCATGAAAAATAAATTGAAAAATAACTTATTAATATTTTACTTTTTTCAAATTTATTAAAATAATAAGAAACAAATCTTACAAATTAAATAGTTAAATAAGAATAAAATTAAAAAATAATTATAAATTATCTCAAATAAAATAAATCATAATCAAAATAATCAAAATTAAATCTAAAAAAATAAAAATAAAATAAAAGATGAAGAAATTAAAATTATAATAATCAACATTTCATAAATTATTTTAAATAAAATAAGTAATAATCAAAAGGATAAGGACCAAATTTGATAAATAAAAAAATGACAAGAAAAAAGTAAATAGCAATTATAAAAATAAAGACCAAAGTTAATATAAAAATTAAATTTTAAGAGATAAAATAGAAAAATAAATATTCAAAACAAAATATATAAAGCAGTTAAAAGTTTAAGGATCAAGTTTGATATAATTATCAAATAATGACATTTCTATATTTTTATAATTTTTAAAAAATATTTTCAGACCAAATTTTCCAGGAAAACACTTTTCTAAAAATCAAGTCAAATTTTTTTTTAATTGGAAATCATTTTTTTTTGAACAACTTTTCTAATGGAAACAAATATAAAAAAGTTTGAAAAGTAATTTTTCGAAAACTATTTTTTAAAAAATAAACACAACAAAAAAAAACATTTTTTCTGAAAATTAAACTAAATTTATTTTTACTGAAAAATATTTTTCTTTGGTTGAAAAATATTTTTTATTAATCATAAAATATGTTTCATTGATCAACTTTTTTAATAATAAATAAATATAAAAAAATTAAAAATTATTTTTTAAAAAATCAACATGTCTCAAAAAAAAAATATTTTGCTAAAACCAGAATCCAAGGTAATTATGTTATTAAGATAAGACAAGCAGTTTGAATTAAGAGGGGGGGCTTTTTAAAATAATATGCATAAAATAAGTTAATTAGTTTAACATTTAACCTAAATTATGACTCGATTTGGGTTTAATAATTTTTTTAAAAAAATATTTTTTATTTAATAAAATTATTATAACAATAAACATTGGATAAAAGGAAAACAACAAAATCAAACTATTAAAGAAAATGCATTTATTGAAGCTAAACTTAATTTCATTATCAATGCATTTTTTAATTGTGTAAACAAAAGCATGTTTATTGATTATAAGCATTATTTTTTAAATCAAATTCTATAATGATATCAAAAATATTAAAATAGTGTCTTAATATTTTTTAATGAGATTAGAGTTTTTATGGTTATATCTGTAATAAATTTGTAATAAATTTTTAATAGTTACATATGATGTTAATATGGAATAAATCATATGAAAAATTGCACATAAATATTCAATAAGAATTAATTATTATTATTATTGTTATCTTTTATATGGTTTTCATGAATTAATTATTTTTTGAATTTTTTTCATATAGTAACATAAAAATATTGAAGACATTATCTTTATTATTTTTGTTTGAAACTTCATTTAGATTATAGTAAGTTTTTTTACTTGAAAAGGCATGCTACTATTAAAAAAAACTGTATTTTCTTCCGAAAATAAATTTAATAAGAAAATGAGAGTTTTGCTACAAATTTTCTTATATGCTTAATTTAAATTATAGAGATTCTTATAAACTTTAAGAAATCTTGGATCTTCTCACATCAAGGCTAGTCCGAGTCCAAAAAATGAGAGCGGGTCCTAACAGGCTTAACCCAAACCAATCATTAAAATATTCTGGGCTAGGTCTCTCAAGCTCATACCCCATCAACAGCATGACTGCAAAAGGCGTCCATGTATATATGTATACATACAATGAGTATATCGTGGAGAATCGAATTATAGGGTGGACTGATAATAATTTTATTAGATAATATTTTTTAACATATACTCTTTTCACATGAAATATGAAATATTAATGTATTTAAAATTAATGATTTAAACTTTTACAAATTCAAAACATTTATCTCATATTTAAAAAAATTATAAAAATTGCTTGCAACTTGTATAAATTAAAAAGTTAAAATTAAACAAATAAAATATCAAAACATTTAGAAAAGAGAAACTTTGTACCAATTAGCTTCAAGTTTAAATAATATATAAGGACTTGATTTAATAATTTTTTTATTAAAATTATTAATTTTTGCTTTTTTTCTTAGGATTCGAAGAAACCTTATATTTCAAAAAATATATTTTATAAGTCTAGATAAGCAAGTAAAGTTGTAACTATCTTATATTCTTGTAAAAGATATAAATCCTGATTCAAATTCGAAACTTGTTGTACTGTTCTCAAGTTCTTTACCATCATACTAAATTGTATAAACTAATATCAAATTAATTTATCTGATTTAATTTTTTATATTTAATTAATAAATGTTTTTAAAAAGGTCTTTATATGTGTTTATGTACATCCCAGTAAACAAAACTTATGTCGTTATAAGTTTAAGATTTACACTACTTTATTAAATTTACATATAATATAATTTTAAACTTGTATGCAACATAAACTGTGCTCGCATAAAAATTAAACTATACCATTTTATGCAATCAATTCCAACACTGGTGTTGGATGTTCACGGTAAAGTAGCAGTCAAACGTAAGGCTTTGACGGTGTACCGGTGTTCAGTAGCTCTTGATTTTGAGTTTAGAGACCCATCAATCCATCTGCTGGTGACAGACCCATAGCCTCTCATCGTTACTGCTCCGGAGTGCTAACATGCTCACAAACCCTTGCTTCTTGATAAATTTTCCCTGGTCTGCATAGATAGCCCTTGCTTGGTGCGCAATGAATGTCTTGGGAGCATATACACAATCCTTCAAGTGCACAGCCCTCTTTTATTATGTTCACGTCTCCTTGCAGTCCAAGGACTTGGTCTGTCCACTCGTTGGAAAAGAGCCCCAGTGGATCATACATCTCCTTTACCCTCAGAAATGCTCCAGCATTTTTGTATTTCTTGACTGCACCGTTGAACACTAGGTTTCTATTCTTTCCCCAATGTGGCAAACCTCCGTACTTAAACACTGCGAGTTGCTCAATCTCTTCAAGTATGTCTTCATAAAGTCTAGGTTTCGTGGGGTCTTTGTTTCGATAGTATGTAATATCAAAATCCAAGGCATCATCTTCCTTGCCCAGGTAGGCACTTGAGGCCTTAACATAGCGCATGAGGATACCATTGTATTGTTCTAGGCCACATAATGCTCTAGGATCCAGTTTGACGAGCTTTTGCACATCTTGGATGAAGCTCTTCACAACTGACAGGCTGATACTGAATGTGGCTTGGAAAAAATACTCGCCCTTAATTCTTGAATCCCACGGACATGCCGTGATCAATGCATCTTCAGGGCTATCAAGACAAGTTCCTGACGACTGCAGGCGATTGTGGTACCCAATTATAGGATAGCCCGTGAAAACTATTCCTGAAAATCAATCGAAGTCTACAATCACAACAATTTAGTCGCAGAAATATGAATATAAATCAATTAGTTGGAAACTAAAGTACCATTGTTAGTTAGTCCATAAGCCAAGTGCTTGAGGGTGGATGTAACTAGTTTTGCGCTGACGCACTTCCCATCAGGGTCTTTCAAGGTTTCTTGAGCGTCCTCTAATAACGAAATCAAAAGGGAAAAATATTACTCAAATGGCAATGCAGCTGCTCGACATAGAAAAAGTTCGAGGGATCGATTTGTGTATACGTAACACATATTTTCTTTGTATTTACAGTATAGTGGCAAACCTGTAGCTCTAACGACGGCCAATCCGAGAGAAGGAGTAGAGCGGAAGGGGATGTAGTCGTATAGGCCATTGCCAGAGGTATTAGAAGAAACCCGATCATCAATTCGATAGACTGCCTTGCCTTGACTAGGATACCACGTTATGTCTGCGAACTCATGTTGTCTCCCAAAGATAGCCACTTGATCTCCCAGGTCAGTATCTTTCTTCACCACATAGGAAATGGATCTTTTAAAGAGGGGTTGCAGTTGAAGAGTAACCTGACAAAGCCGAACCAAATTTTAATTTAAGATATCTTTAACATTAATAGTTGGGATGTTTATGCCTTGTCATTAAAGGATTAATAATAAGACTTGAAATTAATTATCATCTTGGCATGAATAAATATACATTTCCATCTTCGATTAATCTAATAATCTACAAGGCTGTAATTCTTTCTGATATCACCACTCAAGCATTCTTCTCTACTCAATTTAGAATGTGATTGTTTTTGTGATAGAATTGTTTTTTTTTTAAATTGATTCTTTTTAAAAATTAATTTTTTTAGATATTTTTTAATTATTTTGACAGGATGATATTAAAAAAATAAAATAAAAAATATTATTCTAATATATTTTTAAATAAAAATTACATTAAAAAACACTCACTACCTTAATAACAAATACTAACTCAGTAGAGTTGTCCACTAAAAGCATGTGGGATTATATATTAATTGTATTGAAAAGCATTAGTGGTTGTGCGCCAAGCTTACAAGTAATTAAGCCATTAATTATTTCATGCTCTTTCTATATATATATATATATATATATATATATATATATATATATATATTAAGAGGCCGGCAAATCGTTTTTATTTTTCTGGTTACAAAGTTGAAAAATTGTTGGTTGAGCTTTATTATAAAATTATAAAATTTATATGATAGATAAACTAATGGTTTGGCATCACTTCCAATATCTCATTATTTAATTACTTACTCTAAGCCATATCACATGGCAGTGTACTTATAGTATGTAAACCTATTATTTCTTTATTATAAAGCGTGATCAAGCATAATTAAAAAGAAAAAAAGAAAAAAGTATTGATCGTAACGGTGAAATACTCGTAAATTAGCATTTTTCTTAGAATTATTTCACTCCTTAGTCCTTTGTCTCATCAATTATTGCCCCGCTGCTTTTGGTTTGAACTCTTTTATTACAGCATTTCATTACATTTTAATATTACATCACAATATTATATAATCCTTGTTTAATGTTTTCTATTCAAAATTAAATTCAAATAAAATAATATGAATTTATATAAATTTTAAAATATTTGTATTTAGGACATTATCTAAACACCTTATATATATATATATATATATTTTATTGAAATGGTTTTATTGACAGCACCAGAGGTCACTATCCAGGGGTATGTGTCGCTTAGCTTGTGTTTGTTTATTTGGAGCTATAACTACGTTTGTCTAAACTAGAAGTGCTAGCCGATTATTGTCCTGTTGGCTATCATAATATCTATTTTTTTTACAGAGAAATTCCTCTCTTTTTAAAAGAGAGATTATTCTTATATAGAATATAACTTGATAATTGTTCTTTCTATTTGGAATAGCATCAATTTATAATAAAATATTAAAAAAATTAAGTATTATTATATTTTCTAATAAAATAAAATTTTATTGTACATAAAGGTTTAAATTGATATGGTTTAATTGATTTGACAAATCTAGAAATAATATAAATAATTGATAAAAATATAATTTGATTTAAAAAATTTTAAAATAATATTTTTATTAAATTTCACCCAATTTATAAGAGACGTGAACTAGGTCTAAATAATAATAATAACAATTAAAAAATTAGCATGTGGGGGACATAGACGGGGTATAAATAATGACTGAGCTCACCGCATTATAAAAACTCTATCACGAAATACTTTCGAGAACTTACCCACCAAAAACCTGACAGCTAAACCAAATAAATAAATACAAAGTCTGAAAAGGTTTAAAAAAATGCTATCAAATTAAACACAGTCCGCATAAATTAACCAAATCATTCATATCATAGCTTATAGAATCCCATTATTATATTAAATGAAATTCACTTTTCAAAATCAAATCATTTTCCGAAGATAAAAAAAATACCATATTTAATTTGTTATATTCCTGAGAACTCTATTCAATGACGTTAAACCACTTGCTGGATAGAAGGCAATGTCCTCATAACATCAAGTAAAACATTAAGTATTCGATTGCTTTTATGCGCATTCATTTTTAAAAGAGGTTCGGAAAAACAAAATCTACAAGTTATTATAAGTCAAGTTTTACATAAATAATTCAAGAATATAGACTTCCTTTCGTTGAACAATACGAAGTTAAAAGTCAAGAGTGACATCAATTAAGTTTTTATATGATGGAATAGCCATTCTATTTTCTATTCCCACCAAGCAAAAAAATTTAAAATTTAAAATCAAGTAACATACTAAATAATTAAGTTTTTATATGATGGAATAACAATTCTATATATTTTATATTCCCACCAAGCAAAAAAAAAAAACTAAAAACTAAAAATCAAGTAACATACTTAGTAATTAAGTTTTTATGTGATGGAATAACAATTCTATATATTATCTATTCCCACAAAACCAAAAAAAAAAAAGGGTTAAAAACATGCTTAATAATTAAGTTTTTATACGATGGAATAACCGTTCTTTTTTCTCTTCCTACCAAACAAAGGGGTGTCCTTTCTCTATGGTCGATTTCCAACAAGAAAAACAGAAGACCTCTGCGCTTCTTCCTCTACGCTATGGGTGTTGATGATGTACCGTGTACGGTTCCCTGTGTGTTCCTTAGGATTAAATTCCATTCGTGTCCTTTTCTCAGGGAACCGAATTAATTCACTTAAAATGCAATCCGACAACGAAAAGAAGGAAACCAATTATATTACTTTGAAGTAATTAAACTTGAAATGCAATCCAACGGTGGAAAGAATGGGACGTTGTAATTATCATATTTTACACGCGTGCTTATGTTGAGTTAACTTTTTTAATGTCATTTCGATTTCATTCTTTTATTATTATTATTATCAAGTAATCTCATTGATTTTCTTGACGCTAAAAGTTAAGTATTGTTTAACCCTTGCCCTAATCACAGTCTCGTAATCTTTGCATATCTTTTTTTTATTGTTAGTTTTGATATCTAGACAATTTTATTGGAATTACACGAATTAATTTATTAGATAACTGGTAATAATTTTAGGATATTATCATTAAAATGTATGTAAGGTCGTAGTTAATTATGCCGAATAGTTTTTGCATGACAACTATCCAAAGGGACACTCATGTAACTCCACTGTAGTGAAGCCAGCCTTCGAACCGAAAACAGGACAGGAGGAAAGGGGAAAAAGAGAGGGGAGATAATGACAACATGCGTACCTTCGAAATAACTCCAAGAACTCCAAGCGAGACCTTGGCAGCATCAAGTTCAGCACTATTACTCTCGTTCAGCCTCCGGACCTTAGCATAGCCATCTTGAGGTCTTCCTGGACTAACAATTGTTAGTGCCACCACATAATCATGAATTGCACTCCCTTTTCCCCACAATGTGCTTCCATGCGCACCCGTGCTCAATAGGCCACCAATAGTCAAGCCCCACCAATATGGCGAGTAGGGCAACGCAAGGCCAGCCTCGGCCGCCTCGTTGATAAGCTGTCTCAGAGTGACTCCACTTTCTACGCACATTGTCATCGATTGAACGTCAATTTCCAGTGTACGATTGAGGTGATCGGTGCTTATAAGCAATCCATTTTGGCCATCAGGGCAAACTAGTTTAGGGATGCTATGAGAATAACGAGTTGCCACCTTCACCTTTCTCTTGGCCCTGGTCGCTGCTGCTACTATTGAAATCAGCTCCTCTTCTGTGGTGGGGTATGCCACGTTTGCTGCTTGACATATGCTGCGATCAGGGAAAGTGCCATACGAGTTTGTGATAGTGCAGTTTGTGTTTGTTGATGAGCATTTGATGTGGTTCTCCGGGGGGCTGCAACCCACCATAGAGACCGCCAATAGGAGACAGCTGGTTGATAGGAGGATTCGCTGGAATATTTCCATTTTCTTGAGTATTGACAATAGCGTGGTTGAGAATAGTTTTTTTGGGTAATTCTACTTTCACAGACATACATATAGAGCTGCCACACCTTGCTCTTAATGATGATCTGTGGACACCTATATATATAGCGTGAAGGGTTTGTGCCAAAGAAAAGATAGATGCTAGCCAGGATGCTTTCAAGTTAAGAGAACTAATTTGATTTAATTTTAACCCGCTTGATGTTAATACTTGCCAAATGGGAATATATATATATATTGCGCGTGAGAAAATGGAAATGGGATCGTTGTTTTTTGTTTGGATAGAAGACAGACAAGATTTGTTCTATATTATCATTGAAGGAAAGACGAGAAAGTAAAATTGGAAAGCACGACCATGTCAATCTGTGATAAGAGAATGCACCCTCGTGACAAGTGGGTCGGATTAATTGTCTTAACAGGAAATACTATAGTGTATACGGGGTTTCGAACTAACTTCACTTGAATAATTTGATCTCCACCTGTCACACACCTTGAAGGAGAGGTGTTCCATCTCTCCTCTAGTGAAGGCTGCAGCCTTTGAAGTGAAGTTGTCGATGCACGGGCTACGAAAAATGGTGAGGGAGTAGGTGTTTTTTGCCCAGAGGTGTTGCACTATGGCTAGTGCTTACCATGTGTGAAGCCAACTCGTTTTCACACGCAACATTCTCCCCGTCCTGCCATGTCAGAAGATTTTTTAAGGCGGTAGTGGGGTGCATTGTGCGCCTTGCATAATTGCTTTTAATAACGTGGCGCCAAGTCTCAAACCAGAATTTTCTTTGGTGCAGGGCTTGATCTTCATTTTCAATGCTCTTTTCTTATTCTGCTTCGAGTTTCTCGTTTATCATGATTATCCTAACCCATTAGCTTAAGGCCTAGTTCGTGCCCACCGTCTTCGTGGTTGTGCGCTCGGTTGAGTTCTGACCAAGTTGGAAAAACTTCAAATTAAAATATGAGGTTTTCCATAGCTGGTATGATGGGTTTGAATTGCCCTCCTGCCTCACGCAAAACAAGTTTTTTATCGTAATAAAAAACCCATCTAGTATTTAAGTTAATATAGATAAAATTAAAAAAATTTAGGATAGTGAATATTGTAATTGTTATGTGAGGTATTGTAACATGGCTTGTTACACATTATTAACTAACAATTTAAGATATTTATGTATATCGGTCACGTGAAATTGCGTAATAAAAAATGAAACACAAATGGTTGGTTGCAGCACATATTATTAATTGGTTAAATAGAATAGCGCCGTTCTAGCAAGTGGTGAGACATGTGCCGGACAGCTATGTAATGGAGAATTTATGCATACGCCATGGAATGCCAGAAGGTAGTTGCGCGGCGTCGTATTGACATGGCATGTATGTGCCCGTAAGTTTGCGTGGCGACAAGATTCGTGTCGCAATATTCTTTTTCTTTCCTTTCCCCTCTCTCCCGTGGATGTTGTACGGTCAAGCAAATGTAGGGATTGAATTGGAGATTTCTTGAAGAACCAGGGACTGATTTGGATATGTCTGCTAATGCTGCATTATGAAAATAATTGTTGCAATTAAGAGAATTAGTTAAAGTCAAGAACAACAAAGCTGGAGAATGGATGCAGAAACTGCTAAATTACAAAAAAAAAAAAATACACAAAAGCGCGGCAGGCCCCATTGTCTAGTTTGTTAATTTTTAATTTGTTTTACTTGATGTCGTTTGATATCGCTTAAAACTTGCTTACTTTTAATAGATCTCTTCTGCTAGCACATGTGGGCCACTTCGGCACGAGATTTCAACTCTTTGACTTTCATATCAAACACATATTTTCACTTGTAATCCAATTTCTTTCCTTGCCTACAGTGCTATATGTTTTTTATTTTAAAAAAAATATTTACATCAAAACAATTTAGAAACATAAAAAATAAATTTAAATATATTTTTAAAAATTTTAACAAGAAATATTTGTCTGTGTTTCCAAACAATACATTTATTTTTCTTTTTTATATTTGTATTAGTTAAGTTTCAATTAGAATGATCGGTTTCCCTGATCACAAAAAGCTTCGTCTAGTTGGTTCAGATGAAGTAAAGTTTTTAAGCATTCAAGATAGATCTATGACTGTATTTTTATTTTTGTATTTTAAAAATACTTTTAAAGAAATTTAAATTTTTTAATTTCAATTAATTTTTTATATATTAATATTAAAAATATTTTTTGAAAAATAAAAAATATTATTTTAAAAAACAATAGTAACTTCCAGGCACCCCATTATTGCCGTAAGGCTACAGTTGCTCAGTTTATTAATGCAAGCTCATCCAACCGGTTACTAATCTTGACAAGACTGCTTTGACTTGAGTGGCTTTGGACTCTAAAGATTACTTCGTCGCCGACACAACCGAAGCCGCCGGGTAATTCGCTTATAAATTTTATAGTCCCTCACGCATCACCGACATGACCCTTCATGTTTTTCAAAAAAAAAAAAAAACATTTAACATTTATTTTGTTGATTGAGTGCGGTTCTAGAGTTGAATATAATAAATGGGAATTCTGTTGGTAAAAAAAATGGAATTCTATGGTACCTAAAAAGCATCTCCAATAAAAAAGTTAAATAAAAAATAAAAAATAAAAAATTAATATTTTAATTTTTCTTTGTTTACCTTGTATATTAAAAGAAAAAAGTCAAACAAAATATTAAAATATTTTTTTTTCATAAATATTATTTTTATATATCTCTTCAAATAGTCAAAACCAACAAAATAAAATCACTAAAAAAATAGACCAATTAAATATAAATATGTAAAAAAAAATAATATTAAACATATTAATAAATAATAAAATACTTATTTTTTTTATTTCAATATAAATGGCTCTTTAAATAGTTTTTTTTTATTGAAATAAATATGATAAAATAAGGTATATTTATACTATTTAAAATATTATTTTATCAATTTAACTTTTTAAAATAACATTTTGCATTAGAGATGCTCTAAATATCAAAAAGGTAAGCTTATTCAAATAAGAAACCTTTTTTAAAAATAAAAATTATTTATGCACTCATGTTCTCCCTTTTTATATATAAAATGTTCTTCTTCTTTATATATATATATATATATATATATATATATATATATATATATATATATATATATGGTTTAAATCAAGCCTAGCTCCCATTTAAATTTTCAAGTTATTCCATTAATTCTTTTGTTTTACATACCATCAATTCATGTTCATTTTAAATTTGCTGTCAATTTACCCTAATCTCAACCTTTCCAATGCGTGTGTATATCAAAACATAAAGCTTTTTAATTTTAAATTCCAAAAATACTATAGTTAAAAAATTCATTCCCAATATCTTCATCTCGAATAACACTTACAAAATAAAATCACAATTTATAAAAAATACCATTAATTATCCAATTTTTCTTAGAACTTTATACATGAACAGCTCTAAGGGGCTCCTTTTCCTTCATAATTTATCTCTATATATTCTCATTAATAACATTTCTTATATCTTTACTAACCAAAAAAACACAACAATCTAACAATTCCTACAAATAATTCAAAAAATCCTTAAATCAAAATGCATTAAAAATTAAATTACAACTAAACAAAATGATTAAACTCATCTCCATTCATGCCTTCATATCAATACACATTAAATACACGAAGTAAATAAGTATTCAAATCAATTAAATAAATATATTTTTTTCTTTTTATTTGGCCGACCTTCAACCCCACGTAACATTATGAATTAAAATGTAGTTTTATATTAGTCTTATTAGACGAATTAAAACGTAAATTTAAAATTTTAGTTATTGAAAAGATATAATTTATATTTATTTTTTAAAATTCTATCTTAAAAAAATCACAAAATTGTATAAATGATGAACACCATGAATTTAGGAGGTATTTAATGGTGTAGATGTGACTTATTTTTAATGTGTTTTTTACTTTGAAATACATTAAAAAATATTTTTATTTTAAAAAAATTATTTTTAATAGTGGTATACCAAAATAATATAAAAATATAAAAACATAATTTTTTTTATATTTTTTAAAATTATTTTTAAAACATAAAACCATGCATTATTATTTTATATGGCACCATCATTATAGGTGAGACAGCTAGAAATTTGTCAACTCAGGCCCTGTTTGTTTGCAGGAAAGTTGTTTCTTTTTGGAAAGTGAATTTCAGGGAAAGTGAATTCCGGGAAAGTGAATTCCGAGGAAAATGAATTCCTTAAAAGTAAAGTATTTTCCGATGTTTGGCAGTGTTATGGAAAATGAACTGGAAAACACTTTCTAATGTTTGGTTATGTTATGAAAAATGAACTGGAAAATAATTTATTAATATTTTATTTTTCTCAAGTTTATTAAAATAACAAGGAATAAATCTTACAAATTAAAAAGTTGAATAATAATAAAATTGAAAAAAATAATTTCATAAATTATCTCAAATAAAATAAATAATAATCAAAACAATAAAGATCAAATCTTAAAAAAAAAAGATGAAGAAATTAAAATAATAACAATTAACATTTCATAAAGTATTTCAAATAAAATAAATAACAATCAAAAGAATGAGGACCAAATTTGATAGAAAAAAATTTCAATAAAAAAATAATAGGAGAAAAGCAAATAACAATTATAAAAATAAAGGACCAAAGTAAATATAAAAATTAAATTTAAAGAAATAAAATTAAAAAATAAATATTTAAAACAAAATATATATAGCAATCAAAAGTTTGAGGATCAAATTTGATATAATCAGCAAATAATGACATTTCTAAAATTTTCACAATTTCCGGAAAGTGTTTTCCTCCCAAATTTTTCAGGAAAACACTTTCCTGAAAATCAAGATAAATTTTCCTTTGACTGGAAAGTGTTTTCCGTTTACCAACTTTCCTAACAACAAACAAACACAAAAAAGTTTGGAAAGTGTTTTCCCGGAAATCATTTTCCGGAACACAAACACAGCTAAAAGGAAAACACTTTCCTGAAAATCAAACCAAATTTGTTTTGACTAAAAAATATTTTTGTTGACTAGAAAGTGTTTTCCGTTGACCGGAAAGTGTTTTTCATTAACCGAAAAGTATTTTTCATTAACTAATTTTTCTAATAATAAATAAATATAAAAAAATTTAAAAAATAATTATTTAGAAATTATTTTACTAGAAACAAACATAGCCTCAGTCGGCAGAGTGAATTCAGTCGGCAGAGTGAATTAAGTAGTTGGGCTCAGGAAGGGTCACTTTATAATTATTAATAATTTATTATTCGACCGGTTTCTGGTTAGCCGCTCAAATAATCACTGAAAAGCATTAACCAGCCCGTCATCTGTCAATTTGTAACCATCCTTCTATACGAATTAAGACATGGTTCATCGGCAGTACAATATCTCAGGCTTCACAATTACGCTGATGCCACCAGTTCCCGGAAATTATTTTGAAAGAAGCAGAGAATACAATCATACATCCAAGAAACCTTCTTGCTCGCTAATGACTAATGAGTTATCGAGGGTACACGAAAGAGAACTCTTGACAGACAAAAAATAAATAAAAAACAGGAAAACGTTCCATGTGCAGTGGTTACTGGTAGAAAAGGAAAATTGTGAAAGAACTTGAAAATAAAATAAAATGGATTGTTCAAATGGGAGAGTTAGAAAGCAGTTGTTAGATTTTAAAAGTGTTTTTGAAAAAAAATTATTTTTTATTAATTTTAAATTAATATATTTTTAATGTTTTTAAATCATGATATTAAAAATAATTTTTAAAAAATAAAAAAATATTATTAATATATATTTTAATACAAAAAATTATTTAAAAAATAACAATAATTACCCTTTCAAATAGACTTCGTATCTCTCTAAGTACACGAACCATTATCAAGTTGGAAAGTCTCAATATTTTCAGTTCCAGAAATCAATGCAGAATAAACGAGAGAGTCTTGTCTATTTATTTTAATGTTTTAAAAGTTTTTTTTAAAATTTGATATATTTGTTTTTTTATTTATTTTAAAATAATATATTTTTAATATTTTAAAATAATTTTAATGTATCGATATCAAAAATAAATTTTAAAAATAAAAAAATATTATTAATAAAATTTTAATATAAAAAATTATTTTAAAATTACTTGTAATTCCATTTTCAAACTAACTCCAACTGCCGATGGGACGGTGTAGTAAAGGCCCATCTTTTGGGAGTCTTGGAAGGCTGGGCTGCACAATATTACCTCAAACAAATAGAAAATGGAGTGTACAGTGAATGGAAATTGACGAGTACATCCTTAAGAGAACGTAAATCAGGTGGGAATTAGGTCTAGCATGCCTGTTTCGACGGTGTACTAAATCCAAGTAAAGAATGCATCAGGCGAGTTGTAAGACCCAGGATGTTGATACAGTTTAGTTTAGTTTAGGGACATAAATTACACTAATTATAGTCTATTAGGAACTTAAAAGAGTTATCTACCTATTAAATCCTTCCATTCCGAAATTAATACAGACCGAACCAGAGAAAATGAGATGAACGACAGGTGGGGACGGGGGAGGTTGCAGGAATAAAGGCCCCTTTTTTAGGAGTTTCCGATGTCTCCACTGGACAATATTACACAAATAAAAAAGGATTGCACATTAAATGGGAGTTGACGTGCCTGGATAAGGGGTGGTAAGTAAACCGGACTAAATTTTAGTCCCTACATGTTATTTTGATAACGTTTTAGTCCTTTTAGAATGTCTTGGACCCTCCAATTTTATGGTATGAACAATTTAGTCCCTAAAATAAAAAATTGCAAATCAATCCCTACATGTAAATATTCATTTTAATAAAAATGGTCAGGTGGGATGAAAGAAAGAGGAAATTATAATTAATAATAATATAAATTGGAGACAGAAACCATTACCTTGTAGTTTCACTGATCGACGTCAAAGCCCAGAGGCTTTCTAGCTTCCTCAGTTCTAGACATAATTTCATTTGCAGGGCTAGGAGAAGCAATACGGGTTTCTGGTTTCGTAAATGGGAGATAGAAACCTAAATCAATCATTAACTATATAGATATATTAATTAAGTTAACAATAAAATATAAATAAAATAAAATTAAAAATACATAAAAATAAAAATAAAATACAATATTAAAGTTATACCTTTTTATGTTTTGTAGAATAGAATTCATTTATAATGAAATCCGAATCAATATCTTCAACGAGCTCTCGTTCAATATAAATCATTATAAAATCAGTTAAGAATTACTTTTTTATTTTATTATGAAACATAGTTTTAATATGTTTTATAGCTGAAAATATCAACTTTATAGTGGTAGTATAGGCAAAGTCAAAACAAGACGAATCAACTTATCAATCAAACGATAGTGCTGTGACTTATTTATTTTAGCTAATTCGGACATAATTCAGAAATGATAGACATTAATGGTAAGCAAAAAGATCAAAAAACAAGAAAACTTGAAAAAAATAACTGAAAAAACCTAACCTAAACTAGAAGAAAAAAGAGAGTCAAGCTAAGCCACATTGAAAAAACTGAGTCAAACCGGTTTTGTCCTAAAAAATCAAGTCAAACTGAATCAAAATTGATATGTTTGAACCGGTTTCAATTTGGTTTAGATTTTTTTTTTAAAATGATTTCGGTTTGGTTACTTTTTATATAAAAACCGAATCGAATCGAAATGATCACCCTTAGTAAATATATTCTGAAAGCTCTTGTAATAAATCACATCAATCTAATAATGCTCTAGCCAAGATCTTAAATAATACATATCTTATTCATTGAAATTTTCAGAATAAAATTTTTCAGTAAGCTTGGAAATAACATTATCTTTAAATGATTTAACGTTGTCCTTAAGTTCTAAAGTAGAGATAAGTACAATTATATTTTTTTTATTTGAATTATTTTATAGAATTAAAATTTGTTTTCAATTTCATACCTTTTTAATTTATTAGATTTGATTCTTATTATTTTGATTACTATTTTTATATTTGAATTTGTTTTTGCGATTTTATCCTCTATTTTTTATTGTTATGTTTTTAAATCTTAGCAAGTTTTTAAAATTGATATATATATATATATATATATATATAGATCTGGCATTCTTGGTTAAGCCTAAATTTAGAATTTAATAAGTTAATAATTTGAAACATCAACCTAGGTTTAGAAAATTCATCTGAGTTTATTTTTTTAAGTTTATATTTTTTTTCCAGCTTCATCCTTTAATATTTAATTTAAATTATTTTTTTAAGTATGAAAAAAAAACTCAAAAATTAAGTTGGTTTTTTAAAAGTTTACTGTGCAATATCATTGAATTTTTTGTTAAAAATAATTTAGTGATCGACATAAAATATGATAGAACTTCATTTGCTTTTTGGTCTGTTAAAACTAAACTTAATGGATATTTTATTTCCTAACTTTTGTTCTTGAAAATAAACTTATTTAGTAACTGTGGATTTTTATGATTTTGTTTTTCTATCTGGGCTACAATCCTCCTTGGCCCTATAAATACCTCCTCCCTTAGTTCCAGTGAATGTGAGGTGGTAGAAATTGTTATTAATGTTCTTCCATTACTTCCATTAAATGCAAAACGATTGTTTTTATTGATACTTTTCTTAGTTTAACTAGTCAGATTTTAAATTTATTTTATAGAAATTACTAGTTCAAGTCTCACAAATCTTAGGATCACCGAAGATTTACATGGACCTTAACTTTAGAGTCCGTAAGATTAGTCGAGGCACATGCAAACAAACACCCTCTTTGATATTAAAAAAATTGGTGTTTATATTGATACTTCCCTCAGTTTCATTCATAATAGAAACAGGCTACTACCGTTGTTGTGGAATCTTTTTCTAAATAGATGTTACTTCTAAATGTCTTCCTAAGTTCTTTATCTTGAAGATACAAGCTCTAAACAGATTTCACTTCACGATAGTATTGGTTAAAGCTTTGTTGACTTGCAATTAATGATTTCAAACTGTAATGAAAATGGCAAACATTTTCTATTCTCGATAATAACCAAAACCATTCTCCATTGATAAACTTGATAACTTGAGAGCAAAATCAATGACTTTATAAGAAAAAACATCATTTCTTTAGAACTAAATGAAAAAAATAAAGGGTAAGGCAGACTTATATACTTGACAAGGTTGTTAAAAGGCCATGTCGTTAAGAGAGAAGCCTAGAGCCAAATCCAAAGTACTTAGGATGAAGTGGATGTGAATGAAGATCATTGTAGTCATGAGCAAGTAAAGGATGAGAAGATCATAAGATGGGCAAGTAAAGGATGAGAAAATCATAAGATTGGACTGGGTCTTTTGCCATTAAAAGTTTCACATCATAGTTGAGAGTTTTTACATGTCATCTTATTGCATGTTATTTCCACTTGTTATGCTCTATTTGTTACGTGTTTAAAGTTTTGGTTGTTAACTATTAATTTCCTTTTATTTTTAGCATTCTTATACATGGCTTTGCTTATTTAAGTAGTCAAAATTTATTAATGAAGCAAGAGAAAAATATTCATCCAAATTATAAAACTTTTCTCTCCTAGAGGAAAAAAAAAATTTATGTTAGCATTTGTGATATTTGTTGGACTTATTATTGATATCAAAGTATGGTTACTAATAGGAACTAGCAACGTGTGTATTAAATAGTTGGAGTCTGAATTTGATATAGTTTAAGAAGAACTTCAGCAAATAAAGTTTGGGACGAACGACAAACTTCACCGTTTAGAGAAAGCTCTCAATTGGCTTTTAAATATATTGATCACAAATCAAGAGAATACCAACCACGATAACCATCACTAAGATGACAACACTGAGGGTTGACAAATCATCTCGTCCAAAACAGTGAAGCTATAATCCCTATAATTTTTAGGGGATGACCTAACTAAATGGTTCAACCGCATGGAACAATTCTTTAAATACTAGGGTATGATATAAAACAACGTTTAAGAATTCTAAAAGAATCTATGGTTTATTTCTTTTCCCATTAACAGAAAGGATGATTGATTTCAAAGTTGTCAATGTATTAAAAAGTGAGTTTGCTTTCACAATCAATCCAACAACAATGGTTGTGGTAGAGCCCCTTGCTTTACTGAATCATTGTAGAAAAATAGGAAAGAGCCATTTAAGATATTGGTTATAGATGTTGTTCGTTTAGGTAGTGATCCATAAATTATATAAACTTGCATAGTGTAAAATGTGATAATTGAAATAGATTGTGCGTTCATGTAGGTCTAATCCAAATCTATCATTAAATTAGTCTAGATTTGAGATTTTATACTTAGTTTGTGTTTGATATTATAGTATAAAATATTTTTTAAAAGTATTTTTCATCTGAAAATATATCAAAATATATGTTTTATATTTTTATATTATTGATATTAGCATATCAAAACCATAAAAAAACATTAATTTAATATTTTTTTAAAGTTGAACACTCATTTGAAACACATTTAAATATAATTTGAAATGCAAACAACCTTTTAAACCAAAAGATCATGACTACAAGAATCATCTAGATATGTTCTTACTATTGTTCAGGTAAGTTATGTAACCGAAAATAACTTGAAAAAGTTAAGACAGTGATACTAGAAAAAACTAATATTGATGCACTTTATTGTTATTGTCTACAAAATTCAGATGCAACCACGTAATCAATCCTTTAATGAAGAAAATTGGACCTTTCATGGGCCCAAAGCCCTGCTTTATACACGAGCATATAAATCGTGTCCTTCATGGGCTCTTTATTTTTGTTTTGAGATCGGGTCCTCCCGAGGATTAAAACTTAAAAGAGAAAGCAGGTACCTGAAAGGCAGGGGTAAGAAAAAACTGATAAATTGATTAAATTAAAAAAATAAAAAAATTGAAAAAACTAAACTATAAAAAAATTAATTAAATCAATTAGAATATTTTAAAAAATACTCGATTTAATTCATTTTTTGTTTTATAAGTATAAAATTCAAAAACTTCAACTGAAAAACTTCAATTAAACCGAATTAATTTAGTTAAAAATAAATTAAAAGATTTAACTGAATTAAAACTGAGACTCATTAAAAAGTTTTTTTTTTTAAAAATATTTTATTATTTTTAATATTAAATAACCAAACCTAACTAAATTAAATAAAACCAAAATTAATTAATTGAATTATAGTTTTTAATATAAAATAACTCAATCGAAATCGGTTTTATAGAACCCATTTTAATTTGATTTTTATTTTATTTTTTATTTTTTATAAAATTTTAATTTAATTATTTTTATATATAAAAATCAATCTAAACTGAAAATGATCCGATAGGACATACTTCGCAACGCTTCAGGTCAGGATCGGAACGCACTAGGGATCTATTTGCTGGCGTGCTGCCTCACCCATCTTCTAGTCACAGAATTTCAAAGGCATGATCTATGCTGATATTCTTCCTCTTTTACCTTTTTATATCTGATTCGATATTTTGCCTTGTGTCAATTTATTAATAAAATAAAAATTAAATTCGGCAATGGTTTGAAAATATTCTATCCTGAGCGATAAATAAATACTGAAAAAAGAATTGGTCCCTAAATTTATTGCATTAGCCTAATTCATATGTATCACCACTGTCGAGACAGACGAAGCAATAAACACGCCCTCAATCGGGTAGATAATTACCATGAACATTTCCCTTATTTTTATATATTATAGTTTTACATTTCAAAAATAATAATAAAAGAGAAATTTCATTAAATTTATTCTTAAATTAAATTGTTCAATAACAAGTTGGGTATCTTTAATATATTCTACTTGAATCTTGCTCCAGTTATTGTCCTTACTTAGCTGAACAAGTAACAAGCAACAAAGAATTTATATTAAAAACAATAATTAAAATAGTGGTTGTGAGAAAATTATTTTAAAACATAGTTATGAGCATATTTGTGGTTAATTAAATTAATTTACTTGCGGTATCCATTCATAATTTAAGTTAAAATTTTGTTGAAAATTATTCTCTATCATATCAATTTATAATTCACTTATAATTAGTTCTAAATACATTAATATTTCACATTTATTACAAAAGTCACTTGTGACTTATTATATAGTGAAAAATTTAAAAGTTAAAATTAATTTTGTAAAATGCTAATTTTTTTTTAAATAAAAATTTTAGACTAAGTTATTTTAACCTCAAATCATAGTCAAGTGCTTGAGCTGAATCAATATTTTTTTAGCTCAAAATGATTATTTTTCCAGCACATAAACAATGCCTATCTAAATTCTAAATATATACATTAAAGTTTTAAATTTTATTAAAAGTTGTTAACATTTTTGTAAATGACAAAAAATGTCAGAATTAATTATCTTAATTCGTCTAGAAAATAGAAATTTAGGTAATATTTTATGCCATCAAGTTTAATATTTTATTATTATATAAGTTTATTTTCATGATAATATATTGAATTAATTTCGTTATAAGTTTAAAACTTACTCTCATTTGTTAAATGTGCATGCAATATATTTTTTAATATATTAAATAGGAATAAACATGTATGCAACATATATTGTGCGCTTATATAAAAATTAAACTAGACAATTTTATTGCAATTAATCACAACACTGCTAGCGCATGTTTAACGGTAAAGTAGCAGCAGCTAAACGGAAGGCGGTGACGGTGTACTGGTGTATAGTAGTTCTTATTTTAGAGTTTAGAGAACCATCAATCCATCCATCCGCCGGTGACAGACCCATAGCCTCTCATCGTTACTGCTCAGAAGTGCTAACAAGGGCACAAACCCTTGCATCTTGATAAATTTTCCCTGCTCTACAGAGATAGCCATCTCTTGGTGCGCAATGAGTGTCTTGTGAGCATATACACAATCCTTCCAGTGCACATCCCTCTTTTATTATGTTCACATCTCCTTTCAGTCCAAGGACTTGGTCTGTCCACTCGTTGGAAAAGAGCCCCAGTGGATCATACATCTCCTTTACCCTCAGAAATGCTCCAGCATTTTTGTATTTCTTGAGTGCACCGTTGAACACCAGGTTTCTATTCTTTCCCCAATGTGGCAAACCTCCGTACTTAAACACTGCGAGTTGCTCAATTTCTTCATATATGTCTTCATAAAGTCTAGGTTTCGTGGGGTCTTTGTTTCGATAGAATGTAATATCAAAATCCAAAGCATCATCTTCCTTGCCCAGGTAGGCACTTGATGCCTTCACGTAGCGCATGAGGATACCATTGTATTGTTCTAGGCCACACAATGCTCTAGGCTCCAGTTTGACGAGGTCTCGCACGTCTTGAAGGAAGCTCTTCACAACTGACAGGCTGATACTGAATGTGACTTGGAAAAAAAACTCACCCTTAATTCTTGAATCCCACGGACATGCCGTGATCAATGCATCTTCAGGGCTATCAAGACAAGTTCCTGACGACTGTAGGCGATTGTGGTACCCAATTACAGGATAGCCCGTGAAAACTATTCCTGAAAATCAATCGAAGTCTACAATCACAACAATTTAGTCGCAGAAATATGAATATAAATTACTTAGTTGGAAGAAAAGGTACCATTGTTAGTTAGTCCATAAGCCAAGTTTTCGAGGATGGATGTAATTAGTTTTGCGCTGGCGCACTTCCCATCAGGGTCTTTCAAGGATTCTTGAATGTCCTCTAATAACGAAATCAAAAGGGTAAAATATTACTCAAATGGCAATGCAGCTGCTTGAAATAAATTTTTTTTGAGGGATCGATTTATGTATAGGCAACACATATTTTCTTTATATATACAGTATAGTAGCAAACCTGTAGTTCTAATGGCGGCCAATCCGAGAGAAAGAGTAGAGCGGAAGGGGATGTAGTCGTAAAGGCCATTGCCAGAGATATTAGAAGAAATCCGATCATCAATTCGATAGACTGCCTTGCCTTGACTAGGATACCACGTTATGTCTGCAAACTCATGTTGTCTACCAAAGCTAGCCACTTGATCTCCCAAGTCAGTATCTTTCTTCACCACATAGGAAATGGATCTTTTAAAGAGGGGTTGCAGTTGCAGAGTAACCTGACAAAGCCAAACTTGTTTTTTTAATAATTTTACGAATCCCAGATTCTTCACAATCTGTGCAGAGATTTGCATTCAAGCTTTCCCTGAAATTCCAAATCTAAAATGCATATTGAAGCATGTATACTATTGAATTTCATATTTCATTAATTCATAGTCACGGGCAGGTCAAAATATTATAAATATTATAAGTAAATCTAAAAGGGGTGAGAAAAACATTGTTTACAGTACATATTGTTTTTCACATTTTATTCATCTCAAAACCATCTAATTAAATAGTTTTTAGTGGTATTTTTGTTATTTCACTAGGATTTATTTATCATTATTATATATATAAGGGATAAATAATTTTTTTTTCTTCTTATACATAGTAAAATGACTTCATTAGCATTGCAACCAAATGTTTTAAAAAGTAGTGTCAAGAATGCTTTTTTCTGTTCGATCATATACAAAGTAAAATGTTTAAATCATCCCTAAAAAATTATAACTTATACACTACTAGTGGGAGCATTTTGATATTTTAATATATTTTTATAATAATAGGTTGGTAGAGAGGATTTATTGAAATTACAATTTTTAATTCACAATAGCATATCTTAATTGTCCTAGGGATAAAAAAATTAAAGTTTCCTTCCAGGCCTTTTCATCTTTTAATCTTAACTTTTTTTATTATTTTTATAAGGGCTAAAAAGGCATTATAATCTTTTGATAAATATAAAATATTAATAAAATAAAAAAATTGCTTAGATAGTTATGACACGCGCTAACAAGTGAATACCATATCATACGGTTAAATCTTACCTTAAAAGATGGTATTAGAAGTGCATTAAAATCCTCTATGTTGTAGTGCAATACATGTGCGTGGAGAAGCTGTGGTTAGGCTGTGCGTGGAGGAGTTGTGGTTAGGCTATGATGAATTTTTTTCTTCTCTTATCTTTTTTTTTTTTAAATATAATTGTGTCCTATAATTTATTTTTTTATATCCAATTAAATACTTATTTTTTATTAATATATGTTTTTTTTTGTTTTTATCTTATTTTCATTAATGTTTTCTTAAATTTCATCATTATAATTTAATTTAATTTAATTTTTATATCAAATTTGATTCTCATTCTTTGAATATATTTTTTCCTCTTTACTAATTAAATTTTATTTTTAATTTTATCCCTAAACATTTAATTTTAATTTGTTTTTATATTTAATTTAATCCCCATTCTTTTTATTTTTGATTGTTTTCTTTGGATGCTTTTTTATTGCCTTTTGTTTTTAATTTAATCTCTCGAAATTTTTTTTGTTGATAATTTTTCTTCATCATTTTTTTTTCTCTTCTATAAAGTTAGACTTGATCTCATAGTCAAGATTACAAGCTTTAAAAGTTTATGCATATTGACTTTAGTTTTTATTTTTATTTTTGCCCTTCAACATTTTTTTTAATTAGTCTCTCTGCTTCTTCTTTTTTCACTTTTTTTATATGAGGTTATCCAATCCTGGGTTGACATAAATTTTTTTTATTACTTTGATTAAAATTAACTTTTTTAGTTTCATCCCTAAACATTTATTTTTTAGAGTTTTGCATTGTTTTATTTTGAGGTTTGCCTTTTATATGGTCGGTCACAGCCTCATGAATACGGTTATAGCCTCGTGATTATGATCACAAGTTTCTAAGATTAACACTAGTTAATTTTTATATTTTTTATAATTTTTTGAAATTATTTTATTTCACTTTTATCTTTCAACATATATTTTTTGAGAAATTGATCTTTGTCCTTTTTTCTTTTTCCACTTTTCTCTTTATGATTCTATTCTAATCTTGTGCTCATGGTCATAAAGTTAGTAAATTAATCTATTTTATTTATATATATTTTTTTAATTTTACTATTCAATAATAGATTGTTTGATGAATGGGTTTCTTAATTTTATTCCATTTGCTTTTGTTAATATATTTTTTTAATTTTTTTATTGGAATAGATAATTGTTAAATTGAATAAAAAATTAATTATAACAAACAAAGTTATTGGATACAAATAAATATATAACTTGTATTGTGTTATCAAATATATTAATTTTAGTTATTTTTTTATCAAATATTCATTTTTTTAACTATATATTTGTATAAATATTTTATCTTGGGATTGATAATTTTTTATATCCAAAAACATGCTAGAAAAGTTTATAAATTAATTATTTTATTGAAAAAAATTATTATTCCATACAGTGAAGCTTCCATCACATAGCTAGTATGTACTCTTTTTGTAGATCACTTGTAGATTACTAAAAGGCTGGTGGATCTATATTATAAAATTATAAATTTATTGGTAGATAAACTAACGATAGGTATCACTTCCAATATTTCATTAATTAATTAGTTATATTGAGCCATATCACATGACAGTTTACTTATATAATCAGTTCTTTTCTATAAAGCTTATCTTAATTTTATTTTTATTAAATAAATTTTATTTTATTTTATAATTTTATTAGTGTGAGTGCTTGCTTATAATGAAGTAAGTCGTATTGGAACTCTAATATTATTTTTTTCTGCAGTGGTTCTTAGTTGATTTAATTAAATGTATACTTGAGCTTCTTTATTTATAATTATAATTTTTTTTTCAAAAAAAAAATGTTAAGAAAATATTTGCTTTCACTTTTCTAATAGAAACATTATGACTCATTTAGTTAGATATGTACATGGTTTTTTTTAATTTATTATTTTTTTAAAAAAACCATTTTTAACATGGCCATTTTTATTTTTCTGCTAAAAAAACTTTGTTCCCCGTTGCAGAGGAAAGGTTACTCGACTAGTTCTATATTCTATTCCCAGCAAACAAAATGTGTCCTTTGCGACTCTTCCTTCACGCCATGTGTCATTGAGGAACACCTATAAGTTATATATGTTTTAATGTATTTTTGAAAACGATTGAACTTTTTTATTTTTCAAAATAATATTTTTTTTATAAAAAACTATTATTTTAATATAAATTAAAAATAGTTTAAAAAACAACTATTTTAACAGTCTCGTTCATCTCCAAGTTATATGACTTCAAGTAATTCACTTGAAATGCAATCCGACAACGAAAAGAAGGAAGCCAATTATATTACTTTGAAGAAACTAAACTTGAAATGCAATCCAACGGTGGAAAGAATGGGACGTTGTAATTATCATATTTTACCTGCATGCTTACAGGGGCCTGCCCTGTCATAATAAATTTTCTACCCAGGGAAGGAAGACTCCAAATATTTAATGATATAGTTTGTTCTTTAATTTGACTTGCTAAATCTAAACTTGTTAACGGGATGGCTTTTCATGCTTACATTTTAGTGCTTGTGTAGTATTATAGTAACTTTTTTCTTTTTAAAACATTTTTAAATTTTTTTATATAAAAAAACATTAGAATAATTTTTTTAAAATATCTTTCAATGATTTTAGTGTTTTAAAGTTAAAAATAAAAAATATTTTAATATATCTTCAATGAAAAAACATCTCGCACCATATCACTAAACACGCTTAATCTAATTAGTGCTTTTTGTGGTATGTATCATTGATTTTCTAATTAGTTTTTTTTTGGTATATATGATGTTGCTTTTTATGATGAAATAATCTCAGTGATTCTTTTTACGCTAAGAAATAAATATAGTATAATTTTTGTTTTAATCACCGTATTATAAAGTTTACACATGTTTTTTTTATTAATTTTGATATTTAAACAATTTTATTGGAATTATACAAATTAATTTATTGGATAATTATTTAAGAAGTACGTAAAGTAGTAATTAACTATACTTAACGGTTTCCATTCTGTGGCCGACAACTTTCCAAAGGGACACTCATGGAACGCCACGGTAGGTTATGAACAGGGTGAAGGTAAAAAAGAGAGATAATTAACACCTGACGTACCTTCGAAATAACTCCAAGAACTCCAAGCGAGACCTTGGCAGCATTAAGTTCAGTACTATTACTCTCGTTGAGGCTCCGGACCTTAGCATAGCCATCTTCCGGTCCTCCAGGGCTAATAATTGTTAGTGCCACCACATAATCATGAATTGCACTCCCTTTTCCCCACAATGTGCTGCCGTGCGCACCCGTGCTTAATAGGCCACCTATGGTCAAGCCCCACCAATATGGCGAGTAAGGCAATGCAAGGCCAGCCTTGGCAGCCTCGTTGATAAGCTGTCTCAGAGTGACTCCACTTTCTACGCTTATTTTCATCGATTGAACGTCAATTTCCAGTGTACGATTGAGGTAATCGGTGCTAATAAGCAATCCATTTTGGCCATCAGGGCAAGCTAGTTTAGGGATGCTATGAGAATAACGAGTTGCTACTTTCACCTTTCTTTTGGCCTCCGTCGCTCCTGCTACTATTGAAATCAGCTCCTCTTCTGTGGTGGGGTATGCCACGTTTGCTGCTTGACATATGCTGCGATCAGGGAAAGTGCCATAAGAGTTTGTGATGGTGCAGTTTGTGTTTGTTGATGAACATTTGATATGGCTCTCCGGGGGGCTGCAATCCACCATAAAGACCGCCAATAGGAGGCAGCTGGTTGATAGGAGGATTCGCTGGAATATTTCCATTTTCTTGAGCGTTGACAATAGATAGGCTGAGGAGGTGATGATCCGTGAACACCTTTATATATATACACACACGCACGACTCCGCGCGCGCATATATATGCGTATATATGTGCAAGGTAGAGCCAAGAATTTTCCTAATCTGTGCTCCTAAATAAATATATAAATTATTTTTTTAACATTAATTATTAATTTATATACATGAATTTGTGAAGTTGACAATAAAATCTTAATTTAAATATATTACCTAAAATATTAAAAATAAATTTAAAAGTATAAAAAATTAAGGTGATTTTTAACTACATTCCTCATAAAATTTTAATTAGATTTTATTTAATATATTTTAAAATTTCTTGTAAAATTTCAGCTTAATCTAATGGTTAAATTGAAAATAACTAAAAGAATAACATAAAACTAGTCAAATTATGATTTTTCATTAAATTTTAATTTTTTTAAAAAATTATAAAATTTTAATTTAAACTAAAATATCATATTAAAAGGCTTCACATAAATTTTCAAAATTTTATGATAACTCGGTTGAGAATTATAATTTTTTTTACATAAAACTAGTTAATTTATGATTTATTTTCTAACGAATTTACAGATATCTTCAATAAACTTTTATTTAATATAAATCATTATAAAATATACTAAAACTCCTTTCCACTTTAATTTTAATCTATTAATATATGACATGATTATATATTGCACCTAAGCCTTCATTAATATTTTAATATATTGATGAATTAAAATCTTAACCCAGATATCCAAGCTTTCAACATGACTCCACCCTTGTATATATAAATGCATGCATATGTATGTGTACATGCCTATAATCAAGGGTTTGTATAAAAAAAAAAAATCAAGATAGAACATGTTTAATTTTTTAGACCACTTCATTTTATCACTTGCTAAATAGCTACACATCATTGAATTCTTATTAGGACAATTACTTTTCTTGTATTTATGTGTATACATACATACATACATACATATACATACATACATACATATATGAACATGCATAGATTAAGGGTTTGTGCCAAAATAAAGAATGGAGATGCTTTTAAGTTACAAGAACAAGTTTAATTTTTTAGAGTACTTGATTTTACTACTTGCTGAATGGCTATAGATCATTGAATTTTTGTTTGGGAAATTAAAAAAGAATAGAAATATTAGAACAAGAAAATTATTCTTCTTGTAATTTAGTTTGTTTTTCACTTACTTGTTATAATTTGAGAAATTAACACTTACAACATGAACTTTATACATGCATTAACATTTAATATCCTTATCAAGGTAATAATATAAATAATTATTTACAAGATTGTTATTATTTTTTATTTAATGGCTAAAGAGTCATTATAATATTAATATTATAATTTTGCTATCAATATATAATTACCAATTTGTCATCAAACTAATTTATATTACAATCTTATCTAAAGCTAAAAATTTTATTATGGCATTTCATCAAACACCTTGTTTGCATCCAAGTTTCTTGAGATGCATTTGAATCAAAACTAAAAAAAAACCCTAATCGAACCACAATACTGAAATATCCATAAAGAAAATCTATTGGAAGACCAAACTGGAAGAAAAACAAAAAAGAGTCTGAGAAAATAGGGATGTTTTTGTCTCCACGGCAGACCTAGAAAGATTTGAAACAGCCAATTCTAGAAACTCCGTTGATAAAATCTGAAACAACCATCCCTAGCAACCCCAATGGTAAATTTTATTTGGAAGAGGAATCGAAAAATGGAATTCTATTTCAGGTCTGTCGTCTCAATTTCAAAACCAAACGTGACCTAGTGATTGTGGTCGGTACCTATTAATGGCATCCAGGGGTATCCCTGTCAACCTGGAAAACACCTTTCCTCATCCATAACACGTCTCCCCTCTCTTTTTCTGGTCAGTCTAATGATTAAATAAGTATCATTCTGATGATTAAATAAATATTTGACTTTGTTTCGTCAACTATCAAGCATTTAAAAAATTTAATAAGATAAAATATGTGTCTTTTTATATATAAATAAGAAATGTTAAGCGTAGTGTTATTTAGAATATTTTTTTTAAAAAATCTAAGAATATATAATTAATCTTGAAAAATATCTGTAAAATAATGTAAAATATCTTGTTTAGCTCTCTTCATGGAAGATTTCTTTGGTGATAATTCTTATTGAGTATCTATATTTAAAATTGTAGCTTATACAGGTATAAAATAAAATAAAACATAAATGAGAGAAAAAGATAGCCATATAGCTATATATATATATATATATTCTCACATGTCAGGACAAAAGGGGGGATCACCGCTTTCTTATTAATGATGGTCTCTTATGAACACTTTCAAGTAGAAAGAGGATGGAGGTAAAAAGAGGGAGAATTTGAGACTGTTTCCACTAGGAGACTGTCGAACTCAGAAGGTGCATTTGCAGACGATAATGTAAGAGATAGCAGCTTCATTGTTAATGGAGTTTGAGAAGTAAGTTTTTCGAGCAAAATCGTCTGGAATTATACTCAAAAGGCCTTTCAATTCGCAAACAAGCTAGTTTAAATTTAGAGGAGGTTTTTCTTTAGGTGTCCAAATGATTTTGAATCTGGAGATTTTGTACTGAAAGTTTTAGCTCGGTGGATAAAGAAAAAGATAGGGCTCTAACTAAGCTTCAACTTTGAGATCTTTTTACCGTTTTCGAAAAAATTACGAGTTACACGAGAGTAGTTTGTTTGTTTTTTTTTTTTTATTTAAAATGTTGTATTAATTAACTAAGTATATAAATTGTAATTTTTTAAATTATAGTAAGCAATTAAAAAATTTATTTAGTTATACGATGTTAAATATAAATTTTTTTATTTAATTAACATGGATAAAATCCACATAATTTCCTTGAGTGTGTGAATTATTATACATTACATAATACAATTAAAAAACAACACTCTTATACTCATTTACTATGTGTTACAATGTATCAATGTATCAATGTATCAATAAGAATGTTAAAAAAAAACATTCTTATTCTTATACTTATTTTTTATATTAATATATCAAAATAATTTAAAAATATCAAAAAAATAATTATTTTAATATATTTTTAAATAAAAAATACATTAAAAACAATGAAAATCACATTCTCTGACATGTTTTAAGATGTCTATGATCCTGGAAGAAAAAAAACGCTAGAGATCAGTGGTGACTATTTCACACGGAAGAGATAAAAGTTTTGGTGTATCTGCAAGCTGCGATATTAAAAAAAAAAAAAAAAAAAACATCATCCATCCAATTACACAAAAAACTTGGGCAAAGAATGTCAGGCATATGCCTGCCTGGCCTTGGAGGCCCGCACTTCTTTGTAGTGTGAGCGAGCGCTAGCCCACCCAAGTCTAAATGCTTGAACTCCTTCTGTACAATCTTTTAGTTTTTTTTTCCTTAATTTTTAATTAAAATTCATTATAATTAAAGTAGTTAAAGTTATATTTAAAAAAATATTCCATTTAAATAAAAATAAAATATTCCTTTGTTTTCAAATAAGTTTATAACAATATTTTTAAAATATTAACAATTATTTTGTTCATATATATATATATATATATAAAGAGTTTTTAAATTCATTGTTATGAATATTCAATAAAAATAAGATTTATGTTTTGTTATTGTTTTATTATAAACTTGTTACATGCATTCTTTATCGAAACTTGTTAGTCATATTATAATAATTTATTTTTATTTAAAAAGCAATGTTTTAATAAAATAAAAATTTATCTATAAAAAACTAAAAGTATTAATAAAAAGTTATAGTTTGGATTAAAGATATGTCTTTTTTCCTATATATTTCAAATTATTGAAATTTTACCAAAAAATATTTTAATTGCCTTTACTTTTAGTTAAACAAATATACCAATAATAAAAGGTTATTTTTGTAAAACAAAAACATGAATAAGAAAAGACTTTTTGTTATGGAGTATTTTAATATATTTTTATACAAAAAAATAATTTAAAAAACAATTACTATTATACTTTTAATTACCTCATTTATATGTGAACTGTATATAAAAGAAACCTCAAAGGTGTGGCTTTTTTACTATTGATGCACTGTAGTGAGAGGAAACCTATAAATTTTAATATTATTTATTTTTTCAGTCTTCAAAATTTATATTTTAATTTTTTTCCATTTATATTATACTTACAAGAATTTAGATTTGATGATTTATTTTAGTTTTTTTATAAAGTTATTATGATATTAAAAAGTATATATATATATATATATATATATATATATATATATATATATATATATATCAAAAAGTTATCACTATCATTATTATTATTATTATTATTATTATTATTATTATTATTATTATAATATAGTTAACTTTCTTGTATTTTGACCTCGGTCTTATTTATTACTTTGACATTTCTATATTTAAAATAAGATATCAATCTTTTGTTCGTGTCAATAAACTAAAAAAACTTAAAAAGTCTTTTTTCTTAATTTGTCTTCTCTTATTTTATACAGGGACTCTTTAAATAAATTTTGAATAAAATAGAACTACAATAATTATCCTATTTATTTGCCTATACAACATATATATTTGAAATTGAAAAACTTTTATCTATACTCCTTTATTTCAAGAGTAGTCTTATGCATTTTAATTGGTCTCATTAACTTGTATGGTTTGCTTTTTCTAATTATTTTTCTAAGAAATATTGATTTTTTTAAAAAAATAATTTCAAATATATTGCATTATATTATTTTAAAATTAATTAAGAATATATTTTAGATATTATTTTATTATAGTTTTTCCTTTGCTCTTGGTTTTGATAATAAAAATATTTTTGTAATATTAGCAAGTCTTTTTTTGTTCAATTCATTATAATTTTTTTATTTAATTTCGTTGCTTGACTACAATTGCTTGTTTATTTTTTTCATGTAATTAGATAAAAAAAATAGTTTTAAAAAATAAGTTTATTAAATCATCTTGCATCCATGTCCTAAGTGGGGAGTTTAGCAATTCAACCCAAATTGATGTCTTTATCTCGATATTTAAAAATAAATATCATCTTAAAATTTTTTAATCAAACCATTTTTTTATCATTCATCTAAATTGTGTTTGGAACCATTTTTTTATCATTCATCTGAATTGTGTTTGGACTTGCTAGGTTAACTGGATCATATTAGGTCAACACATGATTAGTACTTAAAAATATATTTTTATCAAGGTTTTATATTATTATTTTGCACTTGAAAGATCAAAAACTTCTTACCTGAAACATGTTTTATAATAACAAGTTTGATATCATAAGATGCCTTTAATTTATGATAAATATTCATCCTAAATACAAACTTATCATATAAATGAAAGAATTGATTGATAAATTGAAGTACTGAAATTGAAAGGATAAAAAGAAAGTAAAGCTTAGAAAAGAGATGTTTGTTTAGTCCAAACTGACATACTATTTGGTAATTGGATTATAACTGGAGTTGTAAAACTTGGATTTAGGTTTGCTTTATATAAATGGAAAGCTAAGACATAAGCCTAAAACTTTCATAGAAAGGCAAGATTCAATTCTACTGTTTGGAAGTTCAAATCTCAGCAACAACGTAGAAGTCCGAATATGTCCTACAGCCCAAACACTGTTTAGTGTTTAGCCTATATCTTGACTTTTAGAAGGCTAAATCACCTCAATTTTTTTTAAATGTCGAGATAATTTTCTAGAACTTTCATGATTTAAGTTTGTTCAAATTCTAATGTTAGCAATGATGTTTTTGGCAGACAAGAAGATAAAGATTGTCACCAAGATAAGATGTGGCCACTTACCAATAATTAGTCATCAAATCAATAGTTTTTAATTTTGGCATATAAAAGGAGATATTTGTCATGCATTTAAGCATATTGATTTTCAAATCAGGTTCATGTTTTTGCTCTTTCTTTGTTATAATGCTTAAGTTTTGCTTATATCAATCTCTTTTTTATGTTTCTCATTTCCTTTTTTTTACTTAATTAATTTTTATTTTATATTCTTATCTTGTTTATTTATATTTCTTTCTTTCATTATGTTTAGCTAAGTTTATTATGTCAATGTGAAAAAGATTACGTTAATAGTATAAGAATAAATATAATATAAACTCAACATGGATCTTAATGCTTGATATTAACTTATTTTATATTTGTTACTTTTTTCACTTTTAATACTTTACTTGTTAAATGATTAATCTAGATTTATGTTACATAACCCTTGGTACAACAAATACTTGACACTTTTATAACCCAAAATATATAGTATAACTGACATCTGTATTATGAAAGGAACTTGATTTGTTGTTAATATAAGTTATAATCATGAATGACTGAAAACATTTATAAGTATTAGCATTATTCAAATAAGATAACTAATGTAATCATGTTAACAATTTATAATCCGATTAAAATCTTCTTTATGTATGATTTCTAGTTAAATAATAAGAGTTTATACTATACTTGTTTGATATACCATTAGTGGATCCTCTAGTCTTGACATTTGTTTTTATTATTGTTTGAACCTCATATTGATCTTCCATCTCAAAGTTCTCATTAACTTCTTCTTCTTCTTCTGTATTATTATTATTATTATTGTAGTAGTTGTTTATAATTTATACAATTAACCTCATGTGGTTCGATCCCGGTCTTGCCTGATTATTTATTACTTCGACACTCCTGCACTTGGAAGAAGATATCAATCTTTTGATCATGCCAACACACATATAATTTAATTTAAAAAATCAATTATGAAAGGATTTGGGTCTAAGTGATCTACATTTTGAGTAAGTGATTAAAATTTTTCTTGTTGATAAAAAATACATTAAAAACTCTTAGATATTCTTTTTTATTTTTCAAAGTATTTTGGTTTAACACGCATGTTAATTATCTAGTCTTTTACTCAATCCTAACTTAATCCTTAATCATACTGATCTTGATTAAGGACAATTGAACATGGTCTTTATTAGACTCCAAGCACCCTGGACTTAACCTTTGAGTTTTTAGACCCAACTTTGTCTCCTCTTACAGTAGACTCAAACTTAACTTGAGCTCAATGCTTGATTAATCTTCACCGATTCAAATAGAAACCCACCTAACTTTATGAAAACTCAAAGTCAGGCCCAACATTTTGAGTCAGTGATTAAAAAATAGAAACCCACCTAACTTTAAAAAATAAATTATGAAAGGATTTGGGTCTAAGTGATCTACATTTTGAGTCAGTGATTAAAATTTTTCTTGTTGATAAAAAATACATTAAAAACTCTTAGATATTCTTTTTTATTTTTCAAAGTATTTTGGTTTAACACGCATGTTAATTATCTAGTCTTTTACTCAATCCTAACTTAATCCTTAATCATACTGATCTTGATTAAGGACAATTGAACATGGTCTTTATTAGACTCCAAGCACCCTGGACTTAACCTTTGAGTTTTTAGACCCAACTTTGTCTCCTCTTACAGTAGACTCAAACTTAACTTGAGCTCAATGCTTGATTAATCTTCACCGATTCAAATAGAAACCCACCTAACTTTATGAAAACTCAAAGTCAGGCCCAACATTTTGAGTCAGTGATTAAAAAATAGAAACCCACCTAACTTTAAAAAATAAATTATGAAAGGATTTGGGTCTAAGTGATCTACATTTTGAGTCAGTGATTAAAATTTTTCTTGTTGATAAAAAATACATTAAAAACTCTTAGATATTCTTTTTTATTTTTCAAAGTATTTTGGTTTAACACGCATGTTAATTATCTAGTCTTTTACTCAATCCTAACTTAATCCTTAATCATACTGATCTTGATTAAGGACAATTGAACATGGTCTTTATTAGACTCCAAGCACCCTGGACTTAACCTTTGAGTTTTTAGACCCAACTTTGTCTCCTCTTACAGTAGACTCAAACTTAACTTGAGCTCAATGCTTGATTAATCTTCACCGATTCAAATAGAAACCCACCTAACTTTATGAAAACTCAAAGTCAGGCCCAACATTTTGAGTCAGTGATTAAAAAATAGAAACCCACCTAACTTTAAAAAATAAATTATGAAAGGATTTGGGTCTAAGTGATCTACATTTTGAGTCAGTGATTAAAATTTTTCTTGTTGATAAAAAATACATTAAAAACTCTTAGATATTCTTTTTTATTTTTCAAAGTATTTTGGTTTAACACGCATGTTAATTATCTAGTCTTTTACTCAATCCTAACTTAATCCTTAATCATACTGATCTTGATTAAGGACAATTGAACATGGTCTTTATTAGACTCCAAGCACCCTGGACTTAACCTTTGAGTTTTTAGACCCAACTTTGTCTCCTCTTACAGTAGACTCAAACTTAACTTGAGCTCAATGCTTGATTAATCTTCACCGATTCAAATAGAAACCCACCTAACTTTATGAAAACTCAAAGTCAGGCCCAACATTTTGAGTCAGTGATTAAAAAATAGAAACCCACCTAACTTTAAAAAATAAATTATGAAAGGATTTGGGTCTAAGTGATCTACATTTTGAGTCAGTGATTAAAATTTTTCTTGTTGATAAAAAATACATTAAAAACTCTTAGATATTCTTTTTTATTTTTCAAAGTATTTTGGTTTAACACGCATGTTAATTATCTAGTCTTTTACTCAATCCTAACTTAATCCTTAATCATACTGATCTTGATTAAGGACAATTGAACATGGTCTTTATTAGACTCCAAGCACCCTGGACTTAACCTTTGAGTTTTTAGACCCAACTTTGTCTCCTCTTACAGTAGACTCAAACTTAACTTGAGCTCAATGCTTGATTAATCTTCACCGATTCAAATAGAAACCCACCTAACTTTATGAAAACTCAAAGTCAGGCCCAACATTTTGAGTCAGTGATTAAAAAATAGAAACCCACCTAACTTTAAAAAATAAATTATGAAAGGATTTGGGTCTAAGTGATCTACATTTTGAGTCAGTGATTAAAATTTTTCTTGTTGATAAAAAATACATTAAAAACTCTTAGATATTCTTTTTTATTTTTCAAAGTATTTTGGTTAAACACGCATGTTAATTATCTAGTCTTTTACTCAATCCTAACTTAATCCTTAATCATACTGATCTTGATTAAGGACAATTGAACATGGTCTTTATTAGACTCTAAGCACCCTGGACTTAACCTTTGAGTTTTTAGACCCAACTTTGTCTCCTCTTACAGTAGACTTAAACTTAACTTGAGCTTAATGCTTGATTAATCTTCACCGATTCAAATAGAAACCCACCTAACTTTATGAAAACTCAAAGTCAGGCCCAACCAGACCTTTAGCACTTTAAACCTTGTCCATATCCAATCTTTAAGTTGTTGCCAACCTTGATTTATAGATGTTTTGAATCTGATCTTAGCCCAACCCAAAGCACTTTAGACATAGACCTTACTCAACCCTTAATGCTTCAAACCTATAATCAACATGATCCTTCAGCATCCCAAACTTTGCTCTGAGTCAATCCTTAAGCATCACAAAACCAATCTCAAACTTTAAGTTCTTTGGACTTGTTCTTAACTTGTCCTCAGAACCCTAGGCTTTACTTGTTCTCGCGATGACTAGGTCTCGACCGAACCTAAGGGTTTAATAATTTTAATTGCATAAAAAATTCAATAACAAAACTTGTTAAGTGATACTTTCATCAGTCAAAATTGATTGGTTCGATCCAGTTATAATAACATTATATTTTATATTTAACTATATAATACAACAACCAAACAAAATTATTCTTTGAGTCCTTAAATTTTATTAAGATGGCCTAAATATAGAAAATAAATGTTTGGATATAAGTTTATAATTTTATTAAGATAGATTTCTTTTGTTGGTATGGGCCTTGAGGCCTATATGTAACCAAAAAGACAAACAAAAACAGAATTGTTAAAAAACACATCCATAATAAGATGCATTTTTTAGGTAATTTAGGATAAATGGTTTGTTACTCTCAAAATAGTATCTTCAAAATAGTATCTTTACTTTCACACAAAGTGGAGATCCTCATGTTAAAAATCGTAGATCGTGTTTTTTTGTTTGAATTAGTGAGAAAGACTATTAATGAATTTCATTTACTTTTGAATAAGAAGAATTATTTATACCTAACAACCATTTCTAAAATACAATTACAATAATTGCATAAGAATAAAAATTAGAGCAACCTTCTTTAAATATTTTGAGAATTATAAGGATTTTTTTTAATGAGTACATTAATCTTAAATAACATACTTTTATCTTGTCGCACTTCTGAAATGTGTTATTTACTAAATGTCACAATTTCCAAATATAATAAGATAGTTTTCATATTTTATAAGAGCAAAAATTAAACATGTCATGCTTCAAAAGCATGATAACTTCACATGTTTTGGTTTAGAAACATGATATATCGTGATATTTAAACCCTTAATGAATTGAATTGAAGAACACAATAAATGTAGTAGCTCTGTCACTCAAAACCAACATTTTCAGATCTTACCTCTTTAAAATGCCACTAATCACTTTTTTTATTCCTTAAAATACCTAAAAATCAAACTCATCTTAGTATCGAAGTATGCTTGAATGTTTTTCCTCTTCAAAATTCATCATTGTCACTGTTGCCTCTGCTCCCACCGTCACAGTCCTTTTTCTAGTCTTATAAGCAAGGTAAACATACTACATTGCTATGGATTTGAGGTTTTTTTTTAGTTGAAATGAGTTTATTTTTTAGGGTTTAGGTTGAATTTAAAGTTTATTGAATTAATGATAAATTAGCCATGAATACCATCAATTAAGATTGATTTGATATAGCTGAACATGAAAATAAGATAAATTAGTTACAAATTAATTATTTTAATTAATTATATGTTGCGTTGAATCTTGGATAAGTAGTTGAATTTGAGATTTTGTATGTATTGTTAGAATCGATAAATAGTGCTATTAATTATGCTTGATGAATTCATGTAATAAAGTATGAATTTGGTAGGATTATGATGAATTACATGTTGCGTTGAATTATGGATAAGTTGTTGAATTTGGTATTTTCTTTAAGTTGTTTTAATTTGCTTTAAATATAGGTTAATTTAATGGAATTGAGCATGAAAATATCAATTAGATTTGATATCATCAAATTATGTTTAATTTTGGTCAAGTATGCTTTTGCATTAAATTTCAGGAATTTGTTTGAAGTTTTTTTATTAATTTTGGTAATTAAAGTTGGAGTAACGCGATTTAGTTAAAATACATTATGACATTCCTTTAAAGCATATTAAACTTATCTAATTTTATATTATACATGGGTACTCTTACATAGGATATCGCGCACGTGAGATGACAAATCTTCTTCTCATGTTGAGCTGCTATATTATGATGATGGCATTCCTAAAAAGCATGATTATTTTCATAGAAAGTTTGAGTCATGGTACATGTCTATTGGGTCCATTAACACTTATGTCTTGTAATTACTGGATAGACATTGATTATAGAATATTTTTTTTTAGGATTGTAAGAATATTTAATTTTAATAAATATTTTCATTACTTAACAATAAATGTAGTATATATTTATGCAATTATATTTTAAATTGTTATGCATGAAGAGACTAGTATATATAAATAGATGAAACAACATGAGCGAGTTCAACCATATATGTTCCAAAATTTGTTTTTTATACATCAGTTGTCTATAGCACATCAAAATTGACAATGACTTAATCCATGCACTAACTGAGGATGAAGATATGAGACATATACATTCCATTTTAGATATAAGGAGATGACACCAACACTATAAGATATTGTAGTTTTGCTTAGACTTTCTATTGATGGATAAGAAGACATATTTATTTGCGTGTATAATTAGATTGTGTTATGTGAGAATGTATTTAGATTAATACCCTTTCTTTTGAATTGAAAAGGATAATATACATTTTAAATGAGTTAAGAAAACATTTAACACACCATCAGACGATTTTAACAAAGAGGTCTTATGGAGATATCCATTAAATTATGATTTCAATATATTGATTATTTGTTAAGTATGTGTAAATTAATATAATAATTTTAATGTATTATGTAGATATCTTAGACATTCACCACACCACCAGATGATTTTAACGAAAAGGTTTTAAGGAGGTATCTATTAAATTATGATTTCAATATATTAATTATTTTTAAGTATATGTGAATTAATATAATAATTTTAATGTGTTATACAAGTATGTTAGAGCATTTACTCTTTATCTATTTGATAGTGTATTAATCATAGACCTTACGATGAGACATGTGTCTTTAATTTATTTAACATTTCTGGATGATTTTGATGTCATTATAATATATAGCTAGGGGATATGTTGTCTTAGTATGTTTGTTTAGACATCTATATCTTAGATACATGAAAAGAGTCAAATATGTTAAGGGTGTTTACTACTTCAACAAGTGTGAAACGAAGAAAGTACACTTTTGATTATATCATGACAAGGGATGAAGCCACTCGGATAGGATTAGGAGTAAAATGCATTTGTGCTATTGCCAAGTACAAATCATCTAGTAGATGACATAGAAATAGATAGATAAATGAGTTATATTAACATATTTTGAAATTTCAATTACTGGAAAGTTGTATTATTTAAGTATTTGATATTCCTTTTGCAAACATGTATGTTTGTTTATTTCCATTTATGAGTCTATTTATGATTATAAAATGTAAAAACTTATTATATTTAGATATTTTGGTTCTTTCATGTATTTTTAAGTAGGATAAGATTTTAGATATGAATAAAATTAAAAAAATTTCTAAGTAACAGAAACTCTGCTCAAATTTTGTTCAAATCAGAAAATTTGTTACTATCTAAAATTATTAACTAAATTAAATATAAGATTAACAAACTAAATAGTAAATCTAACAATAACCATTTTTGTTAGATTTAGCTGTAGAGAAAATTTGTTGCTGTAATTTTTATGAAATGGTTGAGATGACTAGTGAAATTGAATTGTTGTCTTGGTTAAAAAACACAACACTAATTATATATTACATTTCTAAATCGTGATATTATTTCATCAAAAAATTTGCTGCTTTATTAATTCACTATTATCTTTTATTTCTCTACTAATTGCCCAATTTATCCAATTATAGACGTGTAGCCTGCTTTCTTTGTTTCTCTTTGTTTATTTGAACATTATAAGAAATGAGTAGAATCATCATAAATACCAAACCCCATCTAAAATTCTGTATGAATAAACTGAGGTATAACTATGTCATTTTCCATGGATATAGAATAGTAAAAGAAATGAGTAGAATCATGATAAATACCAAAGGAGGGCAAAAAAGAATGATTTGTTTCCCGATATGGTTAATTAATACATATTATAGTTTTGCATAACTTAAAATTTTTAAACCGCAGCATGAAAAGCTAGCTACCATGGTGTCAAAACCACACATAATGAAATTAAGTAATTAATGAAGTAAAGCAATGATGTTACCAGATTTTTTTGCATTTGATCTTGAAAGTTAACCTTTTATCTTTCCCATTACCTCACACTTTTCTTTACACTCTTTTAGATGAACATTGGGAACCAAATCGTCCCAAGTAGATTCTGTAGCTTAGCTTTTCACTAACATGCAATCCAGGAGGATGGCTTGTTGGTACAATGCATGTGTGACGCTAGTGGCCGCTACCTGAATAAACTATACACGCCCTTGCTGGGAAATAAGATTTGTAAAGAAGAAAAGCCGCAAACTTTCTCCAGTAGTCAACTTGCCCTTGACTACGGTGATTCAATATTTTGCCACCCCTTCTTCTTTAACCCCAGCTCAATAATGACCTAATGGTAGCCCCTGAAAATCGAATGAAGGGCATCTAATGATCATTGGCATGAAAAGGAATTTTAGCCTGGAAAGCTTCCTCGAACGAGCAAGGTATTGTTGTCACGTTTTATTTTAAGATATTTCTTATTTAAAAATACATGGTTACCCTGATTGAATTGAGTTTCTCAAGCAAATGCAAAGGATTAAAGAAAGCTTAATTAAATGTGATCAAGATGGAACCTGATCAATAAACGATTTCTCGGCCAAAACTAGATTTCTATCTCTGGATTTTAATGGCTCTAATATGCGGTAAAATGCCATTAACCTTTTCTTTTTATTTATATGAAGTACAGAAAGAAAACCAACGGTACAAGCCAAAAGTTATGCAGCATGTCGTTAGCATTGTAATTAGTTAATGGGTTAATACCAGTCCAAGCCCTTGCGGGTTTCTGCTTTCTTTGTTTCTCTTTGTTTATTTTAACAATATAAGTGGGTTACCCCATACGGATTTCAGGGCAGAGGGCACACTGCCACACTCTCTAACTAGATTTTCTTTCACTAAAAAAAAAAGGTCACTAATTTCATAATCATTAATTCATTATAGATTTCAGTGTGGAAAAGACTTGAATAGATATCATTGCAGTAGCAAAAGATGAAAAAAAAGGTGAATATCAGAGCACATGGTTTTGTTTCAGCTTGATGTGTCTGAAGACGCATTATGCAAGACTGACCCCTTTCATTTACGTGGGGAAAAGCAACAAGGCTGCTTTTGTATGTCAGGAAAGGGGTAGAGGAACCCATGAAAACTGGGTTCCAGAGATGCAGAAGAAGATGGGTAGAGGAAGATACCTCACAGATCATGGTTGCTTCACGCTTGGGTCCATTGTATTTCTCTTGTCTCTTGCCCACCAAACAATGGCAGTCTGGCATAAATAATATATAACAATAAGAAACTAGCATATTCTTAATTTCTTATATTCTATTATCATCATAAATATTAACCAAAACTAATTCCCTTTGAACACATAGTATTCATACATACTTAAAGCTATTGCTCAGTGTAACCATATATGACAAATTTGTTCTTTCCATAAAAAATTATTCAACTGGTTATTTGAGATAATTAATTCTTTTCACAAGATTCATTAATTATTATCAAAATACTTAAATAATAAGACTTTCCATATTTTTAAAGTAAAGTGAAACAACTAAAAACCTTAAGAGAAAAAAATAGTATATAAGGGGCTTTTTCTTATTTTCACATTGATTTTTTTTTTACAATCCAAATAATTATGGGGCAATATGGTATTTAGATAAATGGCTAGGGCTTGTTCCCTCAAGTGATGCATGCGACTCCTCTTAGAGTAAAAAAAAAAATTATTTGTCATTGTATCGTTGGAAACATTATACTAAGATTATCTTGTTGGAACTGATGTATGGTAGTGTTGGAGTTTGCATATAGTGGTATTCAAAATTAAAACTAGTGTACAAGGGTTTTTTCTTATTTTCACATTGGTTTATGTTTTTTACAATCAAAATAATTAAGGGGCAATGTAGTATTTAGATAAATGGCTAGCGCTCGTTCCCTTCAAGTGGCGCGTGTGACTTCTTTTATAATAATAAAAAAATTATTTATAATTGTGTCATTTGAAACATCATGTTGAGATCATCTTGTTGAAATTGACGTATAGTAGTGTTGGAGTTGGGATATAATGGTGTTCGAAATTAAAATTAGTGACAAGGGTTTTTCTTATTTTCACATTAGTTTTTTTTTATAATCAAAATAATTAAGGGGTAATTTAGTGTTTGGATAAATGGCTAGCACTTGTTCCCTTCAAGTAGCGCGTGTGACTCCTATTAGAGTAAAAATATTTATCTATCATTATGTTGTTAGAAACATCACACTAAGATCATCTTGTTGAAATTAACATATGGTGGTGTTGGAGTTGACGTATAGTGATGTTCGAGTGGTGGTGTGATGTTGTGATCTTTTTTTCTTATCCTCTCACTTTTTTTTTTTTGAAAATCATGATGATCATGCAAAGTTTCAGAATTGTCTTTTTAATTATTATGATTTTAATTTTGATTTTTATTCTTTTGATTTTTCATTTTTGTTCTCGATGCTTTTGTAAAATTTTATTTGTTTCCAATTTCATTCTTCAATTATGATATGTGATATGTTATATTTTTCCAATTTAATCCTTATTTTTTTGGTTGTTGTGTTTTAGTACTTTCATCAAATTATTTTTTTCTTTTCAATTTCACTCTTTAAACAAAAAAATAATTTTTTTTCATGATATGTTGTGTTTTTCAATTTAATCCTCATTATTTTGATTATTTTAAATTAATTTTTCATTTTAATCTCACTCTTCAATAAAATTTAGTAGTTGTCCTCTAATTTATTTTTTTATTCCAACTTTAATCTTTATTCTTTTAATTGTTATTTTTTGTTTTGGATCATTTTATGAAATTGAATTTTATTTTTAATTTCATCCTTCATTTTTTTTTTCAAATTGGTATTTTTGGTCTAATGATTTAGGTCACGGGTTTGAAAAATTAATGCAAATTGACATAGTTTATTTTTTTTTACTTTTCAATAAATCTTGTCAATTTCAATATTTCATTATTTTTCATCACATTTTTTTTAGTATTTTCAAGTTAAGTTATAAATAATTAAAAAGAAAAGGAAAAGGAAGAAAAAAACTAAGAAAAAAAAGTAAAAGTAATAAAAAGAGGAAAAAATAGGATAAATAATTGAGTTGAAAAATCTGAGGATTAAGTTGAAGGAGGGGAAGAAATTAGGAAAAATTTGGGATGCTATTGAGGATATAATTTAAAAAAAAGGTTTAGTTTGGCTAAAATCAAATGAATTGAGGGACCAAGGATGAATTTGTAATAAATGGTCAAACTCAAGGGTTCAAGTAATTCAACCAGGAATGAAATTGAAAGAAAAATGAAATTTATAGAAAAATTAACCAATAATAAACAGTTGAAACAGTTGTAGAAATCAAAGATTAAATTGAAAAAAGTGAAAAAAATTAAAGGCTTCAATTAAATCATTTAGGATAAAATTAAAAAGAAAAATTAAAAATTAAAACCCTAATAGAATGAAAATTAAAAAAATCAAAAGAGGCAAGGACTACAATTTATATATAAAAAAGTACAGAAATCAAGGGCCAATTTGAATTCCCAACCTTTCTCTATAACTATGTTGCTTTTATAAAATAAAATTAAATTAAAAAAATAAGAAGTAAACATCACCCCCACCTTTTTTTTTTCTTTCCCAGATGAAATCCCAGAATTTTAGCCTTAAAAATCCTACAATAATTGATTTATTATCAAAATTCAATCCTATAATTTAATCACGGGATTTTGGCCCAAAAAATCTAGCAATCTTTGATTGATTCTCGGAATTAAATCCCATGATTTTAGCCAATCTCACACCTATAAATAACATAGATTTGTAGACAAGAAAAGAAAATGGAAAAAGGGAAAGGAGAGAGGAGCGAGCATAAAGTTTTCTGTGGGTATATAAGCTTTCATTACCAAAGAAACCAGCAGTCTCTAGTGATCTCTTAAAAAGGTATGTTCCTTTGATTTTATCACTTACATGAATGGCTTTTCTTTTATTTGATTTTGTTTGATTCCTATAGTTATATATAGAGTTGTATTAAATCTTACTTCTAGTGGCAGATTTATTATCTAAATTATAAGTCTCTTAGGGTTCCAAGTCGAGTGCAATGATTTGTAGCTATAAAATACATGCATGAATTATCAAGTCGATGAGAGTTCAAACCGTTAAAATTGTGTTTGCAATAAATAAATTCAAGGTTTTTTTTAATTTAGAAATATAAGAATTAGAACTTACAAGATTTTTTAATGACATCCTAATTTAAAAGATCAAAGTTGAATATTATTTTAATTTTTTATATATCTTTTAATTCTAGAGACTCATACAGATTTAATAGTTTTTTTTATAAAAATAAAAAATAAATTTTAAATTATAGTGGCGAGTTTTCATTGAGATTTCATTAAAATTAATAATATTTTAATTTAATAAATCATCAAGTTTCTTATTTATAAGGATACATGTTCGAAAACCCATAAAAAAGTAAATTAATAAGTCTTTTACTTCTAGAGATTGATACTGAATTTTTCACTAAAAATGATAAAAAAAATTGTAAATAAGATTTGAAATTAATTAAAATATCTCATGAAAATTAAAAAGATACATAAATTTATAAAAAACACACATAACATAATGAAAACAACATTTTATTTAAAAAGATATAGTAAGGTTGATGTCATTCTTTTTTAAGTATAATTAATTTTTTAACTGAATTTTTATAATCAGTGTTAATTTTTAGGATTCTTAATTTTCTTTAATTATCAAGTGTGAATTTAAATTTTTTTATATATGTATATTTTCTTGTTAAATTTCAAAAAATCACGTTTATGTTCAACTGTGACAACATGGCATGAGAAATTTTTATAAGAATGCTTTAAAGTAGAAATGAGTTAAAAATGAGTTTTTGGTTGCAAATAAATTCATCCCTATTTCCCAACCCCCTTTCTAGTGGTTGAAAAATTGAGAAGTAGAGAGCGCATCATTAGTCAAAGAGTTAAACCCCAGATCTGTAGTCAAGTGAGTGGTTTATTTTTATTTTTTAATTTAATTTGTTTTTAGATTTTCATTGAAATGCATTAAGAATAATAATAATAAAAAACCTTAACATGATATTGACATCACTTTTCAATTATGCCTTGGTTCTTAAATTTATAGGGGTGTTGACAATTTTTTTTCTTCAATTGTTGTGTACCTAATATGTAAAAATATAAGATAAAATATTGTTCATGGATATTTAATTGAAAAAAAAGTTACTTTTGATATATTTTTTTGATATTATTTTATCACATTTATTTTTTTTTCTCTTCAGAAACATGTTGCATATTGAGACATTGTCTTAATTTAATTTTTAAACTTGCTTTAGATAGTAATCAATTTGTAATTAAAAAAATATTTTTTTATAAAAATAATTAAGAGATAATTCAATAAAAAAATAAATTTTAGGTTAAAAAATACATTTCTATTTTATTCATTATTTTTCCTATGAATTATTGTTTTTATAATTAAGAGGTTAAATAGAAAAATACATTTCAAGAAAAGAAGGTTATTAAATTTTTTTATAATTATGGTTTAGATCACAAGTTGAGTAAGGAAACTCCATTGTTCTAGTTTAATTTAATATATTATTATTTTAATATTTATTTATAAGAGAAAGTATTGAATTGAGATTATTTTAATTTTCTTTTTCTCTTAAAAAAATCAAATAAGATTTTAATTGTATCAGCAAAGTTGAGATATTGATTGCACTACGTGGCGTCGATTCTTACCCAATTTGCTCTCAAACCGAGCTTATGTACGATGATGAGTCATTATGTTGACTTGAAAACCTCTGCGGCAGCTGGCGAACTGAAGAGTTTCGTTGAAAACCGGAGGTAAATATGTATCGTTAATTAAAGCTCCAGAACCCTAAGGTACAATTGGGAATTCAATACAATTACTAAAGTAGACATAAAGCCTAATGAGACTGATAGAAGGTCCCAGAAAAAGCACGAGGCCGGCCTGTCCATTTCAAGAAGATACGCTCGAGGTCGAAGTATAACATAACATCGCCGCATGGTTTAGTGTGTGTTTGATTTTGTAAAAAATATTTTTTTAATTAAAAATATACATATTTTTTAAATTAATTTTTTACATCAATAAATAAATAATAATTTAATTTTTTTAAATGAAAAAAAAATTAAAAACAAGTTGAATTGGATCATCAAATGGAATATATAAATCTTCATTTAATGATATGAAAGACAATGGATACCCATATATTATATTGTGTACTATACATATTCAAAATAGAATCTAAAATAGTTATCCCAAATTCAAATTGGAACATATAATTTTTTTTAATATGATCAAGTTTGTATTAAGCAAACTAATAACTATATCTAATTTCAAACCTAACTTTTTATTTTTAAATTTTACTCAAATTTAAATCCAAATCCAAATTAAATCAAACCAAATACTATTTGGTCTAAAAATTTCCTACTCATTCAAGTTTATATTCTTTAAATTGGTGTGAAATTGTCATCCCTGCTCAACTAGGTGCTTGGTTTTTTACATAGATGTCCAGTTTTTTCTTTTTTGACAAACGGGGCCTCGACAAGCTCTAGAGCCCCTTACATAATATCATCGGTCACTAACAAGTACCGGAAGGGTTAAAGACAAAACAATCTGCATTCCAGTGCTTGACCTAGCGGTGAAAGGGGCTTGTCTCTTTCCATTGCACCTGGATTCAAGCCCTAACGTGAACGTCTGTCATTCCCATGGTGTTTTATATGCCTACTAGGTTTGCAGGGTATTCAGTGAACTGTAAGGATTAGTCGTGGTGCGTGCAAGCTAACCCGAACACCCCATGTAAATAATAAAAAAAAAAGACAAAACAGTCTCATTTCCTCATTGTTAGCAAAAGCATCAGCAGATGCATTAGCCTCTCGGTACCCAAGCCTTATGTCCACCATTTGAGAGGCAGAGGTGCAGAAATGAGGCCACTCTCCGGTCTCCGTCATTTGAAAGGCTCCTTTATATAGGTGTCACTACACCACCTCTTCATTTGAGTTGTGCTTCCCCCTCTTAAAACGCTACACATTAAAAACAGGTGTTTACTGAAGTCTTTTCTTTAAAAAAAAACCGAAGGTGGCATGACATCTCACAAAAATAGGTAAAAATTAAAAAAAAAAAAGGTGTTCGATTTAGACGCACCGTGTAACAAAGTCGAGCTGTAGATGGTTTGGCAACCTTAACTAGCACGAATCCAAAATAAATCAATAGGACGCCTCTTCTTGGGGATTTCTCTCGAATGTCAAGGCCGTCCTGATAGAATGATTTCACTCAAGTCGGAGCCCCACAGACAATTAAAGGAGAGATAATTGGAACTTGCAAAAACTGCCACTTCAACTCTCTCAAATGTTCTCCCACACGCCACACCCTCCAGTGAAGTGGAGGAAATACGAAAACCACTTTTTAGAGGATAAGGGAAAAAACAAAACTTCGGTTTTTTCTCTGTAATCAGTCTCTCGAGTATGGATTGGTTCAATTAAGGTATAACTTCTGTGAACTACCTAGATCCAATTTCTTTTGTTTTAAGAGTATTTAAAAAAAATTATTTTTATTTCACATTATTTTTTTATGTTTATATATTATTTTAATGAATTAATTTTAAAAATATTTTTTAAAAAAATAAAAAAATATATTATTTTAATAAATTTTTAAATAAAAAACTTTTAAAAACATAAGAAAATCAGAAAGGAATTATCTTGAGCTAGACGCCTGAACAAATCACCTCAAACAAATAATATATATAAAAAAAAAGGAGAGAGAAGAACACACAATACAATGAACATCCAGGTCCCAACCACCTATCCTAAAGTACCAAAACTCAACATATCTTTACTCTTCTGGTCAGTTACTCCATTATATCCCAACCACTTCTGATGACAAAAAACTTGAACATGTTCACAGTAAGCTAGCCCACCAACTGCATTATTAAATCATCTCAACCACCTCCTAAGATCGTTAGTTGAAGAAGGGGAAAGCTCACCACCAAAGCTATCCGTACAGCAAGAAGAATAGTTAGACTGTTGTTCTAGTCCGCCTAAACGTGAACCGCTCACGCTCTTGAAGCTTGGACTCCTTAGACCATGCCCGTAACCAGCGCCGCCGTAAACTATACCGATATCACAAGGGTCGGGGGCTGGATACGAAAGCCGTTTTCTTGCAGACCCAGCCCGGTCTCGTTCTGGTGTTGATGGTCTTTGCCTTGGTGCACTCTGTGATCTCAATCTAGCCTTGGCAGACTCGGTTGCAGCCATGTAATTTGGCAATGTAGCATTACCATTACTACTAGCACCACCCCTGATTCCATGTTGATTCAAATTTCCATTGTAAAAATAATTGGACCTTAAACTTGGTGTTTGAGAGGAATTACAACTTCTATCTTCTCTTGCACATCGTGGACTAGCTGAACGAACCTGAAGAGGCCTAGTTTTTGACGGGGAGGGTGTGATAGGAGAGTGGTGGAGTGGACCAGTTTGATGAGCTCTATGGAGTGGAGAAGGAGCAGAGTGTGTCGCGCCATTGTTTGATGAATTGGATCTCTGGTGTTGGTGATGTTGGTTTTGGCTTGTTCTTCTAAAATTAGGAACTAAATATGAATAAGGTTGCGAGGTGTCAATTTCTACAGTTTTGATGGGGTCTCTTTGATCAGTTGAAGCTCTTGCTCTGCTTCTATTATCCCATGGCTTTGCAGGCATCCATTGATCAAGCCATTGTGGTCTTTCTTTGAGCTCATCTTCATTGCCATTTGATGGGTTCCTGCCATTTCTCCATATCTTGGACATGGGTTTGGAAAAATTGAACCAATTAGCCATGAGCTATACTCCTAACAATTCAGAAAACAGGGGCAGAGAAAAGTGCAAGAAATGAACCTGCTGAGAGAAAGCTTGAGATAAGGTCTTTTCACGCTTGAACGCAGCTTCTTTCCTGCGTTGCAACATGGCCTTGACTTCCTCAATGGAGTGTGGCCGATCATCCCAATCATCTGCAATGCTACTGCTTTCTCTTGACTGTCAAAATTTGATTCAACGCAGAACTACATTAGACTCTTATAGCTTTAAAGAACAAAATCATAAGGTTATTAATCAGTAGCAAAACCGTTGTTATTGTTTTGAATTAAGTTCAAGCAAAGTATGACCAGATTGAAATGCTAACCAATGCTTAGAAAGAACGGAACAAATTACCATGGATTTTCTATCTGAAATGTCTTGAAGATATCGCGATTCAAGCACACTATTGGTGTCACTAAATGCAGATTTCCTGCTGCCTTCATGTGAAAGTCTCACGCGTTGATCAAGCACCCGAGCCTGCACCCGAGCCAGAGCTTGCATGCATCGCAGGGTCATCTTGGCCTGTTTTCTCACGTTGTGTCCCCTTACCAAAGCTTGCAACTTCACCAGCCCTTTAAGTGCACGAAGAGCCCGCCTTGCCTACACACACCAGAAATTAACACACACCTTCTCTTCTAATCACTAAAAATATTGATAATTCATGAATGACTTTTTCACTATTTGCAATGCAAGAGAGGAAAAAAAAAAGAAGCATCTATTCCTATGTATGTGCAATATTCGGTTTTTACCAGGTATCCTCTAAAAGCTGTTTGAATGACAATGGCAGCATAATGTTCTCTAGGATGATATGAAGGCCTAGTGAGCCAAGCCACCTCCGCCGCCGTCTCCGCCGCCTGGGCAGTGGCTGCAGCAGCTTCAGTAGCAACTGCTACTGGAATTGCATGCCTTTGCTCAGCTGCTGCAGCTGCCGACACATGGTCTGTTGGAGCACCGCCACCACCACCTGGGGGTGCCTTAACATTTCCAGCCTTTGACAGGTTCTCTTGTGTCGCTGTTTCTTGATTCGTAGGTTTCCTAAATAACCATCTTCTCTTCCCTCTCTTCTGCAAGAAGAAAAGCCCACAAAAGGGCCAGCCATTACAACTCAAAAACAGATCGAGAAACAACGAGACATTAGTTTCAATGGATAAAATTAAAAGAGAGGCGAAAAGAAAGGACCTTTTCTTCATCTTCGTCTTGTTCATGGCCAGCCCCAGTAGCCCTCTTGTCACTTTCTTTAGTTGGAGATCTGAACGCCCTTTTCACAGCAGTCAACCATGAGCTACCTCCCTTCTTCCCCATCAGATTAAAGATAAGTAGGTTAAGTTATACCAAGCTGCTGCATTTACACCAACCCCTTCTAGAAAATCATTATATCATAAAGAGCCAGAAAATTGAGGTAAGGATGATGGGGTCTTGCTTGCCTGATGCTAGCTAGCATGTGTGTCGTCTTTCTGAGGGAAGTTGCTGGGCTGTGAGAATAATAAATTAACATCGATATAGAATGTAACGTGTGTACGTATTTATTAATTTGAACGTTTATATATATATATATATATATATATATATATATATATATATATATTTTCATTTGAGGTTAAAATTAAGTTGGTGTATTTTTGTGGCATGAAAATGGTGGAGACAGTAATGGTAGTGTCAGTGTGTCCGTCAACGTTAAATTGTTCCATCCATGGACTGATTCAGACACAAACACAAATATAATTAAGTATCTAAGAGAACGTGGTGGTCAGGAACAGAGTGTTATCGAGAAGAACGTTGAAAGTACAGTGAGGGAGGGAGTGCAAGTTGAGGTGAGAGGGAGGGTGAATTGCATAGGGCACCAAAAACAGCTTTAATCGGGGGAACAAAGGTTCTTTCTTTTTCAATTTAAGCTTTTTTGAGTTTCACACACTTCCTATTTAAAAAAGAAAGGATAAAGTGACCTCGCATGGCATCACGTGAAAGCAGCAGCTGGTGAAAGATTATCAGATAGTCGAGGGACCACAGTTCAGTCAATAGGCAGGTGTTTTGGTTAGCTCACGGTTTGGACAACCTTTCACTAAAATCAATGGTGATGACGCCCTCCCTGGAGGTTATTCTGCGGCTGCTGCTGCTGCTTCGTTTTTTCCCTCTTTTAATTTCGTTGTTTGTAATTGTTCTTGCTGTTACAAGGAAGCATTTCTTTTCTTTTTCACAACTATATGAATTGGGACGTAAGAATGGCTTTCGATCGTATCATGACTGGTCAAGGCTAGATTTGATTCCTCGGCCTCCAAATTATTGTCAGAGTTCAAGATTTTTATGTCCTTAGTGTTGGGTGAATCAATTACAAGCAGTGAATTACCCCCACTTCTTGCTCAACATTAAAATACATTATATTGTCATTTCCAAAAATCATAACATATTGCTGGAACGTTATAGAACCAAAGGGTAAAACTATTTTATCCACTAAAATCTTTGGTGCTCGGGTTACCTAAACCTAAAATCTTCACCAATCCTGCTCAGTGCCTTATAGCTCAGAAGCTTTTTGATCAGGGTTGGAAATGCGCCCCTTCCCATGTTATTTCCATATGATCAGAGGAGAGGGAAAGATCAATGTGTTCACAATTTATCCATAAAGTTATTGCAAGGGCCAGGCTTTTGCTCTAGCCACAAAAAAGGAGGGGCTGGATCCCAGCTCCTTGTTTTATTGGGCTCGAGGACCGAGCCAATTCCATATCACCTTGACCTCCAAAAAAGCTTCGAACGCCTCCCATTCTTGAGAAGATGTAATTCGACAGGGCCTCGTGCAAGCACAATGAAACAACGCGAATTTAGGCACCGTTTATTCTTAAAAAAAAATAAAAAATTAAAACGATTTTTCTCACTTTTCAATGTTTAATAATACAAAAAACAGTTGAAAATGGAAAAAATGCTTTTACGGTGAAAGAAAAAATTTAGTTAAATGTTTTTTTTCATCTTTTTTTTTTCAAAAAAACTTGCCAAAAATTTTAAAAAATGAAATGACTAAATATTTTTTTTATTTTTTTATTGAGATAGTTTATAATATTATATTTTTTAAATTTTATTTTTTTTAAAATTTTTTTTATTATATTTTTTTTATATTCTTTTAATTGTTATTTGTGTTATTTGAAATAATTATTTTTTTAATTTTATTAATTTTCAATTTTTACGGTCAAATTTGACTTTTATTTTTTTATTTGAAATAATTTATAAATTTAAATATTTTTTAATTTTATTATTCTTTAATTTTTTTATTTATCAAATTTGGTTTTTATTTTTGTAGTATATTTAAAAAAATATTAATAAGTTATTTTTCATATTATTGTTTACAAGTATTGAAAAATATTTTTTAATTTATTATTTATAATATTCTCAAACATTAAAAAAATCTATTTTCTAAAACTATATTTTTATAAAATCATTTAAAAATATATTTTTAAACAAACAAAGCCAAACGGAACGTTATATCCACGGCTTTGTTTCTCTGGGCTCGTAGAAAATTCATATCTGCCGTTCTGAATAAGATTTAAGCGCTTCTCGCTAGAAAATGCGAGGGTGCAAACAGGCTACTGGAAGCACAAAAAACAAGAGGAGTTTGGAAGCCACACCCCGGTTTCCTTGGATCCAACAAACGAAGCTTGGAAGGAAAAATGCAGGATTTTTAATTTGCCCGAGACCACAAAATCAACTCCCATGTCATGGTATCGAGGACAAAGTGCCCCCCCTCCGAAGTATGAATTTTACTCATTTGTCAACTTATAAATCAAAAGAGATAATAATTGCAATTTCCATAAAAATAATAATTCATTTTCTACTTTGAATGCTCGGAGAAAACCGACCATCAAAATGAGATCTCTTTTGCTACTGAATGCTACTAACAAATAAGTGCATCTTCATCCTCGGGGAAAACAGTTGAATCATAGGAAAAGTACCAGAAAACTCTGAGTTCAAGGTACAAGTGATGAAGCAAATCCCAGGATATTTTATTGATTCGTAGATGCCACCCAGCTTCCTGGATTGAGCTCGGAGAAAACACTCCTGATATCCTCAAATACCTGTTCATCTGATCATGGGCATTAATCCAAGGAAATAGATAGACTCTGCAGATTATCCTTCGAAACATCAAAGACGAAATCAAGTTATAAGAAAATAAGTTTCATCAATCATCCGAATCTTGTTGATATTGTTGGAAAACTAGGAACAAATAATTGAACATCAATCTACCTGAATCAATTCATAATTCATAAGTTTTTTTTTTTATACAATCAAAATCAAAATCAGGATCAAATAATCAATAAATATAAAGCAACAATCATATAAATCAACACCAAGATTTTTATATAGAAAACATATACGAAAAAAATTACGAGACTGTAATCCATGTAAAAACTTCCACTATAAAAAATAATGGATTCATAATTGTTTTTCCTTAAATTCAACTAAGAGCTACAATATATATATATATATATATATATATATATATATATATATATATATATATATCATATAGGACAACTTATTCCTGAAATATAACAAAATTAAAGAAAGCAATGTTTGAGAAAAGCTCACAACATTGACAACCCTATTTTCTATCAGACCAACTAACTTCCATATAAACAATCTTTGATCTAACCGTTCAGAATAAAAAGTAAAGTGTCTAAAAGTTGTTGTCAAAATCTTAACTCGATCCAATGATGAACGTGCTGGGAATCAAAGAATGAAGATAGTGAGTACAACTGCCTTTTCTTCCTCCATTTTTCTTTCTCTCTTCTATTTTTTCTCTTTTAAATATGTTATGAATAGTGAGCATTACGATTTTAATTTCAAGAAACAACTATGCGATTGTCTTTTGACAATTAATGTGGTGATCTCACTATCACATGATATAGGATCAGACACAATAAATCTCCCCCTCACGCACCATGTGAGGAATTCGTCATACTGGCGATTAACATGTAAGATTCAATTTAGCAGGCTCTACCAAGCCTGCTTCCCTTCTACAAAATTCAAACTTCTTTCTCGGTAGAGGTTTGATCATCATGTCTGACACATTGTTACCGGTATGGATTTTCTCAACAACAAATGACTTCATTTTCATAACATCTTGAAATATATTGATATCTAACCTCAATGTGCTTTGATCAAGAGTGAAAAATAGGATGCTTACTGAGATGGATTGCACTTTGACTATTATAGTACAACACAAAGTTCTCTTGAACTAGGCTAAATTCATGTAAGAACTTTTTTCATCCATAACAACTCTTTGCCCTCTTCAGTAAGAGCAATGTATTCAGCCTTTGTAGTGGATAATGCAATATATCTTTGCAACTTTGATTGCCATGAGACTGCTTCCCCTACAAACTTCATCAAGTATCCTAATATGGACTTTCTAGAATCAACATCACCAGCCATATCTACATCTGTGTATCCATCCAACACAGGTTTATTATTACCAAAACATAAGCTGAAACTAGAAGTACCTTTGAGATATCTGAGTATCCATTTCACTACTAACCAATGTTCTTTACTAGGATTGGAGAGGAACCGACTAACCATACCAAGATGAGCTATATCTGGCCTTGTGCAAACCATAACTTACATCAAGCTACCAATTGTGGATGTATAAGGAACCTTTTTGATCTCATCTCTTTCTTTATCACTTGAAGGACACTGCTTAGAACTTAGTTTAAAGTGACCTGCAAGTGGAGAACAAACAGGTTTCGAGTTGTTCATCTTGAATCTCTCAAGTACCTTTTGAACATATCTCTCTTGAGATACCTAAAGTTTCTCTTTCTTCCTATCACGTGTGATCTTCATGCCGAGAATCTTTTTTATTGCTTCTAAGTCTTTCATTGTAAAAGACTTGCTCAACTCTTCCTTTAAAATCTGAATCTCCTTAACATCATGACCAACAATCAATATATCATCCACATATAACAAAAGAATAATAAATTTTCCATCTGGAAATATTTTTATAAATATACAACTATCAGAAGTGGTTTTGTCATAACCATGATCCACCATGAAAGAATCAAACTTCTTGTACCATTTTCTTGGAGCTTGCTTTAACCTATATAGACTTTTTTTCAACTTGCAAGTTAACTGCTCTTTGGCTTTTACTTCAAACCCTTCAGGTTGCTCTATGTAGATCTCTTCATCTAAATCATCATGGAGAAAGACAATTTTCATATTAAGTTGTTCAACTTCAAGATTCAAACTAGCAGTGAAACCAAATGCAACTCGAATTGAAAACATCTTGACCACTAGTGAAAAGATTTCTTTAAAATCAACACCTTTTTTCTGACCGAAACCTTTCACAACCAATCTTGTTTTATACCTTGGCTGCGAGCAATGTTCATCAATTTTCAACATAAACACCCATTTATTCTTGAGTGCTCTCTTACCTTTAGGAAGCTTCAGTAACTCAAAAGTATGGTTTTCATATAAGAATTTCATCTCTTCTTGCATTGCTTTCAACCACTCATTTTTTTCCTCATGTGATATAGTTTCATTAAAGCATTCTGGATCTTTTCCATCAGTAACCAACACATACTCATGAGGAGAATATCTAGTGGAAGGTTGGCGAGGTCTAGTTGACCTCCTCAATTGTGGCTCATCTAGAACTTCTTGTATAACATGTTTAAGAATAACATCAATATCATTATTAATTAATTCAAGATCACCAACTAATTGCTCAATAAAAAAACCATCATTTTACAAATCTCCCCCATGATTAGTAGGTATCAAAGGTAATTGTGGAGTAGGTCTTGGATTTGAATTAGATGAAATAAAAGTACTAGACTCTATTTTCTCTTTCTTTTTAAAGTCTTCAATGGTTTGATTTTCAAATAAGATAACATCATTACTTTTAACAATTTTCTTCTACTTTGGATCCTATAACCTATAGCCAAACTCGTCATCTTCAGAACCCAAGAAAATACATTACTTTATCCTGTTATCAAGCTTAGACCTTTCATCTCTAGCAACATGTACAAATGCTCTGCATCCAAACACTTTTAAGTATGTATAAGAGACAATCTTTTTTTTTTCTAAACTCTATCTAGAACATCAAAATCAAGAGAAACTAATGGAGAAAGGTTGACCATGAAAACTACAGTCTTCATTGTCTTACCTTAAAAGGACTTAGGCAGCTTTGTATGAAAGAACATACATCTAATTCTTTCAATAATGGTTCTGTTCATTCTCTAAGCCACGCCATTTTGCTATGGAGTCTTAGAAACTGTCTTTTCTAACTTAATATCATGTTCCTTGCAGTACTTCTCAAAAGGACTCCTATATTCACCACCATTGTCAGCTCGAATACATTTCAGCTTTCTACCAGTTTCTCTTTCAACTCTGGCATAAAAATCCTTAAAGATATCAAGCACCTGATTTTTGGATTTCAAACAAGTGGCCTAAATTTTTCTAGAGTGATAATCAATGAAACTAACAAAGTACAATGCACCTCTAAGAGACTTATTAATCATAAAGCACATATTAGTATGAACTAAATCAAGAACATGTGATCTTCTATGTGAAGATGATCTTCAAAACGTAACACTATGTTGTTTACCAATTAAACAATAAGTGCATGTGTTCAAGTTCATACTTTTTAATGGAAGGTAATTCTTCTTGGCAAGGATATTAAGGCCTTTCTTACTCAAATGTCTAAGATATTTATGCCATGAATCAGTAAGAGCAATCTTTAATTGCATTCACCTTTCTTTTTATCACCTCGACTTGTGACATATAGAGACCCATCTTTTTCTTTTTAGCAACAATTAAGGAATTTCTAGGGAGCTTTCATTTATCATCTTCAAAGTAATTGTGATAGCCTTTTTCATCAAAAGTACCTATAGAGATCAAGTGTAGGTGCATATCAGGTAAATGCCTAACATCTTTGAGTAGCAACTTGCACCTAGTATTAGTTTCCAACCAAATATCTCCAATACCCACAACAATAGCTATCCCTTGATTTCCCATCCTAACTTGACCAAAGTCACCAGCAGTGTAGGATGTGTAAAAATCACGTCAAGGTGTAACATGGTAAGAAGCTGGTGAATCTGCAACTCAAGTGGTATCCTGACATGCAAGATTAACATAATCATCATAATAAATAATGGCAACATCGTCATCAAATACAACTGCAACTATATCATTCTCTTCATTCTTGTTTTCATCTTTACCCTTTTTTATCTCTTTTATATTTTCTACAATCTTTTTGAATATGCCTAGGCTTGTCACAATAATAACATTTAATTCTCTTCTTTGACTGAGATCTTTTTATCTTCCATTTGCCTTTTCTATTGTTGGATTCTCTATCTTGCTTGTTGTGAGAGAACTTACTTTGACTTCTCTATTGATTTTCTGTAACAAATACATGAGATCGAAAGTGTTTGTCCCTTTCCTCCTCTTCTTTTCATTGAGGATACTATCCTTTATTGTTTTCAAAGTGATCTTTTCATTCGGAGTAGAATTGTTAAGTGACATCATCAAAGTCTCTTAACTATCCGACAATGAACTCAATAGGATTAATGTTTGCATCTCATTGGCTAATTCAAGATTCATCAATGAAAGCTGATTTAAGAACCCTTGAAATTCATTTATATGCACTGAAGCATTTTCACCATCTCTATACTTCAAATTCGGTCTCTAATTACAAAAATCTTGTTTTGTGCACTCTTCTTGGCAAAGATTTCTTCTAACATCTTTCAAACTGTATAGCAGTCATGCTCTTGAGAAATATGATTAATGGACTTAGAAGATGCCCATTTTCTAACATAAGCAGTTGTCTTTCTATTAAACCCATTCTATTTTGTCTCATCCATCTCATCAGGTTTTTTTTCATTACACTCAAGCGACAAAGCCAGATCATTACAATATAAGTGATCCTCTGATTAGTACTTAAAAGTGCATTTTTATCATGGTTTTATATCATTATTTTGTACTTGAAGTATCAATAACTCCTTAACTAAAGCATGTTTTATAATAATATATCTAATAATATAAGATACCTTTAATTTATGGTAAATGTTCATTTTAAATGCAGGCCTATCACATAAATGAAAATATTGATTGATGATTTTAAGAACTTAAATTGCAAAGGCAAAGAGATGGTCAAACTTAGAGAAGAGATGTCGGTGCAATCCAAACCGGAACACTGTTCGGTAATTGGGTCATATCTGGAGCTACAGATCTCAGATTTAGGTCCAATTTATATGGATGGAAAGTTAAGACATAGGCCTATAACTTTCATATGGAACCCAAGATCTAAAAAGATCATTATCAAGTCCAAATTGTAGCAACAACAAAGAAGCCCGAATCTATCTTCCAGCCCGAGCACTGTTCGGTATTTTGGTCATATCTAGAGTTCTAGAAGTCCAAATGAGCTGAATGTTTTACACAAGAAAGCTGAGACAATTGCCTACAACTTTCATGTTTGCAACTGGCTCCAATTTTGACGTTATCAATGAAATTTTGGGCAGACAAGTGAAGATAAGGATTGTCACCAAGTCAAAAGTTGGCCACCCACTTATCAATTAGTTATCAAATCAATAGTTCCCAATTTTGGCCTATAAAAGGAGGCATTTGCCATGCATTTAGGTATCTTAGTGTTCAGATCAAGATCATGCTCTTCCTTTCTCTCTTTGTATTTTTTGTAATGTTTATGCTTTGCTTTCATTAATATTAAGTTTATGCTTTTCATTTCCTTTCCTTTACTTAGTTAGCTTTTATGTTCTTATTTTGTTTATCTATTTTTCTTTCTTTCATTATGTCTAGCTAAGTTAATTATGTCAAGGTGAAAAGGTTACACTAATGGTGTAAGAATAAGTATAATGTAAACTTAATATGGACTTTAATGTTTGATACTAACATGTTTTATATTTGTTATCTTGTTCACTCTTTAATACTTTACTTGTTAAATGACTAATCTTGATTTATGTTGTATAACACTTGGTACAATAAATGCTTGGCACTTTCATAGCCCATAATGTATGGTATAACCGACACCTGAGCTATGGAAGGAACTTGATTTGTTGTTAACATAAGTTATAATCATGAATGCTTGACGAGATTTACAAGTATTAGCATTAATTGAATAAGATGACTAATGTAATCATGTTAACAATATATAATCTGATTGGAACCTCCTTTGTGTGTGGTTTTCAATTCAATAATAAGAGTTTATACTATACTTGTTTGATATACCATTAGTGAAACCTCTAACCTTGACATTTGTTATTATTATTGTTTAAACCTTACATTACTTTTCCATCTCCAAGTTCTCATCATCTTCTTCTTCTTCTCTTTCTTTATTATTATTATTACTACTACTACTACTACTACTACTACTACTACTACTATTATTACTAGTATTACTATTATTATTATTGTTATTGTTATTGTTATTGGCATTGTTATTGTTGTTGTTATTATTATTGTTGTTGTTGTATTATTTTTATTTATAATTTGTACAATTAACCTCCCTATGGTTCGACCCCGGTCTTGCCGGGTTATTTATTACTTCGACACTCCTGCACTTGGGAGAAGACATCAATCTTTTAGTCGTGTCATCCTCCATCATTGTTTTTCATAGAAAATAATTAGAGGAAGTGAGCTTTATCATGCCCGAATCTTTCTTTTCCATTTTAACTGCTGAAAAAGTCAATTTACACAACCAGTGCTCTGATACCACTTTGTTGGGAAAACTAGGAACAAATAACCAGACGCCAATCTACTTGGATGAATTCACAGTTCACAAGTTTCAATTCTTTTCCCTCTTTATGCAATCAAAATAAGATCAAACAATCAACAAATATAAAACAATAATCATACAAATCAACACCAAGATTTTTACGTGGAAAACCCGATACAGGAAAAATCACGGGACCGTAATCCACTTAAAAACTTTCACTATCAATAAATAATGGGTTCATAACTGTTCTTCTCTAGATTCAACTAAGGGCTACAACATACATATCATTTAGAAGAACCTATTCTTGGAATATAACAAGATTAAAGAGAGAAAAGTTTGAGAAAAGTTCACAACACTGACAACTCTATTTTCTATCAAAACAACCAGCTTTCATACCATCAATTTTCGATCTAACCATTCCGAATGAAGAGTAACGTGTCTAAAAGTTGTTATCAAAATCTTAGCTCGATTTAACGGTGAACGAGTTGAGAATTAAAGAATGAAGACAAAGAGTACAACTGCCTCTTCTTCCTCCCCTTTTCTTTTCTCTCTTTTATTTTCTCTCTTTCACATCTGTTATGAATAGTGAGTATTATGTTTTCAATTTCAAGAGACAACTATATTGTTGTCTCTTGACAATTAATGTGGTAGTCCCACCATCACATGGTGCGGGACTACACACAATAGATATTTCTGACTTGACACATAAGTAACCTTAACAGTCAACAACCTCATCTTGCAACATAGATATAACTAGTTAGCTGTCGAATACAACTTTTCTAATTTAGCTCGAGAGGCCAACATGGGATTAAGTAGGCTTTTAGCTCTTGTTTGGTTTCAAATTAAACCTGATGGGGTTAGACGAGTTCATCTGGCTAATAAATTAAGAACTTAGTTGAACCTATTAAAATTCTGTTTGATTTTACAACAAATCCTTAATAGATGTTGATTTAACATATTTTGTATTATAAAACACTAAAACGGTAATGTTTTAAATTGTCACAAGAAAACTTGTAATATAAGTTATGATTCTATTAAAATTCAATAACTTTATTTTATAAAATTTATTTTTTATTTGATTATATAATAATAAAAAATAAAACTAGAAATAAAATGGAGAAGGAAAAAAATATTTTTTTAATTATATCGAAGTCTTTTTTTTTCATTTTAAGTATAGAAAACTTAATGTTTTTTCATAAAAAAATATCTATTATAATTCTTGTATTTTTTATTAGCTCAAAACAATACGAGTACCAGCATAGGTCATTGAATAAAAAACAATAAGAAAAGAAACTTTTTTTTTTTTTCAATTGGAGAGGTAACAAGTCTTTTGGTTTAGTCTTGTCTATAGAGATAAATGACAAGCTTTTTGGTTTAGTTTCCGTCATTTTCTTTCTTTTTTCTAATAAACATAATGAGAAGTTTAATATATCAATTTTCAATCTTAAAATATCTTTAAATTAGTTCAAAAACTCAAAATTAAACAAAAAATTAAGTATCAATTCAGGTTGAAGCATTTCTCAACACGAAGAGCACGATGATTCATCTGATCCGAAAGGAAAATTAGCAGGCTTTAACTCATCCAGACATAACAGTAAAAGGCGAAATGGAAAAAGAAAGTTGAGGGGCCGAAACAAATGACGAACCAAAGTCAAAAAAGAAGAAGGTACCTCTAATCTGCACTGTTTCGTCCCCAATGCAAATGAGTGTTAGCAACAGCAAATGAAACAGTTTTAATAGTTTACTCGTTAATATTCATAGGGAAATCATATTTGATTAAGCAGATAATTCAACTGTGAGTCGACGTTGTAAGATTCTAATCTTACACTGTTCTCAAATGTAGTAAGATTTTCTTCAATACGCGGGAACCCATTAATGACAAATTTCTTTTCTCACTTTGCTGCATTGCCCGTTGAAGCAGCTCCATGGTTATTTCGGAAGGGAGAATGTTTCCTCCTATCCTGTCATTTTTCTGCTGCAGCAGTGATAAGAGTGGAATGCTATGAACACAGAATGGCACAGAGAAAGCACACATCTACTACCAGTGCAGCCAAATACGTTGTGGCCAGCAAAGTAATAGCAGTCATAAGAATGAAAATTAAAACAATAATGGCATTGTGAAGATGATAATGAACAATAACAGCCTAATCCTCAGAGAGACAGAAAGCAAAAATATGGTAAATGCCAACCCATTTTCAGATCCAGACATGCTTCCAAAAGTTCCCCAGCACAAAGATGTGTAAACCCATAGTGTTCGACGATTTTGAGACACCGATACCCCTTTCAGCTGGCTGTCACCTGCCAAAGCATGGGCAAAATCATGAAATTCAATGAATAGTGGCAGAATGACTGTTAGCCGACAAAGTATACACAACAGAAAAAAGTCGTCAATCATATGGATGTAGAAATAATTTTCCAAATTAAACATCACTGGATTACCAGTTCTTTGTTGCTTCATTCTCTTTTCATTTCTTTTTCCGTGTGATATGAACAAGGCTACCACTGTAACAACATATTCATTACTGGTTCATAGGCGTCAAGAGTCTCGAAAGTTTAAAAATCGAATAATACAGGGATCCAAATCAATCCCTCTACTGTCCACATTCATGCTTCATAGCGTTAAAGCAACTCCAAAGCAAATCGTTGAAGGAACTCTTAACTTTCTAATCATTCTGGCATCAGAAAGGGTATGAGAACAACCATCATATCCTCTTGCTTTAATTCCAAACTCTTTAACCATGGTTAGAATTCACCATCTCTAACTAAGATGTTTAGAGATTTCTTTTCTCACCAATTTACTACTAAAACCATGTTTTCATCCTGCAAGTTGAAAAGGAGATCTGACCTGTAAACACAGGAATCTACTGTTATTAAGCAAAATCCAGGATATCTCGTTAATTCATTGAACCCACCCTTAATCTACTGTTATTAAGCAAACATTAAAAACCATATCGATAGAAAAGGAATCAAATCAGCTATGGAGACGATCCTTAACGTGTAAAATACCCGGAAGTACCGGAAGGAAAACAAATTTCAGGAATCGAATGAATGATTTTTATGGAGGTAAATTAGCATCTGATCAATTAAATTATACCATTTAAAGTTGATGTGCATGATACTATAAAATAATTTTTTTGAAAATATATTTTTTATTTAAAAATATATTAGAATATTTTTATAAATATTTTTTATGTTAGTACAATTTAAGTTCTTAAGACAACAAGACAAACAAAGCAGTGATTAATTACGGGCAAGATTGTTTCAAAATAGACTTCAAGTCGCTTTCTTAAGATATCTATGTTATCATCCACCCTTCCCTTTGAAAACAAGAAAGTAATTTAGGAATATCCGATAATTTTAGTACCGTGAGATTAATCGAAGCATATAAAAACTTAAACATTCATATTAATAAAAATAAATAAAAAATCATGAAAAGACGCGCACAGGAAGTGAACCTGGTTTCTGTTCAGAGTACATTTTGTCAACTCTCTTAAGGACAATCGAAAAATAGTACAAATCCCGGTTCGATTTTCATCTTCAGAATGATTACAGAAACGAAAAAATTGCAAGATTTCCTACCAAAAAAGGGTATAGGAAGCTAGAAGGAGCCACGGAATCATTACAATTGCAGGAAGGAAGGAATCTTAAAATTAGGAAGTGACGGAAGCGGCAGCAGCAGCAGATAATAGCGACAAACGAATTGACATCATTTCAAAGCCAACTATGGTGCCAAATGCAGTACGATTTTCTTCATTGCGTGGGAACCCATCAATGAGAAACCTCTTGTTATAAGTTTACAACTGTGCTGCCTTGCCTGTTAGAAGCTTCACAGTTACCTCAGAAGGGACAATTTTTACTTCTTTCGTGAAGCTTTGAATCATTTTTCATGGAAACAATGAGTACAGCGAAAGAATCTGACGAACATACAAACTTTCTGGTATAGATAAAGAACAATCTGTGAAGAATGCAGCTAACAATTTATGACCAGCAGAACAATATAACAGCAGCGATAAAAATAGCAAGAAACAGGTATAAATGCCCTGTACGGTTGTACATGGAAAAAAATAATGCAAATCGTAAACATAAAGATCGATTATGCCAACCCATTTTCAGATCCAAACTCAATTTCCGCTTAAAGATGATCACATTACTAAAATTACATTAGCAAATTGCCATAGAGGCAAGACATTGGCCTGTGATGATAGAGTGGTCATGTTTTTCACCGTAAGAAATTATATCATTATCGTACGGAAAATGAGAATTATTCTCCTTCGCAACATGACAACAGCAGCAATCATTTCAATCATGAGAGGGTTGGTGACAAAGACAAATAATAATAGCCACCGACCCCTCCCATGAACGATTTTCTTCTTCGTCCAAACGTATCTTTCATAGATTTTGAGTTTTAAAAAGAATTAAATTTTTTTAGTATTTTTAAATTGTTTTGACTTGCTATATTAAAAATATTTTTGTAAAAAAAATATCAAAATAATATTTAAAAAATATTACTGGATAGAAACAAAGAAGTTCAATTATAGATACTAATGGTATTTATTCCAGCTTTGAGATTCTTCCCTTTCCCGGTTATGGAATATGGTGAGGACACTTAAATGTTTTGGGTTGCTATAAGTGAGTATGATGGAGGAAGCCCTGCTCCTGCTATCCAATTAATTTATACACATGGGCCACGTTTATTAAATGGACATTGTGGGCTTAAGGCCTTGTGCAATCGGGCTGGTATCTTGTTCTCATTTGACCCCTCTTCTTCAGAATATATCCCTTTGCGCGCTTAGAAATCATGCTCGTATACTATTCCCCGTGTAATTCCCGGGTAATTTTTTATTTTACTTGTTTTTCTCATGTATTATTCTACTATTTTATATTTTTTTCAATTATAATATATTATTGAGTTATTTATACTGAATTTTAATTTTAATTTTAATACAAGGAAATTAGAGAAATAAAATTGATTTTTTTTATAAAGAAATTTTAATAGTTAGCAACTAGTATATGCGTTGATAAGAGCTCTAAGAAATAATAATTTGTTAGAGAATTGCAATAATCTATTTAGATGTATAGTTATAAATAAAATTTGTATTTTTGATATCATGGCATAAGAACGTTTAACTGCCTTGTTTTAAAAAATAAAAATAAAAGATAAAATATTTTATTTTTTTATCACAAATATTATTTTGAGGTCATAATCTTAGATATAAACATAGCATGTTATAAATTATCTTAGTTATATAACTATAGCACCGGGGAATATTAGAAGCACATAATTTTTCTCTTTATGACGTCTGTAGTTAATTGATAATATAATCAAAATAGATGCAATAAATGCATAGAGTTGGAAGAATTATTTAGCATTGATTTACAAGCGGGACAAAGGAATAAAATTAGTAGAAAAGGAATAATAAAAACAAAGAGAGAGAGGATGGATTGGAGACAAGTCAAGAAAGGTCAAAAGGTACGTTAGTTAGCATGTAGCGCCCCAAGTCCATGTCGGCCCTTATTGTGCTAATTGGAATCCCAGCAGGTACCAACAACTTAGGTGTGGTTGTCATGACATCATAAAACAGTAATCAATAATGTTTTTGGGATTTTGGATGATCATTTTTAAAATAGATTTGTACTTGAGAATATATTAATTTAATTTTTTATATTTTTTTATATTAGTATATTAAAATTATTTTAAAAATTAAAAACACTTTAAAAATATACAGAACATAAATTATGTCTAAAAGGCTCTAATCAACTGACATTAAGGTGGCTGCCTTTGTTTTGGTGGTAACAGTACCCTTATCCTGGCCCGCAATAAATTGAGCCAATATTTGCTAGGATCCGTATATGCTGATTTTGTACCCATTCATCTGTTCAAACAAGAGAAAAGGATTGTTTTTGTATTTGAAATGTGTTTTTTTCTAGAATTAATTTTTAGAATTTTTATATTATTTTTAAAAATAATTTTAAAAAATAAAATAGAAATTATTATTAATATATTTCTAAATAATTTTATTTTTTTAAAATAACCTTACTGCAACTCTAATCAAACTTTTCTTCTTTCAACGTAAACGTCTCTTCCTTGTACGTCTTAACGAGCTTCTATGGTGGTAGATACAAATTTATTCCATCTACCTCAACAGTATGTTGAGGTTTGGTGAAGTCACAGGCTTTAGGAAACCAGTAGCTAGCTGCAGAACATTTGCAGGGCTGTCTTTTGTCACTTCTTTAATCAAAGAGGAGTTTCTTTCAAGCATTAAGATTCTTGATTTTACAGTACGATCTGTGTAATTATCCTAGAGAAGAATACACGATCAATATCTATCATGGATTGTTATTATTATAAATATCATGTTTAATATGTATTAATCGTGAGCTAATAAATGTTCAAAATAATTAATCGCTTCGCCAATCACGAGGAGATTTTCCAAAGGCTTGTGCCCTCTTGTCGCGTGGAGGGCTGGAGACTAGCGAAAAGAGCACAAGTGTCCTATTGATAGAGAGAGAACCCGTAAAAATAAAATTTCCTAACAAAGGGACTAGTCTTTCCTCGCTTTTAATCACATCAAACATCCTTCGAGATTCGATTCTCTGGCCTTGGTTTTCAAAAAGTAGATGAGCTTCCGATGCAAATGTTTCAATTCATCTACAAATTAGAATTATTGCATGTGTCCCAATTTCGAAGATGTAACGCCTTGCCCATATGGTCCGACCCCACCCACCTAACTTCATTAATTGGCCACTAATCTCTATGAATTTGGCAATTGCTTAGGCCCAATGTGTGTTAATATGATCCACCTTTAACTCTAGAAAAGCAATGACTTATCATGGAAATGGAAGATCTAGAAAGTCTAGCTAACAACCAATATTTTGCTTGGAGAACATCATGGGGTTCCGACCAGCCAAGCCATTTGTAGTTAGCATTTGTCGGCATATCCTAATCGGAATTTGGTTCCACATTAGTGTTGACGTTATAAGTCATGTTTCCCACGGCGTGGATTTAGATCCATCCATGATTGCATGACCTCAATAATTCATTTAAAAAGGTGTTCATTTTGGTTCTTTTCTTCTCTAGTGGACAGATTCAAAAACAAGTATTTATTATAATTTGGGGTTGACCTTGTACAGAATAAACAAGTCGACACGATGATTTATTATTATTATTTAAAATAATATGAGGTTGATCTCGGTTATTAGTTTGTGAGTTATTTTGAATTATTTAATTTAAAAAAAAATTAATATTATTTTTACTTTTTTAAATCAAGATTATAATTTATATCAGATTATAAATTAACATATGAAGCTGAATTTAGTCAAACTATATCAATTCTCAATGGAATGTTTATGACATACAATGGAGTAGAGGTTATGAGAGGAGTTGACTGGATACTAGATGCAATAACAATATGCTTTGTAGCACAGTATCCTCTCTCTCTTTTGTAGCACGTGGATATCTCCTACCCATAGAACCTATATATTAAATTGGAGTGTGTAATAGAATACACCCACACACACTAATGTAATCCATGTGCTCATATATTTAATACATTTTCGGTAAGATAATAGTTTCCGACATCAATAAGACTATTTTATATATAAAATACACTGAATTAGAAGACTAAAAAATGATGCATTAATATGTGTTTATATATATATATATATATATATGATTTCAAATGTACATTAAGCTATACAAGAAAACCACTAATTTGAAACTAAAACCTTTGTTCCTAAATTTACAACCTAATGTTTTACACATTCATGCATATTATATTCTTTTCATTTTTTTTAGATTTGCAATAAAATCAACAAATTACTTTCACGAAATAAATGAATTTACAAATATTTATAATGAGAAGTTAATAGATCTGAAGTAGTTTGGTTGTAAAATCCAATACACTTAATATTTATACAGCACATTATAACTTGCAAACATATTTCTTATCATGCTAAGAATACTAAGTCCAATCATTTCTTTTATAAAAAATATTATATTCCAAATGGATAAAACATTTGTTATAATAATAATAATCTTACCAAGATTCTACAATTTTAAGCCTATAAAATTTTTATTTCTCAAAATAAAATCCTTATATAATAAGGATTTGAATTCATGCTATGTTTCAACAAATATCCAAATTGCTTTAATTTCTTTAACTATTAAAACTCTTTATCTTTGTTATCAAGTTCTTTAGAGTTAAGACATAAATGTTATTGGTTATAAAAATCAAGTCAAAGTGATACTTGGACTTGGACAATAAAAATAATTTTATCATCATATCAATTAGATTATATGTATTACCAATATTCTTCATAAGAATATTATCTATAATGAAATGGTACTTGAATTTGATAAGCCTTTTCGTTCCGTGGAACATGTGATCCTTAACTAGATATATGACTTCTTGAATATCATATTGCATAATAGTCACATCCTGATTACAATCTAATTTATTAAATGGACATGTGTTTTGATTATAAGATGAAAAAATTCCTTCAATAGACATATATTTCATACTGAAAAATATAAGAATCGTAGAAAGATATAATAATAAGGTTTATGTTATAGATCAATTTCTAGTGAGTTTGAAGTTGACAATTATGAAATGTTAGAAAAGGTTATTGAATTTTAATATCATAGTGAGAAAAATATAGTTTTTTTATTCAAATGTTATTGGTATGACACTACTGATAGAGGAATCAAAATAGATCTCCATTATGGTTTAATTGAATTAATTCAAAGTTTAGATTTCACAATGTCAACAATGTATTTATTTTCACTAAGAAATACCAGCAAGTTTATTACATATATGCTCCTTTTAAAAAGAATTATTCAAAACTTAATTAGTTGTCAATAGTTAAAACCAAAATTCGAGGTTGTGTTGAGATTGTTTAGGCTAAGAACGATAAATTAACTATGAGAGATGATGTTTTTCAACTTGATGAGTTAGTTTATCCATATTGAGTTACTCTTTATAATGACTTGGAAGAAAATTTAATTTTTCACATCACTAATAATATTTTTGTTGATGTAGACGCTGATGAATTAAATGATGTTTTAAGCTCTAACGGACATACACAAATAGATAAAGATGATGATTCTGACAAAATCAATATAGAACATTGCAATGAAAATGAAGAAGAGTTAATTAATGAAGAAAAACACAATTCTAATTATTTTGCACAATAAGAATTTATAATGCTATAAAACATAATATAATATTTATGGATGAAATTTATTTCAATATAATGGCAATGAAGCTAATATATTATTGACTGATAAGAAAGCTTATTGTGATATGAACATGTGTAATGTGTTGTGCATACAACTATAAATCTAAGTATTTGCAGGATTAATATATAGAGAATATAGATATAATCCGGCATTGAATGTTGTTTAACATTGATGAAAATACTGATAGAATATGTTTATCGATATATTGTAAAGGCGAAGAGAATTGTTCTTATTCTCATTGCCACTATTCACCATGTTAATTACGTATAGATATACAGACATAATTTATCTATCCATATATTTCAAAGGTGGAGAGAAATTTTCCCTTTCTTCCTAGCAATATTCTTTATGTTAATTGCACATGACTATACGAACAGAATGTGTTTGTCGATATTTTCCAGGTACAAAGTGAAATGTTTCTCTTTTCTTTAGTAATATTTATGGTGTTAATTACACATAGATATACCGATGAAATGTATATGCTGGTATATTTTAGTGGCGATCAGAACTATTTACTTTTTAAAGTGTTGTTTACTTCTCAAGATGGTGATAATTAATTCTTTTTTTTTATCGACGAAATAAGAGTTCCAATGTACTAACAATTAATGCTTTATTTGAGTATGGTACACATTCCCCAATAGAATTGTATATGGTATTCCATCAGTTATAAGACAAACATCTCAAGGAAATATTGACATAATGAAGCGAGTAAATTTTTTTGGCTTGCTTTGTTCGTTTGTAAATGTATAGGTAAATTTATTTTAGTTGACTCATCGACAAACAAAAATTACTTATGAGATTTTTTTCAATGGATTGTTTCCGTCCATGAACCCATCGGTATAATACTTACCGATAAAATATGTGTAAATACCAATGTAGATTTTCATTAGTAAAACTGTTAAATCTGATAGTAGAATATGTCTTAGTCTTAATGAGTCGAGAATCAATTATAATCCTAATTCTATAAAGAATTTTTTTGTAGATAAACAATCTTAAGTCTATCATATTATCATTGTTCAATGTGAAGTCTTTATATAATTAGGATTTGAATATATGGCACATCTTAACAAAAATCAAGGGATCTTGGGCAATAAAATTAAAAATAACATGCTCATATATCTTTCTATTACATTATAATAGAGGAAATTGAAGTCAACTAGGATTCAAACTATACTTTAATTTATAAAATTACACTAATTACATACTTTTAGATCAAAATTGCATGATTTTAGTGTCCAAGAACAATCTTTGATTTGGTTACAAAAATTAAATTAATTAAATTCAATGTATAAATATTAATCTTAAAGTACTAGTTATTAATTCTATTATAAAAGAAAAAAAAGAGAGATGTAGGGATGCATTTCCATAATTTCTAAAATATTAGAAGGACATATTAAGTCTTTGAAATCTTAGACATGCTAAAATATACTTAAGTTACCAAGAGGTATTGTTTCCCAATAAAAAAAAAGGTATAAATTCTTACTAATCAAAAATTAAATTTAAAACATGAAAGATTAAGTTCTAACCACATGAAACCCCGTAGATAAAATAATAAAAATTCAAATAACTTGTTACAAAATCTATTCCAAATAAAAAAGACAATAAAGCGCAAATGTAAAAACAAATATCACAACTAAAACTAGGAAATTAAAATTAATATTCAAATCAAGTTGAACCATATTGAAAAAGAATTAGAGACATATCTTGAGTATGTATAGGTGTGTGGAAAGTTATGTTACTAACAATTTTAATTTTGTTACCATTTAGCAATAATTATGGAATTATTTCTAGAATATATTATTCAATGTATCAAGAATTATATTGCTTTCTTTGATACTCTTTCACTTGTCAAATCCATGTTATAATATCCATCTCAACTCATAATTGTTTTATTGAATAATAAATATTTTTTTAAAATTATCTTAACTAAAAAAAATAACTTAAATTGATATATGAAGCCCAACAAATAATTTTATATTATATTTTAACATATCTTTTTTAGTTAAATTTTTTTAAGTTTACAACTTGCATAGATTAACTACTACATTGTATTTAGTTTTATTGATTTAATTTGAAAAGGAGAGGCAATGAAATTTTCTAACACTTAAATTATTTGGTTATTAAAGTTCTAATACCATATTAAATAACCATATCAATTTAAAAACTTAAGTTATTTGGTGAAGTCTAGTGAATGATATTATTTTAATATTTAATACACCATCTTCAATAAAAGTTATTTAAGTTTGAAACTTATGGATATCCATAACTAACTTGTATTTAATTTTTATCTATTTGAATAGAAAAAATAAAAATAATGAAATATGAACTCTTATTTTTTATTATTAAAGTTCTAGTATCATTTTAAAGAATTATTTTAATCCATAAACTTAAATTAACAGGAAAATTTTAATATTTAGTTTTGTATTAATCTTTAGTAAATATTTATAAAAGATCTATGTTTATGTGAGAAAGGGAAATATAACTTATGATATATTTAATAATTGCATTAGAGCTTTGATATTATTTAAAAATTTTATTTTAATCTAACAACTTAGTTAGGTTAATTAATAATTTTATATTATTCCTTAAGATTTATATATATATATATATATATATATATATATAATATTAAGAAGTAATAAAATTATTCATCAGCCTTCGTAACCCTTTAAGTTATATATAAGAACATATGTTTTATGTGAGAAAGAGAAATCTAACTTATGATATGCCTAATAATTATTTTTACTTATGATACATGGTATATTATCAAGGGCACTGGTGTGGAGTATGACATGAATCAATGGAAATCCTACAAGTGCACATCCCATTATGGCGTCATGGCGTCTTTCTATTGTTGTGGCTTGTCTGAGATTTTGCGTAACTATTTTGTTGTTGTGTTTCCAGGCAACCCCCCTTTCTAAACCATACAAATTGCAAGAAAAAAATAAAATAAATTAGCCAGTCAAATAACAGTACAAATAATATATAAAACGACAATGTCAAGAGTTGTATCAAAGAGAATCTTGAAGAAGCATCCTCTTTCCTTAATTATTTTTCCTTTTTTTTTAATGATGATATAATTAAAAAATAAAAAAGAAAGAATCATCATCATCTCCATCATAAGTTGCATCATCAGAAACAAAGAAGAGAAGGAGATGGTCTCAAATAAGGTTTCTTTTGTCCCAAGGAAAATGGTGGCGAGATGCATAACGAGGCTAGAAATTATCGATCAACAAAAAAAAAAAAAAAAAGAAGCTCGAGATTGTGCATCCGAATATTGTTGTTGTCGAATTCCAAGGGGAAAAAAAGTAACCAGGCAGTCGGTGGTTGCTGGCATGATGGCACGGCCAGGAATCTTGCTGCCTGTTTGTTGTCTCTCACTTGTTCCTATGGGGTTACTTTTTTGAACAATTCAATTTTTATATAGGCACCTAGCAGTTGCTTCGTTTGTGCATGCAATTACTACTTTCTATAGACATCCTGTTGTTGACTCGATGTCATGCCTTTATTTATGTGTCACGAATTCATACAATATTCAAGAAATAGTTATTAAAGACGGTTGGGAAGAAAAAAATAAAAATCATGTCTTAGCTTACATGAGTTGATGTGACTTAATTCAAAAAAAAAATTATATTTGAAGTTTTAATACCCCACATAAATTTTTTTAAATAATATTTATGAATATATATTTTAAAAAATAATATGTATAACAGCTGTATAATTATCTTATATTAAAACAATTTAAAAAAAATTATTTTAATATATGTTATAAAAAAGAAATATGAAGTGTGGTGTAATTATTTCACATAAAAAAATAAAAAATAAAAAATATAGTGTAATTATTCCACATTAAAAAATTAACTCAAGATATTTGTTTCATGTGAGTATTTATAATCTTCTTTGGAGAAGTTAATTTTACAAACGTAGATGTGCAGACACTACCAATTAACTGCTAATTTGCCAAGCTACTCAACCAGGCATGAAATGAGTTTGCGATCAGAAGAAACAGCTAGCGTAGATAAAGAATGCCTTATGCAATTAATTTCACAAAATAATTTTAAGGAAATAATCGCTTAAGGACTTGTATATTGCAATGTCATTAAGTAGTATTGATTTCCCTATAATTTATATTTCATTTTCTTCAACTTTTCTGCAATAATTTTAATTCTTGCATGTGACATTTTGGTTTTTTTTTCCAACAATAATATTGCATGGTAAGGTGACAAGCATAATGAGTCCATATATCCAGATAATTGTCTAATTTTCTTTTTTTTTTTTTAAGAAAAAGAAAGGTAGCCTAATTTATTTAGAGAAATGAGATGAATACTTGGCAAACAATTACAATCAAAAGAGATTTAATATGAGCATAATTCGTTTTACTTTTGAGCTAATTAATAAAATAATTTTAATTTTTCATCATAAAAATTATGGCTTACACATAATTTTTTTTATAATTAATTGTAAATTCTCATAGTCTCATTACTGTAAAATTATTTTTATTATTTTCATGCATTCTTTAATAAGTAAAAGGATAATGTTTAACCAAGTCTGAATTATATTGATAAAAAAATTTAAATAAGGAAACATATAATTTTTTTATATTGTGAGAAAAGTTCTTCAAATATTTTATTATTCATGAAAAATCCTAGTATAAAATAAAAAATATGGTTTGGGAAACAAATAGCACAATAGTTATCTTATAGCAAAAACAAAAAAACATAATAGACTAATTAATTTCCTCTATATATATATATGTTAAACTAACATTTTACCAAAATTATATATAACTTATACAATAACTCAAGATCTAAAAGAAACCTACAACAAAGTAACATATATAAATATATATATATATATATATATATATATATATATATATATAATGCATTATTACCAAAAAGAACTAAATAAACTTCAAATTTAGACACTATATTCAACAATATAATATTCTTTTTCTAAAATTTGGTTAATAAATTTAAACTTTGAATCCAACCCAAAGAAGAATTGTATTTCTTTATTTATGAACTTATAAAGCAAATATAATGACAATTAATATTATATATGAACTTATTAACCATAATTTTTATTTCTTTACGGATAAAGAACAGGGGAAGTTTCAACTTAGTAAGCAAGCAAATAATTTTACTTTTTATTTTATGAAATCTAAATCAATATGATATCTTATAAAGTTATTTTAGCTAATTTAGAATCACTATAAATGAATGTTTTCCCAAACTCAATATTGTCTCAGAGAAAGCCTATCTTTAGATATGAAGATCTTCTATTATTTTAAATTTTAAGAAATTATAATTAACTTTATATCAATTATATATTTTTTCATAACAACTTTCACCCGCTCAAAAATTATTATATCAAAATATTATGTAGATAAAATTTCACAAATTTTTTAGGAAAAAAACAACTGTAGAAAAAAAGATAAAAATATAAAAATAAAATAAAAATACAAATAAAGATAAACTAAAAAATAATTAAATTAAAAAAAGCAGAGACTAAGCTAAAGCAGGTACAAAAGGCAAGAATACTTTTTAATGGGAAATTAAGGGTTTGATTTAAGAGGAAGAATAAAGAAAAAGGCTAAAATTGGTTGAAGTTTGAAGAATCAAAAAAATAAAAACTAAAATGAAAGAGGTGGTAAAATTAGAAGGTTTTATTCCTTTAATTAGGGGTTTAATTGAAGATAAAAACTAAAATTTAGAGTCAATTTAATAAAAAAATACACAAATTAGTGAATTAAAAACTACACTACAAAATACAATAAAATATAGGTATTTAATTAGGTCAGATTAGGGGTAAAATTAAAAGAAATCCAAAGATTAAATCCAATTTGAGTAAAGAATAAATATTTATGAGGCCAATGACCAAAACCAAAAAGGCATGGAAATCCTAAGATCATAATATATCTTAACCTTGAAAAACTGCATCATTTTTTATTAATATGAAACTCTTATTTTTTTCTAAGATAAAAACAATATCATTTAATACAAGATAAATAACATTTTTTTTTCTCTTTCGTTTTCTTTGTTAGATCGAGGTCTATAATTCTTGAAGTTCTTCACCTGATAAGTTAACTTCACCCCTTTCAATCTTTTGTTTTATCTCCACTTAAGTGACAAACAATACACCACCATACTCCATGCCATACCACTTAGAGCCTTAAGCCAAAACCATGCATATTTGAGTTTCTAAAATGTTACTAAACCATGTAAAAACTCTTTTCCTAGCCACTTTATTTACTTGCCACCTGGTATAAATTTGTTAGATATGGCTGCATGGTTATGATTTTTTTTTAAAAGGTTGGGATTTGTTGAAGGAGAGAAATCTTAGAATATCCCTTAGCTAATGTAAATAACATTTACTCTCAATCCATGAAAGAAAAGCGAGGAAATAGAAAAAGGAAAATAAAAGAAAGATCGAAAAAGGTATATAGAGAACAAAAAGAAAATAGAAAAGAGAGAGAGAGAGAGATTAAGAGAGAAGAAAAAAAGAAAGAAGTTGTGTTGGGAAATAATAGCATGAAACTGAGAGAGAAAGAAGAAACATGGTTAGAAAAGAGAGATTTTAGGTTTAGAACAAAAAAAAGAAAAGAACTTTAAAGTGTTGTTGAAGGATTTTCAAAGTAATGATGAATGCTACTCTTTGCAGTTGTAGCAATAGCCTTATCTTCCATTCTTGAATTTTTTGGTTATTTTAGGGGTTTAACAACAACAACAACAACAAGTTTTTTCTTATATATCAACCTTACCTCCATAACCAAAATAGTAGCAACAATTGTAACAAAAGTAAGGCATAAAAAATAGAGCTTAAGGAGGGTGGATAATAAGACATGTTAAAGAAGAAGGAAAACAACATTTACATTGCAACAACAACAACCTCAATGGATTTAGAGTTGCATCTTTCACCCTTATAAAAGAAACATCAATAATATGGTGGCAACACTAACAATAATATCATCATTTAGGTAAGTTTTCATCATTTTTTCTCAAGCTAATTAATCATTGCATACCTTTTGGTTTGCTTGCTACACATGAATGAGATTTAGTTTTAATTATTCAAAGTTAATAATTAAAAAACATGAATTTGTTTTTGTTTGCTATTAAATTCATGAGAAAAATATGTTAAAAAGAGTTCTTTCAAGTAAAATGAATGACTGTGAGGAGACTTGTTGTTATGTAGTATGATTTGGTTTAGGGTGCCTTTTGAATTTTAATTTTATAGGTATCTTAACCTGTTTTTAGGCCCCGCATAAAAAAATAATAAACTATAAAAAAATAAAAAAAATATTATCAAAAAATATAAACAGCGAACAAAGGATATCAGCATGCCCAAAAAATGGGTAAAAATTGGTTAAGGATGTTAAAAAACATAAAAATTAAAATTTGATAGTATTTTATTAAATGCTCTTTTATGTCCTCATTTTCTTTTGTGAATGCGCCTTTATGCCCTCATTTGATCCTTGAGTGGGCCTTTGAGCCCTCACTATTTAGACTGTGTATTTTCTAACCCTCCCTCTTTCTTTTTTGAGTTCGCTTTTAAACCCCCACTTTCTTTTTTGAGTACGCCTTTGAGCCCTAACCATTTATGTAGTGTGTTTTCTAACCCTACCTCCTCTTTTGAGTGCGGCTTTAAGCCCTCACCATCATTGTGGGTAGGTCACCCATTACAACAAAACCACTCTTTCTTCTTTCATTTGTGCGTAGGTCACCACTTACAACTCAACCATTTCTTTATGTGTTTTTATCTAGGTAGGCCAGCTATTACAACATGGTCATTCTTTCTATTTTCTATTCTGGGTAGGTCACCCATTACAACTTGACCACATTCTCTATTTTTTATTTAGGTAGGTCACCCATTATAATGCGACCATTTCTCTTCTTGGGTAGGTCACCTATTACAACATGACCATTCTTTCCTTTTTCCATTTCGGGTAGGTCAACCATCACAATTCGACTAATTTTCCAAGTTTTTTTTATTTAGGAAGGTTACCTATTATAATAAGACCATTCCTTCACTTGGGTAGGTCATCCATTACAATAAGACTACTCTTTCCTTTTCTACTTGAGCAGATCACCTATGAAAATAGACCATTTTGAGTAGGTGTTGGCAGGTCGTCCATAAAAATAAACTACGATAAGTGCAAGTTTGCGACAAGTCGCCTGTAAAAATAAACCGTCTTTATTTTTTTTTAAAAAAAAACCACATAGGATTTTGGTTAAGGTTAGAGACCATTTTGGTTTATAGGTTTTTAGTTCTTGCTAGAGAAGATTAACGAAAAGAATCTCAGTTTATCCTAACCACACATAGATTTTTTTGTTATGGTTAAAATAGATTGGCGAAAGAGATCTTAGTTTAGCTCAACCACACATAGAACTTTGTGCTCAATTAAGGTTTTTGTTCTTACTTACTACACAAAATCTTTACTCTTTAAGCATTATAAAGAGAGGGCAACTATTATAACCTATTTTTGAAACCCAATATAAAAAATATAAAAATATAAAATAATATTATCAAAAAATATAAACAGTGAACAAAGGATGTCAGCGAGCCTAAAAAATAGATAAAAATTGGTTGAGAAGGTTAAAAAATACAAAAATTAAAATTTTACAGTATTTCATTGACTGATAACAACCTTGTTGACAAAGAAAATTCAATTTGAGTAAGCAAAATCCAAAATCAGATGTTTATAAACTCAATTAAATTTTATTAAAGGTTTAATTGAATTTATAAAGAGTTTGATTGCAAGATAAATTGATTTTGGAGTCAATTTAGGCTTTAATTGGAAGAAATTAAAGTTATGGAGTCAAATTATAATTTTTAAAAGTTAATTTGGTCAAATCAAGGGTTTAATTGCATGAATATTGAAGTTTGATGGCCAATTAGAAACTTAATTGAAGAAATCCAAAACCAAAGACCAAAATAGAAAAGACGTGTAAGTAGAGGGACTGGAATAAAAACCAGTCAGGGATCCAATTAAAGAAATTAGAAGTTTATTACTCAATTGAGGGTCAAATTCATAATATCTTAACCAAAGATCAAAGTGAAAAAGACAATCAACTATAGGGCTGCTGTTGGCTTTTTGGGAGAGATGCAATTACATTGATTTTAGATTAAAATTACAATTTAAAACTTGATTGAATAAATTACAAATTGAAGACCAATATGAAAATTTAGATATTTTTACTTTCTTTTCATTTATATAAAATGACGCATTTTGTCCAAAATGGAGCTAGTATTTTTTTTTTTTTAAAATAAAACTCAAAACAATACTATTTTGAACGACACCATCTTCTTCTTTTCTTGGACATGCGAAATAGGGGAAGAAGTTGATTTTTTCTTCCTTCCTCTATCACCGTCCTCAATCTCTCCAGTCGACACCTTCAAAAAGACCGAGAGGATGGCAACATAGTGACCGCCTTGTCCACTTGCTCCCTTGTCTTTCACCTGTAGAAATAGGGGGTAAATAGACCGAGAGGGGGGAATGAATGAAGAGAGAAGAAAAAAGGAGGAAAAGGAGACCGAAACCAAAGAGATAGAGTGATAGAGCGAAAAAGAAAGAGAAGAGAGGGAGTTGAATCGAAAAGGAAGAAAGAAAAAAACATAATAGGGAGAGGAAGAAGAAGGACGAGCATCGCCAGCCACAACAAACATCGCCACCACTCTAGTTAAGCCCATCGCCACCACTCCAGTTAAGCCCTCCGCCTTTCATTTTTTCTCCACTTCTTCCTTCGCCATGCAAGACATGCACAGTAACAGCTAATATGGGGTGGGTCGAGCCCAACCCATGCAGGTGGGCCAGTTTCAACCCAGCCCATATATTCGGGCATGAACCTACCTATTTTTTAAAAAAATATTGAAAAATATTTGTTTGAGAATTTTTACAATTTTGCCATGTATTTTATGTAATTTTTATTAATGTCAGACAATATTTTATATCCTAAAAATATAAACCTAGTATCAAAAATACTCGGTTTTCATCAAAACTTCAAAAAATAATTTTTTTATGCATACGACCAAGTGTCTCAAAGTTAAAAAAATCATATTATATTTTTCATACACCAAAAACAATATTTTAGCATATATTTTGACTTTAATAACCAGTTTATTAAAATCAAAAAAACATTGAGTAAACTTTCAAAAACAACAAAAATTTTATTTTATTTGTCGCTTAGTATCCAGGGTATGACATTACACGTAATACGTGTTATGGATATTTAATTAAGTTTTTTGGACAATAAAATGGTTAGATTTAACCGTATTTTAAGATAAAAAATCTCCTTATTGAGGAGGGTTTACCTTGAACTTTAGATAGACCAATAATTAAAAACCACAAAACAAGATGTTAGATTTAATTAGACAAAACAATGCAGCCTAGCTTAGGTAGGGCGTATTTAGGATGCCAATACCTTCCTTTTACATAACCAATCTTCGTACCTGATCTCTGAGACCAGTTAGAGTTTCTAATAACTAGAATACTATGTGGCGACTCGTATTCAAATTTCTCATTGATAAGAAACATAAGAATTCCTTGTCTCTTTATATTTTGTCAGAAATACATCCATTTTTATTTTTCCTAAATGGTGGATGATCGTTGCAATATCACATACATACGAAAATAGGATAAAAAGATTAACCTTTTAGGATTTCAATCCATGTGTAGTGGATTATACATGGTAGGAGGAATGTTTGTTCCTTTAGTTTGTGAAATCTACAATAAAAAAATAGTCAAGGGTTTTTGTTTTACTATTGTTTTCTTTTCTTTACGTTAATTACATACTTCATGAATTTAAATCCATTATCATATATATCATGTATGTTCAAAATTAAAAATAAATCGATAAATTTTCAAGATGTTGGCAATAATTTATAAATTCTTTGATTGACTAATTTAATAAGTTTTTTATTTTCAAGGATAAATATTTGAATTTAGTAAATGGTCAATTTCATAAGGATCCAATTTTTCAGGAACAAACATTCAAATTTCTTGCAAATAGCATAATCGATGAGTTGAATGGTCAATTCAAAAAGGTTTTTATTTTCTTAGGAACATACATTCAAATTTCTTGCAAATAGAATAATTGATGAATCTTCTAATTTGTATGCTAGATGCCAATTGTTTCATGAATATCCTAAACCATAAGTCTCCTATATGTAGGGATGACCGTTAAATTTTTCATAAATGCTCTAATTGACGAGTCTCTTATTTTAGAGACGAATTGAATATCCATTTTTTTTTGTGAACGACTTATCGACAAATCTTCTATGTTTAAAGACAACATCAACATTTTCACAAACTATCTAATCAAAAAGACTTCTATTTTTAGGGGTGAACATTATTTTTTTCATAAAATACTAGAAATTAGTTAAGATAAATCATGAATAATCTAAACAATAATTCAGATAGTTAATGGCATATAATTTAAGAGAAAAAACATAATAAATATAACCTTTTGTTTGGAAGCATATAGCAAGAATTATGTCAATCTTTTTATATGCATAAATATCTTCTTATCTTTGGAACCAACATCTATTTAAAATTTTTAAGTTTTTAAATTACTAGATTGTAACTATACTTTTTCAATTTCTCTATTAATTATAGATGTTCTTAACATCATGTCGGGTGCAATAAAATTCTTTAATAGGAATTGTAAAATACAACTAGAAGGCTCAATTGTAACAATCATCACACATAAGAGGATCCTTCTACAATTTATATGTAATAGAAGAAATATATTTATATCCTAGTTAATTATAGAATAAAATACTAATAAATTTATTTAAAAAAAATAAATGATCATTCAATTAATTCTATGATACTTTTCCAATACCAATAAGTAATTTCATAATTTATTAAAAAATATATTTAATCATGATACATATATTATCCTTCATAAATATTTTAAAAATTACCATTCAAGTGGTTTTGATTTTTTCTCTTTCTTTTCTTAGTTTTCATGGAAAATAATTTATAAAAGTTTAATTTTTCTCACTTGTAAACTTTTTTATTGTTGTAATCAATTTTTCTTATATTATCAGTATTATAAATTAAAAAATTGAATGAAAATATGATTATAAAAGGGGAAAAACATAGTTCTTTGTATTTGTAAACCTTATTTTTAAAAAAGAAAAAATTGTTAGTGATAATTTTTGTTTTTTTTTTAAATACCAAACTTGTTTGGAAGAATAACTTGAAAGCGGATTTATTTGTCATAAAATAATATTATAGAACTAATGATTATTTATTTTAACTTATTTTTACCCTTTTCTTAATTTAATTCTAACTTCTTGTTATTTTATTGACGGACATTATGAAAATATGAACATGGTAAAAGAAACAATTATTCTCTTTAATCTTTAGTTTAAATTGCTATTTATTTATTTATTTTAGGAATATGGATGTCCGGACCAGTTTGTACGTACCACAACTAATCTCACGGCCTACTAAATACATTGTCAACTCAGTGGACATGTAAGATACTACGGGGTGACAGACATTTATATAAGGACTCGAATCCAGAGCAGTGAAAGGAAACAAGCCCCTTCCACCACCAAGTCAAGACTCTTAATACAAACTACTATTTTTTTTATATACAAAAGAAGGTCATCTTTTGTAATTTACCGGTACTAAAACTTTATGATATGTTTTAATTAGATATTGCTATGATTATTTTGAGTTAATTATTATTTGTTATATTGTACCATGTGAATATGTCAGATTCTTCAATAGGTATTTTTAATGATACACTCATGTAAAATTATTAATATTGTTTATCTGCACTATGATCATATTGCTTTTATAATAAAAATGTGTAAAATCAATTTCGTTCGTAAGTAAAATCTTATTTTAAATTCAATAACTTATTTAAATAAGAAATATTAGTAATGATTCTGCTTCTTGGTTGAATTGAACCTAAAAAGAATAAAAGAGACAAACTTCAAGGCTATCATTTTGTTTGTTAACAAAGTACTATTCTAGAACACTTTAAATAATATTGCTTTCTTTTGTTCGTGGTGGTGATTTAAAACATGCCTCCGATCAGCATGGGAGCTTGAACTTGTTCAGATATGCCGGCGGTGGCGCTTTTGGCTGGGATGGGAAAATTTATTATGTGGAATTTATTGAAGAGGAAAAAAAAAGGAAAGAACAGAGACAATGAAGAAACATTTCTCCAAACAAGAGAAGCTTCCTCATAAATTTGATGGAGATACGCACGCATGACTGACTGTCATGGATCGTCTTTCACTGCCGAACAGCTTTTCTTGTTTTTATTTGTGCTGTTTCTTTTGTGGACAAATAATGTCCTGGAACAAGTCAACTTAATTAATCCATTTCAAAACTATGAATACTTCCATTTTCTCTCTTCTAGCTAGGAGACATTTGTTTTTGTGTTTTTTAAATTAATTTTTTAGATAATTTTGAGATGTTAATATTAAAAATAAATTTAAAAAAATATATTTTTAAAATGACTAGCACAACATTACTAAATATTAGCCGGAAGACGTTCATCTCTGCCTGCTCGATGCCTTTCAAAGCAGCGATTTGCAAGAATCTCTCTCGAATTCTTAATTCTTTAGCAAAAATGGTCTGGTCCTACAACTTTCTCTTCTCTTCTTTTTCCTTTATTTCATGATATTACATGGATCCCAAATAAGCCCTTACTCAGAACCTCAACAACTCGACAAACCATGTGACTCAACTCAAAAATAATTACACACATGACCATCTTGATCATGCCTTTTGTTTTTTTTTTCTTTTCTCTTTTCTCTTTTGAAACAATCTGAATCAGGTAAGAGAAGAATAAAAGGGTAGAATTATAATGCGCAGTTAGAAAGGTATAATCATATATACCACAGCCACAGTCAGCTAGGTTTCCAGAAAAACAAAATTAAAAAATGGCAGACATCTTGATTAAGCAAATATAATGGATGACAATGCCATCCCATCTAAGAACTCTTATACTATATATTACTTGCAGTATTATCACACACACATATATAATTAACTACTGCCGTCATCATAATACTCTTCTGTCTTTTGGAGCTATAGAATGTTTATTTGTAGGGTAATTCTGCTATACACTAGTGTTTGACAAGTGCCATTGTGGGTCGGACGATGATCTAATGGAAAAATTCCAGAGGTCGATTTCACTGTTATAATCTTGAGTTTCGTGGTAAGATCTGTTTGATGGAAACGAAAATGATGATCGTAGGGTTGGGAACTGGAGATCATGATGAAGATCAGTAGGGGTACAATAAGTCATGGTGGGGTCATTGGGGAAGCACGCTGATTGCCTAGAGGTTTCAGCCTGGCCATTGATTTGAGAAGCAACTAGACTATCAAGGGCAACCCAGTTGTTAAGGCCAGAGTCTAAGGGGTAACTCACCTGGTTAGTTATTGAACCTTCATTTTCTGTGATCATGGATTGGTAAAAGTTTAGGCTACTGGTAGAGTTTGGACTCTCTAAGCTTGGAAGTTCCATGAATCTATTATCATGATGGACATGGTTGATTGCTGTGTCAATAGGCCAAAGATATCTAGCACTGTTATCTGCTTCATTTTCTTCTTTGCAAGTACTTCCCATGTAATGAAGCATTTGATCTAGAGAGCCTTCATTGCAAGAACTTAACGTCTGGTTCCTGGTATCTGCAGTTATGGGTGAAGAACTCATAGCTCTGTCTAGGGTTTTGTTGAGATTTTTCTTCTTGAAGATACGGCAAACCACCCAGCCATCTTCCTGTGCTGCCTCTCCGACAACATTGGAGACCTTGACATAAAGAAAACATTTTACTTATATGAACGTGTATAATGCAAACATAACCACTGACCCATGGTTGAAGGAGGCTTACAGTGGTTTCACTGGGATTATCGTCCAGCCTATATTCATGCATAATCCAATCGGATTTTTGTCCATGTGGGGCTCGGCCTTTGTAGAATACAAGAGTCTTCCTCATTCCAACCCGCTTGCCAGTGCCGTATATCACCTTGTCACGGCCAGTAGCCTTCCAAAATCCTGCAGCAGTTGCTCGATTGGTGCGCGTACCGGCTGGATATTTCTTGTCCTTGTGGCTAAAGAAGTACCAATCGTTTTGTGGGGCGGTTCCTATTTTGCATCTCTCTGCAGAAAACCGAATCGTCATTAACACCACTTAATTCGGCACACATCTAATACAATCATTTGAAGAGGAAATAAAAAACTATAGTTCTGGAAGAAGAGAAAAGGTATAAGATTTCTTTTACAAATTGAACAAATTAGAAAGAAATCATGAGGAAGATATAGAAAAACGTCTAGGCACCCTGTATATCCCATGGTTCGAGCTTATTAAGATCAACATCTCGGATCACTTCTAAGTCAATCTTCTCATACGAGACCTTCTTCCTCAAGTAGTAATCCAAGAGCTCTTCCTCTGTGGGGTGAAATCGAAAGCCAGGAGGGACCTGAGATTGCCCATTCACAGATATGCTCATGTTTTCTGTCATTAATGAAGGAGTGAGGAAGAGAGGTTAGGACAAAATTTATGAATGGAGAAAGTCTTAGAGTAACTGAAATATTGGTGGTGTACCAAAATGAGTATGTACATTGGACTATATATATATGTGCGGTAGGACATAAACGGCCAAAAATACATGAGAAAGGTGGTGACTGTGGCGTTGGTCTTCAAGTGGGGTTCCATTATACTGTGCGTCTGATAAGAGCGACCGACCTACATTGATGGTGACAGGGAATTTTTTTTGGAAATTCAAAGTGGGTCCACGAGTAGGGTATCAGTTTAGGTCCCACTTGACGTTGGGGGCAGCTAGACTACAGAGGGAACGCCCCCATCGCAGCTCTGACACTCGACCTTAACATCTCCATGGACAAGCACCTCTCTCAAACAACCACAGACCTCTCTCCTCTCTCTTTCTACATGTACAACCATCACGACGAGAAAAAGATGATGGGTGGGTCTCTCTCTCTCCCCCTTTGTTTTGTTTGTGCAACCACCACAACGAGAAAGAAATGATGGGTTCGTCGATGTGCTTTCGTGGCCCCGATGAAGTTCAAAAAGACAACAAAATACGTTCATACTATTACAGGAGGAGTGGACACTAGCGGCCTACGCAATACATAATCATGGAAAACCCCGCGATTATTTTTGTCATGGCCAGAAGAAGGCAACTTTAGCTGGGTTCGAAAACATGAATCATCCTTTGATTATATCATATATACACCCAACTTCCCGTTATATTAAACGCATGACTAAGGGATTTGTAAGAATTAAAAATATTATTTACAATTATATTCATTGGAAAAATAATAAAGAACAAACATATAAAATATCTAATAGACATTCCCAAAAAAATACAATTCCGACTCTTGACAATTTAATTAAAAAGTACACTAATTTATTAACTAGACAAATTTCTAAAGGAAAGAAAATATATTTCCCCATCTTACACAATTAATGTTATTTCTGCGACTGGGAAATTTAGGTTTTAGAAAGATTAATGCTGTGTGTGTGAGCAGTACAAGTATCAGTATCCTTTTGGATTAAAAAACAAATCCTTACAATATTAACCTGAACTAAGTTATACGGGTGATAGTTACAAGCGGATATTCAAATTCTTGAATATCCTGACGCTGCATGTGTCAATAATTCTTTCTTTCTTTCCCTTCCTGCAACTAGTCTTAATTAATATCCTCAGTCATTTTTTGTGTGTTCTTATCTCTCTAATTTAGTATTTCTGAACTGTTTGCATAGATTTTATCACATTATGTTATATTGGACCTAGATCTCATTTATTAAAAAGAAATAATGTATCTAGAATGCATGTACTAGCTTAAAGACTCGGCCATTTTTTGTGCATATACAGAAGAACTCAAGTGATTTAAACCTGTTAACTAGTCATTGATCTTATTCCAAAAGAAACCCAAATTAGTGAATTTGATTTGTCACTTTATTAGATAATAAACCGAGTATTATTGAATTTTAATACAGCTCAGTTTAAGTTCCATTATTAATTTTTTTTAATTAAATTTTATGAGGAGAAACTCATTCTTAATTTTTTATATTGCTTTGTATTCTTGATACATTATTAAAAGAGTTATAGATTTATTTTTAAAATTGAACTTCCCAATACACTTTTAATTTTCTCTAGGATTTTGTTTATTTTCATTCTATAATATTACTTCATTTAAATTAATAAATCGAGTTTAAGATGCTATTAAAATACATTCTATATATATATATATATATATATATATATCCATCTGAATATTTAATTTCATTTTCCGAACACTTAGATTTCTTAAGGTAAACGGAGAAATCACTTTTATAAACTAGTGCATGGAACATTACTTCCTAATACATAATGAAAACGTTAAATTAATGTCAAGATGTTTATGCTCTCACTATTTATATATATTATATAGATAAAAACTTCTTTAACCTAAGTTCTCATTACCTAAAACTCAATCTAAATGAACACTAGCTGATCGATGGATTAGTTTGCTTTACTAATTTTATATGTTGTATTAATACGATACCATGAACAGCCATTTACGACTGTTGATCGATGGACCATGGATAATTTATTTATTTATTTTGTATTAATTTTTATTACAACATTTTCATATTAGTACCTTTTTTTTTAATTATTAGTGGGCTTTATTAAACATATCAATTAGAATTAATCTTTTCACATAATAATCATAATAATGTAAAGGATAGAATGATGATTCACTCAAGCACAAACACAAAGAAAAGTTTCTGGAAATCCTCCATTGTTAAACAAATTACAATAAGAGAAGTAACTTTTTATTGTAAATATCTTTTATGGAACTTCAACTACATGTGGAAAATATAGTTACGGAAATTCAAGTGGTCTAGAAGCTTAATCATTTTATCCATCATCTGAATTCCATGCCGATCATCATTGTTTTTGTCTGATAAACGACGTAGCAACCACTCTTAACTGCAGTATTTTTTTTTTATTTTTTTTATTTACTAGCCAGCATTCGGCGTCATGCCCCTTATCTTTTGTCATTTTAAATTTTATTTTGCAACACATGGCCATTGGGTTTTCTATTTCCTTCCTCGAGCATTTGTTGCCACGTATGGTTGTTGTTAGGAGTCTTACCCCTCGTAGTTGTTTTAAAACTCAAACAAACTAGCTAATGTTTTCATCATATCTGAGGTGAATCAAATTTTAATAAAAAGAAAAAGAAAATTTATCTTGTATAATTCACTACCCGGTCAGTTTGGTTATTAGTGAAAACTCAATTAAGATCTGTAAATTTTTTTATTTTTTTAAATGATATCAATTTTATTTTCAATTAAATAAAAAAAATTGAGTTGATTTAAATTAATTTAAGTCAACTTACTTAACTTATAATATAAAACTTACCTTGAATAAACTTTCGAATCAGATTTAAAAATTATACCCCTCCAATACAAATAAAATAGAACTTGTCTTCTTCCACTGCATCTGGGTTCGAGCCCTGGCGTGCACGTCTGTCACTCCCGCGGTGCCTTACATGCCTACTGGGTTTGCAGGGTATTCAGTGGGCCGTGAGGATTAGTCGTGGTGTGCGCAAGCTGGCCCGGACACCCCACGTAAATCAAAAAAAAAAAATAGAACTTACCAAAAAATAACTCAATTTAAAAAAGTATTAATGTTCCTTGGTTTGCCTTTTCTTTGTTATATTTTTTATTTTTATTTTTTTATAGATATAACAAGAAATTTTATAGTGTTTATAAAGTAATTAATGATATTTTATTAATTACTTCATAGTAAAACAAAGATAAATATAAAGTGAAGAGAAAAAATAAAACTCATGACTCACAAAAAATTATAGGAATATTTTCACTTAGGATTTCTCCCTGCTTTTCTTTAAAGTGGAATAATTAATAAAAAATCACTAATAAAATTTCTCCTATATATAACCACTAAACATACTTAAAAAAGTTTATAACAATTTCATCCCTAATTTATATACGAGGATTCAAGCTACTGCTATTATATTAACAATAAAAACCTTGAGGATATTTTAGCCAACTTTCGAAATCCTAAATTCAAGGGAAGCAACGGAATTGAATAGAAAAGGATAATCAATTATTTGAAACAAATCTGATTTTGCTAATAAAATCCAATCAATTGAAGCTAAAGTTCAATGACTCTTTTTTTTTTAAAAAAAAGTAATTCATGAGATTTAAACTCAAAATTAAAATCATCCAAACTTATACAGTTTACCATTACCTTATATTGATCTAAATAAATAACAAAAACGAAAGTCATAATTCAAACTCTCAATCATTTTAATTTAAAATTTTAAAATATTATATAATATTCCAAAAATAATTTTATATTATTTGAAATTCTTAATTTTAAAATTTTTCTCCCCCAGTTTGTTTAATATGATTATAACAACCTCTTTAGTATTTAAAAACCTAAAAAATTAATTCGTTTAACTCTCCTTGATTGTTATCTTGTTGTGACGTTTTTGCTGGATGAGTGTCGTGAATGTAAAGACTCTACGCGGTAACAATTAAAACATGGTGTGTAAGATGCAAGGTCACTTTTCACTTCATTGCCAAAATTATAGTCTTTGAAAAATTTAAAGTGTACCAGCAATGATTGATTGCTCCTTCAATCAAGAAAGTGGAAACAACTCCTTTTGCTAGGTTAGAGAGAGAGAGAGAGAGAGAGAGCTAGACTCATCCCCATAGTTATAAAGAAATTTCTTGAATTTGTTTTTAGACGAAGCAATTGATAGTTATGTATAATTAAAGAACTAATTTAATTCAAGAATAAAAGCTACTGGACAAAGCTCTTAAAATGTTTGTTTATATTAACTCTATAACATTTTAACTAGAAGTTCTACTGGATTAATTTTAAAATCTACACACATCAAAACTTAAACCTTCAAGTCGGGCCTCATTAATTATAATATTTTCTATTATTATTCACCAAATTAATAACCTGGCAAGGGCTGTCCAGGACGATGCATATGTTTTCTAAGTCGAAGGTGCAAAATGATGGGCCTCTGGAAACTTGCTGAAGTTTGCTTTAGCGATCAATCTCAATTAATGCGATAGCGTGGTTAGCATTTTTGTCCCCAGTAACCCTTACAAAAACGTTGTTAGCATGTTTGTAGCAATGCATAACGTTAAACGACCTTTATGTCAAACAGTTTTTCGAGTTTGGAATAACGCGAACTTAGCTGACTTCCGACACGCATGTGATTTGATTCTGTCTCTATTTTCTCTCCTAACTTTTGGTCTCTTCTGGAAAAAACGGACGACGCGATTTTGTGGAAGAACTCCAAGAAAAAGGGTTAGTTTACTCTTTAAGCACCACTAGCTAACATAAACCTTCTTGTTTGTGTTTATATTTTTTCACTTTCTAGTGATCTCCACCCATCTATGAATTATTCCAGGAAGCTTTATAAGATCTGTATAAACACTGATGCCTCGAGGTTATTTCCCTGGGTACAGCTTATATCCCAGTGCAAACTCAAAGCCATAATAGACCGCAAAGCTCACTCAGGGGTCATTGAGAGTATAGATGGCTCAACAAGTCCGTGAATCTTACTATTCAATTAGACATGGGTGTCTACAGAGCCCATTTGATACGGTTTCAAAACGTATTTTTGTCCATTGTTTATTTTGATCATATCAGTTTGTTTTTGTTATATTAAGATTATTTAAAAGTTGAATAATTTTCTACATTAATTTTTGCTTCTATTTTATTTCACGTCTTCATTTCATTCGTAAATTGTAGGAATTTATATTGCTACTTATTAAATTATAACTGTAGTTTTATTTTACTTATTTTTGATATATTTATTGATTCTAGAGTTTATATTTATAATTAGATTGTGTTGTAAAAGCATTTGTAAAATCATATGACCTTGATTGTTACATTGAATTGAGTATTTTAGTATATAAAAAAAGTGTTGTATATTCAGCAATGAAGAGAAAATAGAGGGAGGGGTTCTAGATTAAGAATGGAAAAAACTAAGACATACATGGTGTAAGGGTTTTAGAATACGAAGCTAATAAGTGTAAAATATTATTTTATAATCTTCATACTTTTATGACAAATAAAAACAACATTGCAAGTATGGAAAACAAAAGAGAGTACCCTTGGTTATTATTCAAATATATATATATAAATAGTTAGTGAGACGTTCTTATTTGAAATTCTTATCAACCACTATATTCATATAGTGTTAATGGGGGCAAGTGTTAGTAAGAAAGTAGTTCTAAAGATTTAAACAATATGCCTACGAAACAACCATTATTCCTATTAAAGATTCTATAATGAATCTTCTTAAAGAGAGAGAGAATAATATGGTTCAGGATTTCTCATAAAGGACCTTTGATTTTGTGCTTGGGTTTGATAGGGAGGTCATTCGACTAATATTGCACTTTTTTCTTGGAATTTAGCTTGTGTTTCATTTGACTATGATGGGTTTTTGATATGGGATAGTCATAGCTAGCCTTGGTTTGTACATAATAATAGGTTCGGTCCTATCTTTGTTATGGTTCATTTAGAAAAATCAAGTCAACTCATGCATGGTTCTAATTAGGGTAACAAAGTAGGTTTGTTTAAAAGCTTGTATCAGGTCTGATTCATGTTATATTAATAAGTATGAGTTTGGGCTATATAGGGTCCAAAGTTGGCATGAGATAATTAAGATATTAATATTATTTTCTTACAAGGATCAATAAAATATTCTTCTAAAATTGAAAAGAAAATTCGTTTATTATTGTCCCCATTATTTAGGAGAATATTTAGCAATAAAGAATAAGTTTTCTAGTCATCTAAGAAAACTAAAAGGGCTGTTAGATTTGAATCGTAGACTTGAAAGAATTATTTAATGTTAAATATTTGATTTTTCTAGTTAAGGAAGGAAAGTGATAAGTGGTTATAAGGAGAATTAATTTCTAGGCATATTTTTCATATTCTAAAGAGAAATCCTAGTCTACAAGGAAAGAAAATTTCAATAATTAAATTCATATTCAGATTAGATTTCCTAGCATCTAAAAGACTTTAAAAGATAGCTAGGTAATCATATAGTATCCAGAAAGGTGGATCTTGGCTCAGAGTTATGTAATCTATGAAATTGAAATATTTTATCTTGTTTTTCTTAATATTATATACGACATCAACAAGCTATTATCTAGACTTGTTATTTTCATTATTAGTTTTTGTTTGAACTTAATTAATACTTTGAATTTCAGCTAAGATCCAAGACTTGTTTGGATTAGAGTTTGAGCTCATTAGTAAAGGTTTTGGATCAGATTTTGTAAATGGATTAATTCAACCCACGGTGATAAATTCATTATGGTTAATTTATCATAACTATTTAAACACATGTGAAGCCTAAATTTAAGCATCTTTAATGAATAATACTTCTAAACTTTTTAGTTTAATGTGTAAGAAAAATCCTTACATCTTGTGGTTCTTGAACAAATTAAATCTAACTTATCAAAAATTAACTGACTTCGTGACATCATTCAATTTTATTTTAATAGTGTTGGTGTCTAGGGACATGTTTTCATTGTATCACACTCATATCAGAGTCTAGGAACATGTTTTCATTGTATCACACTCATATCAGACCTCTATTAGCTTTTTAAAATCAGATCTCAATTTTAATTAAAGGTTACGTAACCGTATGATCACGAGGTTCGCATCACCAATATAACAACACTCTTATATAAAAGGCTTAATAAGATCTCATAGATAAACCAAGCCTTGGACGAGGTTGATTCATCTAAGACCGGCTAATATACTCGAAGAGGCTAATTCACTTGAGACTGGCTACTATACTTAAATGATCTATTGTCTAGTCAAACTTGGTGTGCTTGCAGCTAATTACAATGAAAAAAAATATAAATGCATTAAATGAAGGCAATCCTTTAGCTATATATCCCTTATATATTGATCTTGTTATCATCATCAATAGTATATAATCTACAAAACTCATAATTATGATAACCTTTATAGTAACTTGTTGTTGCTCTAGATCTTTATCTCAAATAGCCTAAAGCTATAAAAGATTAGAACAATGAATAGCTTACCCTTACATAGAGATATCTATATAGGTTCAAGGCTATAAAATAGTCTTGAACCCCCCAATATAAGTTTTTTTTTCACTAGAAAGAGAAAAATGACTTATCTTTTTTCTCTTAATCATAAGTGAATATTCTTTGCAACTATACACCTTCATAAGGCTATTATCTTATACTTAAGTTAACTTAGGCATTTGAGAGTTCTTAAACCTTTCAATGAATTTTCTTTACAGATGTTCCAGTTATCCAAACCTAACTTTGTATGTCTTTCAGTCTATATCAACCTTGGAAAGACCAAAAACTTTGAGACATTTTTAGCAATCCTATCAAACATGAAATTATCTTTATGAATAATTCCATCACACTAACCTTTTACTACTTATATTGTATAAAATATTTTGTTAGTATATTGGTTTTCAAAGGTTATTTGCGTATGATGTGTAACGCTTTTAAACTTAGGAGAGAAGCTTGCTATGTCTCTTATATTCATTGTATAAAATAGGTCAATTAACCATTTATTTTATCTTATTAAATCTCCCTATAATCCTCATATGCAATTTATAAAGCATCATATTCTTTTCCCTTAAATATATGATGTCCTTATTGAACTATAATTTGTGGGTTTCCTCAAAAGTACATAAACATAACATAACTAATAATTATTTTTTTTGGAGTCCCATGAATCTTGTTAGATAATCTAAAGATATTTAGGGTTTCTACAAAGATTACTTAAATATCATATCTTTTTTTATAATATTTTATCAATTTATTTAAAGTTGAGTTTTACAAACCACAAGCAGTCCAAATATCCAGTCTCTAATAGTAATCCATACAAACTACTAGTGAGAAATCTTTTAAAATTCTTTTAAAAAAATAAAGATTGATATACTTTTAAGTACTAGCTCTTTATTTATTTTTTAAGTGTTTTTCTATATGTATGTTTTTAACCTCCGTAGTTTTTCTCTCTACATAAAAATATAAGGCATACCATTTTATTTATAGAGAATTTCTAATAACTTTATAAATGACAATATCAATTTGTCTCCTAAATAATATCACATATATTATTTCAAAATAATTTCAGAAATTTATGCAATAAAGTCCTTACTTGTTTTTTTATAAGTCTAGAACTGTAATCCTTTTATTAATTACGTTCATTTTATAATTTTTAAAACTTATCTTTAATTCAGTCATACTTAATTATTCATCTCAATTCAATTCTTGACTAATGAGTCTTATTGTGTGTGACTCATGACCCATTAAATTCCTAAGATGGTTATCCAAATATAAATTATAATCCTAATCAAAATAAGATTAAACAAATTAAATAATTTAATTTATTATGAATTCAATAATTGAATGATTAATATTTAAAAATCAAGTACATCATCTAATAATTTATCATGATCCTTAAATATTAGACAAGTACAATAAGTAGTATTTTCCTTTCATTAAGAATGTTTTAATTTTGATACTATAGCATGGAGTGTATATGGTATGTCAAATCATGTTCGTTCTCAATACTTATAGTCATTAATTATTTGAATAAGATTTTAAAAAATTTTAAAATATAATTTAAATACCTTTATATAATTTATGTTATATATAATGTCTACCTATTTATTATCTTTTATTAGCAGAATATATAGTCAAAATCAAAGCATGTCATTATGATATAAAATAACTTCATAATCTTAAGTGTACAAAACACTTGTATAACTATCATGTGAATTTTTCCATGTACATAAGTGATCTCTTCACATGGAGTTGGCATAAACGTCAATTCAGTGTACATATCATCTAAGAAAGTTATATCAAATTTAACCTCTTCTCTCTGTTTGTAATATTTGACAACTAATCTAACTTTATTCATACATGTTCATCCTTGTCATTCTCTCTGTTATAAACCCATTTATATCTTGTAGGTTTTATCCTATCAGATGGATCAATAAAGGTTTATACCTGGTTAGTGTACCTAGAATCCATCTCAGATTTCATGGCCTCAAGCCATTTTTCAAAATTAATATTAGATACTTCTTTCATGTAGTTAATAGGCTCATCAAGTATTAGCAACTCATTATTTTTAGCTTCCATAAGAAGTCCATATTTTATTTGTGCATGACGTGTCCTACGTAAGCGTGTTTGAGAGTATGGTTATGATTGCTTTTCAAAGTGTTTTTCATTTAGAAATGCACCAAAATAATATTTTTATTTTATTTTTTAAAATTATTTTTTACATTAGCACATCAAAATAATCTGAAAACACCTAAAAAATATTAATTTAAAGTAAAAAAATAAAAGCTTTTTAATTTTTTTCAAAAGTGCTTTTAAAACACAAAAACAAATAAGGATAATTAGTTTATGGTTTTGAGTTTCTTTAAATTGTATTTTCCTTTCACTACTAGTTTCAAAAACAAACTCTTTCTCTAGAAAGGTAGCATCTTTTGAGACATATTTTTTGCTAAACAAGATGGTATAAATAATATTCAATAATTTCTTTTGGATATTCAATAAATATATATTTATCTAACTTAGCTCTTATCTTTTCAGATACAATATGCGTTATATAAATATCACATCCTTAAATCTTGAAGTATGAAAAATTTGGTATCTTACCTTTCCATGTCTCATATGAAATTTTATCAATAGATTTTATTAAAATACTATTCAAATAGTAAGCAATAATTTATAGAGTATAACTTTAAAAAGAATATAAAAGGTTTGCATCGATCATTATGGATGTGATTTCTCCTTCAAAAACTATATTATATTATAATATTATAGAAGGTATCCATTATTAGAGAATATCATTCTGTTTTAGATAATTTTAACTCAATTATACATCGCCTCGATCCGATCAGAATGTCTCATATATATTTCAACTTATATTTTAACTTCATTTATAAATTCCTTGAACCTTTTAAATGATTCGAACCATTAATAAATACATATAATCATATCTAATATAATCATCAATGAATATGATTAAATACATATATTTATATACAAAATAAATTCTCAATTATCCATATACATCTACATATATTAAACATAACAATTTTTTTAATAAAGGATATTTTGGTTTTTTTAGTAAACAAACTTAAATTTCATATAATTTATAATCAAAATTCGTCATCATTGTCTTATTGACATGATATATTCTAGAAAAATCTTGTTGCATGTAGGTACATGAATCATTCTTTTAACCTTATTCAATCTCTACATAATCATGGATTTGTGACATAATCCTCGAATGTAAGACATGGAGATCACGTGGTGCATTGTAATATCCTTGAAATTAACACTTGACATAAATGTTATGTTTCCAGAATTAGATTTAAGTATATAAATATTTTTTTATGGTAATATTTATATGCTTTCAGGGTAATTTGTTAGCTAGCTAGCTTTGAAAAAACAGAATGGTAGAAAGCATGGACATTTTCTTCACCTTTCTTCATTGTTTTTCTTTTTAATAACATAGAAATTAGCGCAAATGCTATGCAATTATCAAGGCCACCTTATGTGATCCTTTTTAACTCATGAACATGAACAATGTACTTTTTTTTAAATGGGCAATAATTCTACAATCTCATCTCGATTAGACTCTAGTACTGGAGGATGTGATTGCTGCTATAATAAATAAATAAATAAATAAAAACACTTACATATTATTGCTCAGTTTAAATCTGGCGATGAGATTTTTACAGGAGGACTCGTGGCACGGCCGAAGCAGATCTAAGGTCATTCTTCAGAAAAATAACAGCCTGACAATCCATCAATAACCATCTTGGAACCATTCCAGTCACTATTATTTTTTCTAACTATTAGATCTTAACATCAACAGTCAATATCGTTGAAAAAATCAACATTGAAGCCACACAAATTCACGTAAGGGACACACAAACCCCACATGAAAGAAAGGGAAAAGGCCTCACAAGAAGTAAATAAAATCTCACAATGAGTAAGAAAACCAAACAAATTGTAGAATAAAAGTAAGGCATTGGATTGATCGTTCATCAGCCGTTCATGATCATGAATCAAATCATTACATAAATCATCGCCCACGCAAGTAAAATATTGATAGGCTTTGGAGGTTGCTTAACCTTTCCAACAGCGTTGCTGTTTTGATTAGTAGGCTTGATACTTTTAGTTTTGTTTATGTTCAAACAACAGAGCATGTATAATAATTGATATGCATAGTCTTGCAGAATGAAGCATGTATAGGGAGGATGGCATACTTTTAGTTTTCCTCTTTTGTTGAGCCTGTTCCTTGCTGGCTCTCTTGATCTTTATATATATATATATATATATATTACACATGAGAATAATTTATTGATGTTCAAGGGACCACAAGAAGAATTGAATTGAGATAAGATGCTTGTAGGTTGTTAAGTAGTAGTCCTTGCCTATGAATGCCTTTCAAAAGAATATGCCCGCCTATCAACTTAAAGCGAGCAATATTTTAGGAATCGATATTCAGAGTCCAACACTGTATACACATCAAATAATTATATTACTCTACAAAATTAAATTACTATTAGGTGAATCCAAAGCTCCACCACTCAAAACTTCTTCTTGGTTTTTTTTTTAAGACTGAAGAATTTTGATGAAGTGAAGATAAAGTTTTTATTCTTTTCACTTGAAATATATTGTTTTGAAAATGAGTATTGGCCTATTATATATAAATGATAAGATATTACCAAACTTGAAAATGATTTTGTTTTAACTTTCTTTTAATTTATTAAAATAAAATAACTTCCTTTCTGGCACTTAACATATTAAGCTATATTAAAATTAAAATGTTATGTCATATGTGTATTGATAGAGAAAATTAGAGAATTATTTATTTTATATAGACATGAATCGTATAAGAGAGATAATAAAAAAAATATTTTTGAGATTAGGTAAAAATGTTCTTATTATTTTTTTATGAGCCTAGAAATGATTTTATTTTTATTTTTATTTTTATTTTTATTTTTATATCTTTCCTTAAAATGGATTTATAAAATTAATGTTAGTACTTACTACGACATATTCAAATCATTAAATGCACAAAAAATAAATTGTTAATTTATAAAATTAAAATTTTTTACACTGTGGATGATAATTAGAGAAAATGAGGAAAATAATATTTAAATTGCTTGGTTATTAAAATTAAAATAAAATGCTAAAAAACTATTTGGATCTATAAACTTTAACTGTTAGTAAATCTTGAAGAATGATTTTATGTTAATATATGGTTCAACCACTCAATGAAAATTTTTTAAATTTAAAATTTACATAGATTCATCACTGCTTTATATTTAATTTTATTAATTAATTTAGTTAGAGAAATAAGAGTGATGAAATCTAATTTTTGAATTCAAAATTTTTAAGATAAAATGAGAATATTATTGATAACAAAATGAATTACAATCTAACTTACGGAGATTTTATATTAAGACTATAAAGAGATTAAAAACAAAGTGTTATAAGATAATTAAACAAAGTCGGGTCCAATGGCT